>SRSE01000582.1:0-1238685 GCA_005024645.1 Planiliza haematocheilus | reverse complement strand
GATTTTGGTTGGAGGAGCAGCAGCGCTCTGTGGATTTAGACGGAGACGCCGGCGCGGAAAACGAGCTGGAGCGCTCGTCAAGCTGCGGCAGCGGGGATTGCGCACCGCTCTCCCGTCCATACACCTGGGGAACGTCCGCTCTCTGGCTAACAAAATGGATGAACTGCTTCTTCTCCTAACCAAGAACTCAGACTTTTGCCGTTCTGCCGCCCTGTGCTTCACTGAAACCTGGCTCAGCGAACACATCCCGGACAGCGCACTACGGCTGCCGGGCTTCCAGCTGTTCCGTGCGGACCGCTGCGCGGAACTGTCTGGGAAGTCAAAGGGTGGAGGAACGTGCTTCTACATTAACGAAGGTTGGTGTACAGATGTCACAGTGCTAAAGAAGTCATGCAGCCCTCACTTGGAATCACTCTTCATAAACTGTAGACCATTTTATTCACCGCGGGAGTTCGCCTCGTTTGTGCTGGTCGGTGTGTACATTCCACCGCAGGCGTGCGTAACGGAAGCGTTACATCACCTCGCCGACCAGATTACAGACGTGGAGAAAACACACCCGGACTCTCTGCTTATCATTCTCGGGGATTTTAACAGAGCAAATCTCAAAGTCGAAATGCCAAAATACAGACTGTCCCCACCAGGGACATGAACACTTTGGACCACTGCTACACCACAATAAAGGACGCATATCGCTCTGTCCCCCGTGCTGCTTTGGGACTTTCTGACCACTGCCTGGTCCACCTCATCCCATCCTACAGGCAAAAGCTGAAATCTGCTAAGCCTGCAGTGAAAACCGTGAAGAGATGGACCGACGAGTCAAAGATGCAGTTACAGGCCTGCTTTGACTGCACTGATTGGAGCGTCTTTGAAGCAGCAGCCTCGGACCTGGATGAACTAACCGACACTGTGACATCTTACATCGGCTTTTGTGAGGACATGTGCGTGCAGACCAAAACCTTCTGCACATTCAACAACAACAAACCATGGTTCACTGCAGAACTGAGACGGCTACGCCAGGACAAGGAGGAGGCCTACAGGAGTGGGGATCGAGACCTGTACAAGCAGGCCAGGAACAAGCTGACAAAGGAGATCAAGGCAGCAAAGAGGAACTACAGTGAAAAGCTGAAGGACCGCTTTTCTGCCAACGACACCTCTACAGTTTGGAAAAGCCTGCAGACCATCACCAACTACAGGAAACCATCCCCCCACCCTGTGGGAAGCCCCCGCCTGGCAGAGGACCTCAGCGACTTCTACTCCAGGTTTGAAAGGACTTTCACACCTTTCACTTCCCCCACCATCTCCATCACAAAAGGCCCTGCAGCTCCACAATCCACACCCGACCCCCTGCCTGCGCTGAGGATCTGCGAACAGGATGTGCGTCAGCTCTTTCAGAGACAGAGGATTAGGAAGGCCCCGGGACCCGATGGAGTGTCTCCGTCCTCCCTGAAAGTCTGTGCTGACCAGCTGGCTCCCATCTTCACTCAGATCTTCAACAACTCCCTGGAGCTGTGCGAGGTCCCCTCCTGCCTCAAACGCTCCACCATCATCCCGGTTCCCAAGAAGTCCCCTGTCAAAGGATTAAACGACTACAGACCAGTCGCCCTGACATCTGTAGTCATGAAATCCTTTGAACGACTGGTGCTGGCCCATCTGAAGGACATCACGGACCCCCTGCTAGACCCCCTGCAGTTTGCCTACAGAGCAAATCGGTCAGTGGATGATGCAATCAACATGGCTCTCCACTACATCCTGCACCACCTAGACTCTGCAGGGACCTACGCTCGGGTCCTATTTGTGGACTTCAGCTCTGCGTTCAACACCATCGTCCCGGAGCTCCTCCACCATAAACTGTCCCAGCTCACCGTGCCCCCCTCCACCTGTCAGTGGATTACCAGTTTCCTGACCGACAGGAGGCAGCAGGTGAAACTGGGAAACTTCACCTCCAGCACCCGGTCCCTCAGCACTGGCGCCCCCCAAGGATGTGTTCTCTCCCCACTGCTCTTCTCCCTTTACACCACTGACTGGACCTCAAGGGACCCTTCTGTGAAACTCCTGAAGTTCGCAGACGACACCACCGTCATTGGACTAATCCGGGACGGCGACGAGTCTGCTTACAGAAGGGAAGTGGAACAGCTGGTCCTCTGGTGCAGTCAGAACCACCTGGAGCTGAACCCACTCAAAACTGTGGAGATGAAAGTGGACTTCAGGAAGAGACCCCCATCACCCACTCCTCTCATAATACTCAACAGGACAGTCCCAACAGTGGACTCATTCAGGTTCCTAGGGTCCACAATTTCACGGAACCTGAAGTGGTCCGCCCACACAGACTCCGTGAGGAAGAAGGCCCAGCAGAGGCTGTACTTTCTGCGTCAGCTCAGAAAGTTCAACCTGCCTCAGGAGCTGCTGATCATATTCTACACTGCAATAGTCCAGTCTGTCCTGACCACGTCCATCACTGTCTGGTTTGGATCCTCCACCAGGCATGACAGGAACAGACTGCAGAGAACAGTCAGGTCTGCAGAGAGGATCATTGGCACCGATCTTCCCTCCATTCAGGACCTGTACCGGTCCCGGGTCAGGAAGCGGGCCAGGAAAATCTCCACAGACCCCTCACACCCTGGTCACAAACTGTTCAGACTCCTCCCCTCAGGCTGGCGTTACAGAGCACTGTACGCCAAAACCACCCGCCACAAAGACAGTTTCTTCCCCCGGGCTGTCGCTCTGATGAACTCTGAGCAGTCACAGAGTGCAAGCCCACCCACATGAACAATAGATGAACATGAACAATGACTCTGCCTTGTAAATATTCACTGTACAATAACCCCGGTGTATATATTACCTATATTTTATATGTACAGATTGAGATTTATTTTATTGTGTTTATTTTATTCTTATTTCTCTATTTAAGTTTGTACTAGAGAGTAAAGTTACTGGAGTCAAATTCCTTGTATGTGCACATACTTGGCCAATAAAGCTGATTCTGATTCTGATTCTGATTCTGATTCTATCAGCTCGAACCAGTCTGGCCATTCTCCTCTGACCTCTGGCATCAACAAGGCATTTCCGCCCACAAAACTGCCGCTCACTGGATATTTTTTCTTTTTCGGACCATTCTCTGTAAACCCTAGAGGTGGTTGTGCGTGAAAATCCCAGTAGATCAGCAGTTTCTGAAATACTCAGACCAGCCCTTCTGGCACCAACAACCATGCCACGTTCAAAGTCACTCAAATCACCTTTCTTCCCCATACTGATGCTCGGTTTGAACTGCAGGAGATTGTCTTGACCATGTCTACATGCCGAAATGCACTGAGTTGCCGCCATGTGATTGGCTGATTAGAAATTAAGTGTTAACGAGCAGTTGGACAGGTGTACCTAATAAAGTGGCCGGTGAGTGTATATCAACTGAATGAATATTGGCCACACTGAAATTGCTTGGGTGACTTGCTCCATTTGACTAAGCAATAAATAAAACTAATAAATAAAGATATTGTATTGTAATTATTTGGTATATCTTAGTAAAGTCACAAAACCATATGCCTTTCATTTTGGGGGAAAAAGATAAACAAATCAATAATGGGGTCTTTATATAATGTGTTCAGACATTTTGATCTTTTCAAAGTGTCCAGGATTTGAAGAGGCATTTTTTTTTCCCCCCAAAAGTGGAATCGTGTAATTTCTATGTTGCTTTAATTTCTCTTGGGAACCTTTGAGGGTTCCAACTCACGGGCTGGATATCACTGATGTAGCAGAAACATTTGAACATTGCATTGTGGACACCAGGGATGCCATCAACCAGTGAGTATACAAATAAATAATATTTTCCTTACACTTGTTCTTAAGAAACCCTTATACCCAAAGAAAAGCTCTCCATAATGTTAGAACAGCGTATTATTCATTGATAGTAGAGAACAAAAACAGCCACCGATTTATTTGCCGCACTGTATCCAGCCTGACAAAGAATCTTTTGAGCCAACTATTGCTTCAGCCCTCCGTAGTAATGACTTCATGAGCTTCTTTACTAACAAAATGATAGGCATTAGAGAAAAAAATCCATCATCGAGCAATCTTCCAACAGCTGTCAAAGATGTACAGTGGTATGAAAAAGTTTTGGCACCCCTTAGGAAAAATTTGGGCTTACTGTACTGTTTTTTCTTACATGTATGTCTGACAGTGCTGTATGCGATGGAGATGTCAATTTCCCTGCGGGAACCTCCCAAAGGGATCAATAAAGTTGTCTATCTATCTATCTATCTACCATTTACCATTTGGCATAACTACTGATTAGTATATGTAAC
This sequence comes from Planiliza haematocheilus, assembly GCA_005024645.1. Taxonomy (NCBI): domain Eukaryota; kingdom Metazoa; phylum Chordata; class Actinopteri; order Mugiliformes; family Mugilidae; genus Planiliza; species Planiliza haematocheilus. The sequence goes on along the minus strand of SRSE01000582.1, from coordinate 1,234,390 downwards.
ACATTAATCAAGGTACCCCAAGGTCAAAATTGACTGATGCACTTGTTTTCATAAATAAGAGAGTAAAGAAACAGAATTTGCAAAGTGCAGCATTTATTTTTTTCTTTGATCTTCTTTATAAAATAATATACAAAGAAATACAGTGCGAGTGTAGTACCTTTGGTCCTAACTTTTAGATTAGAGATACTCACATCACTCTAGGTCCGGTAGGAGTTACACCAGGATGTTATTTACAAAGAGGAGTGGTGTTGGTTTATGAACAGGTAACACTTTAATGTCAGAACAACAGTTATTAACAGTGACAGCTTGGCTGTACAATTATCAAAATAATAAGGCGCCAGGAAAATAAAATAAAACAACAATAAGGGTCCATTGAAGTCAAGGTTCCGGTGAATTCACTTATGAAAAGGAATCCAACTGTTTGTGTTTCTTATGTCCACTCACTTGTTGCGTCCTCCGTTCTATTGTCCATATAGGTTAGGAGTGTGTGTGTCTTATCTGTTCTCTGATTTGGTAATTCAGATGATCTGGAGTCGTCGAGGAAGGTTCCGCGGTTGGCCACGCCGCATCTCCAATTCTCTCTCTCTCTCGCTTTCTCTCAGAATCGCTGGGCTGGGCTCGCCATCTAAGTTGTCTCCTTCTATTTCTCTTTCTCTGACAGATGATCAGAGTAGCAGTACTAACCAAAAGAAAAAAAAAAAAACCTACACAGAAAATGCAAGTTGTAAGATTCTTCATCTAATTCTGTCTACTTCTCATGAGGTCTCATCTTTCTCAGTTCTAGGCATGAGATGTGTATCATCAAGCATAGCAAAATTATGAGTTATAACATTTAGTTTTAACCATAAATATACCAAGTGTTTATGAATTGCCATACACAACAGTACTTTCTTAACACATAATTTATGTATCCCTTTTAACTGCTATTTGAATTAAATTAAGTCACCTTTTTAATATTTAACTTTAACATGAAATTAAATACAATTTTTATACCCAATTTATCTCATTTTTCCAAGCACAAATGAAGTATACCACACCTTAGTGGCACTGTAACCCATTGTAGTGGCTAAAAGCACAAAATGAGGAATTCATACTGAATAAAAATAAATTAAATACATTTTCTCAATGCAAAATAGGTAACTTAGCTTTAACTTAGCTGTTAACAAGAGCTAAATATAACAACAATTAGCTAGCTAATCGCTAGCGTTTGCTAGCAACTACAAATTAAAATTACAAATTAAAGTGCACAAACGCCATGGTAAACACTGGAAAATATATTCCGAACATTATAGACCAGCATAGACCAAATTAACATAATATATGCGTTTTTTTCCTTCAGAGCAGCTAGCTAACAGCCAGCTAACAATCCGCTAAAAACCAGCTAACAATCTGCTAACTCACCGGAGTGTCAAGTGTAAAGGTAATCCTCCTCGGCTCACAGCTTATCGGTACGAGATTGGACCTGTCTGTGACTACCGGGTCTCCTTAGACTGTTTCCAGCTATCCGCTCTCTATCCGCTGCTGTCTGCTTAGTGTCTTTTTCCACCGTCTACCTCGTGTCTGCTGCTTAGCGTATCCTTAATGTTTTTTTTGTACAGGAAGTGCGTTGCACACAGTTGCAGACTTCCCGCAATAACTGACCTTCACGGAGAACACTGCCCCCTACAGGAAATACAATAACAGTGTCTAAATGACATATACAGGGTTGGTGACCTGATTTTTTATGCGGGTTACACCAGCATGTGTGTGCATGAGGGACATTCCGTTAGCCCCTGACAGGGGGCTGTAATCCGTTTACAGCTGTATACATGGTGACCTGCAACAGTAATAAACAATCATCAATCATCATTCAAAAATGAATTCTTATTTCACACAAGAGTGCAATCCATTGACCTGAATGTATATCAATAAATATTATATGAAAAAAGGTGCAATACCTTGAGGTCAAGGTTGTGAACTCCCTCTTGTTCTTGTTATAATCAAGGATGAACTTTTATCCTCCATGGTGCCACGAAAGGCAGTGTCCCAATGCAGAGTGCTAATGAGAAGCAAAATTTCTTCTGTCTTTGGAGCTGTATTTATAATCTCAGTTTCACTAACAAGACCATGCCTCTTGATTTCAAAGAAATTTATTTGGCCAGGTTAAAGAGAAGGGAAAGGGTCGAGGGGTTGATGGATCCGGGGGTCCTGGGGGTTGAGGGGTCGAGGGAAAGAAATGAGATTCGATAATGACGGTCTTCGGGCGACGAGACGTAGGAACCTACCTAGGGAGAGAGATTCAGGGTGGGGGCATATTTCTGGATGTGTCGGTTCCTTGACCCCCAAAAGAGTTTGCTGAGGCGAGTTGAAGATGGGCTTTTCTGATGTCGTCAGGGTGGTTATGGATGTAGCTTTGGTAGGCTTGTGATGTCCATCTTCCTAGAAGTTTAATGAGATGGTCGGGTATGCCTTGACTGGAAGCGGTGGCTGCGGCTCCGATGCGGAAGGAGTGGCCAGAGTAGCGATCATTCGGAAGTCCGAATCTGGCCAATACCTGGCGAAAGCGGTAATGAAACCAGAAACATGTAACTACTCCGCGTAATTCAGTGGTGAATAGTGGATCGAGAGGGGACGCATTGAGGGCTAGTCTGGCATGCACGTATTTTTGTATAGGTTCGAACGGGCTTAGAAAAGAGTTAAGACGGAAGAGGTAGATAGGATGTGAGAGTCCCAACTAGTCGGACACACAATAGTGTCAGGAGGGGAGAAGGAAATGTCTGTGGTTCTGCCTTGCATAAACCTTTAATTAACATGCTAATGTGAGAATGGGAAATGGTAGGGCAAGGCACACTAGTGATCAATTTAATGAAGAATGAAATGCCGCTGATGTAGACTTGGATGGTAGAGGTTTTGATTTTTTGGATAGAATGGGCGTATGTTATAAAGCAGGTGAATGAGGCAACGTCTAATGAAGGGAAAGGCAGATGAAGAGTTGCATGGAAAGCTTTGAAGCAGTTCCAACCTGTGAAGTATGAGGAAAGCGTGGCGGGTGAAAGGCTGTTTAAGGTGAATTCTTGTGATGCTGAAGCGAGGTGGTGGAGTTCAGGTCTTATTTGAAAATGGTGCCTGAAAACGGTGGGACTGAGGTTGGAAGCGGATCCGAATCTGGAGCTAAGGATTTGAATTTCTGGAGAAAAAAACGAGACAGTGAATCAACAATTGCGTTCATGTGACCTGGGACGTGGCTTGCACGGATAATGAATTGGTGTTGAGCTGAAATGAGAGATGAGTCTGCGCATGAATTGCATCATTTCGAGGCATGTGGAACGGCCTTTATTTATGATGTTGGTGGTGGCAACATTGTCAGAGTGTATGAGAATTACCTTTTTTGACCATTCGTGCCCCCAAAGGAAGGCTGCAATGACGATGGGGTATAATTCGTACAGGGCAGAGGAATGGGACATAGAGGACATTTCTCGTGGCCATTGTGAAGCAAACCAGCGTCCCCTGTAGTATCTGCCAAATCCGACAGAGGGTGCTGCGTCTGTGTAGAGCTGGATGTCGTCAGGCTGGGAGACGAAGTCATCATAAAAGAAGGAAATGCCATTCCAAGAATACAGAAAATAATGACACATTTTAAGCTCTGTTTTACATCTGGGTCGAGGGTGATGGAATCGAGGGAGCGGCGGAGGCTAGTGACAGGAGGTGCGAGAGGAAAGATCAACCTTGGGGAATGATGCAGATGGCATAATTGAGGTGGCCGAGAAGGGAGAGAAGCTGCCGTTTTGAACATCTGGGGGCTATTGGAGGAAATTGGAAATAATCAAAGAAATACGGAGTAGTTTTTCTGATGGCAAGGAGGCTTGAAATGAATAAAAGTTCAGAGTAATGCCGAGGAACTCTAGGGAGGTGCAGGGACCTTCTGTTTTCTCTTTGGAAAGGGGAATTCCTAGATCTGTGAAAGCAGATATGAGTGTGGTGAGACCGTGGGATGGGGGTGAGGAAGAAGGTATGATGGTAAGGAAGTCATCCAGCAGATGTACGACAAACGGAAGCTTGTGGTTGTTAATGAGGATCCAGCAGAGGGCCTCTGAAAGGGAGTAGAATATTTTTGGGCTGCTTTTGCAGCCGAAGGTGAGGCGAACTGCAAAGTAGTATGACCCTTTCCATGCTACCCGAAAAACCTCCAGAAGTCAGGCCGTAAAGGCAAGACTTTGAAGGCACTAGTGATGTCGGCTTTGGCCAACCAGGCCCGGCGACCAGCAAGGCGTATGAGGCTGATGGCATGATCGAATGAGGCGCATGGGATGAGGCTATTGATGCTGGGTGTAGAGGAGCCGTGGGGGGAAGAAAGGTCGATGATGAGCCTCCTTTTGCCGGAATATGTCCTGGTAGCTATGCCAATAGGGCTGATTCAGAAAATGGAAGGGGGGGGTAGGCCTATCATGAAACCTTCTTTCACTTCTTTGGCTAGCAATGTGTCAACTATGTTAGGTTCTGTGGTAGCTGACTGGAGATTGGGAGCAGATAATGATGAATGTGGAACAACCTCCAGGCCTGGGTGGAATCCGTGGGTGAAGCCGTGAATCAGAAAATTGACAAAGGAGCGGTTTGGATGGATTCTAAGGGCTGAGTTGAGGGTGTCGATGTTAATGGGTGTTTTGAGGAACTGGTTTAGTCAAGATTTGTGTTTGGTGGGGTTTTATGGGGACAACTGGGTCGAGAATGAGCAGAAGGAGCAGGTGTATAGAAATCAGCAACTGGAAAAATCTACAATATAGGTCGTTAAAATTATTACAGACCGTTCTACTGCGCTGAAAGAGTAAGTGTCTTTCTCTCCTGTCTACGCCTTGGGAACTGGAGTCGTGGTTAGAAGTTGGATTTGTGCTGGAAGGGTAAGAATAGGTTGGGGTGATAAGAGGGGGTGGGGCAGCTTGAGAGGTTTGAGAAAATATGGACTGAGGCTGAATGTTTGGAGCCGAAGGAGGAGGGAGAGGTGCAACGACGACGCAGGCTGTGGCTGGGTGCGACGGAGCTCTGCAAAGGGAGCGGGAGATGGCGGGCGAGAAGCGAACACTCTAGAGTCCAGGGTCCCCCAGTAAGTGCCCAGGTTGAACTGTTGTAGTCTGCTTGCTGCCTGGGAAGCGAAAAGGATGTGGTAGTGGTAAAAGCCGGTACCTCCGAATCTTAATGCGAGGTCTATAGACATATAATCGTCGAGTTCTGCTCTGCGGTCTGGGAATGATGAGGATAGAACATCTCTATAATGGGAAAAAGCTAGAGCGAATTCGGTAGGTGTAATTTCTCTCGATCTTTGTGGAAATTCTTGTTTCAGAATTCCTGGGCCTTGGGGGGTGGAAAGCTCCTATAGTGAATGTATTGTTGTGTAGTGAGGGTTGGATGAGTTGAGCTAGATCTACGTAATTACCCTGGAGGATTTGCTGTCGCAGAGCAGTAGAGATGGGAGAAGAACATGGTGTTAGAGACGGGCGGGTGGCTGGAATAGCAGTAGCCAAGGTGAAGATGGTAGCCGGCATGCTGATGGTTGGAGTAAAGGAAATTGCTGCTGTGGAAGGAATGGAAGGCAAAAGAAATGTAGAGGGTCGTTGGGGTCGGGGGTTTGGGTTAGGGATGGGGAGGGGGGGTAAGAGGGGTATGTTATGTATGTATGTTAGGAGGAAGCAGTTTCAAATTAAGAGAAGGGTCTCCGTGACTGGCGGTTGCTGAGGTGGAGGTGTTTGGATAGGATAACGATGAGGGAACTATTGAAGCCGAAGGTGCCGTGTAGGAAATGGCCGAAGGAATGTTGGAAGTATGGGTAAGAGATGGAATGGAGGAAGAGAACAAATTCAGCGATTGATGTGGAGGGGGAGAGGATACGACCTGACTGTGGCTGGGTGTGGCTGGAGGGGCTAGGACCCTATCTGGTCCGGTGGGCTGCGTGATGACGTCATGATGTGTGGAGGTGGAGGCATGTCAGGCTCCGGCCGGAGGACCTGTGTTGAGCCGCGTGCTTCGAAGGGTGGAAGAAGTTGTGTGTTGGAGTAGGTTGATAAGTTTTGTCTTATTGTCGCTGCAGTGGAATGGGATGGAAGTGAAGTGAAGTGATGGAACGGCGTCTTGTAGCCGGCTGACTAAGGTGTTTTCTGGGTGAACGTAGCTCAGGTGTGCGGTGCCGAGTGCTGCGGCCTCTGTCTTGCCGTGGTGGAGGAGATAAAGAATGGAGGTCAGAGTCGCTGGATGGAGAATAATGGACGAGGTTCCGGGGAACTCGGGCGATAGAGGGTTGGCGGAATGAAGTAGACAGAATGGGAGAATCTGGGATGATCGACAGGAAGTCGAACGATTCACTATCGCTTCGATAGACGCTTCGAGGACTAATTCGTAGTTCATGGCGAAGGTAAGTTAGTTTCCTTAGGACGTGTCTGTGCTCTCGAACACTTGTTTGAGAACTGAATGAGACAGAGGAGGAGAGGTTAGGTGTGTCTATATAGGCAGGTGCAAAATTAACACTAATTTCAGTACAAATACCTTAACTAAAAATCACTTTGGTAAAAGTTAAAGTCACCCATAAGAAAATCACTTGAGTAAAAGTCTTAAAGAAGCTCACATTAAATGTACTTAAGTTCTTGTGAAAAAATATACTCAAGTATTGTATTTTTACAGTACGCATAAAAAGAAGCAAAACAACCAAATATGGAATAATGAGCATGTAACGTCTCTAAAAAGGGAGAAAGGCTAGAGCGAATTTTGTAGGTGTAAGTTCTCTTCTGTCTTTTTTTTTTCTTTTTTTCTTTTTTAGAAAAAGCAGTGGAGATGGGAGATGGATGTGTTAGAAATGGGTGTGTTGCTGGAATGGTGGTTGCCAAGGTTAAGTTGGTAACTGGCAGTAACCTGTTGGAAGAGAGGAACGTACTGCTGGAAAAGGAATGGGAGGCGAAAGAAACGTGGAGGGTTGTTGGGGGAGCAAGGTTGAGTTAGGGATGGGGAGGATAAGAGGAACAGGTGGGAAATCCATTGAAGAGAACAGTCTACGTGGCTAGCAGTTACCAAGGTATTTGAAGTGGATGAGAATGAGAGAGCTATTGAAACTGTGGGCACCATGTTCAGAATGGCTGAAGGAAGGGAAGAGGAAAGAATGCCAGGATGGTGGGATGTATGGGTAAGGGATGAGATAAAGGAAGAGAACACATTCAACAAGTGGAGTGAAGGTGGAACTGATACGACCTGGCTCTGGCTGTATACGGCTGGTGGAACTAGGACCCAACCTGGAGCTGGAAGACCTGAGTCGAAGCGCGTTGTTCATCTGGTGGAGGAGATGGTGTTTTGGAGCAGTTCAAAGTTTTGCCTTGTTATCGCTGCAGTGGAATGGAATGCCCTTCTTCCTCGAGGCATGGTGGAGACGAGCGACTGTCCGGTCTGAGATGGTAGTCGGGCGTGGAGGAGTGCTGGCTGGAGGTGAATATATATATATAGTGACATGTATTAATTGTCATATTAATTGTTGCTACAACGTTATGTGCTCTATCCATCTTTGTTTTTATTTTTAAGTTGCAATGGATATACGTTTCAGACTAACATCTAAAAACTTTCAATGGCATGCGATCTACCTGCACTACCATCGTGATCTACCAGTCGATCGTGATTGATGTAATGAGCACCCCTAATCAAGTGCCTCCTATCTCCTCGTCACGGGTGACTGTCATCTTCTACCGGAGTAGATGCTGTCAGGGTGGTAACGTCTTCCGTGTTTTCCTCATGTTAACTGTGGAGGTAGCCATGTTGGTGTCCTCCATGCCGCGTCTCCCGCCCTTACCTCTAACCTCGTTGCGTACGTTCTTCCTCTCGTCCTCTCGGACACGCCCATTCCAGATGATCCTTATATCCCAAATGGGATATCCAATGGGAAACCATTGAATACACACAGACAAAGACTGGTCCACCCTAAAGAAAACTCTTGTGATGGTTCTGTTCCTGTGTTTACTGTCTTCACGTTTTGAGTTTTGTTCATGTTTCGTGTCTCTCTGTTTCCTGTTTTACTTTGTTGAGTTTTTGATTTCCTGTTTGACTCCCTGTGTTTCTGTGTTGATTAGATCATTGGTTTCACCTTGTGTCTCTTGATTTCTGTCACCTGTGTCTCGTCATGCCTTGGTTCCTCCTGTGTGTTAATCCAAGATGGCGCCGACGAGGGTCGCCACGGTGTTTTGGTGCGCTCTACTTTGTTTTGCTTTTTTGCTTGTAAATCCTGTTTTTTGTTGTGTGAGGAACACATACACAAGGGATGACATGCTAAATATCAGAACTACAACACCATCAGATTTATTGCCGGAATTTATTGCTCCATCTACATATGTTTTGGACATATTGGTCAAAGGTGTGCTCACCTTTGCCAACGCAATACGCCGGCGACGACGCAGGAGAGGAAAGCGCGCTGGCGCACTGGTGCGCCTTCGTCAGCGCGGCCATCGCACTCCGCTGCCGGGCATTTTCCTTTCTAATGTGCGCTCACTGGGCAACAAAATAGAAGAACTCCAGCTACGGATGGGGAAAAACAGAGACCTATCTTCATCTTCAGTCCTTTGCTTCACCGAGACCTGGCTGAGTGGATTAATACCGGACTCCGCGCTGCAGCTGGAAGGTTTCCAACTCTTCAGAGCGGATCGCCACACAGAGCTCTCCAGCAAGATGAAAGGTGGAGGTCTGTGTTTTTACATCAACTGTAGCTGGTGTACCGACGTGACAGTGATCCAGCAGTACTGTTCCCTGGACTTGGAATCACTTTTCATAAACTGCAAACCCTTTTACTCCCCCCACGAGTTTTCTTCATTCATTCTGGTCGGTGTTTACATCCCGCCGGCAGCCAACGTCCATGACGCACAGTGTGCGCTGGCCGACCAGATTCTACACGTGGAGAAAACTAACCCGTACTCCTTAGTTATTGTCCTCGGTGACTTTAACAAGGGAAATCTCTCCCACGATCTCCCCAAATATAAACAGTTTATCAGCTGTCCCACCAGAGAAGACAGAACTTTGGACCACTGCTACACCACGGTCAAAGATGCCTTTCACGCTGTCCCCCGTGCACCACTGGGAGAATCGGACCACGTCATGATCCACCTGATTCCAACATATAGACAGAAACTCAAACTCTGTAAACCTGCTGTGAGGATGTCAAAGATGTGGACCAGTGAAGCTGTGGACCGCTTAAGGGCATGTTTGGACTGTACTGACTGGGACACTTTCAAGGCGGCAACAAACAGTTTGGATGAGTACACAGAAGCAGTGACGTCATACATCAGCTTCTGTGAGGACTGCTGTATTCCAACACGCACCAGGGTGAGTTATAACAATGACAAACCCTGGTTCACAGCCAAACTCAGGCACCTCAGGTTGGAGAAGGAGAAGGCATTCAGGAGTGGAGACAGAAAAATTCAAAGAGTCAAAGTACAAGTTTAGCAAAGCGGTGAGGGAAGCTAAACGACAGTACTCAGAAAAGCTGCAGAGCCAGTTTGCAGCCAACGACTCGAGCTCTGTCTGGAGGGGCTTCAAGAACATCACCAACTACAAGCCCAAACCCCCCCACTCTGTGAATGACTCACGCCTGGCCAACAACCTGAATGAATACTTCTGCCGCTTTGAAAGACAATGGGACAGTACCACGACCACCACCCCCCACGGTGACACCTCTCCCACCAGCAGTGGTGTCTGTGAAACCTCACAGGCCCCCACACCAGTGCCCCCCTCCTCCCCGACAACAACAAGGCTCCTTCACAGCCGGTGGTCTCAGAGCCTCCCTCCTCCATCTCACCTCTCATCATCCTGGAGAAGGAAGTGAAGAGGCTGTTCACAAGGCAGAACCCCCGCAAGGCTGCTGGACCAGACGCTGTGTCTCCATCCACCTTGAAGCACTGCGCTGATCAACTGTCTTCAGTGTTCACGGATATATTCAACATCTCACTGAAGTCATGTCACGTGCCAGCTTGCTTCAAGGCCTCCACCATCATCCCAATCCCCAAAAAGCCAAGGACTACCGGACTGCATGACTACCGCCCTGTTGCCCTAACATCGGTTGTGATGAAGTCTTTTGAGCGCCTTGTGCTTTCTCACCTCAAGGACTTAACAGACCCATTCCTGGACCCCCTGCAGTTCGCCTACAGATCAAACAGATCTGTGGATGACGCTGTCAACCTGTCACTCCACCTCATCCTCCAGCACCTGGACTCCCCCAGATCATATGCCAGGGTCCTGTTTGTGGATTTCAGCTCGGCCTTCAACACGGTCGTTCCATCTCTACTACAGGACAAACTCTCCCAGCTGACCGTGCCTGACTCCATCTGCAGGTGGATCACAGACTTCCTGTCTGACAGGAGGCAGCATGTGAGGCTGGGAGAACACATCTCAGACTCCCGTACCATCAGCACGGGTTCCCCTCAAGGCTGTGTCCTTTCTCCTCTGCTCTTCTCCCTGTACACCAACAGCTGCACCTCCAGTCACGAGTCTGTCAAGCTCCTGAAGTTTGCGGATGACACCACCCTCATCGGGCTCATCTCAGGTGGAGATGAGAGGGCCTACAGACTGGAGATTGACCGCTTGGTGACTTGGTGTAGCCGCCACAATCTGGAGCTGAACGCCTCCAAAACAGTGGAGATGATTGTGGATTACAGGAAGAACACAGCCCCACTCCTCCCCATCATCCTGTCTGACTCTACAGTCAACACTGTGGAGTCCTTCCGTTTCCTGGGCACCATCATCTCCCAGGACCTCAAATGGGAGCTGAACATCAGCGCCCTGATCAAAAAAGCACAGCAGAGGATGTACTTCCTGCGGCAGCTGAAGAAATTCAACCTGCCAAAGTCAATGATGGTTCACTTCTACACTGCCATCATTGAGTCCATCCTCACCAGCTCCATCACCACCTGGTATGCTGCAGCCTCTGCTAAGGACAAGAGCAGACTGCAGCGTGTCATTCGCTGTGCAGAGAAGGTGATTGGCTGCAGTCTGAAGTCTCTCGACGAGCTGTACGCTTCCAGGACTCTGAAGCGTGCAGCTAAGATTGTGGCTGATCCCTCTCACCCTGGTCACGGACTATTCAACAGACTCCCCTCTGGCAGACGGCTGCGATCCATCGAGTGTAGGACCACTCGCATGGCGAACAGTTTTTTCCCATCCGCAGTCCGTCTGCTGAACAATACCAAGCCCCCCCCCCATGAACACATCAATCTCACCATCACCCCACAGTTCTGGTGGAATATATATATATACTGTGTATATATTTTGTAGTTTTTGTATTTTTGTATTTTAAATATAGTTTCTATATTTATTTTATTTTATTCTATTTTATTTTGTTTTATGCTTACCAACACCAAGGCAAATTCCTTGTATGCACAAACATGCTTGGCAATAAAGTCCTTTCTGATTCTGATTCTGATATAACCCTGGCTTCCTCTTTGTTCCTGTCGTGTCATTCCCTATGTTTTGTTACCCCGTGTCTCTATGGTTTTCTCCAGTGTTTTTTGTTCCTCTGTGTGTTACCAGTGCCCTCAGTGTTTCAAGTGTTTTTTGCCTTTAGTTTTTTGTTGTTGTACCTTTGAATTTTCCTGCTGTTCCAGCAGCGCTTTTTGTTCCCTTTTGTTTTATTAAACTTCAGTTTTGCCTACACTTGCCTCCTCATCCTTCGTCCTGCTCTTGGGTCCTACTTCCCCCCGGACAGAAACTGTAACAACTCTTCTGTTTTCTTCTGTCAGCGCTGCCAGACAAGTCTCCTCGTAAACCTGCCATTTCATTTTCCAGTGTGGCTATTTTGTGATCTTTCTCACCCAAAGTTTGGAATAGTCCCTCTTTTTTCGTCTTACTTTTCCCTCTGTTTTTCTCTAGTTTATGTTCTACTGTTTTTTTGTTTTTTTTTCTCTTACTATGCTTCTTTTGGGGATTTTTTTTCTCCAATGCACTCAATGCAAACCAAATAACTCATGTCTGATAATATTAAGGTAAAATTCACCTCATGGAACTGTAGAGGTTTGAATAAAATTGCAAAGATAAAGCAAGTGATGAGCAGGATAAAATCTTTGCAATCATAAATAGTTTTCTTACAAGAAACCCATCTGCTGAGTGGGGATATCTATAAAATAAGAAGATGGCAGGGTCAGGTGTTTTCTGCTCTTTATACTACTCATGCTAGAGGAGTCATGGTATTGATTCACAAGTCAGTCCCATTCCAAATCCATAATGTTATAGGGGATCCTGCGGGCAGATATATCATGGTCCAAGGTACTCTGTTATCTGAAAATATAAATCTGATTAATGTTTACGGTCCAAATGAGGATGACCCAAAATTCTTTAATAATTTATTCCTAACAATTTCAAATCTTTCCGGACACTATGTAATAGCTGGTGACTTAAACTGCACACTGGATCCGTCAAGAGATAGATCCTCAGGTTTTGATAACACCCATACCAGGTCGAGGAAGACAATACACCATTTTATGAAAGAGTTGAACTTATTGGATGGAGATTCGGAAAACCAGATGCAGTGGAATACTCCCGTTATTCTAGTACTTATAAAACTCATTCACGTATAGATTATTTCCTAGTTTCAGCATTGTTTGTTTCCAAAATTAAAGAGTGCCAATATGGTAGCATAGTTTTATCAGATCATGCAGCAATATCCCTAATATATGAAGATGATAAGTTGGTAAGAGACCCCCCAAGATGGCGCTTTCAGTCAGAGTGGCTTATGGATCCTGCATTTGTAGATTTCTTAGATAAACAAATTGACTTGTATTTTGAATGTAACACCTCTGAAACATCGGCTAGTATAAGGTGGGAGGCATTTAAGGCCTTCATTAGGGGTCAAATTATTTGTTTCACTAGTTGTTTGTTTCACCACAAAAAAAGAGAGCACAATTTGAAATGAGGACGCTAGAAGGAAAAATTAAAAAACTCGAAACTGATCTCTATCAAAATAAATATAGCTCACCAGATAACCATACAGAACTTCTTACTCTCAAATCTCAGTATAATGAATTATCAGCTCATAAAACTGCATCTAGCCTATTGAAACTCAAACAGGCATACTATGAACAAGGGGAAAAATCTGGGAAGATATTAGCATAGCGTATTAAACAACAGCGAACAGAAAGGTCAATTAATTATATAGGAGCTCCAAATGGGAAAAATGTTGTGAACCCTGAAGAAATTAGTGAAACCTTCAGGGTCTTCTATGAGAGACTGTATAGTTCTGAGTGCCCTCCCAGTCTGGTTGACAGGAAATAGTAGATGCGATGGGATCTATGCAGGTTGGAAAAGCGCCAGGCCTTGATGGAATTCCCATAGATCTATATAAAAGATTTCAGTCCAAGTTACTGACACCCTTATTGGAGATGTTTCAGGAATCCTTCAGGAACGGTCTCCTCAGACGAGTACTGAATATCCTACACAGTCAAAGAGCGATGAAGGACACAGCCTTGCTGTCATTTGACGCGGAGAAGGCCTTCGACCGCATCGAATGGCCTTATCTGTTCGAAGTTCTTACCTGCTTTGGCTTTGGAAATAGATTTTGTAAATGGGTCAGATTGCTTTGTACAGGACTTACTGCAGAAGTCTTAATCAATAATGTGGTCTCTACCTTTTAATATCTCTGGAAGTTGCCCACAAGGAAGCCCTCTATCCCCATTACTGTTTATTCTTGCAATAGAACCTGTTGCAATAGCAATTGGGACACAAACAGATATTAACGGAATTTGGGAGGGTCAGCTGGAACATAAAATAGCCCTTTTTGCCGACGACGTAATTCTGAGCCTGAAAAAACTGAATAGTTCCATCCCAGCACTCACAGATCTTATTGAATCCTTTGGAAAAATATCTGGATTCAAAGTTAATTATTCAAAATCTTCTATAATGTTACTTAACGAATCAGATAGGATAAATGGCAATGTTAATGTCTCTCCTTTTAATTCTACAGATAATTTTACAAATTTTGGTATTAAAATTTTCCCTGAGGTGAACAAGATTTATAAACAAGAACAAGATATGTTTTATTAATCCCACGAATGGGAAATTTCCTTGTCGCAGTAGCGACAAGGAGTCATAGTTTATTATTTCTCAAATAAACTATGACTCACTGCAGGAAACTACGACCTCATCTCTAGAACGCTGGACATCATCACACCCCGGACTGTTCGTTGTTATTCCAACAACAAGCCTTGGATTACCAGCGACCTGAGTACTCTGTTGAATGACAAGAGGAGAGCCTTCAGGTCTGGAGACAAGGAGGAGCTAAGGAGGGTACAGCACCGACTGCGGGACAAGATCAGGGAGTGCAAAGACTCCTACAGGAGGAAGCTGGAGGCCAAGCTCCAGCAGAAGAACTTGAGGGAGGTGTGGTCAGGGATGAAGGACATAACAGGCTGTGGGGGGAGAAGCAGGTTGTCTGAAGGCAACTTGGAGCGTGCGAACGAGCTTAACACCTTCTTCAACAGGTTTAGCTCCAAGACTCCTGTCTCCTCGACCCCTTCCCCCCACACCTCCCCACTGCCTCCAATGCTCCCACATCTCTTGCCCCCTACTCCTCCCCCTGCGGTGAGCCTCCAGGATCAGACAACAGGATCTAAGCTCACAACTCATTCCCCCACAGACACTCCCCCCACCCCCTGCTTGACTGTGACGACCGGCCAGGTGAGGAGACAGCTGGAGAAACTAAACCAACGCAAGGTGGCAGGCCTGGATGGCATCAGCCCCAGGATATTGAGGACCTGTGCCAGCCAGATGTCTGTTGTGCTCCAACGGCTCTTCAACCTGAGTCTCAGCCTGGAGACGGTGCCGCTTCTCTGGAAGACCTCCTGCCTGGTTCCTGTGCCTAAGAAGTCATCGCCATCTGGCCTCAGTGATTACCGTCCAGTTGCCCTTACATCCCATGTGATGAAGGTGCTGGAGAGGCTGGTGTTGGCCCACCTAAAGCCACAGGTGAGATCGTTCCTAGACCCTCTACAGTTTGCCTACCAGCCGTGCCTTGGGGTGGATGACGCTGTCATCTATCTTCTGCAGCGAGCTCACTCACACCTGGATGGTGGTGGAGGCTCAGTGAGAATCACATTCTTTGATTTCTCCAGTGCCTTCAACACCATCCAGCCTTTGTTGCTGGGTGATAAGCTGCAGTCGATGGGTGTTGGCACATCCACTGTCTCCTGGATCACTGAATACCTGACAGACAGGCCACAGTTCGTGCGTCTGGGTCATGTCCTATCTGATGTGGTGGTGAGTGGTGTGGGAGCCCCTCAGGGCACTGTACTTTCTCCGTTCCTGTTCACCTTATACACCACTGACTTCCAGCACAACTCAGAGTCATGTCATATACAGAAATTTTCTGATGACTCCGCAGTTGTAGGATGTATAAGTGGTGGACAGGAGGAGGAGGAGTATAGAAGGCTGGTGGATGGATTTGTGGGGTGGGCTGGAAGGAATCACCTGCTGCTTAATGTGGACAAGACCAAGGAGATGGTGATTGACTTCAGGAGGAAGGGACCAGCTCCTCTGCCCCTCAGCATCCTGGGTAGGGATGTGGAAATGGTGGAGGATTACAAATACCTGGGAGTGACCATCGACAACAGACTGAACTGGAGGACCAACAGTACAGCTGTACTGTACAGTACAAGAAGAGCTGCAGCAGACTCTATTTCCTGAGAAAACTGAAGTCCTTCAATGTGTGCAGCAAGATGCTGGAGATTTTCTACCAGTCTGTTGTGGCTAGCACACTTTTCTCCGCTGTGGTCTGCTGGGGGAACAGCATTACAGCCAGTGATGCCAACAGACTGAACAAACTGATCAGGAAGGCTGGGTCTATCATTGGCTGCAGACAGGACACATTTCAATCGGTGGTGGAGAGGAGGACTCTGAACAAACTGTTATCAATCATGGATAATCCTGACCACCCTCTCCACCACACAATAGACAGACAACGGAGCACCTTCTCCAGAAGGCTCAGACAACTCCGTTGTCTCAAAGAACGCTACAGGAAATCTTTCCTACCCCAAGCCATCAGTCTGTACAACTCCTCATCTGTGTGTGACAGATGACACTTGGACATTTAATTTAACACTTCTTTTCAATATTCACCTGTAATACTTGGTAATATATTTCTTTGTGTATACTAATTTAACACTTCTTTAATATTCACTTCTTATACTTTGTATACTGTGTATACTTTTTGTTCTTCTTATAGTTCTCTACTTGCTCATATTGTTGATTTTTAGCTTTTGTTATATGTATGTATGTATGGAGTTGAATGCTGCTGCAACAGAGAAATTTCCCAGTTTGGGATTAATAAAGAATCTAATCTAATCTAATCTAATTACCAATATCAATGATTGGAAGGATAAATATTCTGAAAATGGACATCCTGCCTAAATACATTTATTTATTCCAAAATATCCCCCTCCCCCCTCCCTCTTCTTTGTTTACTAGAACTAATAAATTGTTTACCAACTTTATTTGGCAAAATAAACCTCCAAGATTACGCTTATCCTTAATATATCTTTGACGACCGAGGAAGCCTTCAGTGCCCAAACATCAAGTGGTACTACTGGGCAACTCAACTGCGATCCATCATGTTCTACTTCTCTTCCGAAAAAAACCCTGAAGGACTTGGAATCCTGCTTGGTGAGGCCTATCTTACCACTTAACTTGTTTCTGTATTCAGCGGACAAGAAAAGTTTGAGAAAAAATACAAACAACCCTATTGTACTAAATATGATTGACATCTGGTTCGATACTTGTAAATATTTGAACATCAATCCATCCTGGTCACGTCTTAGTCCTATTTGGGGTAATGCCTTTTTCAAACCAGGGAGTAGTGATCCAGGATTTCGAACATGGGCTGAAAAGGGATTAAGGAAAATGCAAGATATGTACAGAAAAGATAACATATTTATGTCCTTTTCAGAAATATCAACCAAATATAACATCCCAAAAACGCATTTCTTTAAGTACCTTCAAATTAGGAATTTTATATTGTCATCTCAACATTATTCATTGGACATACCTATTATTTAATCATTAGAGACAGCAATTACAGGAGATGTTATGGTAAAGGGTTCATTTAATGGATGTATGATTTGCTCATATCCGGGTCTGATGAATCTTCAAATCATAAGTTGAGACATAGGTAGATATAGGAAATGAAATATCACTGGAAAACTGGAAAGGGGCATGTATGAAAGCTCAGAAACAGCTCACAACAACAACTTATTCAGTATAAATGGCTGATGCGTGTACATACATAACCCCAGTCAAATTGCATTAGTTTAATGATAACATCCCTGATACATGTATTAAATGCAATGAAGCAAGAGGAACGTTGTATCACTGCGTATGGGAATGTGCCAAGGTGAAGTCCTTCAGGCAAGATATATATAGATAAGATATCTTTCTTCTGGGTATATATCCAACTATCCCACAACTACAAAGTAAAGAATGTAAATTTGTAGATATGTGTATATTACAAGCCAAACGTATCATTTCCCTTAACTGGAAAAATGTTGGAGAGAGATGGCATCAAACATGACAATGGAAAAGATAACATACATTATTAGACATAAGAAACATGTTTTTGATAGCATCTGGAGACCTTTTATATGTTTTTTAAGACAGGATGCTAATGTTGGTAACATGCTACAGCAGGAGTCTCTGAGAGAGATTAGAATGTCCATGTGGTGCGACATAATGTCCTGAGAAATGCCCTTGAAATGCATCAGTGTTACAACTGTAACCAATATTTATCTATTTAGTTAATCAAAGTGAGGGTGTGTGTATATGTATGTGTATCTGTGTTCATGCAGGCATGTATATACGTTTTGTATATATTTAATCTGTATTTATGCGTATGTGAATATATGTGTATGTATGTGTGTATATATATTTATGTAGTTATTATTATTATTATTATTTTATTTATCTATTTATTTTGTTTTGTTTTTTGCTCTATTTTTATTTTATTTTTTATTGTTTTATTACCTCTTTCTTAGAGTTTTTTGAGGGGAAGGGGGGAAGGGAGGGAGAATAGGGAGGAAAAGTTTGCTTTGTTGCATGTAACTATACAACCACCACCACTCACTTGGGGGAGGAGGACAGAAAGAAAAGGGCCTGAATGACTTTTTTATTTTTTATTACTATCTATTATTCTTTACTGGGTGTTTTTTGGTATTTGGCTTATTGTACTGTTTTTCTTACATGTATGTCTGACAGTGCTGTATGCGATGGAGATGTCAATTTCCCTGCGGGAACCTCCCAAAGGGATCAATAAAGTTGTCTATCTATCTATCTATCTATCTATCTATCTATCTATCTATCTATCTATCTATCTATCTATCTATGTATTAGTGACCGATTATTTTATTTGCTGTAATTTGCAAACAAAAAACTAATAAATACATTTGGAAAAAAACACCAACAGGTGCGTGAAGTGCAATCTAAAACTTAACTTTTCTTGCCTTCTTTGAGGCAAAATCATCAATAACATCATCATATGAGATCTTTTGTGCAACTGTATCATTGATGCTGATGATGGCAAGTCCAGAGAGATGCTCTTGTGACATAGTGGAGCTCAAGTATGTTTTATTAAGCTTTTAGCTTGGAAAAACTCCTCTCTGCTTCAGCTACTGTCCCTGGAAGGGTCAAACCAATTCTGAGTGCAATGCAGATGAGACACGATACAGAGTCCCGCACATGGCTGTTGGCAGCTTTGAGGACCGAATGCCTGCGAACGACCGCTGAGGATGTGTGAATGTATTGTGTTGACAAATAAAGAGCGTAAACGTCATTGCTCACTGGTGTGATTACCTGTTGAAGAACCCACAATGGCATTAGAGAACACCATAAACGTTGAAAAATGTGACCTCCAGCTTCTTCAGGGCATCACTTAAAGGCTCATCAAATGCCTCATAGGAGAAGTGACGCTTCGTGGACCTCAGTGTCTTCTGTTGCAGAACAGCCTCAACATTCATTTCATCACAAATATCCTTGGCTGACATCTGTGCTGTAACAAAGCCTGTTGCCCTGTAGCTTTGAAGATCTCTCTCAACCTTATTGAGAAGACTGACTGCTACATCAACTTGCATGCTGGGAGACTGCATCAACTTGCTCACATGGTGTGTCTGGCTCAAGATGTCGTACCACACCACTGTACAGATGCTGAAGCGGTAGGATCCTACCTCCTCCGACAAGGACTGACCCTCAACCTTAATGATGGGGTCTTTAGTGTGATCTCTCACCTCAATCAGTGCCTCTCTCACAGCCGCTGCCTGATATCTCAGGGGCTCAACATTCTTCACTTTACTTTCCCACCTTGTGTCAGTCCACATCTTCAAAGTGATGTCCACATGTTTTTTCAGTATGGCCCATCTCTGAGTGGAGGCTGAACAGGGTGAAAAGCTTGTGCAAGATGCCAAAATAATTCATGGCATGAGTGGAAGCCTTTGAAGCATCGGCCACAACCAAATTCAGGCTATGAGCCCCACATGGCACAAAAAGAGCTCTTGGATTCATTCGTAGAAGCCTGGCTTGAACACTCTTGCTTTTCCCCTTCATGTTTCCCCTATTGTCGTAAGCCTGTCCTCTGCAGTCCTCAAAAGGAACTTTGAGCTCCTCTACTCTCTTTAGAACAGGAGATGCCAAAAGCAGACCTGTTGATTCTTCTGCCTCCAAAAACCCCATGAAATGTTCCTTTATGCAGGGCTTCTCCACTGTCAGTGACACCACACGAATTACAACTGACAGCTGTTCAGTTTGACTGTTGTCTGGTTTGCAATCAAGAATAATTGAGAAATACTTTGCCTTTTTGATGTCACTCACCATTTCAAAAATGATTTTGCTGCTCATCAAATTTACCAGTTCATTCTGTATGCTGTGACTGAGGTAGCTGATGTGACCAGAGGTACTTTTTTGGACCCGGTTAAGGTGCTCTTTCATTACTGGGTCAAATTGTGCCATCAGTTCAACCTCTTTGAGGAAATTGCCATTAGATGGTGTGAACAATGTTTCTGTACTCCCCCTTAGTGCCAGATTTCTCACTGCCAGAGACTGCACAATCACAGTCAAACAGGTCAACACTGCTCTCCATCTCATCTTCTCAGCCTCTAGAAGTGCCATCTCCTGGTTATCAATTGTTTCCCCCTTTTTTATCCTGACTGCCAGTTCTTTCCATACTTTCATGGAGTTGAGGTCTTCTGGACTGTTGTCGTGAGAGGTGAGCAAAGAACCTGCATGCTTCCAGTCTGTCAGGCCTGAGGTTGTTAAGTGAATTGCAGCAGAAGCACAAAAGACTGTTGTTTTTCTCTGAATAGACTAACCAGCTTCTGGCAATCTTTTCACCATTAACCAGTGTCTTCTTGAAATACTGGTGATGGCAACTTCTTCCATCCAACTCACGTTTTAGACCAGTGATCCTCACTATTTTTTTCACAAGAGCCACATTGGCAGTGCAAAAATCAAAAGGCAAGTGGCAGTGTGTTACTGTAAACTACCATGCGAGCCGCCAGTTATAGCTTGACGAGCAGCATGTGGCTCGCGAGCTGCGCAATGATCTGTGTTTTAGACTAACATCAAAAGCGTTTCTTTTTCACTGGCACACAACTTCCCCGCACTACCTTCACGATCTACCGGTGGATCGCGATCAACGTAATGAGCACCCCTGCTTTATACATTAAATGCCACATACATAACCGAATTTAGCTAACTGCTGAATATCCCAATAAGTAATTAGCATTAGTCTAAAAAGCGAATTATAATACCCAAAATACTTGACATATCAACAAAACATAAACACATATCAAGCTTATTTAAAAACCTTGAATGCAAACACACATTTACAGCAGTACCTGGAAAGTGGAGATGTAAATTTCTTATTCTCCTGCATTTTCACTAACAATGGGGCTCAGCTCCCCCTCCCCGCCACTACGGATATTACAAATCAAATCACACGATCTCTCAGAAAAGGCCCAACAGCTGGGTTGGCGGTGACAGTGTCAATTTTGTACCTAGCAAGTTCCCGCCTCCTCGGCACGAGCTGAACGACAAATCTAACACATCTAGAGAGGCGAGACCATAGATATATATAGAATGACTGTGTTACGCAGTCAATGGTGTTTCGCCCATAGACATACATATATGTATATATGTCTATGGTTACGCCGGAGTCTAGAGCGTCCGCATAGGTCGGCCATCTTACCACAGGCTGGCTTTCTCGCGAGATCAGTCGAACCTTAGTTAAATGGATGTAACCTGAGGTAAGGTAAGTGACCTGCTGAAACATTAATACTCTTATCTCGCTGAAATCTTGGTGGATTTACAAACTGTTTGTTTTCTTACAAACGTTATCAACGTGGTTATAATTCTGGATGCTTGAACATGTTGAAATCGCAGCTTATCTCCTCAAAAATGAGGAGCAGTTCAGTTGTGTATCACGTCTAGCTAGGCTACTAGCTACCGAGTCATTTGGGGCGAGGCAGAATTACGCTTTCTTTTCAATATAATACACACATGATACACATGATTTAACTGAATTTACACATGATTTTCTGTCTGGTCGGTTTGTTAAAACATCTTACATTATGATTTCTACAGGGAATTGCTGACAAGATGCCAGACTTTTGTGCTGCCTATGGCTGCTGTAACCGCCGTGGTCTTGAAACGAGAGCCCGAGGGATCACCTTTCACCTGTAGAATATTACAATATTATGAATTATTTTTAGGATAATCGTTAGTTACTTAGTGGAAGTACAATACGGGTCCTGTTACACAGGAACAGCGGGGATATGACATAATAGTATTGCTAGATTGTTGTTGACACAAGGTTTAGAATATTTTGTTTACATAATCACTAAACATTTGAATATAGTTTTTAATGTGTTTATCTTATTCTTGAAGTACATACATACATACGTACATACAATTACCCCCAACATATGATAATCTAGGTGTGTACTTGTGTCCTTGCCCTTAAATGGAAAGATAGATTTAAAATGTTGACAATAATTTATATATCTGGGTACATTTCTCACTTTTTAAGGTTTCCCAAATCCAGAGAGAGGAGGAGGAAGTGGGAAGTTGCCCTAAGAAGGGATGGTTTTGCTGCCACTGACAGGACACTGATCTGCAGTGAGCACTTCAAGACCGAGGACTTCGACAGCACTGGGCAGACTGTGCGGATTAAAGATGGTGTTGTGCCATCCATTTTCAGCTTTCCAGCACATCTTCAAAGGATATGTGTATGTTTATCACTGACCAAAAATATATCGATATACACATGTGATTAGTTTTTGTTTCTGCAAGGTATATAATTTGTTGTTTATTACAGCATATTTTAGACACTCAAAACTACTTTATTTTAGTCAGTAGCAATAAGAAGCACTACAACTTCAGCACAACTAGAAGACAACCTGCCAATGGACTTGATGCCTGATGTTGTGAGTATTTGCATGTGGAATGTTACAAACTAATGATAGCATCATATAGGTAAGGGATAATGTATAGAACACCGGTCATTATTGGGAATATAAGTCCCGACAGGTCCCTCACAACCCACCCCTTTCAAGTGTACATATAGTATATAGTTCCCTGCAAACCTCACCATCATGCCTTCAGTGTGTCTTGAACAACCACACATAAAAGGTTGCACATATTATATTGGTATTTTATCATATTTGACGGTAGATAGATTTATAAGTGAAGTTACCAACACAATAGATTGGTCGTAACACACTCACCCATTTTAGAATCACATTCCCTCTCTCTGTCTTTCTCTCTCACTTTTGGCCCACATCGCACCTGAAGTCCCAACCCAACGACTGCCCTACCATCTCTTGTTGCTGTCACCTTGTCCAGACTTCCTGGCCCGCACAGCCTAGCAACCCACAACCTGCCAACCTGTTCACTTATCACTTCATCATCACTTATCAGGCCCAGCAGCATGAGGACCAAAACCAGCACCACCGGGACACTGGGACACCTTGTTACTTGGTTTTTAATGAAAATGTAAATAAATAAAAATAATTAAAAAAAATCTATCAAATGTTTCTAACACCTCCGTCTAAACATTGATTTTAATAAATCTTCAAAAATCTTTCAAAAGTGCCTTTATAATGTCTAAACAAACTGGTTCACTACCATTTCATGTGTAAAATATATTATTATTACAAATTTGGAAATATGGACTTTGGTTCTTCGTGCTGTCATCTCTGTGGGTGGGGATTTCAACATGCAGCGTTTCTTGATGTATATTTGTTAAGGGAAATCTTGTAGGCCTAGTCTATACCTATTCTAGAACATTATTCTATTTTTTAGAATATAAGATAATTATTCAAAAGTAGTCAGTGTCATAACTACATCTTTGACGTTTAGAATAAACCAAACTGTTTGAAAATCGGTTGAAAATTGAGCAAGTTATGGCTATTTAAAAATTACATGTTTTACTATCAACACAATGTTTTGGGTGAGCGAGCTGCCTGTGGCAAGATGGCCGCCATATGGGGACGTTCGACTCCGTTGGCCAGCAACGCGGACGAGACATCTAGTCATTCTATATATATATATGGGCGAGACTCTAACCCAGGTGTGCCCATTACGTCGATCGCGATCGCAAAGGCACTGTGGGTAGATCGCATTGACAATGCGATCTACCCACAGTAGGCCAAAAAAAAGTTGGCGCCTGCCTATCATCCGTCCTCACAATGACATCTGACCTGACCTTTCTCTGACACGCGCGTCACTGTGCATGTGCATACAACTGCGCTAAGTCTGCAAAACTCTAGCAAGCTATGTAAGAAGGGGGATAAAAATGAGTGGAAAAGCGTCGTCCACGAACCAGAGGGTTAGCGGTTCGATCCCCGGAATGTGCCACATGTCGAAGAGTCCTTGAGCAAGACACTGAACCCCCAGTTGCTCCCAGTGCGTGGCACTGGTGTGTGAATGTGTGCGTGCTTGTGTGAGTGAATGGGTAGATGTGTCTCTGACTGTAAAAGCACTTTGAGTACCAATAGGTAGAAAAGCGCTATATAAAAGCAAGGCCAAGGCCATTTACCATACGGAGTGGGAGGGGGACTTCTTTTTCACAATGTCATTTTCGAAGTGTGTTTGCCTCATCTGTCAGTCTACAATTGCTTTACCGAAGAAGGGAAAAGTGGAGCGCCATTTTCGGA
Organism: Planiliza haematocheilus; assembly: GCA_005024645.1. NCBI lineage: Eukaryota > Metazoa > Chordata > Actinopteri > Mugiliformes > Mugilidae > Planiliza > Planiliza haematocheilus. The sequence continues at coordinate 1,210,226 of SRSE01000582.1, read as the reverse complement.
CTGTTCATAAAAACTACGACACCGAGTTCCCTCCGAAAAGCGAGCTGAGAAGGAGAAAGGTGAAGGAACTAAAATCCCAGCTGTCCGGACATCAGTCATTTTTCTCACAGCTAACTTCAAAGGCAAGGGCCACTGAAGCATCGTTCCGGGTGAGTCACTTCATCGTTAAAAACAAGAAATCCTTCCAAGATGGAGAGATGGTAAAAGAAGCATTATGCACTATGCTATCTCAGGGATATGGTCCTCTGTGTAGACCTTCCTCCGCACACGTTTCTTCTGTTGGGATATCTCTTGGGGCTGGTGTACATCATCACTGGATGACCACCACATTATTTCTGCATGGACAAATTCTGTGATTGTTACAGATGTGAACAACTCCTTTAAGTTATCTCTAAATAACAGGGGAAAAAAATATTATTTTGGTCATAAAACTGTTATGACCTTTTATTATTGAACAAGTGTCTGTGAAGGTTCTCAGTCATCCAGGTCATGGTTATCCAAAAAAGTTTTCAAAAAAGTTTTTTGAAAAGTTTTTTGGATATTGAACAAGTATTCAGGCCTATAGCTGCATGTGAGGATATATATTATACATATTTGGTCCAACTGGCCATTATTTTTAAACATTGTCTTATTTTCTTGATACAAAAAGCTTTAAACCTGAAAAAAGAAAAAAAGAAATGTTTTGCATAGTAGAGTAAAAGTTTTTTGAAAACTTTTTGGGATATTGAACAAGTATTCAGGCCTATAGCTGCATGTGAGGATATATATTATACATATTTGGTCCAACTGGCCATTATTTTTAAACATTGTCTTATTTTCTTGATACAAAAAGCTTTAAACCTGGAAAAAGAAAAAACAAATGTTTTGCATAGTAGAGTAATAATCACTTTGGCCACTAGAGGGCAGCTTTGGATGAGCAATGATACTAACAGTTGCTTGAGTCATAGGAGAAGTAGAATGAACAGATAGGGCAGTCTGGAGGATTATCAATTACGCTAAGGCCAATGCTCAGTCTTGTGTTTTTCTCATGTTTCAGATGTAAACCAGTGTAATAAGTCTTACCTTGTCTAATGTTTTACCTCTACTACTACTACTCCTGTCAAGGAAATCACATTCTGAAAGACATTCATCCTGGGCTGTGCATATTGCTTCCTTAAAACTCCCCACCATTGCTCAACACGTTGATGATGATTGCTGGAGCCAGACATATGAGCCAGCATCATTTTGAAATATGTAAATGTGATTATGTCTCAAGGACATCTGAATCTACCCAATGTAACAGTTCTCTGACCCATGGATTGAAGTCAAGTCGCAGTCCCAGTCTGTGTTAACACTTCATTGGTGACGTATCCAGTCATGACCTTTGGCTCACTAATTTGTGCAATACGCATATAGCCATACAGCCATTCATGAAAATCCTTGTATTGCGTTGATTCAGATTCCATAAAATAAAAAAATAAATTTGGGCCTGCACTTTTATATACAGTCTATAATTCTGATACAAATGGTGGTTAAGATAACTCCTTGGAGTTGCCATGTAACCAGCCTGAATGTATTTCAGATGAATCATCTTGTATCCATGCCCAATATGGCATATATTGTGTGAGCGGATGCTGGATGTCCAGTAGATCAGAGAGTCTTTCTGTCTGAACAGCCGCAGGGCACTTAGGTGTCTGTGTAAAGCTGTCAAACTAATAACAATACCATCTATGTAATTTAAAGACCGAAGTATCTAAAGCCCAAAGTAAAATAAAACTTGATTGAACTAAACAGACCCGACATTGTCTGTTTAGTTCATCATTACATGAACAGCAGGTCTCCAATATACTGCAGCGTACACACCCATGCCACGCCTTAGGCCAAGTATCTTTTATTTATTTTCTTGGGAAAACAGAAATGTATCCTGTATCTCGTAAAAAAAAAAAAAAAATTCAAATTGTCATGTAACATCCTCAGTTTGTATCATAAGATTCCACATGTACGCTTTAGTCAGATATGTGGATCTATGACAGATGTATGTTTATCAAGTTTCTGCTGTTCTCTCTTTCTTCTGTCTGTACCCGGCTGGCCTTAGATAGATGGGTCCCTCCATATCAGCTGGGTTCTGCTCAAGGGTTTCTTCGTGTTAAAAGAGTTTTTCCTTGCCACCGTTGCCTTCAGGCTTGCTCTGGGGGTTTCAGGCCGGGTTTTGTAAAGCATCTTGAGATGGTTTGTATTGTTATTGATGCTATATAAATAAAATTTAATTGAAATTGTATTGAATTAAGGAAAACTTTCTCTCATAGAATTTTGTTCCCTTCAGAAAAACAGAACTTTATCTTGTGAAAACAGCATATATATTCATTATCAGAAAAACAGAGGTGAGTGAAACTGCACTTATCATTGTGACATGTTAACTTCCTGAATCCCAATCGCAAATTTACAAAGCGATAACATACTGGTGGCAGAATATTTCATCAGTTGAACGTTAACATAATTAGCAGCATTAACAGCACTGGACATATACATATACATAGACATGCATTTAAGTTGATTAATAATATCAACTTTTATGCATTAGTGCAAACATAGAATCATTGGAAATGTTGAAAGTCTTGTTGAAGTTAAGCCAACCCATAACTGCAAATGAAGCATTTCTCAGATAAATTAGAATTTATAGCTTTATTTACAGTTGTATGTCTTTGCTTAAAGCTGCATTTCACAAGCTGGCATGAAAACAGACACTGACTGGACAGTAAAGTTGGTGCAAAGCAGCCATATCGCTGACAATATGTGAGTCAGCCAGCATAGTCCATACAAAAACAGGACTGCTTAGTGAGTATGCCATTGTATGAAAATGAAAAAAAGTATTTTAACATTATTAATCTGATGTAAGCTCACTCAGTCAGAGTCAATTGAACTGTATTTATTTACAACATCCACAGTATCAGAATCCGTTTTATTAGGGCCTATTAATGCCTAATAATTAGGCAAATCTGTGAATACACTAATAATTTACAAACAATACAGGTTGTTAATGAACAATACATAATATACAGCAATATGCAGATTTTATAAGATAAGACATTTTCCCAAGGACAGAATGCCCCTGATGTCCTATGCTGATACAACAGAGAAGACAGATGATGTGCCACTGTACCTTTAGTGCTGCTTCTCAAGTTTTCATTCTGACTGCAATGGTACAGTCAGTGGTGTAGACTTATGGCTAAGCATCCACAACTAAGGGCAGAACTGTCACTGTGGTCACTACAAGCAGAGGTCAAACAGTATCAGATACAGAGGAAATGAAATGTTATTGCAATGCTACAGCAAACATAAACATCAAAATAAATCTCTCCATGACCTATGGATGACTCCATACATCCTTTCAGAAAACTCCAGGAGCCTCTCAGAGATTTAAGAAGATCTCCCAATGCCCCAGGAACTGCTTTGAGGGTCTCAGGAACATCTAGAACCACATGTACCCACTCAAACACCCCAAACATTTACTGCAGACTCTCAAAGCTCAAATAAATGTATACAGCCCAGAGAGCACTGTTTTTCATCACTGAATAGTTTAAGTAATTAGATTACCCTGCTAATACATGAATTACACCTAAGGCTGCATACTGGACCATAACAAGTTTTTCACTAAATATAACAATTTATCAGTTTATTTAATCTGAACGTGAATCAGCTATTTATTCCCAAGAGAGGTAAAACCTTAAATTATTATTATTTGCTTTGCAATCCAAATGCAATCCTTACAAGTAAGCTTTAATATTGCGCATGCCAGAAACAGCATTGGATTTATATTTCTGCCTGTCGCAAAGCCTTAAACCTACAAAAGTCCATTACTACCACAAACAGCTCTGACCAAAAAAAGCAGTCAACATAACAGAAAATCAAAGTGCTCAGTCAAATTATGTACTAGCTTTAAAAACTTTAAAATCTCACCATCCCGTATCGAAGCTAGAAATATTTCATAAAGGTGTCTAACAAAATTCGAGCATACAAACAGGACATTTTTAAAAACATGTAATATTTCCTGGCATGACACATGCCTAACAAATGTGCAAAATTAATTCATTTATATAAATGAAGATTGTTTAAAGTGTAGAAAGTGTAAAAAATAATCACATAGTCATCTACAGTATACAGTATATTCACAATATTAATATTTACAACAAAAAAAGATCTATCTATCTGTTCAAAGAAATTGAATCAGATATTTTCCCCCAAAATCAAGCCTGTTTTCTTTTTACAAAAATAATAATAATAATTGAGTGAAATCTCAAAATTTAAAGATTAATTACAGTTCTTCAATTGAGAACAGACAAATATGAGATGGCTTTCTGTGTTAACTGAAACATCACCATTACATCAATTACATCACTGTGAAAACATAGTTTTTGCAGCAGCATGACTGTGTTACCATCAATCAGAGCTGTGCTTGGATTACAATCATGCAAAGATATTACAGTAACCAGTACAGTGGTCTTTAAATGTTTTACATAACGTAGTTGCAATTTTGCTGCATTAGCACACACTAGTGAAAGAAAAGTGAAGGGATTAGATTAGATCACAAAAGCAATAGCAGTAGATGTCATTTCGTTGTGTAAAATATAACAAAAACCTGTGCTAACTCTGTAACCAAAAACATATTTTGGTGGTCTTAAATCTCGTGATGTCTTCAGATTGAACTCCCTGGGATTATTGTTTTAGCCTTGTCCTTATGGTGTTGCCCCCCCTCCTCAGCATCTGGAGTCCTTGGTGCTGGTGCCTCCTACTCCACTCCCAGAATTACTGGTGGCTGCAGATCCGATGGCAATCTGGCATCCATTGGTGGCATGACTCATGACCTTCTGTTTGAGCTGACCCACCTGGGTCCGTAGTATGGCGGCAGTGGAGGCCAGATCCAAGTTCTGGGTCTTGAGGACCTTCACCTTCTCCTCCAGCCGTGAGATGCGTTCCAGCTTCCGCTTGCGGCATTTGGACGCAGCTATGCGGTTGCGTAGTTTTTTTCGTTCTGCTTTGATTTGCTCCTGTGTATCCAGGTCAACTGGGGAGAGACATGGTGGGGAGATTGGATCGCCTGCTACGTGAGGAACCTCAGGGACAGTTTGAGGGGCATCCAGGCCTCGAGGGTGAGGCTGAGGGGCTCCTCCACACCCCTGGCCTGAGACCCCATTGTGTGCCATCTGCCCACAAGAGTATGACATTTGACCCGGGTTGTAGCTGCTAAGGTTGGTGTAGACAGGCATATCTCCACTAGACATGAGGTTTCTCTGGTAGCACGTCTGTAGGGAGACCGTGGAGGAGGAGGATGGGGTTATGGGCCTACCTCCCACCAGTTGATTCTGTTTGTGGAGGTCTGCTAGTGCTTTGACAAAGCCGTCTGCAAATCCCTCTTGCTCGTTGGTGGCCTGGCCGCGGTAGATGAATGGGTTGGTGGAACTGGACATCGGGCTTGTGGTTATCAGTCCCGGGCTGGATTGAATTATCAGATGCTCCAGGTCGGGGGATTCCAGCTTTAGCAGGTTCATGTCCGCAGTGGTCCCCGATGTCATTAGGGAGCTAGTGCTAGCAACCCCCCGGCTGTTGGTGTTCCCGCCCCTCCCCCCTGTTACATTACCACCACCGCTGGGGAAGATGGGATGATTGCCTGCCACTGACATAGCCTTCTTACTCATCAGCATCTTGTTTCCTGGGTAACGCTCAATCCAGAATCCAGAAACAGAAGAGGCATTGTCATGGTAGAAAGGAGTTTCCATTTTGGAAGTCACTGACGAGGACCTGCCTCTGAGAAAATCTTCATAATGAGATTAACCTGAATATCAAAGAGGATTGAAATGTTCCACTGATGTCTGCAGCTGGGGGATGAATGCAGGACACAGATGAAAAGAAGGAGAAGAAAACAACAAGAGGATACAAGTCTTGTCTTTTTATTTGTCCCCAACCATCTCAAAGATTCTAATCTAATCTTGCACTAATACCACCTAGTAACCTTGGACTTATATTTGACCAGAATATGCTGTCCAAACAGCTCTCTAAAAAGCCTGATTTAAAATGGTGCAGCAATAGCATTGATGGGAATTAGCAAGAATGATCATGAGTCCAAGTTTGTCTATAAGAATAGAATTTCAAATAATTCCCAGCCAAGCTGGGATATATATGTCATAGACCTCATAGTACCACTCCAATAAAGTGTTTCACTCCCAAAGTGCTTGCTTATTTGAAGTAGATTGGGAGGTAGAGCCCTCAGCTTCCAGGCCCCTGTCCTGTGGAACCAGCTCCTAGTTTGGGTTTTGAATGTAGACACCATTTCTACTTTAAGGTTAGGCTTAAAACATAAAGGATTAGAGATGGCTTAGGTCAGTGGTGTCATAGATTGCACCTTTAGAAAAATAACACTGTCTCTTAAAGAAAGACGGTAATCTTGGGAATCATCACAGTGATATGTAATAATTATAATAATACAGTCTTTCTGTGTCAGCCCTGTGATAGCCTGGAGACCTGTCCAAGGTGTACCCTCGCCCAATGACAGCTGGGATAGGCTCCAGTAGACCTTGACCCAATGCAATTAAAAAATATATATACAAATTCAAACAAATGTTTTAAGTACAGTATACTCACAAATTAGAAAGAAAAAAATTGAGTGTAAATGATTTAAAAAATGTAAGTACTCCAAACTTAAATATTTTAAATTATTAACTCATAAACTTTGATGTAACATGTATCATCTATAATCAGTTTCGCCAATGCAAGAACTTGTTGGGGGGATTGTTGGGACATGAACCTGGTGGTGAGCTATGGAAGCTCACCAGGCATAACCAAGTTAATCACATGGCTGTCCTTGTCTTGGAAACAAAGGGAAGCCCTGGAAACACCAAGTCCCACAATCCTCCAGGTGTGAAAACTGACTCAGCAGTTCACTGGCTGACAGTGGCATGTGACCTCTGAGGTCATCAGGTCATATAAAATGCACTGTTTGGCCTTTGTTCTCTCTCTTGTCCTCTTACTCTCTTCAACTCCACACCACCACGTGGAGACCCCCAGCTGCTCGGCTGCAGCTGGGTGCCAGGTAGTTTGCTAACTAGTGGTGTAAAACCCGGATCTTTTGAGGGATTCGGATCAGTTTGAATCACTCACTGATATGATCCGGGTTTTGCGAATCACTTGAGTCACTTGAGTCACTTGACCTAAAATGCGAAAGAAAGGGTTTCCCTAATATTGGACATTATGTATTATTATTATTATTGTAATTACATAAATATATTGTATTATATTATATTGTATTGTATTGTATTGTATTATATTATTTATTGTACATAACTTGAGCTACAATTATTGCCATTTATCAATCATGTAAATGCGGAAAATCATCTCAACTAATTCATATCAGGGAGCTTACATAAGCCTAAAGCTTAAAATTACGCTGTGCAAAAATAAAAAAATAAATAAAAAATAAATAAATAAAAATAAAAGGTAAAAAAATAAAATGAATGAGTACAGGGTCACCATAACAAAAGAATATTTTATTTTCTTATGGTCTAAAATGTACGTGGATCCATGAGTCGGTTAAGTTTCGTTTCTCTGGCGAGTGAGTAGTGAATCTGGCCGGATTCATGAGTGACGGATCAGCAGGGACTCATGAGTAGCGGATCTTCCGGGATTCGTGAGTGACGGATCAGCAGGGACTCGTGAGTAGCGAATCTTCCGGGATTCGTGAGTGACGGATCCGCAGGGATTCATGAGTGACGGATCGCAGTGATTCACGAGTGACGGATCGCAGTGATTCATGAGTGACGGATCTACAGGGATTCATGAGTGAGGAAGGGACTCAGTAGCGCCACTCCACTCCAGTAGCTGAGTGCCGTAGTTTGCTATAGTGGCCAAGTCGGGTATTACATTTTGTTTCTCTACCGAGTGAGATGTAAGATGTTTGAATGGTGCCGTTTATTGATTATATCTCAATCAAATCTGGTAGGACTCAACTGAGCCGGTTCAATAGACGTCTCGATCCGTGATTCTTGAGTCTTTTTTGGTGGCCGGTTCAATGAGCTGGATCCCGAATCTTTTTTCCAGCGCTACTGCTAACAAAGAGCAACTACTCCAGGCCTGTTCTCCTTACAGCAGCGAAGCGAGTTCCTGCTGAGGAATCTACACAAGCTCTTTTAGCCAACAAACAGAAGGTTTGCAAGCTAACTCCCAAACAACCGGAGCCACACGGCTAGTTAGCACAGAGCTGCTAACAAGCCACTTCAGTGGACTCAATGAGCGGCCGGTTTCCCTCCAACGTCTGCCATCAGGACACACAGCAAAGGCTACAATTTTTTCCAGTTTGGCCTTCCATCAGGAATTGCCAACTAAAGGAGCAACATACCAGAAATGGACTTTCCACCAACTGGTAGTATGACCTGGGCATAGTCTAAGCTAAGCTAAGCATAGAACTTTGATTTGATGTGATATTATTGAGTTGTTTATAGTATAGTGGTTTGATGTTAGTTTAGATGATGCAACACCCAGACTCAGGCCCCGTCCACACGTACGAAAACGATCTTTTTCCTATCCGTTTTCGCTCTACGGTTTCAAAAAAATCCGCGTCCACACCTGATCCGTCTTTACACGACTGAAAACGCTACTTCATATCCCAGGTCTATAGGCGGCGCTGTTTCAGTTTCAGAAATTCACCAAAAACGGAGAGGAAGAGGTGGCGCATGCGCATGAAGCTTGAGCGCTGTTTACAAATCGGCTTTCGAAGAAACCAAAAATTAGATTTTGCCCTAGTAACCATAACAGGCTCAATATGTTCTCCAGTAGTAACGCAAGCATGTAGTCCGCCATTGTTGTTGATGTTGTTATGAGACGTTTCGCAAGATATACGACGTGGAAGACTGCTCGAGGGGTGTGGCCATGGTGGCTATGGTGGCGATGACGTCATCGTTTTCAGAAATCTCCGGATTCAACCGTCCACACCGATTCGCGAGAAGTGCGTTTTCGAATTTATCCACCCTGGGACCCGGTTTCAAAAAAGTGCGTTTTCGGGCTATGCGTTTACGGGATTCGTGTGGACGATAGGCCAAAACCAATAAAAACATGTGCGTTTACGAAAAAATGCGTTTTCGTGTGGATAGGGCCTCAGGGTCTCTTGCATGCTAACTAACCACTTCCTCTAACCTGGCACCTCATAAAACTCTTATCACATTCCACACATCTCCTGGCCAGCACATGGTCTGAGTGTCCCTCCTCAGCAGCCATTTTTCCTTTGTGTTCAAGACCTGGCAGCCATCTTGGCACGCCCACAACTGGCAGCCATCTTGGCACGCCCACAACTGGCAGCCATCTTGGCAGGCCCACAACTGGCAGCCATCTTGGCACACCCACAACGGGCAGCCATCTTGACACACCCACAACGGGCAGCCATCTGGACACACACACACACTCACATACATACACACACACCTGTATAAAGTATTCTGTTGTTAGATTGTATGTTTACCTTTTTATTCTTGTAATAAACGTCTTTTAAACATACCAGTTGTCTGTTTAATGTTGCACAAGAGTGAATACTGCCAACCTCTACACTGCCAAGAACTCCAAATTCCTTCAACTACTTGTTAACGTGGTAATTTTTGGTTATAGTTATTAAGTTAATTATTAATCAGAAATCCAAATTGACAATTTAGTATAATTTATGAGACTGATTTCATTGATTGGCTATCTTTTCCCTTCCTAGAAGGGTGGTGCCCCGAGGTGATCTTGTAATTCAGATCCGATTATTTAATAATAAATAATTATTTTTGATAATTATTAATTATTCATGATAGCCAAACCCCAATATTGAGTGCCTTAATATCCAGGCCCAACAGGGATGCATTGTCCATATTTATAAACGGTCTATGGTAGCACTGAGTAAAAACCCGCCTCCATTTTGATGTGACAGAATTGATGTCACTTTTACATTTCACAAATATGAATTAAACAAGTAATAGCACCAGCATATCATAACAAAATACGGGTGAAATGAACGAGCTTTGCGGCAGTTAATGTGTTAGAGGCAATTAAAGCAATTTCATGCACAAATGCGCTATAATTCCTTATAATTACTTCAAAAATGCAGCAGCAAGCTCTAGTGTGAATTCCAAGTGCTCATTTAGAAAGGTTTTCTGTAAGCTTATAATATGTAGGCAAATGATCCCTCTCCGTAGTGAAAGAGACCATCCTTAGGTTGTAAAAACCAGTTGAGTGCAAAAGAGACATAGAAACTGGGAGTGGCCAAATCAGCTGTGTGGTATATTTTCTGAAAAGGTGAGCTTAGAAAACATGAAAAGGCCTGGTTGTCCATGTGAGAAAGCAGTGGAGGAGGACTGTTCTTTATGTTGGAATGCTTGTCTCTGTTTCACTAGGGATAGTTTGAAAAGAAGAGAAAAATACAGTATCTTCCATGTGGTGGGCATTTTAGTAGGTGTATATATATGTAAGGTGAATATAGAGGATTTGCCACAAGGTGAAAATATTTCATTCAAAACAGGAATAGTTCAAGAATGCTTCTTTAGATTTAGCTAACAAGAAAATAAACAGAAAAAGCAGTTCTGTAACACTATACTAACCTGTACCAGAACAATGGGTAAAACAATGAACCAGTGGGTCACCAGTGTAAAGAAGCAACTAGATGATTTTTTAAGCGTACAGTGGTGCCCTTACTGTCAAGATTCAAACAACTGCAGCAAAACTGACTTAACAGTACAAATGGGCAGTGGGCAAAGAAATATGTGACTTTAAAGTACCAGAAGCCAGGTTTATACAAAACTGTACGGAAACTGGCATCTTGGGTGAGCACAATGTTTGAATGCCTGTCTGTTTCACTAGGGATAAAATATGTACCTGCAGTGACTCACAATTACCAGAATACATTTAACTACAGACAATGATTGTAGTGATTTGTTTTGTAGACCTTTGTTTGTTGCCATTGCTTAATATACAGTGTTTAACCATGTTTGTGCATGCACCAACTATGTGGAAGATGGCTGTGGTAACAAAATGTAAGTGGTGACACAGAACATAGGACTGTCTGAATCCCCTTCTGTCTGGTTTAGGATGTCGAGATTTGAGTGACTCTGTGGCTTGTATCCACTGGAGCTTAGTGTAGGTGTCTCCTCTTGAATCTCAACTCCTGAATTTGTCTGCTGATTCCTTGTGTGCATTATCAGGTCATATGATGGATTAGAAAATAAACCTCTGAAAGGAGAAGCTGGTAAACCCGATTTAGACGTGACACCTGTGGTGTGTAGGTTGAGGGGTGGCTTGGTACACATTTTCAGCTCCTTGTTGTAGTAACCAATAGACATGTCCTCCTGGCTTGCATAAGTGGTCAGAGGTGCTCCAGATTTATAATGCAGTTCTGGAATATCCATAATATCTGCTTCACTGTGGAAACTCTGATCCATGTGAAGCTGTTTACCCTGTAAAACAAAGTTACACCATATTCATAAAAATATACGAGCCAAATGGAAAGATCAGCATTCTAATAACCTCACAGTAATTATTTGGTGCTAAAAAATAATCAAAGTTATTATGAATCTGATCTGATCTAAATGCAAGGGGAGTGTTTCGGGGGTAACATCCTGCTCCTGAATAAAGATAGACATAAATCATACCCCCATACTTCAGGGCTAGGGTGAGGTGGAATAGTCCTAGTTGTGTTACAATAAGAGGATTAGTTGCACTGCTTTTACAGCTGAAATGAATGTTAAAGCGCAGGTGGACATCAGGCGGTTTGTAGCCTATGAGGCAAGCCCCCAAAATGCTGTTTTTTGTTAAAAAAAACCCTGATGTCTGCTGCCACTGCTAAGGATAAAGGCCAATTGCAGCATAATATTTGCTCTACTGAGAGGGTAATTGGTTGCAATGCGCCTTCTCTTCAGGACCCGCACGCCTCCCAGACACTAAAGCAGGCAGCAAAGATTGCAGCCGATCACCCTGGACACTAACTTTTTGAGCCACAAGAACTGTTTCATTCAATTGGCAACTGGACTTGAAAATAACCTCCCACACATATGTACTCTCTCACAGACTTTTTAAGATGACAACAAATTCCTCATGTGTGAACATGTGGTAATAAAGATAATTCTTATTCTAATTCTGATATCACAGTGACATCATCTACAAGACCTTAACTTTTCACAGATTAACTGATGATGAATTTTACATAAATAAAATCAGTGGGTCCCCCTTTAAGCCATGATCTTGAAAACGTACCAATGGTGTCAACCACTTGTCCTTCAACACTGGTGTTGGTATTGGAGGGTAGATTTTCTGAGTGATGCTGTTGGATGCAAGAATGCAAGGGAATGAATCTCAAACCAAGAAGCAGATTACATAGAAAATGAATGTGCTGGCTTGCTCACCATGCCAAATGTCTAAAGCAGAGGATAGTGATGAAGGAAAGGAGACCAAAAACTGCTCCCAGGGAAACAAAGACTGTCTTGATCAAGTTATCAGCTGGAGGACAAACAGCGCACATAAGTATTTCAAACAAAACTACAGAGAGTGATGATAGATCATATCCAGTAATACGGCCCGAAAAAAAAAAAAAAGAAGTAACATACTCTTAGAATTCAAGGTCATAATAATAGACACATTGCCACATTCTCCAACTGCTGTCTGTGCCACAACTGTGAATGTGTATGACGTGATTTTCAGGTTTGTTGCAGTCAGGTTGGTGGCCTCTGGGTTGTCTAAACAAAAAGAAAGTGACTGATATTACAATGGTATTATCTTGGTCACTGCATAACACTGAAGAAGACATAAGACATGTCACATTGTTAATTTCCTTGTCACAGTAGCGTGGAATTTGGCAAAAATATATGCAAAAAACAATAATGAAGGAGGAGGAAAGTTTAAAAAAAAAAATGAAAACCATATAGAGAAAAATATAAATATAAAGACATTCTGTATGTACATTGTGGTGGATGGAAACGTTACTTTACTACTTTACTTTTGTTCTGCATTCAGGACACAAACATCAAGGTTTGTAAAGCTCTATTTTGCAGTCTCTAATCTGTCCTGTGTGTGATGACAGATTTGTCCCAGCCATGCTTTATATTTCTATTTTTTTCCCAGACTTTTTAATTCAATTATGGATTGTTACTTTATAATTTTGTTTATAATTGTTTAATTTCATGTGTCAAAAGTCAGTGTTGTGCATGAACACGCTCAATGAACGTTTATGAACTGTGATCTGAATGCATAATTTTTCTAACTGTGAGCAGAGACGTGAGTTTTGCTCAGCTGTCTGTTTCTTGTCTACTTTACTTCCTGTGTTCCTGTGTTCGTTTGATAGTTTGATTTCTTTTCTACCCCTTGTGATTCCCGGTTTCCAGAGTTTTTGTATCGCTTTTGGTTTTTGGATTCCTGTTTGTGGATCCTCTGCCTACAGAAGTTATTTTGTTTTCTGCTCCTGCCTACCTTTGTGCCCTGCAATTGGGTCCCACCTTTCCATTAAACTCCATCAAAACATGACAGAGAGATGCCCCGGAGGTGGTTGTACTTGTCCATCCTGTTGTAGCCAGCTTTGTGGTAACATTTCATTACTGAAAGCTATGATGACAGATTCTAGTGTGCCTGAGTCTGCTGAGTGAAAATCCTGAAGTGCTGCTTTTTGATAAACGACTTGGACTCTACGTCCGTGTCCACAGAGAAAGAGGAGTCCTAACACTTACAGAGCTAGCCAGATGCTAAAGGTCAGTCAAAAACTGACATCAATAATGCCATCAGAAACGGATCCAATATTACTTCCAGATTTTCTTGGTGCAATAAAGTTATATATACAATTATTGCAAAATATGCAAAAGCATTTAATCGAAAGCATGCATGCAATGATGTGTTTATTTAAAAAAATATCTGTTTGTAGATTGTATAATCTGTATGTCTACAACCAGAGCAGTTTCCATGTAGTTTCTTATTACCAACCCAATGTGAAAGACTTAAGGCTAAACTACAGCAGAAATCCAAGGTTCAGTTACTGTTTGTGGTCTATGTATGTGCTCATATTCCATTAGGTGGTCTGACTGATTGCATTTTTAACATTTTGAGGAGCTGTGCCATCATTCCTAAGTATGTAATATGAAGAGTCATAGGGAAAAGCAAGAGAGTATACAAAATGGAACTCAGAAGACTATGATATCTTCTGGGTGTTATTTTAAAGTGCTGAATATTCCTTTGGAAGTCGAATTAGATTTTTGGAAAAGGGAGTTTCTGACAGCCAAAGGAGAGAAAATACATGACATTTTATGGAGCTTTAATTTTGAAATCCAACATAACAGGAAACATCTTCAAAAAGAACTGAGAATGTTTTGACATTTTCTTGGAGCAGTGCAGAATCATTTGAGTGGAATCAATCTGTGGATTCTACGTTTCTAATTTAGCATTTTAGTAAAATACTGACTTATTTGAAACAAACATTTATACAACTGATTTATTTGTAAATATTCGGTATATAATTGTAAGCAATCTATATTCAGACTTTTTACTTTTGTTTTATTTGAAATTTACTAGTGTTCACTGTGATTTTACTCTCACGAGACATCACTTTATTTTGTAGCATCAATTTCTTGCAATGCTTCAGTGGGAGCTGGCTTTGACAAAATTTGACTATTTCTTCAGAAGACAGGGTGATAATATTTTGTCCACCTATTTCTGTTATGATGTAAGTAACGTAATATTTGTGTTTGATTGGGTTCTCTGTCTACTTTCAGGACATACATTGACTTATGCAGAAATGTAGATATTTTGAAGGATGCAAATACTTTCTAGCAGCCCTGTAAAGCTATAATCATGCTTGGTTTGTGCAAAAGTTAATTAAAAGCTTACTAGTTTCCACTTTAGAGACTGTGCCATACTCGTCCAAACCGTAGAGAATATAGCCTTGGATAAAAGCAGTCTGTTCTCTCAAAGGTATCGGATCCCAGGATACCTCAACATTGGAGTCTTGTTGTTTTAATTTCAAAGACTTGAACAGCGGGTCTTCTATTCCTGGAAAAGTAACTTGGATGATGGCATTTTTAAGCACCAATACTTTGTGTGAGAAAGTGTAAAATTCTGGCTTACTTGTCTCTTTCACATATCCCTCCAATCGCTCAAGTAACACAGGAGCTCTTTCGGTGCAGGCGTATATGGACAATAAGTATCGTAGTCCATCTTTAAAGTTATCTTGGGTGGAGGAATAACATGTCCAAATATGAGCAATTGTGATGTTAGGCACAAAAGTTTTGTAGGTAAAGAAGAGGACTTACTTGAAGATATTCTGGTGTTAGTTTTATTGGGAGGTACTTTGAGCCAATCCACAGTGCTGTGCCCAAAAGGACACCAGTCTACTACATAACCACAAGTGGCTTGAAGACTGGCAGACCAGGACAGATTGAAGCTACTGTTGCTGCCGGTGATCCAAGAAGTGTTCACTCTGGTTCTATCTGAAAACAAAGACTTTTTAAGTGTTAGATTTGACAAGCAATTACAATGGGGTGCAAGGAATCCCATGCAATAGGGGCATGTGCCAGATGTTCCCAGTTCCTCCTAACTATATGTTAATTGCCATTTGATCCAACTGTTCTGAACATACGTCCATAATAAGATCCAGAATAAAGACTAAGCGCTGTAATTAATTAAATGTTTAATTACAACAACATTAAAATTGTGGCGTATAACCTGTTACTAAGGATGGGCTAATCTGGTTCAGCACTGTACTTGATGACATTTTTGACAGTTGTAGAATGATGTCTAGAGTCCTTTCTGGAATGTCTACGATTTTGTTGGTAAAATGACTCATGAAGCCATAACTACTGAGACTTACAGGAATAGGTGGCTAAACAGACCTTTATTCAGGTATGTGTTGTTATTCAATTCAATTTTATTCAGTTTTATTTATATAGCATCAATAACAATACAAATCGTCTCAAGACGCTTTACAAGACCCGGCCTGAAACCCCCAGAGCAAGCCTGAAGGCGACAGTGGCAAGGAAAAACTCCCTTTTAACAGGAAGAAACCTTGAGCAGAACCCAGCTCGTATAGAGGGACCCATCTGCCTAAGGCCAGCCGGGTACAGACAGTTATGTGTTGTTGTTTTGTTTTTTTTGCTCATTTTTAAAGTAGCTGGTTGGCAAATATAGATTCACTCTAAAAAGAGGGATGTTTTTTCTGTTTTCTCCCCTGTTGCAGGTGCACCTTGTTCTAGTTTGCCTGGCTGGTTATATGGGTCTTGTAGATCTTGAGGTTAATTTCCTTTTACAGTAGATACTGGTCTTTTGTGGTCCAGTCCTGGGACATATTCAGGTACAACTGTGTTGATTAGGCCTTTAGATGGTCAAACAACTGGAGGGAAGTCCCTCAAGACAATGACAGTTTATATAGAAGTTTTCACATAAAGTGCCTTACATGAAAAAATATTAAAAACTGGAGGCACTAAAGGCACCGCAAAGATTGTGCACATTAGAACTTATATGTTTGTAACATTTGTACATTACATGTAAATTCAAACTACACATATTTCAAACTTGCATTGCTTTCCAAAGAGTTCCAAATTTCTTAGATGTAATGTGTGCAGCTCTTTTAAAGTCTTACCTGGACCGAGGCTAGGAATGTTGACAGTTGATGTGGATGAGCGGCCATATATGTTTCTTGCTGTAACTGTGACAATATGCTCTTCACGTGTGTCCAGACTCAGTGCAAGATTGTGCTGGCCTTGAGACACTGTTTGGTTTTGATGATCTTGCTCACTGGTCTTTGTCCAGGCCACTTGATAGTCTATGATGTTTCCATGGCTTTGCTTGTCCAGTAGTGGCTACAGAGAGGTAACATCAGGAATTTAGTTTACTTGGCATACTAAAATCTAAGGAACTGATGCCATTGTCATCACTACTCTAACTGTTAAAGATGACTTCAATACACAGAATCATGGTGGCTGCCCTTGAAACACAATCAAAAGGCACTATCAAAAATAATGGCGGGTGATTAAATGAACCATCAAGCTATTACCATCTAGCACAGGCTAACTGCAGTCAATTCAATCAACAAACTATTTAATAAGAAGAAGAAGAAGAAGAAGAAGAAGAAGAAGAGGAAGAGGAAGAAGAAAACCTTTACTTGTCCCACAACAGGGAAATTGTAGTTTGCAACAGCATGCAGAAATGGCAGAGACATAATAGATAATAGATATATTGCACATACTGTTGTTATTAATAATATTGCACATATTAGGAGTGCTAGTTGTGGAGGCTAACAACAGCAGGAAGGAAAGACCTTCTGTATCTTTCCTTCACAAATTGAGGGTAAAGCAGTCTGTCACTGATGCTGCTCCTCAGTCCTGTCAGGTCACCATGCAGGGGGTGGGACTCATTGTCCAAGATGGGACAGTTTAGTACAGGACAGTTTAGCCAGAACTCTCCTGTCACCCACCTCCCTCACTGAGCCCAAGGGGGAGCCCAGGACAGAGCTGGACTTCCTGATTAGCTTATCCAGCTAGTTTGACTTACTTTCCAAAAGATGACTGTTCGGTTTTCCCTTATCTGCATCCACACATCGGGAGCACTTGGAACTGTGGTGCAAGCAGAAATTAAATATCTGTTAAATATTTGAATCAATATTTTCAATACTGATTAAATATTTGCTTTTTAAAATACTTACCATCTCCGCTTGTGTTGAAGCTGACCTTGTTACTCCATTCACTCCATTTCCAGAAATTTTGTGAAGTTCCGCATCGTACCGTCATATGATATGTCCAGTTTGGTGTCAGATCATTGATAACTGTAAAATTAAGGCCAACTCCAAAGTTTTCCTTCTGAGAACACAATATGGACACAAATTATGTTAACCTGTTCCAGTGCAGCATTTTACATTAATGAGCTGATGTCTCACCCTCCACTCACTATTGTATGCGTTTCACCATCGCTAACGTTTACTTGGCACATTATATCGATGTTATGGTATTGCAGCACAGTCCACCTCCACTCCAGACTGATGTTTCTGGCATTCACAGATGATGGCATCACTCTATCCGGAGCAAGCATGTGCACTGAAACAAAAGACCGCAACAATCTGCTGAATGCTGAATAAATGCAATGGAGGCTTTACAAGCTAACTGGTTGAAAAAGTTTTTCATCTTTTTTACTTGCAAACTGTAGTGTTAGCCAGTTGGTAAGAACATCTATGTTATGCCATGTTATATTTTTTTCCAATAATGATTTCACTTATAATTCACTATCACAATTCCAAATTTTCATAAGACTATGCCTTTAAACAGCAAGCTACTGATGGGTTGAGGACCTTCTGCGGCCCTGTACAGCTCTCACAGAGTAACTGCCTGTCTCCTGTAATCTCCTCCATGTTCTTGACACTGTACAGGGAAACACACCAAACCTTCTTTCAATGTCACAAATTGGTGTGCCATCCTGGGGCGCAGTTGGACTGTCTGTGCAACCTCTGTGGGGTCCAGGTATCGGTCAGAAAAGATAAGGAGGGAAGAAATGTCAGTGACCCCCACCTGTAAACCCATTCTTGTTTTGGGGTTTGTCTCATTGTTGTCAGTCTAGTGCACTGCGTTATTTCATTAACACCAAAGCAGCTGGAACTGATTAATAATAATAATAATAATACATTTTATTTAGAGGCGCCTTTCTTGGCACTCAATAAAATATATACATATATAAAAAACAAGAAGAAGGAAAAAAAAAAGAGCAGAGCAATTGTGATCAGATGGAATAGGCAGTTTTAAACAGATATGTTTTGAGTTGTGATTTGAAGTGGGGAAATGAATCAATATTTCTGAGTTGGGGTGGTAGTGAATTCCAGAGACGGGGAGCAGAGCGGCTGAATGCCCTGCTCCCCATGTTGGTAAGATGGGCAGTAGGGACAGACAGATGTAAGGAGGAAGAGGATCGTAGAGAGCGGGAGGGAGTGGGAACACGGAGGAGATCAGACAAATATGGGGGGTGAGGTTGTGAATGGCCTTGAAGGTAAACAGGAGGACTTTGAATTGGATGCGGAATTGAACTGGGAGCCAATGAAGCCCTTGAAGAACAGGAGTGATGTGGTGAATGGAGGGGGTTCGAGTTATGATACGGGCAGCTGAATTCTGGACTAGTTGAAGTTTATGGAGGGATTTGTGTGGAAGGCCAGAGAGGAGAGAGTTACAATAATCCAGACGGGAAGTGACAAGACTGTGAACCACGATGGCGGCAGTGTGGGGTGTAAGGGAGGGGCGGAGGCGGTTAATGTTACGTAGGTGGAAGTAAGCAGGCCGAGTAATGTTATTGATGTGGGATTGAAAGGATAGTGTACTGTCAAGGATGACAACCCAGACTCTTAACCTGGGGGGAGGGGGAAACGGAGGAGTTGTCAATATTAAGAGAAAAGCTGTCGATTTTGGATAGAGTGGATTTGGAGCCACGTTAGATTTATCCTGAAAAACTATTTCCAAATTCCTGGAGGTACCATGTTCATCTCTGCGAATAAAACTACACACCATGGAACCATACATTGGGCAATTATGTGGCGGGAAGACACTAAAGCTTGAGTTGCTTGAGTTGATAGATAGATACAGTGCCTTGCAAAAGTATTCACCCCCCTTGGCTTTTTTACCTATTTTGTTACATTACAGCCTTTAGTTCAATGTTTTTGTAATCTGAATTGTATGTGATGGATCAGAACACAATAGTCTAAGTTGGTGAAGTGAAATGAGAAAAATATATACATAAAACTATTTTCTAGAAATAAAAAACTGAAAATTGGCATTTGCATATGTATTCACCCCCTTTGTTATGAAGCCCATAAAAAGCTCTGGTGCAACCAATTACCCTCAGAAGTCACATAATTAGTGAAATGATGTCCACTTGTGTGCAATCCAAGTGTCACATGATCTGTCAGTATATATACACACCTTTTTTGAAAGGCCCCAGAGGCTGCAACTCCTAAGCAAGAGGCACCACTAACCAAACACTGCCATGAAGACCAAGGAACTCTCCAAACAATTGAGGGACAATGTCGTTGAGAAGTACAAATCAGGGTTAGGTTATAAAAACAGCGTTTCAAGAATATTCACGTACACACGGCGCGAGGTGAAAACGACTGAAAACGCCTGAAAACGCTACTTCATATGCCTGACCTATAGGTGGCGCTGTTTCCGTTTCAGAAATCCGCCAAAAACGGAAACGGAAGTGGCGGAGCATGCACATAAAGCTTGAGCGCTGTTTACAAATCGACTTTAGAAAACCAAACTCAAGGAGACGACAACGATGGCAGTGGTTACGAAGAGAGCAGATACTTTTGTGTGGACCGACGCCGAGGTCGAACTACTCCTGCGAGTCACACTCGACTACAAGGCCAGTAAGTTGCAAGAGAACGTTGACTGGGAGTCCGCCATTGTTGTTGTTGTTATGAGACGTCTCGCGGGAGGTGGAAAGCTGTTCGAGAGTAGTGGCCATGACGTCATCGTTTTCGAAAAGATCCGTATTCGCCGTCCACAAGGAGTCACGAGATGTGCGTTTGCGGATTTATCCACCCTGGGACCCGTTTTCGAAAAAGTGCGTTTTAGGGCTATGCGTTTACGGGATTCGTCTGGACGATCGGCCAAAACGAATAAAAACATGTGCGTTTACGCGTTTTCGTGTTTTCGTGTGGACAGGCCCTTAAAGATTGCTGTTCACAAGCGCAAACCATCCAACTTAAAGCAGCTGGAGCAGTTTTGCAAAGAGAAATGGGCAAAAATCCCAGTGCTAAGATGTGTCAAGCTGATAGAGAGTTATCCAAAGCGACTTGGAGCTGTGATTGCCGCAAAAGGTGGCTCTACAAAGTATTGACTTCAGGGGGGTGAATAGTTATGCACATTTACTTTTTCCTGTTATTTTGTCCTATTTGTTGTTTCCTTCACAATAACAAAAGAAAAAAATCTTCAAAGGTGTGGGCATGTTCTGTAAATTAAATTAAATGCGATCGTGTTAATTTCAGGTTGTGAGGCATCAAAACATGAAAAATGCCAAGGGGGGTGAATACTTTTGCAAGGCACTGTAGATAGATAGATAGATAGATAGATAGATAGATAGATAGATAATTATATTTGGAGAAAAGTGGGGGAGGCTTGCAAGCAAAATAACAGTATCCTAATCGTCAACTGTGAGGCATGAGGCAACATCATGTTTTGGGGGCGGATTGCTGAAGGGGGGACTGGTATGCTTCAGAAAATAGATGGCATCATAAGGAAGGAAGATTATATTGATAAATAATCATAGGTCTTCCAAATGGACAATATTCCAAAGTTTTGATAGAATGGTTAAAAGAAAACAAAGTCAAGGTATAGGAGAGGTCTTTGCAAATCCCTGACCTCAGGGCTAAGATCCCTGCACTTCAGTGTAAGAAACTTATGGAAGGTGAAACATTTGAGCCAAGTTACATCACTTTAATGCAAAGCTATTGAAATGCTAACTTCTGACCCTCTGGAACTGTGATATAGTGAATTCTCAATACTTGTATTGTACATAAAGTGTAGTCCTAACTGACCTGCCACAATATTTAAAAAGTTAAAAAAAATATATAAGTTAGATGAAAACTAGCCTTCTGGCTAATTCTGGCTTTTTTAACCATGGGTAATCATGTGTTCTATGAAATTGCACTGTCCCTTTCTTAAATAAACAGTAAACAGTACAAAATGAAACATGTAACCATTTTGGCACAGAAAATATAATTTTTTTTTAAATTACCTCTTTTAGTCAGGTCTGCCCTGTCTTGGAGCTCCACTTGTCCAAGCTTGTTTTGTGCTAATAAGGTCCAGTTCATTTCGCCAACATCCACGTGCATTTTTTTCAAACATTTACCGTGTAATCCATCTTTACATGGACTGAAACACAAAAATAACATATTTATTTATTATTTTTATTATTATTATTACTTCTCACAAACACTGATTGATTTTGTCCCTTTGGTCCACACAGTCATATGGTCCCTTTAACTGTGTTAACGTTCATCTTGTTTGTGAGAAAAATCCAT
Organism: Planiliza haematocheilus; assembly: GCA_005024645.1. Classification (NCBI taxonomy): domain Eukaryota; kingdom Metazoa; phylum Chordata; class Actinopteri; order Mugiliformes; family Mugilidae; genus Planiliza; species Planiliza haematocheilus. The sequence continues at coordinate 1,188,211 of SRSE01000582.1, read as the reverse complement.
TTGTGATATTCACAGCCTAAAAACTGGAAATTTTACGAAAGTGTCAACTTCACAAGTGACTACTCTGAGCCTGATTTCTTTGGTTTGTTACGAATACCAGATATGTATGTATGAGTAATACAGAATACATGTGAAATACACAATGCCAGTATTGTTGGCTTTCTTTCTTCTCCTTGGCTGTAAAAACAATCAGCAATACTCCAAATAACTTCAGCGCTCAAAACACAACTGATATGAGTGACAATTAAAGTGAACAATCAATAAATCTATCTTGTGTTATTCCAGTGTCCAGTTTGGATAGTGTGCCCACTGATATTTGTTCTTGACAAACTGTGGAGGAACCTGATCTACTCAACTCAAGGGTGGCTGAGTGGTTATCTGAATCACCATAGCCTATCAATTAGTGCCAACCTGTCTGGCATTTATCTGCCCACCTGTGTCATCAGGTTTGTTTGGTCTACAATTTGAGTGGCAGCAGAGATAATTACACACACAGTTCAATCTTCCTAATGAGGTGCTCAGCAGTGGTAACATAGTCATTTACTCTGTTGCTTACAAAATTGAAATTCTTGTTTCCACACGCCACCTTGTGGTTGTACCAAGTATAGTTATATTATACCTTCCAAGTAGCTGATAAACTGTTGGACTCTTGATGGACAGGTGAGTATGTCTTCCTACTGTCCAGTAACATTCTACTGATTCGAAATCCTGGGTTTCACATTGAAGGTCTCTGTCCATAGGTGGGTCTGATATATTGCAAACACAAAGAAAAAAAGGAGAGCCAGCATTTGTAAACAAGATGACTTTTTTTAACTCGAAATATCAAATGCTAAGTCATACTTACAGCCAATATAAGCACACGCCCCGTGCGTCTTTTGGTTTGTTTTACATATTACGTTGACACAGTAATCTGATGCAAGGTTCGGTTTGAGAGTCAGAGCATACGTCTGATTGCTGATCTTGACAATGCTCATTTTGGTGTTGTTATAATGCATTTCATCAAATGTTTCACCAGTTGCCAGAATACAGCAGAAGGTGGCTGTGGTGTCGACTTCAAACACTCTGTCCTTTGGATAAACACCTATTGTAAAAGCACAATGATAAGACAATAAGTGTTTACAAATGATGACATTACAAGGTTATTTGAGATTAAGTCTAACCAGGAAGAGTCTGTCCTTGTGTCCACGGAAATGTGTAACTGTGGTTTTGGAAACGGAGTCTGACTGAATGAGAAGCACAGTCCAATGTCAAATTAGAAGTCCAGTTCCAGGAATGACTAGATCCAATCTGGTCAGGTGTCACAAGAACTTCATCCTAAAACATTTTTAATGAACAAGTTAGAGCAGGTATAGTAGGTTTATTTGGCTGTTCTGAAAGTGTATGTTGTTGATATGGAACTCTTACATAATGTACTTGCTTGTCTCCTCTGAGAACCACCACCTCATAGATAAGCACATCATGTAATGCAGAGCATGAAGGGTCATCTTCCCAATTTAACATGAGCATCTCATCAGACGTGGTAAAAGCCAGATTCCGAGGTTCACATTGCCAAAGACCTGAGGAAAATGACCACAAAACATTTTAATAGGAATATGCATGTGTAGTCCTGTGTTCCATGAACTAACACATGAGGATTTTATCAAATTTTAGATTTTGCTTTAAAGCCTTAATCAATCCTTGAATCCTTGAAACAAAAGGTGGTTACACAATTATATTCTGGCCTTATCTACCAGTCTATACCGTCATGTGTCACTGCCCTTCAGTTTTATGGGCAGTTGCTAAATAATCTACTGTATAAAGGCCATGAACTAATGAAACCGTTACCTGCTACAGCTCAGCCTCTCCAAAATATATTATTCAGGTGCAAACCATTTTCCAAAATCCCCGTATCAAACATCCTGTCACTATGGTATACTTACATGAAACCCAACACAGACCGCATTATAAAACAAATATCCCTCTTCTTAGAGCAACTCAACAAATGAGTGAGACAACACCTCCTGCAATCACATCAACAGCCAGGTACAGTAGTTCAGCAGTGAACTCCCCACTTTGATTGTAGAAAAAAAAAATCATTGTGTGGGTTAAAGGATTATCTTATGTTAAAAACACATTTGTCTGTTTTACTACATGTTGTTAGGACTGTGAGTCGCTCTCTTTTCCTTGCTGAGCCACTATCTATCATCCTCTACACACACCGGTCGCTTACCTGCTCTGTACAGAATTTAATCTGAACTCACGAATAAGAAATTATTTGTGTGGTTCACCATTGTATAAAACTCGATGATTGGTGGTCTTGAATTATTTTTTAGACCACTGACATTTACAGTTATTTTAAGAGTTTCTCAAAACCTGAAGAAAGTGACTAGACGTAACATGAACTAGCTTAATGTTATAAGCGCTAGAATTGCTATACAGTATTGTGATAATGGCTTATTTATTCATTATCTCGATATCAAAGATCTGTATATCTCAAGATAACAAATCAATTATTTTGTCATTTTGACATACAAAGATGTGTTGGATATTAAATTATGTGAGGGCAAAAAACAGAAAGAAGTGCTTTTCTTTTATCATACCATATATGGGGTAGCTTGCTCACTAGATAAGATACACCACACTCTAATAGTTCGCCCTGTAGAAACCAGTTAGAGCTGGCCTCGGCTACACATGGAAAATTACTGATACATGAAAGGCCACGCTCCTTCTATTGTCCTCTTGTGGAGCCCAGATGGAATAAAGCTTCTGTGCACACATGGGGGGGGGGGTTGTCTTTTTCTACCTATAAGGTGGATAAGCTGAAGTCTCAGCACTGACTCTGTAACTATTCTCTGTTTTTATAGAACTAAAAACGCAGAGAATGTGTATGGATTAGAAATAAAAGGAGTAAAGAAAAGGAAATTCATCTTGTTGAAGCATCCCTCCGTGTTGTGTGTTGTATTGAAAAGAAGTGACCAGTAGGGACAGAAATAAAGAAGTTTTAAAGTAACAGGGAAAGACAAAAGAAGTCACGAGTATAATAAAAGAAGTATATCAGTGTCTTTGTGTATTTATTGTTGTGTGTGAGATCCGGAAAGCACGCTGAAGCAGCGTGTGGGAAGACACCTAATATGCTTACATGTGAACTAAAACCCACACTGGGGAAGGCTGATGAGCAGGCTACAAAAGAGGAAAAGAGAGAGGAGGAGGTTATATAAATAAAGAACATGTTAAGTGAACTACAAGTCATTCGTGGGTTAGAATAGATGAAATGGAAGGGGCAAGGAGAGAACAAACAATGAAAGAAAATGTTATGAGAGCAGACAATAAGAGAACAGGAAATGGAGAGGGAGAGGAGAAAGTCAGAAAGGGAACGCTTCAAGAGATGTAAGGAGACACTGAAACTAATCAGAGGTGTCAAAAGTATTCACATTCTGTACTTAAGTAAAAGTATGGATACTTGTATAAAAAAATACTCTCCTAAAACTAAAAGTACTGATTCAACTCCTTTACTCAAGTAAAAGTAAGAAAGTACAGGCTCTGAAATGTACTTAAGTAAAAAGTAAACATTTTTGCCAGATTTTTCCATTAACAATTCTTCCGTTGATAATTTTGCAAAATGAAAAAGTTCTAGCAGAATAATCTAGACTTAACATGACCAGATGTCCTGCATGAGCATCTGGATCATTTTTAATAATAAACTGAGGGTTATTGGGTTGTTATTTTTAAACCGCTAGCTAGTGTTAGCTATACTATCAAAACGGTGTGTTCCCATAGCATCGCTAATGTTGTAAACTAGCTTCCAAAAAATCCTCAAAAAGCTAATGATAGCAAGAGAAACCACGCCATACCTGAGATTTGTTGCTGTTGTTGTTGTTTGTTTTTTCACATGTGCTTTTTCATATTAGTTCTCAAATAGTGGGGTCAGGTTGACTTTCAGCTAGTGTCTTTATTGATGCTTGAACGATAAACAATCTTCCAGTCACTAGGTGGCAGCAGAGCTCAAACTGATCAACAGGCTGCCTGTTCAAAACAGTAGAAGAAGAACACAGGACGCACATCGACTTTCCGTCTCTAGTCCGATGCTCTAATCATGTCCGTCTTTTAGCCTACGTCTTGTCATCCGTGGAGGTTAAAAAAGTAACGAGCCTGTTTTTCAAATGTAAGGAGTAGAAAGTACAGATATTTGTGTACAAATGTAGGGAGTAAAAGTAAAAAGTCTTCAGAAAAAGAAATACTCAAGTAAAGTACAGATACCTGAAAAATCTACTTAAGTACAGTAACGAAGTATTTGTACTTCGTTACTTGACACCTCTGAAACTAATGGAGGATAAATCTAAAAAGAGGAATTTAAGGTCCTAAAGGATGTGGAGAGGGAATTTCATACAGGCCCCAGGCATACTGGCCCGGGCCCTTTCGAATGCTGGAACTGTGGGGAGACAGGGCACATGGCCCAATATTGCCCACATAGGTGTGGAGTCCCAGGTGTAAGACTGGCGTTGCCACCACCACACCAGTAGTCAGGTGGTTAAGCTGTGTGCTAAATAAACTGTCAATTGGAGAGAAGTTGTCGGGTGGTCTATTCAGAGTCGAACTAACCTTTCCAATAGGTATAAAGAACCTGGGCTGCAGGAGAGGGAAAATTCCTCCTTCGACAGATCGTTAATATCTCGAGATAATTTCATAATGTGTTTGTCTTGACTTCAAACTTAGGAGCTGCACGAACAACTTCCGTAGTGCCACTGGCTGTAGCTGTAGCTTACCGGTAAGTTACACTTTAGTTGACTGCGTTTGTTTAGGAGCTACCGGTTAGCTACGGAAGCCGTTCGTGGCAGTCGGTAGCCCCTGAACAAACCCAGTCTGTGTAACTTAACAGTATACGACTTCCGTAGTTTTGACACGAGTGGGCTGTTGTTTGTGCAGAAAGTTTTGTTTCTTTAACGCGTATGTCGGTTTTTATTAGCGTTAAAACTCATAAACTGTCAGACATTGCTTTATGCTAAATAAACTACTCCGAAAAATAACTGCGAATTTAAGTGCTGTAGCTTCTAATGTGAAGGTGTATACTGTAAGTCCACAATGTTAGGACTTAACTTGGTTCCGAGAACGTTTTCGCGAAATAGAATACACCTTTATCGTCGAGATAATTTGTTAATTAGCTTGTTATATGAGACAGTGACTTATTAATCCGTTATCGCGATTCAGTGCAAATAATAATAATAATATTAAATCAATGGCCGTTCTCTGATTCCGATTTGATTACAAGTCAACCGTTTACTGTAAATTATTTATTCGCTGATATTTTATTTATATTTGTCCACAGAATACCACATCTCAACAGCTTTTTGTGTAGTATTTCTGTATGAACTGCACAGACTGCTGCTATTTGTTGCTAAAGCCAGCATCCGGGTTAATTTAAGTCATCATCCTTCCATGCAATGTCAATAAACCTCTGGATAGGGGGTCGCAGTTTGACTGTCAAACTATGTATCACAGATTGTATGCTAAAAACGCTCATTATATATTGTGAGAGGGCATTGGCACTTATGGCAATGTTTTTACACTACTCTTCACAGCTGTAAAATACATTAAATACTTTGTGCTAGCTTTAAGATGTTAGTAAATGACATGCTCACCTGTTTTCTGTCCATTTCCACTTTGTGTGCTCTTACAGAACAGTGACAACAGCAATACCCATGTGATCATCATCATCCTCCAAACAATCACAGTGGACATTTTTTTTTGATAGAAAACACAGTAAGCTAATGGTGGCATTATCTATGGAAATACATTACAATACTGTGTCAGTATCATTGAAAAGCATGTTCCTGAGGCAATTATTGTATAGAGGTGAAAATACAAAGACTTACATGAGGATGTCTGACTGGTGAAGGCTCGGAAGGCATAAAACCAGAAGTTCCACTGTTAAGTTACTCCTTGAAGCCACACCCGCCAAATCCCGCAAGTGAGACATTCTTTGGAAATCCATTTGCTGGATGAGTTCACAATGATTGTGAAATCTATGGGGATTTCAGTGCAGGAAATGGAACAGCTGCCTTCTCGTAACTGTGAGTCACAGTAGCCAGATCAGTAAACCTAACTTGCACTCAAATGTTTTGATGGTTAAATTCATCAATCTTTTTTTATTATTATTGTGGATTATTATTATGTTATTTGATTTCAATAGCACACCACTCACAATTTTGCCTACGAACACAGCCATGAATAAAGAATGGTACCAATACATCCTTCAAGAGCAACTTCTCAACCATCCAAGAATAGTTTGGTGATGAACAATGGCTTTTCTAGCATGACAGAGCGCCTTGACATACGGCAAAAATGATAACTTGTCTTGGGGAACAAAAAGATCTAAAAACACTGATGCAGCGCTTTGTGAAAACCAGCTTGTGTCATTCTCAAAACTTTTTGCCACAGCTGTAATATACACTACCGGTCAAAAGTTTTAGAACACCAAATCTTTTCCATTTTTTTACTTTAAATTATTCAGTTTAGAGTCTTGCACTCTGAATTAAATCACAGAACAAATAAGCAATGTGAGTTGAAAAAAAAAAAATCATGGATGAACAAAAATGTATTCTAAACTTTTGACTGTGATCAAAGTAGCCACCTTCGGCAGATATAACACCTGAACACACTCATGACATTCTTTCTACAATAGAAAACAAGTATTCTTCAGAAAGATCTTCCCAAGTCTGTTGCAGAAGTTCGAAGCAAAGCACTCTTCCGTCCAATTCATCAGGTCCGCGGCACTGCTGCCTGGTACCGAGTAACCTCTCTTCCTCAGCTCCTGGGCTGCCTCTTGTGCGCTCTCAGTTCCCGAGTCCTTTCTTTCCCCAGGCTTTTTTCAATACTGCTTCTTGGTATTAAACTCCAAAAAAGTGATTACCACTATAGACCTGGGTGGTTGATTCCGCTCTGGTTTAGTGGGTAAAGCTCTGTGTGCGCGCTGAATCTGCAGGCCACTTTATGCTCAGTCCTGAAGTCGCTAATTTCCTTACTGATAGTTTGAAGCACGGAGCACATATTCTCCACAGGGTTATCGTTAGCACACTGAATGTGATCCATCTGTGGTGAGTTCTTCCCTTCTTGAAGGTCACGTTTCGTTTGATTTCTAGTTGTTACTCCCCTGTTTATTCCAAAGTAAAATTCTGCTCTGAATTACTCAGCAATAGTGACTTTAGGGGGGCTAATTCTGACTTGCTATTGGGAGCCCAAGCTCATGCAGCCATCTTGTCTTCTTGCTCCACCGGAGGTCAATGAATTTATTTGTTTTTTAATTTGTTGATTTGTTGTGTTGCAAAGAATAATGGTCGAGATGTGCACTAATGTTGAAATAAATCCACATTGTGAAGCAACCATTACTTAAAATGAATTGGAATTATTTTAGAAAACATACACAGAATTACAAGGCTTTAGAGAACAGTGCGCTATTGTAGGCTTAACATGTAAAGTTATAATTACATTTTTTAATATAATAGGTCTGAAGTGGCGTGGGTCAGTCTGAGGCATGATACTCCAGGGCTGAAAATGAGTCCCACTCTGGCCCTGACTTTGGGTCTGTAAGACCTCTTCCTGTCAGAGTTTCCCCCAGTTACTGAGTGCCTTTTGAAGGTGAAGAAAACTGTACTCACTGACACCTTGACTTTCTTTGCGTTTTCCCTGTAGGAAAGACCTACATATTTTCTCACTGCTTTTGTAGCAACACACTACTTTCTACAGTACAATACTATTCACCTGATGCTCATGAAGGTCTGGTACTACAGTGTGTTCCAACACTGCTTGTATGCAGAAAGCTGCAACACCTGTAGGAATTAATAGCACCAATTTTCAAGGCTGATTGAACCTTCATTGCTGCAGAACAGCTTTAAATTGTTAACCCACTACATGTTCCCTGAAAGAGGCTTTTTTTTGTGTAATTCTGAAATGTACATTATTTTTCAGTTTTGGGTAACTAAACCTTTTTTAAAAAAAAAAAAAAAAAAAAAACTCTGGCTGGTCAGTACTTACCTTTGTACCATAAGCTATACATTGGACTAGCTTATGGTATGACTTGAATTGCAATAAATAACTGGAAAAATTAGGGTATTCTAAAACTTTTGACCGGTAGTGTATTCACTATTTTCACAGAATGCTATTGTCAGACCATAGAATGCTACTAATATGATATTGATATTTCAGATTCAAAAGCTGACTGGTGTTATGAAGTCTTCACATGATATGAAATGTGTTTTTTCCAGTGAGCTTATAGCTTACCATAACTTTTGGCATTTTTGACACCAGATCAGTTTGAAGAAGTGCAAGAACAATTTTTATTTATTAATTTTTTTGAGATTATATACTGTTTGTTATTGTAAATGTAAATTCAGATCAAGATTCAAGATCAAGAAAAGAGGGCACTCAAAGAATCTTCAAAGTTCACAAGAAATCCGTCTAGAAAAATGTACCAATACCTATTCAGCTTCTGTAACCGCTCGTCAGGTTAAGGGTGATGGGGGGCTGGAGTCTATGCCATGACCCTTAACAGGACAAGCGGTTACAGAAGGGTCATGGGGGGCTGGAGTCTATCCCATGACCCTTAACAGGACAAGCGGTTACAGAAGCTGAATAGGTATTGGTACATTACTATCACAGTTGTCATTGGGCAAGAGGCGGGGTACCCCCTGGCTTCCAAATCAGAACCTAGCGAGAATGTTTCTGGACAGAGGAAAGAAGGCAGTGTACCCAGATTTGAACCTGGAACCTTCATGCTGTGAGGCATCAGTGCTAACCACCATATCACTGTGTCAGTCAGTCATTTTCTATACCCGTTTAGTCCTGTTAGGGGTTACGGTGGTCTGCTGGAGCCTATTCCAGCTGTCATCGGGCAAGAGGTAGGGGTACACCCTGGACAGATCGCCAGTCCATCGCAGGGCTAACACAGAGACAGACAACCATTCACACTCACATGCACACCTACGGGCAATTTAGAATCACCAATGAACCTAATGAGCATGTCTTTGGATGGTGGGAGGAAGCCGGAGTACCCGGAGAGAACCCATGCAGACACAGGGAGAACATGCAAACTCCACACAGAAAGGCCAGCCGGCCCATGGATTCGAACTGTGCGAACTGTTCTTGCTGTGAGGCATCAGTGCTAACCACCTCGCCACTGTCCTGCCCCTCCATATCACTGTGCTGCATCGCTATTAGCAATTGTTTTAAAAAAGTAATCGTCAATTACTGAAGAAAGAAAACAAGGACAAAATATTTTTATTCAAAAGTTCAAACCATTTATCTTCAGCCAGTAAAATTATGTAAACAAAAGATTGTCAGACTACATGGTATTTGAATTAAGTGATCTTGACAGTGATTTCATCAGGTCATTATTAAATAATAAATCATCCATTAGTAGGATAATTTCAGTTGGAAAAGAATATAGTTGGGTCAATAATTGTGGTGTAAGAAACACCCTGAATGCAATGTCTGCATTTAGAAGAACAAGCACATCAGTGTCATTGCAAGCATTACTGAATAATTTAAAGTGCACAGTGATGATCAATAATGCGGTGAAAACACAGAATACTGGTTGAGACCACTGACTTGAACCTTACACATGGATTTCCAAATGTCACTCAACCACAGTTTTCATCGTTCACTTTATCTCTGTAATGGTTAAACAGGCAAGTCTGGAAGAGCCTCACAGTTTAGCTCTTGGAGTTTGTTCAAGTAGTCTTCTCATATCTAGCAGAGCATCAGTCACTGCCTGGGCCAGAAGTCCTGCATTGGTTTCTTTACAGGCATTGAATGACGACAGAGCAAAGTTAATGTGATCATTCATAGGATTGTAGCAAACGCCATACCCATTGGGCACAACTGGGCCAAAACACATGACGCAGTCAGTCTTGGATGGTACCTTGTGAGGAGATGAGATAGTAGTGTTGAGTTAGCAGCTTTGGTTATAGTGTCATGTTTCCATCTTCTACCTCTATCACTTTGGATTTCTGTTTTAATCCTAACATGTTCTTTATTACTCTTCAGACCAAGACAAATATATATTCCATGGTGTGTAGGTTTTTCAGCGTTGGCGCATACCTGACTTGTAGATAGTTGGTAGTGCAGGGCTTTGCTGTAGGCAGTGTCTTTGAAAATATCGGGCACGGGTAGTTTTTCTTCAATTGCCTGCATTTTAAGGCCCAGTAGGTGTCTGTCTATGGCCTGGCCAGTGATCGCCTGTTAAAAAGAAGGACCAAATTTGTCTACATTGTTAAATCAGATAGGCAGATGTTACCTGCAAAATTAATATTTGACAGACCATTAGATAATTGACTCGCCACTATGTATAGCTAACTTTATTCCTCTAAAGTGGATAGCAGTCAGATACCTTAGGATTGTATATGTCAGACTAACACAAGTTCTATGGTGACGCATGTAGCAGCATCTCTGGTTTTTCTCTACATAGACAGTAACTTAGAAATCATGTGGAAAAATGAACCATGGTCTGATGAGGAAAACACCAAACTCCTTACTCTAAATTCTAATAATCCTATGGGGATATGGCACTATATGTTTACAGTTTCCTTCATCCACTGATTACAACCATGAAAGGTTCAAATCTGCTACCATGAACAGACCTTCTTCCATAGCTCTGAGGTCCAGTTTTGATGCTCACATGCCCATGTAGTCATTTTCAATAGTCAGCATGGGCACACTGGCTGCTGCCACACCACACAGCCAAATACGCAATAAACTGTGATTCAGTGTGTGTTTTGACAACTTTCTACCAGAACCAGCATGAACTCTTTCTGCAATCTGAACAACAGCACCTTGTCTGTTGGATGAGCCTGCAATGCACAAGTACGTCTTGACATGTTCAGCAATGAGATTGTTATTTGGACTCACAAAAACCTGTATCTAGGCTCTTTTTCAGAATAAGAGTTATTCTAATGCTACACATTAGAAGCCTCTCCCAAACAATTTGTTATAAATGCTTATTAAATTACTCCTCATTATGCTGGGGTGGCTGTTCAGTAGGTAGAGCAGGTTGTCCATGAACCAGAGGGTTAGCGGTTTGATCCCTGGAATGTGCCACATGCCGAAGTGTGCTTGAGGAAGACACTAAACCCCCAGTTGCTGTGTGTGGCACTGGAGTGTGAATGTGTGTGCTTGTGTGAGCAAATGGGTAGATGTGTCCGTGACTGTAAAGCACTTTGAGTGCCAATAGGTAGAAAAGCATTACATAAAAGCAAGGCAAGGCCATTTACCATTATCTGTTAGTATGATGCTATGTATACTCACCATATTAGTGTATGCTCTGTGGGCTTTTACAGCTTTCTCCATGGCATCAACCTTCTCAGTGTTCTGGGTAAAACAAGAAGACGAGAGTGCAGTATGTTAGTGGTTGTTTGAAAAGGTTTCAACGGTAAAGGTGCATGTGTAACATTAAATTATTCAACATTACACTTAATAGCACTCATTGTACTATTATTAGTTCTAAATTGGTTCCTGACCTGTTTGCTGGGGTCATCAAAAGACTTGACAAAGAAGGCTGATGCATTTGACACTGATCGGATAGTATCTGTACGGCCACGTCTGTACATACGCAGGGAGGCACTCTCATATGTGGAACAGCAGCGCTGATACATTCTGCAAAGGTTAGAAATGATTCACTGAGAGGAAAATCTTAATTCTCGCTCTCTCGCTCTCTCTCATGGTCTCACTCACTCGTGATGTGATTCATATTTTAGAGTCCTCAAAGTAACCACACTTTGCTTTGTTGACAGCTTTGCTAACCCTTGGATTTCTCTCACTGATCTTCATGATGTAGTCACCTGAAATGGTTCACTTCACAGTTGTGTCTTGTCAGCAGTGTTGTTGTCGTCAACAATGATGATGACGTAATTATTTCATTGACGCCCGTTTTTCATGACAATAACGAGACAGTGATGAGCTAAGTGATTGATGGATCGATAGATAGATCCATAGATAGATAAATAAATGTAAATAATTTAATTTTACTGCCTGTCTTGGCTATAGATGCCCACATAAGCCCCCCAATATTTTAATATTTAGTCTGTGAAGAATAATTGAGTTATCCAAGCAGCTTGTTGCCCTGGTTTCAGCTTTTTGGATAAGTGGGATTTAGCCACTGCCAAGATGGCATCAGCCATTAGCACCCCACTCAATTTCTGTTGAGTGAATCTGGGTGATGTCATGGAGGGTTTTTCCATCTCCATACACAGTCAATGGCCCCATGGCACTGGTAAGAATCACGCATCTCTATGCAGTTTTTCAACAACTCACCTGTAGTAGGCCAGCTGTAATGCCATCTGTATAAAGGCGTCAGGACTCATGTTGTACAGTTTTGGGACATTTTTTCCAAAGTGGCCAAACACCATCACCCTCATGTCCAAATCTTCGGCCAGTCTGTGAGCAGAAAAAAAGGCCAGGACAGTGAAATCAGTTAGACCCAGTCACTATGCCTAATGAAGTTAAGTATAAGCATATGCACTATAAAAGCCACCCATACATATTCATGTTGTGCTTGGCCTCTTCGATGGCCTTCTTGATCTCAGGCGTGATGTTGAAGTGTAATTTCTGAGGCATGGGCAAAGGCACTGTGGGAAACTGCACCGTTTCTAACTTCCTCCTGTTGCCAGAGATGCGTGAAAACAAATGATACACAGGACAGATTTAAAACAAAAGGAGAGAAAAACCTTGTCACCATCCAGACATACTAAGTTGACCATAAAAGACAAATTCAAGACAGAGTCTATATAGATGACTTACGTGTATTCCACAACATGGTCAATCAAGGCCACAATGGGTGGGCCCTCAGCTGGGGCATGCTCATAGTTTGCCCCACATGCTCCGTTTTCTCCAACAATAAACTGAAAAATGAGAAACAACTTAGGAAATAATAATATTTGCATATGATTCTTAAAAAAATCTGTGTCCTCAGGAGAAGATTGTGAGCCCAAAACTAAAGTAAAATCTCATCAACGCCTATATGCTTTACAGTTATATGGTAAATAGTATTTAGTAGTATAGTATTTTTACAACAATACAGTGGAGTTTACTAAATAATTGTATTAAACAAATCAGACAAAACAGTCAAGAAACTAATGCATGTTGGCTCTTATCACAAAAAACACAGACCTGGATGTTTTAACAAAATAAATAACCAAAATAACTAGTCAACTAACTTAAATATAATTTTATATTCTGGTGTATAGAATTCATTTAACAAGTCATAACAAAAACTGACACTTCTGCTTCTGCTACTATTATTACAAAACTATACCACCACCTCAGTTCTGTAAATACTTGTTTGATCACATTTTTTAACATTTGGTTTTGGTTTTCTGGTTTATCTGATCCAATTGTTTGTAAAATGACTTGATTGGCCCCAATAGCGATTGGGACTTCCATAATTTGTATGCGTTTTGTATGAAAATCTTATTATGTAAATGTACAAATTGTATCTCAGCATACGTCAATAGTTGAGGTTGGAACACATACATGCACTTAGATCAAAATAATTAAAACAGACTGTTTAACCAGCCTTTTAACGACATTTTTGCAAACTTTCAGGCAGATTCTGGAATTTTTACTCTCTTTTAATCTATTGTTCTGTATATTCCACTTTGTTCTTTCCGAATGTATCTTATTTTTGGAAACTCTGATGTTGATGTTTAGTTATATGTTAAACAACTGTACCAAATATATGAGGGCAGTGCACCACTAAGTGCTTGGCCCTTTGAACAAGTGTATGCGTCAGAATTTTCTGTGATTCACCTGCAGTGTCTTGTCAAACCAGCGATTGCCACTGTTCCACTGGCTGCCTCCACCATGTAGCATCTGGATGGCGGCAGAGCTGTGATACGTCTCATCTGACACTTGAGGCATTGCTCCATCCAGACACAATATGAAGATGCTCCTTTGTATAGCTGAGACCGATTCTTTATTGGTCTTTTCTAAAGAGGTAAATGCAAATACAATTTTGTTACTTAATGTATTATTCTGTTGAATATTAACTCCTTAGATTTGTTGAGAACCAGAACGCACAGGCCCAGGATTCACCAAAAAACTAAACCTTTGTGGATTATTTTAAACATTGATACCATAATAGTATCAATGGGATAGGCAAAACTTAAAGTTTGGAAATTAAGCTTCAGTAGATTTTGGTTCTCTATCACACATATGCAGCCTTTGAGACAGAACAGGCCTGGGGGCAGAAGTCGCAGAGGTAGTGAAACAACTCCACGGCGACGGAGCTCCTGGAGCGGATGAGATCCGCCCAGGTTGGTACACAGATGACAGTCCTATTTGACAACTGTTAGATTTCATATTATGGCAAGAACCAATCAGCTAAGTAAAGAGAAACAACAGTCCATCATTACTTTAAGAACTGAAGGTCAGTCAGCACCTCTGCTGCTGAGGATAAATTCATCTAAATTTAACAGCGCTTCAGATTAGAAACCAGATCAATACCACACAGAGTTCAACTAGCAGACACATCTCTACATCAACTGTTCAGAGGGGACTGCGCCAATCAGGCCCTTATGGTCAAACAGCTGCTAGAAAACCACTACTAAGGAAAGCAACAAGCAGAATGAATTTGTTTGGGACAAAGAAACACAAAGAATGGATAATAGACCAGTGTAAATCTGTGCTTTGGTCTGATGAGTCCAAATTTGAGTTCTTTGGTTCCAACTGATGCGTCTGTGCAATGCAGAAAAGGTGAATGGTAAATGTCCTTCCTTTTATGTAGCGCTTTTCTACCTATTGGTACTCAAAGCAGTCAGAGACACACCTACCCATTCACTCACACAAGAATGCACACACCAGTGCCACGCACTGGGAGCAACTGGGGGTTCAGTGTCTTGAGCAAGACACTGAACCCCATGGAACCCGCTCTACCTACTGAGCCACAGTCGCAATGGACGGTCTCTATATCCGTGTTTTCAACCGTAAAGCACAGAGGAGGAGATGTGATGGTGTGGGAGTGCTTTGCTGGTGACACTGTTGGGGATATATTCAAAATTGAAGGCACACTGAACCAGCATGCCTATCACAGCATACTGCAGCAACATGCTATCCCATCTGGGTTTGCCTTTAGTTGGACCACCATTGACCCCAGGACAATGACCCCAAACACACCTACAGGCTGTGTAAGGGTTGTTTGACCAAGAAAGAGAGTGATGGAGTGCTGCGCCAGATGACCTGGCCTCCACGCTCACCTGATCTAAACCAAATTGAGATGGTTTGGGATGAGATGGACTGCAGAGTGATGGCAAGGGCCAATAAGTGCTCAGCTCTGGGAACACCTTCAAGACTGCTGGAAAACCATTTCAGGTGACTACCTCATGTAGCTCATCGAGAGAATGCCAAGAATGTTCAAAGAAGTAATCAAAGTAAAGGGTAGATACTTTGAGGACTGTAAAATATGAATCATATTTCAAGTTATTTCACTTTTTTTTATTTACTACATATTTCCAAATGTGTTAATTCATATTTTTGATGCCATCGGTGATAATCTACAGTGTATATAAATAAAAACCATGAAATGAGAGGGTGTGTCCAGACTTTTGTATGTAAGGATGCTACTGGACACAGATTTCTTAAACCTACCAGTTCATATTAATTAAAGTCGAGAAGCACACATCTCATAATTATCATCCACAGGTCTGAACACAAAATATTCCTAGAATAGATGTTCTGGGTTGCGCCATTTTTCACAATTGATGGTAACCAGGTGATGGTAACGGAGATCATATCTTTTGGGATTTAAGTACTGTTTTTGGAGTCAAAAAACATGTTGAATGCTGCCTTCCAGCCATTTCTCCAATGTCCTCCAGCTTAGCTTACATCTGTTAACTTACCATTTATAAGGTTGAGGTAGGCCTTGCCCCAAGAGTCTCTGTGCTGGGTGGTGAGGATGCCGACAGGTTCCACGGAGGTCTCCAGTGAAAGGCTGCAGATCTTCTCCAGCTGAACACAGAGCTGATCTACTGTCAGTGGAGTCCCATCACTGTTGTACACATCCAGCACAAAGAACTGGTTCCAAATGGAAAAAAGACAGGATACACCAAGTTATGTTCAGTTTGCCATGGGAAGCTAAAGAGCTGTAAAATGTTATAAGCATGAATGCTGATTCATCTTGCCAATATCTGGTTATTATGCGCTCTACTATACAATTTTCACTTAAGTATTAGACCCAGGCCCAATGTTCCTGTCATGTTTTCTCTCATACATGCACTGGTTTTGTAACATTAGTCGTACCAGTCATGCCAGAGAATGCAGGAAATGGCACATTTCAGAAATCAATCAATGGTTTTTATGAATCAGTATTGGATGTTTCAAATAAAGATCAACTTTTTTTAAACATAGTCCTACTTGTGGTCGCATTCTTTTAGCAGTGAGAATGCTGTGGCTCAGTAAGATGAGTGGGTTTTCCACAAATTAGCATTAGCAGTTCGATATCCAGAACATGCCACATGCCGTGGCATGTTCTGGATATCAAAGTGTCTTTGAGCATATTCCCAGTTGTTCATGCTCATTAGGTTAACTGGTGATTCTAAATCGGCTGTAGGTGTGCATGTGAGTGGTTGTCTCTCTCTGTGTTAGCCCTGTGATGGACTGGCGACCTGTTCGGGGTGTACCCCTGCCTCTCGTCCAGTGACTAGCTGGGATAGGCTCCAGCAGAGCCCCGTGACCCTTAACAGGACTAAACGGGTATAGAAGATGAGTGAGTGAGAGAGTGTAAACAACCAGTTACATCCTACCCTGAGTATAGCTATTCCAGGGTTTCAGTTATAATCAGAGCTTTGTGCAGATGGCATGAGTAACTATCAGCAGCAGAGATAAATAAATAATGAAATAAATTAAATCAGTTCAGTTAATAATAACTTAATGTGTGTGCGCTGCTCAGTCTGAAATAGTGGTAGACATCCAGTACCACTAGCAATAGCAGCTGGACTCCTAACCTGGAAGTTGTGCACTACAGTGATGTGTTTTGGAGGACGCGAGCTCTTGGCATGGTTCACCACCGAGTCCCTCTTAAGACCTGGGATTCGGCAGGATGACAACACTTCGTAGTATTGATTCATACAGAGTGGCTTCCCTCCCAAGTACTCGACTGGTAAGGTTTCACTGAAAAACAAAAAGATTTCTAAAATGAATCACCCACATAGTTAACAAAATACAGTGAAGATACAGGGTTTGTATCAGCTTACTAGAAAGAAGCCAAACAAAATCTCATCGTAGTGTGTATATTGATGATAAAGATTATTCATTCATTTGATATGCAAAACGTGAGATTCATGCCAATATTTTGTGTTATTAATATGGATGTCCAAAATATACGGTTTAATCAACAGAATACACCAATGATTAAAATATGTATGTGTCTGGTAGAGATATTTTAAAAGGTCAGTACTTACTTATCGATCATAATTTTGAAGTCCAAAACACCTGCTATTAGTTTGGCTGCAAACCTAATGAGAGAGAAGATAAATACTTATTTATATATTACTTGAAAGACGTTTCCTGGTGCTAGGTTAGTATTGGAAATACATGCGAAAATTTGTCCCTGCCAAATGTATGAAAATCACACAATCAGCACAGCAGAGGTGCATACAGGAACAAATACTGTATATGGTCGGAATATTTAGCAAAAAACAGACCTATAATCACATGAATAATTTACAGAAGTAATTCATGACCTGAACAAGAAAGTAAGGTAACACGAGTAGAAATTTGTAGGAATAAAAGGGATTACAATGTAGAATGCCACAGCCCCAGTGTGGGAGCATTTCAGATTTAACAAGAATGAACAAGGTCAGTTCATTAACACGGATGACACGGAGCGGCCCAATATGGTGTGCGCTCGCTCACACAGAATAGTTCGCTTTATTACAATAGAACTGCATCCTTCTAAAAGCCAGCATTTTGAGAAATGCTACATACATTTGACAAACAGTTGTTTTTTGTGTTGGGTTGTATTTTATTTATTTAGGATATTTAAAAGTTCTTGACATTCCAATTAATGTTAAGTAAAAGTTAATAATAAAAGTGTTTTGCTTTTGAAAGGCTGTACTTCCATTATGACATTATCATTACATTAGTGAAAGAAAAAAAATCTGAAAATGATGTTAACCATAATAATGTTTATCTGCAATAAATTGTGGGACAATAAATTGTCCAGCAAAATCTGTAATCGTGACAAGCCAACATACCCCTGACTAATGACTTTTAGATAGGACTGCCTCACTTGAGATGAAATAATGAATTAAAATGAGCAAGCACACTCATGCGTGGTGGATCTGTGTGATGATCTTTGCATGGATGAGCATTAAAAAGCCCAAAGCCTACTATGCAAGAAAGCAAATAGCTCTCAATGGCGGCCTACTGTATCAGGGTCTTAAAACCAAGACCCTCAGATACAAAGGGGTCTACACAAAATAGATCAAGCCATCTAAGGCTCACTCTCAGAGGCAGAAGTAATCTCCACTCGAGTAAGTGGGGAACAGGGAGAGACATGCACCTACTATCACGCCCACTTCCATACAGTGATTTGACTCTGGTTTGTTTCGGATTAAAATCCTTCCAAAAAAACAAGCTGAAACAAGGCAGCTGGACTCGGATAAGTTCAGTTTCAGCTTGTTTTTTGGATATACTCAGAATCATGCTGTCATCTCCCATTACTGTTCTGGTTGTCAGAAGCACTTTATTGTGGCACTTCATCACTTTGACGTCTGTTGAACAGGTTCATAACCACAGGTTGTGTTGAAAATGGTTTGGGTTTGCTAAACAAATACTCTAAATTCAGTTTATTTGTTACAATAATGTGCAGAGAACAAGTTACAGATTACGGAAAATTAATGTATGAATGACTACCAGTCGCATTTTATTTTATATTAGAGAAACCACCTTTCAGTTATAACAAATATCCCCCGGTGTTTGACAGAAAACGACCGACACAGATAAGTGTATACATTAGTAGTTTAAATTTTACTTTAATCTGCCAAGTAATCCTGAAGTATAGTAATTACAGATTGGCTGCACACAACTGTCACAATAACAAACAACCATGGGGGTCAGCTACAAAACTACAATGCCATAAAAACATATTCTCCCCCATGTACTTTCAGATACAAGCACGCTGATGGGCTATTCTGCAGCAACTTAAACGTAATGGTTGCTGCCAGCTTCAGCAGCTGTGCATGTGTGAGGTACAGGGGAAAGTACAGCAATGGGACACAAGACAGTAAAAAATACATAATACATGAGAAAGTCAAAGTCAGGTCAAATATGCTTTAAAGGACTGAAGATCATGACGTGTTGAAGTTGTGTGTGATCACCTTATTTGTCCCTGTTTATCAGAAAATTTCATGCGAGGCAAGACCAAGCCGGACTTGAATGGACCACCACAGGATGCCTATACTCAAGATAAGCAATCTGAACCCACCACTCAGACAACTACAAACACAGAAAAAGAGAGACATTAACAGAGACACAGATAGTAATAATGGCCAATGAGGAAAGAGTATACAGTACACTGGTGCATCTCAATAATTTAGAATATTATCACACGTACACAGAGTGATATATATCTGATTATTATGAATTGTGAATCTGTGATTTGTGAAAAAACTAAATGTAGTACCTCTCTTATAAAAAAAAGTTAAATGTTGTAAACTCATGGTGTCACACGGTAACCAGTTAATTAACTCAAACAACTGCAAAGGTTTCCTGAGTCTAAATGGTCTCAGTCACGGAGAGGACTGCTAACTAGACAGCTGTTCAGAAGACAGTCACTGACACCTTCACAAGGAGTGGATTGCGGCTGGAGTCAGTGCATCTGAAATGATTGGACTGCTGCTGAGTGGTTCAATGTCCTCTATTCAGATGAAAGTAAATGCATTTCATTTGGAAATCAAAGTCCCAGAGTCTGGAGGACAAATAGAAAGGCACAAAATCCAAGTTGCTTGAGGTCCACTGAGAAGTTTCCACAGTCAGTGGTGATTTGGGGAGCCATGTAATCGGCTGCTGTTGGTGTTTTATCAAGTCCAAAGTCAACACAGCCGTCTACCAGGTCATTTTAGAGCACTTCATGCTATCCCCGATTGACAAGCTTTATGGAGATGTTGATTACATTTTCCAGCAGGACTTAGCACTTGCCCACACTGTCCAAAGTAGCAAAACCTGGTTTAATGACCATGGTATCACTGTGCTTGATTGGTCAGCAAATTCACCTGACCCAAACCCAATAAACTATGGTGTACTGACAAGTAAGATGAGAGACACCAGACCCAACAATGCTGATGAGCTAAAAGCGCTATTAAAGCAACCTGGGCTTGATAATACCTTGGCAGTGGCACAGGCAGATCGTCTCCATGTCACGCCGCATTGATGCACTAATTCATGGAAAAAGAGCCCCAAAATATTACGTTCATATAGTTTACATGGATTCAACATTTCTTCATTAAAATACTGCTCTTCTTTATTGTTCTTGTGTAATAGACACATTTTTTGAGATACTGAATTTAGTTTTTCCATTAGCTTTAAGCCATAATTATCAAAATTAAAAGAAATAACGCTTGAAATATATCACTCTGTGTGTAATAAATAATGAGTTTTACTTTCTGGATTGAATTTCTGAAGAAAAAATAGCTTTGATGATATTCTTATTTAATGAAATGCATTTGTGTTCTTACATCATGAATTTTTAAAAATTTGAATCCATTGTTACAAGCTAAAATAGGTAGAAAAGGTTGAAACGATTGCAGATATGCATGATTCTGAATATTTGGCCAGGTTTGTGAGCTCACCCAGTTATCAGTGTTGCTTGCTCTCTTTTCCAGGCCACTCTGAAGTCTATCTCCGATCCCCCCTGCTTTTTTAAACTCATCCAACAGCTCTTTAGTGTGCTTCAGCTCATCCACTTCAACAATTGGCTCCAGGGCAGTGATGTAACGTTCGCAGGTCTGTTGCAAAGGTGGGACAGGCAGACTCGGCAGTCCCTTCTGGTGGGTCAGGTATCGTCCAGCAACCCGAGATGCAGATACAGGCTTCACTAGGTGGCAGGGTTGCACATAACCACAAGGTTTTGACATTCCCACCTTAAAAACAAAAAACAAAAAACAAAAAACAGGCTTTTGTATCAACTCAATCAATCAATCAAATTTTTATTTATATTGCACTTTTCATGCCTTTTTAAAAGCAACCCAAAGTGCCTCACAGAGGCTAAAAACAGCAAAAACAGAACAACATAAAATCCAACCCTCCCACCCCCATAAAAACACAAAGAAGAAAGCCACCTTTGGGGGCCGACCACACCGAGAGGGCGGGGAGTGCTGCCATAGAGACAGCCCCGACCCAGGCAGACAGGAGGCCCCATACCAAGGTGCAGAGTCCTCCAGCCACCAGGGCCAGAGCCGACCACACGACAGCACCCCCATCAGTTTACCAGCCGCAGCTCCCAGTGTGGTCGGCCCCCATGAGGAAACACTGGGGTTAAAAACCGAGGATTAAAACTATAAAATATGACAAAAATAACCAATATAGGTAAAATGCTTTTCATAAATAGAAAAGCAAATGATAAAAAATCTGATTAAAACTACTAAAAAACTAAAAATTGCTAAAAACTGAGGGACTAAAACTGAAAGATAATTATGACAATCAATTAAAAGCTTGGTTAAAAAGGTGGGTCTTGAGCCTCTTTTTAAAAACATCAACAGTCTCTGCAGCCCTGAGGTTCTCCGGCAGGCTGTTCCACAATCGGGGACCATAATAACTAAAAGCCGCCTCCCCGTGTGTTTTTGATTTAACTTTAGGTATGATTAAAAGGCCAGTGCCGGAGGACCTCAGGGTCCGCGAGGGTTGATATGGTAAAAGCAAGTCAGATAAGTAAGAAGGCCCAAGACTGTTAAGACACTTAAAAACAAGTAAAAGAACCTTAAAATCGATCCTGAAGCGCAAGGGAAGCCAATGCAGCGATTTTAAAACCGGTGTAATGTGCTGTCAAAAATAACAGCATGGAAGAATGTGCATATATTTAATTGACACCATATCATAATAAAAACATACCAGCGGTGGTCATAGACTTACTGGATGTAAATAGGACTTGTGCAGTTTGCCAAAATTTTTGATAAGAAACACTTAAGTGGCATTACAAAAACAGTTCAGTCAAGTCATTAAGGGGAGTGTTTTGTCATCTGACTGTCTCTAAACAAGGTTCGAGCAGATCCACCACATTTGCAGCATTCCTCCACAAAATAAGGATTCATGATGATGACGGAAAAAGGTTAATGTTTATCCAATTTCCTTTCCGAGTAGCACACTCGCGTGGTGGTTAGCAGCACTGATGACCTCACAGCAAGAAGCTTCTCATTCTGTGCGGAGTTTGCGTGTTCTGCCTGTGTCCGGGTACTTCCTCCCATCATCCAAAGACATGCTTGTTAACTAGTGTATCCAACTAGGTTAACTTGTCATTCTAAATTGGCCGTGAGTGTCAATGGTCTGTCTCTGTTATATTACGATAATTACATTATTAAATATACGCTGTCGAGTCCCCAGAGTGTTCAGCACGATTTTATCTCAGCTGACCACAAAGTCACCTTTGACCCAGTTGGCTTTACTGCTAGAGTAACTCAGTTAATACTAGAAAACGACCTTAAATGGAAGCTAGCTAGCAAACGTTCTTTTACAGCCCAACATTAGAATAACAAAAACTGATCATCACGGTCATGAAGGGATCATGTCAATATCATTAGTCGTTTAAATAAGCAAAAGTCCGTACCATTAGTCAACTAAAAGTGCGTTACTTACCACTGTTCTTCTGCAAATACCCCACATTCTGCATGCGAATGAACTAAAGCAAGGGTCAGTGTTCCTAATCCTAGAAGGGTTAGCCTTTAATTAATGTTATTTTATCAGCGCTGAGTCTGAGTTTGTGTATCTCCCACGACCATAGAGTGTTTTGGCCCTGGATTAGATACGAATGGAACTTCTTCTTCTTCGTCTTCTTCTTCTTTTTTTTATATGGCGGATGGCAACCAGCTTTTGGTGCATTACCGCCACCATCTGGACTGGAGTGTGGATCAAAAGGTCAACCTACACTTTTTAGATTCTTTTTAATAACCCAGTTACCCTCAAAAAAGAAAACAAAAAATGAAAACAAATTTCACTAGATTCTCTCTGTAGTATATCATGTAAATTTAATGTCATCTGGTTTCCACTAAGTTGCGAAATTAATCTTTGTCTGGCTTGATGGTATTTAGGACAATACATAATTACATGCTCTATGGTCTCTTGACTATGGCAATATTCACACATTCCATCAACATGTTTTTTCATTGTAAATAATGTTCTATTTAATCCTGTATGTCCTAGCCTCATTCTAGATACCACATCTTCTTCCGGCTTACTTCTGCATATATTCCTGCTCCTCCCCACCTTTCCTTGAATGCTATACAGGTGTCTCCCAGACTGTTCATTATCCCATACGAATTGCCATTTTTCTTTTCTTTTAGGTTTAATTATGCTCTTGATTTCATCTTTGCTGTATTTAATATCTACCTCTGTATCAGATTTTCCTGCTGCTTTCTTCGCACTTTTATCTGCTAGCTCATTACCTCCTACACCTATATGAGCGGGAACCCATATAAGTGTAGTACCACTACCAGTCTTCAGTAGATTGTTAGCTAGTTGGATTATTTCATACACTAGATCTTGTCTTGACTCAGAGTGAAAATGTTTAAGGCTTATTAAAGCTGAGCTGGAGTCTGATGCAATCACAGCTTGCTTAGGTCTATTGCTCTCTATCCATAATAAGGCCATCCATATTGCTACCATTTCTGCTGTGTATACGGCTAAATTGTCAGTAATTCTTTTTGCACATTCAATGTTTAATTGAGGGATAACATACGCAACTCCTATTCTTTTATCAGTCTGCTTAGATGCATCGGTATATAAAATGACTGCTTCTTTATATTTACTATCTATGTAACTCTGGACCCTGTAGAGATCAATTTCACCACCTTTCTTTTCCTCTAATAAGCCCAAATCAACTGGTACCTCTGACATTAGCCAGGGGGGACGAATTGGAACTTCTTCTTCTTTTCTTTTTAAACCAGTTTAAAGGCGCATTACCGCCCCCAGCTGGACTACAGGATATAGCATAATATTACACATGAAAAAGAAAAAAACTATGATCTTTTATCTAAATTTGACTCCTTTAAAAACATTATCATGTAACTTCTTGCCCTGGCTGTTGTCTTATTCAAGAAGCCTGACAATGAGAAATCACAATTCTCAGACACACTTAACTTCTTGTTTAGCCAAGATACTGTATCTGTGTAACATCTGGTATGTTCCATGTTTCCTAATCCTGCATCTTTACATACAGTAATTAAGGCCTTACATCATCCTGTAAATTCTGCATATTCTCTGTCTTATCACAAAAGATATGTCTCTCTCTGGGTTGTATCTATGGCTACCCAGTAGGACACATTTCAGGAACATCACAAACATCACAATGATAATATGCAATTTGGATGTTCTCCCTGTGTCTGCATTCTCTCTGGGTACTTCTTCCCACCGTCTAAAGACTTATTACTGTCTGTGTTAGTCCTGATAGATTGGCAAGGGTGTACATTCCCTCTCGCCTGTGAACAGCTGGGACAGGCTGACTGCCTTTCTGTTCCTTTACTACCGTTACTTTGTATTATACAACTTGCTTACTGTACTGACTGAGACACATGCAAACATGGGCCATCTCATTCTCTTGTAATCATGTAAGTAAAGCTATTTGTTAGCAACTGTAGCAATCTGATTTATTCTGATTCAGTAGTAACCAGGTAGTTAAATGGGAAATGCTTAAATTTTTTATGAACTAACAATCACCATGCCAATACAAATCGTCTCAAGACGCTTTACAAGACCCGGCCTGAAACCCCCAGAGCAAGCCTGAGGGCGACGGTGGCAAGGAAAAACTCCCTTTTAACAGGAAGAAACCTTGAGCAGAACCCAGCTCATATGAAGGGACCCATCTGCCTAAGGCCAGCCGGGTACAGACAGAGAAAGAGAACAGCAAGATAAACATACATCTGTCATAAATACACATATCTGACTAAAGCATACAAGTTGGATGCTATGATTCAAACTAATGATGTTACATGACAGTTTGAAAATGTAAGAGGAATCATAGACAGGTTGGAGAATTGTTCATTCAGGTAGGAGTGGATAACAGCAGGATTCCATGGAGACTGGGCAGGCTGATGAGACCACGACAACAGATGTAGTATGGCGCTCCACAGGAAACACTCAACTCCAGGCCAGAGATATTGGGAAGAAGGGAGAGCAGCAGTAAATATTCTACATAGTAATAGCACAGAATTGCATGACTAGTAGCAGATAGGAATTTAGAGGGCAGGAGCTCTGTGCCAGAGAAAAAGAAAGTGTAGGACACGAGAGTGGAGAGAGAAGAACGAAGGAGAACATGTGTTTGGTGCATTGTTCCCCAGCAGCCTAGGCCTATAGCAGCATAACTAAGGGATGGTTTAGTCCAGCCCTAACTATAAGCTTGATCAAAAAGGAAAGTCTTAAGCCTGACCTTAAAAATAGAGAGAGTGTCTGCTTCACGAACCCAAACTGGGAGCTGGTTCCACAGGAGAGGAGCCTGATAGCTGAAAGCTCTACCTCCCATTCTACTCTTTGAAATTCTAGGAACCACAAGTAGGCCTGCACTTTCAGACCGAAGTGATCTGTTGGGATGATTTGGTACAATGAGGTCTTTAAGATATGATGGAGCTAGGCCTTTGAGGGCCTTGTATGTAAGGAGGAGGATTTTAAATTCTATTCTAGACTTTAAGGGGAGCCAGTTAAGATAAGCTAAAACTGGAGTAATATGACCTCTCTTGTTAATTCCTGTCAATGCTCTTGCTGCAGCATTTTGAATCAGTTGGAGGCTTTTTAAAGAGTTATTTGGGAAGCCAGACAGTAATGAACTACAATAATCCAGTCTGAAAGACACAAATGCATGAACTAGTTTCTCAGCGTCATTCTGAGACAGGATGTTCCTAATTTTGATGATATTACGTAGATGAAAGAAGGCAGTCCTGGTTACTTGCTTAATGTGACATTTAAAGGACATATCCTCATCAAATATAACACCAAGGTTTTTCACAGTAGTACTGGATGCCAA
The DNA here is from genome assembly GCA_005024645.1 of Planiliza haematocheilus. Taxonomy (NCBI): domain Eukaryota; kingdom Metazoa; phylum Chordata; class Actinopteri; order Mugiliformes; family Mugilidae; genus Planiliza; species Planiliza haematocheilus. Next base: position 1,162,026 of record SRSE01000582.1, on the reverse strand, counting down.
GGTAATGCCATCCAAAGAAGCCACGTGATTAGATAATGAATCTCTGAGATGCTTAGGACCAAATACAATAACTTCTGTTTTGTCTGAGTTCAAGAGTAAGAAATTACAGGTCATCCAAGCCTTAATGTCTTTAAGGCATGCTTGGAGTTTAACCAGCTGATTAGTTTCATTTGGTTTCATAGATAAATATAGCTGGGTGTCATCTGCATAACAATGGAAGTTTATGCCATGTTTTCTAATAATCTTCCCTAATGGCAACATGTATAAAGTGAAGAGTATTGGTCCTAGCACAGAACCCCGAGGAACGCCATAACTTACTTTTGTATAAGTAGAGGAATCATGGTTGATATGAACAAACTGGAATCTGTCAGACAGATAGGATTCAAACCAATCTAATGCAGTTCCTTTAATCTGGATCTCACTTTCAAGTCTCTGTAGTAAAATATTATGATCAATAGTGTCAAATGCAGCACTAAGATCTAGCAGAACTAGTATAGAGACAAGTCCACTATCTGAAGCCATGAGGAGATCATTGGTAACTTTAACCAGAGCTGTTTCTGTACTATGATGAACTCTAAAACCTGACTGAAACTCTTCAAACAGACCATTCCTGTTTAAGTGGTCACACAACTGATTAGCAACAACTTTTTCTAGAATTTTGGAAATAAAAGAAGGTTGGAGATGGGTCTGTAGTTGGATAAAACATTTGGATCTAGAGTGGCTTTCTTAAGTAGGTGCTTAATTACAGCAATCTTAAAAGACTGAGGCACATATCCTGTTAATAAAGATAAATTTATCTGGTTCAATATGGAGGTGTTAATTAATGGAAGAACATCTTTGAGCAATTTAATTGGGATTGGATCTAGAAGACAGGTTGATGGTTTAGATGCTTTAATTATTGAAGATAGCTCGAGAAGATCTACTGGGGAGAAGGATGTTGATAAGGTCTAACAGAAATTTCTAAAGTCACTGTACTTCCATCTTTGACAGTCGTCGGAAGAATGCCTTGAATGTTTTCTCTAATGCCAACAATTTTATTGGTAAAGAAGCTGATGAAGTCATTACTACTGAGGGCCGAAGGAATAGATGGATCGACAGAGCTGTGGCTCATTGTCAGCCTGAAAAGAAATCTGGGGTTGTTCTTGTTTTCTTCTATTAATGATGAATAGTATGCTGTTCTAATACTACGGAGAGTTTTTTATAAGCCGTTAAACTGTCTTTCCAGGCTATGTGAGCTTCTTCAGAATTAGTGGAATGCCAAATTCTTTCTAGCTTTCGGGCTGCCTGTTTTAAACAGCGCAACTGTGAATTATACCAGGGAGCTAGCCTCCTCCGATTCATGACCTTCTTTTTCAGAGGAGCAACTAAGTTTAGAGCTGAACTAAGTGATGCTGCAGTGCCATCAACAAAATCATCTAATAGTGCAGGAGTTAAATTGTGGTTGCTGTCGTCCACATTATTGACACATGGCACTCGGATATATAAAGAAGGAATTAATTCTTTATATCTAGTTACAGCATCATCAGATAGACATCTACTGTAATGATATGTCTTTTCAGTTCTTGCGTAATCCATTATAGTAAATTCAAAGGTAATGAGAAAATGGTCAGACAAAAGAGGGTTATGGCTAAATATTGTTAAGCCTTCAGTTTCTATGCCGTATGTTAGGACCAGATCTAAGGTGTGATTAAAACTGTTAGTTGATCCATTTATATTTTGAGAAAAGCCAATTGAATCTAATAATGATGTAAGAGAGGAGCTAAGGCTGTCACTGACAACATCAACATGGATGTTAAAGTCACCTACTATAATGACTTTATCTGTTCTAAGAACTAAATCACATAGAAACTCAGAGAATTCAGCTAAAAACTCAGAATAAGGAGCAGGTGGGTGATATACAAGCATGGGAATATGTACTACATCTACAGTGTTAACAGTTACATTCAATAAATGGATCTTGAGACAAACAATGTAATATTCAGCTTTTACATTGTTTGTCTCAAGATAGGCCATGTGGTCCTCAATACATAACAATATAAAAGGGATTACTAGTTGGATTCCTATTGGTTATATCTGGTTTACATATAGTTATGATATTCTTGATCTAAACAAAATCTTTTGAATTTACTTACTGAAGGAGAGCAAAAAAGTAACTACAAATTTGAATCCTTTTTATAATTTTCATAATACTACAACCGGATACAACTAATCACTTTCCAACATCTTTCAAAATATCCCTGACAATTCTATTTCATTGTTTTAATTGTTCACGTTCCACACATTAATCAGTAATTTTGGCAGTGATATTTCATTTCACTGCGGTGAAACCATGGGTGAAACCCATTGACTGTATATACGTGAAACCTAGTATACTACGGTGGCCGAGAGAGCTCAACGCGTAGGCAGTCAACGGGTGAAACCATATATACGCTGCAACAGAGTCTGGGTGCCATTTTCTTTCCTAACAGCAGGAGGCAATACTGAATAATGGAGGTTTAAAATCTACCGACAGACCCTCGAAGAAGACGATCAACCTCGCAATGGCGGAAACACAACAGCAGTCAGGTAAATCGATAATCGTAAATGGTTGCAGTTACAGTAATATGATGCAAGTCATGTATTGCATTTGGATACACGACTTCAAATGCCTATGCCATTAACAGTTGTACTGCAATACCTTACGGGAATTAACTGTTCATTTGTTAGATAAACGACCTGATTTTCCAATATGACATGTCTGCTATCCACATTTCGTATAAATTGTTATTTGGTTCGGCTGTCGTTCTCTAAATGTTACTTTGTTAGCACTCTGAGATGCACACAAGTGCTTGCTTTGCCCTCTATAAAGCTATAAACTGGGGCTTAAAGTGAAATTACAAAATGCACTTGTAAGTGTTGCATCATCTTTTACACATTTATTAAAAATACAGTGAGCATAAACTTTGTTTAAATGTTTTTTGTTCAAATGATGACAGGTGGGCTACTTTTACTATTTAGAATTGCACTTCCGTGCAAATGATTGCGAGAACACGTATATGACTGATTAAAATTGAAGCTGACTGGTTGTTCTAAGTTCTACATGTCCAAGAATGCAGCTCTAAGGCATCTTATCAAAGCCCCCCTATTAAGCTCCCACGAAACCAAAATATAATGACATTGCTTGGATTAATTTGTGAATGTTAATTAACACTTAGGATCACCTCTTGAAGAGGAAGCACCTGAATATGAAGCAGGTATCCCCTTCATGATACCCAAGAAGGAAATCAGCATGGTGCCAGACATGGGAAAGTGGAAGCGATCACAAGTAGGTTTCTAGATTGTGGCATGTTGTTGACCATCCTTTTGCAAGAAAAAAAAATCTAAAACTACACAGAGGAGTAAATATAAAATGTTTAACCAGTGTGATGTTACAGCTGGGTTTAGCACGTAACTGAAATCAGATTTTAATTAAAAGAAATTGCTGGTACCTCATGGCATGAAGGTAAATTTGACATTACATTATTAAAAAGTTATTATATTGCAAGATTTGCTCATGCGTGTATATTGGTTCATGTAACTAAATATAACCTAGGTTTTTCTGGTTTTAGAAGTAAATTACAATTAAATTCCAAGAAGTTATTGTTCTCGAAGTTCTTGTTTGCAGAGTTTTGTCTATTGCAATTTCTCATGTTGTAAAATGATGCTGTTTGTGGCATTAAACATCACTGATTAGTATACGTGCAGAATTTCTTTAATTTCTTATCATTTTCATATCAAATATGTGTATTAATTTGATTATTATAATATTACAAAAAAATATTGCAAGTTTTTGTAGCAGTTGTTCAAACAGATACTTTTACAGGTTTAAACATCTCTCCCTCTCATAGGCCTATGCTGACTATATAGGCTTCATTCTGACACTGAATGAAGGTGTAAAAGGCAAGAAGCTCACATGTGAATACAAAGTGTCTGAGGTATGTTGTTGAAGTATCTTATCAGTGTCCTCTTTAAGGCTCTACTTGCAGTCTTTTTGCACATACTGTGTAAGGATCCTTATTGTTGGATTTTAAAGAATTTTCTGATGGGGGCACAGTTTCACAACTTATCATGAACAGTTTTAGTTTTTAGTTATCATTAGAGCAGCCAAAGTCTATGAGGGTTGGTGGATTAGAAACTTTGGTTAGAATGCTGATCAGATACTTTTAATTTACACATGTTTATTATTTTATGATAAACTGGACCGATTTTTAAAATGTGGTTTCCAGTTTATACCAGCCTACTGTATTTCCATATTTTATATGACTCAGTCTCAAGGTTTGGTATTTTACCAACAAACAGGAGATCAACTGTCCCAATCAATTCAAACCTAAATTCATGTCAACTCAAGGAAACTCAGGAAACCAAGAACATAGCTGGATGAATAGACAGATTTTCTTGGTCTGCATTATTTTTTGATGTAATGATAAAGGATGACAATTTAAAATCTAAATACACTGCAAGTCAAAAGTTTGGACACACCCTCTCATTTAATGTTTTTTCTTTATTTTCATGATTATTTACACTGTAGATTCTCACTGAAGGCACCACAACTATGAATGAACACATATGGAATTATGTAGTAAATAAAAAAGTGTGAAATAACTCTAAATATGATTCATATTTTAGATTCTTCAAATAGCCACCCTTTGCTTTGATTACTGCTTTCATTCTCTCAATGAGCTTCATGATGTAGTCATCTGAAATGGTTTTCCAACAGTCTCAAAGGAGTTCCCAGAGATGCTGAGCTCGTGTTGGCCCTTTTGCCTTCACCTTACCATCCATCTCATCTAAACCATCTCAGTTGGGTTTAGGTCAGGTGACTGTGGAAGCCAGGTCATCTGGCGCTGCACACCATCACTCTCCTACTTGGTCAAATAGCCCTTACACAACCTGGAGGTCAGTGTCCTGTTGAAACACAAATGATGGTCCAACTAAACGCAAACCGAATGGGATGGCATGTCGCTGCAGGATGCTGACACTAGAGACCATCAGTTCACCTTTTTCAGCAGTTGGAACCAAAAATCTCAAATTTGTACTCAGACCAAAGCACAGATTTCCATTGGTCTAATGTCCATTCCTTGTGTTTCTTGGCCCAAACAAATCTCTTCTGCCTGTTGCTTTTCCTTAGTAGTGGTTTTCTAGCAGCTATTTGACTATAAAGGCCTGGTTGGTGCAGTCTCCTCTGAACAGTTGATGTAGAGATGTGTCTGCTAGTTGAACTCTGGCATTGATCTGAGCTCTAATCTGAGGAGCTGTTAACTTGTGATTTCTGAGGCTGGTGACTCAGATGAACTTATGCTCAGCAGCATAGGAGACTCTTCGTCGTCTTTTCCTAGGGTGGTCCTCATGTGAGCCAATGATGGACTGTTGTTTCTCTTTACTTAGCTGACTGGTTCTTGCCATAATATGAATTCGCACAGTTGTCAAATAGGGCTGTCATCTGTGTACCAACCTGACCTCTGGACAACATAGCTAGTGGTGACTACCCCATTAAGAAGGCAAGAAATTCCAGAAATGATCCCTGACAAGGCACATTTCAGGTGACTGCATCATGAAGCTCATTGAGAGAAGTCCAATTTGATAATTACTGCATGGGTGATTGTCTTTCAGTTGGCAACAAGTTATTTAACCTCAACTGATGTAATGAGTAGGTTCTCATTTCTTAAACAACTATGTTATGGAAAAGATGTTAGTCTGTCTGAGGGTCAAATCATGGGCATGCATCAAGCAGAGAAAACAATTAAGGAGATTGCAACTACTAAAACTGGGTTAAGAACTGTCCAACGCATTATTAAAAACTGGAAGGATAGTGGAGAACTATCACATCAGGGTAAGAAGAGAGGCAGATCTGAACTAGATCTACCACCTTACCACCAGTAGTGGTGGTAAGAAAAAAAAAGATTCAGTCTAAACAACGACCATCAATGACGACTCGAATAAATCTATAGTCTGTTTAACCGGCTCAGTTGAGTCCTACCACGTACCACCAGAAACAAAACGTACTACCCAACTTGACCAGCAAACAATACGCAGAGAAACGAAACTTAGCCGCTGCTCGGGGATCCCTGCTTAACCGAGTCAGCAGCCACTCACTCGGCCGACAGATAAACAAAACTTAGCCGACTCTTACACGACTGATCAAGACAGACAAGAGCCAGTTAATATGCTCACTCGCCACCAAATTTGCAGACATTGGTCTGACTCATGTCTGACATAAAATAACCCAAATATTACCAAACTGGTGACGTGATCTTTCCTTTTTTTTCTACAATTTCCGCTTGCACTGTTGCACTCATATTCTCCTTTCACTCCACGCCGTTCTTTTATTTTGTTGTTGTTGGCTTAGCTGGTCCGTAATAGGTCGAGAGGCTAAAGCCCTTCTGCCTACGTCCCCCAGAATGACTTGCAGTTGTGGCTCTGGATTTTCTTCCGATTTTTTTCTAACGGAGTTCGAGTGAAATTATTGAACGTATTTTCTATTGATATCTACCACGTGTCTATCGCGATACATATCGTTATCGTTTTATCGCCCAGCCCTAACATTGATACAAACAAAAACGGTGAAATTCTGGTGATTTACTGTTCTTTTAACAGAACTATACTGCTTATCATTCATCCAAAACTTCTAAATCATGGTATCATGATGTATTCTGGTATATGTAACCTGAACTACACATGGGAAGCTAGATGCGTTCGGGCAGCAGTGGCAAGGTGGTTAGCACAGATTAATAATAAAAAATCAGTCATACTGTATTTCAATAACAGATCTTCTTCCCAGATGGCACAGGCATATTCCAAGATGGCAATTCCAGGATTCATTAGGCTCAAATTGTGAAAGAGTGGTTCAGGGAGACATTTTCATACATGGATTGGCCACCACAGAGTTCAGACCTTAACCCATTGAGAATCTTTGGGATGTGCTGAAGAAGGCTTTGCAGAGTGGTCAGACTCTCCCATCATCAACAAGCCACAGCAAATGCTTACAGTAATCAAAACTAAAGGCAGTCCAATGATATATTACAGTTTGTGACCTTTTTTTGACCAGGCAGTGTATTTCAGAAAATTCTATGGAATTTGTTATGGTGCTATTTTGCATCAAATTGGAAATTGGTTAATAGTGGAAATGAATAATTTGTATTTGTGATTTACATAGACATTTTACAAATGGTGGGCACTCAATATTTTTATTATTTTATTAAAGCTATTTTGATAAAGACTTTAATGAAGCTATTATGAAAGCTGCAGGAGATATACCACGGATAAATTTGAAAAACACAGTTAAAAAGAGAAAAAATACAGACTCATATGTTGTATGACATGACAGTGCAGTTGTTAATTTTTCGGTACTTATAGGCACAAAAACAACATGTATCACTGAAGACCATCGATTAAAATAAGTACTTTGTGAAGATTAGAGAACCGTGTCACTCGCTCCCTAATATTTTGTCCACCCATCTGTCCACCCTAAACTTGTCCCTGTAAGTTGTGTATCTAACTCATCAGCTAACTTTCTCCTTTGCTCCCATGATAATTACTATGGCCACTAGATGGCAGGCTCATATTAATTATTGCTGTTGTGTACAGACAGTGGAGAAACTAATAGATCTTTTGGGGACTCTGGATCAATGGATAAATGAGACCCCTCCTGTTGACCAGCCATCACGCTTTGGCAATAAAGCCTACAGAACGTGGTATGCCAAACTAGATCAGGTTAGTATGCTCACTTTACACGCATCCTTGCATATGCTCTATGTGGTGGCCTACATCTAGCTGGTGTGTTTGTGTAGGAAGCAGAGACCTTGGTGACAACAGTGCTCCCTTCTAGCAGACGTGCAGCAGCTCCCGAGATAGCTGTTTATTTGAAAGAGTCAGTGGGGAACCCCACCAGGATAGACTACGGAACAGGTAACAATACTGAGACATTCTCTGTTCAGCCTGTTTGGAATGAATATTAAGTGATAATGAAGGAAAATTAAATGCTATTGAAAATGTCTTTATTATCATTTTAATACATTAAAGTGATGGGTAAAAATAGATTATGACGTCAGAAAATGACAGACAACAAGAAAGTCTAGCACAATCTCTGGTTAATACTTATGGAATATAGCTACATAAAGCAGATCTTGGGATTCTGTCAACTCCTGAATTTTAAGCAGTGAAGAATTTCCTGAAAGGTATTCTAATGACACTATGTTCTTAATGAATTTAAACAAAGATAAGTTATGGAGAGGTCCTTATCTCATATATTTCTGCCAGCTGTTCACTGTGATATATATATTTTTGTATGTATGCACAAAATGAGTTTAATTTGAAACCTAGCTAAACAGCCCAGAAATCTGGACTCGGGACCCTCTGTAGCTCTTAAGTTTGTATGTTTGTCTTCACAGGTCATGAAGCAGCTTTTGCAGCATTCCTCTGTTGTCTCTGTAAAGTTGGTGCTCTCAGGGTAGATGATCAAGTGGCTATCATCTTCAAGGTTTTTAACAGGTGAGCTGTTATAGTACTACACCATACAGTTAATATGATGCATGGCTTCTTTCTCAAAAAGTATATAAGCAATCTGATTGCCCGAGTGGTAATTGTTCACATTTAACTAGCATTGTTTTCACAGTTGTCTTTGTTTTGACCGTACTTCACGATAATTGTAGAAATGTGAATATCAAACCAAAAAACTAAAAATACAGTCAATGCATTGATTAAAAACTAATTTAAATCATATATATATTTGAAAATAGTATACAAATAATAAATAACTGACTTGGAATAGTTGAAAATCTACAGTCAACTTTATTTACATAAGTAACGTGCATGTGCGCTTCGTATTTTCTGATTTTTCAGGTATCTGTCAGTGATGCGAAAGCTGCAGAGAACCTATAGAATGGAGCCAGCTGGAAGCCAAGGTGTGTGGGGTCTGGATGACTTCCAGTTTCTGCCCTTCATCTGGGGCAGCGGCCAGCTTGTTGGTAAGAGCTTTGCTGCATCAGTTTATTGACAACTATAAAGAATGACAATGTTGTCTATCTGTGTCTGGTTGAATGTACCGGTTTCGATGCAGGCACCAGGCACATCATATTGTGTGCAATTCAGATTAGGAGATAATATGATATTGGTGTCATTCTGCAGTTATTGGGAACAAAGCAGTGGCGGCTGCTGGTCTTTCAAATAGGGGAAGCCCAGTTTTGTAAAATTGGCCAATTATTACATCATTAAATTTATGTCTGTGAAGGTTCTCAGTCATCCAGGTCATGGTAATCCAAAATGTTTCAAAAAAGGCAACTGGACTTGTAGATTTTTCGAGAAGACGTTTCGCCACTCATCCGAGCTTGTCATGTGCCGATCTGGGTTGATTTGGACTGGGTCTGAGCCGGTCGGCCACGATGATAGGAGACGCTATTGGTTGCCATGGGCAACGCCCTCAGAATTTAACGGAGGAGCGACGAAACATTAATTTTTGCGCGTTTATTATTTCGGCGGGACAGATACAAGAAAAGTAAGAAAGTAAAGCAATGGAGAAAGTTAAGGGGAAAGAAAATGGACCTTACAGGGACAAGCTTACATAAAACAGCAAAACAGCGGTATTTGGAGAAGCTGTAGCATGATGGCAACTCCTCACTCTCTATAGTCTTAAAGCGCTGTCAATCACGACGAGTTCCAGCCACGTTAACAGTTCATCCAATCATCATAGAGAAGCTCGGCGTCCAGGTACATCCCACTGCCCATTGATTCCCAGAGACGCCCGGCCTCCCTGGAAGTGATGATTTTGGAGCGTTTATCCAATAAACGTCTAGCTTTTTTGTCCTGAGATCGGCCCATTCTGAAGCCCCATTGAAAGTCCATTGAAGCCGAGCCTCAGTGGGTTTTTAAACAGCAATACAGCAATATGAGAAAAAAAATCACGATAGACGAACGGCTAAAACTTATTAATGATTGTGTTATTATAAGAAGTAGCCATGAAGTCGATCATGTTCTAGCACATTTTAGTTTAAGTAGTAATGTAAATTTGTAGTATTTGACGAAATTGCCAGCGATATTTTAGGGGAGGCTGAGCTTCCCCTGTAGTCTTAGAGCAATCGCCTCTGGAACAAAGGTAGTCATTACATATATATATATACATACATATATGAAAATCACGGGTTTAAAGAATTTTCTTTATTATTATCATGATTTTTATCACGAGCCACAATTTATTTTTTCATAAGCTGTGAAGAGTGACAGAAAAGGAAAAGTTCAAAATTATTATTCTCTGTTTTACAGAGACAGCCTTGTACGCATTTTGTTTCTAGTCTAGTAGCCTCTTACCAAGCGCAATCCTCATCTTATTTGTTTAGTCAATATGAAAAGTGAAAGCGCACTAGTCTTACCTGGGGACCTCTGGTAATTTGTAATAATAGTGGAGGTTGTCTGTGATCTTAATCTTGTGGGAATTAGCCATGTCCATAATTTGTAAGTTAAAATTACACTGTATATATATATATATATATATAAATATATAGGTAATTACCAAACCTATATCCCATAAAACAGGTCCTGTCAGAATACTAATCCAGAGACATAACTATGCATAGTAAATTTGAGTAAAACACAGAGTTTGCTCATCAAGTGCGAATGAAAAACAGATGAAGGGAGGTAATGTCTGAATCACTGACATCCCCAGGTAAAATTAAACAGGACTTGTTTATGTACAGTTATGGTCACTACTGGAGCACAGATTTACTTTTGCTTTTTAATCCAGAGCCTGAAATCCCCATAGCATATATGTCACTTGCTAGCCACGGCTGGTTGAATAAGAATATTTCATGATTTCCTGAAATCCAAATTTCCTGCAAAATTATGACCAATGACATTGTTGCAAGCAACATGGCAGAAGCTTTGTCTTGATTGTCCTGAGTACATGAACCGAATGAAGGTTAAATGCAACATGGTAACAAAATTGTTTCAATTACTCCTTAAGTTGGAACGACATGTAGGTGTAAAAACTTCTCGAAACTTAAGTTTAGCTGGTACTGTCAACTTATTATTAAAATTGCAAACTAAATCATGACAAGAAGAAGGGAGGATATGGGGAGTTGATTTTTAACAATGGTTCAGGAACTACAGAGCTAATATGATGTTTCTTAACAAACTGTTAGGCCAGTGACTGGTTCAGTGACTTTCTCAGTGCATAGGCTGGAAGAGTCTGGGTTTACGTAGAGAAAACTGCACCTAGACTGTTGGTGTGTAGATTTGACCGTGTATTCGAAAGCCCAAAGAACAAAATTTGGAAACACCACGGCAAGAGTGGTGTAAAGAGGCCACACACCAAGATCTTACTAAGTATATTTGTCTCATTTCTAGTCAAAATATCTCATTACACTTAATATAAGACACAGTTGCCTAAAGAGTACCATTTCAGCAAGACACGGGGGCTTGTTTTAAGACAATACATCTTAATACAGAGCCATTTTCATTAGTTCCATTGGCAGAGTTTTTTGCCTATTTTCAAGCAGTGCAGTAAGTGGAGCTTTCCACAGACAGGCTCAGATGAGGCTTCAGGAAATTCAAGATGCAAGATTGATGGGCTGAGGTGCATATACTGTGTTTCAGGATATTGACTCACTGAGCCAGTGGTTTTGACTGTTGGCATTTCCATATTTGGATATGGCCCCAGAAGAACGGAGTCTGCCATGCTTATTTCCCTAAGCATCACCCACATTTCAGAAATTTGATTAACCTAGTGTGAGCTTTTGGGTCAGGTGATTTGAGTTATCTCTTTCTGTGACAACTAAGGATGTGCAATATTTCATTATATCGTCAAAAACATCGCCCACGGTAAGAATATGTCATCCCGCAATAAAAACAATCAATTCCCATTGATGACGTATATATGTGCGCGACACACTCGCAGCCCAACTGTTGACTGGTTCACTGTATATACTAGTGCCAAACATGTATGGAATATTGACAAATTGACAATGGCGGAAGGTGGAGCAGATAAGCCAGGCAGCCTGGAGCTTGTTCCTAAACGAGGCTCCACCTCCATTATCTGGAACAGATTTGATTTTAATGCCTGAATTGATTTTTCAGTTACATAAAGAAATGAAGTATTTGTAGTTTTGTGTACCACACCGACCGGACCTACGAGAAACTAGTGTTTGTAAAAGGTTCCTAGGAATGTTTCGAACGTGCGCAAACCGACACTGGATTATTAAATGTGTTATTTCGGCTGCAGTCTGAACGGAAACAGTGCGTCACGAATTCGAGACACTAGGCATGAAGGGGTTAAAAAGTCTGACGCGGAGCAGCAAATTACAACATGTAAGGTTTGCAAACAAATAGTGCATAAAAAGGACTAGTGTTGGGCGATATGACGATATATATCCTGGGGACGATAGAAAAGTGTCTATCATGTCATTTCTGTTCTATCGTTTCTATCGCGATAAACTCATTTTACCAATTATTACAACAAATATAGTAACAGTTTTGTTATTTTTGTATTGTCACCATGCACACACTTAGTTAATATAAGTTAAAGATTTTTTTTTTTTAAATCTTCGCAAAGATATGCCCTGCTAGGTGGTTTTGCGACACAACGCTGCTTTACGTTCTTTGAGTCTCACGCGGGTTTGAGACACAATTGCTGAAGCAGAACCTGTTTGACATTTCTGTGATGGACGATGGAAGCAACACGTAAACAATGTTTACACAAACTACACCAGCGCAGGTACCAGAACAACTTGTGCCAAAAAGAGGGGGCACCTCTGTGGTTTGGTTGCAGTTTGGCTTCAAAACGTCCGACACGGAGCAAAAGGAAGCAGTATGTAAACTTTGCCACAAAACTATCCCCGCGCCAGATGCGAACACAACCAACCTCTTCTATCACTTAAAGAAGGTCCACGAACAAGAGTACACAAGAATCCAACAAATCCGATCTAAAGAACGTGGTGGAGCAGTGGTGGCAAGTTCCGAAAATAAATACAGCCAGCCGAAGATAAAACAGTCTTTCGCACAATACAAGGTTACATATTTCGGAAAGTAAAAAATATATATATAACATTTTTTTTATAGCTGACCTTTTGTACGAAAATGTTTTTTTGTTTTGTTTCAGAAGTTTGAAACGTTGCACTCTTAAGAAAGTGAGAGTTTATTTTGACCGCTTAGTTTAAATAACTGATTTTGGAAAAATGTGAAGGCTACTGTAGCTCACTCTACAGTAGTGTACCTGTTTTCAGTTGATACATTTATGTGCAGCAATATAAATACATGTTTGTCATTTGTGACAGTTTAAAATAAAGAGCATAACTGAAAACATACTTAATTGTGGTATATCGTGATATATATCGTTATCGTGATATAAAATAATCCATATCGTGATATATGGTTTTTCCCATATCGCCTAGCACTAAAAAGGACAGTAACACCACTAATTTGTTCCACCACCTCAAACATAAGCACAAACTAGAATATGAAGAAAGCCCAAAAATGCAGAAGTATGCAGAAGCTGCATCGACTTCATCCAAAGAGTCCAGTAAATAACAACAACTCAGATAAAACTTGACGATGCATTATAGTCTAAAGGATTAGGCTGAATTGGTGTTTATTTATCGTCATTTTTATTGTTACCGTGATATATACCAGAAATGATCAGGATAAAATGTCCTTATTGCCCATACCTAGTAAAAACATTTTTTATAGTAGCGGATGATAGTATTATATTGACCCAATATATTGCCAAAGACACAATTTAATAAATTACGATGAAGTAATTGGATCATTGTGCTGTCTCATTTGGTGATATGTAGTGATTTAACTGACATTGTTATGAAATGCAAATTTATGATCACCTTAATGTTGATTTTGGCAGCTCTTAAAGCAAAGACATAATCCTGAATGCATGCTGGTTATGTTCATCCTTTTTTCAGTTTTAAGGCTTGTTGATACCTTATGTCCTACTAAGTTATTAATATTGTCTTAATGAGATTAAACTATGTTAACAGATTAATTAGAGTTTTGAAGATGCTTTTACAGATAGTTGAGGTATTCCAGCATGTTTTATTTTTCGTTCAAGCTACAGTGAAGTTAGACTCTCAAACAATATATTCTTACTGCTCTCATAGCACTGTTAAAGTTGTCTAGTGTCTAATTGTGAATAATGATGTGTATTGTGACACTTGGTGGTGAACATGTGCACTTACAGACCAATCTTCCCACAGATCACCCTACACTGGAGCCTCGGCACTTTGTTGATGAGAGAGTAGTGAACGAGCACTACCAAGACTACATGTTTCTGGAGTGCATCAAGTTCATAAATGAGGTGGGAAAATGAAACGCACTCCACACTATATAGCAACAAGTCTTCTAATTGCTCTTGTTTTCTTAAACACTCTGCATTATACCAGATATTACCACTGACTGTGCTTACACTACTCACAATAAGTTAGGGATATTGTGAGAGACTCAGTGGATGTCATACTACGGTGTTTGTTTCACTTCAGAGATTTTTGGGATAGGGAGGCAATTGTATTAGGGTGATAGACACACCTCATTTTGTGTTTTCCACGTTTTCCACTGTGTATAGTGTGCCTTACATATTGGGGCCAATACTAAAAGACAACCCTTTTCAATGTGGCATCAATTTCAATATTCTGTGTGTATAAAAAGCCAGTAAGTCATTCCAAGTTCATCATTCAAACAGCCATGAACACACAACGTCTGCCAGCACACCCCCAACTTGATGTTCATGGATGATAATGCTCCACCACATCATGCCAGAATTGTCACAGCTCGACTTCAGGAAGTCGGAGTGCCTCATATGGTATGCCCAGCAATGTCCCCTGACCTGAACCCCATAGACCACGTCTGGGACCAGCTGAAGCAGAGACTGGATGATCGTACCCCACACCCACGTGGCCTGGCAGAACTGCGTGTAGCACTTGTGGAAGAGTGGAACGCATTGCCTCAGAACAACATCATGAGGCTAGTGAGGAGCATGAGACGTCGCTGTCGTTTGTTATTTGGGACTATCCTTGTTATTGTCTACATTTTTGGGGTAATAAATATTAAAGTAATGAAAATCATTCATTATTAGTATATCAAAGGGAACTTTTACTTATTTCATAAAAATTCAGATCAAATAGGAAAAGCACTCATGTAAATAACAAGATCCCTAACTTATTGTGAGTAGATTCTGTCATATGTCCAACATGCACAATTCATTTAAACTTTATTCTCAAACCTTGAATAACATGCAAATGCCCACGGCATCCAGGCCCACAGGAACCACAGTGTTACTGGGTTGCAAATTTGTCACTCTGTGAGCTCCTCCAGCTTGTTGCCTTATCACATAAAGAAACTCAAAATTTAGCTTCTGGACTGACTGAGTTCTTTACTATGTTTTAAATCCTGAAAAAGTCAGAAAAAGTATATTATTAAGTACTGTAGAGCTGCCACCTGCAATTATTTACATTACTAACACTAAAGATTTTCATCATTCTGCACCCTCACTGCTTATTTCGAGGCGAACCATGTCAGAAGCATAGAGTGTGGTTATATAGCATTGCCTCTGCTAACTCTACCAAATGCACGCTAGAGCTACATACATTCCAGTGTGGCTGCTTCCACTTCCTGCCCTATTTTTCTCTTCTCCTCCTCCTTCTTCAGCCTTACCTCCCCCTCCTCATCATTCTCAGTGAAATGATGCTGCTGTGGTGTCCACACTTCTTCTCAGTTGGCTCGCTCTCTTAGTTTCTTTTTTGTCTTTATTATTAATAAAATTTGACTTTGCTTTGGATGTTTTGATGTGAGAGTATTTAGTGCCAAAACAGCAAAGTCTGTAAAGTGGTTAGTCGATCATAAGCAGCTAAAGTTAATTACAAAATTGTCATTCAAACCATAATAGGTTTTTGTTTTTTGTTTTTAACTGTCCTCCATAAAGTTTGTTTCTATTCCTTTTCTCCTACATGTTTTCCTTTCCTCTACACTTGGATACTTCAAACTGTTTTTTGTTTTTGGACACACAGTTGTGTGTGTGTATATGCATCCTAAACATGAGTCACTTCCTTCCTCCAGGAATAGTAGTCTCCGCCCCTAGCCCCTCTACTTTCCATGGGGCTGGGGGTTTCCTCCCTATTTTCACCCTTCCCCCCACATCTTCTAATGGAAGGCTCTGGAAAGTGTCTAGAACCATGGGGGAATGATTAAAGGCATCTTGAGCGAAGAAACAAAACTCTCTATAGTCAGTGAGCTATCGGCTCTTTCTTTGTAGTCATACATATTCTTTGTTCCCTGAATTAATTCTACACATAAATGTCTTCTGAATAAAAAAATATGCCCCCATGACCCTTAACAGGAATAACCGGGTATAGAAGATGAATGAAATAGGTGCATGGAGAGAGAAGTATCTGTAATGTTGCGTAAGGACGGTTTCATTGGCTCAAATAATGTGAATTGCTTTTTGTTAAAATTGACTGCAAGTCAAGCCTGTCAAACAGTATCTATACATCGTGTTGAAATTATTTATAGGATAAAGATTGTTCATGGTATTTCCTCCTCACAACCCAGGATAATCAGCAAGGTTTTGTTTTGTTCGTGTCCTACACTAAGGGTCAGTTACACCAAGTTCGTGTCACTTCTTCTTCTCTCTCCTCATCTTTGCCGCACTTTCCCTGTTCTTCAGATGAAGACTGGTCCATTTGCTGAACACTCCAACCAACTGTGGAACATCAGTGCTGTTCCTTCCTGGTCCAAAGTCAACCAGGGCCTGATCAGAATGTACAAGGCTGAGGTATGACTGTATGCTTCCTTCTTATTCACATCTGAGAAACGATTTGGGCCTACAGGTTACTTAGAACCAAAAACAGAAAATAAAAAAATGCATTACTTAAATAGAAAACTATAATATTGGAATGGCACAACACAATAACTGTGAGGTAGGGCTGTTATTAAGCTGTTATTAAAATATGTAACTATGATTAATCGCATGATTTCTAGTGAACATGCATTTCCTTTAATCACACACAATTTGACAATTTGTTCAATTCAGCCATTGGCCTAATGATGCCACAAATTTAAAACTGATCAAAAGCTTGTAAAAAAGTACCTGGGTTGTGGGAACTTTTTTACTCTGTGGATTAGAAAGTTTTAGCCAAATTATTTTTGATCCTCGGAGGAGTTGTAAGTATCAGTTTTTCCCTCCACCACACAAAGGTCCTCATTCCGGTTAGAGACTCTTGTGAATCACTCAGTTAGATATTAGATATTGATATTTAAGAACTTGGGTTAGAGACTGGGTGGTAAATGGTAAATGGCCTTGCTTTTATATAGCGCTTTTCTACCTATTGGTACTCAAAGCGCTTTTACAGTCAGAGACACATCTACCCATTCACTCACACAAGCACACACACATTCACACACCAGTGCCACGCACTGGGAGCAACTGGGGGTTCAGTGTCTTGCTCAAGGACACTTCGACATGTGGCACATTCCGGGGATCGAACCGCTAACCCTCTGGTTCGTGAACAACCCACTCTACCTACTGAGCCACAGTCACCCCCTGTTAATGGCAGGGGGTGACTTTTGATGGCAGATAACTGTGACAGGAGAAGGTTATGGGAGGAATGGAGAGAGGAACTGAGACTGAGACTGCATGTGCAGGGATGGGTTCCCTCACTGTTCTTCCCGCCTGCATACCCGCATCCTGTGTTTTCCAAAGCAGGCTGAGTCTTCCCACAGCACTAAGGGGCCAAGCTGTCTGCCTCTCTCTCCTCTTCTGCTATTCCCTTCATTAAATCCTCCACTCCCCTGTCCTGACCTTCCTCTAAGCCTGGAGCAACCGTCAGCAGACTTGCATTTTCTCTCCCTTTTCTGGGCCCCATACAGAGTTTTAAGCAGAGATTTGTAGTAGGCATAGAATAAGCAGAATCACATTTTAACCAGTGAATTTGCAATGTTGACAATGCTTGTCTTTGAGGGGACAGATTGCGGTGTCCAAAATGGAAGAAGCTAATATACACTATTATGAGCTAGTAGCTTATTAGTACTTTGGTTATTAGTTCTGCTTTGTTTATCCCTGTGTGAAGGATGCGTTACTCCTTCCTCGTTAAAAAGTGGGCTAAGAAGTGGAGTGTAAACGGTGGTGAGGCAGGCAGCGGGTGATGGCACCATCACAAACGCAAAGCAGTCACACCCTTAATTATACATACATACATACGTACATATAACTCTTAATATAATTTAAATGAGTGATTTATATAAATATTTGTATGAAGTTCAACATTGTTTTTAGGAGATGTCATCAGGAAGCTAATGGTAGACAGATCTAAAGTCTAAAGTCCAATGGTTGAACACTGGTTCACTATTTGAAATTGTAGTCCACACATGTAATATAATCATATTTTATTTTTAAACTGTTCTGTAAAATGATCGCTTACCTTCTCTGAAAGCCACATTCCTGACTTGGAAAGCCTGTTCATTGCATAGAGATGTGTATGACCTCTTCGGTTTGCAGGAATGTGAACTAACTAGAGTGCCTCAATAAAATAAAATAAATGTAAAAAGTGATCTTAAAGGGGTCCTGTAATGACTAATTAGCCATTATGTTTGTATTCAATGACCCTGCTAAAGTTCTTTTGAAAACTTTTCATTATATTTGTCCATAAATGATACATGGCAAGAGTTGGATGAACGGGCTAGGACGAGTTGATTTTGCTCAAAATGGCAGAAAAAAAATGGCCTCTTCCATTAGAACCAGGGCTATTGACTTATTTTAGCACCACCTACCTGTAGGCATTTGTATTGACACCTTGGCAAAATGCTTGAAATGCTAGGACAGGGGTGCGTCATCGCGGTCGACCGGCAGATCATGAAGGCACTGTGGGTCGATCACATGCTATTGAATTTTTTTTTTTTTTTTTTTAGATGTTAGTCTAAAACTTTTATCCATTGCAACTCCAAAACAAACAGCAAGACAACGGGCATCTTTATTCATTTTTACTTTATATTTGCAAGATGCCCTCAGTTCAGCGGCACACATCCACAGCCACGTGCAATTTCAACAACAACTCAAGACTACTGTCTTTCTTAAAGAGAGAGCACTATTTTTCTAAGGCACCAATATTTCTTGATAAAATTAAAACAAAGAACAAAAACAAAGGATCCATGGGTCGACTGGGTCTTTCTGTGTGGAGTTTGCATGTTCTCCCCGTGTCTGCATGGGTTCTCCTACTGTCCAAAGACATGCTCATTAGGTTAACTGGTTATTCTAAATTGGTCGTAGGTGTGCATGTGAGTGTGAATGGTTGTCAGTCTCTCTGTGATGGACTGGAGACCTGTCCAGGATGTACGCCGCCTCTCGTCCGTTCTCCAGCAGACCCCGGGACCCTTAACAGGATAAGTGGTTACAGAAGTCATATTTGTGGCTGGCCATTGTGTTAGTGGTTAGCCTGCCAGCTGAAGTAGTTCTTTAAACAATTATTTTCCTAAATTCCTTGTCAACATTGTTCTTTCCTCGTTTTTTACAGTGTTTGGAGAAGTTTCCTGTGATTCAGCACTTCAAATTTGGCAGCCTCCTGTCCATCCAGCCAGCTAAGCCTTGATGCTCTCAAAGGAATGCTTCTTCCATAATGGAAATGACCAAAAGCAACTCTCTGTTCCTCTGATATCGCCGTGTCCAACTCTAACAGTAGCCAAAGTGTAGTCTGACACATGCAACCCCACATTTGCTCATTTATGGTCATGAAGGCTTACAGACATATGTACTCTTAATGCAGAGTGTGTTGTGGATGGCCTTTTTAATTCTATAGCATCTTTGTATATTTGTAATGTTATTTAAAAAGTGAGTCTGAATAAGGATCTTGTTTGAGGGATGGAGTTTTTTTTTTTTAGAAGTATGCTTCAGTGATGATTAATACATTAATTTCTCTCTAATTTCAGATCTTTATGAGAGCAAGTTCCTTCACAGAGAAATACCATGTGTATTTTTTTGGTTTCTGGTGGTTGTGCTTTGCAGATTTTTCCATTTCATAATACTCATCACAACAGTTACGTTTTTGTAGTGGCACTCTAGTTAAAAACGACTCTGCAGTGTTTATGTGTTTCCACTGGCATGATTGAAAGATCTTGGCATATATGATAGAAAAACTATTTTTGTGACCTCAAAAACCTGATTTAATAAATTTCTCTTTTATCTCTAATTTATTACGTGGTGACAATACTGTGCAGGCGGTTTTATTTTTCTCCAGTTTAAGAAGTAATCACGTAAAAGGTCTACCTGTCAAGTTATTATGGATAGCTGTGTGAGCTGAATGAGGGAGGGACCATGCACTGATCAGCCGTAACATTTTGATCACTGAGAACTAAATAACAAAATAAAAAGATGATTATATTGTTATCATAATACCTTTCTGTAGTTGAAATATATTACACACCAAGTGAACATGTTCTAAAAAAAGAAAAAATGGTTGAGTGAAAAGATTTGAGCAAATAGTCTGAATTGCATTAGAGTATTTCCAATACCTGAGTGTTTTCAGTCTACAGTGGATTTTCCAATTTGCCATAGATAACTTCCAAACCTCCTCTTTCAAAGCACCTCACTTCTCTGTCTTCAGTTAGAGTTTCCTTTGTCCTTCAGGTGTAGGTGGACCGCTGACCGCGTTTCCTAATGAGCTGACTGTCCTATATTGTCTGTACATTCCTCACTGCACTGAACAGCATAAACTGCATTGCTCTGTTTTTGCCTGGGTGTTTTGTCTTTGGGGTGAACCAGTTTCTGCCTTATTACCAGGTTTGAAATGAAGGGGAATGCGGAGATTCATAAAAATTGTGTTTTCAGTTCAGTTTTTCCGATACAAAAACAAGGTGTTTATTAGGAAAAGGACAAAATCAGGGTGATTCCAAAGCAGCTGGCCTGCAAAAGGAACTGCATGGTTAAACAAACTGAAAACGCTGGCCTTCCACAGGAGCCAGGACAAAACAATCAAACCAAAACACAATGCTAAAAGTTTAGCAGCACCACACACACCTTTCCACTGAAGGGTTATTAGAAAACAAGAGCAGCCAAAACCAGAACAGCCTCATCACCACAGTCATGCCGCACTGTGCCCCAGCCATAGTGAGTCCCAACCGACCAGAGTGCTGTTCTCTTCTCCTTTTAAACTCTGGCCACTGATTGAGTGGCATGCACAGAGAGAGAGAGAGAACAGCATCGCCGCAACACACACACCTGAAGGAAATCGGCCCACAGGCCGTAACATCAACAAGCTATTTCATATTAAAGGAGACATGGCTTGTTTGTGAGCAAACTTTGTGTTTTTCATTAACATTCAGTGAAGATTCTTTTTCTCCCCCTTCTGGCAGACTGGCACACTCCTTGACACAGGTACACAGAAAAACAGTTAAGGAACAACTCAACAAACACTTCAAATTACTTATATCCCTGACACGATGGAGGGATTATATCTCTCATCTGGCCTGGGAACGCCTGGGGGTTCCTCCGGAGGAGCTGGCTGAAGGAGCTTGGGAGAGGGCTGTCTGGGCTTCCGTGCTGAAGCTGCTGCCCCCGCGACCTGGACCCGGATAAGCGGAAGAAGACGAGACAAGAGACGAGATAACAGTTTGTTTAGAGTCCTCCTCTTCACCACTGACTCAAATGTTTCCAGTGATGGAGCCAGCCTTCCTCATTAGTTTGTTGATCAGACCTTAGTAGAGAAAAGTATGCTGGCCACCACAACAGAATGGTAGAACATTTTTAGCATTTTGCTGCACACATTGAAGGACCTCAATTTCCTTAGGGAATAGAATCTGCAGCAGCCCTTTTTGTACACAGCTGTACTGTTGGTCCTCCAGTTCAGTCTGTTGTCGATGGTCACTCACAGGTAGTAATCCTCCACCATCTCCACATCTCTACCAAGGATGCTTAGGGGCAGAGGAGCGGTTCCCTCCAAATCCTCAAATCCTTCCACCAGCCTTTTATACTGCTCCTCATCCCATCCACCGCTTATACGCCCTACAACTGCAGAGTCATCAGGAAATTTCTGTATGTGACACGACTCTGAGTTGTGCTGGAAGTCAGTGGTGTATAAGGTACACCAGGAACGGAGAAACCACAGTGCACGGGGGGCTCCCACACCACTCACCACCACATCAGAAAGGACATGACCCAAACTGTGACCTGTCTGTCAGGTAGTCAGTGATCCAGGAGACAGTATGCACCAATACCTCAGTTTCTCACCCAGCAGCAAAGGCTGGATGGTGTTGAACCTTGATTTTCTTAATGAAAATTAAATGTTTTGTCACATTAAATGTCACAAAAATAAAAGGCCTTTTATGTCCTACAATAACGCAGTGGTAATTTCAGTGAGTGTCCTATAATTAATAAAGATACATTTATGTGATTACTACAGGGCAGATGGAGCTCAACACACTGCAACCTGCAAATAGACTCACAGCACCTGCAAACACAAAACGTGCTGGCTGCAAACACAAAAGCTCACAACACCAGCAAACTCAAAAACGCTCTGCAAGTACAGAAATGCACTGCAAACTCACACAACGGAAATGTTTCCAGAGGACCTTAAAAAGTGCTGGACCTTGTTTTCTCAAAATCATGGATTGCTAAACACAAACCCATCGTGCTAGCAGCCAGCTAATGGTTCACGTTCCCTGCTCCTGCTATGATGCTACTAGTACCACCTCACATTACTTGAGGGGAGTTAAGCTAAGCTATACAACACTATATAATAATTTGTTTGACTGAGCGATCATCTAAAATAAAGATCTAAATTTAGAGTAGTTTATTTGAATCACTTGATTATACTTTTGTTAAGTGGGTCTTAATAAGCTTTGTTACGTCATTGGTTGCTATTTATAGTTCCTACCTATAAATTACAGTTTACTTACATAACTGCTCCTATTAACGATACTAAAGCAAACAGAGCACATATTTATGACTGTGACTCTAAATCTGCAGGGGAATTAAACTAGTGTCAGCTATGTTAACTCTTTATTATTTTGGACATGATTATAGGATGCACATATATTTATTACAAGATTATTCTCTCTTGCAGTAAGTGCTTCAGCTCATACCCAGCCATGATGCCTCCTCCATGTCTGCCACACTGTGTGTCACAGTACCTGCTTCAACAATAGACAGCTGGTATTGTTATCTTAATTTAACCAATTATATTTGAAAAATGTCACCTACATTTTAAGGTCTTGTTTTCTTTTATCCCACAGATGTGACAGAATAGTATTGTCTACATATTTTTCATTACCTCCATAGTTACAGTGTTTGTCCAATGTAGGGCCTAGAGAGCTACAGAGACCTTCAGAAGAAGTCTCTGCAGTCTGGATGTGTGTGTCTGATGTTTGGTTGATGTGAACTTTATTGGAAAATATCTATTGTGAAGGGGGCAGCACGGTGGTCAGCGCTGATGCCTCACAGCAAGAAGGTCCCGGGTTTGAATTCATGGGCCGACTGGGCCTTTCTGTGTGGAGTTTGCATGTTCTCCCTGTGTCTGCGTGAGTTCTCTCCAGGTACTCCAGCTTCCTCCCACTGTCCAAAGATATGCTCATTTGGTTCACTGGTGATTTTAAAGTGTCCGTAGGTGTGCATGTGAGTATGAATGGTTGTCTGTCTCTGTGTTAACCCTGCAATGGACTGGCGACCAAGGTGTACCCCGCCTCTCACCCAATGACAGCTGGGATAGGCTCCAGCAGACCCCGTGACCCTTCACAGGAATAAGCGGATACAGAAGATGAATGAATGAATGAATGAATGAACATATTGTGAAGGTCAGACTGTGAAAAATTCCACTAAACGGGGCGCTAAGCAATACCTGAGTCACATTCATTTATTGTAAAAACTTGTGCACAGATTGATTCTAATTTGGTATTTAAATTAGCTAAGAGGTGCACTCAGTTTTGCAGTTCACAGATATACAATATTGGCTCATTATCCTGAATTAACAAATACACATTCTCTCTAAAGTATAATATTTTTGTTTCATTTGTTTGATTAAGGCATTTGTCTGCTTTCAGGTTTTCATTTGAATTTGCTGATGTTTTAAATTATTTTTGTGCAAAAGCACAGACATTTTAGAGGGCAAACTTTTAAGTGGCACTGCAGTGGCAACTTACACTACAAAGCCAGAACCATGAATGCTGTCATGTTTTACCTCAGTGAAACAAAGTGAAGCCATGAGGTCTGTAAACTGTCCAGCTGACGGTTAAACACACTTGACCAAGTGGCCAGATACTAGTAAAGCATATTCCCTTCCATACTTTAGTAAAAGAAGAAAAGAAATGTGCAGTTAGTAGCTTAAAGATGGAGGCGTAGATCTCAGCCCTCATCCCTGCTTTGCATCAGATCCTGACCAGGTTCAGGGTATTTTGCCAGTAGGCACATTCCTATGAAAACAAGCCTCTCCCTTCCCCTCCTACAGCTATCAGCAGCCCAACTCACACCCCACTGCACCACACTAATTTATACTGCCTTCCAGCTGACGTTCCAACACCTCCCCAGACAAAGCATATCTCCCACCCTCTCAGCACCAACCCTGCTTTCAAGTGCTCCTCTCCTTCCCCCGTGATGATAACAACTCCAGACTCAGCGGGAAATAGCACCAGTGTACGATAATAAAATATTGGTGAAATTAATGAGTTTCGGGACAGATAATGTTCCTGATGTTCTTAATCATTTGCCTGGTTAAATAAAAATGAAAAACCATAAAAGAATAATTAGTAGTCACAAGTCATTAATACAGCAATAGTAGCTTTTATGTCACCAACATATGAAATGTGAAAATCATAGCCTTATTTAAATGAAGTTACACCTTAACATATCTTAGCATAAATACTGGAAGCAGAAAAACAGCTAGCCTGGCTTTGTCTATATATTGCCTCAAATAATTCCAATACTCTAGTGCAGGGGCGTCAAACACAAAGTGGGCTGCTTTTGGCCCACGAACCGTATGTCTGACACCTGTGTTCTATTGTATTACTGTTTGTTTAAGATGTTCATAAGTCCAGCTGTTTTAAATTTTTATACAAAGACTACTACTACTCAGATTTTAAGATTTAACAATGACAACTTTGTGGATACCATGTTATTAAAACATGGTATCCACAAAGTTGCTTGATGCTTTAGATTAGCTGCCCCTTTGGACTCAGTGAGGGAAGTGGGTGACAGGGGAGTTATGGCTAAACTGTCCTCCATGCTGGACAATGAGTCCCAACCAGCTGCATGGTGACCTGACAGGACTGAGAAGCAGCTTCAGGGACAGACTGCTTCACCCTCGATGTGTGAAGGAAAGATACAGAAGGTCCTTCCTTCCTGCTGCTGTTAGGCTCCACAACGAGAACTCCTAATATGTGCAATATATATATCTTTATATATCTTAATATGTCTTTATCATCTCTGAATGCTGTTGCAAACTGCATTGTGGAACGATTAAAGGTTTTCTTATCTTTTCTTATTTTATCTTATATGCTTCTACATAAAGAATGCCTTGTTTAGGTCTATTACAAATATATATACATATATAATATTACTTACTATCAGTCAAACACAACAGTACAGATTAAAAGATTTATTTTTTTATTAAGATTATAAATTTGAGCCTTTTTTTTGTCGGTGATATACAATTTTTAAGCACAGATATACAAAAATAACAACAAACTAGCCTATATAAAGAATGGCTGAATCGTCTCTTGAGTTTGGTACACATAGTGTTCAAAAAACGAACACATGGATTCTCAGGTTATGGCTAAATTATGAGCTTGCCTTTTTAAAACAAAAGGACTACATATTTATTCAGAATATCCTCAACAAAGTTACAAAACCAAACTGAAATTATAAATTGTTGTGGAAGGTTTTGAGGAACAACCATGATTGACAGAAGATGTGAAACTGACAGAATATAACCCAGATCGTTTGCTGCAAGTGGAGGAGCACTCTGGCCAAAACAACAACAAAAAAACACTATATAACTGTTGCTGGTAGAGGATCCACGTAAAAGTGTTTCACATGACAATAAACTGCTCAGTGTGTGCATGGTTTGTTTCAAAGCAGGCCCTTTACCCATTTCCGCTCAGACTGCAACCAAAATAACATATGGAATCCTCCAATCTTGGTTTGTGCACATTCAATACATTCCTAGGAATCTTTTGCAAGCACTTGTTTCTCATAGGACCAGTTGGAGTAGGAACTACATCCGGTTAATGGAAGCTAACAAATAGGAAGTTCATTTGTGCATAACGTTTTAAAGTTTAGAAGTCCTAAGTGAAACTTGAACTCTGTTTCAAATTGGATTATAATAGTTGATGGTGTAGTGTGTAATTTGAATTTGTCATGTATTTGTACATATTAATTTTGTAATTTCAGTAAAGGTTTTACCATTTTCATCATGCTTGTTGTCTAACTTGCATCACACCAAAAATAATTTTTGGTGTGATGCAAGTTAGACAACAAGCAAATTAACAATCTCAAATAATTTTTTTTTTTATATATATAATTTTAAATCAATTCCGAAGTCAAGGGCTTAAGCACAGAACAAGAGAGAACCACAAAAACATTCAATCACTTCCACTGTAGGCTGCTTTTAGTTTATAACAATGATAGTGATCACCGGGTTTAAGGCAACGGACGTCAGTCCATTCCATAAGATTTCATGTGCGCTCCCATTCTGAAATCAGAAAAGTCTGCACATTCTACACAGCAACACTATGGTTATTAATGTGTACGATTTATAAAGTTGTGCAAAAATACCCCCAACAAATCATACTCACGTAGCCCACATAAATGAAGAGACACAAGTGTGCTTCAGGGTATCATTACATTATATAAACCAGGACACATTTTGCTCCAAATGACATAAAATACTACAAAAGAGATGTGATAATATTGTAGATGTTGTTGTTAACCATGTCCTGTTTTCAAATGGGATTGCTGGTGGGGTCTCCATAAAGCATCCATAAATTACATCTTTTTCAACAGAAATGCTGAAGATCATTAAATCAAGGAACAATGTCTTGTTAACAAAACATGACAGCAGCAAGTTTGGCATCAGCACACACACACACAAAAGTGTTTCATTCAAAATGCCACAATGGCCGGGGTCCATACTCCCAGACTGGCGAGGGTTTGTTTGCTACAGCTCTGCTCCAAGTCTGCCTGCCTGCTCAGCAGCCCTGAAAACCCCGAGCCAAAGATGGAGATCAGATTGGATATGTTGGAAGTGTCCACATAGTCCATTTTGGGGAAGGGACAATCCTCTCGTTTCACCCGTTTCCGACATGCTGCAAAATGCGGTGCTTCATCTACATCGGATACACAGCACCCGAACTCAACCTTCCGTTTCTTTGCCGGAGACTGTGCGCCACAGCGGAGCTGGAGCGCATCACAGCAGCAGTCTTGATGCAGGTAGCCATGCTTCACCGTGGTCACCACATGCGTATCCAAATCCAGCACTGTGGCTGTGCTGCAATACGTGTTGTTGTTACCAGGAAACTGATTACAACGTGACATAAGGGAATCATCCATGCAGCAGCTTCGATAGAAAGGGGGGTCCAGATCTTTGCTGCCCTCCTCGAAAGCATTGCAGCCAGAGGGAGCGCTCGTTGTCCGGCAATGCGCCATTGGCCCCGCCGCGCCTCGGTAGCAAGCAGAAACGCACACGCTCGCTTCTTCGCCACAGCAATCAACTCGCGTTTGCTCTTCGTCCTCCGCGTCCTCTGCGTCCAAATCCAGCGGGTCTAGCTCCTGGATCTCGTTGCAGACCCTCATCACCTCCTCGTAGTGCTGCATCCTGTAAATCTCTGCATATTTCTCCTTGATGTAGACTTGTCTGGCGTTCCCCAGCACGTAAGACAGGAGCAGATTTTTGTGCAGCTTGATCCCCCCTCTTTGTGTCCTACAGTTGTGGATTTTCATTAAGGAAATGGAGATTAGATTTTGTGCGTCCAAGGCGCATTCCATGGTGCTGATCATTATTATGTACCACCGCTCCACCTCCAGCCCCTCTCCGGAGGGTCATCGAGTTAAATTTATCTTAGTGGCGCTCGTTTTGCTCGAGGAACAAGGTTTGTGTAGGGTCTAAAGGGGAACATCGGACACAACGACCCGACCTCTTCTGTAATCCAGCAATCTTTTACAGATTTCCTGAACCCACATATAGCCTACCTCATGCGTCAGAACAAAGAGCCAGCCCTCTTCAGGCCGAGTCAATCAGCTGCCTGGGATACATTGAGTGAAACGCATATGCTCTTGAGTTAGCTCGTTCTCGGCCAATCAACTTCAGGCGGTTCCTCTGTCCTATTCAAATTTCACACGGGCTGTCTAACACTGTTTTGTTAATTTAAAATGAACCACTATTGTTTTACAAGCAAATCAGACTACTTGGAATGTTTATTGAACAAGGGTGCATTATCCTGTACGCTAGATGAGATTAGACTATCCCCCAAATATCCCAATAAACTGTAAATGGGTAGAAAACAGTAGGTTTTCTGGTTCTAGATGGCACTGAGTGGGAAATCTAAAGGGCCATGCACAATCTCACTGTTGGACAAAATCCAGTGTTGTAGTGGCCCCTGCCAGGTTGAAAGACTTGCCATGTTGCTCAAGTACAGCACCAAACCTGTAGAGGTCAGTGCAGCACTAGTTTTTGCCCAGTGTGGTAACTGGTTGTTAACTCAAAATTCTCCTTCTGAAATATGGGCATTTCCAGCCTTTAGAAAAAAAAGATATTTACTGTCACACAGGTTAAAGCAGAAGCCACGAGATGTCATCTGGATTAGACTAAGAGATAGCGGTTTGCAAAGAGGAGCACACTGGGTCTGCAGCCATGTGGTGATACTGATAAAGACTTGATGAAGACCCTGCAGTTAAGTTTCAATCATTTAAAAAGATGGGTCAGTCAGATTACAAATGTGTTTTCTTACTTGCCTTAAGTGCTGGCTGAGCCACATGCTTTTGTTCAGATATCTCTTTCGGATTATTCGGATTTTTCGGATATTCTAGTTCTCCTGGTGGAGATCAGTATCAGTCTTTGGTAAAGCATGACCTGTTTAGCCTAGCTTACTGTGTATTACAGAAAAAGCTTGCCATCCTCAATTAAATGTCAAAGAAAAACTATATCAACCAACACTTCTACAGTTAACATATTAACATCTAGTATTGAAAAATTACAACATAGCTTCCTCTGTTACAGTTTTTATAAGCTGCATAGTCTGTTTGCCCCCCAAAGCAGCAAATGGACCCTCCGAACAGAACAAATTACTTACTGGATGTAGGTCCACTGAGTAAAAGGCATTCTCATATCATCATAACATAGTGCAAATATAACACAATACACTGACCAGTAGTGATCAGCGAAGAATAATCAAAATTAGACTGGAGTTTTGTAATTCTTTATTATCTGCATTTCATTGCTCCTACAGTTGAAGCCGAAATTATTAGCCCCCCTATGAAATTTTCAAAATTTTCCCAAGTGCTTTTTTAGTAGAACATGGATTTTTCAACATAGCATTTCTAAACATACTAGTTTTCTTTAGAAAGCATAAATTACTTTAATTTGCACACAATAAAAGAATCGTTAAAAAAAATAATAATAATAATTACCACGGTCAATAATATTAGCCCCCTTAAGAACTGACCATTTTATTTAGCCATGGCACAAACCACTGTTGTGCAATGATGTGTTTTGACTTTGTAATGCTCAAAGCTTGTAAAATCAAGTTAAAATTAAGAGTTATCTCCCAATTTACACACAGTATAAATCCTCCAGTAGGGGTTTTGGTTGGCACTTGAGGAAGCATCATGCCAAAAACAAAAGAAATCATTTTAGACTTGCGAAAGAGAATTGTTGCTCACAAAGCAGGAGAAGGATACACAAAGTTATCACAGCGTTTCCAAGTGAGAAATTAAAAGAGAGCCACATTGTACGGAACAAGCCTGGCAGAGGTAGGAAGCGAAGTATTTCAAAGACCCTGGAAAGAAAGATGTGTCTAAAGACCCCAGAACAACCCCCAAGACACTAGGGAATGACTTAGCCTTGTCGGGAATTGTAGTCTCAAAGAAAACAATCACTAGAGTTCTGCACAGGAAAGGACTGTGAGGTTGCAGACCAAGAAAGACTCCACTTCTGCAGAAGAGACCTTAAAGGCAGACAGAAGTATGCTAAGGACAACCTGGAAAAATATGATGAATACTGAAAGCATGTCTTTTGGTCAGATGAGATGAAACGAGAGCTCTTTGGCCAAATCTGGAAGAGCTTCAGAGATTCACAGAGAAGAAGGGACTGGTATTCTTCAGGAGACGTGTCAGGGACTTGTATAAAACTACAACAAACAACTACAGGCTGTTATCCAACAAAAGGGATACACAACTGACAATTAACATCAGAGGGGCTAATAATTTTGACCCAGGTAATTTTTGGTTTTTGTGAAATAATTTAATTTCTGTGTAGAAAGTAAAATAATGTAAGCATCCAAAATAAAAGGCAGATGTTTGAAAGACGTGTGTTAAAAATTCCTTGCTCTGTTTAACAGCACTTGGGAAATATTTTCAAAAGAATCAAATTTCCATAGGGGGGCTAATAATTTCGCCCACAACTGTAAGTTCTGTAGTTAGGGATCTCAAGAAAGATCATCTTTCTCCAACGTAGCCTCTCTTCATTCACAGACGAAGTTTGTGCTATTGTTTGAAAATGATGTCTACATTTTTCAAGTCGAAGTACCAGTCGAAAGGTAAATGCACAGATAATAGGTTAATCACCCTTCTGATTTAGGTCACAGAGAGGAAGATAATGAGCAATTAATTAAATAATTAAAGTGGCATGCTAGCTCCCTATACATACAGGTAAATATATACTGTTTATACATGCGCCTTTTACGGTGTGCTCTAAAACACATATGAAACACATACAAAACTGCTACTTTATTTTATTACCATAGTGGCCTGTTCTTGTATTATACTGCAGTGTCTTTCTATTTTCATTCTGTCTATGTATTTACATTCCCCTGCTCACATCCATCCTAGCGCCCTCTCCCATCTCCCCTATTTATGCTCTCTTTTCATCTTTTCAGGCTCACTGCTTGGTAATATCTGGCTCTTTTTACCACTTGTCTTTGTGTTCTTATTTTGCATTCTCTGGCTTCTTCCTAAGCATATTAATTTTGTTCTGTGCATCTCAGAGAATGAGCACTCTGCATGGTTTCTCTTTCTCTTTCTTTGCAATTTCACAAGCACCACTGCTACCACAGTCCATCCATTCCAATTGTAACTGCTTGTCCTGTGAAGGGTTGCAGGTGTGGGAGCCTATCCCAGCTGTCATGCACACCTACGGACAATTTAGAATGACCAATTAACCCAGTGATCCTCACTGCCACATTGGCAGTGCAAAATCAAAAGGCGAGCCACTTTTACGACAACATACTAAGTCACCCCCTAAGTCCCTACTAAGTCATAAATATTTATTAAGAAAATCTTGAAGCCTCTATTTTCTTCTTCTCTTCTTCTCTTTTATTTCCTTTTCTGAGCTTTTTCTTGTGCCAACCGGACATTTTGAGCGTACGGAACTTCCAATCAAACAGCAACATCAAATTTTGATCAGTGGCCAAACCATTTTTGTGTTGAGGATTGGGGGGTTAGACAATTAGGAAGTGTAAAAAATCGAGGGTAGGCTTACTCCGTTGATATTTACTTTAATAACAGCGCAAACATCTAAACAAACCGGCATAAGAAGAGCGTCCTCGTAACCCCAGGCAACAACACATTAACTGCTCCGCGCTACAATGTTCCAGTTGCTGTGGCAACATTAGTTCCGTTATAACTATAATATGACATCTCCCCCTTTTAAGTTATCCTCAATAACATAAATGCAATAAACACATAGAGTAACAGCCAGAAAATATTTCATATTCAAACATGTATCCTTAGCATGTTGTAAATTCTATTTCTATAATAAATACATTTACCCTGAAAACATTTCCCCTCTATCTAAGGTAATCCACACAAGATGCCATAAATTGTAATAATAATAATAATAGATATCAAACTCGAAATGCTATTTACTTAACTCATCTGTAAATTACTAAATCAAATATTATTACATTAAACTTAACCAAGGCACTTTCGCAATCACAAGATGATTTTCAGTTTACATATTTCATTCTTTCTTTCTCTCTCTCTCTTTTTTTTTTTTTTTCAAAAAAAAAATTGTCTTTCTGTTTTCCCAATCCCCCCAAAGGCCATATGGTTGACACATCAGTGTCTGTCTACAGGACTAGCCTGTTGACTGGTCTGCACAGTCGTCCAGCTCTGGTTCGATACTGTCCTGATGTCTGTGCAGGGGTGTGTGTGTGTCTTGTGAGTTCCTTCGGACTAGAAGAAACAGTCTCTGGAGTGATAACAGTTCCTTGCTGGGAAATCACTCCTGTACTCTCAGCTGATGAAAGTAGTGTGTCTTGGGCAGGTTGTGAAGAAAGATCTGCCCGGAGATGGCGGCGGTTCCGCCTCAACACTGCTCCTTGTGATGTGTTGATGGTGTATGACCTTGGAGTCACACACTCTTTTGAAACGACTGCTGGTGTCACCCAGGCCCTTTCCTGATCCAGCTTGGTGAGGACTGTGTCTCCAGCTCGTAGTGGTGGAAGAGGTCTGGCTCCATGTCTGCGATTGTAGTAGAAAGCTTGTTTTGCCTTCTCACCAGCATCTTTCTGTTTAACAGTCTTTCTGTTGGGCCATTTAGGTTGAAGGTTCTTCTCTAATGTGGGGAGTGTTGTTCTGATCTTTCTCCCCATTAACAGTTCTGCTGGACTGACTCCCGTAGTGGCACAGGGAGTTGATCTGTAGCACATGAGGGCTATTACTGGGTCTTCTTGTCGGAGGATTCTCTTTGCAGTCTGTACTGCTCTCTCCGCATGACCGTTTCCTTGAGGATGGTGAGGACTAGACGTGATGTGTTTGAAGTCTAGCTGTCTTGCCAGCTCCTGGAATTCTGCGCTGGAGAATTGAGGACCATTGTCACTCATCACCTCATCCGGGATCCCAAACCTTGCAAAGGTTGCTTTAAGTCTCTGAATGACTTGAGCGCTTGTTGTGGACGGTAGGTGCAGCACCTCGAGGAACCGTGAGTAATAATCTGATATTACCAGGTAGTGGTTTTTGTTGTGCTCACAGAGGTCAAGAGCAATTCTCTTCCATGGACGATCAGGCAGTGGTGTAGAGATGAGTGGCTCTTTCTGTTGGGCCCGCTTTTGCTCATGGCATGAGTGGCATGACATCACTGTGTTCTTGAGTTCTGCAGAGAGTCCTGGCCACCAGACCGAAGATTTTGCTCTGTCTCTACACTTTGTTAGCCCCTGATGTCCATCATGTATTTTCTGAATGATGTCGGCTCTCTCTGACTGTGGAATGACGATCCTGCTTCCACGTATGAGCAAACAATCAGCCTCTGATAGCTCATTTTTCACCTTCATGTACACTCTGACGTTTGGTGGTGCATTTCCACTGTATTCTGGCCATCCGCTTCTTACGAATTTGATGACAGACTGCAGCTCGCTGTCAGCTGCAGTGGCCATTTTGATGCTTTCCATCCTGCTTGGAGATGCTGGGATGCCTTGTACCACCGAAGCTACATAACACTCCACCTCGCTGTGTGTGTCAGTTTCTTCTTTTGTGTAAGTCTGTGGGCTTCAGGACAAGGCATCAGCGACGAGGAGAGTTTTTCCTGGCACATATACAGCAACTGGTTTGTACCTCATCAGCCGCATCAGAAGACGCTGATATCTCAAGGGAACATTATTGATGCTCTGGCTGTTGATGAGTGGCACCAATGGCTTATGATCAGTCTCAAGCCTGAATTCATCTAGGCCACACAGATACTTGTCGAACTTTTCACAAGCCCACACGCCAGCCAGACACTCCTTCTCTATCTGGGCGTGTTTCAGCTTCTGAGAGACGTCTGGAGCAGTAGGCTACTGGCTTCCACTCTTCTCCGTGGAGCTGAAGCAGCACAGCTCCCAGTCCATTACTGGCGTCTGCAGATACAGCTGTAGGCCTTGTGACATCATAAAAGGAAAGAACAGGTGCTTTTGTCAGCATTCTTTTAATGTCCTCAAAAGCTGCCTGCTGTGAGTGTCCCCAGGTCCAGATGTTCTTGCTCTTTAGCAGCTCATACAACGGCTGTCCCACCGCTGCAAGGGCTGGGACGAACCTCCCCAGGTAATTCACCATGCCGAGGACTCTTTTTAGCTCCTGCACATTTTCAGGCGGTGGCAACTGGTGAATAGCCTCCACTTTGTCAGGGTCCGGTCTGACTCCTGACTGGTCGATGAGATGACCCAGGAAGCGTAGCTGGCTCTGTCTGAGGGAGCATTTCTCCTTGTTGAGTTTCAACCCTGCCGACTCAACACGCTGCAGCACCTTCTCCAGTCGGGCATCATGTAGCTCCATTGAGGTCCCATAGATGAGGATGTCATCCATGAAAACTGCCACGCCTTCCAGTCCTTCTAAAGTCTCCAGCATCTTGCGCTGGAAGATCTCCGGTGCACTTGTTATGCCAAAAGGTAGTCTTTTGAAACAGTATCTGCCAAAAGGTGTTATAAATGTTGTCAGCTTGCAGCTGTCTGGATGCAGAGGGATCTGCCAGAATCCGCTGGCAGCATCAAGGGAAGAAAACACAGTTGCGCCGCTCAGCTTGGCTGTTATCTCGTCGGGAGTTGGTAGGATGTAGCGTTCTCTTTTGACTGACCTGTTTAGCTTTGTCAGGTCAACGCAGATTCGGGCTGTGCCTGTGTTCTTCTTCAGGACTGGTACCATGGGAGCGCACCATTCAGTAGGTTGTATCACTCGCTCGATGACACCATCCTTCTCCATCCTCTGTATTTCTTCTTTCACTTTCTCTAACATGGGAAAGGGCACACGATGTGCAGTGTGCACAGCATATGGTACAGCATCTTCTCTTAGCTGGATTTTGACTGGTTCAGTTTTTAGAGTAGCATGCTCACTGTGGGTTAGATGGCTTGTAACTGTCTGTGGGACAGGTTAATTGTTTTAATAAATATACATTTCATGTTTTGTAAATACAAAGATTTAAATATTTTAAAAAGGATTAATAAATAGGAATACAAGTAAAAGACAATAAATGAGAAACCTTCTTGTGAGGACTTTTATTTTGAAATTATATGATCACATGACCTTGTGTGGGAAGTGTGGGATTGTGGGTTAGAAGCGGGACCACTAACATGGAGGCAGGAAGCTATGGTGCATCCTTGTAAAAATTCTCACTGTGTCCAAGAGGCGCACACGGTATTTGTGTTTTTTTTGTTGCATTTTTGTACAATTATTTAGTGGTATACAATACATTTGAGTAAGTGTCTATCTGTTTACATTGTATTAGCCTCATACGATTCTGTTTTTTGACTTTATAGTTTTCACGGTGTCTCACGATTTGTTCGGCGGTGAAGGCGGAAAAAATAAAAGAGAAATCAAGACATCAGTAAGAATCGTGGCCTTTTTGTTGGACCAGTGTAGCTACAGTGAAAACGTAACGCTAACGTGGCCAAGAGTAAAGAGACGAGAGCTACGCGAGAGAGACTAGCGGAGCGACGTGTGGCCGGAACATTCAGGAGCCGACTAGAGAGAGAGAGAGAGAGGTGTACAGATGTTAAGTACAATATCACATATGGTCAAGAGGTGGCGCCGTTGAGGTGTGTTGACTGGGTTTTAGGAATATAGAAGAAGAATGTGTTATACCTGTTGACAAGCACGAGTAAAGGAAGCTGTGTGGAGTTTACACAAAGTCTCTGGAGTCTGCTTTCGCACATATAAACGCTACCACAACAAGAGGGGGCGAGAGAGAGCGTTTCCCGCAGAGCTTCGCGACTTCATCACGGCTTGCTGATGAGAGAGAGGACGGCATCGTCGACCGCAAGTTACCGCAACTTCGCCAAGAGGGCAGCGTTTACCAGCGGTTGCTACAGCTCTTCATATATCCTTACCTGGCTTCAGCTGGCATTATTTATAGTCTACAGGCAGACGAGAGCAGCTCTGCAATAAGCATTTGATTTGAGACCAACCTAGAACTGTATGGACATTTAAAGTAAAGGTTGAAAGAGTCTAAGTAATAAGCGTCAGAGGGTTTGAGTGAAATCCTAAACGGTCCTGTTTATGTTGTCATAAATGTCCTGTGGTCCTACAGAGTTTTATAAGAGAAACTATCTTTATTGTTCTGGTACAAATCACAATGTGGTGGTCCTAATGAACACGTTGAGTCACTCCAAGCAGAGTTAGTAAGATTAAATGAACGGTTAAAACTTCAGATTGATGAGGCAGAAATAGAGGGGCTAGAGACACTTATTGATGATATCCATGCAAAAATTCAAATTCAAAAGGTATCAGTAACAGAGTCTACCTCCAAAGTTGAACCCCGCAAATCCTCACGAGAAAGAAAGTTAACTCCCAAAATGCTGGAGCTAAAGCAACAAGAGACTTCTCAAAAGGAGAATAAGTTTTCAGTGTTGTATGACAAATGGAAGGAACAAATTAAAGCTACACGCTCCTCACTCAAAAATGAGTGCTCTGACAAGGACTTGTGTTGCATGATGGAAGATGTTGAAGGGCTGGAGGCTCAAGTGAAAAATGCATATGAAAATATCCGAGTACAGTCTGCACCTTCCACTGATATCAGACGGAAAATGGATTCCTGCTCAGCAGTAACTGCAGATGTGATGGCGCTACTGAAAGTGCGCATGAGTGAAGTGGGGCAAGATGACTTTGATGCTAAGGCAGAAAATGCTAGATTGCACATGACGCTTGACAGAGAGTATGCCCAGTCAATATTTAGTGCCTCAGTCCCCAAATCTTCAGTTTATAGCCACCAGTCAAAATGTCCATCAGAACAGCAAAGCATCATGGTAAAAAGAGCAGACTGTGCTGCACAACTTGCTGCCAAGAGGGCAGAAATGGAAATGGAGGAGGCAATAGCTGCACAAAGGCAAGAGCTTAAAAGACTGGAAAATCAGCGAGATCTTCAAGTAATAGCTGCTAAGATGAAAGCTTATTCTGAAGCAGGCTCAGGTGAGGACCCTAGAACAAGCGAGGTGAGTCACTGGCCTCCTGTGCCTAACAAAAACAAAGAGACAAAAGAAGAACAATTACATCAAAACCATGACAATGAACAAGCAGACAGTGTTAGCAAAGAAGTTTCTTTAGTACAAGCACTACATGACACAATGGCTCTTACCAGACTTCCAGCGCCCGAGCCCTCGGTCTTTTCAGGAGACCCACTCAAGTTCATAGAGTGGAGCACTAGTTTCAAGGCACTCATAGAACGGAGATGCACGAATCCAGCTGACAGATTGTTTTACCTTCAAAAGTACATCAGTGGTGAAGCAAGATCAGTGTTGGAAGGAAACTTCTACAGGAAGGATGAAGATGCTTACAAGCAAGCGTGGGAGGCACTGAATGCTCGCTATGGCCATCCCTTTGTAATTCAGCGTGCATATAGAGAAAAACTGAATAACTGGCCAAAGATTAGTTCGCGAGATTCTGTTAAACTCAGACAATATAGTGATTTTCTGACTGCATGCAGCAATGCCATGCCACACATTAAAGGTCTTCAAGTACTAAACGACTGTGAAGAAAATCAGAGGATGCTCCAAAAACTCCCCGATTGGGTGACGTCCCGCTGGAATCGACATGTAACAAAACAATTGCAGGAAACCCATGAATATCCCAGTTTCAAAGAGTTTGCCAAGTTTTTGGCTCATGAGGCAGATGTGGCATGCAATCCCGTAACATCCCTCTATGCCTTAAAGTCATCTGAAGAAAGGCCATCCAGAGATTTAAAGCGGCCAAAGGCCAATGTGTTTGTCACAAACACAAAAGAATCAGAAAAATTCAATACAGTGATGAGAACACAAGGCACTGTGGAAAACAGCGCAAGGGATGCAAGTGAATCAATGAGGGCGAACACGCCATTCAGTTCTTCAAGTCCATTCAAATGCATGTACTGTGGTGAAAGTCACTCCATCCACAAATGCCAGACATTCACTAATAAACCAACAGAAGAAAAGAAAAGGTTCATACTGGACAAAAATTTGTGTTTTGGCTGTCTTAAGAAAGGCTGCAGAAACAAAGCAACCTGTAGTATATGTAAAAAACACCATCCAACACCGTTGCACGAGTACCGCAACACTGCTCCTGACACATCCTCTCATGCTGTGGAGGCAGAAGAAAATTCATCTTCACTTTCTTGCTCTGTTGACAAAGATGATGGTGGGAGCACATCCATGATAGTGCCTGTGTGGCTCTCATCAGTTGCAAACCCTGAGACAGAGAAATTAGTATATGCATTGTTAGATACTCAGAGTAGCACCACCTTTGTGGACAAAGAGGTATGTGAGAAGATGGGTGCAGGTTTAGAGCCAGTCAAGCTAAAGCTTACCACTATGATGGGAAAAGATTCCATTGTTCAGAGTGACAAGGTTATTGGTCTCAGAGTTAGAGGGTTTTCCTCACATAGCTTTATTAACTTGCCACCTGCGTACACGAGAGATTTTATCCTACTTGTACGCTCACACATTCCTACTCCTGCAACAGCTAGGAGATGGAAGCACCTGGATGCTATAGCACAGGAAATACCAGAGTTGTTAGATTGTGAAGTTGGACTCTTAATAGGCTACGACTGTTGTAGAGCATTAGCACCAAGACAAGTTATTACAGGTGGTGATGAAGAGCCATATGCCATTAAGACCGACTTAGGATGGAGCATTGTTGGCAGCTCACCAAAGGTCGCTAAGTCAACAGAGGTGAAAGGTATATGCCATCGTGTATCCGTCAAAGAACTTCCATCCCTCACGCCAGCTGCTGTTATCAGAGTCCTGGAATCGGATTTTAAAGACACTTACTGTGGTGAAAAGACCATATCACAAGATGATATCCAGTTCATGCAAATCCTTAACCAAACAATACAGCAGAACTCAGATGGTCACCTGGAAATGCCACTTCCCTTTAAAACACGTCCACATCTTCCGGAAAATAAGCGTCTCGCTCTGTTACGACTGAAGTACCTAAAAGGAAAACTTGAGAGAAATCCCAAATTCAAGGAGGACTATGTTAAATTCATGACAGGTGTCATCGAGGGTGGGGAAGCAGAGAGGGCTGAAGACCTCCCCAAGGCTGGAAATGTGTGGTACATTCCACATCAAGGTGTTTATCACCCAAGAAAACCTGAGAAAATTCGAGTTGTTTTTGATTGTTCGGCCAAGTATGAGGGCACAGCACTAAACGATCACTTACT
Organism: Planiliza haematocheilus; assembly: GCA_005024645.1. Taxonomy (NCBI): domain Eukaryota; kingdom Metazoa; phylum Chordata; class Actinopteri; order Mugiliformes; family Mugilidae; genus Planiliza; species Planiliza haematocheilus. The sequence continues at coordinate 1,122,736 of SRSE01000582.1, read as the reverse complement.
GACTGGACCTGATCTCACCAACAGTCTAACGGGAGTGCTCTGTAGATTCCGCAGACATCCAGTTGCAATCATCTGCGATGTAGAGAAAATGTTTCATAGATTTCATGTAAGCAGAGAGGACAGAAATTTCTTGAGGTTTCTTTGGTGGGAACATGGGGACACCAGTAAAGAGCCAAAAGAATACCGTATGAAGGTTCACCTCCCCTGGCTGTGCAAACTATGGTATGAAGTTCTTGGCGAACAAAAATGAAAAAGACTATCCATCTGCAGCCAGCTTCATTAAGAAAAGCTTTTATGTCGATGATGGCCTCATCAGTGTAGAATCTGCAGATAGAGCCATCAAATTAGTGGAAGAGACACAAACTGTGTGTGCAAAGGGGAAACTACATCTCCACAAGTTCATCTCCAACAACAGGGAAGTCCTGGAGTCAATACCTGACTGTGAACGAGCCAGTGGAGTTCATGATGTAGATCTCAGTCATGGAGATCTCCCTGTTCAGACCGTTTTGGGAGTAAAGTGGAACGTGAACAGTGACACTTTCTCTTTCAGTGTATCCCTGGACGAGAAACCAGCAACACGGAGAGGAATCCTTTCAATGGTAGCCTCTGTGTTTGACCCTCTAGGCTTTCTTGCTCCCTTTCTCCTATTGGGAAAGAAAGTACTACAAGAAATGTGTCAAAAGGGCATAGCATGGGATGAACCATTGCCCAAAGACTTGCAGCCTCAGTGGAAAGATTGGCTGAATGATCTAAAGAGTCTGCAAAAGTTCCAAATCCCAAGATGCTTTGCTCCTGAAGCCTTAGGAAAGGTTCAAAGAGTCGAATTGCATCACTTCTCAGATGCAAGTAGCCACGGGTATGGTCAGTGTTCATATATCCGAGTGCTGAGTGAAGATAAAGTTCATTGCTCGCTAATCATAGGCAAAGCCAGAGTTGCTCCCACAAAGGTAATAACCATACCAAGACTTGAGTTAACAGCTGCCGTTGTGTCCTCAGCAGTTAGCAGCATGTTAAAAGAGGAGCTGGAACTCCAAATCGATCAAGAATACTTTTGGACAGACTCAAAAGTAGTTCTAGGCTACATTGCTAATGATGCCCGTAGGTTTCATGTTTTTGTTGCAAACAGAGTCCAGAGGATTAGAGAGACAACCGATCCAGCCCAGTGGTATTACATCAATACCGATCAAAATCCAGCGGATCATGCCTCCAGAGGCCTCAAGGTGGCAGACTTGATCAACTCCAACTGGTTTACTGGACCAAAGTTCCTCTGGGAGAGAGAAATCGCAACAGTAAAAACAACTCCAGAGCTTATGGTGGGAGATCCCGAGGTAAAAACAACACAAGCACTGCAAATTGATGTAGTCAAGGAAGAAAATTTCCTGGAGAGATTCAAGCGATTTTCTAAGTGGCATACTGCAGTGAACGTAGTAGCTCGGATTCTACGGCTAGCACAAAAAGACAGATCATCCAAGCTTATAACAGTTGAGGACAGGAGAAGGGCTGGTTTAGTGCTTGTCAGATTAGCACAGAGAGATGCCTTCAAAGAGGAAATTCAAAAGATTAAGCAGGGAAAACTATCACATAGTAACCAATTGTTTCCGCTTGATCCAGTATTACAAGAGGGTGTCCTTAGGGTGGGAGGGAGATTAAAAGCAGCTTCCTTACCTTTTGACCTGAAACATCCCGTGATCCTGCCCAAACATGGTGTTGTCACACGCCTGATCTTGGACTATTGTCATGAGAAAACCCAGCATCAAGGCAGAGGTCAAACTCTAAATGAACTGAGAGCAAATGGCTACTGGGTTGTTGGTGGCAGCAAGGTTGTGGTGAATTGCATCAAACAATGTGTCCCATGCAGAAGAGCTCGCAGGCCATCAGAAACACAAAAAATGGCTGATCTGCCTGTAAATCGTATTGACCCCTCACCACCATTCTCGTTCTGCGGGATGGACTGTTTTGGACCCTTTCTAACCAAACAGGGTCGGAAAGAAAGTAAGCGATATGGTCTGATATTCACTTGTTTATCATCGAGAGCTATCCACGTAGAAATGCTTGAAGATCTAACAACAGATGCCTTCATTAATTCCTTGAGATGTTTTATAGCTATCCGAGGAGCTGTAAGAGAGATCAGATCAGATCAAGGGACAAATTTCGTAGGGGCTAAGAATGAACTCTCAAAGTCTCTGAATGAAGTGGACAAAGACAGATTGGCTGCCTTTTTAGCAGAGAAGCAGTGTGACCTTGTAATGAACGTACCTGATGCTAGTCACATGGGAGGTGTATGGGAGCGGCAGATTAGGACAGTGAGGAGTGTCATGACTTGGGTCCTCTCAAAGAGTGCTGGGAGGTTGGATGATGCGTCCCTGAGAACATTTTTCTATGAAGCCATGTCAATAATAAACAGCCGCCCACTCACTATTGACAGCATCAGTGATCCTAAAGGTGAAGAGCCACTTACACCGAACCATTTACTCACCATGAAAACTTCTATTCCTCTGCCTCCCCCAGGAAAATTTGTGGCAGAAGATCTGTATGCCAAGAAAAGGTGGCGCAGAGTACAATATTTAACAGAACAGTTCTGGAGTAAGTGGAAGAAAGAATATCTGGCAAACATCGCTCTATGGCAATGGTGGCATTCTCCACGACGAAATGTTAAGGTTGGAGATGTTGTCATTCTCAAAGAAGAGGGGGCTTCCCGCAATGAATGGAGAATGGGAAGAGTTGTAAATGTTTGTACAGACGATGATGGTCTGGTGCGGAAGGCCACCATACAGATAGGTAGCAAGAAATTAGGGAAAGAAGGTCAAAGGCTCACTCATCCATCCATTATTGAGCGTCCTATTCACAAACTTGTTGTCTTAGTGGAGAGTAACTAAATGTAATTCCATAGTTACTATTACATGTACTTGTGTTGAGAGATGCAAATGCAGTTATAGATCTCAGAGTTCTTATACCAGTTATTGTGTATTGTTTAAAAATTAGTAGATTTATTCAAGGGTAAAGGTGATCATAAATCATACTAATTTGGTGGGAGTGTAACTGTCTGTGGGACAGGTTCATTGTTTTAATAAATATACATTTCATGTTTTGTAAATACAAAGATTTAAATATTTTAAAAAGGATTAATAAATAGGAATACAAGTAAAAGACAATAAATGAGAAACCTTCCTGTGAGGACTTTTATTTTGAAATTATATGATCACATGACCTTGTGTGGGAAGTGTGGGATTGTGGGTTAGAAGCGGGACCACTAACATGGAGGCAGGAAGCTATGGTGCATCCTTGTAAAAATTCTCACTGTGTCCAAGAGGCGCACACGGTATTTGTGTTTTTTTTGTTGCATTTTTGTACAATTATTTAGTGGTATACAATACATTTGAGTAAGTGTCTATCTGTTTACATTGTATTAGCCTCATACGATTCTGTTTTTTGACTTTATAGTTTTCACGGTGTCTCACGATTTGTTCGGCGGTTAAGGCGGAAAAAATAAAAGAGAAATCAAGACATCAGTAAGAATCGTGGCCTTTTTGTTGGACCAGTGTAGCTACATGGCTGCTGATGCATTTTAACTCATCTACTCGCCTCACCAGGTTCATCCTCACTGACAGGGCCCGGCTGAGGAGATTGTTGACTCTACGTCCACGTACTACGTAGGCTGTGAATAGATAGTCTTTACCTTTGTGGCTGGCTGTTGCGTTGAAGCGGCCCAGACACAACAGCTCACCTCCAGGGCTGTCCAGAGGAATGTCAGGTGGGTCCAGTGCTCTCTCAGGGGTGAGTGTGTGAAATGTGTCCTCACTTATGACAGTGACATCAGCTCCCGTGTCAATCTTGAATTCTACTGGACAGGAATCCACTTGAAGTTGCACAGTCCACTGTTCACTTTTTTCATTAGCATCACACACTGAACCCAGGAAATAAGAGGTCTGCCCAGCTCTCTCAGTCTCTGTGACCTCATTCACTGACCTGCTGCGACAGTCTCTGGCCCAGTGTCCCATTCTGTGACAGTTGTGGCAGGTAGCTCTTTCTGCAGGACACTTCTCATCTCTATTATGCTGTGTTTTCCCACATTTGCCACATTTCTTCTCATTTCCCCCCTATTTTCTGTCCTTTGACTTGCCTTGTTGACGCTGTTGTGGTTTCCAATTCGTGCTTTTGCGTTTAAACTGCACCTCCTGTACTGATCCCGCAGCGTCTCCTTGCAGACTCACTTGTGTCGCGACCTCCTCCGACTGTCTGACGGTCTGTATTGTGTGCGTCAGCGTCAGGTCCGACATCAGCTGCAGCCTGCGGGAGAGCTCTTTATCCATCATCCCGACAACGATGCGGTCGCGGATATTTTCCTCTCGAGTTACTCCAAACTCGCAGTGCTCTGACAGATCATACAGGGCTCTGATGAAACATTCTGCCTTCTCACCCGGGCGTTGGACCCGTTGGTAAAAACATGCCCGTTCGTGGATAACGTTCCTCCTCGGAAAAAAGTAGTCGTTAAACTTCCCATTGACGATAACAAAGTCATTACGGTCCTCCTCTTGAGCAAACGTGAATGACTTAAAAATGTTTTCTGCCTCGTTGCCCATGGCATAAATCAGGCAGCTCACTTGTACTTGTCCCTCGTCCTTGTGAAGCTTTGTTGCGACTCTGTATCGCTCGAACCGTTGCTTCCACTCGGGCCACTCCGTCGGCTTGTCAAACGTAAAGTTTTCCGGAGGGTTAAACTTCGCCATTTCTTTCTTCTTGCCGTCTGTCTTCTTACTTTATCTCTTAATCGTCCGTTGAATTACTTCTGACACCATGTAAAATGATCGAGGGTAGGCTTACTCCGTTGATATTTACTTTAATAACAGCGCAAACATCTAAACAAACCGGCATAAGAAGAGCGTCCTCGTAACCCCAGGCAACAACACATTGACTGCTCCGCGCTACAATGTTCCAGTTGCTGTGGCAACATTAGTTCCGTTATAACTATAATATGACAGGAAGAAAACAAATAAAAAGCTTTTATGTAACTTATTACAATTTTATTTTATTTCCCTTTCAGTTGTGAGCCCAAGGTGGTGGTCCCACTGTTAATACAGTAAACACATTCTGTGGCATACAATATGTAATATTTTCTTATTGTAACAGATTAAGCAGATAAACCAAAGTCCACACCAACAGGCAGAAGGAAGCATGCCTGGTTAACAAAGTTTAATTAATGGATCCAAGAAGCTGTCGGAGCTAATGCACGGAGTAATAGCTGAAAACTGTTTCAACTATTCAACGAATCTTGGGAAAGTAGCTTGGAATCAGAGGCAGAATCTTGTGCTACCATCTGCTGGACATCTCTGGGACATCACTAGAGCATAAGACTGGCTTCTACTTTGTACATTGTTCTTCTGCAAAAAGCGAGTCCGCCTCCATTTATTGGCCACAATTACCTACTGGACCTGTGAATGGGGCAGATCCAACATAAACAGAAAGGTGAAATAAAATCAAAACAGTGAACTGAAAGACTCTTAAAGGATATGTGTAGAAACTACAATGCCGGTCAAAAGTTATAGAACACCCTGATCTTTCCAGTTGCTTTTTGCAATTCAGTTTGTGCAAGTCTAATGAATAGATTGAAATGGTACAAAGGTAAGTACTGAGCAGCCAGAGGTTAAAAAAAGGTTTGGTTACCCAAAACGGAGAAATAATTTACATTTATTGAGCACAGCACTAACGGCGGATTACAAGGCACATTGGACTAAACTAAAAAGTTAGTCCATCACACAAATAATCATACAATCATACATACAAACAAATAACTCCATTATGAAGTTAAATGTTGTGGCTTTGGATCAACATGTAACTTGACTGTGTAAACATACAGAATAAAATGGCTTCTGAACATTACAGTATAACTAGCCTCATTACACTAGGGATTCAATAAAGAACACATCCCATCATTAATATTCAAACCCACCATTTCAATGTCAATAAAAATAGGCTACAAAGAAAAGAAAGGGAAAGAAGAAGAGAAGAAAATGGCAGCAGTTGCGCGGTTCACCTGCTTCATTTGTGTACTCACTGAAGCATCTTTATTTTAAGGGCTTGGACCTTTGGAGACAGTCTGCTACCATCCATGTTCATCAGCACTTTTTGGAAGAACTCAAACGTGAATTTAAGCTCTTGGGGATAGCTGAGGTTGAGTGCGTAGATGAGTCCAAACAGCATGGCACATCCAAAGGAAATACTTCTAAGGTTGGAGAGAAGCTCCACGCCCTCAATCACCACTCCAACATATGATGGCTTGTCCTCATCGTCAAAACCCTCTTTTTGGATGACATAAAGCCCCATGGTGGTCTGTGCAATGGCTCGCTTGGCTTCTTCAAAGTTGATGTCCTAATGGTGAAAAACAAATTGAGCATTTTGAAATGCACCAATAAAACATTGCAAGACTGATTGATCACAGTAAAAGGCAATTACTGACCAAGTACTCCTTGATAAGAGTGGTGCTGTCCTCGTTGAGAAAAGCACAAAGCCCTTGAATTACACAGTCCCTCTTGATTTCAATGTCCTGACTCTGCAAAAGAATGTTAATGAAATATTAAAGATTTTAATTTTCAATACATTTTAAAGGCATTTATCATATCTTTATCACACATAATCCCCATGTGAGGTGGCAACCGGGTTTACTACACTGAAATGTTTTTTATAATACAAAACAACTGACTTGTTCACTTCAACAGAACATTTGTTAAGGATGTCAGACAGGCTATTAAATGTGATTGGAACAGACGCTGAGCTTAACAGATAATGTAATTCCTGAAGTAATTCAGAAATAGCTGTTGCTGGTACGAAGAAAACATGCTCTAACTTAAATAAAATTGAGGCAATATTCTGCTCAATAACTTTGGGAAGCTCTTCAATACTGGACACATGTGCATTTACATCCGTTTCAGATTCTACATCTGTGTCATCAATAGCCGAAGTGTCCGATTCCTGTAATCTAGCAACAACAGTAACAATCTCAGCTTTAAAATCTTCTATAGTATGTGTTGTAAATGCTAGTTTTAAAGGCACAATCTTTGAACACGCATGTTACAGTTTCATGTCTTCGTAAATGTTCATTTACATGACTGAAGTAATCTCTTTCATTTGCAAATTTAGGACATGTACACAACTGACATGTAAATGTAGATAACTCAGATCGCTCTGAAGAGGTTTGACTTTTGTGAGCACGGTATGGCTTAAAAGACTGTTCCAAAGTCTAAATGTGCATGGACAATCAGCATATGGACAGAAATGTTTGAACCTGTTTCCATGATGACCATGTTTTAGCTTACAATGTTTGAGCAATTCATACCTGCTTGACACTTTAATTCCACAAACCTTACACCCATTCATGTTCCCCTGGAAAAGAAAAACAAAACGGATTAAGATGTAATATAGGTTAAAATTTTACTGTGGAAAAAAAACATGCAAATAGGCTTCAAAAATGAACAATACTATCACCTGTACTGACCTAATTTGACAGGTTGCCCATACAGATGTCTCTACAAGAAACAAGAAAAACAAGTTTGTATTAAAAACAGTTAATGTCTGCATGCGTTTTGTGTGCACAACATACAACAATAAGTGGTATTAGGTTTAACATACACTGAAAAAAATAACTTTTTTTTACTAAACTGGAGACAACAGGACATTTCAATTCAAAACTAAATCAACATTATTTGATATAGCCATGTGAAAATTAGAAATTATGTGTACAGTGCATTCATAGCCTTCTTACAGTAGTAGCTGTGCTCTGCTCACTTTGCCTCCCAGCCCCTGTCAGTGAGCTCGGTCACTAGTACCTACGTGCCCTGTATCAATTAACATATAAAATATACCGTTATATATATAGCTATGGCTAAGATACGGTGACCAGACGTCCTCTTTTGTCCTAAATTCAAAATCGTCCGAAATTTTGACCAGACGTCGAGGTCTTGTGCCGTCGTATGCACCCTTGCCGTGAAAAGCACCCCCTCGCGGGAGCGCGCTTGAGCCGCTCCGCTGTTGGAAAAGTGAAGCAATTCGCCTCAATATCGCAAACAAACACTGGGGGAAATGCTGCCTCGTGATTTAATGATTTGTGAAGGGAATAGAAGGGAATGGCATTGGTTCGCGGGAGTTATTGAGCTCTAATGCTCAGTATAAAATATATAAAAATTAATATAAAAATTACATGTGTTCAAATGCAATAAAAACAGGTGAGAGTCATAGAGGAGGCTTAGATCTTCTGTTCTGTGTTGATTTTGAGCAAATGGGTCACATGACCTGGGAGTTATTGAGCTCTAATGCTCATATTTACAGTATAAAATATATTAAAATTAATATAAAATATTGCATGTGTTCAAATGCAATAACAAAGGAGTGTATCAGAGAGCAGGCTTGGCTAAATATTATGTAGCTTTTCCTGCAATTCAGGTTCATTTAGGTCAACAACAATAACATTCTGATCTTGTGGCCTGCAATGAAAAGGTAAAGGTGAAGGAATTTGAAGTGCACTGATTGTCATGTGTTTCTCAATATTAAAGGATATGCTCTCTCTGTCTTGTTTTTAAGATATGAAATATTTTTCATGCTGCTTAATAAAATGAAATATAATAAATATATCCACATCTGTAGCCTACGCTGTTTAAAGTACCTGATGCTGGGATAAAAGAGGCAGGGCAGGGCTGTGTTTTTCTACTTGCCACGATGTGCACCCCTGGTTAACTTGAACTAGGAAAGGTCCACATGGATGAAACTCACTCCACTTATCTGAATCAGTCAGATTTATTGTCACAAACCATTTACTTAATACTGAACAGATCACAATAAGCAACATTTTTTGAACAGTGTCTTAACAATAAAATAAATAATGAGTAAATAATAAATTAAATACTGTTTAAATTAGAATTTCAATCTCACATCAACGTGGAAAAAGTAAAAAAAAACAAGAACAAAAAAAGATACAGCAGAAAAAACAACAAACTTATGTGCATCCAAGGCACAAGAATTCCTCATCCATGGAGGGCCTGTTCACACATCCGTGATGGTACCACCTCTGGCAGCTGTCACAGCAAATCTGGGCAAACAGGGATGTGTAGTGGTTAATAAGTTTTACTTTATATAGGGTACCCCTAAATATATGATACCACAAAATGTATTGACTATCAATATCCTTAATATTCCTTAAAATATTTGATGCTCACCAACATAAATAGTGTTCCGACAAAAAATTGAATTTCCTACAGCACGTTGTACAATTGAAAGTAAGTAATCTTACAGGTCAATAGGAAAAACAAGCACATTAATCATGCCTTTATTACATTTCGGGAATGCAGAAGGTTGTAATTACGTCTGCAAACCTAACATTGACAAAATCAGAAAAAAAATGCTTTTATGATTTTGTCAATGTTAGGTTAGCCACTGTTATTGACACATATGCGATGACTGCCATATGGCAGAAAAAATTTGGAAAAATACGGGTATGTACCGGATGTTAATGACTTTAAATTTTGTAAATATTGCAAATATGCATTTTTCAAGCAACGGGGATTTAGTATTTTTATGACTGCTTTCAGATTGATCCAGTGGCACATGATGTAATTGTGGGAATTGTCAATGAGAACCATCATTGGATGTTGGTGGTAAGAGGAGCACTGCACAACTCTTGCTACTGCCATTTTACTTTTGGCTATGCTTACATACACTCAGTTATTAAAAAGTTCTACACAAAACCTGACATCAAAGAATTTCAGTAATATCACTAAAACCAGGGGTTTCTGACTAATGTATGTTGTTTTTCCATGTTCCAATGATAAAAGGTTATGTATCCACATGAGAGAAAAACAGTATTCCTTGATCCACTCGGGGAAACATCAGGAAAGATGAAGAAGTGCCTGGAGTCAACGAGGTAAATTTGACTCTCAAATGTAGTTGTACTTCTATCCAATGAGTTACTAAATGATAATGTGAAATCGTTTTCACACATGAAGCCTATTATTTCCATACTTTAGAGCCTTCATGAGGAAAAAAGGCTGCCCGGTATCCAGATGGACATGCAGCACTCTCCCTCATGATTGCCAACAAGATGGCACATCATGTGGAGTTCTTGCCTTAAAAGTGAGTGTGCAATCCAATTACCTTTAATCATTGTCAAACTCAAATTCAGTAGCAGTTACAGTGAAGTCACTGAACCTGAAGGCCAGAGAGAAAAACTTTTACCAAAGTTACAGGATTTTAAACCCTCAAAATCAGTAAAAAATCTGGCCGTGATTTTTGACTCTGAGCTCACTTTGATTCCACACATCAAAAACGTAACAAAGATAGGTTTTTACCATCTTAAGAATATAGCCAGAGTCCACCCGTTTCTCTCTCAGGCCAGCACGGAGGTGCTGGTGCATGCTTTTATCTCTTGTCGTTTAGATTATTGTAATGCCCTGCTCTCTGGTCTTCCCAAAAAGAGCATGCATAACTTACAATTAGCATATTACACCTGTTTTAAAATCGCTGCATTGACTATGTAGGTGTTATACGTATACCAATACTTTACATTTCATGTTTGATTTGTATGTAGTCATTTAGAGGGAAAAAGTCACAGATGCAATCCTCACACCATCTACTAATCAAACTTCTCTTAAGTTTGCAGAAAAGATTTTGCAGGGAGAGGCAATCGACATCAGTACGTCAGAGGAGGCAGTTGAGAAATTGAGGCTCAACATAGCCACTTGCCTCCTCGAAGAATCTGGTCTGTTTCCTTTTTCCTCTACAATCTCAATCACTTCATGTTGTTGGTTTTTTATGCATGTTATCTCATAAATATGCAACTATAAGCAAGTTAATTAATATTGTTGAATATTGTTTGTCTGAACAGATGAACTAAGCAGCCTGTGCTTTTACTGTGGAGTGGAGGACCAGGACGAAGATGAAGCACAATGGGTAATGCCTTCATAACCTAACATTGACAAAATCATAAAAGCATTTTTTTTCTGATTTTGTCAATGTTAGGTTTGCAGACGTAATTACAACCTTCTGCATTCCCGAAATGTAATAAAGGCATGATTAATGTGCTTGTTTTTCCTATTGACCTGTAAGATTACTTACTTTCAATTGTACAACGTGCTGTAGGAAATTCAATTTTTTGTCGGAACACTATTTATGTTGGTGAGCATCAAATATTTTAAGGAATATTAAGGATATTGATAGTCAATACATTTTGTGGTATCATATATTTAGGGGTACCCTATATAAAGTAAAACTTATTAACCACTACACATCCCTGTTTGCCCAGATTTGCTGTGACAGCTGCCAGAGGTGGTACCATCACGGATGTGTGAACAGGCCCTCCATGGATGAGGAATTCTTGTGCCTTGGATGCACATAAGTTTGTTGTTTTTTCTGCTGTATCTTTTTTTGTTCTTGTTTTTTTTTACTTTTTCCACGTTGATGTGAGATTGAAATTCTAATTTAAACAGTATTTAATTTATTATTTACTCATTATTTATTTTATTGTTAAGACACTGTTCAAAAAATGTTGCTTATTGTGATCTGTTCAGTATTAAGTAAATGGTTTGTGACAATAAATCTGACTGATTCAGATAAGTGGAGTGAGTTTCATCCATGTGGACCTTTCCTAGTTCAAGTTAACCAGGGGTGCACATCGTGGCAAGTAGAAAAACACAGCCCTGCCCTGCCTCTTTTATCCCAGCATCAGGTACTTTAAACAGCGTAGGCTACAGATGTGGATATATTTATTATATTTCATTTTATTAAGCAGCATGAAAAATATTTCATATCTTAAAAACAAGACAGAGAGAGCATATCCTTTAATATTGAGAAACACATGACAATCAGTGCACTTCAAATTCCTTCACCTTTACCTTTTCATTGCAGGCCACAAGATCAGAATGTTATTGTTGTTGACCTAAATGAACCTGAATTGCAGGAAAAGCTACATAATATTTAGCCAAGCCTGCTCTCTGATACACTCCTTTGTTATTGCATTTGAACACATGCAATATTTTATATTAATTTTAATATATTTTATACTGTAAATATGAGCATTAGAGCTCAATAACTCCCAGGTCATGTGACCCATTTGCTCAAAATCAACACAGAACAGAAGATCTAAGCCTCCTCTATGACTCTCACCTGTTTTTATTGCATTTGAACACATGTAATTTTTATATTAATTTTTATATATTTTATACTGAGCATTAGAGCTCAATAACTCCCGCGAACCAATGCCATTCCCTTCTATTCCCTTCACAAATCATTAAATCACGAGGCAGCATTTCCCCCAGTGTTTGTTTGCGATATTGAGGCGAATTGCTTCACTTTTCCAACAGCGGAGCGGCTCAAGCGCGCTCCCGCGAGGGGGTGCTTTTCACGGCAAGGGTGCATACGACGGCACAAGACCTGCTCGTGCGCGCGTGTGGTGGCGCGGCCGTTGCGCTCTGTGTGAGCTCCAGCGAACCGACATCGAAGCTGATGAAAACCGGGACATTTCACGGTCCCGACGAACTTTTGTCGGGACTCGGGACCTCTTCATTATACAGTCTATGCTCGGGACACACAACTGGTCACCCTAACCTAGCCGTTAGCTCTAGTCTCTCGCTAATAGGCGTCGCGCCCATGTTAATTGAAGCTGCACGAGTCCACAGTAAAACACGATATATCGACTTAATTCTAAAATATCACGACTCTGCCAGCAACAATATATTTCAAACAAGTACCTTAAGTAACTTAAGTAACTTACCGTATTAATCACACTCGTGGTCTCCTGAATCCAGCTCAAGACTAATAAGTATAAGTGGTCAGCATGGCAGTGCCAACAGCATGTGTGAGGGCAATTCCGGGGCCGAGTGGGTGAACCCGTGGATTTCGGTAGTTACCAAGGTGACAACATGATGGCACACGCCCACCGTTCCCTTATGCGATCTTGTCAGATAAAGGATAGGCTACTTGATTTGTTTGCATTACGTTTCTAGAAGGCATATTTACATAATGTTCAGTTGTTCTTATTCAATAAAATTGTCGTTTCATACATTTCAGTTACAGTTTATTTAAAAATATTTCTTCATGTTTATTAGGGCAATGAATCATTTTTTTGAGTGTATGTCCGCATACAAGCAGTGCTGGAACACACTGTGGTACCAGACGCTCATGAGCATCAGGTGAACAGTATTGTACTGTAGAAAGTAGTGTGTTGCTACAGAAATGGAGAGAAAAAGACAATTAACAATGGAAGAGAGACAGACCATCACACCACTAAAAAATTTAGATCTTTCCTACAGGGAAACTGCAAAGAAAGTCAAGGTATGAGTGAGTACAGTTTTCTTCACCATCAAAAGGCACTCAGAAAATGGGGGAAACTCTGACAGGAAGAGGTCTGGCAGACCCAAAGCCAAACTGAATAAGAGGACAAGTTAACAACTTGTGTGACAGGACAACACAGGACAACAGCTGCAAGCACAGTTTAATAGTGGTCATTGTAACAAAGTCTCAGTTTCAACTGTGAAGAGAAGACTTCAAGCTGTAGGTTTGACGGGACAAGTTATTTATAATTAATGAGCTATCCTTTCACAAAACATTTTCTGAACAACCTGGAATATCTTTTTAAATAAGGTGCAATTTTATTGCTGCTTAGTGTCTGTTATGTTCTACTCTGACTGAAACTGCGGATAAATTAGGAATAGCAGTTACTTTTCAAGCACTCTATTCACTTATTTTACAGAAGGTTGGTCAAAACAGTCCTCCCATGCAATCACTCTTTGCATGGGAGGTGAACAAATTACGGGTTTACTAAAGCATTAAATTTGGGGTGCGTGTATAGCAGCAACCAGAATGACTCTTTCTAGAATGCAGAGAGATCTGATTAGTTTCATATACAGCTATGCTGCCCATGAGTGCTCAGCCTCCCATACATTAACAAAACCACTGTAGCCCCATACGTCCCTGCTAGTAACCAGGAAATACATTACGAAAAAGGTATTTCTAGAAGCACACATAACATTTATTTTTGACCAGGTGTTGAATTTAATATCAAAACAAAACAATACAAAAAAATGCATGTATTTGCATTAGATAAGACGTTATGAGTGGAGAAATGCCTGATCTGTTCAGGCATTTTTATTTGTCAAGAGAAGAAGTATATAGGGTAGCAGAGGTATGCAATGTTTTTGTGTGTAACAGTTGTGATAGTGTTGAGTAGGATAAGAGGTACAAGTATATTCAAAGTATTACAGTGAGATATTAATGAGTAGGGTGACGGCCCCAGGCCTGGGTTCAGGGTATTGCTGTGCAGTATACTGGGGGTGTGTCTACTTGTTGCAGGTTGGACGCTGTATACCGGGCTGACAAGGAACACCTGGCCAGCACTTCCCGTTCGGCCCTATTTAACCCCGCCCTCCCTAGCTCGCACTCTCTCTCTCGACATGCTCTGCATTTGCCGGTGGCACCAGACCAGCGTGCCAGTGTTTTGTTTGTTGTTCCTCATTTCGCACTAACAACATGCACCACACATTAACCAACACATCCATGCACTCACCTACACCGCTGACACTGATTGTCACATCCCATCTTTGAACTTTTTGTTAATAAATGTTGTTTTCTGCAACTTCAGAGTGTACAACTCATATTTTGTTGCGGCCAACGAGCCGGTCGTAACAGTAGTAGTTGAACACAAAGTGTCATGGGTGATATGTGCATCAGTGAGGGAAGATGATGTGCTGGCAAGTAAGCAGTGTAAACAAGTAGGCAGCAGTCGTGTGGTTCTTTTTACTGATATCAGGAGAGTTGGAGTTGGAGGTCAGCTGTTGACAGGGTCTGTAAAAAGATACATAAGAAGGTGATGTAAGTGTGTTTTTTTGCGAAAAGACATTTCGTCAGTCAGTGTATTGAGAGTGGGTAGAGGGAAATGGTGATGGCTGTATAGTTTAGCAAACCTGGATATGGACATGAAGAAGTTCTGAAAATGGACCATGAGGAGACGCATCACACTAGATTTTGTAGAATAGAGTTGAGAGCTGTTCCAGTGGTAATATCGCCCAGCTATTGTGGGAAACTGCAAATCTGTGAGATGAGTACCAAACCATTGTCACACTGCTGATTGTTTGACTGCTTTTCAGTTTTTGCCCTTGTTTACCTATTTTGGTGATGTTGCATTTGTGTAACTATTTCATTTGTTTGTCATTCAGTCAAACATCTCAAAAGTATTACTGTTGCTTATTTGTTGCTAAGAACAATTGCTAAAATGTGGTGGATGTTTTCACTAAATTTAAGGTTCAAGGTTTTTATTTGCCAAATGCAATATGTCATGTAAATCATGTATAATTTGGGTAAATCTGCAAAAGAATATGAGAGTACCATTTACTCTCCCATCATTATCCTTTACTGAATACCACTTTTCAGTTTTTAATAAAACTGTGTTCTCCCTGTCCTTTTTGAGAGTGGGTTTTGTTCTTTACAATAAAAGTAGAAGGTTCTTTCCTTGTTGCTAGTAGAAAGAAAATCTGTTCATGTTTTTCTGTCTGAATTCCTGCTCCTTTGCTCTGCCCACTGCCCCACCCCCATTTTTGCTGGCTCTGCTTTCATTCCACGTTCCACCTTCCCTCCCTCTGTCTTCCTGATCGAGAATAGGGGTCACTGCTCAAATGATTACTCAGACCCAGTCGCCATGGCAATCCCATGTCACAGGCATGCGTTGACCAAAGCAAATTCATAGATTACAAAGCTGCCACTGGAGAAACCAGACATGTGTGGCGTTGTATTCCCTCAAGAAAGCCTACAAACATTCAGTTCCCAGCCGACCAGCTTTGACTCTGTTTCTTGTTTGCCCTCTGGGGCTGAAAGAATGTTTTTGGTTGATTTATAATTTATAATACAAGGTTCTGTTTTTGTGTAACAAACCTATTAGGAACAGTTAGCCATTGTCAGTCAGTCATTTTCTATACCCGTTTAGTCCTGTTAGGGGTCATGGGGGTCTGCTGGAGCCTATCCCAGCTGTCATCGGGCGAGAGGCAGGGATACACCCTGGACAGGTCGCCAGTCCATCGCAGGGCTAACATTCACACTCACATGCACATGCACGCCTACGGGTGGTTTAGAATCACCAATTAACCTAATGAGCATGTCTTTGGACGGTGGGAGGAAGCCAGAGAGAACCCACGCAGACACAGGGGCAAACACAGAAAGGCCAGCCGGCCCATGTATTCTAACCAGGGACCTTCTTTTTTTTTTTTACCCAGTAAATCTTTTTATTATTATTCTCCCATTCAAACATGTGTACAGTTTTTTTTTTTTTCCAAAGCATATTTAAACCGCCCCTTCCCGCCTCCCTCCCCCCCCCCCCCCCCCCACATATCAACAGGAAGGGTCCTAGACGACAGATGAGAGAAAAAAGAACCAAAAACAAACCAGGGACCTTCTTGCACTGGAAAACCAGTGCTAACCACCTCGCCACTATGCCGCCCAGTTAGCCATTGTGTTTTTCCTTAGTATTTGTCATAGAAAACAACATTTAAGGACTCGATTTTAAGAATGAATTCTGTCTGTTTTTGTTGTTCTATATCTTGCATAAGTATATTTGCTCATCAACTTAATAGGTAATGTACTGTTCAGCTGTTTCTATGTGACAGACTGTCTGGTGGCTTTGATTCTCAACATATTGCCATCAGCCTTAGGAAGTCATGGAGCATCTCAAAATAACAACAGTGCTGAGGGAGCTAACATACCTGTTTGTTCTCAAGAGGACAAGTTTCTGAGAGTTAACAGCTTGTGTGAAAGGCAGCTCACAGGACAACAGCTTCAAGCACAGCTTAATAATGGTCGTAGAAAGCAAGTCTCAGTTTCAGATTTGAAGAGAAGACTTCGAGCTGCAGGTTTGACAGAAGTTGCAGCAAGAAAACCATTGGTAAGATGTCAGAATAAGATAAAGAGGCTCACCTGGGCCACGAAACACTGCCATTGGATTACTGAAGACTGGAAGAAGGTATTATGGACTGATGAATCAAAATTTAAAATCTTGAGTCCATCATGTAGGATCTCTGCTAATCCACAGCTACACTGGCCATATTGTTAAGAGTTCCTAACTTTTTTTTTTTTTTTTTTGGTATTTAGGGTATTTCTGCAATAAAGACACGAAAGATCTGAATTATTTGTGTGCTCTGGCAAAGAGTCCAAGTTAAACACATACGAAAAGTGGAGACTTCACAATCAGTTGTTAAGAGTTCCTTACCTTTTTTTTGGTATTTAGGGCATTTCTGCAGTGTTGTATAGTAACGAAGTAAAAATACTTCGTTACTATACTTAAGTAGTATTTTTTTATATTTGTACTTTACTTTACTACTTCTATTTCTGACGACTTTTACTTTTACTTCTACTTCACTACATTTTCCGAAAAAAAACAATACTTTTACTCCATTACATTTACCTGAGCATCCTCGTTACTCGTTACAAAATAAGAAGGAACGTGATAGCCAATGGACAATCTTCGTTTTGTTGTAGTGGGACCAGTAGCCGATGATGTTGGAGATACAGACCGCAAGACGTTATCATTGGTTTACCCCGTTGTGCGGCGGATGAAATCAGCGGCCAGCGGGTCGTTTCAAATTAATGGTCGCATTATCATGTCAGTAGTCTCAGACAAGTCGGGTCTCAATGTTATTTGAAGAAAAGGAGGAAGACAGAGAAGCCTAAAATGTCAGAGATGGAGGTGACTGAATCGGCGACTGAACCTGAACCTGCTGCTGAAACAACCAGCATAGACGACAACGACGACGACGATGAACGCCCGTGGCCATACCTGCGGGGAATGTTCAGCTACATCGGAGTGAAAGATTCCTCCTACCGGATGAAATGTCTGCTGTGCCGTCCTAAAAGTATGGTTGGGTTTATGTAAGGAGGCGTTGAAGCTCCTTTATTCTGCGTGTTTAAGTGTCTTGTGACACTTTGCAAATTAAACAAAACTTAAAAACTAAATTAAACAGGAATAAAGAAAATGTTACAACTCAAATTTCTGATTGCATTTTATTAACAGTACTTTTTACTTTTGATACTTAAGTACAGTAAATATCTAGCTACTTTTTTACTTTTACTCAAGTAATATTCTAGCAGGCAACTTTCACTTTTACTTGAGTAATTTTCCAGTAAGGTACTTTTACTTTTACTCAAGTACGGCTTCTGGGTACTTCATACAACACTGCATTTCTGCAATAAAGACACGAAAGATCCGAATTATTTGTGTGCTCTGGCAAAGAGTCCAAGTTAAACACATACGAAAAGTGGAGACTTCACAATCACAATCCATTAATTAAAACCTTAAATCAAACTTTTTTGTGTGGTTGTTTGTTTTTGCAGTTTAATGACCACTCTCCAGACCCATCTCTGGAGTTCTATTATAAATTCTGGTTTTAAAAGCAATGACTGAGCTTGAAGATCATGTAACATCGAAGGAGACTGAGTGTTTTCCACAGCAGACTGATAATAATGTTTTACGAAAACTTGTCAAAGTTTTGCAAAATACACGACAAAATCTACAGCTGTAATTTAATACATTTATTTGTATAGTATAAAATTAAGGCATACGTCATTATTGCAAGCGTTATAGCTTCGGGTGAACTTACCTCGAGCAAGGTGAGCTGGTTTCTCGGAAGACGGGTGAGGAAATATGGGGAGTTTGCCGCCTGGCTGTGTTAGCCAGCTGCTGCTAGCACCGCGGATAGCGATTAGCCTAGCTCGGTAGCCTGAGCTAACACGGTAGCGGAGAGTTGAGTGTGCGGGTCTTAGCATACAGGCTGCCTCAGGTCCACCCCAACACGACGTCTGATATCTGATATCCAAGTAGTACTAGATGCCAGTTGTGCGACTAGGATATCTGATATCAGTCCTTGTGATATCGCGGATATCAGCGATATCCGTGATATCAAAGATAACGTGGATATCTCGGATATGGGTGATATCACGCATATCAGGACATTGGATATCTGACGTTGATATCATCATCATGGGCCAGTTGTTCAAAGGTAATCTGATTGGATTTTGGTTATCGGATTGGATCAAATCTTGAAAATGGGTTGTTCAAAAGGGAAAGACGGATTCTGAAATCGGATTAGATCATGTAATCCAATCCTAGTTTGAATCCGGATCAAACCTTCAATTTGTGTTGTTCAAAGCATTTCAGTAGGATGTGGATAACTTTGATCCAAAAAAGCAGGATTATCCTGATCCCAACAGGGGGTAGGATTTCAAGGTGGATTTCAGGAAGAAAATGTAGCAAAACTGTACAATTGGTCAAATGATACATTTGTAACATTTTGTGTATATACTTTTATTTATATTTTGCACTTGATTTGTTGTTGTTTGTTGTTAGTGATAAAGTACATAAAGTAGACATAGTCTACCAATTACCCCTTTCAGTATAGTAAAGTAAAAATAAAATAAAAATGATCTTGTCCCCAAGACATAAACGGATTTCCCCAAACAGATTTGAATAACAAACAAAAATAATATATTCGGTATTTCTGTGATTCATCACTGCATATTAATTGAAAAACATTCATCTAAGATGACCCTGTCAAAAATAATTTCTAACAATTGTGTCCCTCGCTACACGTCCAGTCAGTCCCTCATCCTGACAGAACGCCAGAGGTTGGTCTGGTTCTTCAGCGGGCCCAGGTAACTAATATTGATGCATACGAATTGCTCATTAAATGAGAAACTAAAAGAGCAGAAGCACAGATACTCCTGGCAGAAGAACAAATCAAGTTGGCCAAAGTGCAGCAAACCAGGGCTAAACTTCAGATCCGCCTCCTAAAAGCCGGGCTTGAAAATGCTGGTCTCTCATACTCCGAAGAAGAACCCTGAACATTCTTTATTCAGTTAATGATTGGACATCTAGCCTTTTTTCAATTTAAGTTTTTCAAAAATATCCATGGTGTGTTAATGTCCTATTTATTTGTTGTTGCTCAGCTGAGTGATCATAAAAAAACATAATATAGAAGCGGATGTTTATCTTATTTTTGTGTTTTGTGTCAAAATAAAAAGCATGTTGGCTGTTTTACCTGTTCTTTACATTGCCGGTAGCTCACATTGTGTTATGTTTTCCCCTTTAAAGCACTGGCAATCCGGATTTGGTAAACTCAAAAACTGTGTATCTGGATCAGGATGATCCAATCCAATGTTGCTTTGAAAAACCGGCATAAAAGTAAGACGGATTACCTGATCCTGGATAGCAAGAAATGGGATTTCCAAATCCGGATAATTTTTATCCAGATTACTTATTTTGAACAACTGGCCCCATAAGATAACATCATTATTGTTCTTCTTATTACCACCACCAACAACAGTAAAAGCTCATCAGGCTTAATGGGGTTAAGTTTTTGCTGGGTGGAATCTTTCAGAAGAGCCAATAGGAAACCTCAATGCATGTGCTGTCCCCACCTCCCCATTAGCATTTTATTTCACTAGTTCTACTAGTGAACATTTGGACCATTACTAGTACTACTAGTAGGCCAAAAACACAGTAGCCTACTAGTACTACTAATGGACACTTTTGCCCTTACTAGTAGTACTAGTAGTACTAGTAAGGTCCAAATAACCCAACAGTGCCACTGGTTGTTGTGGCTCTTCCAAATAACCCAACAGTGCCACTGGTTGTCGTGGCTCTTACTAGTACTGGTTGACAATTTGGGCCTTACTAGTACTACTAGTAACAGCGACAATGCCCACTAGTAGTACTAGTGAGAGCCACAATGTCCACTAGTAGTACTAGTGATGTCAAAAGAGACATACTAGTATTACTAGTAGACATTTGAACCTCACTAGTAGTATTAGTAAGATCAAAAACATCTTACTAGTACTACTAGTGGACATCTTGGCTCCCAATAGTACTACTAGTGGACATTCTTGCTGTTACTAGTAGTACTAGAGAGGTCAAAAATGCCTTACTATTGCTACTAGTGGGCATTTTGGTGCTACTAGTAGGCGTAGTAGTGTTCCTAGTGCAGCACAGTAGTTTACAAGTAGGGTTTGATTGCACACTAGCCCAAATGTGGCACTCGTAGTGTAAAAAACGTTACTAGTAAGACACAGTCGTTCTACTAGTGTGCCCTAGTAGTTCTACTAGTGCGCAAAATCGTCTTACTAGTGAGGAGGACAAAAAGCTTACTAGTACCTTAAGTCCGATATTGAATAAATGCTCAAACGGTTTTCCATACAATTACCATTATGACGTTTTCATTGTTTACTACTTGGAGGATAAAATAGCCTGAGGGATCACAAGTAGTCAGTAACAAGGACCCTGAAAAGTTATGCTTCAGAGTTGTAATACCGGCAGAATGTTCAGATCCATGTGCCTGCCACAACTCATTACCCCATTGGGATCTCCTAAATATCATTCAGAGGAAAGATGCTGACTACAGGAAGCACGCGCTATTGTCGTCACTTCTACCAGGAACCAAATAAGGAAATGACGTGAAGCCTGTCGTGTACAGCGATGTTCCAAAATAGAAAATAGATACACGGACACCGGGACAGGGTAGAGTGGGGTGGGGGACCTTGCGCTGACACATTATGAGGTTAGTGTTATAATAAAGAATTGATTTTAAGTTTAGAAATAACGATAGTCCTATTACACACTGGGAGCGGCAGCTACGCTTTCGGTGGCCAACTAGCCAGTTAGCTACAGTTAGCTAAGTACAACATTTACTGCACGTGTAGGGCCTCAACAACATCACTTAGATTGTAATAAAAGTACGACGTTTTGTATACAAACTGTATTGTTGGCGATTTGGCAAGTGTGTTGCCACTATGTTTGATAAAGCTGATGGTGAAAACGTAATACAGTATGAGCTGTTGTCGTTATTTGCAGTCATATAAGTTATAATAAAATTATAGGTTTATGGCTGAATGTGGAGATGCTAACTAACTTTCAACGTGCAATAAATGCTCAAATGAGGATGAACTATCTTTTTCAAGTTGGTATATTAAATTGTGTAATAAATGTGTGCTTTGAAAGACTATGTTAACGCTAATGTGTATAGTGTGGTCATATCAGTGACACAGGGCGACTGTGGTTCAGTAGGTAGAGCGGGTTGTCCACGAACCAGAGGGTTAGCGGTTCGATACCCGGGATGAGCCACATGTCGAAGTGTCCTTGAGCAAGACACTGAACCCCCAGTTGCTCCCAGGGTGTGCGTGCTTGTGTGAGTGAATGGGTAGATGTGTCTCTGACTGTAAAGTTTTTTTTTTACAGTACCAATAGGTAGAAAACCGCTATATAAAAGCAAGGCCATTGCTTTTATATAACCATTACCATTTACATGTTGCGTTAAATTGCTGGGATGTTGTACCCATCCCAGCAATGGGACTACTGCAGTCATCCAGTGATCAAACAACCCATGTACCACAGTAAATGAGGAATATACATTTGAATTCCAATGAGAACTAGTATGTTCCTAGTAATGTATGCATCTCTGCCATACATGGTTACTAGTGCTCCCTGTTGTGTTCACTGAAGCCTAATGTAGGCTTCAATGAACACAAGATTGGTGCTGAAAGCTGAACTATGGCCATAAGTGAAGTAAAAGCACGCGGAGCGCCCTCTAGTGACGGCCTGCGGTAGAGAAATCCAGAGGATGGGAGTACACGTCAAATACTTTTTTTTCGCAAAGGTGTAGTTAATGTAATGACGATGTACGTCATTTTACGTGAAGTGGTTCCATAGGAGCAAGAAAGTAGAAATGTCAACATAACTGTCTGTTTAAAACCTACTAAATGATTAGTGTGCTCTGAATTGTGCTAACCATTTGTTATTTTGGGTCTGAAAGGATGGGTGACATAGCAGAAGATGAAGTGAGTTTCTACTCCAATGCTGAGGACTACTGGAAGGAGGTGCCTCCCACAGTGGATGGGATGCTGGGTGGCTATGGCAGCATCTCCAACATCGATATCAATGGATCCAAAGCTTTTCTGGAGAAATTACTTGGTGTAAGAAAGTCTTTCAAGATGTCATTCCAACATTAAAAGGAAAAACAAATCTGGAACACGAATATTGACTATTTGAATAGTTAGACATAAAATGTATGCATTGATTATGCATTTCCCAAGCAGGAGCAACAGTTTTTTAATTTAAATTATTGTATGTCAAGTTCCTGTTTGTTTTACAATGTAACCCATTTATAACTATTTTCACTGTTTATGGGTGTGTTAGCAATGGAAGGCGACCTTTGTCCTGACTTAACAAAATTTGAAATCTAAAAGTGTAAAACATTACTGCTCTGGACGTTTGATTTATCAAGTCCAAATATGAACAACTATGGGAATCAGTTCTTTATTTGTGGTATTGTTTTATGGCCTTGCTTTTATATAGCACTTTTCTACCTATTGATACTCAAAGCCCTTTTACAGTCAGAGACATATCTACCCATTCACTCACACAAGCACGCACACCCTGGGAGCAACTGGGGGTTCAGTGTCTTGCTCAAGGACACTTCGACATATGGCACATTCTGGGGATCGAACCACTAACCCTCTGGTTCGTGGACAACCCGCTCTACCTACTGAGCCACAGTCGCCCCCATATACTATACTTAAATGCCATATAATTGTTATTGTGTCACTGGAACAAAGACACTCGATCATTTTGCCCTAAAATGTCAGGACTTTTGCCTATAAAAATATTTATTATTAATTACTTTTTAAAAATGAACCTTTATTCATCATTTAAAACATTTGTTGGAACAGCTCATTTTAATAACGGCATGTTTTCAATTGTGGCTATTCTTGTGGTTATTGGTGGATTACTTGTGTCTGTGTAAAAACAGCAAATGACTGTCCCCCCATGTGATGTGAACTAGCTTTGCAAAATGCTTAGTCTATAATTTACATTTTGACTGTGTTCTACTGCCGCACAGCATAAATACTTCCTTTCTTCTAATATTCAGTGGTTTCAAGGCTTTGGAGGAAATGCTGCATTGAGTTAGCAGCTTGTGTGTGACAGCTTTCTTTCAACAGTGAACTGTGTGTTGTTCCTCTGAAGGAAGGTGAGGGGAAGACAGGCTCAGGCTGTGCTCTGGACTGTGGAGCAGGTATCGGGAGGATTACTAAGCGTTTGCTGCTGCCACTGTTCAAAACCGTTGACCTGGTAGATGTGACGCAGGAGTTTCTGGATAAAGCCAAGTTGTTCCTGGGAGAAGACGGGAAGAGAGTGGGTAACTACTTCTGCTGTGGCCTGCAGGACTTTGTACCAAAGATTGGACATTATGATGTCATCTGGATTCAGTGGGTCATTGGTAAGTCTGGCTTTGTGGCTACCATTGGTCAGCAATAGTTATTTATTTATTGCAATAAGAGTCATTGTGCTTACTGTCATTTCTGCTTGAATAATTTATGCTCAAACAACACACTGATCTACTTCGCATAACGCATAATAAAGGATTGGGCTTGAGAGATCCCCAGAAGTCCCCTAGTGGGCCTATGTTTTTTGTGCGTGCAGTCAGTGCAGCCAGAGTCTGTGTTCTGCACTGAGCATCTTTTCTGCTTTTCTCCACCCTCAGGCCACCTGACAGACGACCATTTGGTGGAGTTCTTGCAACGCTGCCAGAAAGCTCTGCGGCCCAACGGCCTCATTGTTATCAAGGACAATGTGTCTTATGAGGGTGTGGTACCAGATGAGGTGGACAGCAGTGTGTGCCGAGATCTGAAAATAGTTCGTAGCCTGGTGGGTAAAGCAGGTCTCCGTATCATCTATGAGGAGCAACAAACTAACTTTCCAAAGGAGATCTATCAAGTCCACACACTGGCTCTCAGATAGATGACTGTGGGAGGGGGAAACTTCTGCCTTGTTGCTGGCTTTTGGCTTTTCTGGGTTTGTTATCCTGCCATTGTGTCATCACAGTTTATAATTGCTCTGCTAAATGTTTATATTTATTACCCACCAATGTCGTAACCTCTGGGCTGACTTCAATAAAACAGAGGACTAATGAGTGTACCTTTATTTGGTTGTCTTCTGGATTTCTCTGCATCTTTGTTCCCAGTATTAGCTGACAACATGTTATCTTCTAATACAAGTCATTTTGACACTTGGTTTATTGTTTGAAGCTTTTACACCCTCCATAATGTTTTACATTTTTGCACAAAAATTACTCATCAAAACATCCACGGACTTTAACACAAATCCTGAGACTAAGAGAACCCAGTCAAACAAGTGAAACAAAACCAACTGTATCTTTTGTGTTTGTTAATTGCAACTTAAAAAAAAAAAAGTGCAATACTAGGATTACAGCTTAATTGTAAGGCCAAAGGTCCATCTGTTAAAACAGTGTTTTCACAAACGTAATCAGACTGCAACAAGTCCTTGAAAAACAGGGCCCTGAAAAACACCTTAGTCTCATTATGTTGATTGGGAACACGCCTGAACAGATGGACTCTAATTGGCCATTGAAATCAATAATTCAAAGATATGTAATACATTTCCATATATAAGTGTTGTAAAAATCAGACCGTGACAAATCCCTAATTTTTTTTTTAAAACAAAATGGGGCTTTAACACCCCAGTCTAATTACATTGACAGACACTAATTTGTCTTTGACATTAATTTGAATTTGAACCTCACAGATACAGTGGCAAGAAAAAGTATGTGAACCTTTTGGAATTTCATGGTTTTCTGAATAAATCTCATAAAATTTGATCCGATCTTTATCTAAGTTAAGGGTATTGACAAACCTAATGTGTCTCAAATAATTACACACAAAAAAAATCTGATCTTTCATGTCTTTATTGAACACACTCATTCAACATTCAAAATGGCAGTGGAAAAAGTAAGTGAACCCTTAGAATTAATAACTGGTTGACCCCCCTTGGCAGCAATAACCTCAACCAGGCGCTTCCTGTAGCTGTGGGTCAGACCTGCACATCGTTGAGGAGGAATTTTAGCTCGTTCTTCCTGGCAGAACTGCTTTAGCTCCGTCATATTTTTTGGACATCTCGTGTGTATGGCCCTCTTCAAGTCAATCCATAGCATCTCTATTGGGTTGAGGTCTGGGCTCTGACTTGGACACTCCAAAAGGCGGATTTTGTTTTTCTGAAGCCATTCTGTTGTGGACTTGCTCTGGTGTTTTGGGTCGTTGTCCTGTTGCATCACCCACCTTCTACACAGTTTCAGCTGACGTACAGATTTTCTTACATTATCCTGAAGAATTGTTTGATATATTTGGGAATTCATCTTCCCCTCAATGATTACAAGCTGGCCAGGCCCTGATGCAGCAAAGCAGGCCCAAATCATAATGTTTCCTCCACCATACTTTATGGTTGGGATGATGCTTTCATGATGATACGCCGTGCCCTTTCTATGCCAGATGTAGTGTGTGTTTTTTCCAGATAGTTCAATCAGTCCACAAAACATTTTGCCAGTACTGCTGTGGAGTGTCAATGGGCTCTTTTGCAAACTTCAGGCATGTAGCAATGTTCTTTTTAGTAAGCACGGGCTTCCTTCGTGGTGTCCTGTCATGGATACCCTGCTTGTTCAGTGTTTTACGTATTGTTGACTCATAAACAGAGATGTTAACAAGTTTCAATCATGCCTTCAAATCTTGGCTGTCATTCGGGGTTGTTTCTTTACCTCATTGATGAGTCTTTGTTGTGCTCTTGGTGTCATTTTGACTGGGTGCCCACTTCTTGGTAGAGTAGCAACAGTCCCAAAGTGTCTCCATTTGTAGATTGTTTGCCTGACAGTAGACTGGTGAATTTCTAAAGTCTTTGAAAGTAACTTTGTAACCCTTGCCAGCTTTATGTAAATAAATTATTCTTGATCATAGATGTTCTGAAAGCTCTTATTGGCGAGGCATGGCTCACATGAGCGTGTTCTCCTTGTGCACACCAAACTCCAAAAGTTTGAGGGGTTTTTATCAGTCAAAGTAGCTGTAGTCCACACCTCCAAATGTATTATCTTAACGAGACTCCAGGTGTGCTAAAACCTGAAGTTTTTTGAGGTCAGTAACTCACGGGTTCACATACTTTTTCCACAAGCACTATGAGTTTTTTTTTTGGTTGTTCTCAATAAAGACATGAAAGATCAAAAAAAAGATCACATTTTATGACAGATTTATTCAGAAAACCATGAAATTCCAAAAGGTTCACATACTTTTTCTTGCCACTGTATGTACTTGAACCCACAAAATGCAGTCATGGAATTTCTCAATTCAAGTAATACAGGTCACCCGTGGCTGGAAAAATATAATGGCTAAAAAAATGATTCACAGGCAGATGGTACCTGCACGGCAAGTACCTGCTGCAGGGTCTTCAGCTGGGCGCCGCCCCTCACTGATGTTTCGCCCCTTTAATCACCAAAACATCTCAGGATGGTGGGGCAGCTGCAGCTGTATTTCGAGGTTAGCATGGTTAACATGTGGCCTCTCGGTTTCCCTATCTCCTATCGTTTCTTCCCAGCCAGAGCCAGAAGCATGCCTTCTCCGCTTCTTCCGAGAGGTCCATAACGACCTTCGCTGATGTGAGGCCAACGTCTGTCAAAAAGCGATTAGTTGAGAGACTCACAAAGCCGCGGCAACCGACTTCGAACATTAGTAGTAACATCAGTGATCTTGAGAAGACCATTACTTCTGTTTAAATCCCAACACCAACCCTGGGATGTAGGTTCCAAGCTAGGTTAGCTTCCAGTGTCATACTATATACTGTGACACTTCAGGTGTATTCACCTATTCATGCAACAGTGCTGGTTGTTACTCACTTTAACTGCCAAAAAGCAAGTACCATACCATGTGATCATGGCAAAAATTATGCTGAAGTGAACCCAAAAACAAACAAGGAATTATAAACCGGTGGAGGTGTTCTTTTTTGAATTATGATGTACACTATATTACCAAAAGTATTCGCTCACCCATTCAAATGATCAGAATCAGGTGTTCTAATCACTTGGCCTGGCCCCAGGTGTATAAATTCAAGCACTCAGGCATGCAGACTGTGAAACAAGACATTTGTGAAAGAATGGGCCGCTCTCAGGAGCTCAGTGAATTCCAGCGTGGAACTGTCATAGGATGCCACTTGTGCAACAAATCCAGTCGTGAAATTTCCTCGCTCCTAAATATTCCACAGTCAACTGTCAGCTCTATTATAACAAAATGGAAGCGTTTGGGAACAACAGCAACTCAGCCACGAAGTGGTAGGCCACGTAAAGTGACGGAGAGGGGTCAGCGGATGCTGAAGCGCATAGTGCAAAGAGGTCGCCGACTTTCTGCACAGTCAATTGCTACAGAGCTACAAACTTCATGTGACCTTCAGATTAGCCCAAGTACAGTACGCAGAGAGCTTCATGGAATGGGTTTCCATGGCCGAGCAGCTGCAGCCAAGCCACACATCACCAAGTGCAATGCAAGGCTTCGGATGCAATGGTGTAAAGCACGCCGCCACTGGCCTCTAGAGCAGTGGAGACGCGTTCTCTGGAGTGATGAATCACGCTTTTCCATCTGGCAATCTGATGGACGAGTCTGGGTTTGGAGGTTGCCAGGAGAACGGTACATTTCAGATTGCATTGTGCCAACTGTGAAATTTGGTGGAGGAGGAATTATGGTATGGGGTTGTTTTTCAGGAGCTGGGCTTGGCCCCTTAGTTCCAGTGAAAGGAACATTGAATGCTTCAGGATACCAAAACATTTTGGACAATTCCATGCTCCCAACCTTGTGGGAACAGTTTGGAGCGGGCCCCTTCCTCTTCCAACATGACTGTGCACCAGTGCACAAAGCAAGGTCCATAAAGACGTGGATGACAGAGTCTGGTGTGGATGAACTTGACTGGCCTGCACAGAGTCCTGACCTGAACCCGATAGAACACCTTTGGGATGAATTAGAGCGGAGACTGAGAGCCAGGCCTTCTCGACCAACATCAGTGTGTGACCTCACCAATGCGCTTTTGGAAGAATGGTCAAAAATTCCTATAAACACTCTCCTCAACCTTGTGGACAGTCTTCCCAGAAGAGTTGAAGCTGTAATAGCTGCAAAAGGTGGACCGACATCATATTGAATTCTATGAGTTAGGAATGGGATGGCACTTCAGTTCATAGAATGAGTAAAGGCAGGTGAGCGAATACTTTTGGTAATATAGTGTATGTTAACGCACTCTCACGCTCTGCAATATAGAGCCACTTGTTTCCAGCTTCTTCAAGTTTAAGATATCTCATTGCAGTACTGTAAGGCAATACAAGTAACATAATTTTGCATTATATTTTCTCTTCATATTGCTTAGAAATCAGGTTTTAGTCAGTTAATATCAAATTGCAGTGCTCCACAATGTTCAGGATGTGCAATACCTTTAAAAATGTCAGCAGTTCATAGAAGTTTCTGTACATTATACAAAGGTTTGCTTAGTTATATACATTTCTGATGTCATATCAAATTTCACTTTCCCATTTCTGCTTTAGTAAATGTCCATTCAAGCCTATATTTCTCATAACTGGGATTATTTTTGTATTATAGCAAACTCAATTCTCTTGTCTTGGTGTAGCTATCTGAAGCCAATAATTAATATTAAAGAGACAAATAGTCAAATGCAGTTAGTGAGTTTCTAGGCTGATGTTGTAAGGTTGGACCAGATGTATTCAGATCCTCAAAGTTGCAGACAAGACACTGCAAAGTAAACTCTAAATGTTCCTCATGAGACGTGTACTGAAGAGTTATACATTTTGTATGTTTTTTTAGATATAAAATAAAAGCGTATTTATATCCATTTGGAGAGAGGGTGTATTTTTTGAGTAAGCAGAAGAGTTATACAGGAATAAACATAAACTCATCCATCTCGGTTTTCAGTAAACATTAGTGACCATGTTTTTTCAAATCATGATTTGGTAGTCTAATCTGGTCTGGTGTTTTGGATGTTTATGAATTATGTGCACCTTGTGTGCACTGTTGTGTGTCTTGATAAATAACGAAAAACAAAAAGTAACAAAAAGTATACAAGCAAATAAGAAAATAACAATATGTAACAAAATAAGCACTTTATTCAGTCTGTAAACTTCAGAACCCAAATACAAGCAAAGCTTCTTTTTGACCAGCAGGTTTAGGAACTTAAAATTTCCAGGTATATATTCCCTGCATGCTCATCCCGCATGCTGTGATTTGTGTTTCCACAACCAAAGCAAATTAGTTGAAAATCCTCTGAAAAGAGTGACCAATCTTGGTCTTTGGTGCACAGGTTGAGCCATGTGATCAGGACCAAGTCTCACTTTGAAATCGACCCGTCCTCTCCATGGCTACCAGCATCTGCTCAGCTTCCTCAGCAGACATGACTCCCTCCTGCTGGAACACCTCTTTCAGAGCGTCACACACACTGGCTGGCATCTGTTTAGCATTGCTGCACAGGAACACAAGGTCAACAGTGTTCAAAGCATGGGGGTTAGATAAGCAGCAATAATATACACTGCCTGGCCAAAAAAAGGTCACACACTAAAATTTCGTTGGACCACCTTTAGCTTTGATTATAGCACACATTCGCAGTGGCATTGTTTTGATAAGCAAAAGACTTATTTCCATCCAGTGTTGCTTTCATTTTTCACCAAGATCGTGTATTGATGATGGGAGAGTCTGACCACTGCACAAAGCCCTCTCCAGCAAAGATTATCCCGACAGGCTTGTACAGTAGACACTAGGCATGATGGGAGCATCACTTCATCTGCCTCTCTTCTTACCCTGATATGCAGGTTCCCCACTATCCTTCCAGATTTTAATAATAAGTTAGACAGGCCCAGTTTCAGTAGTTTCTTTCTTTCTCTGCTTGATGCATGCCAATGACTTTACAATTCTCAAACAGACTAACATCTTTTCCATGACCAGTGGATATGTCCTTATACATGGTTGTTTAAGAAATGAGAAACTACTCATTTCATCAGTTGGGGTTAAATAACTTGTTGCCAGCTGAAAAAGAATCACCCATGCAGTAATTATCAATCAATAGGAGGCTCATACCCCTTTGCTTAAATCAAGGTGGCGACTTTTTTTTCACACACAGAGTCATTTTTATGCAGAACTGTAGACAATCTTGAGGTGTACAAGAACTGTTAAGTGGCCCTATATATTAGATTGGTAGTGGATAGAAAATATAGTGAATATTGAGTTCTGGAACAGCACAATATGTTTGGAAATGAATATCTGAAACAAAGCTAAAAAGAACACTTGACAACTGGAAGACTTTACATTTTAGATGTATCACTAATTGGATGATTGAGAATCTTCACAGACATGATGTGAACATGAACATATGTCCTGTCTGAGGTGGACACACTGCACCTGCTTTTTGAGCAGACATCATAAAAAGCTAGATGAAGATCAATTTGTTTCAAGATTATAGAATCATCATAGTATATTGTATCGTACAGTCCCATCTCAATTTAACTTTTGTTTGTTGCATGAAACCCCACTCCGCAGAGATTTTTGGAAATGTGACTCCAGTGGTTTTGTGGCTATAAGATACTCACCCTTGACTAGAATGATTCATCTAGTCAAGAGTGAGTTGATCCCCTTGGAACACTGATTTGGATGTGGCCAGAAATATACATTCCTTTGCATCTCTTGATTCATCAGCAGTCAAATTATGTCGACAACAAAGCTAGATAGCTGAACACCACCAAAAGGCCACTGAGGACACTCTCAGGCGGACCCATTAGCATAAAACCACTGCATTTGTTCAAAGGTTGAATCAGTTTCCCCCTTTATTGCTTTAATTGATCAACATGGTCATTATACAGTGGTATGCAAAAGTTTGGGCACCCCTTAGGAAAATCATTGCATCAGTTTGTCACTTGCTGAGCTTTTGAAGCAGCAACTTTATTTTAACAAATTTTATACCTTATGGAAACAGAAACATCTCGGTAATGAAATCATTTTCATTGGTCCAACAGAAATTTTTTTATGAATATTCAAACAAAAGTAGGCATGTGCATAAATTTGGGTACCCCAAAGAAATAATTCCATTAATATTTAATAGACCCTCCTTTTGCTGCAAGAACAGCCTGTAGACGCCTCCTATAGCCACTGACAAGTCCCTGAAGTCTGGCAGGTGGTACTTTGGCCCATTCCTCCGTACAAAACACCTCCAGTTCAGTCAGGTTTCTTGGCTTCCGTGCGTAAACAGCCTGCTTCAAATCAATCCATAGATTTTCAGTGATGTTAAGGTCTGGGGACTGGGATGGCCATTCCAGAAGATTGTACTTGTGCTTCTGCATGAATTCCTTGGTGGATTTTGAACAGTGCTTGGGATCATTGCCCTGCTGAAAAATCCAACCCTGGCGTAGCTTCAACTTTGTGACAGATTCTTGAACATTCTTGTCAAGAATCTACTGATACTGAGAGGAATTCATGTAGCCCTCAACTTTAACAAGGTTTCCAGTCCCTGTGCTAGCCACACAGCCCCATACCATGATGGACCCTCCACCATATTTCACAGTAGGCAATAAGTTCTTCTCATGGAATGAGACCATGCATACCTCCTCTTGTTCTGACCAAATAACTCCATCTTAGTCTCATCTGACCACAGTATTTTTTTCCAAAATGCTTCTGGCTTGTCCAGATGTGCTTTTGCATACCTCATGCGACTCTTCTTGTGACGAACACTCAGGAAAGGCTTTTTGCGCATCAGCCTTCCAAAGAGCTTTTCCTGGTGCAAAGTGCGCTGGATTGTGGAACGATGAACAACTACACCATCAGTAGCCAGATGTTCTTGTAGTTCTCTGGAGGTGGTCTGTGGCTTGTCTGTGACCATTCTAACCATCCTTCGCCTGTGTCTTTCCAGTATTTTTTTTTGGCCTACCACATCTTTCCTTCACAATGACTGTTCTTCTTGCCTTCCATTTCTGCACCACATCTCTGACTGTGGAAATAGACATTCCAAACCTTCTTGATAATTTCTTGTACCCTTCTCCTAATTCATGATAATGAATTATCTTAGTTTTTTGGTCAGTGGAGAGTTGTTTCGATGCCCCCATGTTGCCAGGAGCATAGGGCAAGCACAGCCAGCAATTGCCTCTGTTAAATAGCCTTTTACATGATTGGTTTTATCTGTCTTTGTAATTGAAGTTCTCACAAGCTAATCAAAGCAGTTTTGGGCTGCAACATGTCAGCTACAAATCCCTACAGGTCTTGAAATCAATGTGATTAAAAGGGTGCCCAAACTTTTGCACATACCATTTTTTACATTTTAATTTATTATAATAAAACTTTGTAATGATACTCTAAGAATTTTGGTCTGGAAAACACTCAAATGTCTACATCTCTGTAGGAAATAAAATCTTGTTGCTGTGATCGTCTTTTATAAAGTTAGAGCAAATTATTATGAAATCTTAGAGGGGTGCCCAAACTTTTGCATACCACTGTAATTTTTGGAATTTGTAAGAATCTGTTTCAAACTCAAATATATAATGTTAAGCAAGTGACTGCATAAGTATTCACCTCCTTCAAGTCAGTATCCAGTAGGTGCACATTTGGCAGCAATCAGAATACTGAGTTTGTGTGGATAGGTCTCTACTTCCACATCTGAACACTGCTCAAAACTGCTCAAACTCTGCCAGGCTGCAGCAGGATTGTATGCAAACAAGTCCAGCCACAAATTCTCTATTGGATTGTATGTTGTCCATGTTGTCTGTGAAGGTTCTCATATATCCAGGTTGTGGTATAATAAAAGACAAGCACAAATAAGGACAATGGCGCTTTTAATGTCCAGTTTCCCTTGTGTCAGCTTGCTGTTACTTCCAGTTGTTAATGATGTATTCAACTAAATGTTCAGTGAATTGGACTCTCTTATTTCCAGTTCATTAACTGTTTAGCACCAATTGGTGTGCTAGTCTGTGTTATTTTAATTTTTTTTTTTGACACTCCGCACACAAACAGAGATGCACAAACTGAAATAGAGGGATTACTAGACTGAAAGAATGAATTCAACATATGAACAAAGAAAATATTAGGTAGAATCGGTGGTGACTTGGACTCACCCAGCAATGTAAAAGTAGGCATTTTTATTGGCAATCAGGTCCCACAAGAGTGCAGCGTTCTCTCTCACACGATGCTGTACGTAAACCTTTTCTTCCTGAATAAATACACATTCACCAGTTTCATTACTGTTCTGGTTGTGCCATGTGGAGTTCGTGCATGACAGCAGCGTTTGTAAGGAATCCTGGGTATTGCAGGGTAGGCTGAAATAGATTTGGGTTTAGTCGTAGAAAATAAAAATCATCTTAGCAATAGTAATGGAGGAGAAACAACAAAGACTTTTGTCAGGTATCAATGTAATAGGCATTTATAAATTTCAGCCAGGGGCCTTATGCATTCGACCATGGATGGTTGTTGTTCCAGCTGGCTAACAGTGTGAAATCTGAAATGGGTTGAGCTGTCTCACTTTGTCTGAGTAATGCAATATGCAGGCATTAAATGGGCCAAAAGCCCATAATAAATTATGATAAATAGAAATATTAAAAATTAGAAACTGAAGATAGTCACAATGAAACAATGCAATTCTGACACTTAAGGTACATAGCACATAAGTTCAACAGCCAAGGTTCAAGTTACTTAGAATTCCGTTAATTGAGACAGCCAAGAGACATCAGTGTCTGTTGATGGATAGCAAGAGAATGGGTTCCTTTGAACTTTAGAGTATTTGGGAATTTATGTTTGTTGTACAGAGAATCAACTTACTGGACAAAATGATAATATAATGCTACCTGCAGACCCTTACCATGTTCTTATTTCTTGTGTTGCACCAAAGTGAATGCTATTACTGTGGCAGTTTGAAGTTTGTGTATTGAGTATTTATGGATAAGTTTTTGTCTTTGGGTGTGGTTGTTAACATGTGTGTTTCTAACCTGGTCTCGAGAAAAGGCAGTGAAGAGAACCAGATGACCAGCCCTCATCATCTCTTCCCACTCCAACCTGAAGTAGAAGTCTTTGGACTCAGAGCGACAGCCGAAAAACAGGACATTGACTAAAGAGCCGGGAGATGAGAGAGATATAAGTGATGTTAGGGCTGTGAGATGATGTAGTAAGAAAATGAATTCAGACAACAGCACAGACAAAGATCTTACCGGTTTGTCCCTCAGCAATCCTTTCTTGTATTGCTGATCTAAAGGGTGCCACTCCTGTTCCAGGTCCAACCATTATCACTGAGGAGTTATTCTCTTTAGGAAACTTCATGCTGCCCTTCTTCACCCACAGAGGCACATACACCTCCTCTGCAACACCCACCATTTAGTAAAACACTACCATTTATTATCCTGAGAATCATGTGTAAAGGAAAACTTTGTTTATGCTGTTGACAAAACTCAACAAAATAGTCTTCTTAACAATATGGTTATTTTGAAATGATCAAAATTAAAATATTGAGTAATCACTAAAAACTCCTCCTTCATTTATTCTCTACTCTGTGCATAAGCAACACTAAATTGTGTATAAAAGACACTTAGCAGAGCAGAATGTTGAAATCTTGAATGTATAGTATCTGAATGTATGTCGTATGTCATCTCTAATAAAATGAGGCATATTATATACTATTTGTATGGACAGTGTGCACTCAGGTCACTGGAGCTCATCGGTACATGGTATTGATACAGACATGTATTATCATTTCATATTTTTATGTTCTTTCCTGTTTTATAAAGTTTAACATTTTCTTCCTGCAGTTTCTTTGACTGTACTTTTCCTCATGCCTCTGTATTTGGTCAAGAGTTTGGTTAGAGTCAAGAAACTCATTGGCTATTTATAATCAGGACTTAAAAAATTACTTTTTAAATACCACACACATAATATGTAGAAAATCATGATCCATCGTATTCCCATCGTATTCCCAAAAAGTTTCAGAAATTCTGACAGCATACGTAAACCTATGGGCAATGTATGTCACATGCTCCAATCAATCAGTAATGATGATGTCAATATTTAATTCAAGTCCTTAGAAATACCTTGTGTAGGATTTAAGGATGCTAACCAGGTGGAGCAGAGTCCTCTTCTTGGTTTATACATTTTGGTTTTGTACTGGACCACAGCTACGAGGATCTGAAGTCTGTACGGGTGAGCCTGTGGAGAGTGGACTTCTCTGTAATATACTACATTTACATATGGCCAGTTAAGAGATGTTGTTGTTGAATCCACAGAGACCAGTTTTTATCAGATGAAGCATTAACAGAAATAACATTACAGTTCTAATGTTTGTATGCATGTTCAGATCAGATAATACAAAGTAATGACTACATAAATATACTGCCTTTTCAAGTCAGTATTTAGTAACAAAGTGTTTGCTGCAGTCACAGCACTAAATATGTGCAAATAGGCCAGACTTGCACATTTGGACATTTAATTTTACTCAAAATTTGAAGTAACTTGCAGACTGACTTCACTGAATTAGGCTGGTCACTTTAAAGTGTATAAATGAATAAATATTTAATCATCAATCACTATATATATTTTTAACTGAAAAATGAAAGGGGAATCTATGTAGATGATACAATATACACAGTTGATATTTGGAAGAAAAAAATAAAAAGAAATAAAATAAAACTTTGAATAACCTAACTGCATGAGTGATACACTCCCAACACTTACCTGAAGCTTAATTAGTAGATTTTGATACAACATTTAGTCTGTTTTGAAAAGAGTCAGCTTTGCACATCTTGATTTGGGAATATTTCCCCACTTTGCTTTGCAAAAATCTCCAGATCTGTGTAATACTAGATCATCTAGCAGACAACAGATGGTTCTGTATTAATGGAATTAAGGTGGTACATTACAATGGTATTAGACCAATACTGTTAGTGATGTTGAATAATAAGTTACCTTGAGAGAGGAGGCGATGGAGAATGAGCGAGGCTGAATCTCAGGAAAAAGATCTAAGAGATAGTCTGCTTTGATTTCCGCTGTAGTATGGGGAAAATCTGCCAAGACCTGCAGCATCAAGAGCACAATACACTTAATTAGCCCTCGTGCTAACCTCTTGCATAATCTCTCTGTCTGTCGATTCACTTGGGGTCCCGGAGACCCCAAAGGTAGCACGAGGGTTAAGATATAAACAGACAAGCTTGTATCAAAAATCAAAATTGCTTGGAACAACATGTCAGACTCCTAGGACATCTTGCCGTCAAAAAAAATAAAATTGTCTTGACTACAAGGTGATAATATTCTAAACACTGCGTACACTGAAATAGAAATTCTTTAGGGAGGCCTTGATTAGGTGGCTAAAATATGTTTGGCTGCTGACTTCAACCATGAGTTCATTGCTTGTGTTACATGCTGGTACTTCTCTCCATTTCTCCAAACTAGGGGCGTGCCTACCATACCGTAAGTAATACAGTTACTATGAGGTTATTATGTACCTCATACTATACAAGACCACATCAAAGAAGCTCAACTATCCCTTTAATGAAATTTCAACATGTGAGATAAATCAAAAACTCCCCACTGTACAGTTGTCAAGATTGAGGAAATTAACAACGGCCATTTTATATCAGTGTTTGACATTTCCACATTGGTTTCATTTTTCAGCCCCAATGTTACCTCTTGATCCAGACTCGTATATGCAGTGAAGACCACACAAGAAGCATTGCAGGACATTATATTGTCACACCAAAGTTGATCTTCATGTTAAAGGTCAGCACTTCCATTCCTGGCCAAACCCTACTCAAATTTGGGCTTTTTAATATCCGCTCTCTCTCCAATAAAGGACAACTTTTACAGGATTTCATCAGTGACCACAGGTTAGATGTCGTATGCCTAACAGAGACATGGCAACAACCAAATTACTTTTCTCAGCTAAATGAAGCATCTCCTCCTGGGTATGTTTATACTAGTCAACCCCGTGCCATTGGACGGGGGGGAGGTATCGCAGTGATTCACCGCAAGAAATGGAAAGTATCGTCTGTCTCTATCCCAGCCCACCAGTCATTTGAATCTCTAGTCATAAAACTGAATGGACCATCCCCTACTATAATAGCCACTGTTTACCGTCCGCCTAAGCCCAACACTGATTTCATCAGTGAATTCTCTACCATCCTCTCTCACATATCCTCACTTAGCCCTAACATAATTCTACTTGGTGATTTCAATATACATCTCGACAATGTGAATAACTCTCTCACAAAAACATTCACATCCTGCCTGGACAGTTTTGGATTACAGCAGATTATTGACTTTCCTACCCACTCAAAAGGACACATTCTGAACCTGATCTGCTGTTCTGGTTCTGGTACTGCTCCTTTTAACTGTTCTGCTAATGATCTCCCCATCTCTGACCATAAGATTATATCATTTAATGTTAACCTTGCACTATTTAAATCTAAACTACCTCGCACCATATCATTCTGTAATATTAAGGACATTGACCTAACTGCTCTGAATACTGGCATCACTGCCCTCCCCCCCTTCAACCACTTATCCACTCCTGCTGAACTGCTTTTCCATTATTACACTGGACTTCATAATCTCCTCGACTCCCTGGCTCCACTGAAAACACGGACTGTCACCTTCACCCACTCTGCACCCTGGTTTACACCCAAACTCTTAAGGCTTAACTTAAGGCTAAAGGACGTCAACTGGAACTCCTCTACAGGAAATCTGGCCCACCATACATCAGGACATGTTCCATAACCACATTCTCCACTACAAGGCCATGCTCTCTACTGCAAAATCACTTTATTTTGGGACTGGCGACCTGTCCAGGGTGTACCCCTGCCTCTCGCCTGATGACAGCTGGGATAGGCTCCAGCAGACCCCCGTGACCCCTAACACGACTAAACGGGTATAGAAAATGACTGACTGACTTTATTTTGCAAATCAAATCAATTCAAGTGATGGAAACACAAAGGCTCTCTTTTCTCTGGTTAACAAAACTCTACAACCCCCAGATTCTCTTCCTCCTCACTTCTACTCAACTGACTACTACAATGCCATTATGGAATTCTTTAATACAAAGATTGACACTATTCACCAACAGCTAACTCACAGCACACCCATCTCACCCCTCCCACCTGCCCAAACTTCTATCTCTACATTTTTGGACTTCAAATTACCCTTGTTTTCCAACATATCTGACCTCATCTGGAAAGCTAAGCCATCCACCTGCCAGCTCGACCCCCTGCCAACTGGTCTTGTTAAAGCCTCCATCAACTCTCTCACCCCTCTTATAACTGCCTTTGTTCATTCCTCTCTCACCTCTGGTCTTGTTCCTTCATCTCTCAAATCAGCCTCAGTCACCCCTATACTTAAGAAACCTGGTGCAGACCCCAACAATTTCAATAACCTCCGCCCTATCTCCAATCTGCCCTTTCTATCTAAAGTTCTTGAAAAAACAGTTGCATCTCAGAAACATGCCCACCTCTCCAAAAATAATTTTCAATTCCAATCTGGTTTCCGCCCTCTACACAGCACAGAAACAGCCCTGTTAAAAATCACCAATGACCTCCTTATGACTGCTGATTCAGGACTCCTTTCAATCCTCATTCTTCTGGATCTAACTGCAGCATTTGACACTATTTCCCACTCCATTCTCATCCATAGGCTAGCCTCCATCGGTATCTCTGACACACGTCTCAGTTGGTTCATCTCGTATCTCTCTGGCCGCACTCAATTCATTCAATTGAAAACATTTACATCCCACCCATTCCCCCTCTCTTCTGGTGTTCCCCAAGACTCTGTTCTTGGTCCTCTTCTATTCATCATCTACCTCATCCCCCTTGGCCAGATATTTCATAGGTATAATATTAATTTTCACTGTTACGCAGATGACACCCAGCTCTACT
This sequence comes from Planiliza haematocheilus, assembly GCA_005024645.1. Lineage (NCBI taxonomy): Eukaryota > Metazoa > Chordata > Actinopteri > Mugiliformes > Mugilidae > Planiliza > Planiliza haematocheilus. The sequence goes on along the minus strand of SRSE01000582.1, from coordinate 1,082,969 downwards.
TGTCCACCAAACCCAGCTCCACCTTTCCACCCACTTATCTTTCTGACTGTATTCAGGAAATCAGAATCTGGTTCTCTAACAACTTCCTCAAACTCAACAGTAGTAACACTGAAATCCTTCTCATAGGCACCAAAACCATTCTATCCAATATAAATAACTTCTCTATTCAAATTGACAATTCCCCAGTCTTCCCCTCTCCCCAGGTTAAGAGTCTGGGTGTCATCCTTGACACCACACTTTCTTTCCATTCCCATATTAACAACATCACCCGTTCAGCCCATTTTCACCTACGCAACATCTCCCGTCTCCGTCCATCCCTCTCTCCTGAAAATACTGCCATCCTTGTCCATAGCCTGGTCACATACCGTCTAGACTATTGCAACTCCCTCTTATTTGGTTTACCTGACAAATCCATTCATAAGCTACAACTGGTTCAAAACTACGCCGCACGCATCAACACTAGAACCCCCTCCATAAGTCACATAACACCGGTCCTGCAGCAACTCCACTGGCTTCCTGTCAAATTCCGTATCATCTACAAATCCTACTTCTCACCTTCAAGGCATTAAACAACTTCGCCCCTCAGTACCTCACTAACCTGCTCCACATAAACATTCCTGCCCGCACTCTTAGGTCATCTTCATCACAACAACTCACCATCACACCTGCTCGCATGACCACCATGGGGTTTAGAGCGTTCTCCCACTCAGCCCCCTGCCTCTGGAACACCCTCCCTGAACACTTGAAAAATTCAGACTCAGTCACCACCTTCAAATCTCAGCTCAAAACTTATTATTCAGACAGGCCTACTCCATTCCATAGTCTCACTTCTATCTCCCATGCTATCTGTAATTTATCTGTATGTAACTATATGTTCCATTGTTGCTTGTGTGTACTTTCATTGTGTTATTTGTGTATTTGAACTGTGTTTATTTTAACAATTTTGTACAGTGACCTTGAGTGTCATGAAAGGCGCCTATAAATAAAATGTATTATTATTATTACTTAAAAATTTTTTTGAGAAATAATGTTGGATGAGATGAATGGACTGAGAAACACAAAAACAAATCTGTTCCTCGCAGATGCCACATCATTTAGAAAGTAAGAATGAGACAGAAATAAATATATAGCCCACATTTTCACCAGTGTTGCAAAACTTTTTCTCCTAATTTTTTTTGTAATCACCTCCAGTGCAGTGCGTCGGGGCCGATTGCAGTAGCTATGCAGCTCGTTCTGACCTGCTGCTGAGCTGAACTCTGCCAGCTTCTCCTGCTCCAGCTCATTGGTAGAAAATGTGTACAGCAGGTCAAAGAATGAGCGACGGGGTACTGCAGCAATGTCTAGGTACTTCTCCACCAGTTGGTGCACAGTACAGATCTGAAGAAGCCTTGCTGGAACTGAGAAGACAGGTTATTTGATTAAGGGGTAGGTCATTAAGTAATAGTGAAAAATACCTGGTACCAAAAAAATCCCTGCAGTCCTTATTCCTTATAATAACCAATAACTGGTTTTATGAAGTTCACTGTTTGAGTCTCACCTCAATGATCAATTTCAGCAGGCAGCTGTTTGTACTGTATAAGGTCTTAAACCAAATTCATACAACATACATACATAACATAATACATACGATAAGGATTACTTGACATGACAGAAGTCCTCTTTACAACAGATGGAAGAAAATGTTGTCAACATTATCATCCTAAAATGTATCCACACAAATGGTCAAAAAAGGTCACACACCTGCTTTGTTTTGTGTGGCCTTCAGAATGAACCTGGCCTCAGGATCTAATCTCAGCAGCTGACAGAAGTGCTGTACATCTTCCGGTGCATTACAAGGACGCATCATCACAACATCACCAGCCGCAAACCTGCATTAAAAAAATAAAAATAAACTAGATCATTGCACGCGATCACAAAGGGGTCTATGCTGTGGTGAAATCATCCCCGAAGGGGACGCAGACGCATAAGTCCCCAATATTAGTCACCCTATAGACCATACTGCACAACAATTGGTGGACTTGAGTCATCCACAGATAATTAAATTTCAAGCAGTTTACTGTGGTTTGTGAGATATAAGCATTCAAGTACTCATTGTAGCGCCCCTTACAGGCTGAATTTCACGGAATTTAGCATGATACGCCAGAATATTATAATGACGGTTGCTAGGTTTCATAAGGATTGGGTGAATACTTCATAGTCATATGAAAAGTTTCTGTGTGACCTGTAGCGCCCCCGTAGACGTAATGTCATGCAAATTGATGGGCGTCTACCTGGCGTCTACACAATATTTTACAGATTGTATGTGATAAATTTCATGAAGTTAGCTATTGCAGTTTTTGAGATATTGAGATGCTGCTTTTACAGCGCCCCTTTAACAGAATCATATTATTATTATCAGTGATATGAAGTTTGAATAATTTTGGGTATATACACTTCACAAAATATTAGCTTTGGAGATATACTGTACATTGCCGTAAAAATGAATGAGCCATTAAATGATACATGCCAAGTTTGGTGAGAATTGGATGAAAAGGATGTGAGAAGTTTATTTTGCTTTGAGGTGCAATTTTTCCAAACTGGCATGAGAAAAAGGCAGGAGTAAATGGGCATGGCCTAGTCCATTTAAATTTTGTTTCTAGGGCACACAGTTCTCGAGATACAAGCCAAAATGTAAACTAGCTTATTATAGCGCCACCATGTTGTTGCATATGTATCAACACCTTGGCAAAGTTACCAGGTTTGAAGTCTTTTCGTGGGTAGACACTTTTAGCTAAGCAGAATAATAAGGCGAATCGGAATAGTAATAAAAGCTGAAATCTGATCTGTAGGAAAATCAATAAAGATGAGCAGGAGGCTTACTGTTTTCATGCTGACATTTTTTATATATATATAGGCCTGGGAGTTTGAGGGTTCTGCTCAGTATCTTAGTTGTACCTAGGACTGTGCTCTTCTGGACTAAGACTTCTGATGTTGTTCCTGGGACCTGTTTGAGCCACTCCCCCAGTTTGGGGGTCACTGCTCCGAGTGCTCCTACTACCACAGGAACCACACTTGCCTTCAACATCTGCTCCAGCTGTTCTTTCAACCCTTGGTACTTTTCAACCTTTTCGTGTTCCTTCTTTCTAATGTTGGCATCTGCTGGTATCACCACATCTATCACCACCGCCTTCTTCTGCTCTTTGTCTACCACCACTATGTCCGGTTAGTTAGACAGGACCTGTCTGGAAGCTGAAGTCCCACAGCACCTTGGCCCTGTTGTTCTCAGCCACCTTCTGTGTTGCGGCCCATTGGGACTTGGGTACTTCTATTCCATACTGGGTACAGATGTTCCTGTACACTATTCCAGCCACTTGGTTGTGTCTCTCCATGTACGCTGACCTGGCTAGCATCTTACACCCTGCTATTATGTGCTGGACTGTCTAAGGGGCATCTTTGCATAGTCTGCACCTTGGATCTGATCTACTCTCGTAGATCTTGGCCTCTATGGCTCTTGTAGCTAGGGCCTGTTCTTGTGCTGCCATGATCAGTGCCTCTGTGCTGTCTCTGAGTCCAGCCTTTTCCAGCCATTGGTAGGTCTTATCCATATCAGCCACTGTGATCTGTTCCTCTTCCTCTGCACTCTTATCAGGTTTCTGTTCCCTGAGACATTCACTTAGCAGTTCATCCTTTGTGGCCATCTTTCTGATGTACTCCTGGAATTTTGCAACAGAACTATATATATATATAAATAAACTTTTAATTCATTCAGCAGCAGTAGAAAAAAAAGATCCGGTTCATACAACCATCAAAGACGACTGGAGAATCATAGTATATTTATCCGGCTCAGTTGAGTCCTAGCACGTTTGATTGATATATTATCAATAAAAATGGGACTGGATGATTGTACCCCAACCCCACGGAACCTGGCAGAACTGCGTGTAGCACTTGTGGAAGAGTGGAACGCATTGCCTCAGAAGAGGAGCATGAGACGTCGCTGTTAAGCTTTCATTGTGGCAAATGGTGGAAACACCCACTACTGACATTGTCAATTTTTCTTTTTTGGGGCTATCCTTGTTATTGTCTAAATTTTTGGGGTAATAAATATTAAACTAATGAAAATGGTGTTTCTTCTCATTTATTATTAGTAATGGCAAAGGGAACTTTTACTTACTTCATTAAAATTCAGACCAAACAGGAAAAGTACTCATGTAAATAACAATATCCCTAACTTACTGTGAGTAGTGTATATATATATGTATGTGTGTGTGTGTGTGTATATATATGTATATATATGGATAGATCACTTTGACACGGTCATTGTAAAAGTACCTCGCAAGCCAAAAAAAGTGTAAGCACACCTGTTCTACAGGGTCATATTTAGTGCCAGTACTGTGTCAGTACTGTGGCTGGTTTTGGGACCCATAATAAATGCAAAAATAAAGTTAAACTCTCAAATTATACTAAAATTGCAAAGGTCTGGAAAGAGATCAAGAACACTTACTCTATGTTGGATCCAGTGATGTCAAACTCGATGAGTCTCACATCCTGATAGTGTGACAACTCTGTCACTCTTCTATTGGACACCATTGCAGCAGGAAAAGGATTGGACTGGGAGGAGACAGTTTGCTCCATAGTAATCCTCGGCCGGTCTTCTGTCTTCTCTTCAACATCATCCAGGAAGTGAAAAGTGTATGTTGGAGGGAGCCTGCCTCATAAAGAACAACACATACGCAAAATCCAGACAGTAGTTAATAATGAGCTTTTAAATAACACAAACTTTCAATCAAAATGTGCTACACACAGAAATCAGATGGGCACTCACTGTTCATCTTCTCTTAGTGGAGTCACATCGGCCAAAGATGGGTACAAAGAAACCACTTTCTCCCAAAACAATTTGAGCCATGGGTCAATCCCAGCATCTGAGCTGTGTCAAAAAGACTGTGAGGTAAGAAAACACATGCCACATAATGCAGCGCCCTCGTTCAAATCCAACCAGGCATACCATTCCCATTTCCATTCTCTCCGCATGTTCTTTTATTCTCAGCTGTGCTTATAAATTGATAAATTCAGGATGATGTATATTTTCACATCATTATATCACCAGTGAAACCATCAGTGAAACAACAGTGACGTCAGATTCCCTTTAATTTACTATTTTTACATATCTGCCACTGCTGTCATCAGTCAGTGATTCATACGAAAAGAATGGAGGAAGTGTATCTTAAAGAGTTACTAACAGTGATATTATCATATTTTATAATTAGGTAAAAATGAGGTATAAAACATATAAGAATTTTGAAATGGATGTTTATCTTCAGCTGCATCTTTCCTTCCTAGCTAATTGTAGGCTTTTAATCTTCAAGTTACCACAGATCTTACCCCAGGTCATGCTGGTCATCTGCCAGCCCCACAGGCAGCATCATACTAGCACCCAGCTGCAGAAGGCGCTTATGAAGCTTCTTGGCCACAAAATTGAACCTGTGGCGTAAAGCAGTTGATGTTTTTACAAAAACACTTCAGTCAGTTGTGTTCAGTGAAAATTGTAAATGGGACTGTGAAGGACAAACTTTGGATAGGAAGAGTCCCCCAGGCCCAGCACTGCACAGTCCAGCCGAGTCAGAGAGCCAGCAGGTAAAGACTTCTTAAAGAGAAACCTCCAAAAGTTCTGAAGAAAATAAAGAGACAAAAAACATGTCAGACATATATTTTTACTGTGTTTAAAAAAACAAAAAAAAAAAACATGTCAGCTTTTTTCTCCTCTACTTCTTGGCTGACTATTGTGTTAGCTCAGCTACTACTAAGTAACTAATGTAATTAGCCAAGAAAAAACAATAATTTAGGGTATTAACCATTAACTGTGACAAAAACTACCATGAAACATTACTGAAACAATAAAAAGTTTCCCAAAAAACATTTCCCAAAAAGTAAACTACTATTTGTCCTACCTTATATTAAGTTTTGTCTTTAGTGACATATTATCGGTTTTATTACCTTCATGTTGTCAGGAGGATCCCCCTGGCCTGTGGTGGAGCACACAAAAACAGCCAAGGATTCTGAGATCAGATTGGCCTGTTTGATGAAAGGGGAAACAGATTGAAACAGAGATTTATGTCAGCATTAAAGATCTCAAACAAAAGAGGGGTGCTTCTTTTGCTGTATTTTTTTTTCTTACTTGTATTTTTTTCCCTTTTAGTTTTATGTTCGTACTGGGTTCTCTTTCAGAACTGTTCAGTTAGGTGTCTTTACTGACATGCAGTTCAGCACTACAGTTCATTGGTTGCACATCTGACACCAATGCAACCAAATACAACTGAGGTTCATCTCTGGCACCAGAACACTAATAACAGTTCATGGACACTGCCTGGCCAAAAAAAAGTCGCCACCTGGATTTAACTAAGCAAATACGTGGTCATGGAAAAGATGTTTGAGAAGGGTCAAATCACTGGCATACTTCAAGCAGAGAAAACATCTAAGGAGTGTGAATGGTTGTCTGTCTCTGTGTTTGGCCCTGTGATGGACCGGCGACCTTTCTAGGGTGTACCCCTGCCTCTCGCCCAATGACAGCTGGGATAGGCTACAGCAGACCCCCGTGACCCTTAACAGGATTAAGTGGGTACAGAAGACGAATGAATGAAGGAATGAATGAATGAATGAACGAATTGAATATAGATACAGTACATAGATAATGAATGGGAAATTATTTCAGAAATGGATGGACCTGATGGGCCAGATGTCCAAGAAAGATCTACTGTAGCAACAAAAGATGCCCACTTTGTGCATAAAACAATTGCAAAAAATGTAAATAGTTGTACAGAATTTGTAAAAAAAATATATATTGTAAGTATTGTTGTTAAATATTATTCCTGTTTGTAAGAACTTGTTCTGTTGAAAAAAAGAAAACAATTTGTCCGAAAAAAAGAAAGATATTGCAAAATGTGTTGTAATTGTTGGAGAGAAAGAGAAAAATATTGCAAAAAAGTGTTCACAGTATTGTTACAAAATATGATTCCTTCTAAATGTCAACCTGTTTGGCCTGCCACCGCCGAATGTACTGGGAATATCAGGGTGTGATTATGGCCCTGTGTACATGAGTATAATGCTTCTTAACTGATCTAATTACAAGTGGACAATTCAAAGTAAAGATATAAAGGTACAGTGGTATGCAAAAGTTTGGGCACCCCTTAGGAAAATCATTGCATCAGTTTGTCACTTGCTGAGCTTTTGAAGCGGCAACTTTATTTTAACAAATGTTATACCTTATGGAAACAGAAACATCTCAGTAGTGAAATCATTTTCATTGGTCCAACAGAAACATTTTTATGAATATTTAAACAAAAATAGGCATGTGCACAAATTTGGGTACCCCAAAGAAATAATTCCATTAATATTTAATAGACCCTCCTTTTGCTGCAAGAACAGCCTGTAGACGCCTCCTATAGCCACTGACAAGTCCCTGAAGTCTGGCAGGTGGTACTTTGGTCCATTCCTCCATACAAAACGCCTCCAGTTCAGTCAGGTTTCTTGGCTGCCGTGCGTAAACAGCCTGCTTCAAATCAATCCATACATTTTCAATGATGTTAAGGTCTGGGGACTGGGATGGCCATTCCAGAAGATTGTACTTGTGCTTCTGCATGAATTCCTTGGTGGATTTTGAACAGTGCTTGGGATCATTGTCCTGCTGAAAAATCCAACCCCGGCGTAGCTTCAACTTTGTGACAGATTCTTGAACATTCTTGTCAAGAATCTGCTGATACTGAGAGGAATTCATGTAGCCCTCAACTTTAACAAGGTTTCCAGTCCCTGTGCTAGCCACCCAGCCCCAAAACATGATGGACCCTCCACCATATTTCACAATAGGCAATAAGTTCTTCTCATGGAATTCAGTGTGTTTTTTTCACCATGCATACCTCCTCTTGTTCTGACCAAATAACTCCATCTTAGTCTCATCTGACCACAGTATTTTTTTCCAAAATGCTTCTGGCTTGTCCAGATGTGCTTTTGCATACCTCATGCGACTCTTCTTGTGACGAACACTCAGGAAAGGCTTTTTGCGCATCAGCCTTCCAAAGAGCTTTTCCTGGTGCAAAGTGCGCTGGATTGTGGAACGATGAACAACTACACCATCAGTAGCCAGATGTTCTTGTAGTTCTCTGGAGGTGGTCTGTGGCTTGTCTGTGACCATTCTAACCATCCTTCGTATGTGTCTTTCCAGTATTTTTTTTGACCTACCACATCTTTCCTTCACAATGACTGTTCTTCTTGCCTTCCATTTCTGCACCACATTTCTGACTGTGGAAATAGACATCCCAAACCTTCTTGATAATTTCTTGTACCCTTCCCCTAATTCATGATAATGAATTATCTTAGTTTCTTGGTCAGTGGAGAGTTGTTTCGATGCCCCCATGTTGCCAGGAGCATAGGACAAGCACAGCCAGCAATTGCCTCTGTTAAATAGCCTTTTCATGATTGGTTTTATCTGTCTTTGTAATTGAAGGTCTCACAAGCTAATCAAAGCAGTTTTGGGCTGCAACATGTCAGCTACAAATCCCTACAGGTCTTGAAATCAATGTGATTAAAAGGGTGCCCAAACTTTTGCACATACCATTTTTTACATTTTAATTTATTATAATAAAACTTTGTAATGATACTCTAAGAATTTTGGTCTGGAAAACACTCAAATGTCTACATCTCTGTAGGAAATAAAATCTTGTTGCTGTGATCGTCTTTTATAAAGTTAGAGCAAATTATTATGAAATCTTAGAGGGGTGCCCAAACTTTTGCATACCACTGTATATAAAGGACACAACGAGGACACCTTGAGATCGAGTCACTCAAGCATTCTGTGGTGGCCTGGGACAAATACAACCACACTGTTAGCAATGAGAAAGCAAATGTGTTTTGGGCATCCTACAGGGCATCTTGTGTCTTGTGTCATTCTAGCTAACTAAACAAGTATATCTAAACTACAATAAATCAACAAAATTCATTCTAAAATTTGAGAAAAGTATGTGTAATTCAGTCATAAACAGATCTTTTAAATGTACTGTCTCACAACATGCTGTTTGCAGCAGTGACACTACTGTGGCTGTGGATTCTTACAAAATGCTGTATGTTTGAATAGGGCGTTTGAGCTCCCTAGTGACTCTCTAACCTACAGTATCAAACCCTGGACCCGACACAGGGTCCAAGGTTCGATACTGTAGATTCATGACACCTATCATTTTCTTGCAGCGACACCACGCAACCCTAACTATTGGAATGAGGAAACATAACAAAATGTAACACAGTATTCACCACATTGTAGCTATCCAGAGGCCACACTTGAACCTTCAGCCGCCTTCTCTGTGCCTGTCGTGCAATTCTTTGTGCCGTGTCCTGGGCCGTACCAGTCTGGCTCCCATACAGAACAAGCAGTGTAGGGTTTGACATTATGACTGAAAGTAACACAAAATGAGAATTTAATTCAAAATAGCACAGAGTTGGAATAGCAAAATAAAAACAAGAAAGAGGAAACAAAACACGTCAAACATTAAATCCACAAAAAGAGATCAAAGTTAGTGCCAGTGCAGACTAATAATGTTTACAGCGCTAAAAATGAAATCCACATTAAATTGCTGCTTACTTCAAAAAGTCTAATACAGACAGAGCTCTGTTGTAAATGTAGTAATGTTTTGGATAGTAAGCCAAGAGAATTTGTGGCTGGACTTGGAAAGAATTGTTTACTCCAGATCACTGTGCAACCTGACAGTTTGTAAAGAAGAATGGAGTAAAACCAGTGTCCAGATGTGCAGCCCTGACTGACAGTCTCAGTGCTGCATTGTTGTTAACTTGAAGGAGGTAAATACTTATGCCATCACGTATTTTACATTACATATTTGTATTAATAAATAAAAAAAAGCCAAATTATTCTGACCAAAACTCCACTGATAAAAGCAGCAAAAGGAGAAACAACCCTGAATACTTTTTATTAGCACTGTATACTTTATATTATTTATACAAAAACAACTACCACTAGGTAGTAAGGAGGCATAGTACCACTCGGCCCGTGGATCACCACCAAACCCTTCGCGTCTCCAACAGATTTTCCCCACTCAGCGACACACCCGCTGAGAAACCAACTCTGGTGATTGGCGACTCTATTCTACGGAACGTGAAGATAGAGAATCCAGCGGCCATTGTTAAATGCATTCCAGGGGCCAGAGCGGGCGACACTAAATCTTATCTCAAACTGCTGGCTAAGACTAAGGTTAAATACGGTAAAATTGTTATTCACGTCGGCAGTAACGACACCCGGTTACGCCAATCGGAGGTCACAAAGCTTAATGTGGAATCGGTGTGTAAGTTTGCTAAAACCATGTCGGACTCCGTAGTTTTCTCTGGTCCCCTGCCCAATCTGACCAATGATGACATGTTTAGTCGCACGTCATCATTCCATCGCTGGTTATCTAGGTGGTGTCCAGAAAACAACGTGGCCTTCATAGATAATTGGCACACTTTCTGGGGAAAACCTGGTCTGATTAGGCGAGATGGCATCCACCCCACTTTAGCGGGTGCTGCACTCATCTCTAGGAATATGGCTAATTTTATTAACCCCCCGAAACCATGACAACCCAGAATTCAGACCAGGAGGCAGAGTTGTAGTCTTACACACTTCTCTGCCGCTTCTCTAGCACCGTCGCACAACCAAAATTCTATAAACTCTATAGATGTTCTGTCTGCTCCTAGATTATTTAAACCAAAAAACAACAACAGAGGAGTTACTCATTGGAACCTGGTACAAATCAGAACAACTTCATTGACAGAACAGAAGAATAGGAAAATTAAATGTGGTCTTTTAAATATCAGGTCTCTCTCATCCAAATCTCTTTTAGTGAATGATCTGATAACTGATCATCAGATTGATCTATTTAGTTTGACTGAAACGTGGCTGCAGGATGATGAATATGTTAGTTTAAATGAGTCTACTCCACCCAGTCATAGTAATTATCACATTCCTAGAAGCACAGGTAGAGGAGGAGGAGTGGCAGCAATCTTCCACTCTGATTTATCTATTAATCCTAGACCTAAGGAGAGCTTTAATTCATTTGAAAGTCTTACCCTTAGTCTTGCTCATCCAGACCGGAAGACACAAAAACCAATTCTTTTTGTTGTGGTATATCGCCCACCTGCTCCTTATTCTGAGTTTTTAGCTGAATTCTCTGAGTTTTTATGTGATTTAGTTCTTAGAACAGATAAAGTCATTATAGTAGGTGACTTTAACATCCATGTTGATGTTGTCAGTGACAGCCTTAGCTCGTCATTTACATCATTACTAGATTCAATTGGCTTTTCTCAGAATGTAAACGGATCAACTCACAGTTTTAATCACACCTTAGATCTGGTATTAACATACGGCATAGAAACTGAAGGTCTAACTATATTTAGCCATAACCCTCTTTTATCTGACCACTTTCTAATAACCTTTGAATTTACTATAATGGATTACGCAGGACCTGAAAAGACATATCATTACAGTAGATGTCTATCTGATGATGCTGTAACTAGATATAAAGAATTAATTCCTTCTTTATTCATCCCAGTGCCATGTGTCAGAGATGTGGACGACAGCAACCACAATTTAACTCCTGCACTATTAGATGATTTTGTCGACGGCACTGCAGCATCGCTTAGTTCAGCTCTAAACGTAGTTGCTCCTCTGAAAAAGAAGGTAAAAAATCGGAGGAGGCTAGCTCCCTGGTATAATTCGCAGTTACGCTGTTTAAAACAGGCAGCCCGAAAGCTAGAAAGAATTTGGCACTCCACTAATTCTGAAGAAGCTCACATAGCCTGGAAAGATAGTTTAACGACTTATAAAAAAGCTCTCCGTAGTATTAGAACAGCGTACTATTCAACATTAATAGAAGAAAACAAGAACAACCCTCGATTTCTTTTCAGCACTGTAGCCAGGCTGACAAAGAGCCACAGCTCTGTTGAGCCATCTATTCCTTCAGCCCTCAGCAGTAATGACTTCATCAGCTTCTTTACCAATAAAATTGTTGATATCAGGGAAAACATTCAAGGCATCGTTCCGACGACTGTCAAAGATGTAAGTACAGTGACTTTAGAAATTTCTGTTAGACCTTATCAACATCTGGAATCCTTCTCCCCAGTAGATCTTCTCGAGCTATCTTCAACAATTAAAGCATCTAAACCATCAACCTGTCTTCTAGATCCAATCCCAACTAAATTGCTCAAAGAAGTTCTTCCATTAATTAACACCCCCATATTGAACCAGATAAATTTATCTTTATTAACAGGATATGTGCCTCAGTCTTTTAAGATTGCTGTAATTAAGCCCCTACTTAAGAAAGCCACTCTAGATCCAAATGTTTTAGCCAACTATAGACCAATCTCCAACCTTCCTTTTATTTCCAAAATTCTAGAAAAAGTTGTTGCTAATCAGTTGTGTGACCACTTAAACAGGAATGGTCTGTTTGAAGAGTTTCAGTCAGGTTTTAGAGTTCATCATAGTACAGAAACAGCTCTGGTTAAAGTTACCAATGATCTCCTCATGGCTTCAGATAGTGGACTTGTCTCTATACTGGTTCTGCTAGATCTCAGTGCTGCATTTGACACTATTGATCATAATATTTTACTACAGAGACTTGAAAGTGAGATCCAGATTAAAGGAACTGCATTAGATTGGTTTGAATCCTATCTGTCTGACAGATTCCAGTTTGTTCATATCAACCATGATTCCTCTACTTATACTAAAGTAAGCTATGGAGTTCCTCAGGGTTCTGTGCTGGGACCAATACTCTTCACATTATACATGTTGCCATTAGGGAAGATTATTAGAAAACATGGCATAAACTTCCATTGTTACGCAGATGACACCCAGCTATATTTATCTATGAAACCAGATGAAACTAATCAGCTGGTTAAACTCCAAGCATGCCTTAAAGACATAAAGGCTTGGATGACCTGTAATTTCTTACTCTTGAACTCAGACAAAACAGAAGTTATTGTATTTGGTCCTAAGCATCTCAGAGATTCATTATCTAATCACATGGTTTCTTTGGATGGCATTACCTTGGCCTCCAGTACTACTGTGAAAAACCTTGGTGTTATATTTGACGAGGATATGTCCTTTAAATGTCACATTAAGCAAGTAACCAGGACTGCCTTCTTTCATCTACGTAATATCATCAAAATTAGGAACATCCTGTCTCAGAGTGATGCTGAGAAACTAGTTCATGCATTTGTGTCTTCCAGACTGGATTATTGTAATTCATTACTGTCTGGCTGCCCAAATAACTCTTTAAAAAGCCTCCAACTGATTCAAAATGCTGCAGCAAGAGCATTGACAGGAATTAGCAAGAGAGATCATATTACTCCAGTTTTAGCTTCTCTTCACTGGCTCCCCTTAAGGTCTAGAATAGAATTTAAAATCCTCCTCCTTACATACAAGGCCCTTAAAGGCCTAGCTCCATCATATCTTAAAGACCTCATTGTACCATATTATCCCAACAGATCACTTCGGTCTGAAAGTGCAGGCCTACTTGTGGTTCCTAGAATTTTAAAAAGTAGAATGGGAGGTAGAGCTTTCAGCTATCAGGCTCCTCTCCTGTGGAACCAGCTCCCAGTTTGGGTTCGGGAAGCAGACACTCTCTCTATTTTTAAAGTCAGGCTTAAGACTTTCCTTTTTGATCAAGCTTATAGTGAGGGCTGGACTAAACCATCCCTTAGTTATGCTGCTATAGGCCTAGGCTGCTGGGGGACAATGCACTAAACACATGTTCTCCTTCTTTCTTCTCTCTCCTCTCTCGTGTCCTCCACTTTCTTTTCTCTGGCACAGAGCTCCTCCCTCTAAATTCCTATCTGCTACTAGTCATGCAATTCTGTGCTATTACTATGTAGAATGTTTACTGCTGCTCTCCCTTCTTCCGAGTATCTCTGGCCTGGAGTTGAGTGTTTCCTGTGGAGCTCCATACTACATCTGTTGTCGTGGTCTCATCATTCTGCCCAGTCTCCATGGAATCCTGCTGTTATCCACTCCTACCAGAATGAACGATTCTCCAACCTGCTGATGATTCCCCTTACATTTTCTAACCATCATTAACATCATTAGTTTGTACCATAGCATCCCACCTGTATGCTTTAGTCAGATGTGTGTATCTATGACAGATGTACTGTATGTTTATCTTGCTGTTCTCTTTCTCTGTCTGTACCTGGCTGGCCTTAGGCAGATGGGTCCCTCCATATGAGCTGGGTTCTGCTCAAGGTTTCTTCCTGTTAAAAGGGAGTTTTTCCTTGCCACCGTCGCCTGCGGGCTTGCTCTGGGGGTTTCAGGCCGGGTCTTGTAAAGCGTCTTGAGACGATTTGTATTGTTTTTGACGCTATATAAATAAAGCTGAATTGAATTGAATTGAATAGGTCTCTCAACATCCTCTAATTGACGGTGACTATCTACATGAAGTCCAGCTCTCTAGCCAGATGTGTGATGAAACGTCTGCTTCAGGAAAGTCCAGTTGACGTTGTGATAGCAATGTTTAATAAGGAAAAACTTATATTATTTCGGAATATTATTAAAGTGTAAAATGCTGTATTCGACACTTCACAGTCTATGGCCATCATGACAGCTTGGCTAAATGCTAGTAGGCTAGTTTAAGGACTGTTAAGAGAGATATGTTTCCAGTATATAAATCACACAGGTCAACATTAACAGAGAAATCACGAAACTTACAGCAGCTGTCTCAACAGTACTTGCTTCTTACGATAATAAAACGGAAGGAATGTTACCGTGAGCTACAAGCGGCTCCTCAGTCTGGTGGTGCTTCTTCTTCTGCTTAGAGGTATCAAGCGACTAACAACTATGAAGTTACATTACTGCCGCCCTCTGGCGTTCCACGATTACTTTCGGTATCCCGGTGTGGCTAATACATACATTTGAATTTTTGGAAATAAGTCATGGGAAGTCTGGCTTATTATAATATTTGGCTCGCTTGGTTCTCTTAGAAGAGCCGTCTCTTATGACTCTCAAATGGCTGTTTAGTTTCACTCAGACCCTTCTTTTTCATCATAATTTAGCCATAATGAATGTGCGCTGGTAAGCAGTTCATTCATTGTTTTCATAAAAGCCTTATTTTCTATGCATTTTTGTATGTGCCTGTGTTTAACACACCACAGCAAAGAAATCAAATAAATAAATAAATGCCAGAATCTAGATACGAGACTTTAGTGCAGGTTGGCATTCAGAAGTACCAGATGCCTCAGCTTGGATGTCCAGTTTTGTCTAAGTTCTTCACTTTTTCCCCAATGCGTTTATATCTGGATCCCCATCTGTACCACTAATCTTGCTGTCTTTGGAGCATTATTCCCCAGTTTAGTTGAAAAAATAGTGGACAGGTTAAAGTATAACAGGAATTAGACAGGGCAGACAACAAAAAAGCTCTTACACCAATCACAATGACACATGACACGCATTTTATATCACACTGAAGACAGGGAATGTGAGCTTTTGATACATTTAGCAGGCACATTTACAATAGAGATATTTTCTGGAAACATGCTGAAAGGTTAAGAGCACTTGGTTGAGTATAATAGCATTAGTGTTGTCTACAGATAGGTGATGTGTTGTTAGTTCATACTGTACATATTCACCAAAGAGAACACAGCAATTAAAATTACTGTAGGTCAAAGGCAAGTGGAAAAGAAATGATGTTGTCCAAAGTTGAACTACCACACTGAGGATCAACAGATTTCATTAGTGACTGATGAAATAAGATTTATGGTCTTTCAATCAATTGAGGCTTCTGAGATATAGGATTACAGTGGTATGCAAAAGTTTGGGCACCCTTCTAAGATTTCATAATAATTTGCTCTAACTTTATAAAAGACGATCACAGCAACAAGATTTTATTTCCTACAGAGATGTAGACATTTGAGTGTTTTCCAGACCAAAATTCTTAGAGTATCATTACAAAGTTTTATTATAATAAATTAAAATGTAAAAAATGGTATGTGCAAAAGTTTGGGCACCCTTTTAATCACATTGATTTCAAGACCTGTAGGGATTTGTAGCTGACATGTTGCAGCCCAAAACTGCTTTGATTAGCTTGTGAGACCTTCAATTACAAAGACAGGTAAAACCAATCATGAAAAGGCTATTTAACAGAGGCAATTGTTGGCTGTGCTTGTCCTATGCTCCTGGCAACATGGGGGCATCGAAACAACTCTCCACTGACCAAGAAACTAAGATAATTCATTATCATGAATTAGGAGAAGGGTACAAGAAATTATCAAGAAGGTTTGGGATGTCTATTTCATCAGTCAGAAATGTGGTGCAGAAAAGGCCAGAAGAACAGTCATTGTGAAGGAAAGATGTGCTAGGCCAAAAAATACTGGAAAGACACAGGCGAAGGATGGTTAGAATGGTCACAGACAAGCCACAGACCACCTCCAGAGAACTACAAGAACATCTGGCTACTGATGGTGTAGTTGTTCATCGTTCCACAATCCAGCGCACTTTGCACCAGGAAAAGCTCTTTGGAAGGCTGATGCGCAAAAAGCCTTTCCTGAGTGTTTGTCACAAGAAGAGTCGCATGCGGTATGCAAAAGCACATCTGGACAAGCCAGAAGCATTTTGGAAAAAAATACTGTGGTCAGATGAGACCAAGATGGAGTTATTTGGTCAGAACAAGAGGAGGTATGCATGGCGAAAAAAACACACTGAATTCCATGAGAAGAACTTATTGCCTACTGTGAAATTTGGTGGAGGGTCCATCATGTTTTCGGGCTGGGTGGCTAGCACAGGGACTGGAAACCTTGTTAAGTTGAGGGCTACATGAATTCCTCTCAGTATTAGCAGATTCTTGACAAGAATGTTCAAGAATCTGTCACAAAGTTGAAGCTACGCCGGGGTTGGATTTTTCAGCAGGACAATGATCCCAAGCACTGTTCAAAATCCACCAAGGAATTCATGCAGAAGCACAAGTACAATCTTCTGGAATGGCCATCCCAGTCCCCAGACCTTAACATCATTGAAAATGTATGGATTGATTTGAAGCAGGCTGTTTACGCACGGCAGCCAAGAAACCTGACTGAACTGGAGGCGTTTTGTATGGAGAAATGGACCAAAGTACCACCTGCCAGACTTCAGGGACTTGTCAGTGGCTATAGGAGGCGTCTACAGGCTGTTCTTGCAGCAAAAGGAGGGTCTATTAAATATTAATGGAATTATTTCTTTGGGGTACCCAAATTTATGCACATGCCTATTTTTGTTTAAATATTCATAAAAATGTTTCTGTTGGACCAATGAAAATGATTTCACTACTGAGATGTTTCTGTTTCCATAAGGTATAACATTTGTTAAAATAAAGTTGCTGCTTCAAAAGCTCAGCAAGTGACAAACTGATGCAATAATTTTCCTAAGGGGTGCCCAAACTTTTTCATCCCACTGTATGTGCAAGACTACAGGACAATGTCATCTGTAATTATAAGGGCATGGAGTGGGTCCTGTAACTTCTCATAAAGAGGTACCTACCAAATCTAAATGAGTCAGCACAATAACCACTAATGACAGTCATATGCTTGTGGTTAGTGGAGTCTGGTTATTGTACAAACCTTCTCTACTTCGCTGTTCAGTAAACAGTCACGTAGATTCAGAAAGATTCTTAAAGCCTTGGTATGCTCTTCAGAGTTGTGATACCTCATTTCTTTTGTACAATTGTAGCTGCAGAAACAGAATTCGACACCTTCAATTAAATCATATGAAATCTCCTGGCTTCAGATGAAAAATTCCTAATGTGTTTACACAGTACAAGCATAGTCAGCACTGGTTGTAACTTTTCTTGGGACAGACACTTGATACTTTGATTGGTGGGATTGTTATGATATGAACTTTAAAACGCTCTACTATTGTTACTCTGTGGTTCATAAATTATTTAGCTTTTGACTGGCCAAAGGGATTTATACATGACATTAAAAGGAAAACTAATTCCTCAGTTACATCAATGTCTGCTGAGTCGTTGTCGCCAAAACCCTGCAAAAACAAAAACAAGTTGAACCTCAATTCACTGCAGCTCCATTACATAACTGTACCAGCCAGTAAAACAGACTGAGTGCTTAACTTAAACAAAAAAAGTACAAAATGACATTTGTGTGACCAGGGAGCAACTGACTTTTTTATGTGGCTCTACGTTTACAGTTGAGAAGTCTGTGCATTGCTGTTAAATAGTAAAGTAAAAGTTTGTTATGTTATGTTAATTTCAAATATTATTATTGCTCTAGCGCTTGTATTGTTTTATATAGCTGTTGCAAATAACTTTCTGGTGTCTTCTAGAAATGAGAAATAAGGAGACAATGACCAAAATTGACTAAAGAGTGGCTTCAGCAAAAAAAATAAATGAATAAATAAACAAAAAAGAAAAGATTCATATTTCAGAAGGAGAGATCTGAGAACCTTAATCCTACAAATAATTTTATGGGGACCTGTAGAGAACCATAACCAACAACAACAACTGTAACAATAAAACAAAAACAGATTGTAGTTCAGTAAACTTAAATCAATATTGGACTCATGTTACTGTGTCTGACAACACAGACTCATAGTTTTAGAAAGATTTCCAAAAAAAGGCACACATCAATTAAGAAGGTATACAAGTCAAAGAACACTGAGCCTTCAGCTAGCAAGTGGTGTGGTCCACTTGGTTGTTAACAGTACAGTCATGGCCAAAAGTTTTGAGAATGACACAACTATTAATTTAATTAATTAAGTCTGTTCCTTCAGGGTTTTTAGGTGTTTGCCAGATGTTTTTATGGTATAATGACATACAATTAGAAGCATTTCACAAGTATCAAAAGCTTTTATTGAGAATTACATGCAATAGGTCAATATTTGCAGTGTTGACCCTTCTTTTTCAAGACCTCTGCGATTCTCCCTGGCATGCTGTCGATCAACTTCTGGACCAAATCCTGACTGATGGCCGTCCATTCTTGCATAATCAATGCTTGGAGTTTGTCAGAATTTGTGGGTTTTTGATTGTCCACCCGCCTCTTGAGGATTGACCACAAGTTCTCAATGGGATTAAGATCTGGAGAGTTTCCTGGCCAAGGGCCCAAAATCTTAATGTTTTGTTCCCTAAGCCATTTTGTTATGACCTTTGCTTTATGGCAAGGTGCTCCATCATGCTGGAAAAGGCATTCTTCATCACCAAATTGCCCCTGGATGGTTGGGAGAAGTTGCTCTCGGAGGACGTTCTGGTACCATTCTTTGTTCATCGCTGTGTTTTTAGGCAAGATTGTGAGAGAGCCCACTCCCTTGACTGAAAAGCAACCCCACACATGAATGGTCTCAGGATGCTTCACTGTTGGCATGAGACAAGACCGATGGTAGCGCTCACCTCGTCTTCTCCGAACAAGCCTTCTTCCAGATGCCCCAAACAATCGGAAAGGGGATTCATGAGAGAAAATGACTTTACCCCAGTCCTCAGCAGTCCAGTCCTTGTAACTTCTGCAGAATATCAGTCTGTCCCTGATGTTTTTGCTGGAGAGAAGTGGCTTCTTTGCTGCCCTCCTTGACACCAGGCCTTCCTCCAAAAGTCTTCGCCTTACTGTGCGTGCAGATGCACTCACACCTGCCTGCTGCCATTTCTGAGCAAGCTCTGTACTGGTGGTGGCCCGATCCCGTATCTGAAACAACTTCAGGAGACGGTCCTGCCGCTTGCTGGACTTTCTTGGGCGCCCTGGAGCCTGTTTGGCATCAGTTGAACCTCTCTCCTTGAAGTTCTTGATGATCCTATAGACGGTTGACTGAGGTGCAATCTTACTCGCTGCAATAAACTTCCCCGTTAGGCCCTTTTTGTGCAATGCAATGATGGCTGCACGCGTTTCCTTGCTGGTAACCATGACTAACAGATGAGGAACAATGGCACCATCTTCCAGTTCCAAGTATCCAGTCACTCAATCCTGAGAGATTGATCTCCAGCCTTGTCCTCATCAACACCCACACCTGTGTTAATGTGTGTGACACCTGTGTGTCATTGAAATTATGTTAGCTGGTCCTTTTGTGGCAGGGCTGAAATGCAGTGGAAATGTGGTTTTAGTGATAAAGTTCATTTTCAAGGCAAATAGGGACTATGCAAATAATTGCAGTTGAGTGGATCACTCCTCATAACATTCTGGAGTATATACAAATTTCCATTATAAAAACTGAAACTGCAGACTTTGTAAAAACTAATAGTTGTGTCATTCTCAAAACTTTTGGCCATGACTGTATAACACAAAAAGGTAAAATGAATGCCAATGAACTGTTATTTGTAAATAACAACTAAATAAAACACGAGCGTCAACAGGAAAAACATGACCATAAAAAGATACAAACTACACAAACTTGTTGCTGAATAGTCATCACAGAGCACAGTTTTATTGATACAGTGCTTTAAAAACCTGCTGAAAGCTTTTCTATACTGGACCAAGCTTACTGACAGCAGCTTTAAGGTCATGCATAAATAGGGAAATTGGTGGATGAGGACACACCAGTACAGTGGTGCAGTTGGTCTAGTTGCGGTAGAGCCGAATGTGCTGAGATATTTCGCTGCGGCACAAAGGGCAGCTCTGCAGAGCATCACTGCAGACCTGACAACAGCATACGTGACCACATGGCAGGAAGATGACTTGGGACTGCAGAGGAAAAAAGATTAGACACAATCATCCATCTGGATGACAGCATACATGTACAGTACATGTGCTAAAGTTTGATATTACTCGTATGTAATATTTGTTTACATTTAGCAAATTTTACATTTAACATATCTTTCCTGCTATTAAACTGAGACACTTTATTCATATAGTACTACAGTTTAGACTATCTGTGTAATAAGTGACCAACAATATTACACCTAATGTGTGTACTATTGATTTATTATGAAGAACTTTTCTTACCCCAGTCTCCATGCACACCACACACTCAGAACTGCCTGGTCCATCGACGGGGGTGGGGCCTGAGGGGGTAACAGGAGTCCCTGGCGTGAGCGGAGGGCTGGGACTCTGGGCTAAGGAAGGAGCAGTGGGGACAACTGCTTCCTCTTCCTGTTGAGCAGCCTTACAAGCTCCTGCTGGAGGAGGAAAAGGTCAGCGGTTAATCAAGCCCTCAACTGACTAATCATGTCAGGCCAATTAACATCTCTCTGATAATAATAAAAATAATAATAATAATAATAATAATACATTTTATTTATAGGCGCCTTTCACGACACTCAAGGTCACCGTACAAAATTGTTAAAATAAACACAGTTTAAATACACAAAATAACACAATGAAAGTACACACAAGCAAATACAGAACATATAGTTACATACAAATAAATTACAGATAGCATGGGAGATAGAAGTGAGACTATGGAATGGAGTAGGCCTATCTGAATAAATAAGTTTTGAGCTTAAATAGCAATTTAATGAAAAGGGGCACAATTCAACAGAAGCTACATGCTCATCAACATGGTAGTTTGAATCATCATTTTACAAGCAGTACATTCCATATTTCATATTCTCTGAACAGATGGGCAGAAAATTTTATCTACCCCACAATAGCATAAAAACCCCTCATTGAAACCAGTTAGCATAAAAACTCAGTCCATAACTTAAATTGTGATTTGTGTATTTATTTTAGAATAATATGTAAAAATGTAGAGTGGTACTTAATATTAGATTTGAATTAACTGAGAGGAAATGAGGGTGACATAATATGTATACCATGTACTTGTATAAAGGTATAATATGCAGTAATAAAGATTGTGTAATGTACCCTGAGGCTGGCGTTCTCTGGCCCAATTGAGAAGAGCTGTCTGGATTCCCACTTCATTAATTCCAAGCTGAAAACAGAGAAATTAATAAAGCTAATTATTTTGCATATTCACTAACAGTAAAATCTGAATTCAACATTTTTGGCACATGATATAAACATAATACTGACATTTTATCATTGTTTAAGGAGGACTTTGTTAGCAAGTTGTTTGCTATTTATACATGTAACTGGAACAGAGAAACGGTGTTCCTCTTATAGTTCCCCTTCCATATGTCCACTTACTGTGCCCGTCTGCTGTTTGATGCCGTCCAGGTAGTTTTAAGTGGGTTTTAGTTTCTGGTTGTAGTTGAATTCTTACAACTGTTACTCGCTTTGGACAGTAGCCATGTTGATCATGGGAGTCATGTTGCTAACACTACAGTTAGCACTGAGGAAAACAAACACTACAAACACAGACAAGAAAACCAGCTGCAGGCCAGAAGGTTTGTTCTGGCTAGTAATGTACAGTAGCTAACGTTAGATATTTAGATATCACTAGCCTGGTCCATTCAGGCTCCAGAAATGGTGATAACATCATTTCAGCAATTTCATTTTAATATGATTAAATAACTATTACTATTATCTCTGTTATTAGTGCCAAGTGCCTATGACACGAGGCCACTCTTGATCTTCTGTGTGTTTCTTTGCAGTTTTATTTTTACTTAATATTATTCATTTTCCGCCCTTTTTCGCCGATTAATGAGGCCTGAACCGGCGAGAGGACCCCAACACATGATAAATCGAAACGTGTGTTTTGATCCCGAATCCCGTGCTATTACTTTTATAAGCGATCGGTGAGTTTTTCGAGAATTTATTTGCGAAAAACCGCGAAAAATCAACAGGCATTTTCTACAATCAACTGCTCTGGCATACTTTCACCCAGAGACTTCATTTGAACTTTAAAACGTAGACACTCTTGTCTTCTCTTCAGAGATTCCCTTCACTTATCGACACCTTTTACCGTTTTTAAACCATTAAGCCTCAAAGTTGTGAAGGTTTTTACTCAAATTTTGGGGTTTATAATGGGTGCGTATTGCGCGGAATGTTCGCGCTAGAGTGGATGACATCATCAGCCAGAGTGAAGAGGAGAGATGAAAATTAGGCAAAAAATAAAACAGAAACTGCTCCGGTGGCCACAAATTTCACACCACAGACATAATTTATACATAGAAACGTAGGAAAATGTGTCTTCTCGCTCAAATTTCGTCTGCTAAAGCTGTAAGTCTTATAGTTTTGGCGTGAGATGCAAAGATGCGCCAGCAGCACCCATCCACAGCTCCATAGACTGCCATGTTAAATTTCTGGAGCAAAGCAGAAGCAATCCTTTCTTTGAATCGCTTTAAATAGCTCACATTTTCTTCATTTTACCCACAAACTGCACATCTAGACGTTCAGGAAAGCCTCGAGATACCCAAAGTGAAGTCAGTTCAACGATTGGAAACACGGTTTGGCCACAAGGCCTTCCTGTTCGAGTAGGTTCGTTTCAGCATTTTCTCTGTCTTCTAACTGAAATTCAAACTGGTAACGTGTCAACCAGGCCCCAGGGCTTACATACGCTCACACATGCAGCAGAGGAGGAGGGGCTTCACAGAAAGAGGCGGGAAACTTCAAACTGACATAAGTAACTGGTCTGTAGGGCGGCCATTTTGGCTAAGTTGAACAATGACAGGTGTCTGTCTGTCATTGGCTAGCGCGTCATGTCATTGGCTAGCGCGTCATGTTAATTGCTAACATTAGCGGCTAATGCTTATTTTTAGTGGGTAGCATTAGTGGCAGCATTAGCCTGTTAGCGAATAGCATATTAGCAATTAGCATGTTAGCATTAGCATGCTAACAATTAGCATGTATTTAATTTTTAGTGTCTAAAGAGACATGCTAACACTAAACCAATACTAAAATTAGTGGCTAGCGCATCATGCTAATTGCTAACATTAGCAGCTAATGGCAACAGCCCACTCGGCACTTCAAAAATTTCCACGGGAATTTTCTAGTTATTATTATTTTTATTTTTTTTACAAAAAAAGACAAATAACATAACACTCCATACTTTTCTTATAATTCAGGTAAACTTGGAGATGAGAAGACCTGTAAGCTGTTAGTGTTGTCAAATAAATAGCTGGTGTCATGGTGACTAATGGATGGTTGATGATCTGCAACCCCAAAGTTAAAACTGTGAGCAGAGATGACCACTTGGTGGCAAGTGACCTTACTAATTGGCTTTTGTCTCTAATTGCAGTTCGCATTCCAAGCATCACAAAACTTTTGTCAGTGCACGACTTCCTGGTACACCGTAATCGGTGTACCAGTCAGAGTGTACACGTCAGAGTTCAGATTATCATAGACATATATACAGTATATATGTATATATGTATATGTCTATGCGGCTGACGGCTACCAAATGGAATTTGCATACCACCGAAGCACTTCACCATATTTTTTTTCTTTTCTTTTTTTTACCATTTTCAAGTCAATACTGTTCTGAAAAAGTACTTAAATGAAACTTTAATGAAATTTAATGCTATTGAGTATGTCATTATTTTCATTTAAAAAAATTAAAGTGACGGGTAAAAATAGATCACGATGGAATTTTTATCAGATTCTGCCAGTCAAAATGATAGACAACGAATAAGTCTAGTGCA
Organism: Planiliza haematocheilus; assembly: GCA_005024645.1. Lineage (NCBI taxonomy): Eukaryota > Metazoa > Chordata > Actinopteri > Mugiliformes > Mugilidae > Planiliza > Planiliza haematocheilus. Next base: position 1,058,529 of record SRSE01000582.1, on the reverse strand, counting down.
ACTTCTGTTACAGACATACCTTTTTGAGGTCAGAGGAGTTCATGTGGCAAAGAGTCTGAGTTGTCACATGATGATGAGCCAGAATGGGCAGATAGTGCTGAGCTGACAGTCTGCACAGCAGGTTGACTAACTCTTTCTCCACACCTGCTTCCTGCAGATCAGATCACAATTTAAGAACATCATACTTGGTTTTCAGATGTTTATATGTGTTCATCCTGCTCTGTTCTGTACTATACCTGCATGCGCAGCGAGAGGGGCTTAGCATCCAATAGTCTCTGGTACTGGATCATCCAGTAGTTCTGCTGATTGGACTCTGACTTATGCTCCATCTCCACCTGGAAAGCAAGCAACATAATTCAAGTTTAAGACAATGACAAGTGGACAATCTCTATCTCCAGCACACTTTGATACTACTTGATAAAATAAACAGTAAACAGTAGTCCTTTAAATTATGTAAGAATACTTGCATTATCTATATCCTAGTGATTTGAGTAACATTTCTGTCAAGGTGAGTAAATGGTAAGTTTTACTTGGAACAAACTTTACTATTTTGAGTCTATAGGACTTGTTTTTCCTCATGTATTTTGTCTATTCTTCATTCAGAAATGGAGGTGAGATTTTTACATTCAGTTTTAATTCCAGATGAATCTATGCCAACTTGTCAGGTTTAAGAGCAAATCTCGAAACACTTCACAGTGCCATCTCAGCTAAATCTGTGCCAAATCTCTGTACCAAACATATTTCACTTCAATTAAATTATTCTAAACCACTTCTGATTTGCGAACTATATTTGGTAGCAGCTGTATTGGTATGGTTTTATAGTTATGCTAACTGAAGAGTTCTTCTCCTTTTAATTACCTTCTTCAAGAGGGGGATCTCTATGTGATCAGTATTATCTTTACACAATCTCAGAACAATATTTTATAGTCCACATTATATCTATTCACAAAGAAAAAAATTGTTGACAAATGAGGCCCAAAAACTCCCATTAGGAGATCCTGTCTAGAAATTAAGAGATACAGAGGTCATAATTACAGGATAATTACTCCAAAAATGCATTTCTATCGTGAGCAGATGGAACAGTACAGTTAGTCTTAATGCATTTATGTTACTCAAGGGTAAAGAACAAATCTCCCAAGTAAGACAACAATTTACCTCTTCAAGTGAACCAGTCACTATTTTTTAAGTAATTAAATCAAGTTGCCAGTTTTTTTTAGTGCATTAAACATGGCCTGAAATTGAAAAGACTGAATTTAGAGCAGTAAGCACTGTGCTTATTTCCTCACCAGAACCTGCCGTAGCTCCTTCTCTCTCTCGTCTCTCTGCTTTAATAGCTGCTGCAGTAAGTCACTTAGAGCTGTGCGCTGTTCCGCAAGAATATCCTGGATGCATAGGCAGAGTGACAATATACAATGATCAGTAAATGCTAGGGGGTCTCTATAAAAAAGCAATAAACTAATAGTAAAACTAATAAAATGTATTGTTCACCATCTTATTTGGGTGTGTTGCTAACATTTGCAAATTACTAGAACAAGTAGGCAAGTACCAAAGTATCAAAAACTTGGTACGTATGATAATCTGATGATGATGTTGCGACATGAAGTAATTCATCCTGAGGACAACATAAATTTCTGAACCACATTTCATGGTAGTCCACAAAGTACTCATAAAATAAACTCCCAATTCCATTCCAATCACACACACTGGTCTGAGGACAGAACAACAGTATTTATATGTCAAAGAACTTAAACATTTACGGTATAACTCAAATATAAGACACTGACTGATTTGATTTTTTTGTATCTGTATGTATTGTGTATCAGCAAGCTCAATATCTTTTGTGTTTGAACTACTGGTAGGACAAAAAAGAATTCCTTCAGCTGATTCAAAATAAGGCAAGGGATACGCGATGAGAGCTACACTGCCAGGTCCAAAAAAAAAATACTCTAATATCTTGTTGAACTGCCTTTAGCTTTGATTATAGCACGCATTCACTGTAGCATTTTTTTGATAAACTTCTGCCATGTAACAAAATGTATTTCACCAAGATCTTGTATTGATAATGGGAGAGTCTGTCCACTGCAAAACGCCTTCTCCAGCACATCCCAAAGATTCTCATTGGGGTTAAGGTCTGGACTCTGTGGTGGCCAATCCATGTATGAAAATGATGTCTCATGCTCCCTGAACCACTCTTTCACAATTTGAGCCCCATGAATCTTGGCACTGTCATCTTGGAATACGCTTGTGCCATCAGGGAAGAAAAAATCCATTGATGGAATAACCTGGTCATTTAGTATATTCAGGTAGTCAGCTAACATGGTTGTTTAAGAAATGAGAACCTACTCATTGCATCAGTAAGGGTTAAACTTGTTGTCAGCTGAGAGATGATCACCCATGCAGTTATCATCCAATTGGAGGCTCGTACCTGTTTGCTTAGTTAAATCCAGGTGGATCCTTTCTTTTGGCCAGGCAGTATACATTAAACCATGGTTTTTGATTTAAATTTGCTTTCAGAACTTTGCAAATTTAAGATAAAAAATAAGCTAAGAATACAAGAACAGAATAAAATCTAATTCTAAACTTTCCTCTGTGGAAATTATATGGAAAGATTGAGGACATTGTAATAAAACCTATAAAAACAAGGGGTTTCATGCATAAATATTCTCTTTCTTTTTCTCCTATATTTTTCATTACTCAAAGCAAAAAGATGAAAATAATAAAATCCTACGTAGAATACATACAACGTGAGTAGACAGCCAGTTATTGAATTACCACCTTTTTATGTTGATGTATAGGGTTTAATCTTAAATTGGATGTGCGTGCCAGGCCCTTTGCAATCCATATGCAATCCAAGGGCAGCATGCTGCTAGCGTTATACTAAGACAGAGGAATTAGACCCAACAAATGTGTCATTTCTTCTGAAAAGGTAGAAACTTTCCTTGATAAAGTGTGGCAAAAAACTTATTATTTAAAAGTGTGTGCACGAGGTCACCCAGCCAACAAAGCTGCGTGGCATACCATCAGTGCAATTAAAACTCAGGGACGTGCGGTCAGGGGAGGCAGGGGAGGCAGACCTCACATCATGAAAAGTAATGACGATAAAATAAATGAGATAAAATAAATCATACTATTTGTCCATTGGTCTGGTTTGAGTACCAATAGGTAGAAAAGCGCTATATAAAAGCAAGGCCATTTACCATATAAATGACATTTCTGTATGATTCTCGTCACTTCAATCATTTTTGTAGTCAAAATCGCTGAATTTACGTATGTCTTGTGTGAATTCAGGGAGCACGCGAGTTGAGGCAAAAGTCTCACCTCGGCTTACACAATCTCACACAAACTGGGTTAGACGGCTCGAGTCCTTGGCACGTGCCTGTGGCTAAATCTCTGTGTATACCATCAATATATTGGTTGCCTACATTTTGTATCCCAATCTTTCCCAATCAATATTTCGTCTCGTCTATCTGACATTAAACTGCACTGAAAAAAGAGAAGAGGCAGCCAGTACTTGTGCCTCATGGAAGAGGGCGCTAGTGAGCCACAGGTTCATTGCTGTTGCTCTTCTTCTACGCTGAGTGAACTGTCAGTCCATTTATCTTTAATCTTTTCTCTGTGCCCAAAAAAGCCTCCAGTCAAAACAGGAAGTGGTAAATGATGGAAGATATTTTGTTTAACAGTCTGTATTAAAAATGGATAAAATCAGAAGATTTAACAACACAATATTAAACTATATCTTTAATTAAGGTGATGATATGGTTTTAAATTAATTTCTCATTTGAGATAATCAGTGTAACCAGTAAGTGTGAAAGCAGCCAATTGAATGGTGAATTTAAGCTATTCCATTGGGTTCATGATTATAAATCTGTGCCAGCCACAAACCTCACCGCACGTCACTGTTAAAACTGTATATGTAGAAGAAAAATTGTTTAGTCTGACAATTAACGCAAAAAAAACTACTGCCATGGAGACTATTACAGCCACAGGATGAGACCAGGAAACTATAGACCGCATAACCCACGATAAGAAAGCAAGATCTTAAGACATATTTGAGGGGACTGAATTCAATACTTGTTGTGACTTATAAATTTATCTTAACTTCCAACCGAAATACAGTATGGGGGTGGAAATGACCATCATCAGGTTTAAATAAACAAGTAAATGTGGCAGGGCAAAGAATGACTGCAGCGATACCCACCTGTAGGTTCTCAGCATCCAGACTGCGTTTTTTAATCTCCAGTTTAGTCAGCTGCATTAATTCACCTTCTATGAGCTTAATCTGGGGACATTGGAAAAGCAGATATAAAGCAAGCAGGGTGAGGAGCATGCTGATGAAAATACTGGTAATGAGCTGGTGAAATGACTTTCTGTCTTGAAAGAACACATGTTCTGTGGATACCAAATGTTTACCTGGAAAAAAGGTCATGGTTGTGATTTTTGTTAGAATGAGTGAAAATGAATTACTTTGTGAACAAGCTGTGGCAAATTAAAAGGGGAAAAAAATGACAATAAAGTACCCTGGTGTTCCCCAGTCATCACCAGGAGGATTCTATCATTCAAAACAGTGACTGTAATCTTTCTTAAACCTCCATTAGTTTTTGGCCACAGCAGTAGAAACTCATTGTAAACACAAGACTGACATATTTGCCACCTGCCCACACAGACCTGGTTGCGGATATAGCCATGTACAGCATCTTTTTGGAGCTGCAGGGCCTGGAATGCTGCTTTCTGCATCTCCTCCTGCACAAAATAATTAAAGGACATGATAGGACATCAAGGTTAGCGGATCAAATGTATGACTTTGATTCACAGTCAATATGATTTCCTCACCATGGACTCGTATCAGTAATGACACACCCACGCACCACATACCTCCTGTAATATTTGGGCAATGGCTTTAGATTTGTCCAAAACTTGGAGGGAAAGCATCTTGTCAAACTTCCTGTCCAAATTCTCCATACTGTTACAGGACAATGGGAGAAAAGATTACAACATGTTTCTGAAAAAATACAATTGCACATAAACTTCAAATCACAACTTTGACACCAGTCTGTGGAATATTTTACAATTCAATCTGTGCGATTTTTTTATCCTATTCTATTTATCTTGTTAATTTATCTTTTATACACTACTCTTTTTTTAGTCTGCCCTTTCTGTATGCTGTTGCAAACTGCAGTTTCCCTATTGTGGGAAAAATAAAAGTTTTTCTTATTCTTATTCCTAAAACTTTCTTAGTTTTACACAAGTATGGAATTCTCTGACCTGGTGTCAAGTGTGTTTGTGAGAGTGCATATTTAACCTCCTGCAGGCCTCAGAAACCAGGCTCTGTCTGCGACATTCACTGGCCTCCTGTAGGAGGCTCATAGCATAGTTGTCTGACAGCATCTTCTGCATGGCCGCTAAAAGCAAACAGAGAAGGAAGTGGTTAGCCATAGAGTAAGAGATTGTTTTTTTAGAGAAAGATTTTTTTAGATGGATACCTAAATCCTCATCAATAGATACCATCAGTATTTGAGAATATGTTAACAAACAGCTGAAATATTCATTATTTAACATGATACTACAGGATAACTGTAACTTATATTATCTGGCACAAATAACAGCAAAAAGCTGATTAAATCAAGAAATTAATTTCAAAGCCAGACATTTCTAAAATTGTATTGCTTAGCTAAGGAATGCAAAAAAAATCTTTCTTGTTCATAACAAAATGAGCAGGTTTCGTTTTCGATTAACTCAATAGTCCACAGTGAAAAAATTAGTTGAGTTGACTAAACGGTAATTTAAAGTTTCCATGTCCACAAAAAAAGTGTGCGGATCAAAATTTTTGCCAAGCATTTGATCACACCTTTATTTTTATTTTGGAAGTTTTCCTGTTATTAAAGCAAAACTAGCAGATGTTTTATCTACAGAAAGGCTGGTCGCAAATAAAGATGGAGGTAATTTGGGTTTCAGCAGAATGTTCAGCTCCCCTTCTCTATTGGATCGCTACTAATCATCAGTTTCAGAACCATAAAGCAGTTTCCATTTTCTATGGGCACTGTCTTGGTATCTGTTAAGTCCAGCTCAATACCTGCCACTTCCCTCTTCCTCAGTGAACTGGCTTCTTCCTGTGTGATGGCAGTCAGATGTTCCATACGGATTCTGAAAGGAAATTGGGAGCATTGTAAGGGGAAAGCATGTAACAGTAACCTTGGTGCCATGAGCTGAAATTTAGGTTCAAATGTAAAAATATCATCAACAATGAATGTACCTTATATTCTGACTACACTCTACACTTTTGTACATAGCACTCTCTTATTTTATTTATGTATTGACTTTCTATGCTTAGAGTAAGTTTGCATGTTCTCACCGGCTTCTTCCCACCGTCCAAAGACATCCTCCAATGGTGATTCTAAATGAGTCTTTCATGTGATTCTCTGGATGACTCTCTAGGAACAAATATTCCTCTGTTCTTGTTACAAACCCATATGCTTCGTAGCTCAACCAATAAAATTACATGTATGACATGAACACACCAGATATTTTGTCAAAAAGTGAGTTATTAGGTAACTAGAATGTGCCTTTCCTGAAAACCTGTATTTTTTAGGTATGGGTAAAATTGTATCAAAGGCAACAGATGTGTTCCATATCCCCATCTGTACAACAGTGAAGCTGCAACAGAAAACCTGCCTGAAATCTAGAATCCATAGACATCACCAAAGAAACACCATATTCCTGAATTATGTTCCATTTATACAGAACTGCTGGTTCACCCGGCAACTATAGAGAAGGAACTGTTATGCAGGGACGTGGGGTCTGTATGAGTGTAACATATTTAGTCTTGTTTATCTGACATTAAACCACACTGAAAAATGAGATGAGGCAGCCTCATGGAAGAGGACACTAGTGAGCCACAGGTTCATGCTGTTGCTCTCCTTCTACGCTGAGTGAACTGTCAGTCCATTCATCTTTAATCTTTTCTCTGTGCCAAAAATAGACGATTGTAAATCTAAGCCTTCAGTCAAAACAGGAAGCGGTAAATGATGGAGACACTTTGTTAAATAGTCTGAATTAAAAATGGATCAAATCAGAAGATTTAACAACACAATATTAATATATATAATATATATTTGATTAAGGTGACGATTTGGTTTTAAATTAATTTCTCATTTGAGATATTCAATGTAACCAGCAAGTGTGAAAGCAGCCATTTGAATGGTGAATTTAAGCTACGCCATTGTTTTCACAATTGTAAATCTGTGCCTCACCAGCTACGAACCTCACCGCACGTTACTGCTGTTATGGTAGAACTTTCATTGAGATTATGTAAATAAAGTACCAGTGATAATAATAATAATAATGACGAACTTGTATTTAAGACAGATGCGAATCAATTATAAAACAGGCTAATGATGTTAATGACTACATGCACTAAGCATTAAAAGTTTAATAACTCTGAAGAAAGTTCCAACTCTGACAGAAATCCAATCATTTTAAGAATCACTGTTAAAATCAAATAATTCAACCAGTGCCTGATATACAGCATATTCACTGTAACAGATCTGAATGTTATGGGTTAATATTTTGTATACTCACCGATCTTCCTCCATGGTTTGGAGAAACTCTGCACTCTTTTTCTGCCTGGAAAGATCCAAATTAATATACTGTTAACAAAACCTTATCTGTCTGTGAAGACTGGAAGAATACTGTGTCTAGAAAATATCTAATAACTACTTCAATCTGGTCCAACCTGTTGTCCATTAGCATCCTGCTGATGCGATTGGTTATGCTGTCTTCAGCTTGTCTAACTTTGTCCAACACCAGCATCCTCTCAGCCTCCTGAGCTTTCTGCAGCTGGCTGACCCCCTGCTCCACACGCTCCTGCTCCTAAAGCATCAGATTATCAGATTATACACATCAATATACACTGCCTGGCCAAAAAATATTGTCGCCAAAAAAAAAAAAAAAAAAAAACATTGTTGCACCGCCTTAAACTTTGACTACAGCACTCATTTGCTGCGGCATTGTTGTGATAAGCTTCTGCAATGCCAAAAGATTTATTTCCATCCAGTGTTGGATTCATTTTTCACCAAGATCATATATTGATGATGGGAGAGTCTGACTTCCCAAAGATTCTCAGTAAATCCTGGCATTGTCATCTTGGAATATGCCCGTGCCATCAGGAAAAAACAATCCATTAATGTATTAACCTGGTCATTCAGTATATTCAGGTAGTCACATAATGTTGCTGAACATAGACCTGAGCAACTGCAGCAACCCCAGATCATAGCACTGCCTCCACAGGCTTGTACAGTAGACACTAGGCATGATTGGTGCATCACTTCATTGGCCATTCTTGATGCCAACATCACTCTTGAACAGTAAATCTGGACTCATCAGACCACATGACCTTCTTCCATTGCTCCAGAGTCCAATCTTTATGCTCCCTAGCAAATTGAAGTCTTTTTTACAGTTAGCCTCACTGATGAGTGTTTTTTTTTTTTTTTTGAGGCTTCACAGCTGTATCTTTTCCACGACCATGGGATGTATCTTTAGACATGGTTGTTTGAGAACTGAGAAGCTACTTATTGCATCAGCTGGGATTAAATTGTTGTCAGCTGAAAGATAATCACACAAACAGTAAAAAGCTCCAATAAAGACTGAATATAAGTGGTATCATAGGCAGATGGAAGACACTGCAGTTAACATGCTATACAATAGTAGCACACAATTGCATGAGTAGAAACAGAGAAGAAATTAGAGGACAGGAGCTCAGTGCCAGAGTAAAGAAATTAGAGGACAGAGCTCAGTGTAATGTCCCCCAGCAGCCTAGGCCTATAAGAGCATAACTAAGGGATGGTTCAGTCCAGCCCTAACTACAAGCTATATCAAAAAAGAAAAGTTTAATAGGAAAGTATCAGGGATACTGGGATATCTGAGATAATATCAGTTATCCCAGCTGACAATGGTCAAGAGGCAGGGTACATCCTGTACACTGTATCATACGGCTAACACAGAAAGACCAACAACCATTCAAAGTCACATCCACACATATGTTCAATTTAGACTGACAATTTAACCTAACAAGCGTGTCCTTTGAATGTGGGAGGAGGTGGTGATCCTTCTGGATTGTCCTAGTTCTACAAATTGCTGGTTAGACAGAATAACCATATACAGTATAGTGCTGCATTTGTTTCAGGGTTACCGCATCAATGAAAAATTAATTATTATGATTTAGACAGACCAGACCAGTACATGAGCCTGGATACTCCTTGAGCATGTTACCTAACTTTTCTTTAGTGCTTAACCTGTATCCATATGTCTTCCAATTAGTCTTTAAATATGTGGATTTCATTCTTCAGATAAGAGATAAACCTAAGCTGACTCCAGAAGAAAAGAAAGAGTAATCCTCATTCTCTCCTCCCAGTCTCCCCCACTTCTTTGAAAACATTTATCTTTACCTTTTAAATAATTTGTATGTTAGACTATATATTATATAGAGATCTTATATATACACAAGATCAAGAGTGAATAAGAGGCGTACCAGTCGGACTGAGTTGAGGATGTTTTCTTTGTGGAAGGTGTTCATGAGTAGAAGCTGGGTGTGCTCCTTTTGCTTCTGATCCAGGTGCCACTCAAAGGCAAGCTTTTCCTGTTGCTTCTGATCCTGAAAGGACATACACAGAAGTAAAATGTTATATATAATAATATAATGTGTGGATCTATTTCAAAAAAGCCAGAACTTGAAGAACCTATGTAACTTGCAGTAGCAAAAAAATAAATAAAAAATCTTCCCTCTGTTTTTCACTACAAGGAAACTGTTCTACCTTCCAACTTTTTTGCAAGGTTGCCAGTTTACATTTATTGGAGCAGTGTAACTTGGTGCTTTAACTTTTTGATCAAAGTATTTTTATTTTCAGTTTTTCTTTGCATTGCAGAGCAAATGACAGTGAACAATCCTTCCTATTCCTCCCAACACTCAAAATTAAATCCAAATTGCTAACCCAAACATAAGTACTTTAACTTAATGTAAATAAAGTGGTAGGTGTGTCTTCAGACAAAGAATTTAATAGTGTTTATGTGAACGGCGTGTAACAGTGTAACAGAATCACAAACCTTTCTTTTCTCGTAGTCACTGAATTTGTTCTGCAACATAAAAAGAGGACAAAAAGCTTACAGTATCTTCCATAAAAGAACAATATACAGTATAGCATAAGCAGAAACCAACAAGATCCAAGCAAATGATACCATACAGATTTGAAACAGGGTCCTCTTTGGTCAAATTTTTTTTTGTGAAATCTATTGTACCTGCCAAGCTTCCTCTGCCAACCCATCTAAACAGTCAGAGCTCTGTTTACCAGTGTCGCTCTCCAGCACTGGCAGGAGATACTGAGATGGCGGGCAGTACTCTTCTCCCAGCTCTAGGGGTGGTCACAGAGATATAGACCAACTAAGTGCAAGTCATTCCATGTGTAACATTTTAACACATTTACATGACTGTATTTCAATTATGTTAAAAATTATTAAACACTATCTGACTTCTGCAGTGACGTGGCTGAACCATATATACGTTTTAATTTTCTTTATTTACTAAGGTTTCAGTGCATTCGCATGAAGTAAACCTTCAAATAAAAAAGGATACAGTGGCACAATCTTTTATATTTCACCAAGTACTAAAACTCCATTTAAGCAGATAGAGTATCAATAATAACTAACAGGCTGAGTACAATGAATAGTATTTTTATTACCCTCTACTTGTAAGGGATCAGATATATTCCATGCTTCTTCTAGTGCTAAACATTACTGCATTTAAACAGTAAAACCAGGAAACAATATTGCAATTCCCAACAATTTCACTGCACATTCTCAATGATTTCACTGAAGAAACCACATCTGTGTGCAACAACTCACGTGCCTGTTGTGCAGAAATGTATTTAGCCTCTCACTCATAATGAAACATACAGCTCATCAGTCCTGCTGCTAGAGTCAGCTTTTGTCAAAAAGATAAGTCGACGTTCCTCATTTGGTAGGTCAGTTTAAAACAATAGACTCTGGCCCAATTTGACACTTTTAAAGTAATAAAGGATAGTGAGGGTGTGAGTTGTGAGCACCATTAACCCTACCAGTACATAAGAAACGTTGGATGCTCTCTGTTCCTTCTGAACACACAGACGCAGGTGGGTAGGACATCTTATCAGCATTAAGAGTAAGGCTCTGTCACAGCAAACACAAACATTCACATGGTTTATAGAATACCCTCTCATTGTTCTCAACCTTTCTGTATTGCTTTAGTTTTGATCTTAGGACACAGACCTCTAACGTGCGGATGTAAGCCAGAGCTTTGGGAATCTGCATAATGTCATTATCACTCAGGTCCAAGGTGCGTAGGCTACACAACGAACCGAATGATGATGGAAGTTCACTAAGACAGTTAGCTGTTAGGGAGTGATGAGAAAAACACATCCAATATTATTTGTTTATCCTTGACGTTCCATTCATGAACAAGAGGTGTGTAGTCTAGGAGCTGCTTTTTTCTCCTCCTCTCTCCTCTTGTTCCTTCCTTCTTGACCCCAATTTCCCAAAAATGGCGCCGATGCGGGGGCCATGGTCTTTTCTATAGGACCAAAGCAAATTCCTTGTATGTACACACATGCCTGGCAATAAAGCTGATTCTGATTCTGAAGAAAGCAGTAAATACTATACCCTTTAAATTGAGTGTCTGCAGTAGTCGCAGATTCCCAATGGACTCCGGCAAGACCTTCAAGCGGTTCTTTTCCACATTTAGAATCTGACAGAAAATGACAAGATCATGACCAGCATCCATTCATATAACTTTTCTGTGTCGTGGAAGGGTGTTCTTTACCTGTAGCGCTACCAGATTCCCAATGTTTTCTGGGAGTGAAGTGAGCTTGTTCTCATGCAGATCCAAAACCTTTTGGAACAAAACAGAAATATTCTGTCATGTGTATTTTATTTATTTGTCACCTGACGCCGCATGTGAAATATATTTTTTGTACTAATGTAATTTTGCTTGGTTGCTTAGCTACCATTTTATCTGTATATGTTTGAAAATGCAAAAACAGGTCACACTATTACAGTATATGTTTTCAACAGGGATTTAAATGTCCCATTATGTGTGCATCTGGTTTACCTTTAAAGTGCTGAGACTGCTGATGTCACATCCTTTGGGCAACAGATACCTCAGCTCATTGTTATGGAGGATAAGTACCTGAAGGATAAAGAAAGTAAGAGGACATGTCTGACAGCTGACTGTTCAACTGTGATGGTCTCTAGCACCTTCATGTGAGTGTTTCTGTCCCAGGGCTACATGTTACACCTAAATGTGTAAATGTTCCCACGAACATATGAAACCTCTCCTATAATATAACAACTGTTATCATTGTTATTGTTTCATGCTGTTTTTCTAATTGTGAGTACACTTTATACCCACTAATGTTGGGGCAGGAGGCTGAGAGTGATGGACGCTAGCAGGCTCAACAAACTGAGCACATTGTGATCTTCTCTGTGCAGATCACCCTAGAATATGTATATTCATTCATCTTCTGTACCCGCTTATTCCTGTTAAGGGTCACGGGGGTCTGTTGGAGCCTATCCCAGCTGTCATCGGACAAGAGGCAGGGGCACACCCTGGACAGGTCGCCAGTCCACCGCAGGGCTAATACAGAGAGACCTACGCCTAGGGCTGCACAATTAATCGAATTTTAATCACTATCACGATTTTGGCTTCCCACGATCAAATTTGCGTGATCGAGCGATATTTATAATGCATTATTTCATTCATAGAATGCTCCACGTCAACGTTTTTTTTTGTTTGTTTCTTTGTTTGTCTTTGCAAAGGCAATCTAGCGCTCCGTAAACCACTGTCTGATCACATGCCTCCATGAGCCAGTCAGAGAGGATCCCTGCACCGCGCAGCGTAGTTTCTAGAAAGACAATACTCCAAAGACAATTAGTAAGAAAAGAAATAAAAGGCTTTTATGTAACTCAGATATTACATATTTTTCCCACAAATAGGCCTTTTTTAATATATATATTTTTTTAATTATTCCATAATTTAATTAGAGTCCAGTTCTGGGCCTTACCTCTACCCTGGGCCCGGGACAGCAGACCCGTTTGTCCCGTACATAAGGCTATAAACAATCTTAACAAAGAAAACAAAAAATGTCTAACGTAGCAGAGGCCGAAGCCGAGGGGCTTGTCCGTCATCCATTATGTGGAAGCATTTTGGGTTTAGCGTGCAAAATATGGATGTGAAAGCAGTTAAAATAGACTATGACAATAAATTTGTTTTGGTTGAAATAAACAAATGATCGTGATAATTAATCGTGATCTCAATATTGATCAAAATAATCGTGATTATCATTTTGGCCACAATCGTGCAGCCCTACCTACGCCAATTTAGAATCACCAATTAAACTAATGAGCATGTCTTTGATCAGTGGGAGGAAGCTGGAGTACCCAGAGAGAACCCACGCCACGGAAGGCCATGGATTCAAACCGGTGACCTTCTCACTGTGAGGCATCAGGGCTCACCACCTCTCCACTGTGCCGCCCTGTTATAAATATAATCTTACCTTTTTCTGTAACACCTTACATATGGAATAAGCACTCGAGGGGACCTGTGGCAGATTACAACAGAACAAATACAGAAGATGTTATGTGCAGTATGAACCACATACTAATCTATACATTACACAATCAGCTTTTCCTTCATGTATGTTGTAAGTGACCCTGAAGCACTCGTAAGTTATGCTGCTATCAGCCTAGGCTGCTAGGGAACCTCTTATGACGCACATTTTAGTAGTTGATTATTTTCTAATAAATGCTTATTTTAACATGTATTGTATGAATGAATAAATCATTTCACATTTAATATTTTCCTTATAATATTATTCATCACAAATACAAACATTTATGCAGTGAAGACTTAATAAGTAGAGGTGATCCCTACTATATTTTGCTGTTTATTAATGTAGATAGAATGGGATAGGATTCAATTTTAGTGACCTGTGCCGATTGTAAATGAAAATGAATCAGCATTATTTTTCTACTGTTTAGAGTATAACGTTAATGGAAAATTATAGTTTAGTTCCATTACACTGGTGCATTATTGCAGCTCTAGTTATAAAAGTTAGTTATAAAATCCTAGCTGTGTTGGATTTCTCAGCAGAAAATGAGATGGTCACCTCTTTGTCTTAAATGAAGACAAAAAACCTTATCATACACCCCAGAAGATGTTGAGGGCATGGAATCTGAGTGGGCCATGTTCATAGGCTCCAAAGCAATTTAACAGTCAATCTATATTTCAACCCTCAACTACGGTTATAAATATTAGGTAGTGATGAACAACGAGATAAAGAGGAGTCCGAAAAAAGGAGTCAGGTGAGGTGGTTTAGGCAGTTATTTTTACAGTGAGATGTGCCTCAACAAACAGGCAAACAGAGCTTGAATTCGCTGGATGTAGTCCTCCCACATGTCACTGAAACCAACAACGTCATCAAGGTAGACAGCACAACCATCAAAACCTGCTACCGCCAGTTCATGAAGCGGTGAAACGTTGCAGGATCATTGTACAAACCTAAACTTATGAGATTATACTCAAAAAGGCGACAGTGACGGTGTCACAAAGGCAGAAATCTCACTATATGTACTACAAAATCAAATGCCCTCGTAACATTCAGTTACCTTGGTGGTCTGACAAACTACAGGTAATGTTATAACAATTATAGCATTTCAGCATCTGCTTGTTTACAGTCAAATGCTCACAGACTACACTGCCAGAGAGGTGCGCTAGCAAGTGGTGACAGCGATAGTCAACTAGCAGATACACAGCGATGGATGACTGCTAGAAAGATCGAATTAAATTGTTGGTCAGACTTTTATCAGAAATATATTAGAATTGAATATTGATCAATTTCAACACCTGGTGGATTTATTTTCAAAAGAAAACTGTAAAAATGACAGAAATATAAGTGCTTTAAAGCTTGCCTCGCACCCATGGACAGTTGCACTAACCTCTGACAGCTCACAGGATGAAATGTCCAAAATGTCATCAGCACCAGCTTCTTTAGACTGAAAAAAAGAAAAAAAAAGAAAGAATTTTACACCAAAAATGCATGTTATATTAACAATACTTCTAGAAAGGTGTATCTGCAATTAAATATATGACTGTTACTATATTTGGTGACGCAGCCTAACTATAGCTATTTCAAACTTCAATTTGTAACTACTGTGGTTAGGGAAGCCACGTCCTGTCTGGCATTTAGCACAGCCTGAAGGCAGGGACACATTTGTCCTCCTTTTTGGAGTTTGGGTGGAAAGCATCATAACGTCCTGATTAGACATCCTTGTTTGCAACTTACAAAAATGCTCGGATTAAATTTATCAATTTCCCGGGACTCTGTTCAACTAGAGAGAAAGCCTATCTTCGTGACTCTGTTTTCAGTTACTGTTAGTAGTAAGTAGAGTAGGTTGTCCGTTGTCCACAAACCAGAGGGTTAGCGGTTCAATCCCCAGAATGTGCCACATGTCAAAGTGTCCTTGAGGAAGACACTGAACCCCCAGTTGCTCCAAGTGCTTGGCACTGCTGTGTGTGCTTGTGTGTGCTGACTACCTGTGTGCGTGAACGGGTAGGTGTGTGCTGTAAAGTGAAAAGTGCTATATAAAAACGAGGTCGTCTACCATTTACCCCTCAGTCAAAAGTAGGATTTTCTAAGCTGTGACACACTGTTCTTACCCGGCACAGCTGATGCTCCAATCTCTTCTGGGAGTCCTCGCTAGGCTTCCTCTTCCTGAAGAACAGAGGCATCCTGAGTCCAGCCTGTCCTGCCGTCTCTCTGCCTTCTGCGTTTTGCCTTTGCCCCTCCGCTACACAAGAGTTGGTCCAAAGGCCTGATGGACAGGTTAAAAAACACTGGAAAAGTATAGATAGTAAAGACTGAATATTCTATGGATTAGGGTTTCTGTTAGGGTTCTGTTAGTTTTCAAAACTGGGACATGACGGCTTTATAGAATATCACAAATAATAATTAGTGATATTGGCCAAGTATACTTGTGTATACATGGAATGTGTTCTCTGCATTTATCCCATCCGTGAATTAGTGAACACACTGTGAGGTGAAGCACACACTAACCCGGAGCAGTGAGCTGCCATGCTACAGCGGCGTTCGGGGAGCAGTGAGGGGTTAGGTGCCTTGCTCAAGGGCACTTCAGCCGCTTTCTACTGGTCGGGGGTATGACTACCACGTATTGGGATAGTATTCTTACGTGTGTCTTCTTTATATTTTTAACGGATTTCTATTACAAAAGCCTTATGTTTGATCTACACTGCGGAGCAGAAGGTCGAGGTAAGGGTAATACACAACAAGATGTGTGAGGACATGGGCGTGGTGTGACGTGGGGAGGGGAAAGGGAATACTGTAAATTACGTAGCTCATAGAGCGTGACAAGCACAAATGATATATTCAAAAAAAATTGTTAGACATTACACCTTATAGCTGGTGTTAAGGTACTTATTAGAAAAACAATGGACATGGGTTCGCTGTGTGTAACTCGCTTAAGAGTGCTTCTGATTAAGGTTACCCCATCGCAGTTTCCAGTCTATACAAGTAGCAAAGGCTTGCTAACAAAGCTAGCATGTAAACGAAAAGCCCTAAACGGTGACAACACCCCGTTTAGATACACTAATACGATGTTTCATACTCACACACTGTGTTGTTGTCGGTTCACTCCTCCTCGCTCCTACGAGGCAGAAGAACTAATACGGATTTTCGATGTCATTTAATCCAGTAGAGCAAAATACACCTATGGTACCATGGCCGCTTCTTGGTATAGGCGAACTAAAGTGTATGTTTAGGGCCCTCAAGCCACTAGGGGGCCCCAAAGCTGCATGTTCAACCTCATCTGAGGAGAAGTGAATTGTCCTTTCTTTATCTAGCTATCTCGTGTGTTTATTACATCCCTTGTATGCTTAAAAATAAACGTAGGATATAAATAAAATAAACTACAATGAGAAACTGTGACTGGTGTTTTTGTGCTATTATTAGGTCATATTTGTTGGACCGCACTGTCACACAGTGAGTGACGTAGCGGGCCGCTGCCTGGTGGGGTGGAATAATTGACAGCCATTATTCACGTTAAAATAACTAAACAAACACAGCAATGGCATCAGAAATGTCAGTGGTGCGGTAAAACGGAAGAAAGGGAAAACAGAGGAAGAAAAACGGGATTTGTAGACAATGCGGACTAGAAAAGATTTGTCCGTCATAAACTCAGCTTTAGTGTTTGCTTCATGAAAGTTGGCTAATATAAAATGAATATGTCGTATGTGAATGGACAGTCTGTCCTGCCATAAGAATGACTGACAGTGACTGTTTAAGCCCGTGCGTAAAACTCCGGGGGCGGCACGAGCACTTGGGGGTAAATAAATAAATCAGCGCTGCTACATGGTTTTCTATTATCTGTGTGGGGAATGCTGCTGCAGGCGCCCCTGCTTGCTGAGAAGGTGCCGTGCACAAAAGCTGTGTGTGAGAAAGGGGACTATAAGGGCTAAATTCAGTCACACCTTGACTTTCTTCCATTTCATTACATTACAGTACATTTTATTGTGTTGTAAATGACAGCATTGGGAGATGATCTGTTAGATCTGTTAACTGTCAAGTGCCAAATAAACGCAGATCTGGACAGAAAAAGGTCAAAGCCATCAGGTGCCCAATTTAGGAAAAAGAAAAGAAGAAGAGGAGAAATGTTTTTTCTGTATGATTATAGTCAGTGTTGGGAAAGTTCTTTTTCTACACGAACTAGTTCAGTTCATAAGCTTTAAAGTGAACTAGTTCAGTAGTTCACAATCTTTAAAATGAACTTGTTCGTTCATGATTTCAAATATGAACTAAATAGTTCATTTTTTAGTTCTTTTTACATTTTTTTTTTTTTTTACCTCCAATACATTGCTGCGAGTTATTTGTCAAAATTACTGTCACTGCCCACTGTAGCACCACAGACAGCAATTCTACACCTTTAGAATGAGAATTTAAGTTAGCATCGCGGACAGGATACTGGTATTTGTAGTTTACAGACAAAAGTCACGTTTCTACCGTCTGCCTCAGTACGGTCTTTGCCGAAAAACTCTTTTAAATGTTCATGCTGTGCAGTCTGAGAGCTCCGGACTGTTGCCTTCCTCCTCCATAGCCCATGCTTTGTTGTGATGACGTTTTGTTTGTGCGACAGGGCGACGAGCGGTGTCGCGGTGCAAATCTGTTGCCACATCGGCTGGCTTTCCGCAGCGCTGTTAAGCACAGTTCACGGTGTGTTATATTTGGGGGGTCACTGGAAATCTGGCATAGTTTTGAACGAAAATAGAACGTGTATGAACGATTGACTGTATATACAAGGTATGAACGCGTTCGCAATATAGTTCCTCAATCGGAAATACGAACGGTTCAGTTCTTAGTTCACCAAAATATGAACGAGTTCATGAACTTTCGTTCATTGAACGCGTTCAGGCACAACGCTGAAAATAGGTTAGTTGTCACATGACTGTAGATTTGGTTGGGCCTCTTAGTCGAACAGGGCCTCTAAATGTGTTTTGCCTGGGATTTTGGCACAATGGATTGTAACATCTTGTCCTGTGTACTACTAAATGCTCCCTACCACGATCTCTAGTGAGTAGCTCATACTCCAAAATGGAGTCATCAGTTGACATGTTCTGTATCCTATAAATTTTGGTTGAAGGGGAGTAAGAGACTCCTTTTAACTGAGTGGTCTGCCAATCTGTGTGAGACAGTGCCTGTTTGGTCATAGGGCCTAATTCTTTAGCCTCATGTTGTGGATGGATGGCTAGTGATATGTGTGGTGCGGCCGTATCTTCTATTCTATACCATTCTACCTGTTCTGGAGTCAGGCTGACTGCAGCTGATACCCCCCATGGTCCTCCATAGATGTTTTCAGTTTTAATAGATCATGTCTTACCTTCCAGCTGCTGTCGGTCCTGATACCAATCGGTGGAGTTGCGGTCATAGAACTGGGTGATGTGAGGAGGGTCTGGAGGAGGGACATATGGGTGGAGTTGGGAGAGCCACGGGCGCCACTGCTGATACACCGATAAGACCCCACTGGAAGGTGTGTGAGTGGATTGGATCAGGGCTCATATCAGCGGTTTCATCCTGCACTGGCCTAACGAGATGCTGAGAGGTGGTGGAGATAGTTGCAGAACAGGGCACCTGAGTGCCGTCCGGGAACGTGACCGTAAGTCCGTCCGGCCAACACAAGATGGTCACTCCCAGCTTTATGAGGAGGTCCCACCCCAACAGGTTAACAGGGACGGAAGAAGAAACCACATAGGGATGCAACACATATTGTCCAGCAACGTCAGTCTTTAATGGTACTGTGAATGGCAGCATCTGACTTTTGCCAGAGAAGCCCATAACAATTCAATTCAATTCAATTCAGCTTTATTTATATAGCGTCAATAACAATACAAATCGTCTCAATACGCTTTACAAGACCCGGCCTGAAACCCCCAGAGCAAGCCTGCAGGCGACGGTGGCAAGGAAAAACTCCCTTTTACCAGGAAGAAACCTTGAGCAGAACCCAGCTCATATGGAGGGACCCATCTGCCTAAGGCCAGCCGGGTACAGACAGAGAAAGACAACAGCAAGATAAACATACATCTGTCATAGATACACACATCTGACTAAAGCATACAGGTGGGATGCTATGGTACAAACTAATGATGTTACATGACAGTTAGAAAATGTAAGGGGAATCATCAGCAGGTTGGAGAATCGTTCATTCAGGCAGGAGTGGATAACAGCAGGATTCCATGGAGACTGGGCAGGCTGATGAGACCACGACAACAGATGTAGTATGGAGCTCCACAGGAAACACTCAACTCCAGGCCAGAGATACTCGGAAGAAGGGAGAGCAGCAGTAAACATTCTACATAGTAATAGCACAGAATTGCATGACTAGTAGCAGATAGGAATTTAGAGGGAGGAGCTCTGTGCCAGAGAAAAGAAAGTGGAGGACACGAGAGTGGAGAGAGAAGAAAGAAGAATGTTTGTTGCATTGTCCCCCAGCAGCACTGATGTGACACCCTGGCAGGCGTGGATGTGTCGAACAGGTAACCCCTGTGTCAACCAAAAATGGTTAGTTCATGTTCCTGTACCCTCATGGATAGCATTGGCTCTGCCGTGCTCGTGGTGTCGGGTCTTCTCTGTGGGGCGTGTCATGAAATCTGGTAGGTGCCTGGCTCCTCCCATTAGTCCCAAGCCGTCACAGGATACTGGGTGGTTGGAGCCTGTGGGTGTGGTGCCTGATAAGGAGCTGGTGAAGGTCCTACTCCTCTTCCTCCCCGAGGATAGCCTCGTCCTCGAGGCCCGTGCAGGTGAGGACAGTCTATGGCCGAGTGCCCTGGCGCTCGACAGTGGAAGCAGACATTCAGTTGTGCAGCCTGTAGCATTCCCGGGCCGTACTGTCCTCGTCCCAGAGCATGTCCTCCCCAAAGATGTCCACCTCGTGCATGTCTCCCCGTCCAGTGACCCCTGTAATGAGAAGGAGTAATCCACAGAGGGGCAAGACACAAATCTGGAGTTTCAGGTTCAGCGGGTTCAGCTGCAGCCACCACGACCTCAGCTGTTGCTTTCTGTGCTTTCTTATCTTTCTTATCGTCATTCACCTCCCGTCTGGCTTTCCCAAACTGTAACTTTAACAGCTGTTTCTGTAGCTCCTGAATGTCAGTTTTTTCTTTCCGAGTCGGCAGCTGTATCTTCTCGGTCCACCCGGTCCTGAAAGGGTGCAGGATCGTCTTGTAGTGGAGGCACGGAGGAGGTTATTGTTGATTCGTTGATCATCAAACTCATCGGGCGCTCGTCCTCCCGTCCTGATAACTCGGATGGTAGGGGCAGTGTAATCTGCAGGTTTCCTCCCGTTACCTGAAAAGTGGGAAACATAGTGCTCGGGGAGACGACCTTAGTCTTGGGCGTGTATGGAGATGGGGCCAATGGGGGAGCTACAGCATTGTCCTCCGGTGGCGGAGTTTTCTTCTGTTCCTTGTCCATGGGTTTAGTTTCTTTGTGTGTGTGCTGTATGCCCTGCCATAACACAGCCCTTTTTTCCCACAATCTACTGTCACATTTTTTCTCCACTTTCCGATGCTTCCCTTTTGACGTGCTTTTACCTTTTTCTGCTGCCTGCTTAGCTATCTCCTTGTTTTTCTTCCACAATCTCTCCAACTCCCACAATTTCGCTCCCAACAACTCCGTACACTTTTCTTTCCCTTTAATCATCTCCTCTAAGTCTACTTTAAGTTTCTCCCTCCTTTTTTCTTTTTTCGAATCTCCTCCACAAGCACCAAATCCCACCAACACCTGCATTATTTGATCCTCCAGTGACTTCCAGCGCCACCCACCATCATTCCCCTCAAAACAAAAGAAATATGACACGCTTTGTCCCGAGTACTCAGACCTTAGAGCTGGTTTTTAAGGATCTCAGCTCCGACACCACAACTAGAGATATGTAAAATCACAACTACAAAACAACAAAACAAAATATACTGTACTTTAATCCTTTATTTCTTCTCTTAAGACGTCTTTATTTTCCTCAGTCAACTATTTTCTCATTCCTTTTTTTTCACATTCAATTTTGATTATTTTCTCCCGTTGACAATTTTAAACTTTTAGGGTCCCAAACTCCCTGGGCCTTCAAACCCAGCACATTTCACGGCTTGCCACACCTGGGAATCTTTTATCGGGAAATCTAAACTTTTGGGGGTCCTGAATACCCGGGCCTCTGACCCAGCACTTAACTCTGACCTCGTCAGATCAGAGGGGGTTGCCAAACCAAGGACAGTTTTCTCTTATTCTCTTTTTATTCACACTTCTTTTCTTTATCAACTTATTTCTCTTATACTTCAAACTTCTTTTTCACAAATATTTATCTTATTTCACACTGTGCACTCTGATCAAAAATTTGTAACGACTGTATGTTCAGGGTATTTCAACCCCTTTTTAATTTTGGTCAATTCTGCAGAATTCTCTTAAAAAGGATTCTGCTTACCTTTTAGACGGGTCGACCCGGGTCTGATATCCTTCGATACAATCTGAGTTTCAATCCTTCGTTCCTTCTGGAGCTATCCTGGACAAGCCCCCAAATTGTTGAGGTCAATCCCCAGACCTCCCCAAATCCGTTGATAGCCCAGCAGGAACGAGCACAGAGTCAGAGTTGCAAATAGTAGATTACCTTTTATTCAATCAAGATGTCTTGGAGAGCTCAACATCAACCAGTTTTCATACAGTGGTGTCTCTGTTGAGGTCTAACTTAGAGATTACAGGCTTGTGCTTCTATACTAAGTCTAGGGAGTTTACATGAAGCAGGCAGGACCCACTCCACAAGTTGCTCGCCTCAGTACTTTTCCACTGGTGCTTTTCGCCTCATGACCCAGGTCACGGCCTTGCAGAAAGAAGTACAGGTGCGGCCATCACTCCCGCCATTCTCCCTGTTATCCTCAGTGCTGAATCACTTTGTAGTTAGAACTTGAACATCTGTGCACAGCGTTTCCTGTTACAAAAGCATGCGTGCATAGCATTAATGATATCTAATTATACTTACCCTTAAAAACATTCCTTCTACGGTGAAATACACTGCACACTCTAACTTCCCTACTAAGGCCTATACCTGTTATAAGCATGTCTAAATATTGTCATCCCTCACCAGGAGCCTCAAGGACCATCACATTCCTCATCAACCATGCATGAGATAGGCAAGCATCTGTCATATGTTAATTTGTAAATTGTAAATTTGTAAATTGCTTTTCATGTATAGCTCAGTTTATTGTGTTGTTTTCTTGATGTTACATTTCACACTGTTTTGTTAATTTGATGTTCTTTTTATGTAAAGTGTCTTTGAGTATTTTGAAAAGCGCTTCTAAATAAAATGTATTATTATTATTATTATTATATGAGGACACTGTAGAGGCTAAGCCCTGTATTTGAAGCCCCTGAGGGTTTGCTAGACAAGCACCTATTTGACACGTTTAGAACTTTAGCCACTGAGTACATGTCTTAATAAACAGACTTAACGTCTTACGTCAGTGTATTTATTGCCGTTCACCACGAATAAATCCACAGTATTCAGCAAAAGTGCAGCAAAAGTGCAGCAAAAGTGCAGCAAAGCAGCGTAACCGTGAGCATAAGCGGTCAAAAAACTGTGTGTGCTCCCCGCCGTCAGGCAACACCTGCTACCTGAATGGCAGTTCTTACCTATATTGGCATGACCCCTAATTACATCATTATGCCACCTAGTGGGCACATAAAACTTGACAGGCAAGAGGCCAAATGGCTCCTACAGACATCACTGTTGTTTTGTTTTCATTCTTGCACTTAAAATAGATGTTGGTTTGTTGTATCTTTTTATTTAAAATAAACACTCAAAATCTCTTATTGACATTGTTGTTTTCAACGGTGTGCGCCAATTTGACATTAGGCTCCCATTGGAAGCCAGGTAGGGAAGCGGGAACAGTTTATGTGCGCGACACTGTGACAGTGACAGCTGGAGAAGCCTTCTGAATTAGCTCATTAGTTAACTTTGCGAAACGTTGTAGACATTTTACAAGACATTTGGAGGATTACACAGCAGAGATTCCAAAGATCTCTAAGTACAGATGGAAAGTAAAAGTAAGTAACAGATAATGAATTAAGACAGTTATGATTTCATGATATCTAAGATCAGAACACAGCAGCTAGCTTGCTGTTTACAGTGCAGGAGACCTTTATGTTCAATACAGTTGGCAGAATATTCCATCCCATTACTTTCCACAGGCTGCTGGCAACGTGAGGTTAGCGCTGCAAGACTTTCATGTCTCTAGACATACACACAAAAAAATACATTTGGTTGAGCAACTTTAGCTGTTCCACCTTCTGTGGTGCAGCTCATTGGGATTTGGGTACTTTCCATGCTGGGTAGAGATGTTCCTGTACACTATTCCAGCCACTTGGTTGTGTCTGTCCATGTATGCTAGCATCTTACACTCTGCTACTATATGTTGGACTGTCTCAGAGGCATCTTTGCATAGTCGGCACCTCTCTCTGTGCTGTTTCTGAGTCCAGCCTTTTCCAGCCATTGATAGGTCTTCTTGATGTCAGCCACTTCTTCAGTTTGACGATGGTACATGCCATGTAGGGGCTTGTCCCCACGGTTGTCTGCTCCTCTTCCTCTGCATGGCCCCTAGGGTTGTCTTACACATACCCATCGAGTTCTGGATGAAGGCCCTTAAGTTTCTGTTGATCTTATACAATTCCAGACATTCCAGTATCCATGCGTGCTGCATTGCGTCGTAAGCTTTCTTGTAGTCGATCCAGGTGGTGCACAGGTTGGTCGGTCTGCATTTACAGTCTCAGGTGACTGCTCTATCGACCAGTAGCTGGTGCTTGGCTCCTCTGGTGTTGCTACCAATTCTCTTCTGCGCCTTGCTCATGTATTGAGCTACAACCCATCCCTTAGCAGCAGCTGGTTCATCTGTGCTGCTAGGCGTTCATGGAGTGCCGTTAGCTTCTTCAGCCAGTAAGCATGGATCATATCGGGGCCTGGTGCTGTCCATCTCTTCATCTTTGACTCTCTTTCTTGGAGGTCTGCCATTGAGATGGTTACTGGTTCTTGTTCTGGGAGGTTGCTGCATTCTGCTCTTAGGTCCACTAGCCATTGGGCATCTGAGTTGTGTGATGCCTCTTTTTCCCATATGTTCCAGGTTTCTATTTGGGCCATGATCTTCAATCTCAGGTCAGCAGCTTTTGTACTGAGGCTGATGGTATTTGTTGGGTCTTGGTACCCAGAGGCATAAGATGGCGCCAGTGTGTGAGGCTGGCCGTCAGCTGCTCCGACTGTTGTGTGTGTTTCTGTTGTTTGTAACACTTGTTGCACATAATGTCAACACTCTGCTGGCGTATGATCGCCAAACGCTTCTGGATGTAAGAATCTCCGCCAAACATCTTGTTAACTATGATCATTATGGACAAAAAACTCTGCCTCCTTTTCTACTGGACATCTCGACATACCTCTGCTGCACTCCCAAGCCTCTCCCGCGGCGAAAGCAATACCGCCGCCGGGGTAAGCATAGTGGCTGTTTGGTGAGGCTGAAGGCCTCGTCCTGATCGAGGTGGATCTGGAGCGGGACCTCGCCGTTGTATCTCTTGACGTTCGCTGGACCGTGTCACTGCCTGGTCGGTACAGGTTCGGATGGGATGTTCCAGCCCCAAGGACCCAGCACTCCTCGTATCCGCTGGCGCAGAGTGAATCTGGGGAACCTGCGGCCTCTGTGCCGGGCCTTGCTGTCAGCTGCTCATCCTGATGCGGCAGCTACTGGCCGTGGAGGAGGAATTGCAACTGTTTTTAAGAGTGACTTTAAATGTAAACAGTTAACGCTGCCATCCTCCTTCACCAGCTTTGAACTCAGTTTGTTTGAGCTGGGGCATTCTCACACGGCGCTGTGATCTATCGGCCTCCCAAATATAACAGAGACTTTTTAACAGATTTTTCTATGTTCTTGGCTGATATTATGTCAAAATATGATCGGGTCCTTATTGTTGGAGATTGTAATATCAGTCATTCCCTGAAAGCCCTTTGGCGCGAGACTTTTTAAGCATCATTGTTTCTTTTAATCTCGTACAGTCTGTATTTGGGCCTACACATGAACATGGTCACACACTTGATCTTATTTTATCTTACAGTTTTCCTGTTCTTAACCTGGAGATCTGTGGCGCTTTTTCTCTGATCATATGCCCGTACTTTTTGAAGCTGCCGTTTGCGGTCACACAGTTAAACCTTGCACCGCTGCTCGCAGATGTCGAGTTATTAACCCTTCCACTGCTGCTCATTTCTCTGCAGTTTTCAGTCAGAACTGCGTCATTCCTGAGTCTGTGTGTGATGACACAAAGGCTCGCAACTTATGGTTTCTGGACACCTGTCAGACTGCCATAGACAAAGTGGCTCCATTAAAGACCAGGCAGCAGAAAGCACTGCAGAGTTTACCATCTAGTGTGCACACTCAAAGAACAATCCAGCTGGTACCTAAAAGCACTTCTAAATCATCTTTTTTTTGTGTGCGAAAAAAGTAATAAGACTATAACTATCTACACTGACATTTGATGTTGTACATGATTTTGGTACTCTGTAGAAAAACACAGAGAATTCTTCAATATTTGACGGAAAACCATTCTTTAGGTCGCACCTCTTCCAGATGCTATTTTGCTCCCGACTTCAATCACTGTTTGTAAATGCCTTGCCCATACTAATAACTCAGATTTGGTCTCTCTAGGGAACGCAAGAGCTGATGCTGCTGCAAAAAATGCTGCATTCAGACCCACCATCCTTAATCCTTTGTTTGTTTCAACTCCAGTCTCTATAAAAGACGTTGTGGAAACACTGCCGTGATAACAGAAGGTAGCAGTGTGGCGGGGACCTGACGACAAACCTTGCCTTCCCAAACATTTCTTTCCTCACTTTGCAAAATTGACACATGGGTTGGGACCATGTCTCAAAAGGGGGAATGTTGGATGCTATAACTCAACACTGGTTCACCAAAGGTTTTTCAGTTCATGCTCAGAAGTTTTGTCAATCGTGAATGGTTTGTGCAACACATAATGCAGGTAAAACCAAAACAATCACACACGCTGCACACCCACAACCAGATAGGCCATTTGAACATTTGATGATGGATTTTATAGAAATTTCGTCAGCAGAAGGAAAAAAATACTGCTTGGTAATGGTTGACGTGTGGTCGAAATGGGTTGAAGCATTCCCAGCAAGCATTCCCAGCAAGACACCAAAGAAGTCAAGTGGTAGCAAAGGCTCTGTTATCCCCAGAATGTGCCACATGCTTATGTTTCCTTGAGTAAGACACTGAACCCCAAATTGCTCCCAGCTCCCACTAGTATGTGAATGTGTGTTTGTGCTTGTGTGTCCAGTATCTGACCAGGCAGATGTGTCACCTGAAAGATTTGAGTTTTATTAAATATAACTCAAAAACAAAAGTTCCCAGACATTTCACTCTTGATAAATGGTAAATGGTAAATGGCCTTGCTTTTATATAGCGCTTTTCTACCTATTGGTACTCAAAGCGCTTTTACAGTCAGAGACACATCTACCCATTCACTCACACAAGCACGCACACATTCACACACCAGTGCCACGCACTGGGAGCAGCTGGGGGTTCAGTGTCTTGCTCAAGGACACTTCGACATGTGGCACATTCCAGGGATCGAACCGCTAACCCTCTGGTTCGTGGACAACCCGCTCTACCTACTGAGCCACAGTCGCCCCCTGGTTCATCTGTGCTGCTACTTTTCTGTGAGAGAGAATGTAAGGAACGTTTTAGTACGCACGCAACCTTTGTACATGAGGCCCCTGTACTTGGTTCGGCATCATTATGTTCCCAAAGAATGAGGTCAGCTGAATACCCGAATATACAGAATGACCAGGTTATTCCATCAATGGATTTTTTCTTCCCTGATGACACGGGCATATTCCAAGATGACAATGCCAGATTGTGAAGTGGTTCAGGGAGCATGAGACATAATTTTCACACATGGATTGGCCTCCATAGAGTCCAGACTTTAACCAGTGAGAATCTTTTCAATGTGCTAGAGAAGGCTTTGCACAGTGGTCAGACTCTGCTAATATAGGATCTTGATTTAAAAAAAAAAAAAAAAAAGCTTATCACAACAATGCCACAGCGAATGAGTGCTGTAATCAAAGCTAAAGGCGGTCCAACAACCTTTCTTTTGGTGGTGACTTTTTGACCAGGCATTGTATGATGATAGTGTCGCAAACAAACTAACATTAATATCATAACCACATCCATTGTAAAAAATATTGCCAGTTTGTACAGTTCCTTTCACCACATCTGGAATGAGATTTTGCCTATCGGGAGTATATATCTGGGCATACATGTTAGCTCCCATAGCCACACAGTCCGTTCTTTATACACTATAAAAGATTCATTTTATAAGGGCTGTGGGCATATTTGTCCTGCTATGGATCATGCTACAAGTAAAATCCCTGCTACCATTTGCACATACAGTAGCTGAAGTGAGAGCGAGCAAGACAGCCAACTTCAATGACAAGTTTACAGCTTACGCCACAGATATACAGTGGTATGAAAAAGTTTGGGCACCCCTTAGGAAAATCATTGCATCAGTTTGTCACTTGCTGAACTTTTGAAGCAGCAACTTTATTTTAACAAATGTTATACCTTACGGAAACAGAAACATCTCAGTAGTTAAATCATTTTCATTGGTCCAACAGAAACATTTTTTATGTATACTTAAACATACATTTTCAATGATGTTAAGGTCTGGGGACTGGGATGGCCATTCCAGAAGATTGTACTTGTGCTTCTGCATGAATTCCTTGGTGGATTTTGAACAGTGCTTGGGATCATTGTCCTGCTGAAAAATCCAACCCCGGCGTAGCTTCAACTTTGTGACAGATTCTTGAACATTCTTGTCAAGAATCTGCTGATACTATGAGGAATTCATGTGGCCCTCAACTTTAACAAGGTTTCCAGTCCCTGTGCTAGCCACACAGCCCCATAACATGATGGACCCTCCACCATATTTCACAGTAGGCAATAAGTTCTTCTCATGGAATTCAGTGTGTTTTTTTCGCTATGCATACCTCCTCTTGTTCTGACCAAATAACTCCATCTTAGTCTCATCTGACCACAGTATGTTTTTTCCAAAATGCTTCTTGCTTGCTTTTTTTTTTATATAGCGCTTTTCTACCTATTGGTACTCAAAGCGCTTTTACAGTCAGAGACACATCTACCCATTCGCTCACACAAGCACGCACACATTCACACACCAATGCCACGCACTGGGAGCAACTGGGGGTTCAGTGTCTTGCTCAAGGACACTTCGACATGTGGCACATTCCGGGGATCGAACCGCTAACCCTCTGGTTCGTGGACAACCCGCTCTACCTACTGAGCCACAGTCGCCCCCCTTCTGGCTTGTCCAGATGTGCTTTTGCATACCTCATGCGACTCTTCTTGTGACAAACACTCAGGAAAGGCTTTTTGCGCATCAGCCTTCCAAAGAGCTTTTCCTGGTGCAAAGTGCGCTGGATTGTGGAACGATGAACAACTACACCATCAGTAGCCAGATGT
Source organism: Planiliza haematocheilus (assembly GCA_005024645.1). Classification (NCBI taxonomy): domain Eukaryota; kingdom Metazoa; phylum Chordata; class Actinopteri; order Mugiliformes; family Mugilidae; genus Planiliza; species Planiliza haematocheilus. The sequence continues at coordinate 1,029,374 of SRSE01000582.1, read as the reverse complement.
TCTTGTAGTTCTCTGGAGGTGGTCTGTGGCTTGTCTGTAAAATCTTGTTGCTGTGATCGTCTTTTATGAAGAGCAAATTATTATGAAATCTTAGAGGGGTGCCCAAACTTTTTCATACCACTGTAACTGTGCTTGGATGCCCTGCCTGTATCAGCAATGACCAAAGATTTATCCACAGACACATACACACAAAAACAAATGTGCATTTGGCCGGATGTCACCCAGTGGTCTGTATGAGAAATCTCATTTATCTAGTAGTCTGTATAAATGTGTTTATGAATTTAAAAGATGTTTTTGAACATTCCGATTGAGATCAATGTATTTGAACTTACTTCTGGTAATGACATTGCTTCATTTATTTGGGATTCCTAATGAAATGTCCCAGGCAAATTTGCATGGTGCCCCCGAATGTGAAAAACCAAAGCATGGCTACACTACAAACATACCGCCAAAAACATCTAGAAAAAGTAAACAATTTATTTTGCATATTCTCTCTTGCATGTGTACAGAACTTACTGACCATGTAAATGTTCTAAATAAAGGTTTCACACTAGACCTTGAAACACAGCACAACCTGTGTATGGATAGATATACTCATCATAGAAAACATAACAAATGTAAACTGTAAAATTACTAAGAAGCTGGACCCACAAATAAACTGCTACTGGAAATAAAATGTTTGCCATCATTACGTGCAACAGGCTAAACATATCATAAAACATCAGTCATACACCTGGTTAATCCAAGCAACCTACATCTTTCCATAAACACAGCTGTGATTATAAGAAAAAACTGAAGGTAATATTGAAAAGAAATGCAAAGCTTTTCTCAATGTTAGGGCAGTTGGGAACAAAGTTCTGTCACCATAAACCACGCAAACTATCTGTCCATAAGTATCTCCATTAAAACACTCGATCAAACTCAGTCTGACTAGTGGTGGCTGGGTTTCTGTTCTGATTGGGCTGCTGCTGTGGCATATGTCCTCTCCGTCTGGGCGGGGCCAGATATTCAAACATGGAAGTGTTGTGGGTGGAGAGCATGTTCTTCAGGTCTGAAGGCATGGGGTCAGACCAGAAGAAGTCGTGGTTCAGCGCATCGTCACTGTCTATGCGTTGTGCCGGGTCCAGAACAAGAAGCTTATCTATGAGATCTAGTGCATATGGGTCTTTGACATAGGCTTTAAGACGATCCTTCACTTTTCTCTTCTGGCCTTTGGGCAGCTCCATCTTTTGGTAGAGCTCATATTTTTTATCCACACCAGGCCACACCTGATATAAAGAAGATATAAAGTAGTTCAATATTCAGCTGACAAAGTTGACAAATGTGCTGCCGTATAATGCAGCTTTATACTATACTATACAGTATCTCACCTCAGCAGTGATGGAGCCACAAAGTTGGCTGATGAGCGTGAGCTGGTGTTGCTCAGTGTTGCCTTGCATGATGGGACTTCTGGTCCACATCTCTGCCATGATGCAGCCGCCTCCCCAGAGGTCAATGGGGGGTCCGTAGTCTCTCTCCCCTTCCAAAAATTTAACAAAAAAATAATTTAAAAAAAATCATGTTTTAAAGCTTTCTTCAGGACTGTGTTGGTGCTAAAAGATACTCTGTGGAGTCCATGTGCTTTGAGTGGGTCTGTGTTCAGTTTTCTTGTGCACATGGGTGTCAAGATTCCACTAATTCTCCAGGTGGCAGTAATGAACCAACAAGTTTCAAAAATATATTTCTGAAAGCATTCTATGATGGAAAAAATGCATTCAAGGGTAAGAAAGACGGTGGATGTAGAAATGTTTCTAACAAGAAAAAGTAGCTTTTATTTAAAAAAGGACCATGGATCAGTGTTCAAGTTAGTATTACCTAACAACCGCATTTTAGCCAACTAGTCAGTGTTCGTATCAACAATATTAGCTTATCTGTGGTCAGTGCAGCCTGCAAAAGGCACAGTTGGATACTGGCCATCAGTCATACCAGGACAAATGCTTAAGGACCACTGTACTTTTATATCAGACTGGTCTGTCTTTTTAACAGCACTCTCTGTGTATGTACCTCATTAGGCTTACTTTCTTTGTGAAAAGTTTCAGACTAATGACATGGAAGTTACAGGATACTGGTGCTTATTCAAACATCTGACATACTAGAATTTTAGTGTGCCATTTTTTGACTTACCTAGCAGCAACTCTGGTGGTCTGTACCAGAGGGTTACCACGCGGTTGGTATACCGGTTCCCTTGACTGTTTTTAGCCAGACTGAAGGCTCGAGCCAAACCAAAATCTGCAAGCTTCAAGACACCGTCTCTGGTGATGAGAACATTGGCCGCCTTCATGTCTCTGTGAAGGATCTGAGCCAATAAAACAACGAGATTGATAAAGTGAGATTTCAGCTTTGTTAACATATCATTGAGCAATAATGACCTTTGATCTGCAGACGTATGATAATACAAATAGATTATGGGAGATAGAAGATTAGGTTAAAAACTGTTTACTTGGGATGCCAATATGATAACGATAATGATAAATACATTGCCACTGGGAGAAGAAGTGTCTCTTCTTCATTCTGTAGACGAGTGTTTTTCAACCTGTCTTGAGCCAAGGTACTTTTTTTTTTTCCATTGGAAAAAAAAAATCACAAGGCACATCACCAACCAAAACCGTTTTGCGTACCACCGAAGCACTTCAACACTGCAGTACCGCCTCAGAGTTGTTTACGCTAGCAATCCCGTTCTGAGTATGGGCAAGACGTGTCGGCAGCATTGACTGTTTAATGAAAATTAAATGCTGTTGAATATGTATTATCATTTTAAAAAAATTAAAGTGACAGGTAATAATAGGTTATGAAGACAACGAAGAAGTCTATCGCAACCTCTGATACACAGACACTTGACAATGTTATATTATTTGCAGGTAATAAGTAATTAGTTTTCAAAAAATGGTTTTTAAACCAATTAGGTGTAATTGGATATTTTCCCACAGCACACTAATGTGCCACGGCACAGTGGTTGAAAAACACTGCTGTAGACATTAGATAGTATGCTAGTATTAGATACATACACTGTAATCCCAAACAGCTGTACTAGTTTATAACTTATAAGGTCATAGCAGTCAAATGTCGTTATGCAGTTGACCAAACTATAAAGTGTTGAGCTCTGTTGAGATTTATGCCACTTTAACTGAATAGGGCTCAATATTTTGTGTGGAACGCTCAAAAAGTTTAGGAACCATACAGAAGTATCATGACGTTATTGACGTCATGACGTTCTGGTGGGTGGGTCTTTATCACTCCCTCGGGTAAGCTGAGTCAACCATCTTGAATTTGCCTTGATGCGGAGAAGTTTTGGCCAGCCGTGTGGATGTGGAACACCGTTAAATTTGTTTTTATTTGATGCGCCCTTTTATCCCCCCGCTTCAAATCACCACCACCTTTTTTTTTTTCATTAGTCTTATTGCCCTTGTTTTCTTAAGCGCGGTCTTATCATCAGCCTTGATTTGGCAAGTAAGCTAACATTTTTTTGTTTGTTATTTTTAAACTGAATTTCGATAAATAGTCTTAAATTTGGAACTAGGAATGTATTTGTACAATGTACACAGTGAATATTTGTTGTAAATAGCTAAAATCCAAGTAATTGTAACTTTGAATGGGACAAATACATTACTTCATCTTACAACAGTGTAATGGTATCAGCGAGTTTCCTGGATTAACTACATTTCCCATAATGCATGTTTGCCCAGGAAATTAACAGTGGAGTCAGGTCCATGAGTCTGAAGCATAACATTATCCGTGCTTTCCAGTTTCTGTATCAGCTAGGTCAGTAAAGTTTCATTTGTCTGCCGGCTGAGTGAGTGACTGTTGACTCGGTTAAGCGAGGCTCCATGGTAAAGTTGCATTTCTCTGCATATTGTGCGAAAGCGAGCGAGTGTCTGAGTGCCTTAGTTTGCTAGTGGTGCAGTTCATATCAAATGGCCATTGATAACCGGTTATATGAACCAAATCTTTTTTCCCTACCGCTACTGACTATTAATTAAAAAGGAATGAAAATTAAATACTACTGAGTATGTCATTGTTATCATTAAAAAATAAATAAATAAAGTGACAGGTAAAATGAGTTACAATGGGATTTATATGACCCTGTTAGTCAATATGACAGACAACGAAAAAAGTCTAGCGCAACCTCTGATCAGGAGGTACATGGCAGCAGTGCCATACAACAAAACATCAAAACAATATAAAGAAATGAGGGATGCAGTTCAGCACAGTTGAGAAATCAATTATTGATATTGACTGATATGAAAAACGTATATTGTGATACATTTTTCAGCCATAACGCCCAGCCCTAGTATCAGTCAAAATACTTTCACTGTTAATCTCCCATGTAAATACCTCACCTTGTTTCTGTGGATGTAGTACAATCCATTTAGGAGCATCTGCATGACCTTCTTGATCTCTGCCAAGGTGAACTTTACATTGGCATTACTCAGTAGCCCAGCCAGGTCATGCTCACAGAAGTCAAACACCAGGTAGATACTGCCTTTGTATCGGTTGTACTGAGTAGCTTCAAAAAGAGTGAGAAAAAAATAAATACAACCATCTGCTTTCTGCAAGATATGTTTTTCCTTTGAACATTAAGAATGAACACACACAAAACAGAAATGGATTGTTTAAAATATGTGTGTGGCCAACCTTTGGTCCTGCAGATTTCAATCAGATTGACCACATTCTCATGTTTGAGCAGCTGAAGTATCTTGATTTCCCTCAGAGCTGTGATTGGGAACTGCAAAGAGCAAGAGATCAGCCTCGGTAAGTAAAAGTTTTGTAAAACACATGCACTAATGTGAACTCAGCATATATATCACTGAAGATGCATTTAATAACACCAATTATCTAGTTAACATGGCACTTGTTAGTAATTGGAATTTAAGGGACATTGGAAAGGCCAAATTGGCAAGACAATTAGGTCAGAGCATGTCCAAAGTTCGTCTGGGCCTACAATTGTGAACCAAGGAAGAAAAAGCTGTGAACCATCAACAGGATCATTGGAGCCAAAGCACATAGTAGCAAGGCGGGGGTGAACATGGGCCAAAGTAGTCCAATCTATCAAACAATCTTCTGCAGCTCAAATTCCTGAAAAAAGTTGATGCTGGTTCTGACAGAATGGCATCAGAACACATGTTGCATCACAGTATGTTGTGTACAAGGCTGCATAGTACAGACCAGTCAGGGTTATTATTAGGGGCCAAGCAGCGAAGCTGCGAAGGCACCTATTGTGTTTGTACGTTTTCTTCCCTATTATTAGGGGCCAAGCAGCGAAGCTGCGGAGGCACCTATTGTGTTTGTACGTTTTCTTCCCTATTATTATTATAATTCCGCCATGGGAGTCTATGGCAGCCCCTAGAACCGTACGGTAAAAAGTTTAAAAATTTTGCACACAGCTTAAGGACAGTCTCAATATTAATTTGACTGAGTTTCATGCAAGCACTAAGCACGGTCTAGCCGAGCGCCACCAACAGGTCAAAGTTTGAAGTCCATTTGCGCGTGTGACTTTTGAACCGCGTGTCCGATAATTGAAAACAAGGTATCGCTGGAATCCTTGGACCAAGCCGAGTTCAACGCACCCTATGCATCAATTTCCGCCAAGATGGATTTTCCGCCATTTTGGATTATGTCAAAAACACGAAAAAAGTTTCACGGGTCGCAAATTTTGTCCGCTCGACACCAAACTTCACACACGGCATCTACAGACCATTCTTCCTTAACGCATTACTTTCTGTCTTCGGAAATATAAGCGGTCGCCCGTAACAGCCAATCGAAATCGGCCGCGAAGGCGCCGTTTTCCGTTTGAGCTCATATCTCGGTAACGCTTCGGTGCAATGAAACCAAATTTGGTAGCACGCTTCCAGACTTGGTCCCAAGTGCACGAACAAAATCTGGTGTCTCGTGGCCACTAGGTGGCGCTATAATTGGGAAAACATTGTTTTTGCTCATATCTCTTGATGCGTTTTTATTTGAAATGAAATTGTGACATCTGCACATACCGCGGTTTGCCCCGGTGACAGTCGATGGCAACTTTTCGCGTTAGCCAATCGCAGTCGGCGGCACTGCCGCAAAACAGGAAGTTTTCTTATATCTCGGAGACGCTTCGACTTCCGAAGACCAAACTCGGTCACGCGCTTCGACCCTCGCCTAGGAGTGCGCAAATTTGGTGTCAGTATTAGCAAAATTGTGTTTTTGCTTATAACCTTTGACCCGTAGGCCTGATATTCAAAACCCTGGTACCGTTGGACTCCTTGGATCGTGCCGAGATCAACGATACCTACGATGTTCATGTCGCCCCGTTGGATATTCCGCCATTTTGGATTGAATCAAAAACACTTCTACGTTTTCACAGGTCACAAATTGTGTCTGATTCTCACGAAAATCGGCACAGGCCGTCTTCTGACCAACGCGCACAAACGATACTATCAGCCGTCTTCGGGTTCCAAACCGTTCGGCCGCTACAGCCAATCAAAATCGGCGGCGAAGGCGGCAAAGGGGTTTCAAGCTCGTATCTCAGCACCCCTTGCATGTATCAAAGCCAAACTTGCTACACCTACTCAGGAACGCATCAGGACGACGCTCAAAGAAATTGGTGACCTTTGACCTCTAGGTGGCGCTGCAATTAGCAAAACATGCATTTTGGCCTGTAGCTCTCGATGTGTTTGGAATTAAAATGTACTAATGGTGTCTGGTGATAGTGCAGGTCGACTTGTGACGTCATCGTCATCGATTCGGCCGCCATATTGGATTTAATCAAAAACATCAAAAAGTTTTCACCGGTCACAAATTTCATCTGGTCTTCACCAAATTTGGCACAGGCCGCCTTCGGACCCCGTCTCATCAATGCCTTGCTTTCTGGAGCGACTGGCAACAGCTTTCGCCCGCGACAGGCCGTCGAAATCGGCGGCGAAGCCGCCAAACGGGAGCTGACCTCGTATCTCCACCGATCCTGGGTCGTTTGGCTCGAAACCTGCTGCGACCGCTCAGTGCCGCGCGTCTGGCGCGACCGCGTCGAGTTACGCGACGAATCCGGGCTGCCGAACTGCCTGCTTGGCCCCGCCAATGCTGCTTGCAGCTTTAATTACAAACTAAATTTGTTTTAAATTAAATATATTAAATAAAACCTAGTCATTTGGTATAACTTTTCTATGTCTACATCAGTTTTTAGAGCAGATTGATAACTTACCCCCTCTTTCTCATTTTCCATTAAAACTTTCTTCAGTGCAACTTTCTTCCCCGTCTGCCTGTGCTTTGCTTTAAACACCTCCCTGTGACAGACAGAATTTTACACAACAGAAAGCAACAGGCAGCAACAAATGGTCTCTGTTGACACTTGACTTTAAACACAAAAGTAAGCAAACATTACATTTTCTTTTTAAATACATTATGGCTAATTTCTACTTCAATATGCAATTCACAGTAAAAGATATTTTATAGTTTATTACACATTAAATGCTCTCTTTAAGGGATTTGTCACAGATACATGCCACACAGCCAGTCTCTTAACGAGACCAGTATTGGCACCTGCACTTTAGAATCGTTAATTCGTTAAAAGCTAACCAAGTCTATTTTCCTTATAGCTAATGCCACAAATTCAAAACGCATTTACAACCACACAAACTGTATGTGTACCACTCACCCAAAAGTCCCCTGTCCTATCTTGGCCATTTTTTCGTATTTGGAGAACTCGTCACAAAAAGGAAACTCTACTCCATCGTAGTATTTCGACATTATGGCGGCCTCCCGGTCGGGCCTGGACAGAAGACATTTCACAAGACGTTAAAATATTTAAGTCAAAAAATGATGTATAGAATGTGCCCCAAGTCACTCTAAGTGACGAAGCTACGCCCATTTTACAAGTAAATGTGTAAATGATTAAACTATAAGGGACAATATTTTTACTTTTCAGCTCCGCCAGCGTTGCTTGTTTTGTCTCGCTGCATTCCGTCCAGTCCCGAGTCCGCGACACTTCTGTGTATGCTGCCTTTAAATTCTACTCAGTCACCGGATTAAAGCGATGTAATCATTAACTGAATTAATCCATCGCCTATAGTTAAAACATAAAATCTAATTTAATTTTTTCAACATACAGACCAACGAGTCGCATATAGCTAATTACAAAGGACAGTCAACGAGACTAGTACGTTTGACCAATAACGGATGAAACAACTTCAGTGTAATGAGTTCACAGCGACACCAGGCGACACGGAGGAGTAATAGCACGGTGCATGTGTGAGAGTATTTTGTGCCCACATGTAAATGTGTCTTGTGCTGATATTGTATTTAAAGCTGAGGACACGCTACAAGACACATTTTACCCTTAGTTCCCTTGAACTAACAGTCTGAATGACATAACACACTCCTGTTCGGGTAGTGAGACTTGTTTCTCCATAGAAAGTTGAATAAGGTAGATTATTATTATTTTTTTTTAAATTGAGTTGGGTACATCTAATACTTTCACTGGATAAACAAGACGTGATAAACCTTCAGTTTTGGACAAAAGTACCCGACCTTTTAGTGAAAAATCCCTCATGAGCCACATGTTAAATTTATTTTTAATTTTTGGAATAAGGAGTTGGAAGTTTGACTCTATTCTGTTTGTTTGATTTTCACAAGTATTTATTCCTAAATATGCTACTTCCTCTTTAACAGGAATACCTTCAATTTCCGCTAAATGAGGTTTGCCATCTTTAAGGGAGAAAAGGGTGCACTTTTTAATATTTAAAGTTAGACCTGTCACCTTAGAGAACATATTAAGACAATTTATGATTTTCTTAATCTGCATTTCGTCCTTTAAAAATATAGCAGTATCATCAGCCAGCTGACAACATTTAATTTCTTTACCTAAAATTTGAATACCTTGGAAGGAATAATTATATATATGTAGGGCCATTGTTTGCATGACCAAAAGAAACAAAAAAGGCGCTGCTGGGTCTCCTTGTTTTATACCCCGAGAGATGTTGAACCTGTGAGTGGTCCCCCATGGAAGTTTAACTGAGCAGTTGCACTCACTATATAAAGTGTGTATTGCCCTTTTAAAGTACTGACCAAACACAAAAAAATTCTAACACTTCCGACAGCACCTCGTGCTTTACAGTGTCAAAAGCTTTGTATATGTCTATGAACAATATGTAACTGTTGTCTGCGATGTATTCTTTATAGTCATTTATGTCTCAGATTAAACAAATATTGTTGCTTATGTGTCTGCCTTGCATAAAACCAGACTGACCATCATTTATAAGTGTGTCTAAATAAAATTTTAGTCTTTCTGCAAAGATGTGAGACAATAACTTTGCGTCATTGTTAATTAAAATTATTGGTCTCCAGTTCTCAATCTGTAGTCGATCTTTATTAATTTTAGGTATCAAGGTGATTAGGCCTTGGCACATTGTTGCAGGTAGCATTCCGACTTCTATGGCCTCCTTAAAGACATACAATAAAATTCAGAAATGTGAATATTATTTTCAATTCCTCTCAGGGATAAAGCTTGATCACAAACTTTTTTTTTTTTTTGCGTTTGGTCAATGCGCTGTGCCTTGTTATATATAGAAGAAAAAAAAATAGATGACCTATAAATGTCATTTGGTTCAGAAAATAAGTTTTTATAAAACTCTTCCACAGCTTTAGAATTTTTTTGAGGGTATTCAGAGATCTGCTGATCAACTTTGAGTTTATACATGTTATTCACAGAAGCATTTCCTTTCTCTAGATTATGAAAATATTTGGTATTTTTTCTCAGATCAGAATGAAAGTTCTCACAACTATTAGTTCAACCTCCACAACATTGAGTCATTTGTGCACATCATCGTAGCAGTTTCTCATTCCTTTGAACAAATTGCAAATGCTTTTAGACATGTATCAGTTACTTTCATACAATTCTCTGCTGTTTTATAACGTTATCATTTGCTTATGTCATGTCAGTCAAAATGAAACATGCTTTTGCATGCTGAATAGTCATTCCCTATAAAACTAATAGTCCTTATTTCATTGGTTGAGTCATTACATACAAAATTGTTGAACTAGTTGTCAAAATCTGTCAAGCTAATTCATTCATTCCTTTATCATTGTTTTCCTGAAAATGTCTCCTAAATTGAACAATTGCTCTCAGGTGAACTTCAGCTTTCACTCATGAGGAGGTGTGTGAAACATTAGTTGTAACCAGTGACAAGACAAGTCCACAGTCACTCAGAGCTGAATCCCATGAACCTTCGCTTGGCAAGCATATATGAACCAAGCAGGTAGTGTGTACCATTTCTACAATTCTGTGAACGTCAGCGTCGTGGAGGAGGGGTGAGAATCCGCGGAGGAAGGGGAAGGGGACAAAACAGGGACAGAGGAAGAAGAGGTGAAGTACATAGGCAAATTCCTGATGAAATTAGAGCTACACTTGTGGACCATGTTGTGAATCACGGCCTCACTGTGGCTGAGGCTGGTCGACGAGTGCAACCAAATGTAGGGAGAACCACTGTGAATTCCATCATTCAATTTCTACAAACCATGTTGCGGTCCTTACAACATGCAGCATGATTTGCAGCACATGGCAGGATGGTGGTTGAACATCTCTCCCCCTACTCCCCATTCCTTAATCCAATAGAAGAGTTTTTTTCTGCCTGGAGGTGGAAGGTTTATGACCGGCGTCCACATGCCCAAATGTCCCTGCTAGCAGCCATGGATGCTGCATGTGATGACATCACAGTGGAGTCCTGCAGAGGGTGGATTCACCACTCAAGGAGAAACTTTACTCGTTGCCTTGCAAAGGAAGACATCTGCTGTGATGTAGAGGAAAATATGTGGCCAGACAGACAGGAACATGTGGATGTCCAGGAATAATTTATGTTCAGTTTACACTGTAAACTTTACAGTAATATGTTCTGTTATATTGTTTACATTTGTGCACAGTTCTACCATAATGGTATTTCTTAAGGTTGTTCTAAATAAGTAACTGTGTATTTTATTTTATTTTATTTTATTTGCACAATGCTGTAGAATTGCAAAGAGCATATGCAGTAAGCATGTCACAATGAAAATACAGTTTTTCTCAGTCGCTTTGGTGCATTTCTCACATCACTAATAACATTTGCACAACAGTTAGTGCATTTCTCAGAACAATTAGTACAAACTGCCAAACCTAGTGGATAACCTGCAAAAGTGCGTCACTTGCTCAAAATTAATAGTTGATCCCTCAAAAGCAAGTATTCATGTCAATGAAACAGTCTGTGTCATCAAAACAGTAAGTCCTGACACCATTGTTTATGAACAAGACAGTCAAATGGCTTTGTCATGTTTTTTATTGTGACATACTTACTGCATATGCTCTATGCAATTCTACAGCATTGTACAAAAAAAATAAATAATACACAGTCACTTATTTAGAACAACCATAAGAAATACCATTATGGTAGAACTGTGCACAAATGTAAACAATATAACAGAACATATTACTGTAAACTGAACATAAATTATTCCTGGACATCCACATGTTCCTGTCTGTCTGGCCACATATTTTCATCTACATCACAGCAGATGTCTTCCCTAGCAAGGCAATGAGGAAAGTATCTCCTTGAGTGGTGAATCCACCCTCTGCAGGACTCCACTGTGATGTCATCACATGCAGCATCCATGGCTGCTAGCAGGGCCATTTGGGCATGTGGACGCCGGTCATAAACCTTCCACCTCCAGGCAGAAAAAAACTCCTCTATTGGATTAAGAAATGGGGAGTAGGGGGGTAGATGTTCAACCACCATCCTGCCATGTGCTGCAATCCATGCTGCGTGTTGTAAGGACCGCAACATGGTTTGTAGAAATTGAATGATGGAATTCACATCCTCAGCCAAAGTGTAGCCCTAATTTCATCAGGAATTTGCCTATGTACTTCACCTCTTCTTCCTGTGCCCCTGTTTTGTCCCCTTCCCCTTCCTCCTCACCCCTCCTCCACGACGCTGACGTTCCATTTCTGTGTCGCAGTATTGTAGAAATGGTACACACTACCTGCTTGGTTCATATATGCTTGCCAAATGAGGGTTCATGGGGTTCAGCTCTGAGTGACTGTGGACAAGTGTCTTGTCACTGGTTACAACTAATGCTTCACACACCTCCTCATTAGTGAAAGCTGAAGTTCATCTGAGAGCGATTGTTGAATTTAGGAGACATTTTCAGGAAAAAAAAATGATAAAGGAATGTATGAAATAAGCTTGACAGATTTTGACAACTAGTTCAACAATTTTGTATGTAATGACTCAAGCAATGAAATGAGGACTATTAGTTTTTATTGGGAATGACTATTCAGCATTCATAAGTATGTTTCATTTTGACTGACATGACATAACCAAATGATAATGTTATAAAACAGCAGAGAATTGTATGAAAGTAACTGATACATGTCTAAAAGCATTTGCAATTTGTTCAAAGGAATGAGAAACTGCTACGATGATGTGCACAAATGACTCAATGTTGTGGAGGTTGAACTAATAGTTGTGAGAACTTTCATTCTGATCTGAGAAAAGCACCAAAGCGACTGAGAAAAACTGTAATTTTGAGCAAGTGACGCACTTTTGCAGGTTATCCACTAGGTTTAGCAGTTTGTACTAATTGTTCTGAGAAATGCACTAACTGTTGTGCAAATGTTATTAGTGATGTGAGAAATGCACCAAAGCGACTGAGAAAAACTGTAATGTCAACGGGTTAGGGACGTTTCGTGACGTCAACGCGCTTGTGAAAGGAACCTCCCATATTTGGTTGGGGCTTCCTCTGACATGACGTTTCATGATGGCGTGCTTGTCGCGCGTGTTGCAGCGGGGCTCCAGGTTCTCCGCGCGGCTGCAAAGGCGGGACTGGCCGTACAAGTTGGCGGGGATTTCGTTCAGGTACTACAGCACAAAGGCAGCTCCTCAGATACCGGGAATGGAGTATCAGGTACGCTCTGTGTCTCTGCTAACGTGTCGTTTTACCGGTTGCTAACAAGCTAGCTAGCAGTTAATTCATTTTTCAAGTTGTTCAAACTAGATTTCACAGTTTGGACATAGATAGGAACATGGCTGGCGGGACCTCACCATACTGTCGTAAACCGAGGCGAGTGTTGTCAGATGACAATTTCGCTGCTATTACTATACTGTCACCCGTCAGTTACCACACTGACTGGCTCAGCTATCGGGGCCAGCTGTGACAGTGTTGTACCAGAAGTGTAGTTCACGAGTAAGTAATTAGAGTGAGTTATGACTCTATATGTTGTGACTGCAATGTGTGTATGAGTGTAAAATGCACACTTATTTTTACGACGTCACATAGAAGACATTTTTATTTTTATTTTATTTAGGTAATAATTGTTGAATAAACCAAACTTTATAACTGTAACACAACACGAGTTGTTGCCTGTTAAACATCTCCATGGAAACTCAGTGAGCTCAAGGAGAGAAACTTGCCACGTTCATCGTCACAACTAGTATGTTTTACAGGAAAGACGTTATGGAGAAGAGATGTATAAACACAATTGTAGGATCGATATTTTGCTAACTTTATGCATGAAGATTTTGGTATGTTACGAATGAATATGTATGGTATGATACACTATACACACTGTAATTCAGAAGATGGAAGTATTGCTGTTACAACCATTAAACGACTATCAAGAAGCCATTGAGTCCTAACATGCTCTAGTTGGCAAACATTATATCATAATACAGTCTGTCTAGTAATTGCTGAAGTGATATATTTAATGATGGAAGATAATATATTCTATTTGTGATAGAAGTTTAAATTAGTGTCCAGCTGGACTTAGGAACCACACATGTGGAAACAGGGCTGGACTGGGAACAAAAAACGGCCCTGGCATTTTTGATTCCCGGCGGCCCACCATGGTTATATATGCGATATGCGGAAGCACATGTCATACCCGAGGATGTATGTGCACATTGTGAAGTATCAAAAATTAAAATAAAGTGCCGTGGCCTACATGGAAGAGTAACCATGTTCAAAAAAATGATACACTCTTTCACTACTCACAGAGAGCTTCTTGGGGGAGATGGCCACAGCGCCGCGATTCAATTCAACCAATTGAAAGTGGTTGTCAAAAAAACACTGCTAGAGATGTCTTTTCAGTGTTTATTGAAATATACAGTTTATACAAATACAAACAAGACTGAAGAGCCTCTGGACGACAGGGTTTGTGGCATCCTGTTGAGGATGAAACTCAAAGAATTCCTGCCTCTTTGTGGACTGAGGGCGGCTAAAATAGTCTAAAACTGCCTGATCTTCCTGTGACTCCTCCACTCCCATTTCAACACTCTGACTTGACTAAACACAGAGAAAGAGAGAGAGGCAGGGATGTTAGTGTCACTAGTGTTACTTCAGGCTACCATTTATTAATCATCTACTTCAGCAAATAGATGTTTCACTTTATAACACACTTAACACTGTAAATTGGTAACCAAATCTACAATCTCCTTGAAGCATTATTTTGACAGCAAAGGCTAGTCAATTCACACACACACACACACACACTAGGGTGATCACCTCCAAACCAGCAAGAAAAAGGTTATGCACAAAACTCTATAGGCTGATATTATTATGTATGTTTTAATTCTGACTAAATAAAAAGTTTAGTGAAGATGTACACATCCTAAAACTTTTTTATTGTTGATTCCACGTATCACCTTCATTAATTCTCTTAATCCTGCTAACATTTCAACGCTACTTCTTAGCTATTCTGACCTCAATCTGCCCCTGCTGCTGGTCTTCCTCCTCTTTCTCCTCCTCCTCTTTCTCCTCCACCTCGTCCTTCTCCCTCTCCTCCTCCGCTTCTTCTCCTCCTCTCTCCACCTGGGCACTCGAAGACCCCGTTGCGAACATGTCGGTTATCTTAGCACATTTAGCAGCGTCTGCTTTTAATTTTTTTTTTTTTTTCTCCGAGCTTTTCTGCTCCTCCCTTTCGTTTTTGTGGTTTGTCCATTTTTTGGTCCACAGTCGTCACACTTTTCTCGTCCGTATCAGTTGCTACCAAATGGCAAAGTATGCTAACTTTAGTAAGGAGAGAGGGGAGGGGCGGGGCCAGCGAGAGCTGAAAGATTTCATTGGACTAGTCCAATGTCCTTCAAGAAAATCAACCAATGGGCTGATTTGTGTCTTTGTTACCGTCGCGGTCAATAAAAACTTTTTTTTCTTAAATATATATGTTGTGACAAGACCTGGGCCGGTCTGTCAATGACAGCGGTGGGCCGGCCCACCGACGTGCGTCGGCCCACCGGCATTGTCCGGTACGCCCGATGGCCAGTCCACCCGTATGTGGAAATCATTTCCTTTATCAGCTCTGACCGAGTTAGAGATTAATCAAAGAGACCAATCTGAGTTAAACTACAGACAACTAACAACATTTAGCTAGCCCTGAATGGCCACTGCCATTAATGGATGTCATTTCATGTGTGAAAGGGCCATCGCTTTTAGCAATGTTAATATGAACAAGTACTGATGTATAACAAATAAATATTGCTAATTTTGAATATTTCTTCCTTTGCTTGCTCTGCAGGATGCCATTTGCACTCTGAACACGCTTCAGACGAATGCCAGTGCCCTGGAGCAGGTCCGACGAGAACGAAGCCACCCTAAACTGCAGCTACAAGCTATGAGAGTCTTCCTGCAACGTGCTGGCCTCACAGTGAGTTAGTGAGATCAACACAAGTCAGTAGGTTCAAGGGTTATTTGTCACATGCTTAATGGACAGGCACAGCAGCAGTTAAATTAAGTTGTGTTCCCTCCCCACTGAGTAAGTATTTAAAGTTAAGTAAAATAAGATAAGAAAAAATAAGACTTTAAATAAACAATAAACCACGAGTAGTAAACAAAGGACTGAATAGGAGGACAACAAGTCTGACTATATGGGGCAATATTATATATTATTAAGGAGTGTGGCATAAAGTACATATACTTAACAGTAGTTAAAGTAACTGATGTTTGTCGGTTAGTAGTGGAGAGGGTACGGACTGTAGCAATGTAGAAGGTGTCATGTAATTTGGAATTTTCTTCAGTTGCCTGAGGTTACATACAGTAGCTACTACCTGCCTTTTTCAAGAAAGGCCTTCAAGAAATACAGATTCATGTGAATTCCTTTGAGATGTGCACTCAGAGGTCCTTGTAGCTAATCACTCTCTTGACCAGTGTCCAGTAGATTTCATGCAAGTCTGCTACAGAACAATGATGACATCAGAGATTGCAAATAGTGACATTGTTTTCTCACATGGTTAAGTGTTCATTTAACTTATCTGACGTGGGTGTTCTTGTGTTTCAAAGGTGGAGGAACTAGACCAACTTAATATCATTCATGTGACCGGAACAAAGGGCAAGGTGAGCTAACCAGACACACAAGGCCTCCAAAACAGTTCTGACTAATGAAGGAATGAACATGGGCCTTCTGAGGGTGTCCTGTGGTGTCTGGCAATAGAATCTTATTAGTGGGGGCCCTTGGGTTCTGTGGTTTAAGGGGAGGGGCCTCTGTGGATAAAGCTTGTTCCAGTGCATCTTACAGATATTTGATTAGTTTGGGATCTAGGGGATTCACCTGTGTATATAATTTAGTGTTAGTATTCTATTAAATTGGTCCTCATCTTAGTTTTACATTAGTATTCTCTTTTCCTGTCCAACAAATTCTCACAGAAAATCTTTCAGCACTAGCTAGAGGCACATTCTAGACACCTCAAATTATACAAAATATAACCTTATGTTTTATTAACAATACAAATGACCATTATTACTATTGTCACCGGTTCGAATCCATGGGCCGGCTGGCCTTTCTGTGTGGAGTTTGCATGTTCTCCCTGTGTCTGCGTGGGTTCACTCCGGGTACTCCGGCTTCCTCCCACCATCCAAAGACATGCTCATTAGGTTAATTGGTGATTCTAAATTGCCCGTAGGTGTGAATGTGAGTGTGAATGTTGGCCCTGCGATGGACTGGAGACCTGTCCAGGGTGTACCCCTGCCTCTCGCCCGATGACAGCTGGGATAGGCTCCAGCAGACCCCCGTGACCCCTAACAGGATTAAACGGGTTTAGAAAATGACTGACTGACTGACATTATTACTATTGTGGGATACATGGACTTTCTAATCTTATCGTAATAGCAGCTACCTAGACCAGTCACCCAGGAAAGCTCCTGTTGTGCAGTCTTAAACTAGACACACGCTACTCTGGCAGCTGTGCAAGGATGTCCTCTAAGTGTTTGTTTGTTTTGCAGGGTTCAACGTGTGCGTTCACAGAGCAGATTTTGAGAAGCTATGGATTCCGCACTGGGTTTTACAGGTAAAGCTACAGTGTGTGAATAATACTTAAACTGTTAGTACAGAGGGATGCCACTGAGAACCTAAGACCCCTTGCTAAATCATTATATACATATGTCAATTATTGCACATTGCAACAGCCTAGCCTGTGTCCCATCAGTGATTCAAGCTTAGGCATTTTCCACCATAGGAGCATCTGCAATGCCTACAATGTAACTTAACTGCTGATTCAACTGTTGTGCTTAGGTGTGTTATTGATTGATACTGTTAGGTAAGGACCTAATAGAAGCACCTGGTGGAGATACTGTTTTTTTTTATCTGCCACATACTTCCATGTTGTAGGCTACATGCCTTTATTTATATATACATGGTTTATTAGAAATGAAATATGATAGAAATGTCCCAACAGACTTGTCACTGACCACTTTGTTGGCCTCTGAATAGTCTTTTCTTAAGCCATTTTTGACGGTATTGACAAAGTGACATGTCTCTCGCAAGCGGCTAAACCACAGTAAATGCTCAAAATTGGTCAGCTGATTAAATATATTAGAGAACTATATGAGAAACACAAGGCACGTGAATGATGACATGTGACAAAGGTCATCCTCTCCCAATTGAATCAGGAGAACCAGAAATGTTGCAGTCACATGCCATATTTCCTAAATCTTCGAACCACCAGAGTTAGAGTTAGGGTTTAAACTGTTTCAATATCTTAAGGCATTTTGATCAAGATATGTGAACTTTAAAATACTTCTACCTCTTACATCTTTTTGTTTGAGGTTTGGTGGCAGCACATGCTCTCCTATATTGCGTTGATCACTTAATGCTTCCTAGATTGGACATTCAGCATCTGAAATAGTTTTTGTTGCCTGTGAAGGTTATTAAACACAACTAACAACTACAGCTGAACAGTATGCTGTTTGTTTGTGCATAATGATCTACCACAGAAACAGTGAAGTTTTGTCAAGTTTAAAATAAAGCAACTCATCTTAGAATAATACACTACCAGTCAAAGGTTTGGACACACCCTCTCATTTGATGTTTTTTCTTTATTTTAATGATTAGTTCATTGTAGATTCTCACTGAATGCATCAAAACTATGAATCAACACATGGATTATGTAGTAAATAAAAGTGTCAAATAACTCTAAATATGATTCATATTTTAGATCATTCAAAATAGCCACCCTTTGCTTTGATTACTGCTTTGCACACTCTTGGCATTCTCTTGATGCGCTTCATGAGGTAGTCACCTGAAATGGTTTTCCAACAGTCTCAAAGGAAGGAGGTGGTGACGAAGGAGGGAGGTGGGTGACGGGGGAGTTCTGGCTGAACTGTCCTCCATGCTGGACAAAGAGTCTAGCCCCCCTCCATGGTGACCTGAAGGGACTGAGGAGCAGCTTCAGTGGCAGACTGCTTCACCCTCGGTCTGCTGTTAGGCTCCACAACGAGCACTCCTAATATGTGCATTATTATTACACCTTATGGTGTAATAACACCAGTCTGTGCATTATACCTATTGTCTGTTCTATCTGTTATTTCTGCATGCTGTTGCAAACTGCAATTTCCCTGTTGTGGGACAAATAATGTTTTTTATTTTCTTATTCTTATTCTTATTAATTCTAACAGCTGACAGGGCTGTCAGCTGTGTACCAAACTGACTTCTGTACAACACAACTGATGGTCCCAATCCCATTAAGAAGGCAAGAAATTCCACAAATGAACCCTGACAAGGCACACCTGTGAAGTGAAAACCATTTCAGGTGACTACATCATGAAGCGCAGTGAGAGAAGTCCAAGGGTTTGCAGCGCTGTCAACAAAGCAAATGGTGACTACTTTGAGGACTTCGAAATGTGAATCATATTCAGAGTTATTTCACACTTTGTGTGTTCATTCATAGTTCTGGTGCCTTCTGTGAGAATCTACAATGCAAATAGTGATGGAAAATAAAGAAAAAACATGAAAGGGTGTGTCCAAACTTTTGACTGGTACTGTACATTCAAATACTTAACAACAGAAATTGATTGTGGATATTAATTTGTTGTTTTTTGTCTGGTCCAGTGTGGAAAAACATCAGCTCAACCTGTAATTCTCTCAAATTTAGCTGTGGAAAAGGGGTGTCTTTATGCTGTTATTTTTTCCATATTACACTTGAACAGAAAGTGCTTTTGAAATGTAAGTTTAAATGTAAGTTTATGCCTTTGCCAGTGCTGAGGTTATTTAGGTTTATAATCCAGTGAACATGACTGACTGATTTGACTGACATGAAGTTTCACCAAATGTTTCCTTCTTGGTTGCAGTTCCCCACATTTGGTGCAGGTCAGGGAGAGGATACGAATCAACGGGCAACCCATCGGAAAAGAACTTTTTACTAAATACTTCTGGCAGATTTATGGTCGACTGGATGATACCAAGGTAGGTCATGTAAGAGAGGCAGAGATCGTTTTAGTACTTAATCTGTGTTTAAATTGAAAACAAATTAATCTTAGTTGCCTATTCACTGCTTGTGGGAATGGGTTAGTGGACAATGGATTTAACCATTTAAAATAACTCCTCATTCCAAGCATTGCTTTTTTTTTTAAATCACTGATTTGCTTTTACCAGATTGTATGTCTTGTTTGTATTCTCAACCTCAGAGAAAAAAAACTTTGCTGTGTATGATCACATTCTGCTGTAACTGAGTCCTGAACATTTGTCATATCCATATCAGTGGACTTGGGTCATGTTAACAGCTTTCTGTCTTGTGTTTTCATGCCTTTTGTTTGGCACATTAGCCCTTTATAGAGATGGACCTTGCAGACCACATTTGGCCTGAGAATATTTCCATGATCTTTGCTGATTGGCCAGGTGAAAACCACATGTCCCTCATGCTCCTCTCTGAGAGGCATGCAATTTAATGTATGTGCAGAAGTTACCAAATATGGTTTCTCGTCTGATGAAGCGTTAATACAGTGCTTCTCAAATAGTGGGGCGCGCCCCCCTGGGGGGGCGCCGTGCAATGTCTGAGTGCGAGTGCTTGCTCTTGTTGTATTCGATTAAAGTGTAATTGCACATCCAGAACGTAGGTGGCAGTGGCGCTCTCATTGTGCGCACTATTAGCTCTATGGTGTTTTTTAACAGAGCCGGCGGTAAGAGATGTAAACAAACTGAGGAACATGGAAAAATATTTGACAGGGATGAAAAGAAAGGCCGTAAAAGAGGAAGATAATAAGACAAAGGAAAGTCACTCAAAACCCAAGACAAGGAAATATGACGAAACGTCGAAACGTATGTAGCGCTTGGCTTCACTGTAACTACGGTCGGGGACGAGGAAAGACCGTACCGGTATGTTTGTTCAGAGAAAACGCTCCGAATATTCCCAGCAATCATCCCGTTTGTGACTGCTACGTCATTTAACCAGCAGCACTGTTAACATCATATAAGGTAAAATAGTTTAAATAATAAATAAATAATTTAATACCTAAAATAGTTTAAATAAGGATTAATTTTTTTATTCAGGCAAATTGCACTTTAATGCACTAGTCTTTTCTGTAAGAGACTGAGAAACACTGTTAATTAAGTTATTCCATGTCTTTTTTCTTTTCTCTGTACATAAAACAAGTTTTGGAAAAATGATACTAATTGTAATGGGGGGGGGGCGCCGCAACATATTCTTCTTCCTAAGGGGGGCATAATAGAAAATAATTGGGAACCACTGCGTTAATAGTAGAAAAGTGATGCCACCGGGAATCAAAGAATCATTGTCTGTCAATGTACAGTCTCAAAGCTGGACATATGACAGTGTGAAGCAATGTGCGGACCATTCAGTAACAAGTAACTTGGTTAAGGATACTAATACCCTCTACAGTTCTGAGGGAAATCCCAGAATTAACAGAAACCTCATCTAAAGCTATGTATTTTCAAGATTCAAAATTACTGTCTGTTAGGGGTGTACATACAGTATGTACATGTATTCATCCCACGGGTGTCCTGCTGCAGCAAATCCAGATCATAGCACTGTCCCCACAGGCTTTTACAGTAGGCACTAGACATGATGAATGCATCACTTCATCTGCCTCTCTTCTGACACTGATACCCCATCACTCTGAAACAGGGTAAATCTGGACTCCTCAATCAATCTGGACTTCTTCCATTGCTCCAGAGTCCAATCTTTATGCTCCCCAGCAAATTGAAGCCTTTTTTTCTTGTTATCCTCAATGATTGTTGGTTTTCTTAAGGCTACACAGTTGTTCAGTGTCAGTCCTTGTGTTTCCTTTGCATTGTAAATGTGGAAATGCTCTTACTATCATTGTTAAAAAAAAATGTTTTTCTTGGATTTGATTTCACTTAATATTTAAGTGATTGCTGATTATGATCAATCAGAATTTTTTCCGACCACATTTATGCCTCTAATACGATGGTTCCCCACTATCCTCCTAGTTTTTAATAATGTGTTGGACAGTTCGCTAGATGTTTGCTTCACATAGCTGAATTAGCCACAACGTAAACCCAAAAAACAAACAAATGAACTCATTATTTACTCTTTTTAACGTCATCAGGATGCCTACCAAGGGGCGATGCCAGCATACTTCCGTTTCCTCACCATCTTGGCCTTTCATGTCTTCCTCCAGGAGAAGGTATGCTAGTACCCTGTACTGCATTCTTTGATCTGTTTGAGATTCACAGTGTTTATTGTCATATGCACAGTAAGGAAATATGTTCCCCTGAACTCATTGCTGTCCACAATGAGTGCCACACAATGTAAGTATCAAAAAAGATTAATAATAATGCAAAATAAAGGCAGTTATAAAAAATTTACAATAGAAATATTGTGTATCAGCTACATGTCCAAAAACTGCATCAGCTGTAAGTGCAGTTCTGCAATGAGTGTGCATATCATCGCGATAACAGTGTACGTCCCTCCCTCTGCCAATTCTACAGTGGCCTGTGAGCTCCTCCACACTGCAGTGTCAAAGCTGCAACCATTGCACCCCCATTCTCTTCTTATCTCAGGAGAACATACACTATATTACCAAAAGTATTCGCTCACCCATTCAAATGATCAGAATCAGGTGTTCTAATCACTTGGCCTGGCCCCAGGTGTATAAATTCAAGCACTCAGGCATGCAGACTGTGAAACAAGACATTTGTGAAAGAATGGGCCGCTCTCAGGAGCTCAGTGAATTCCAGCGTGGAACTGTCATAGGATGCCTCTTGTGCAACAAATCTAGTCGTGAAATTTCCTCGCTCCTAAATATTCCACAGTCAACTGTCAGCTCTATTATAACAAAATGGAAGCGTTTGGGAACAACAGCAACTCAGCCACGAAGTGGTAGGCCACGTAAAGTGACGGAGAGGGGTCAGCGGATGCTGAAGCGCATAGTGCAAAGAGGTCGCCGACTTTCTGCACAGTCAATTGCTACAGAGCTACAAACTTCATGTGACCTTCAGATTAGCCCAAGTACAGTATGCAGAGAGCTTCATGGAATGGGTTTCCATGGCCGAGCAGCTGCAGCCAAGCCACACATCACCAAGTGCAATGCAAGGCGTCGGATGCAATGGTGTAAAGCACGCCGCCACTGGCCTCTAGAGCAGTGGAGACGCGTTCTCTGGAGTGATGAATCACGCTTTTCCATCTGGCAATCTGATGGACGAGTCTGGGTTTGGAGGTTGCCAGGAGAACGGTACATTTCAGATTGCATTGTGCCAACTGTGAAATTTGGTGGAGGAGGAATTATGGTATGGGGTTGTTTTTCAGGAGCTGGGCTTGGCCCCTTAGTTCCAGTGAAAGGAACATTGAATGCTTCAGGATACCAAAACATTTTGGACAATTCCATGCTCCCAACCTTGTGGGAACAGTTTGGAGCGGGCCCCTTCCTCTTCCAACATGACTGTGCACCAGTGCACAAAGCAAGGTCCATAAAGACGTGGATGACAGAGTCTGGTGTGGATGAACTTGACTGGCCTGCACAGAGTCCTGACCTGAACCCGATAGAACACCTTTGGGATGAATTAGAGCGGAGACTGAGAGCCAGGCCTTCTCGACCAACATCAGTGTGTGACCTCACCAATGCGCTTTTGGAAGAATGGTCAAAAATTCCTATAAACACTCTCCTCAACCTTGTGGACAGTCTTCCCAGAAGAGTTGAAGCTGTAATAGCTGCAAAAGGTGGACCGACATCATATTGAATTCTATGAGTTAGGAATGGGATGGCACTTCAGTTCATAGAATGAGTAAAGGCAGGTGAGCGAATACTTTTGGTAATATAGTGTACCTTTAGGCCCCGTCCACACGAAAACGCATTTTGGTGTAAACGCAGATGTTTTGCATCGTTTTGGCCTATCGTCCGGGCGAATCCCATAAACACATACTCCGAAAACGCACTTTTTTGAAACCGGGTCCTAGGGTGGAAAAATTCGTAAACGCACTTCTTGTGGATCGGTGTGGACAGGGGAAACCGGAGATTTTGGTAAATGATGATGTCATTGCCACCATCACCACACCCCTCGAGCAGCCTTCCACCTCTTATAACCCACGAAACGTCTCATAACAACATCAACAACAATGGTGGACTACATGCTTGCGTTACTACTGGAGAAAATATTGAGTCTATTATGGTTACTAGGGCAAAATCTAATTTTTCCTTGAGTTTGGTTTCTTCTAAAGCCGATTTGTAAACCGCGCTCAAGCTTTATGCGCATGTGCTGCCCCTTCCTCTCCGTTTTTGGTGAATTTCTGAAACCGAAACAGCGCCGCCTATAGACCTGGGATATGAAGTAGCGTTTTGAGTCGTGTTAAGACAGATTTGTCTGGACGCGGATATTCTTGAAACGGTGCCAGCGAAAACGGATAGGAAAAAGATCGTTTTCGTACGTGTGGACGATGCCTTAATCCAGTGCTTCTCAAATAGTGGGTGCAATGCCTGAGGGGGCGCGAGTGCTTGCTCTTGTTGTATTCAATTAAAGTGTAATTGCACATCCAGAAAGTAGGTGGCAGTGGCGCTCTCATTGTGCGCACTATTAGCTCTATGGTGTTTTTTAACAGAGCCGGCGAGAAGAGATGTAAACAAACTGAGGAACATGGAAAAATATTTGACAGGGATGAAAAGAAAGGCCGTAAAAGAGGAAGATAGTAAGACAAAGGAAAGTCACTCAAAACCCAAGACAAGGAAATATGACGAAACGTCGAAACGTATGTAGCGCTTGGCTTCACTGTAACTACGGTCGGGGACGAGGAAAGACCGTACCGGTATGTTTGTTCAGAGAAAACGCTCCGAATATTCCCAGCAATCGTCCCGTTTTGTGACTGCTACGTCATTTAACCAGCAGCACTGTTAACATCATATAAGGTAAAATAGTTTAAATAATAAATAAATAATTTAATACCTAAAATAGTTTAAATAAGGATTAATTTTTTTATTCAGGCAAATTGCACTTTAATGCACTAGTCTTTTCTGTAAGAGACTGAGAAACACTGTTAATTAAGTTATTCCATGTCTTTTTTCTTTTCTCTGTACATAAAACAAGTTTTGGAAAAATGATACTAATTGTAATGGGGGGGGGGGGGGGGGGGCGCCGCAACATATTCTTCTTCCTAAGGGGGGCATAATAGAAAATAATTGGGAACCACTGCGTTAATAGTAGAAAAGTGATGCCACCGGGAATCAAAGAATCATTGTCTGTCAATGTACAGTCTCAAAGCTGGACATATGACAGTGTGAAGCAATGTGCGGACCATTCAGTAACAAGTAACTTGGTTAAGGATACTAATACCCTCTACAGTTCTGAGGGAAATCCCAGAATTAACAGAAGCCTCATCTAAAGCTATGTATTTTCAAGATTCAAAATTACTGTCTGTTAGGGGTGTACATACAGTATGTACATGTATTCATCCCACGGGTGTCCTGCTGCAGCAAATCCAGATCATAGCACTGTCCCCACAGGCTTTTACAGTAGGCACTAGACATGATGAATGCATCACTTCATCTGCCTCTCTTCTGACACTACACTACTACCTAAAATAGTTTAAATAAGGATTTATTTTTTATTCAGGCAAATTGCACTTTAATGCACTAGTCTTTTCTGTAAGAGACTGAGAAACAATGTTAATTAAGTTATTCCATGTCTTTTTTCTTTTCTCTGTACATATAACAAGTTTTGGAAAAATTATACTAATTGTAATGGGGGGGGGGGGCGCCGCAACATATTCTTCTTCCTAAGGGGGGCATAACAGAAAATAATTGAGAACCACTGCCTTAATCATACCTCTTTGTCCTCCTTTCTTCCTTCACATAGTTGTGTTACATGCCACACTAGGGACTATAGGACTCTGGACTTACTGTATGTAAATGTAAGGCCTACAGCTCATCCCCCTCCTCCCACTTGGTCACTCTGATCACAACCTGGTCCCCCTCATGCCAATCTACTAGGGCTGGGTGATATGGCTGAAAAATGTATCATGGTATAGGTGTTTCCTATCAGTCAATCTCAATAATTATTAAATCTTTTGTTTTTTTTACTTATTCTACCCAGACTTCTCAACTGTGCTGAGCAGGAGCATGTCCTTTGCTAAATGATATGCCACTGCATCCGTTATTTCTTTATATTTCTTTGATGTTTTGTTGTATGGCACTGCTGCCATGTACCTCTTGAGCAGAGGTTGCGCTAGACTTTTTCGTTGTCTATCAACTGACAGGCTCATAAAAATCCCGTCATAACCCATTTTTACCAATCACTTTAATTTTTTTAAAATGGTAACAATGTCATATTCAATAGCATTTGATTTTCAGTCATTTTGAATTAATATTCAGTAGTAGGAAAAAAAGATTCAGCCTATATAAGAGGCCATCAAAGACGACTCAAGAATCATGAATCTAGATGTCTATGTAACCGGCTCAGTTGAGTCCTACCACGTTTGATATATAATCAATAAACGGCACCAATCAAACATCTTACATCTCACTCGGCAGGGAAACAAAACGTACTACCCGACTTGACCACTAGCAAACTAAGGCACTCGGACACTCGGCCATTTAGGCACAATACGCAGAGAAATGAAACTTCACCGACTCTTACACTACTAATCAAGAGGTACAAGGACCATTTAATATGCTCACTCACCACCAAGTTTGCAGACAACATCGATTTGACTCTTGTCTGACTTAAAATCACCAAAATATTTCCAAACTGGTGACGTAACCTTTCCTTTTTTATCTACAATTTCCTCTCACGCTGTTGCACTCATATTCTCCTTTCACTCCACGGCGTTCTTATTTTTGTTGTTGTTGGCTTAGCTGGGCCGTGATAGGTTGAGAGGCTAAAGCTCTGCCTACATCCCCCAGAATGACTTGCAGTTGTTGCTCTGGGTTTTCTTCCTATTCTTCTCTAACGGAGTTCAAGTGAAATTATCGAACATTATATCGAACGTACTGATATCGATCATGTGTCTATCACGATATATATATCGTTATCGTTTTATCGTCCAGCCCTAATTATGGGAATTGCTCTTCGCCAACAGCCATTGGGAACTCTTTCTTATATACATATACAGTGGTGTGAAAAAGTGTTCATCCCCTTCCTGATTTCTTTTTTTTTTTTTTGCATGTTTGTCACACATGTTAAATGTTTCAGATTAAACATTAGTTAAAGATAACAGAAGTTAACACAAAATGCAGTTTTTAAAGGAAGGTTTTTATTATTAAGGGAAAACAAAATCCTATCCTGCATGGCCCTGTGTGAACAGGTTGGGCCAGCCTTAGCAGCAACAACTGCAATTGCGATAACTTGCAATGAGTCTTACAGCACTGTTTTGAATTTGAATTAGAATTTTTCATTTTTCATTTTTCATTTCAGTTCAGGTCAGGACTTTGACTAGGCCACTCTTAATTTTGTTTTTCCTTCAGCCATTCAGAGGTGGACTTGCTTGTGTGTTTTGGATCCTTGTGCTGCTGTAGAACCCAAGTCTTACTGGCCACTCCTGGCAAGGTTCACCACTGTTCCATGTTTTCGCCATTTGTGGATCTCACTGTGGTTCGCTGGTTTCCCAAAGCTTTAGAAATGGCTTTATAACTTTTTCAGACTGATGGATATGAATTACATTCTTTCTCATTTGTCTGAATTTCTTTGGATCTTGGCATGATGTCTAGCTTTTAATCCTCGTGCTACCCTCTTTTGGTCCACTTCATTCTGTTAGGCACGTCCTATTTAAGTGATGTTTTGATTGAGAACAGGCATTGCAGTAATCAGGCCTGGGTGTGGCTAGAGAAATTGAACTCAGGTGTGATAAACCACAGTTAAGTTATATTTTAAGAGGGGGGTAAACACTTGCCATGTAGGTTTGGATTTTTTCCCCTTAATAATAAAAACCTTCAAAACTGAATTTTGTGTTTACTTGTGTTTTCTGGATGTATATTTAATTTGGTTTGATGAAATGAAACATTTAGGTGTGACAAACATGCAAAAAAGGAGAAATCAGGAAGGGGGCAAACACATTTTCACACCACTGTAAGTTGTTGTGTCACTGAAGTCAAACACTAGTTCAGTTAAACAAATGCTGTCAGTCATTAGATTGAATCCAGGCAAGTTTTCAAGTCATTCCTGCTGTATCATTGCACTGCCTTACATAAAAAACAAAGTCATTTATCATGTTTCTTTTTAATGACTAGCCTCTCGCCCGATGACAGCTGAGATAGGCTCCAGCAGACCCCCGTGACCCCTAACAGGACTAAACGGGTTTAGAAAATGACTGACTGACTGACTGACTGACTTTTTAATGACTAACTTCCCTTAAATTTAAACCACTATTCTCTTTGGTCAGGTGGATTTAGCAGTAATTGAAGTTGGTATTGGGGGAGCATATGACTGCACCAACATTATAAGGTAAGATTCTCCATTTCAAGGTTTTCCATACAGACTATAAAGGAATAACATGTGAACAGTATGTTAGTCATTACAAAATAACCTTTACCGTTACTATAGCCATATTACTTATCTGAGTATTTATATACAGTAATGACAAAGCTTGGCATATTCATTTTTAGTGCTTAATTGTGGAATCATTAAAAAACTACATGAAGTTACTTCAGTGTATCCCAGTCAGTGTAGCATCACAGTAAAAAAAAAAAAAGTCTGATCCGCAGTGTAACACAGTCTGAGACTGCTTATAACAAAAACTACAGACAACTTTTTGCATAGACCTCCAAGATTGTAGAGAGACTAGCAATATATGGTTTATTATTTTTTTTAATTCTCACAGTACCCCAATAATTTAACAGTAAGATCATGCTGATGCATTGTAATCTTTTTGTCAAAAAAAAAAACAGCTGTCGTTATGTGTTAGTAGTGTTAAATATTTTGCATGAAATGGATGGATGGATGGTTGATTCTGCACACACCCACATACTTAATTATAAAAGGGTATGGCATTGCACAGTCTGCAATTTTTACTTGAACAGTTGACAATCTATGAAATTATTTGTGTGGTTTTGTCAACAGGAGGCCGTGGGTGTGTGGGATTTCGTCCTTGGGCATTGACCATACACAGATTCTGGGAGACACCATTGAAAAGATCGCCTGGCAAAAAGCAGGCATTTTCAAGGTGTGTTAGCAGTAAAGACCAGGGCTTGTACTCCTAAAGATTCTGAGGATCCTCTCAGAGAGCTCCTAAAATTCCCAGCAAGGAGTCTTAGCTTAGGAGTGATTCAAGAACATTCTCAGAGAACTCTGAGCAAGGAATGGACAGAAACTCTTATCTTACTGAGGAGGTGTGGTTGACCCCATTGCTGGGTATGAGTCATCATTTCAGAAGGTGATTGGTTGATCCTAAAAGCTAGATAAAAGTACAGTTTTGGTGATAATAGGCATATTGTCAAATACATAGACATAATATTAGAATCTAATCTCTACGACGACTGTGTAATTCTAAATAATATTTCACTTAAAAGTCCCCCTCCCTGCTCTTAACAGAGCTCACCTTAGGAGCTCTCTTAAGAGGTAAGATTCTTTAGGACTACCATTTATCTTTACCAGGATCTACTCTTAACTTTGTGGGCAAATTCTTAGAAAACTCATGATTCTAAGAATTTTCTTAGTATTTGGCCACTAGGAGCAACTCTTTACGCTATGAATCCTTAGGAATATGGGCCCAGGAATGTGTCAGTGAGTCACTGTGAATGAATTACACGCTCGACAATAAACTTCAGCCCTGGCATGATTTCTTCATGTTGTCCAGACTTTGGTGTAGAAGGCACTAAAACTGATTTTTTTGTTGTTCTCTACTGTTCTGTCATGTCATTGGATGTTGATCATGTACATATATTTGCAGCAAGGGGTTCCTGCCTTCACTGTCAGACAGCCAGAAGATGCAATGGCTGTGCTCAAGGACAGAGCCAAAGAGGTCAGGGTAAGTGTTCCTTTTTCAGTCCGATTACTCAGTGAAATACCCCTGTTGTTGTTTTTATGTAATATAATGTAAACTGGGCGGCACAGTGGAGAGGTGGTTAGCACTGATGCGTCACAGCAAGAAGGTCACCGGTGTGTGTAGTTTGCATGTCATTTTCTGTGTGGAGTTTGCATGTTCTCCCTGTGTCTGCGTGGGTTCTAACCAGGTACTCCGGCTTCCTCCCACCATCCAAAGACATGCTCATTAGGTTAATTGGTGATTCTAAATTGTGTTAGCCCTGCGATGGACTGGCAACTTGTCCAGGGTGTACCCCTGCCTCTCGCCCGATGACAGCTGGGATAGGCTCCAGCAGACCCCTAACAGGACTAAACGGGTATAGAAGATGAATGAATGAATGATAATGTAAACTGATGTTGCAGTGCCCTCTGTGGGTGTGTCCAGAGCTGGAGGACTACCTGGCAAACTGTGGACCTTTGCGCCTGGGACTGGCAGGGCTGCACCAGTGCTCCAATGCCTCTCTTGCTCTCCAGCTAAGTCACACATGGTTACAGAGAAGACGTCTACCAGGTAGGACAGATATGGATCTTGAACCATATGTTAGTTGTCATTCCAGAGATAATACTGATATGTGTAGGTTGCATTAACCAATTTTTTTCCGTCATTGTCCGTTTTTTTTTTTTTTGTAAACTATGACAGAAAAATCTGAAGGCCATCTGTCATTTTGACAGATTACAAATCACACCTCTGACCACTTGGTGGTGAGTGACGTTATTATCAGAGCTCGGCTAACCATATACACTATATTACCAAAAGTATTCGCTCACCCATTCAAATATTTAGAATCAGGTGTTCTAATCACTTGGCCTGGCCCCAGGTGTATAAATTCAAGCACTCAGGCATGCAGACTGTGAAACAAGACATTTGTGAAAGAATGGGCCGCTCTCAGGAGCTCAGTGAATTCCAGCGTGGAACTGTCATAGGATGCCACTTGTGCAACAAATCCAGTCGTGAAATTTCCTCGCTCCTAAATATTCCACAGTCAACTGTCAGCTCTATTATAACAAAATGGAAGCGTTTGGGAACAACAGCAACTCAGCCACGAAGTGGTAGGCCACGTAAAGTGAAGGAGAGGGGTCAGCGGATGCTGAAGCGCATAGTGCAAAGAGGTCGCCGACTTTCTGCACAGTCAATTGCTACAGAGCTACAAACTTCATGTGACCTTCAGATTAGCCCAAGTACAGTACGCAGAGAGCTTCATGGAATGGGTTTCCATGGCCGAGCAGCTGCAGCCAAGCCACACATCACCAAGTGCAATGCAAGGCGTCGGATGCAATGGTGTAAAGCACGCCGCCACTGGCCTCTAGAGCAGTGGAGACGCGTTCTCTGGAGTGATGAATCACGCTTTTCCATCTGGCAATCTGATGGACGAGTCTGGGTTTGGAGGTTGCCAGGAGAACGGTACATTTCAGATTGCATTGTGCCAACTGTGAAATTTGGTGGAGGAGGAATTATGGTATGGGGTTGTTTTTCAGGAGCTGGGCTTGGCCCCTTAGTTCCAGTGAAAGGAACATTGAATGCTTCAGGTTACCAAAACATTTTGGACAATTCCATGCTCCCAACCTTGTGGGAACAGTTTGGAGCGGGCCCCTTCCTCTTCCAACATGACTGTGCACCAGTGCACAAAGCAAGGTCCATAAAGACGTGGATGACAGAGTCTGGTGTGGATGAACTTGACTGGCCTGCACAGAGTCCTGACCTGAACCCGATAGAACACCTTTGGGATGAATTAGAGCGGAGACTGAGAGCCAGGCCTTCTCGACCAACATCAGTGTGTGACCTCACCAATGCGCTTTTGGAAGAATGGTCAAAAATTCCTATAAACACTCTCCTCAACCTTGTGGACAGTCTTCCCAGAAGAGTTGAAGCTGTAATAGCTGCAAAAGGTGGACCGACATCATATTGAATTCTATGAGTTAGGAATGGGATGGCACTTCAGTTCATAGAATGAGTAAAGGCAGGTGAGCGAATACTTTTGGTAATATAGTGTATATATATGTCCATGCGGCTTACGGCTACCAAAATGTTGTTTTCTCAATAACAACTGATGAGGACACAACAATGGCCACCAACTCAACTATCAGACTAAATTCAACTTAATGGTTCAAATATGTTGCGGCTCAGCTACAGCTGGGAATTGTTATGATTTTAGTAAGTTATTTATACACAATTACATTTCGTAAGCTAAATGTAATTGTGTATTTGAAAAATAAATGATAATTTTGAATTTGACGATGATGATGATCAAAAAAGCTGAAATGTAGACACTGGCTGAATATCTCGCAACTAATTAGTTTGTTTAAATATGTGTAAGAATTAGATCTTTTTTACATAATGTACATTTTACATGTCTGTCAGTAATGACGTTGTAACGACGGAAATATTAATTAGTCAAAGTGGTAAAATGTTGTGTGGACTTCCCAGTCAAAATACAAAATTAGTTTTGGAAATGCCACAGCTTCCTGGCTAAAAAGGAGCATGGCCATCTAGCTTGTCAGCAGTGCAAAGCGCGAATAATGTGCACATAGAGTAGATTAAAAAAAAAAAACTCTACACGTGGAATCTGATAAACTCCAAATGAAGCTCAGCTGTACTTTCAGAAGATTCCCTGAATCTCCCAGACTGATGCAATCTTATCCAAATAAAATGTGCTTTTTTTCTTTGAAATACTGTATGTCACTGCATGTTTTCTGTAGCTTTGCATTGTTTTTAATTTGTACATTAAAAGAGCGGGCTCTGAAATGTTTCGCCTCTGTCTTATGTTTTACATTTTCGTTTCAAGCAGTAAAGAGGAATGTTTCTGTTTCTTCTCTTTAATAGATAAAAGTATTCCCTCCATTATTGTTGAGAACAATAATGTACCTCAGGCAACTTTGTTTAAGCCCAGCCCTATCATGGCAAAAGGTAGGTCTCTGAATCTTTTTTTGTGTGTTTTGCTACATGACTAAAACAAATCTGCAAGAGCAAATGAGAATTCATCACATTCTGAGATTGTTGTATTAGAGGCCATTCTGACAGTTTCTAGACTAATTGTGACTTCAGTGAGGTTATACTGATCGTGTTGTGTCTCAGGACTGGCAGAAACACAATGGCCTGGAAGGAATCAGACACTACGACATGGAGCAGTCACGTACTTCTTGGATGGAGCTCACACCATGCGCAGTATGCAGGCTTGTGTACACTGGTTTAAAGAAACTGCAGCCCAGCACGAAAGAAATGCAAGGTGAGTGTCACTCCCTAGTGACCTTCATCCATCAAACAACTGATGATGGATAATTGACAAATTAGCAAGATATGATAAATCAAATGTTTATATTTAAGTTCCATTTTACCTGTTTTAGTCAGGTTTTAGTCATGTTAGTCAGTGGACTATGCTAAGTAAAAGAAACACTTATTTAACACAACCTGAGTATTATAATAGTCATAAATGAGTGTTTTGTGCAGGATTGTTGTATTAGAATACTTTAGTTTTTACTAGTATACTTGAAATTGGCTATATGTTTATATGGTATATAGTTTTAATGAAAGGACCTTAATAGGTGCTGGCCATTGCTTTTACCAACAGTAATATGAGACCTTTATACGTTTGTGCATAGAGGACCTGTGGCTAGAGTTTTGCTGTTCAATGCCACAGGAGAGAGAGACACAGCTTCCATGCTTAAATTACTGGTGGTGAGTACAATCAGAATCCGAATGCTTTTTTCACTGAATGTCCACGTACAGCGACATTACGATGACAACCTGAGTAGTACAAAGATTTTTTTTTTTTAAAGTTACTAAATGCAATATTGGGCATTGTAAATAGAAAATGTGGATACTATTGCTTACAATGTGCTTAAAATGACATTTTAGACTTGATGGAAAGATAAAGTAAAAATAACAGTAGTTAGAATTTTATAGAAAAAAAAGTCTATTTCTCATTCTGATGTTCATTTATTATGTAGGTTTGTATATTCTTGTGCATTCTTCAGAAATACCTGTGGTACATTTCAGTGCTTGTAAGTAACACACATTCTTTCTGCTTTGTCTTGTTTCTTCAGTCATGTGATTTTGACTTTGCTGTGTTCTGCCCAAACATCACTGAAGCCATTGCTTCCTGTAATGCAGGTAAGATCATTGCTTCATCTTTGGATCATCATGAACCTTGCTTGTGGCAGCTTAAACTATGTGAACACGAGTACATAACCTCTTATGTTTTGTCACTGGCCGGTCCCTGTCCTGTAAGTGTTTTTGAGTTAAATAACATTAATCAAATATATATACTCTGCTGATGCTGATACCAGCTCTTATACGCACTTGCTGTCTTCTGTTTCTCCTGCACAGGCTGAGTTAGGTCTATTTGGGACTCCTCACATTCCTTTATGCAACCACTGAATATATTATTTGTAGTTACTTCCCTAATCCAAAGAGACGCTGAGAGACAGAAGTTGGGCCCTATTGCCTGACACGCTACAAAACAAATCCACTGAGTATATTGGTTGAATGCTTTAATGACACCTACAATATTCATCATCCATCCATCCATTATTTCTCTTCTCAGACCAGCAGAATTTCAACGTGTCAGTGGAAAATATGCTTACTCGCTGCCTGGATAATGAGAGGAGCTGGCGTCTTCTTAACGGTCAGGAGGAGAACAAAGGAGCGCAGCTTCTCATAACAGACAGTCTGCCTCTTGTCCCTGGAAGGATGGGAGACACCCTGGTCTTCCCCTGTATCCTCAGCGCCCTTCAGTGGATCACTCAGGGCAAGGACTCAGTGCTAGCTGATCCAGAAAAGAGTGTCTTACCTGTTAAACCCAGCATCATGGCCAAAGCTGCTTCTCTCTGTGGAGCTGCTGAGATTCACGTTCTCATCACTGGAAGCCTGCACCTGGTGGGGGGAGTCCTGAAACACCTGGATCAAGCTTTTTCCAAGTAAACAGGAACACTTGAAATGAGTCAATTCAGACTTATTAAATAATAGGTGGGTGGGTACTTTGCCTATATACCTCATGAAAATAAATAATTTCTGTCTGTATAGGGTTTTGTGGTATTCACCTTTGGGACAGTGGCTTGTATGAGGTAGGCAACTGTTGTCGTCTTGGCTGGTTCTTTACTATGACTGACAACCAATTTGGATCAAGGCAGCTGTAGACCTGACAAAGGCCCAAGCTTAACCCATAGCCTTACTTAGGGGCACCTGCATGTGCCTAATGTGTTTACATGCATTGCAGGCTGTTGGTATGCTTCTTTCATCACTGATGCTCCGTGTATGTAGCTGTATGAGTGGTGTTGAACTAATCACATTATATTCCATTACAAAAACTGTAGATTTATATCATTTTGAGGTTTCTAGTATTTCAGTTTTTAAAATTAATACCATTTTACACTGCCTGGTCAAAAAAAAGTCACCACCAAAAATGGAAAGGTCACACACTCATATTCATATATATATTTTGTTAGACCACCTTTAGCTTTGATTACAGCACACATTCGCTGTGGCATTGTTCTAATAAGATTTCTTTCCATCTAGTGCATTAATTTTTCACTAAGATCTAGTATTGATGATGGGAGAGTCTGACCACTGCCCAAAGCCTTCTCTAGCATCATCTCAAAGATTCTCAGTGGTTAAGGTCTGGACTCTGGTGGCCACATTTGTTCCTCAAAGATAATGGTTCCCCACTAATTTTCCAGTTTTTAATAATGGGTTGGACAATTCTTAATCCAGTTTTAGTAGTTTCTGCAATCTATGTTTACTCTGCTTGATGCATGCCAATGATTTGACCCTTCTCAAATAGGCTTACATCTTCTCTTTTGAGAAGCTACTCATTGCATCATTTGGGGTTAAATAACTTGTTGCTATCTGAAAGATAATTTCCCATGAAAATTCAATAATTATCCAGTAGGAGACTCGTACCTATTTGCTTTGTTAATCCTGGTGGCAGCTTTTTTTATGGCCAGGATGTGTATTTTGACACTATTTGACAATGGTCATTATACACATGAGCTACTCATCTTAAGGTTGTAGATGTGTAAATACTATCAGAAGAAAATGAATGCTACCAAAATTATAGATCAGTATCGATATTAGATGTTGACTACAAAATGTACACCTCAGTTATATCAAATAGGCTGTAAATATTTGTACCAGACCTGATAGATGAAGATCAAACTTGGTTTTGAAGAACAGACAGGCTCAAGATAATATTAGAAGAGTACACATGATGATATATGGCATATCTTTTATGTTAGATAGATGGCACCCAGGAAAACAATTTAAATTTGGTAAGGAAATTTAAATTTAATTTAAATTTGGAAAGGAAAAGTGGTTGGAAAGGAAATACAGCTGTAGGCACAATTACCAAATAGGGTGAAATTAAAAGTTGCCAAGAACTAAAAGACAGAAAAAAAATCTGGATTTATTTAGATATTTATTTATTGAGAAATTACTTTAATCAAGATATTAAGACAGACATAGATATGTTAAATCATATCATAAAAATACTGTGCAAGCATATAATAGCATTATCTCAAGAACTGTGTCAATTTTATACAACTGTTTGATGAAAGCTAGACAGAACCGTTAAAGATAAATGGTAAATGATCTGGATGAATAAAACCCAGAGAAGGCATGGTATGGTGTATGGAAAATTCCCAAAAAGAGGACACAATCACTGCGATGGGGATGATTCACTTGCAAACTCTGTTCTTCATTAAACCTAAAACTAAAAGTGTGCAGATGAATATGAAGCGACCATGCTGGAGACTGTGGCCAAACAGATCCAAACTTTCTGGGTTTAAACTCATTCAGTTCTTTGTGAGGTATTGGGATATATGATTCCTACAAGCTGTCTTGTTTTGTGTCTTGGTCATTTGAAAGGTGTGTGTGGAACTTGTTAAATTATTCCTGGGTCAATTTAAAAGATGGAATGGATACAGAATACAGAGATTTTGTTGACCATGGTTTAAACATTTTTTGTGTCTTTCTTATGATAAAAATCAGATAAAATGGTCATTTTACAAATGTACATGACATTTGTTTATTCAGTATCATTTCAAAGCATAGCTCATCAACACATTTAAAATGAAACATCCTCAAGAATCAAGAATACTTTATTGTTATCATGTGAGAATGAGATTTTGTGCAGTAGCTCCTGGCTTAAGCAGTACAAATATAATAATAGAATAAGCACTATAAAATAAAAATCAAAGCGCTGTACAGGTGGGTGCAATCTGCAGCGACCTGGCTGACTCTCTTTTGGACTGAGTCCAACTCTGGGACAGGATCCCTCACAATCCCCTGTGCAGCTCTTAACACCCAGGCTAAGTCTGATGGGACTTTGGTGGAGTCAGATCATTCTACTCTTTCTTCTTCCTCTCTTGACCTTTCCACTATGAGTGGAGAGGACCCAACAGACCGTGAACAGAATGGACTTGGAAAAAGTGGGCATGTCTGGTTTCCTACTAATGGAGAGATTATCCGGTTCAGTTCAAATTGTCAATACAATACAAATTGTCTCAAGGCGCTTTACAACATCCGGTCTGAAACCCGTATTGAAACCCCTAGAGCAAGGATCTAGGTGACGGTGGCAAGGAAAGACACTTTTACCCTTTTAAGAGGAAGAAATCTTAAGCAGAACCCAGCTCATATGGCACCCATATGAGGGTCGACTCATCTGCCTGCTCCCAAGGCTGACCGGGTAGAGATTGAAAAGAGAACAGCAAGAGATATGAGCTAAACATACATCTGCATTAGATACATCTAACCAAAGTATACATGTAGACTCTGATGATGAAAAAAATATACACAAATATAGCTGATGATGTTACATTACAGTTTCAGAATATAAGAGGAATCATAGGCAGATTGGAGAATTGTTCATTTAGGTAGGAGTGGATAACAGTAGGATGCCATGAAGATTGGGCAGGCTGATGAGACCACAACAACAGATGTAGTATGGAGCTCCACAGGAAACACACAACTCCAGGCCAGAGATACTCACGGGAAGATAGAGGAGGACAGGAGGGGAGGGGAAGGGGAGATGAGGGGGAGCAGAGAGAGGGACACACAGTAGTTAACATGGCATACAGTAATACAGTAGCTCAGAATTGCATGACTAGTAATAGATAAGAAATTAGAGGACAAGGTGGTGCCAGAGAGAGAGAGAGAGAAGAAGAAGTGCTCCAGCTGCCTAGGCTTATTGCAGCCTAAAGAATGGTGCCATCCAGCCCTAATTTAAAGCTTGATCAAAAAGGAAAGTCTTAAGCCTTACTTTAACACTAGAGACTGTGTCTGCCTCCTGAACCCAAACTGGGAGCTGGTTCCACAGAAGATCGAGGAGCCTGATAGCTGAAAGCTCTACCTCCCATTCTACTTTTTGATATTCTAGGGTCATAAGTAGGCTGGCACTTTGAGATCAAAGTGATCTGTTGGGATGATATGGTACAATGAGGTCTTAAGATATGATGGAGCTAGGCCTTTAAGAGCCTTATGCAGTGATGTAATAAGGACATTAAAATAATGGCGTTATTTTTTTTTTCAGTAACGAGTAGTCTTAACTAATCACTATTCAATGCCGTTATCGACATTTAAATGCAGTGCGTTACTTGCGTTGCCAGCCAGCCACAAGAGCCGTGAAGGTGTTTTTTTGTTTGTTCTTTTTCCCCTCTGGGTGGGGTGGGGGCGGTAGCCGCATAAGTGATGATGATTGGCTAAGGTAGGGAAACATGGTAAGCCAGTCAGGGGCAGGACAGTGTTCAGTTGGGCGGGTGTTGTTTACACACAAATGCGCGCATAGCAGTATCACACAAGCGATCAGATAGCCTGCGACAAAGGCGAATTTGGAGCATTCAGAGGTAAAGTTGCAGTTTTCAAGGTTGAAGTATAGGCACTACTTTAACCGCATTGAGGTAAATGGCAAGAACGTACACATGAAGTGTTTTTTTTTAATTTTTAGACATATTTAAACTTTTTTTTTTATAGCAATAGTCACTTTGCCTGGTAACTAGTTACTTTTATAGAGGAGTAATTCAGTGCTCAGGACTTTTTATTACTCTGTGGTGCCTTCTGCCATCTTATATGCAGTGGTCTGCTGGAGCAGTGGAAGCTCAGAGGGAAAGGAAGAGACTAAACAAGCTGGTCAGACAGGCCGGCTCTGTCCTGGATTGCTCTGTGGACTCCATTGGGGAGGTGAGTGAGAGGAGGATGTTAGCCAAGCTGACATCAATCATGGACAACCCCTCTCACCCACTGCATCAGACTGTTTCAGACCTAAGCAGCTCCTTCAGCAGCAGGTTGCTACATCCAAGATACAAGAAGGAACACTGTAGGTTGCTACATCCAAGATACAAGGTCATTCACCCCAGCTGCCATCAGGCTGTACAACACCAGTCAATAATAACTGTACTTTTATTTTGCACAACTAAGCTTCTTTGCACTACCTCAAGTTTATTCCACAATTCTCCACACTGTACATATAGAATGTCTTATATTTTCTAGTTATTTCTCCTCCCTATATTTTCTCAGAGTATGGCTATTCTTTTGTATATTTTTTGATATATATTTTTAAAATTTTTGTATTTGTGTTTTTTGTGCTTTTTTGATAACCGTTTCCCTGTTCAAAGTAATCACTGTCTTTCTGTATCTATATTTTTTTTGCCAAATTCTGTGCTACTGGAACAAGGAAGGACTTTCCACAAGTGGGATTAAATAAACATCTTATGTCTTACTTGCATTATGTGCTCATTAAAAGACCTATCCTCGTCAAATATAACACCAAGGTTTTTCACAGTAGTACTGGAGGCCAAGGTAATGCCGTCCAAAGAAACCAGATGATTAGATAATGAATCTATGAGATGTTTAGGGCCAAATTCTATTTTTTCTTCTATTCTGTCTAAGAGTAGAAAGCTACAGGTCATCAAAACCAAAATGTCCTAAGGCATGCTTGGAGTTTAACCAGCTGTGTCTTTCATCTGGTTTCTTGGATAAATATAGCTGGGTGTCATCTGCATAGCAATGTTTTCTAATAATATTGTATAAGGGAAACATGTAGAATGTGAAGAGTACTGGTCCTAGCACAGAACCCAGAGGAACTCCATAACTTACTCCATATTTTATACTAAAATATTGTGATCAGTAGTGTCAAATGCAACACTAAGATCCAGCAGAATATGTATAGAGACGAGTCCATTGTCTGAAGCCATGAGGAGTTGTTGTTTCTGTACTTAACTCTAAAACCTGACTGTAAACTCTTTAAACAACCCATTCCTGTTTAAAAGGTCTCACAACTGATTAGCAACAACCTTTTCTGGAATTTTAGAAATAAAAGGAAGGTTTGAAATTGGTCTATAGTTGGCTGAAAAACGTTTGGGTCTAGTGTGGGTTTCTTAACCTAGATTTTAATTACAGCAGTCTTATAAGACTGAGGCACATATTCTGTTAATAAAGATTAACTTTTATCTGATTTTATGGAGGTGTTAATTAATGGAAACAAACTCCTTGAGCAATTTAGTTGGGATCTAGAAGAGGTAATTGTTGAATTGAGCTAAGAAAGATCTATTGGGGAGAAGGATTCCCAGACATTGATTAGGTCATTCAGAAGTTTCTAATGTCACTGTACATCTTTGACAGCTACATACAGTGGGGAAAATAAGTATTTGATACACCGCCGATTTTGCAAGTTTCCCTCCTTATAAAGAATGGAGAGGTCTGTAA
Source organism: Planiliza haematocheilus (assembly GCA_005024645.1). NCBI lineage: Eukaryota > Metazoa > Chordata > Actinopteri > Mugiliformes > Mugilidae > Planiliza > Planiliza haematocheilus. The sequence continues at coordinate 988,962 of SRSE01000582.1, read as the reverse complement.
TTTTCAGCCTGATTCAAAATGCCGCAGCAAGAGCATTGACAGGAATTAGCAAAAGAGATCATATTACTCCAGTTTTAGCTTATCTTCACTGGCTCCCCTTAAAGTGTAGAATAGAATTTAAAATCCTCCTCCTTACATACAAGGCCCTCAAAGGCCTAGCTCCATCATATCTTAAAGACCTCATTGTACCATATCATCCCAACAGATCACTTCAGTCTGAAAGTGCAGGCCTACTTGTGGTTCCTAGAATTTCAAGAAGTAGAATGGGAGGTAGAGCTTTCAGCTACACTATATTACCAAAAGTATTCGCTCACCTGCCTTTACTCATTCTATGAACTGAAGTGCCATCCCATTCCTAACTCATAGAATTCAATATGATGTCGGTCCACCTTTTGCAGCTATTACAGCTTCAACTCTTCTGGGAAGACTGTCCACAAGGTTGAGGAGAGTGTTTATAGGAATTTTTGACCATTCTTCCAAAAGCGCATTGGTGAGGTCACACACTGATGTTGGTCGAGAAGGCCTGGCTCTCAGTCTCCGCTCTAATTCATCCCAAAGGTGTTCTATCGGGTTCAGGTCAGGACTCTGTGCAGGCCAGTCAAGTTCATCCACACCAGACTCTGTCATCCACGTCTTTATGGACCTTGCTTTGTGCACTGGTGCACAGTCATGTTGGAAGAGGAAGGGGCCCGCTCCAAACTGTTCCCACAAGGTTGGGAGCATGGAATTGTCCAAAATGTTTTGGTATCCTGAAGCATTCAATGTTCCTTTCACTGGAACTAAGGGGCCAAGCCCAGCTCCTGAAAAACAACCCCATACCATAATTCCTCCTCCACCAAATTTCACAGTTGGCACAATGCAATCTGAAATGTACCGTTCTCCTGGCAACCTCCAAACCCAGACTCGTCCATCAGATTGCCAGATGGAAAAGCGTGATTCATCACTCCAGAGAACGCGTCTCCACTGCTCTAGAGGCCAGTGGCGGCGTGCTTTACACCATTGCATCCGACGCCTTGCATTGCACTTGGTGATGTGTGGCTTGGCTGCAGCTGCTCGGCCATGGAAACCCATTCCATGAAGCTCTCTGCGTACTGTACTTGGGCTAATCTGAAGGTCACATGAAGTTTGTAGCTCTGTAGCAATTGACTGTGCAGAAAGTCGGCGACCTCTTTGCACTATGCGCTTCAGCATCCGCTGACCCCTCTCCTTCACTTTACGTGGCCTACCACTTCGTGGCTGAGTTGCTGTTGTTCCCAAACGCTTCCATTTTGTTATAATAGAGCTGACAGTTGACTGTGGAATATTTAGGAGCGAGGAAATTTCACGACTGGATTTGTTGCACAAGTGGCATCCTATGACAGTTCCACGCTGGAATTCACTGAGCTCCTGAGAGCGGCCCATTCTTTCACAAATGTCTTGTTTCACAGTCTGCATGCCTGAGTGCTTGAATTTATACACCTGGGGCCAGGCCAAGTGATTAGAACACCTGATTCTGATCATTTGAATGGGTGAGCGAATACTTTTGGTAATATAGTGTATCAGGCTCCTCTCCTGTGGAACCAGCTCCCAGTCTGGGTTCGGGAAGCAGACACTCTCTCTATTTTTAAGGTCAGGCTTAAGACTTTCCTTTTTGATCAAGCTTATACTTAGGGCTGGACTAAACCATACCTTAGTTATGCTGCTATAGGCCTAGGCTGCTGGGGGACAATGCACCAAACACATGTTCTCCTTCTCTCTTCTCTCTCGTGTCCTCCACTTTCTTTTTCTCTGGCACAGAGCTCTTGTCCTCTTATTTCCTATCTGCTACTAGTCATGCAATTCTGTGCTATTACTATATAGAATGTTTACTGCTGCTCTCCCTTCTTCCGAGTATCTCTGGCCTGGAGTTGAGTGTTTCCAGTGGAGCGCCATACTACATCTGTTGTCGTGGTCTCATCAGCCTGCCCAGTCTCCATGGAATCCTGCTGTTATCCACTCCTACCTGAATGAACAATTCTCCAACCTGCCAATGATTTCCCTTATATTTTCAAACTGTCATGCAACATCATTAGTTTGTATCATAGCATCCCACTTGTATGCTTTAGTCAGACATGTGAATGTTTATCTTGCTGTTCTCTTTCTCTGTCTGTACCTGGCTGGCCTTAGGCAGATGGGTCCCTCCATATGAGCTGGGTTCTGCTCCAGGTTTCTTCCTGTTAAAAGGGAGTTTTTCCTTGCCACCGTCGCCTTCAGGCTTGCTCTGGGGGTTTCAGGCCGGGTCTTGTAAAGCGTCTTGACACGATTTGTATTGTTATTGATGCTATATAAATAAAACTGAATTGAATTGAATTAATTTTCATCATGGGTACACTTCAACTATGAGTGACAGAATCTAAAACAAAAATCCAGAAAACCACAGAGGTAAATAATGATCACAAGGTGGTACTGAACCTGCCCATTAAATTCATTTATGAATTATTCTCCCAGGTCCTAAAGCACAATTACTCATTCTTTGTAAGTGCAAGTAATTGCGCCGCTTGACATTTATGATGCATTTTCTAGGGAAGAGAAAAGAATGGTGGGGATTTCTTAGTAGTTGTAGTCCTTATTTAAGATTCTCTCGAGTATGGTTTGCTGCGAGTATCTTCTCTGAAAGCCCAGAATTACAAAAGAGGACCTGGTCTATGACCTGAAGAGAGCTGGGACCACAGTCTCAATGGTTAGAAAAGCCAACTCAATCTAATTTCCACTATGTTCCTGTTTCATTCACCAGTACATGCCGAACTGGTGACAGCATATGGTGTCGGCCCAGAATCCAACCTCTGGAAACAGAAATATAGTGAATAGATGAATATTTATATTGTGCCATGACTGAGAGATTAAAAAAAATGTGGTTATAATGGCAGTCAATGGGACATTTTTGTCTGCTAACGTCACAAGAGGATAATACGTTTTAACAAAATCTCAAAAACTAATGTAATCAATTCAATATTTTAGATAATATTGATCATATCCAAGACTGATTTGGAAAAAAAAAATGCCCCAGCCTACCAACATTAGTTTTATCACATGTACATAAGTATTCACAGCCTTTGCTCAATGCTTTGTTGGTGTAGCTTTGGCTACAATTACAGCCTCAAGTCTTTTTGATTACGATGCACAAGCTTGGCACACCTTTGGGCAGTTTAGCCCATTCCTTTGAATCCCCTTCAAGCTTCTTCAGGTTGGATAGGAAGCGTCAATGCACAGCCATTTTCAGATCTCTCCAGAGATTTGCGGTCTGATTTAAGTCTGGGCTCTGGTTGCGCCCCTCAAGGACATTCACAGAGCTGTCATGAAGCCACTCTTTTGATATCTTGGGTGTGTGCTTAGGGTCATTTTCGAAAGATGAACTGTCGCCCCAGTCTGAGATTAAGTATGCTCTGGAGCAGGTTGTCATTTCATGTCTCACATTGCTGCATTCATCTTTCCCTCTACCCTGACTAATCTCCCAGTTCTTGCTGCTGTAAAACATCCCCATAGCATGATGCTGCCACCACCATGCTTCACAGTAGGAAATAGCATGATGACTGGTATTCATGCCAAGAGTTCAATCTTTGTCTTATCAGACCAAATCATTTTGTTTCTTATGGTCTGAGAGTCCAACAGGTGCCTTTTGGGAAACCCCAAGTGCCAAGGTAGAGCGGGTTGTCCACAAACTAGAGGGTGAGCTGTTCGATCCTTGGAACGTGCCACATGCTGAAGTGTCCTTCAGCAAGACACTGAACCCCCAATTGCTGTGTGAATGTGTGTGTGAGCGAATGGATAGATCTGTCTGTGACTTTAAATTGCTTTCCAATAGGTAGAAAAGCAAGGCCATTTACCATTTACCATTGGTGGATTGCTGCAGAGATGGTTGTCCTTCTGTCTTCTCTCTCCACAGAGGAATACTGGAGCTCAGCTTGTTAGTCACCACCCTGAGTAGGGCTCTTCTCCTTAGATGGCCAGCCAGCTCTACAAATAGTCGTAGTGGTTCTGAACTTCTTCTTCTTGGGGCTTCTTCCATTTACGGATTATGATGGAGGCGAGGCCACTGTGCTCATTGGGACCTTTAATGCAACAGAAATCTTTATGTACCCGTCCCCAGATTTGTGCCTCAGGACAATCCTGTTTCTGAGGTCTACAGACAATTCCTTTGACTTCAGGCTTGATTTGTTCTCTGACATGCACTGTCAACTGTGGGACCTTATAGAGACAGATGTGTGTCTTTCCAAATCATTTTCAATCAGCTGAATTGAGCACAGTTGGACTCCAATTAAGCTGTAGAAATAACTCAAGGATGATCAGTGGAAACAGGGTGTACTTGAACTCAACTCTGAGCATTGTGGCAAAGGCTGTGTGATTTTTATTTTTATTTTTTATTTTTAATGAATTTGCAAAAATGTCAAAACAAAAATGTTTCCACATTGTCAGTATGAGGTGTTTAGTGTAGATTTTTTTGTTTGTTTGTTTGTATTCACTACCTGAACCTGCAATCTGGTGAGCGACAATCTAAAATGTAGATTCGTTTTTGATTGAGAAATGGCAATTCTGGGTGACTGAAGGTAATATGGATGGAGAAAATAATAACTCCACTGTGGCAGTCAAGAAACAAATAATGCTGATGGAGAATGGAACAGTAAAGTTCAACTGGTAAATAATAATAAATAAGTAAGTTAATGAATAAATACAGTAAAATAAAAGTACTCAGTAGGAAAGAGTATGAAAATGGAGGACCAAACCCCAAGGGTTACAGCCCCCAAGATTCCAAAACCAGAAACATAAAAATGTATATATTATTGAACTTTATTAAACATGGTAACAAAGTGATTTACTGGACAACATAAAATAACAGTAACAGATATTAAAATGTCTGTGAAGGTTCTCAGTCATCCAGGTCATGGTAATCCAAAAAAGGGTTTCAAAAAAGGCAACTGGACTTGTAGATTTTTGGAGAAGTTTTTTTGGAGAACAGATATTATTAAAATTAAAACCTGCTGCATGGAGTAATAAAATAAGTAATTTAAAACAAATTCTCACAGCTATGGGTCTCTCTGTGTTCCTTTATGACATAATGGATAAGCCATTTATTCTATGTTTACGAGGACCAAAGTTAAGTTTGCAGCTTGGGGCATCTTAGATATTTTCCCTGTTCAAAACCTCTAATGTTCTTGTGAAATATCAAGTTGTTTTAATAGCACACATTTTGAAAGACATTAACTACGACAGTAACGTTTTGGTTAAGGAAATGTCCACATAACACCTCTGTTTACCTGTTCACGTGTTACACATTGACTGTATATACTAGGTGTTACAGTACGAAGCCTGAACATTGAGTCCGACCAGTCAATGAGTCCGACGAAGACATGTTTAACAATGAATGCCTCTGAAGCATGTAGTTTGTTTGACTTGTTGAGTGATTGGCATTTGATTAACCCAATAGTAATTGGGATTTGAAAGACAAGGAAGAGACCAAGCCAATAGGACTTCCGTGGGCGGGGCTCCGAGCCAAGCTAACGCAAGCGTTGTAAGTGGGAAGAAGAAGCCGATTCTGGAAGCCATTACGTTGCGCACACTAATGGAGTAAATACTACTATTTTTGCGTACAATACGCACAATTACCTTTCGTGAAGAGTGTTTTCTGCAATTATGACATCGGCCGCCAAAAAGAGAAAGATGAATTTCTCGGAGAGAGAGGTGGAAATTATTGTCGAAGAAATTGAGAAACAAAAGCACACACTGGTTAACCACTTCAACGCTGGAGTCACCCACATGGCAAAGAATAACGCGTGGGTGGACATCCTAAAAAAGGTAAACGCAGTCACCACCTGTCCCAGAGAGCTGCCCGAGGTGAAAAAGAAGTGGTCCGACATGAAGACGGAGGTTAGGCGGAAAGTGGCCCAGGCGCGGGCCGCAATAGAGGGGACGTCCGCCGACTGCACTCCAGTTCCCGTCATCCTTACTGCTATGCAACAGAGGATTTGTAACCTCCTGGGGGAGGCTACCATCATCAGTTTACCAGCTGGAGACTCCGATGCTGAGATAAGTTTGCCTGTTACTGTTAACACTGCCACCACCGTCACACTAGCGGAAGGTAAGTTTACTAAACTTTTCATTCCAGCATGCAGGATGCAGATACACATAAAGAGAAAGTCTCTGTCATGTTGCATGAACATAAATGGTCACATTTGAATTCAAACTTTTATTTGTAAAGGCAGTGTCTGGGACAATGGACAATTAGTCAAGCATATTCAATTTACAATATTTACAAACAAATTATAATACACAACTATAAATAAATAATTAAATACATGCTGTATAAACCCCAGCCTCCAGCCACCATGACATGTAAAATCTGGTGTAGTTTATTCACAGCAAAACACTCATGTCAGAATTCTCATTAGTGTTGCAAGGAGTGGGTCGAAATATCCCTTATACAATTATAGCACTGGAAATAAACTGGCTATACAAAGATGAACATTACTTTATCCACTGTGAACATTTAGTACTTTACGTACATCCTATAATCCTCAAAGAACATAAAGGCAAAGCAATTATTATTAATTATCAACAGCACTGACTTTCTTTTGGACCCCTAATATTTCGTCTAGTCAAGCAGCTTAGGATTTGATTTGTTCTTAAACCGAATATATTAAGGATTCCATATAATAAAACTGTATTAGTTACCTTGGACGTGGAAAGTTTTTTGTTGTTGTTGTTGTTTTACACTCTTGACAAAGGATAAAAGGCTTGAGGCTTTTATCTGCAAGGTGGTACTGAACCTGCCCATTGAATTCATTTATGAATTAATCTCCCAGGTCCTAAAGCACAATTACTCATTCTTCGTAAGTGCAAGTAATTGCGCCGCTTGACATTTATGATGCATTTTCTAGGGAAGAGAAAAGAATGGTGGGGATTTCTTAGTAGTTGTAGTCCTTATTTAAGATTCTCTCGAGTATGGTTTGCTGCGAGTATCTTCTCTGAATATTTGATACAGTGGAAACTTTACTGCCACACTATACAAGAAAAAAATGGGAAAGGAAAGACTGCAGCAATATTGCAGAAAATAAATATGTGCCCACCTGAAACCAACTGAAATTCTTTTAAAGCTGCACTTTTGTTTGGACTTTGACCCTATATGACCAGTGCTCATTCACACTCCCCAAGACAGTTTTAGTCAAAATATAGACATGCTGCTGGACCAGTGATCTGAGAGTTTTGACCTCATGAGATTTGACTAATGAGTCATGATCAGATTATTTGATAATGAGAGTTCTCATCCTCCTAAGCACCCACTGTGAAGAAATCCTGCAGCACACATGATTCCTTGTATCATTGCTTATACAATCATCCATCAGTATGGTTTAATGGTGTTAAACCTTTGTTAACGAAGGACCAGACAACACATTAATGTAATTCAGTTTTACTTGTGTGACAGTTCAGATCGTTGTGATGGCACACAAATAAACTGAATTACCAGCCATCCAGTCCAGTTGGGAAAACTGGACTGGATGGTTGTATTTGCATATCATCAATTGGCTGAAATCAGGGAAGCTGTCAGGTGGGCTGTCTCAAGCTAAAGTTAGAGATGAAGGATATTTATGTTGTGGGCTGTTTGTAACTTTATTGCAATTTAATTCAAATGAATGGAATTCTAATTTTATTTCCATAACTGCTGTGTTATGATGATGGAGTTGTGTTAGCTCCACGGTAGAGATGTAATGATATGGAAAACGGTTATTGTGACCAACATTATCATGGTTATTGTTAGATGTGTTCAAAATATTCAAAAAGTACTGAACACACACTGAAATCTTTTAACAAGTTTTATTTAAAAAAAGAATACTTATATTCACTGCTCAAGACTAGATCTGGTCTTACAGATTCAAGAACTGGTACAGAAAAGAAAACTCACTGTTTTATGTTCATTAAGTTGAACTCAGATGTGCATATGAAATCAACACTACCATGTTAAACAAAGTAATGTGGCAGAAACATTAAAATAATAATATAAATAAATAAAAACAAATGTGAAAATTGTGCAAGATGGCACCTTGTGGCCATAAGAGGTAACTGCACTACACTCGTTGAAAAAGTTGTGGGTTGTGGTCACGGAGATGGCTCATCTGATTGGTCTTGGAGATTTTTTTCTACATTTTCTGCACAAGGGTTTATTGTCTTCAATTATTTTACCGTCAACATCGTTTATAAATCCAAAATATGCGCAGACTTCTGATCGTGTCGGGCGCAGGTGGCTTCAGCCATGTTTTTACATGACAGTGCAAACTGCGTATGCGCGGCCACTGATGAGCGAGTGCTGTTCAGGTGCTGCTGCTTCTCCAGCAAATAAGCAGTATCACCGTGAGTTTTTCTGTAATCAGTTGCGGTAATCAATCATGGTTTTATACAATTGGAAACGGTACTTTTACCACGGTTTATCGTCATACCGGTAATAGTTACATCCCTACTCCACAGTAATTTCTGCAATTTTTGTTCAAATTTTATAACATTTCCCTCTATCTGCTTTCTGCCTCTGAGCCTGTCATCCATCCTCTTTGCTCTTAAAAGTGGAAGCTGTGCGTAACTTTGTTGCATTATATTGAAAATGTAACAGTGTTTCGGTTAAGTTTAAATCTGTGATTATTTTGTGATATGTGTCTTCTGGTCATTTGAGCATGATTAAACATGCCACCTTTAATGAGGCAAAAAAAAAATGTTGCAGTTTCTTTTTGTTTTTTAAGGTGTGGGGGATTGGGGGTTCGTCAACCATAGAGGGGGGTGCGCAGCCCAGAAAGTTAGGGAACTGCTGCTCTAAGGGAACCCCTTTTAAACAAGAATAAACTTTAGCAGAACTCAGTTCAGATGAGAGGGCCCATCTGCTTGACCCCAGCTGGGTAAAGTGACAGAAAAAGAAAGAGAAGAGAAGGGAGGAGGGTAGGAAGAGAGCTGCAGAAGGAAGCAGATTTATTAATACTGCATCTGGATAAAGCATGCGTGTAGCATATAAACATGTTAGAAACAAGAACACATGATACTATGTGATGCGTGATACGTGGGAGATTGATAGTTGATACAAAAAATATATAAATGTCTCGTTTTTCTATTCTTGTGTTTTACTATCATATTCCATCTGTATATTTTGTAGCTCTTCCAGCTGGCCCAGAAACAGTATGTGATGACACAAAACCGCTGAATGGTATGTTTTTTTTTTTTTTGTCTTTTTAGAGCAGTTAATGTTAATGTGTTAATTATACACACAGACACACAGTGCCTCCTATGTCCATGGCCAGGATTCATTGAGCAAGCACCTAAATGAGCTTTCACTAATATAAACTGTGACTGTAATATTTTGGACAAATTTGGACAAGCACACATGTGATCTTCTTTAAAACAGATCCTATAGATATAGTTGAAATGTACAACTGTGTATTGAAAAGGTAGTATTGCTCCTTTTATCAGAAATAACTAATTTAATTTTTTTTTGTAAAACTATTCACCGGTCACTCGTCTTTGAAATCTTTTAAGCTGTAAATTAATCAATCAATCAATCAATCAATCTTTATTTATAAAGCACTTTCAAAACAACAATGTTGGCCAAAGTACAGTACACAGACATGCAAATATAAAAATTACAAAAAAAAATAAAAACAAGATTTATATCATAAAACCAATCAAACAATACAAGAACCAACATCTAATGCCGAGTTAAAAGCCAAAGAGGAAAAACGTGTTTTAACGGAGGATTTAAAATAAGGAAGACATTTGGCCTTGTCTGATATGCAAAGGCAAGTTGTTACACAGTTTGGGGCCAGCAACTGCAAAGGCATGGTCACCTCTCATCTTCCTCTTTGTCTTTGGGACAGCCAACTATGACTGATCTACCGACCCAAGAGAGCGTTAACACACAAATGCGTGTATAACAGTATCACAAGCGATCACACGCAGCCTGCAGCAATGGTGAGTTCAGAGCATTCAGAGGTAAAGTCGCCGTGTTCAAGGTGGAAGTATAGGCAGTTCTTTAACCTCGGGTAGCCTGAGGTAAAAGGCAAGAACGTACATGTGAAGTGTACATTACGCTCAAAAAAGAATTAAAATCTTAGACATATTTAAACATTTTATTTTAAAAAGTAAACCAGTGGTTACTTTCCCTTGTAACTAGTTACTTTTATAGTGGAGTAATTCAGTTACTAACTCTGTTACTTTGTGGGAGAAATAACTAAAAACTATAACTAATTACTTTTTAATAGTAACGCTGTTAGTAACTGTGTACCAGTACAACAATCGTAAATAAACCAATAGCTTCACAAGTTTGGTCAAACATGTAAAAAAAATATAACAAAACGACTCCTGGTTCAGTCCGTGTAAAATTAAATATAGCTGCAAGCAGCAATGAGGGGTCCAAGCAGGTCATTTGGGATAGAGCTGCAATAGTACTGATAGCATCGACATGATCCAAAGAGTCCAACAGTACCATGTTTTTGAATATCAGGCATACGGGTCAAAAGTTAAAGCAAAAACGCAATTTTGCTAACTAAATCACCCCTTAGTGGCCAAGTGACACACTATTTGGAGCCAAGAAGAAACTTGAGCTAATTGCAGCACCCCTTAGTGGCCGAATGACACCAAATTTGGCATTTTGATTGGCCGGTATTGCACATACCTGTCGAATGTATTGGCTCAGGTAGGGTGAAAACGTCCCAGATGACTGACCCTTTCGCTCGGGGTCTCTAAACGTACTTCTAACTAATTTAGTTTTCCGTTCCCGAGATATGAGCTTGTATCTCTTTTGCTGCCTTCGCCACCGATTTTGATTGGCTGTAGTGGCCAAGCGGATTTGAAGATCGAAAAGGCCATAGGTAACTTTTGGGCAGATGGGTCTGAAGATGGTCTATGCTGATTTTGGTGAGAATTGGACAAAATTTGCGACCACTTTCAACCAAATCCAATATGGCGGACAATCCAATGGGACAAAATGAACATCATAGGTATCGTTGATCTCGGCATTATCCAAGGAGTCGAACATTGTCATGTTGTTGAATAGCAGGCATACGGGTCAAAAGTTATAAGCAAAAATGCAATTTTGCTAATTATATCACCCCCTAGTGGCCGAATGACACCATATTTTTATTGCGCACTTCAAAGGGAGTGTCGAAGCATGTGACTTATTAAACTGGAGCTTGTGAAGTTTGGCATGAACTGTCACTGGGGCAACCCACGGTATCTGCAGACATCACAATTTCCTTTCTAATAAAAATGCATCAAGAGATGTGAGCAAAAAAAATGTTTTGCTAATTATAGCGCTCCCTAGTGGCCACATGACACCAGAATTATTTTGGTTTCATTGCACCAAATGGAAAACGCTGCCTTTGCCACCAATTTTTATTGGCTGTGGCGGCCAAATGGTTTTGAAGCTGCAGACGTCTGATAGTAACTTTTGTGCGCATTGGTCAGAAGACAGTCTGTGTCAATTTTTGTGAGAACCGGGACAAAATTTGTGACACTGACAATTTTGTTTCGTTTAAAAAAAAACAACAACTTAAATTGTGAAAAATCTATCATGACACATTATGATGTCATAGGATGCGTTGAAATCGTCATGATCCAAGGATTCCAACGATACCTTGTTTTCAATCGGACATATGGTTCAAAAGTTACATGCACAAACGTACTTCAGACTTTGACCAGCTGGTGGCGCTAGACTGTGCTTAGTGCTTATGTGTAACGCAGTCCAAGTAAAATTGAGACCGCCCTTAAGCTATGTGCCAAATTTCGCAACTTTTTACCATACGGTTCTATAGGCTGCCATAGACTCCCACAGCGGAAGATTAGGAATAATAATAATAAGAAAACATAGAATAACAATTGGTTTCTAGCACCTTCGCTGCTTCAACCCCAAAAACACACAATATCTTGACGAGCTAGATTGGTAGATACTCAAAATAAACAGCGATCAGCTCTGCCCATCCATAACAATAAAGTTCATTATCCTAACGGTGATTTTTGTTGCCTGCACCCTATTAGGTGGAAACTTTTTACCTCTTTCCTTCATTTCCTTCAAAGTTAGCTGTTTCATACCCCCTCCTTTTTGTTTATTCAATTCAACGAACTTAGCATGCTCTTTAGGGTGAAGTCTTTGGAGATGCTTGCTGGTTCCCCTATAGCTTGAAGTTTTACCAACGTGCCTCGGAACATTCACTGCGCCAGTATTGCACATACCTGTCAAATGTATTGGCTCAGGTAGGGTGAAAACATTCCAGATGACTGACCCTTTCACTCGCTCTATGTTGAAAACCAGTCTGGGGAGTAACGCATTACAAAAGTAATGTAATGTATTGCTTTTTGCTGTAACACGGTAATGTAAAGCATTCCAAATAAAGGGTAATATTTTACTCGGTACAAAAGTCAGTAACGAGCATTACAATACATTTTAACACGAAATTAAGTTTTGTTTTTATACCATCGCCAATAAACCGCAAGATCCGCAGAAGCAGAATTGTAAAACATTTATTCCTGTATGGCTGAAGCAGGCTCGACGTCGGACTGTAGCCCGTTTTTAAAAATTTTCCCAGCACCCCTAAAAATAAGAGTTAAAAAAGGGTTTGCTTGTGATAAGATGACATAAATAAAATAGCACAATCAAAGAAAGCATGTAGTTTTAATATTTTAATTAGGAAATGTAGTAAGTTTGTTTTGCACTTATTGTTCCTACTTCATCTTCTCATTTTTTCTTCTTCTGTTGTTAGCCTTAAGCCTTGGAGCATAAGTTATTTTGGTGAAAGTAACTTAAATGTAATGCAGTTGTAGTGTAATGCCTTACAATTCAGAGAAAGTAATATTGTAATGTAACAAATTACTTCGAAATGACAGTAACAAGTAATGCATGATCTATTAAATTTTTGAAGTAACTTGCCCAACACTGCTGAAAACAATGTGAGCCTCCGCACAGCTTATCGCTAGCGCTCCGTGTCACTCATAGCACACAGCATAGAATTAAATCGACTATATCTGCCCCTATGGATTGGGCCCATTGTCGTCGATACCCGATCTAGAATTTTTTTGAATATTGGTACCAATACTGATACCAATATCGGATCGGTGCATCCCAGTTATACACAAAGTAGACATCCTAATGAAGACTATACATGAGTTTGTTAACATTAAATCTGTGGAATGGTTAAAAACAAAAAAAAAAACAAAAAAAAAAAACACACTTTTAATGATTTTAATTCAACTTCTGATTTCAAGTGGACCACCTATCTACCAAGACAGTGCTTGATATGTTCTTGATAAGTAGCATTTCACATAACACATAGAACGCTGCTGTAACACTGCAACTGTAACACTGCAAAACCAGTGTCGCTGGTTTAAAAGACTCTGAATAACATGGGGAATTGTTGTTCACAGATACACATTACAAACCCTCTGCTGACAGATTTTCTGTCCTGTTTTCAGCTGAAACATACCACACTCTGGAGGATGGAGGTGTGGTGGAGTACTGCACCACTACAGTGAGTGATTCCACTCCTAATGTTGTGGCTACTGTTGAGGCTCCAGTGGAGATGCTAGCCTCGTCTTCGGCATCACCACCACCACCACCTCAGAGTCAGGCCAAGCCCCAGGAGCTGAAAAGCCGTATTGCCCTTAACTCTGCACGCCTGCTGCAGGAGCAGAGAGTCACCAATGTCCACATTCGACAGATTGCCCAGCACATGGAGTGCCAGAATGAGCTGTTGCAGATGATGCGGCGCTCACAGGAGGCTCAGGTTTTTGCCCAGGAAAGGCAGGCCCAGGCTCTGGAAGGTACCCAGGCTGCCTTACTTGCATTAGTACAGGTACTCAGACCCGCACTCAAAGACCTGCGCAAATTTCTGCAGAGTGGGACTGAGGTCGCAAATTCCAGCAGTTCAACAGCAGGCACGATGGTTGACGGAGGAGTAACAGAAGAGCACAGCAGGCCCAAAACACAACCACTTCTTCCACAGCAAGTGGAGGAGACACAGTAGACGCTTTGTGTTGACCACTGCCTTCCTTCTGTGTGGCACAAAGCAGAGTCAAACCACACAGACAATTCAGCATCCTTGTCAGGGAATGCCTTAGGGATGTAAAGACTTCTACTGCTATATGTTTTATGATTTGAAAAGAAAGAAAGAAATGGTTATTTTACTTACTGTCTAGCAGGGAGTTTGTTTTGATTTTGATTTTAATACATTACATCATTACATCCAGTGTCAACTTGTCCAAGGTGTATCCCACATCTGGCCCAATGACAGATCTCCCTCTAGAAAATAAATGATAATGGATAATGGGTCATTTAAACCAGGTTTGTTATGATTTATCAGTAAGCATGCACTATAACCAGAATGTCTTTGTAACTGAGGAGCTGAAGGAAGTCATTAGCTTGTTTTCTGTACAGGCTGCAATGCTGGTAATCAACCAGAACAGGTCAGAGTGTAAACAAGTTTCAAGTATTGAAAGTATGTGTCTATAAAAGGCTTATTATACACTCTAGATTACATAATGAACAATAGTGTATAGAAGAGGGTCAGCAGGATGTTTCCCAGTAGCAGTGCATTAGAAAATTCCAAAAACGACTTCTTATTCCACTGTAATTGTCAGAATGTGTAATAAGTTGTTGATAAAGAAAATTTGTAAATCTTATCTTTAGCTTCTTTGCAACTAATGCACAACATCACACAATAAGACTGGAACAAATTTATTTTGATGACATAAAAGATTTGTATGTTCTCCCTGTGTCTGCATGGGTTCTCTCTGGGTACTGTACCAAAGACATGCTTGTTAGGTTAATTGGTGACTCTAAATTGGCTGTAGGTGTACATGTGAGTGTGAGTGGTTGTCTGTCTTTCTGTGTTAGCCCTGTGATAGACTGGTGACTTGTCCGGGGTGGATCCTGCCTCTCGCCCAATGACTACTGGGATAGGCTTGTAATAGAAATTTTTATTTCTTTGTCTCGGCCACTAGAGGCGGCCAACTTCCCCCCCTTCCCAACATGAGATACTGGGCCCTTTTGTCTTTGTGGATTGTGATGTCTGGACTCGGCTTTTCACTTGAGTGCAAGATCCTGCAGGATGCTCCAGGTGTAAAACACACCAACGGGGGGTCGGCGTCGCTACCTGCAATAGACAAAAGGGTGTGGCAACACTTCCCAGTGGGGGCACCCCTGCAGCAGACAAAGGGATGCAAATGGGATGTTCCTCAGGTATAAATGTTTAGGTTACCCAACATTCGGGGTCCTTCTTCACTTTTGACCGCTCGCGTGTTGATTGACCTTTTCTTTGCAAAGAAAATAAAACCTTGTCGGCCGGCAGAAGTCTCCATTTCATTCTTCACCAGCAGCAGAGGAAGAGGCAGAAAACTTCCACAACAGGCTCCAACCCCCAAGCAACATTTCACAGGAACAAGCGGTTACAGAAGATGAATGAATAAATGGATGACTGAAAAGATCCTGAAAAACTGTTCATCCCTGAGAACTTATAACATTAAGCCTCTGATTACCATGTTCATACTTTCACTGACAAACTAATATTTTTTAAACTCTTTTCATAACTGTGATCCAACCTTAAACTCTTTTTGTATTAAGTCTCTGTTCATGGACTCCACTTCAATTTCTGACGTTTATTTCAGGCTGTGTGTATTATTATTATCATTATTATTATTATTATTATTTCACTGTAGTGTTCAGGTCAAGTTACTCACTTCAGTTCAATTCAATTTCAATTTTATTTATATAGCGTCACTAACAATACAAATCATCTCAGGGCACTTTACAAAACCCGGCCTGAAACGGCCAGAGCCAGCCTGAAGGTGGCAAGGAAAAACTCCCTTGAGCAGAACCCAGCTCATATGGAGGGACCCATCTGCCTAAGGCCAGCTGGGTACAGACAGAAGAAAGAGAGAAGAGAATAGCAAGATACATCTTGAGCATTCATCTGTCATAGATACACATATCTGACTACAGTGTACATGTGGAATGTTATGATACAAACTGATGATGATACATGACAGTTTGAAAATGTAAGAGGAACCATAGGCAGGTTGGAGAATTGTTCATTCAGGTAGGAGTGGATAACTTCAGACCACGACAACAGATGTAGTATAGAGCTCCGCAGGAAACACAACTCCAGGCCAGAGATACTCACAGGAAGATGGAGGAGGAGGGGAGGGACACACTGCAGTCAACATGCTATACCAGGGGTCCTCAAATACAAATCTTAAAGGTCCACAATTGTTTTTTTCAAACAAGCATGGGTCCGTTTATTATGACGGTCAAGTGCAAGGCAAGTCAACAGAGGTAAAGTTGGTTCTCTTTTGTCCAAACACAAAATTAAATGAACATTCTGACTGAATAAAAATAAATTAACAAAACATTTTCTTGACTTGAAATAAAAATACACAAAAACGTGCAGGTACAATGTTTACACATTGTTATTGTCAACAAATAATTGACAAGATCTAAAATGTAAACAACTATTGACAGTATATTAAAAACTATAACACTGTTTTTAACTGTAAAACACTGCTGACAAAAAGAAAACGTGCAAGTAAGCAGTACATGTTAACATGTACAGAACATAAATGACAAACTCTGTCATTAAGGTGCAAACATAGTAACTTGAACTGTAAAACACTGCTCAATGAGCGAAATGGCATTTGGGGTTTGAAGCCATTGCTTTGAAGTTTGGCACAAACGGTGTGATGGCCATGCGGAGACACTGATGCAAGTGCTCATTGGTAAGTCTACTGCGGTACTTGTTCTTCACAATGTTCATTGTGGAGAATGCAGACTCACAGCAGTAAGTTGAGCCAAACATTGTCAGAATGTGAACTGCCATTTTATGCAGCAGAGGTGAATTTGCTGCAATTACCTTCTTTGTCCAGAAGGGGATGGCGTCACACTGAGCCTTACTCTTGGCCTCTTTAAGTGCAAGGTGAGCCTCTTGAAGTGCAACGCTTTCCTGGAGGTCAATCAACTCACTTTGCAGTGTAGCAGCCCGGGCCCATGGGAAGATTTTGTGTGCTTCTGCAGAGAACTCACTCACATTTCTGATCAGAAATGGGTTGTCAATGAACAGCAGGACTTGTTTTCCTAATACAAAGTCATCAAAGCGATTCTTGAAATTGGCAATCAGCTTCTCCAGGAATTCAACTTGGCACTGGCGATTTCCCTCTCCCTTGGTCTGTTCCAGAAGTTTGGGGAAGTGAAGCAGTTCCTCCTGTAGGTAAAAATTCATTAACATCTCCCCAAAAAGGTTGAGTGGAATCCAATAAATGTGTGTGGTAGAAAATGTTGAAAAATACCCCCACCCCCCCTTTCTAAATCTTTTTACAATTTATTATTATTATTATTATTATTATTATTATTATTATTATTGTCTTGTCTAATTGTATACTACTACTACTACTACTAATAAAAAAAAATTACCTGTATATCACATCTGAAAAGCTCCAGCTTCCTCTGGAAGGCACGTACTGAAGACATCAGCTCACAGACTGTGTTGTTCTTCCCCTGTAGCTTGAGATTCAGGTCACTGAGATGAGAGGTTATATCTGCCAAAAATGCCACAGCCTCCATTTTCCCAGCGTCTTCCATATATTCCAGGAACTGCTTTGCTTTTGCGCTCTTTTGCTGTGACAGAAACACTTGCAGTTCTTTCCTGATTGCCCAAAACCGCTCCAGGACCTTGCCTTTGCTCAGCCATCTAATGTTGTTATGCAGGAGCAAGTCATCATAGGCTGCATCTACCTCTGTCAGGAATGTGCGAAGCAAGCGGTGCTGCAGTGCAGATGATCCTCTCAAGAAGTTTATGAGTTTCATCATTGTTGTCATGACTTCTGAGTAGACTTCTCCAAGACTTGCACAAAGGACAGACTGGTGGATTATGCAGTGATAGGATATCAGGCCAGGGTGGTGTTCTCTCAGACGCGAAACCCGTCCTTTCTCTCTCCCCAACATGGCTGGAGCTCCATCAGTAGCAATTGACACAATTTTCTTCACATCTATCCCCTTTTCACTCAGCATTTTTGATATTTCTTTATGAATGTCTTCCCCCCTTGTTTGTCGACTGAGGTTTGTTAGACCCAACACATCTTCAACAAAGTCCCCCTTAGCCTCATCAAAATATCTGACAAACACCAACAACTGAGCTATGTCAGTAGTGTCAGAGACACTTATATGAAGAGACACAACACTTAAAAAATCGCCCATTGAAATGAATAGGGGAACTTCGTAACGCCAAGATGGCTGGTCTTCGCATATGCACCGCCTCTTCCGGCGCCGTTGCTCCAATCATTTTGCTGTTTTACGCGGTCACGCTTTTTTGCGACACTTGGATGTTATTTTCTACCTGGAGCAACACAAGCAACATTGACTGAAAACGACATCGACAGCCAACGAAGAATTGTAAGTATTTAACTGTACTACAACTTTGGTACCCCATCGTTGTACAATTTAGTTTTTGTTTTATGACGGGTCATCAGTGCCGGCAGAGTCGGTGATGTTTGCCGTAAAAGAGAACTGTGTCGTAAAGCATCGCGCATGCGCAGTCCAAGATAACCTGCAAGAAAAAGGGCTTTTAAAACGTTAATTTGAAACAAATCCACAAAACCATGTCAGCGATTTTAGTCCGATTTTCATCGTGCTTTCAAACATGTGATTTTTATGTCCCTACGACCTCAGAAACTGGGAATATCGCGTTCTCCCCATTCATTTAGAGAGGGTCTGGTCTTGTTAAGGCTAAATAGATGCCCGATAATCGATTCAAGATGGCGGCCGAGTGACGCGACTTGCCTTAGAAGGACTTTGGTAGTGCTCAGTGGACTCATCCACAGCGAGGGAGATGCATTCGGCATTTCTTATGCCATCACAAAGCTGTTTTGTCACATCATCAGCCAGTACTTCAGTGCGTCTTGTGGTTGATGAATCTGAGAGTGGGATTTGTTTGATTTTTGTTGTCATTTCCTCCTTTTCTTTTCCTTCGAACATTGCTGCCATCACCTCAGTCATACACTCTTTTATTATTTCTGCATCAGAGAAAGGCTTCTTATGTTTGGCCAATACCCACGACACTCTGAGTGAGCACTCCATTGCAATTTGTTGTTGTGTCATAGATTTAACAATAACCTTGCTGGACTGTTGATATGACTGCTTCAACCTGTCAATTTCTTGCCTTCTCAGGTCTGAATTAGGAGGAAACTTCTTTTCAAAAGAGCTGTGCTCTTTAACATAATGGCGCTTCACATTTTCACTTTTTATGATAGCAACCGTCTTTAAACATATTAAGCACATTGGTTTTGTACTTGCAGGTGGTAAAATGGAGGCATATTTGTCGGTCCATTCCTCATGAAAACGGCGGTTTTCATTGTCCACTTTACGTCTTTTATTCATCGTTGAGCACGCCATTTTTGTCAGATTAGCTCTTCCACTTGTTGCACGTAAACAGACGTGTTCGTGTTCGTCGGTCCAGTCAAGCTAGCAGCGTTCACGCTCTCTCAGCCAATCAGCGCATCGTTGTCATAGAGATGACAGCCCATAATACCATGTCACCCAGGCAACAGCCACGCAGACACAGTACGCAGAGAGCGCAGCGCGCATGCAGTGAATACAACAAAAGTAGGAACATGGGAGATATTTGACTAAAAATGAACAGAATTTGGCGATACAATAGTAGCGCATGGCGATAGATCGGCGACGGACAAATATATGTTTTTAAAAAAGTTTTTTTTTTTTTTTTTTTGTTTAAAAAAGTGCCATTCGCCCTGGGTCCGCAGAGAGGTGTGCCGCGGTCCGGTCGTGGACCGCGGTCCGCTAATTGAGGACCCCGGTGCTATACTGTAATGGCACAGAATTGACTGGTATGACTAGTAGTACGAAATTAGAGAGCAAGAGTTCTGTGCCAGAGAATAGAAAGTGTGGGATGTGAGAGGAGAGAGAAGAAAGAAGGAGGACATGTGTTTGGTGCATTGTCCCCCAGCAGCCAATGCTTATAACAGCATAACTAAGGGATGGTTCAGCCCTAACTATAAACTTGATCAAAAAAGAAAGTGTTAAGCCTGACCTTAAAAACAGAGAGGGTGTCTGCCTCCTGAACCCAAATTGGGAGCTGGTTCTACAGGAGAGGAACCAGTAGTCCTGCATTTTCAGACCGAAGTGATCTGTTGGGGTGATATGGAGCTAGGCCTTTAAGAGCCTTGTATGTAAGGAGGAGGATTTTAAATTCTATTCTAGACTTTAAAGGGAGCCAGTGAAGAGAAGCTAAAACTGGAGTAATATGATCTCTCTTGCTAATTCCTGTCAATGCTCTTGCTGCAGCATTTTGAATCAATTGGAGGCTTTTTAAAGAGTTATTTGGACAGCCAGACAGTACAGTAATTTAGTTACAGTAATCCAGCCTGGACAACATGAATGCATGGACTAGTTTTTCAGCATCACTCTGAGACCGGATGTTCCTAATTTTGATGATATTACACAGGTGAAAGAAGGCAGTCCTGGTTATTTGTTTTATGTGCAATTTAAAGGACATATCCTCGTCAAATATAACACCAAGATCTTTCCTAAAGTTTAGTGTAATACATTCTTTGTAATCAACTGGCTACAGGCTGATGAAGATTTAATATTTTACATTCATAACTAGATATTTGTCTATAGATTGCAATCAATGCTTTGATTGTTTGCTATGCTGCAGTATTTAATATTTTGTCCACTTCAACCACCTTTAATCCTCCCCTTAACTCCCCTGCTACCCTCTTGCATGCTCTCTATCTGTCTGTCCATTGACTTGAGGTCCCAGAGACCCCAAATGTAGCACGAGAGTTAAACAAAAGACTGACATAATACCGTATGTCCTTATGAATTTTTTATTTTCTGGTATACTGGGTTATTTCAGGCAGTGTTGTGGACAGACACAGACGATGGTTTCCAGCCCAGAAGCTGTTCAGTAACTGCCAAAGCGCACACAAAATTGCCCAAAATATTATTTTGTTGGTTCTTTAATCACCAAGATTAGCCTACTTGTGCTAGTGTAGCCTATCATAAAAAGCAATGCAGTCAAAATATTGAAATCATACCAGCCAGCCACGTGACTACTCACATCACGGATGTAATTTGAGGGCGGGACACAGGGGACATGTCCACTGCACTTTTTCCAAAGGCCGTTTTGGTTCCCTGCATAAAACAATGTTATGCTATAGTAAACAAAGACCAGTCAAGCACTAAGACCAAGCGGAAAACGGCCGATCAAACCGTTTCTTTTAGTTTAGACACGCCCATAAGGCTCTGCCGTTTCTTGTGTGATTGGCCGTCCCCGCTGTCACTCCACCTTTGCTGTCGCACCGGTCTGCTAGTCTGCGGTCAGGAGTCCTTGTTAACCTGCTACTGTAAATTGTCATTTGTTCTGCGTGGGTCACGTCAGCTAGAAGGATTGTAATATCAGAGGTTCCATTTACATTAACGTTCGAATCGGGGTCCATGTGTGTATGTGCGATTGGTATAGGCTCAGCCAGGATGTCTAAAAAAAGAAACATGAACATAAGAGACTTCTTTAGAAGTAAAATGCGTTACAGCCATCCTGCAACACCTTCATTGGCTCCAATAAAGCAACATAGCCACTTCAAGATCCTCCTAAACATTAACAAAGATCTCAAAGCTCTGTAAAGTGTATTCGTTTTATTTAAAGTGCTGAATAAAATGTATTATTATTGTTATTATTAAAAAAGGTAAAAATACAATATTTACAAATATGATTTTATACATCCAAAGTCATGATAATTGTGAAACTACGTTTTTCCTCTGTAACCGTATCATCAAAACGGATGATTGTTGCACCCTAAATTGTCCCACTGTTCATGTCATGCACCCTGAGTTGGGTGATAATGTTTTGCTACGTGCTTTACAACCAGGCAAACCAAAAAGGGAACATTAAACTTAAAAGCAGCAATGAAACTCAAAGATTAGAGTTTTATTAAAAATACTGCCCCTGGAGTGGAGTGTTTCTCTACTCTTTGTAGAGCAGCAAGTTCAAACAACTGTACCAAGCACGGCTTGTCATGTGAAGACAGACTACTGACAAGACAATAAGCCTCTTTGTCTTTGCACAAGCAGCAAACATTCAGTCATCCTATTAGGCAGTGCAACATAGACCATGGCTCAAGCTACAGAGAAAAATAGCACATGAATTGACATGAATGTGTTGTCAGCATTTCAGAATACAGAAATATATCCTTCAGTTATTTTAAAAGGTTGTTAAGTCATGATATTACAAAACACAGCAATTTTCACAGAGTTAAAAGGCAGTCATATTGAATCACTGAAAAAGATACAGCTTACATGATTTAACCCCAACCATGGCATCGTGGGTATGACTTAGTTTTATACATCTCCATAAAACTTGCTCATGGTAAAGTGCATCTGGAAAGTATTCACAGCGCTTCACTTTTTCCAAATTTTATTAAGTTACAGCTTTATCCCAAAATGGATTGAAATGTGGAAAAAGTAAAGCGCTGTGATTACTTTTGGGAGGCACAGTAACTTTGAGGTTGTAGGCCTAAATCCTACTGTAGGCCTGGCTGTATTTTGCTCTGAATTTTACTAGTTGGCAGGTGTGTTTTGGAGTCCCTGAAAAATCTGATTATGCCATTATAGTATCTATGTTATGGTACCTGTGCGGCAGCTGTGGCCCAGTGGGTTGAGTGGGTTGTCCACAAATCAGAGAGTGGGCGGTTCGATCCGGAATGTGTCACATGCCAAAGTGTCCTTGAGACAAAAGGGAGACCTATACTATATTAGGAAGGCAGTCATAATGCTATGCCTGATCAATGTATTTTATTTGGCTTATATTACATATAACTGTCATAGTGAAAATTATTACCATATACTGTATCTCTTTATTTTAAACATAAAGATATGTATGTTTAGAAATCAGGTATTTCATTCTAATCTAACCAATAGCAATTTCTCTCCTACACTGATATCATATCAGAAGTGCAGAAAGTAAGAAAAATGCTCTTTCTGCATCTTGTGGCATATTGACTATTTGAAGTGCTGCGGCAGTAAATCATTTGATCCTGCGGGGTGCAGTAATGAGCCTAGGCATGTTAATACTGACAGAAATAGGAGAAGAAGAAGAAGAAGAAGAAGAAGAAGAAGAAGAAGAAGAAGAAGACGACGACGACGACGACGGAGGAGGAGGAGGAGGAAGCAAATAAAACAAATAACACAAATAACAGGTGTCCCGTAATGGTAAGACTGACTACGTTTAAACAAATGAAGAGAAGAATGAATCATGTTTTTCCCTGTTATGAAGCTCTTCAAGCTGATACATAATGAGGCTAGCTAATCTCAGGGTTGTGACAAGTACGTTATGGACAGTGAGACAGGTTAGCTCGTAGCTTCATATTTGCAATAAAATGCAATTTAACACAACTAACAAAGATTTCCACCGACCAAATCAATAGGTTTTATTTTATATATTTGAACAGAAAAAAAGTTTCTGTACGCAAAATGTTCAGTAAAGTTATGTCATTCCATAAGGTAAGTATATCTGAGCTTTTGCGACACCAAGATACACTGTTTCCGTATTTGCATGAGGTTTGGTCTGGTTAATGCTAATCTTTTTGGCTCTACATCACCACAGTGGTTTTGAAATGAAACGAACAAGATGTGCTTTAACTACAGACTTTCAGCTTTAATTTGAGGGTATTTACATCCAAATCAGGTGAACGGTGTAGGAATTACAACAGTTTGTATATGTGCCTCCCACTTTTTAAGGGACCAAAAATAATGGGACAATTGACTGCTCAGCTGTTCCATGGCCAAGTGTGTGTTATTCCCTCATTATCCCATTTACAAGGAGCAGATATAACGTCTAGAGTTCATATGAGATCCAAAGAGCTGTCACTATCAGTGAATCAAGCCATCATGAGGCTGAAAAATCAAAACAAACCCATCAGAGAGGTGACAAAAACATTAGGTGTAGCTAAATCAACTGTTTGGAACATTCTGTTTGGAACAAGAAGAAAGAATGCACCGGTGAGCTCAGCAACACCAAAATGACCGAAGAATTCTTTCCCCGGTGAAGAAAACACCCTTCACTACAGTTGGCCAGATCAAGAACACTCTCCAGTTAGGTTAGGAGTTAGGTGTATGTGAGTCAAAGTCAATCAAGATAGGGGTTCACCACAAGATGTTAACCATTGGTGAGCCTCCAAAACAGGAATGCCAGATTAGAGTTTGCCATTTAACATCTAAAAAAGCCTTCACAGTTCTGGAACAACATGCTATGGACAGATGAGACAAAGATCAACTTGTACCAGAGTGATGGGAAGAGTACAGAGAATAAAAGGAACTGGTCATGATCCAAAGCATACTACTTCATCAGTGAAGCATGGTGGTGCTCGTGTCACGGTGTCGGCATGTATGGCTGCCAATGGAACTGGTTTCCTTGTATTTATTGATGATGTGACTGCTGACAAAAGCAGCAGGATGAATTCTGAAGTGTTTTGGGCAATATTATCAGTTCATATTCAAATGCTTCAGAACTCGTTGGACGGCAACCAACTGTTGTAATGGACTGTTGTAATTCCTACACCGTTCACCTGATTTGCATGTAAATACCCTCAAATTAAAGCTGAAAGTCTGCAGTTAAAGCCCATCTTGTTCGTTTCATTTCAAATCCACTGTGGTGGTGTATAGAGTCAAAAAGATTAGAATTGTGTCGATGTCCCAGTATTTATGGAAAAGACTGTAGGTAGATACACACCGTTAAGAATTGTCCTGTAAAATAACAGTAAAGAACTGGGAGTAGGGATGCCATTATGTTACTGTAAAATTAACATTTATTTACTATCACTAAAATTTACAGTTTTTTGCTGTTATTAAAAAATACAGCGTTTACGGTTTGTTAAGATTACTTTCACAATACTTTACAGTCAACTTGTTCTGTTTAAAGTTACATTATCAGTCTTCACAATATCTGTTAAGAGTCACAGGGTCTGCTGGAGCCTTTCCCAGCTGTCATCAGGCGAATGGATCCAGCTTCCCATGTGTAGTTCGGGTTAAATTTCCCAGATTGCAAAAAATACATCATGATACCGTGACTTAGAAGTTTTGGATGAATGATTAGCAGTAAAATGCTAAAAGGACAGTAAATCACCAGAATTTCACCGTTTTCATTCGTATTAACAGTAGAGTGAGGTATTCAAGAATAACAGGTTAGTACTGTTGGAATTCTGCTTATTTATTATTTTTGTTTGGACTATTGTTATTGTTTTGATTATTCTTATTGGATTTGTTTATTTTCAGTTTACTTTGTTATATTACCTGCACATGTTTGAAATAAACTAAACTAAAACTAAACTAAATTAACAGCAGGCCTGTCACAGTAACAAATTTTGCTGGATGATACATTTTTCCACAATGTATTGCCAATTAACAATATTATATACTGCTCAGTAGGTAAAGCGGGTTGTCCACGAACCAGAGGGTTAGTGGTTCGATCCCCGGAATGTGCCACATGTCGAAGTGTCCTTGAGCTAGACACTGAACCCCCAGTTACTCCCAGGGCAGGGCACTGGTGTATGAATGTCTGTGTGCTTGTGTGAGCGAATGAGTAGATGTGTCTGTGACTGTAAGTACCAGTAGGTAGAAAAGCAAAGCCATTTACCTTTTACCATTACTGTCAACATTATTTTATATTTTTTAACACAAAAAACAACTGTTTGCCACATGTATGTAGAATTTCTCGAAATGCTGGCTTTTCAGCTGTATTAAAAAGCTGCATTCCTATTGCAATTTAGCTAACTACACTATGTGAGCGCACAGCATTTTCTGCTGTTTCGTTTATATTTACTTGGACAACCAAATGTCTCAGTGAGTGTTGACTGTGATGAAGGCGAAGGCTCCTCTGCATCTCGAGCTGCAATTTCTTTTTTTTTTTTCGACCAGCTGGGAAACTGGACTGGATGGTTGTGTTTCTGGTGCACATACAAGTTGGTTGTATTAGCTCTTTCCGTTGCCACTACTTTCAAACAAATACGACATACTGGCTCATCCGTGGGCTCACCCTGTTCATTCGGTTAAAATCCAAAATGTTTCCACACTGTGACATTGTTCTTTGAAATCATCCCTTTTATTCCTACAACTTTCTACTCGTGTTACCTTACTCTCTTCTCCTAGTGATGCTTACTTCCTGCACTCAAGTGCAGGAAAAACTAAATGAACAAAAGTAGCGTGGAAATGAAGTAGACCACTCTTTAAAAGATGTGTGTATACCCTGGTTTTGAACGTTGTCAGAGAGTCTACAGTATATTTCAGATGTATTTTTTTTTTCCCTTGTTGTTGTTGTTGTTGTTTTTTATATATGTATATATTTTATTCTTATGCTGTTTTATGAATCTATGTACGGTGTCCTTGAGTGCCAAGAAAGGCGCCTCTAAATAAAATGTATTATTATTATTAATTTGGGAGAGTCTTCCGCGGATGGAGAACTGAGCAACTGCATGCTCTGAAACACTTGGTAGACAGTTGGTAGTTGGTGTAATGAGACGAAAGGCAGAGGAGGATCTGAGGCCATGTATAATTGAAGATTAGTTTTGATGGGTCTTGATTATGTAGGGCCTTAAAGGAAAATAGCAGAATCTTGTACTCTGGAGTTTGAGAACATGTTTGTTCACCTAATTAAGTTTTAAAGATAATCGTAAAATAACATTTAATTTATCAAATGAGCAATAAAATGTAAAAACAGCTTTTGCATTGCATTTTGAAGAATTGGATCCCATTTAAGTCAGGATATCTGAGACAAGGCTGTTTTTTAGGCTGAGTCTAGGAATATTACTGGAGTATCCCTACTTGTCTAAAATGTATTTGTGTTACCCAATGGATCGCTTCTCTCTCAAAGTCCAGGCTTACTCGTGGTTCCTAGAGTTCCAAAAAAGGGAGGTAGAGCCTTCAGCTATATAGCCCCTGTCCTGTGGAACCAGCTCCCAGTTTTGGTTTTAGAGGCAGACACCCTCTCTGCTTTTAAGATATTCCCCTTTGATGAAGCTTATAGATAGGGCTTACTCAGGTGATGCTGAACCATCCCATAGTTTTGCTGCTATATAGCCTAAGCAGCTTAGGGATGATGCATTGAGTTATTAACTCAGTGTTCATGTCTCTATCTCTATAAATTTGAATTGAATCTAGCAGCGTCTTAACTGTTCAGTGAACTGTCTCCACTTCATTAAAGTTTATCTGGAGAACGTTCAAGGTTATTTAATTTGTTTGTTTGTCATTTACTCAACATGTCACTCCTTCCTTAGCACATTAAGTTCCTTCTGCTTAGCTGGCATGTGTTTATTTTCAGGCTACTGGAGTGGATCAAGCAGTTGGCATGAGTCTTGTTGTCTTCAGCATCCTGCTGTTTGCATACTACACACTCTGGGTCATTGTCCTGGTAGGTTCTGTTAAGTTCCTGGAATCCAATTCTTTCACTTTACAATCCCGCAACATAGGAACACTTTTGCTTAGTGTTTGCTTCACTGAGTGTGTCCTTTCAAAATCACTTAAACACCAACATGAAAATGATTTCCCCTTGTACGGATATCTCAAAGAATATTATTATTGGCATTACATTGTATGAACTTGTGACACACAAACATTAGTTTCAGTCTTGTTATATCACGCATAAGCATACTTTTTGGTTCTTTTCCAGCCTTTTGTGGACAGCCATCACGTACTGCACAAGTATTTTCTTCCTCGGGAGTACTCTGTCATTCTGCCTGGTGTTGCGGCTGTATTATTGCTCCTGTTTATAGGTCAGTACACAATCTGCATTGTAAAATAAATCACCCACAGTCCTGCCTCTGATTGTAACTGAAACTAGGGCTGAGACTGTAGATAACTTGTCTAAATCTTCAGCATATTAAATTCAGGGAGTTGTTGAAATTATGTTGTTTCGAAATATTGTCAATGTCTAGAGTCTAATGTGTTTGTGTCTTCTCCACAGGGGCCTTCACTGCTGTTGTCATGTTGAAGAATCGAAAGCCAAAGAAAGTTGACTAATTTCAGAATGTTAGGATGATTCTCTAGATCTAATTCTGTAAAACATGGTCATTAACAGTAATATAAAAGGAGTTGAAAATTTGGTACTGTTAAAAGAATGTGAGAATACACCGTAACTACTATTACAGATTTAAGAAAATTATTTTTTGCAATTTTTTTTTATGTGTGCAAAGCGTAAATTGTCTAGAAATTCTTTCTGCATTTAATCTGTAAATGCAGACAGGGGGCCTTTCGTTTCAATAAAATATGAAGCTGGGGTTCATCAGTGGCGGAATGGAAGTCAATTTCCAACAACACACATTTGAGGTACTTACACAGGATTCTACAGTGAGTGTTATTTATTTTTTCATGACAACAGCTCCTACTCATCTAATTTTAGATGCTGACTTTACTTTTTAATGAACAATATTTATCAGTCTTAGACCGTCTTGTTGTTATTAGATACACCAATTAGCC
Organism: Planiliza haematocheilus; assembly: GCA_005024645.1. Taxonomy (NCBI): domain Eukaryota; kingdom Metazoa; phylum Chordata; class Actinopteri; order Mugiliformes; family Mugilidae; genus Planiliza; species Planiliza haematocheilus. Next base: position 960,458 of record SRSE01000582.1, on the reverse strand, counting down.
AAACCCCCATACCATAGTAATGATACTCCTTGATGGCAGCTGCCATCCCCAGCAGGATCCAGCCTGACACAGACACACACACAAGAAACGGTTTAGGAACAACTCAAAAAACATGAAAAACACAAGGTGTTGACCTGGCCTCCAGGTTCACTGGATCCCAAACTGATCATGTATCTGTGGGATGCACTGGAACAAGCCTGATCTTATAGCCCCCCCCCCCCCCCCCCCCCCCCCCCCCATCTTATAGGTCCCCCCAGGTATAGGACCCCCACTAACAACATTCTGAGGCCAGACACCACAGGAGGAAGGTGATCATCATGCTATGCCCGATTAGTGTATGTTTTGCTGTATATTAAAATCAGAAACTCTCAAGTGATGTGATGAAGCTCTGAATTTCAGAAAATGACCAAAACGGTCCAGGTTGTGAATTAATAGCAAACTAAAAGCAGTATTTCGCTGCCTGTCGAAACAATGAAACAACCACCGTGTTTAGTAATCATTTCGCTGTAAATGATAATAATAATAAAAAAAGTAGAAGCAAATATTTGTTTTTATTTTGCATAAACGACATCTCTGGAAAAATCTGCATGTCCGGACTTCGGCTAGGCCTGTACATTGGTTTGAAGGGTCATGCGCACACAGACACGGACAGGCATTGCCGGTTTTATGCTTCAACCTGATGTTCTGCTCTGCGTCCACAAGCCACAAAAAGGCAAGTAAAACGCTTTAATCTGAGGATGATAATTTTCACATGTAACGATACGCAAGATGTGTAGTTTTCATATTGGTTCCCTTTTCTGTGTGGCTCGGGTTATATACTTATGCATTCTCGTCAACAGCACTTATCGACAGGGACTCTACCTCACTAATTTTTAAAAATGATAATTCCGGGCAAAAAAACACTATTTGTATCTAACGCTTATGCTTCTAACGCGTGTGCTTCCAAGTTTTTAGTTACTAAACCATGACAGACGTTCCAAAAATGTGCACACTCAGCATCACTGTTTCGATAGCTGCCGTAGCCAGTGGCTTATTTATTGGACAGTGTGTTATTGCATCTATGTCAAAACAAAACCAAAGATCCTATTTGTCTAGAACTTTATAATCGTACATTTGGCGCTTTGTTGACTAGGGTGTGAGTGGGTCATGTCCACTATCGTTATAATGCGGCTTTCTGGGATGTTCGTAAATACGGTATGAAACGGATTATATCTTCCTTTCGATTTACAGTCCAAGTCAGAAGTTTACACACATTTTATACAAATACTTTTTTTTTCTGCATGTAATCCTAGTAAACCCTCTATATTACTATATGTTATAGTAATGTACTGTATTATTTATACTCGAATTGCTGGGAATTTATAGTTGATTAGTATCTATTGTAAAATCACAGTAGATAACTAATTTAACAGGATAAAACAGTGTATGTAATGAATTGCTGTAAACTTACAGTGAATTAACAGTAATGCTCGATTAACAATAAAAAATGTAATTTATGTTTCTTTTTTGATGATAAGTCACTTCTTTATTAATAAAATCCTCACACTACACATTTTTTTTTTTTTGTGACAAGACAACTGGCTGTTCTTGAACTTGACATTGAATAGAACAACTTCATCATTCCAACCAGAGCAGTCCATGTGGAGTTCAACCGAGGAGGTAAAGTTATGCTCATCTCCTGAAATTAGTCATATTCAGTATTGTTTTGTCTGCATGATTATTGAACTGTTCTTGAAGCTATTTCAATTCAGTGTCCCATGAGTTCAGATTTTATTGGAGACCATTTATTCGGTATATATGGCAATGCCACACCTTGTAATTTTTTGTATCTCAAATGTATGTTACAAATCTGCTGTACAAATGAGGGTTTGTAATAAAATACAGCAATGTTATAGGATGCATATTCTCTTGTGTTCTATACCCAGGGTTCTCAAACTTACTCAGTAAATCTGGAAAGAGGTCAGGAATGACTGGTGATAACAGAGTAACCTTTTGGGGCCATCATGCAGACAAACGTTATGTGGAAGATAAAAGCTGAAACAGGGTGGAACAGTGGAAAGGTGATTAGCACTGATGCCTCACAGCAAGAAGATCCCAGGTTCGAATCCATGGGCAGACTGGGCCTTTCTGTGTGGAGTTTGCATGCTCTCCCTGTGTACAATATACCAGTATGAGCATGTCCTCCCACATCTAAAGACATGCTCATTAGGTTTATTGGTGATTCTAAATTGACTGTAGGTGTGCATGTGAGTGTGAATGGTTGTCTGTCTCTCTGTGTTGGCCCAATGACAGCTGGGATAGGCTATAGCAGACCCCCGCGACCCATAACAGGAATAAGCGGTTACAAAAGGTGAATGAATGAAGAAACTGAAGCTTAAATGAGTTAAGTGTTTAATGAGTTATTAGTTAAATAAGTTGTTAAGTGAGTTCTCTAGGCTATCGGTTCTGAGAAACAGCGTTAGAGTAAGCACTCGTTTCAGTATCCACTCTACTCCGTCTCCTCTGCTAGTTAACTTCAGTTGAGTGCTTCAGAACAGTGTTGGATACGTACTGTTGCCGAATGTGTTTGTGGTATGCTTGGAGAAGCACAAGCACAGGAAGGCAGGGGTGGACAGTAACGGAGTAAATTTACTTAAGTACTGTACTTAAGTACAGATTCTGAGGATTTGTACTTTACTCAAATACTAGAATTCTTTGATACTTATTACTCTTACTCGAATACATTTCCAAGGCAAAGATTTTTCCCTAAAATGCGATTGGCCACACGCAGTGTCGGTCAAAGAAGGAAACCTATCACAGTACACCTTCTTAACTGGGATTTACGTCAAAGCGGAAATACGTCATCCCCTACCCAAGCAGCTCAAAACAAGACCGCGGTGGCAATGGTGACTGCCGAAGAAATCTCCGATGAATCCAAGTCTGAACACGATGAGCCGGAGGAAGAAAACCCATGGCCTTATCTTAAAGCTATGTTCGACTTTGTCGGAGTGAAAAAGACTTGTCAGCGATCGCTGATTTTTATTTTTTTTTGCTTCGCGGCCGCAAAACAGTTGGTACAGTAGGCTATAATAGAATGGTTCTACAGGCAAGCACATCAGTGCAGGTGTTCCAAAGAGTTTTCTCTGAAACAAGAGATACAAGGTAGTATATAAAGTTGTAAAATGACTAATTCAGTCAGGTCCATTCTCGTCAAAGATTAAAAAAAAATAGGAAAATAGGAATTTACTCTTACTCTTACTTTTACTCTAAGTACATTTAAAAGCATTTACTCTTGAATACTTAAGTACATTTAAAAGCAAGTACTTTCTTACTCTTACTCAAGTAATGTATTGACTGGGCTACTCTTACTTGTAGCGGAGTAAATTTTGACCAAGAGTGTTTGTACTCTTACTCAAGTACTGGGATCCAGTACTCTGTCCATCTCTGCAGGAAGGCAAGACTTAAATAAAATGCAAGAACAGTCTTGTATTATTGTAGGACTTTTGGATGGTGTACTTGACCATGTCAAGTCGTCATTGCTGTCTGTACATATATTTGCCAAACTCCATGCTACTGCGACAAGGAAATTTCTCATTCGTGGGATTAATAAAACATATCTTATCTGGTCCAGATTGGCTTGCCGTTCAGTCTGGAATTCAGAAGCTCTCTATGTACTTTTTTTTTTTTAATTTAAAGTATTTATGTAGGAGCTAACAACTTTGTTGTGGAGTTTGCATGTTCTTTCTGTGTCTGCATGGGTTCTCTCTGGGTACTCCGGCTTCCTCCCACTGTCCAAAGACTTGTTAGGTTAATTGGTAATTCTAAATTGGCCATAGTTGTACATTTGAGTGTGAATGGTTGTCTGTCTCTTTGTGTTAGCCCTACAAAGGCTGGTGACCTGTCCATGGTGTACCCCATCTCTCGCCCGATAACAGCTGGGATAGGCTCCTGACCCTTTGTGACCCAAACAGGGCAAGCGGTTACAGAAGATGAATGAATGGATGTTAGCTTTCTTATATTCTAGTCATATTTTAAACAGTATATTTCACAGATCAACCAGCATTGTTTCTTTTTCTCTTCTTTCTTTATATGCTTTTACATCTACATTTTTACATTTCCACCAGTCTTTCAAATTACGAGCTGCATTCTATCTTTGTAATGCTTCCACAGGTACAATTGTTACCATTGTTTTGTTATTTTTACTGACCTTTTTTTATTTACTGTAATAAATGGACATGTAGCCGATGTTTAAAATGTATTTTAATAAAGATAAACAGTAGTCAGTGGACCAGCATTTTGCCATGAACCACGGCAAAGCCTGTAATGCTTTTGTCCCTTTGTGTTGGTTTCCATAGTTACCCTGTTAAAGACTCCACTGACAGTCAGCTGTCTTTTGTGTTGGTCACTGGCCTCTCTGGCCTCCACTTGCTCTTTGATTTCTTTTTGCTGGAGCTTTGAAAACCTCCTTTGCATTGACAACGCAACGTCAGGTGACTGTGCAGCAGTCACATGATTCAGAGCTGTGTTTTTCTGTACCCCAGATGGATGTGTCACTAGCTGGAGGTGGCCCAGGGATGTCTGGTCTCCGTCAGCATTCTGGTACGGTGAAGATGAGAAGGTGGGGAGGTTTGAGGCAACAGTGGAAACTTCTAGGCTTGTTTGAGATTGATCAACAGCATGAGTTCTACAGCCTGACCTGCATGATGAAGGAGGGATTGGCTGCCGCCATCCAAAACACCACTTACAACATACCTGCAGTGAGTAGTGGTCAACAAAAACAACATACTTGTATTGGTGTTTTTGAATACATCATATTTTAAAACCATCTACTTAGTTTTCAAATGGATGTATTAATGCTTTATGCTTTTACCAGCAGTTTTATCAGAAAGGCATTACAAAATGTAATATAATAACTATTCACAAACTGATAATAGCATGTGTTGAGACAGAACTGATGTGTGGGGTCATAATAAACAATAACTAGGTTCTGTGGGCTAAAGAGTGGTAGGGATGCCATCCAGACATACTGTGTGAGGGAAGAGGGCAGGTGCAGGCTGATGATACCAGTTTAGCTTCTTATCAACATCCGGCACCCTCATTTTCTTTAGCATACACTTTCCCTGTCCTTTCCCCTTTTGTAGCTTTAAGGTTGTTAAAATGATCTCATCTCTCACCAGTGAGACACCTCTTGTAGGTGGGGAAACAAGCAATTCTGGTCATAGACTGCTTAAGCGGCTGCAGCTGTTCATGTAGTTGGGGCCTGTTCATACATTCATTATAACCCCAAGGAGGCAAAGAGGTGGCATTCGAGACATCTGATCTCTGATCACATTTGGAGGTGGTCTGGGTTTTATGTGTCTGCATGTGTTTACATTCCTTTGGTGGTGTGAATGCAATATGTCCTGAGTTGCATCAAAGACCTTTTCTCCTGTGGCAGTAGAACTTTGCCTCATTCATTCAGAAAAAAATGTACCACTGCTATAATAAATGATCACCTAAAAAGGATAATGCACCTAAAAGTGACTGTTCATTTGTAATGAGATTCTTTTAAAATAGTGTGACAAGTGTGATTCTGTGGTAATTATTGATACGATCATGTTGATGTATGAGGAGCTGTGTGTGGTTAAGTCATATATTTCGTTGTTTACTGATGTCCAGAGATTACTTGAGATTACAGTGGGTCTAAAAGTATACCCCTGGGAATGGTACAGTCTTTTGTTTCAACTCAGTGCTACCTACATAGTTCTCAGATGACCCTTCTGTCATACTGTACAAACTATGGGGAGGTGACCTAGGACCTAATTGAAAACTTCTGCTCAATAATGAGAAGACCAATGAGCTGGTTGTGGACATCTGGCACAGTGAGAGAACCCTGACTCTTGTCAGTATCAGGGGGAGGGGGTGGTTGGTCATATTCATTGTGTGCAGTAACTAATTTGTTTGCATGTGTACATATAGATCTAGATTTTGAATGTACAAATACACAGGTAAATCCTTACATTTATCTTCTTGGCACATACAGATTAGCATATTATATTTTCTTCTCTAGCTGCTGTGCTACCTGCATGTCCCTTTTACTGGGCACTAATAAAGCTCCATCTTATCTTGTTATATTTTAATCTTTATTAATTTCCACCACTTTTGAGCTCTTGCAAAGGGTTACAATTTTGTTTGGATTAGACCTTATTATCACCTATTACCAGTTATTCACCTTCACCTTATCAAGCACCAAAATGAGTAGAAGACTGGTATCCAGCCCTCTGATGCATGAATTATGAAAGCCTTGGTCAAAATTTGTGAACTGTTTTTATTCTTATCAGGACACGAACAAAAAAAATGCTCAGCTTTTTTTTCCTCCAAAAAATATGGTTCCAGACATATCAAATCCAATGGATTTAACATAAAACATTGTGATGTTATTGTTCAAATGAATTAAAATGTTTCTTTTTATGGTTAGAAAAACATTTCAACCAATTTTTGGTTAAAACTCTGTATAGGCGTAATGTTTAGGCTTGAATAAGAAAACCAATGACACTCATAATCGTGAATCTTACGTCTGAATGTGTCAAACCAAACCACCACCACAGGAGAGACATTATTGTGAGTTTCCATAGTTCTATAAGGATGCAGGACTGGTATTACCATGGTCTTATATTAGCATGTTATTTTTGGCAACAAGAACTGTCTCTGCATTTCCAAACACCTTCTGTGTTCATCCCACCTAGGCTGAAAAAGCAAAGCATCAAGGCCACAGCAGCGTACAGAATTGCATGCAGATGTATTTGGTTTTTTGCTTGCATGCAGCATCATGGCATCTGTTTGTATTTTTAACCTCTGTGAGGTGGAGCCAGTGATTTCCTTTGCAAAACCTGACCTCACGGGCTACTTTGGTGGTGGTGAAGTCTACAAAATATAATAATAATATTATAACTAGAAAATTCCCGCGGAAATTTTTAAAGTGCAGAGCGGGCTGTTGCCATTAGCTGCTAATGTTAGCAATTAGCGTAATGCGCTAGCCACTGATTTTAGCATTGGTTTAGTGTTAGCATGTCTTTTTAGACACTAAAAATTAAATACATGCTAATTGTTAGCATGCTAATGCTAACATGCTAATTGCTAATATGCTATTCGCTAACATGCTAATGCTGCCACTAATGCTACCACCAATTTCTAGCTACTAAAAATTAGCATTAGCCGCTAATGTTAGCAATTAGCATGACGCGCTAGCCAATGACAGACAGACACCTGTCATTGTTCAACTTGGGTGCCAAAAGCCAAAATGGCCGCCCCACAGACCAGTTACTTCAGTTAGAAGTTTCCAGAGTGGGCTGTTTCCATTAACATTGCCCCAAAATGGCCGCCCTACAGACCAGTTACTTATGTTTTCCCGCCTCTTTCTGTGGAGCCCCTGGTTGCCATGGTTACCAGTTTGAATATCAGTTAAAAAAACGACTAGAGTGGGCAAAAATGCTGAAACCACGGCCTCGAACAGGAAGGCCTTGTGGCCAAACCGTGTGTCCAATCGTTGAACCGACTTCACTTTGGGCATCTTGAACGTCTAGATATGCAGTTTGTGGGTAAAATGTAGAAATGTGAGCTATTTAAAGCGATTTAAAACAAAGGATTGCTTCTGCTTTCCTCCACAAATTTAACATTGCAGTCTATGGAGCGAGGAAGGGGTTTGCTGGCGCAGCTTTGTGTCTCACGCCAAAACTATAAGACTTACAGCTTTAGCAGACAAATTGTGAGCGAGAAGACACATTTTCCTACGTTTCTATGTATAAATTATGTCTGTGGTGTGAAATCTGTGGCCACGGGAGCAGTTTCTGTTTTATTTTTTGCCTAATTTTCTTCTCTCTTCTCACTCTAGCTGTCCCTCTAGCGCGAACATTCCGCGCAATACACACCCATTATAAACCCCGAAATTTGAGTAAAAACCTACACCGCTTTGAGGCTTCATAGTTTAAAAACAGTAAAAGGTGTCGATAAGTGGAGGGAATCTCTGAAGAGAAGACAAGAGTGCCTTCATTTTAAAGTTTAAATGAAGTCTCTGGGTGAAAGTATGCCAGAGCAGTTGAACGTTGAAAATGCCTGTTGATTTTTCGGGGTCTCCCATTCATTTGAATGGGAAATTTTTCGCGCTTTTTCGCGAATAAATTCGCGAAAAACTCGTCAATCACTTATCCAAGTAATAGCATAGGATTCGGGATCAAAACACACGTTTCGATATATCATGTGTTGGGGTCCTCTGGCCGGTTCGGGCCGCATTAATTGCCGAAAAAGGGCGGAAAATGAATAATATTAAGTAAAAAAACTGCAAAAAAAACACGCAGAAGATCAAGAGGCCCCCTCCTCCCATAGGGAGGAGGGGGCCTCTTGACATAGGCACTCGGCACTAATTATATATGTAGTTGGTCTTATTATAATTATAATAAGATGCGTGATGCACAGAGGTGGACAGAGTACACACCTTCACTACTTGAGTAAAAGTACAGATACTCCTCAAATATTACTCCAATACAGGGGCGTAACTACACAGTTTTTTGTGTCATCTCATTGAATATAGCTTAAATATTCACAGTTAGAAAACAACAACAACAAAAAAACAGTCTATTTTGCACATCAATATGTTGAAGTGATTCTCTAGTTACATCTGGGCGTGAGCTACTTGTTAATGTTGCCTCTGACATAAGGGATAAAAGGTATGGGCCTACAGTAGGCTACATCATGACATTGTGTCAAGAAGATTAATTGTAGATCATTTTGGCTTAGTCTACTCTTGGCAGAGATGGACAGAGTACTGGATCCCAGTACTTGAGTAAGAGTACAAATACTCTTGGTCAAAATTTACTCCGCTACAAGTAAGAGTAGCCCAGTCAATACATTACTTGAGTAAGAGTAAGAAAGTACTTGCTTTTAAATGTACTTAAATATTCAAGAGTAAATGCTTAAAATTTAAATGTACTTAGAGTAAAAGTAAGAGTAAATTCCTATTTTCCTATTTTTTTTAATCTTTGACAAGAATGGACCTGACTGAATTAGTCATTTTACAATTTTATATACTACCTTGTATCTCTTGTTTCAGAGAAAACTCTTTGAAACACCTGCACTGATGTGCTTGCCTGTAGAACCATTCTGTTATACTGTACCAAGCCTTCCCCAAAATCTATAAAAATGGAAAGAAAATGAATGGAATCATCAAAGACGACAATGATGTCATTTTCAATAATATTTGGCGGCCGCGAAGCAAAAAACATCAGCGATCGCTGACATGTCTTTTTCACTCCGACAAAGTCGAACACAGCTTTAAGATAAGGTCATGGGTTTTCTTCCTCCGCCTCATAAAACTCCGGCTCATCATGTTCAGACTTGGATTAATCAGAGATTTCTTCAGCAGTCACCATTGCCACCGCGGGCTTGTTTTGAACTGCTTGGGTAGGGGATGACGTATTTCCGCTTTGACGTAAATCCCAGTTGAGAGGGTGTACTGTGATAGGTTTCCTTCTTTAACCGACACTGCGTGTGGCCAATCGCATTTTAGGGGGGAAAAAACAAAAAAACAGGCCAACCTAAAAGTAACGAGTATTCATGAGCCTTCTCAGAAATTAACTCGAGTAAAAGTAAAAATCTTTGCCTTGGAAATGTATTCGAGTAAGAGTAATAAGTATCAAAGAATTCTAGTATTTGAGTAAAGTACAAATCCTCAGAATCTGTACTTAAGTACAGTACTTAAGTAAATTTACTCCGTTACTGTCCACCCCTGCTCTAGATGCTGATATGCTGTTCCACCTAGAATCAGAATCAGCTCAATTGGCCAAGTATGTGTGCACATACAGGGAATTTGACTCTGGTAAATTTGCTCTCTTGTACAGAAACACATGGAACTTCACATGACAATCTGTACACATGAAAGAAAGAATAAGGGCAGATATACGTATATATATATATATATATATAAATATATTTTTTTATATAATATAAATATAAATTTCTCTGTTGCAGCAGCATTCAGCACCATACATAAATATAACAACAGCTAAAATCAACAATATGAATAAAAATAGAGAACTATAAAAAGAACAAAAGTACACACAGTATACAAAGTATTAAAGGTGAATATTAAAAAGAAATGTTAAATAAGCATGTCCAAGGTGTCCAAAAGCATACACAATATTAACAGTATTAAAGGGGAATATTAAAAAGAAATGTTAAATTAGCATGTCCAAAAGTGTCATCTGTCACACATAGATGAGGAGTTATACAGACGTTCTTTGAGACAACGAAGTTGTCTGAGCCTTCTGGAGAAGTTACTCCGTTCTCTGTCTATTGTGTGGTGGAGAGGGTGGTCAGGGTTATCCATGACTGATAACAGTTTGTTCAGAGTCCTCCTCTCCACCACCGATTCAAAGGTGTCTTGTCTGCAGCCAATAATATTGCCAGCCTTCCTGATCAGTTTGTTCAGTATGTTGGCATCACTGGCTGCAATGCTGTTCCCCCAGCAGACCACAGCGGAGAAAAGTGTGCTGGCCACAACAGACTGGTAGAAAATCTCCAGCATCTTGCTGCACACATTGAAGGACTTCAGTTTCCTCAGGAAATAGAGTCTGCTGCAGCTCTTCTTGTACAAAGCTGTACCGTTGGTCCTCCAGTTCAGTCTGTTGTCGATGGTCACTCCCAGGTATTTGTAATCCTCCACCATCTCCACATCCTTATCCAGGATGCTGAGGGGCAGAGGAGCTGGTTCCTTCCTCCTGAAGTCGATTACCATCTCTTTGGTCTTGTCCACATTAAGCAGCAGGTGATTCCTTCCAGTCCACCCCACAAATCCATCCACCAGCCTTCTATACTCCTCCTCATCCCGTCCACCATTTATACACCCTACAACTGCAGAGTCATCAGAAAATTTCTGTATATGACATGACTCTGAGTTGTGCTGGAAGTCTGTGGTGTATAAGGTGAACAGGAACGGAGAAAGCACAGTGCCCTGTGGGGCTCCCACACCACTCACCACCACATCAGACAGGACATGACCCAGACGCACAAACTGTGGCCTGTCTGTCATGTAGTCAGTGATCCAGGAGACAGTGGACGCACCAACACCCATCGACTGCAGCTTATCACCCAGCAACAAAGTTATATTCTTACCATAGGGAATGTTTTTGACGATACATCGTAAATCCCTACTCCCAATACAAATGTATTGAATTGATAGAGCCATCACAGAGGAAATCCACAGATAAGACACAAACAAAAAACTCCTAGAATCAAGTAGCATTTTTGGTCCTCAGCTCATTTTAAACAGGACAATCAAGTTACACGCAGTATAAACATTCTGAAATCTGCCTGTTTTCTCTCAACAACAATAAACACACTTTACAGCATTTCCAAGGATGCACCACAAGAAAAATAAATACAATGCAGTATCATCTGCTCCTCATTTCCTCAACTAATTTTTAAGTTGTTTTAAAACAGAAAACAACCTGACACATCACAGTTCAACAAGACAGGTAGGGTATTTATTATAAATAATAAATAAATAATCTAAATAATCTGGCAAAATACACCGTTTTAATCCTAAATAATAGGGAAGTGCATGTTTAAATTTGAAATACTTGATTTAATTTGACAAACACATCATACACTGGCATTTTTCTGGAGTTTGAATGTGCAAACTGGTGTAAAATATCTTCAAAATCAGGGGCACTAACAAGTTCAGAGAGAGTGCACAGAGCCGTGTCTGTAGCTCATTTTTAGCTCGTTTCAAAACAGAGAACGACCTCTCACCCTTGTAGTTAGACACAGGCATGGTCTTAGTGCAATGTAAACATTGGGAAACATTGTCTTAAGTCCATGTCTCTCAAGAGCTTGCAGCAGCTGTGCAGGTTGTTGTAACTTATGTGTTACATTGTTGAATGTTTAGAAATTTCATATTGACATGTTGATTAAAATCCGCTAATGACATAATTATTTGAGTTAAAAACAGTTAAAAAATGTTGATGTATAATTTGCATTGACTAGCTAAGTGTAGAGGACTGCATGGACCAGAATGCTCAGCGAAAAAGGACCGCGAACCAGTGTTGTTAGTTGCAAGAAAAAGCAGAGCAGACGTGCATGTTGGGAGAGCGGACATTTACTGTAACTTGCCATTCCCCTTTTTTCTTATAAAGTCAATCAAGCATTTCCATCACTCGTCCGGCTGAGTTTTTTTTTTTGACGGTAGTTAAGTCTCATCCTGCAAAAAGTTCTTGAACTGAATAAGTTCATCTGACAAGGAACCATCCAGATCTGTTGGATAAGTGGAGCACAGCTTAGCAGCTCTTTCACACACATCACAATCATTGCAGTCCCTCTCAAATAAAACTCCAGATAGATCACACGCAGGCTTCAGTGCGCTTCGATAGGCACGAACAAAGTCTGTCAATGATGACATAATATGTGTCAACCTTAAATCTCTGACTACTATCAGTAAAAGCTACTTCATTGTCATCCTCAGACTCATCTGCAAATTTCTTTCTTTTTCTCACACGTCAAGTGTCAAACTGGTAGTTCTGTGTGCACTAACAGTGCATGCTGATTTTTCGAGCTCTGCAAACTGTTCACATAGAGTGTCAACATATGAATGCATATGTAACAGACTCCACAAAAGCTCTCAAATCTGCTCTGCAACGCGATCGAGTGGTGCTGAGGGATTTTAGAGTGTATTTAATGTAATGTTCGTTGTTATGAAAAACTGTATTCCAGCAATGTGTTGTTGCGCTGCAAAATGTATACAGGGACTGCCACAGTTAAAAAAAAAGAGTTAACCTCATCACGGCAATTATCAGTGCTGTTAACACCCATGAGGTTCAGCGAATGGGCAGCACACGGTGTATAATGAATTAGTGGGTTTTGTGTTTTCATGTGCGCCTGGAGCTGTATTTTCCAGACATATTGCTAGCGTTATTGAAACTTTGGCTGTGACAGTTTGACAAGTCTAACCCCAAGCCTCGCACCATTTCAATCACACATTCAGCTAGGCTTGCACCTGTGTGGCTGTGGATGGGCTGAATCTACTACTACTACTACTCTGCCATCTGCACTGACAAAACGAAAAAACAAATGTGTAGCAGAAAAGTGTAGTTCCCTAGAGGGAAGACCAAGGAGAAAAGCGCCGGGGTCTTTATTCATTTTAAATTTGAATATCCCGCTAATCACCTTGGAAATAAATGTCCAAAATTTGGAGATCATCTTACACTTCCAAAAGCAATGAAAGTATGTTGCCCTATCAAAGTGGCACTTAATGCATATCGGAAAGAAGGAGTGATTCATTTTACACAACATGAAGACTGTGCAGTATCTTATACTGAGTTTCCCTTAACCTGTTGCATGTGAATGTGGAATTAATCAGACGTATAGCAGCCTGCCAGTCATTTTCTATATATTCGGTATCCAAATCCATTTCCCACTTCCTAGAGATACTTGGCAGGTCATACACATTACATGAACCAATAAAATGTTTTCCATTTTCGCGTTGGAGGATAAATTTCTCTATGCAATTACTGGACAGATCAGCAGGGGAGTGTGTGACCTGGGAAGATATAAAATGCCTCATTTGCAGAAATGCAAAGAAATGTTGCTTGTAACTGTTGGATGTTGTCTTTGAATAGGTCATCAATGACATGTATCCCTCTATTCCGCCGGGAGGAGAACACAGATGAGCCAATGCCAGCAGGAAAGTCTGGATTTTGGGTTATGGGGGAAAGCAGATATGTAATGTTTGTCCTTCCCATATACTTAGTTAAGTCATGCCATACACTGACACTGTTGTATATGACAGGATTAATCCTAATTTCTGGGTTTATCTTGCTTGCATTGCAAGTGGCTCCAGGGGGAGTGCGGGAAGCAAGCCCAGGAATCAATATGGGTCTCTCTTTTAAGGTATGCATGTAATCATAGCCAGCAGTGGCATGCATGACAGGCCCAGTTATAAAATATCAAGTTTGGCACAGAAAGGCCAACCATATCAGTGGGTAGCTGCAATTTCTTGAACTTCTGCCTTGGTTTTTTACCAAATGGGCTATAGCAAAATACATGCACAGAAAAGCAATACATAACAGAATAACTAAGACTGTCTGTGACAATCCATTCCCAAACGATGGATTGCATCCCAATGTAAGAAAACCACAAAAATAACCTCCAAACAGGAGCAGAAAATGGCCAAAAGTGACACACAGGTGAGGCCAAGAGCAATCCCTCCACTGCTGAGAGAAGGCAACTCCCCACCCACAGCCGTATCCATCCCACTGCCAGGTCGCTCCCCACAGCCCTACTGCCCTGTGCCGACTTATAACAGTAACAAGGTCAAAACCTGTTCTGTATAATGAACTGCATTTCCAAACAGATAACAAATACAAAACAGAACAGAGAAGCCCGACTGATTTTCAAGTCTTAAACAGCACATAACAGCTGTTCTTCCTGTATCTCCTCACTTTAACTTAAATAAGCAGGCTAAGTATAATAATAAAAGGAGAGTGATAATGAGAATCCTACCCTGGTAAGCAAACCGTCCTTATAATCACTTAGGCAGCCGGTGATTCTCCTCTTCTGACAGAAAGAACACTGACTCGGATCCATCCCTGCCCAGAAAGTTATCTGCCTCCTGACTGGTTTTGAAGGTGTATTCTTCTCCGTTGAGAGTGAATCGTAAGGTGGCCAAGTAGTGCATCTGGAACCGTATTCCTCTTTGGATTAGCCGCTCGCACGTCCCATTGAATTGCCACTTGGCATCCCCTCACCTGAGCCGAAAAATCCTGGTGGATGTAGACTTTGCTGCCCTTGTAGGTGAGCTCACCCCCTTCTCTGGCAGCTGCAAGAATCCGCTGTTTGTCGTTATAGTTGTGAAGTTTACCTTTGTTCAACCTTTTGTTCAAGTTCAGTGACTCGGTTCTCCAGGGACTTGGTGCGGTCCTCGCCTTCGGAAATGCGTCTCTCGGCCTCGGTTATCCTTTTAACGTTGTCCTCAATGCGGTTGCCCATTCTGTCCAAAGTGGATGGCAGTTTGGCAAACTTCCGCTCTGTGAGGGCACTTAGCTTCTCTGTAACATTCTGGGAAATAATGGTTGCAGCATTTTCTTCCACCAACAAGCCGTCACCATTACCCGAGTTAGGTTCAGTGCTACAATTTTTTTGATTGTTTGGGAGACGGCAATAAAGCAGATCGTTGGTGAGGGAGCATGTCCTCTGAGAGACAACTTCCACTGAACAATGACAGAGCAAACTACAACAATATGCCTTCCCTCCCTGTAATAATAATAATAATAATAATAATAACTAGACAATTCCCCTGCGGGAAATCGCGAGAGTGGGGCTGTGTCGGCAGCAGTTTGCGCTAAGATGACATGATACAACACTACGATGCTACGATGCTAACATGCTACAATTTTTCACCTAATCTTATCCTCGCAGTTGCTATTGCAGAGGCTGTAGTAGTGCCTCGCACAGCCCACTACTGGCCCTATAGCTTTGCTATATGGGTCAGTAGTACATGCAGCAGACCCCTCCCAGCTCCACCTGAAAGCCAGCATCAGGCTAAGTCATTGGTCGGCTAATAGTTAACATATATTAGCAGTGAAGTTATGTTGGGCACAAACACACTTAACACATGGATAATTCTAGAAATCCCTAGAAGCCTAGGCGAAGAGGAATAATAATTAAAACATATTTTTATTGAACTTCTTGTCGTTCACCAGTTTCTGATATTTTAGCTGTGTATAACGCAGCATTTCACTGAAGTTGTAGCCTAATAGATGGCATATTTTATGTCTGCACCGACCTGGCGCCTGTATAAAGCACTAAATTAGGTTTTGACCACATAATGAATGTAGTAACCTAACAAAAACATAGACTATAACCTATAACATTTCATAAATGTTAATGTCAATTTTATATTTCCATTGAGCTATCACTTTTGTACAGTAAATGCATGACTTGAACATTTTCTGTTGACAATATTGTTAGGTTAAAAATACAAGGCAATGCAGATTTAAGATTACACAATTGCTGTAGTAGCCAGGCTAAGCCCAGTGATAGCCTCGATTTTTTGTCCTATAGTTTAGTTTATCCTACAACATGAACAGAAGGGATTTGGAAAATGAGATAAACGGGTCCAAAACGGACCCGGGCCGGATGAGCCTTTATGAGATGTATGTATCAATTTGCGGGTCCCAAACGGACCCGCCGCGGAGGTGATGCTTTAATCGCGGATGCGGAGCAGCGCGGAGCCACGGCGGAGTTCCTGAGTGCATCTGGACCCCGATACGGGTCCGTTCCGGAAGCCGACATACATCCGCGGCAGGTCCGCTGCGCAGTCCTTTTGCTGTGTGGGATGATGCACGTTTATGCTTGTTGAACTAGTGGTACTTATTGCCTCTGCGAAGGAGGTTATGTTTGTTGACTTTCAACTTGTGAAGGTTTTATTTCACTTACACTGACACGTGTTGTCGTCCAGTCGACTTGTCTTCTCCACAGATCACTTAACTCCTCTTTGCTGCCGCTGCACACGCTGCGTTTCTCTTTTCTCTCTCTCTCTCCCTCGCTGTGTGTGAAGAGCAGCCCCGCCCCTCAGTGATCAGAGCGACAGAGCGGAGGATTTATTTTTATTTTATTTTTTCAGAGAGAGACCGAGAGCAGTGCAGGGACATCTAATATGTTAGCATGTTGGCATATGTTAACGTATGCTAACTAACATATGCTAACTTCCGTCGAAGTTAGCATATGTTAGCATATGCGCCACAAGCCTCGCTCCGTCCTTTTTTTTTTTTTTTTTTTTCCCAAGCCTCGCTCCCTCTGTGTGTGCGCGTGTGTGACGTCAGTGAGACAGAGCGGGAAACAGCCCTCCCCCTCCTTAACTGCTGCTGCAGGTGCTTTGATTAACCGAGAAGCACAGAACCACTCCCTCGAACCACTGCCATTTACTAAAAACGTAAACCAGTTACTCACAAACTTTTTTCACAGTGACTACCACAAGGCTTCCATGAACACAGACATGTATTTTTTATTCTTCCTAGTGTAAAAAAAGTGGACATTCTAGCGAGTTGAAAACTACCGTCCGTTAAACTTTTGTGACGAAAAACTTTGCTGAATTAACATTGGGTCCTATGGAGCAGTTAGGCTGTCCACTCCTCACTTCTAGGCTTCTCATTCAAAAACTGTGAATCCTATCGGTTAGGTAGACACATTGTAGGCATCAGGACAAGTATGACTACTACTTTGGAGAAAATTTTGTGTGTAGAGTGAAATTTGTGGAAGCAATCACAGTTTTAAAAAAATATTTTGAACATTTTTTCAGAGCAGCCCGCCCTCTAACTGTTGGGCCTCTCACTCTAGCGCGAACATTCCGCGCAATACACACCCATTATAAACCCCCAAAAAACAATATTCGCGACTATGTCGCGAATAGCTCCGACCTGGAGAAACTGAATAATAGCACACCCGCCCCGATCGATACGCACGTTTTGATGTATTTTTCGTGTATGTGCGATGAACTGTGCGGGAGGAGATAGCGACCGAAAATCCGTGGGAATAATAACTAGACAATTCCCCTGCGGGAAATCGCGAGAGTGGGGCTGTGTCGGCAGCAGTTTGCGCTAAGATGACATGATACAACACTACGATGCTAACATGCTACACTTTTTCACCTAATCTTATCCTCGCAGTTGCTATTGCAGAGGCTGTAGTAGTGCTTCGCACAGCCCACTACTGGCCATATAGCTTTGCTATATGGGTCAGTAGTACATGCAGCAGACCCCTCCCAGCTCCACCTGAAAGCCAGCATCAGGCTAAGTCATTGGTCGGCTAATAGTTAACATATATTAGCAGTGAAGTTATGTTGGGCACAAACACACTTAACACATGGATAATTCTAGAAATCCCAACTGATTGGGGCGGGGGGTCATAGAGTCATGTTCTGGCACCCTAATATAGTCCTGTATTGAGTGAAGTGGTCATAATGTTTTGGCAGCCTGTGACTGTCATGTAAAAATGGAGTGGAGGGGTCATAGTGTCAGGTGTGGCCTAGGCTAAGAGGAATAATAATTAAAACATATTTTTATTGAACTTCTTGTCGTTCACCAGTTTCTGATATTTTAGCTGTGTATAACGCAGCATTTCACTGAAGTTGTAGCCTAATAGATGGCATATTTTATGTCTGCACCGACCTGGCGCCTGTATAAAGCACTAAATTAGGTTTTGACCACATAATGAATGTAGTAACCTAACAAAAACATAGACTAACCTATAACATTTCATAAATGTTAATGTCAATTTTATATTTCCATTGAGCTATCACTTTTGTACAGTAAATGCATGACTTGAACATTTTCTGTTGACAATATTGTTAGGTTAAAATACAAGGCAATGCAGATTTAAGATTACACCATTGCTGTAGTAGCCAGGCAAAGCCCAGTGATAGCCTCGTTTTTTTGTCCTATAGTTTAGTAGTTTATCCTACAACATGAACAGAAGGGATTTTGAAAATGAGATAAACGGGTCCAAAACGGACCCGGGCCGGATGAGCCTTTATGAGGCCGCTGCGTGTCCGCAGCGGATGTATGTATCAATTTGCGGGTCCCAAACGGACCCGCCGCGGAGGTGAGGCTTTAATCGCGGATGCGGAGCAGTGCGGAGCCACGGCGGAGTTCCTGAGTGCATCTGGACCCCGATACGGGTCCGTTCCGGAAGCCGACATACATCCGCGGCAGGTCCGCTGCGCAGTCCTTTCGCTGTGTGGGATGATGCACGTTTATGCTTGTTGAACTAGTGGTACTTATTGCCTCTGCGAAGGAGGTTATGTTTGTTGACTTTCAACTTGTGAAGGTTTTATTTCACTTACACTGACACGTGTTGTCGTCCAGTCTCCACAGATCACTTAACTCATCTTTGCTGCCGCTGCACACGCTGCGTTTCTCTTTTCTCTCTCTCCCTCGCTGTGTGTGAAGAGCAGCCCCGCCCCTCAGTGATCAGAGCGACAGAGCGGAGGTTTTATTTTTATTTTATTTTTTTCAGAGAGAGACCGAGAGCAGTGCAGGGACATCTAATATGTTAGCATGTTGGCATATGTTAACATATGCTAACTTCCGTCGAAGTTAGCATATGTTAGCATATGCGCCACAAGCCTCGCTCCGTCCTTTTTTTTTTTTTTTTTTTCCCCCAAGCCTCGCTCCCTCTGTGTGTGTGCGCGTGCGTGACGTCAGTGAGACAGAGCGGGAAACAGCCCTCCCCCTCCTTAACTGCTGCTGCGCAGGTGCTTTGATTAACCAAGAAGCACAGAACCACTCCCTCGAACCACTGCCATTTACTAAAAACGTATGCCAGTTACTCACAAACTTTTTTCACAGTGACTACCACAAGGCTTCCATGAACACAGACATGTATTTTTTATTCTTCCTAGTGTAAAAAAAGTGGACATTCTAGCGAGTTGAAAACTACCATCCGTTAAACTTCTGTGACGAAAAACTTTGCTGAATTAACATTGGGTCCTATGGAGCAGTTAGGCTGTCCACTCCTCACTTCTAGGCTTCTCATTCAAAAACTGTGAATCCTATCGGTTAGGTAGACACATTGTAGGCATCAGGACAAGTATGACTACTACTTTGGAGAAAATTTTGTGTGTAGAGTGAAATTTGTGGAAGCAATCACAGTTTTAAAAAAATATTTTGAACATTTTTTCAGAGCAGCCCGCCCTCTAACTGTTGGGCCTCTCACTCTAGCGCGAACATTCCGCGCAATACACACCCATTATAAACCCGAAAAAACAATTTTCGCGACTATGTCGCAAATAGTTCCGACCTGGAGAAACTGAATAATAGCACACCCGCCCCGATCGATACGCACGTTCTGATGTATTTTTCGTGTATGTGCGATGAACTGTGCGGGAGGAGATAGCGACCGAAAATCCGTGGGAATAATAATAAAAATAGACGACAATAACAAGTAGTGGGCTGTGCTTCGCACAGCCCACTACTGACCCCTATAGCTTTGCTATATGGGGGTCAGTAGTGGGCTGTGCTTGCACAGCCCCACTAATAAAAATAGACGACAATAACAAGTAGTGGGCTGTGCTTCGCACAGCCCACTACTGACCCCTATAGCTTTGCTATATGGGGGTCAGTAGTGGGCTGTGCTTGCACAGCCCCACTAAATAGCTTTGCTATATGGGGGTCAGTAGTGGGCTGTGCTTGCACAGCCCCACTAATAATAATAAATGGGTCTGGAGTCAGTCAGTCATTCCATGTCAGGATAGACTGTCCATTCACGTGCGACATATTAATTTCATATTAGCCAACTTTCATAAAGAAAACACTAAAGCTAACTAACATTTATCCAGGGCTAGCTAATATTTATCCACTGCTAGCTAGCTGGCTAACTAACATTTATCCAGGGCTAGCTAGCTGGGTAGCAGAACAAATAAACCTTCTAAAAAAGGTTTTTCACCTCCACCTATCCAGCCCACATCACCAACAAATGGTCATTATCTTTTTACCCTTTTTCTTCCTCCATTTTCTTTTCTTCCGTTTTTCTGCGCCACTAGACATTAGACATTACAAAAACAGAACAAAAAAGCAAATACTAACATCAAAAAATAACAAGCTGGATTGCTATGTCTCTACAGACTTTTGTATTATAATCAGTATAAAAGACCTTGATCTGTTGTTGACATATGGATAATCCACTTCTCCCATTTTTCATGACATTGTTCCTCTTGAATCCTTATTTTATGGGTCAGTTGCTCCATAATATATATTTCATTCGCAATTTTCAGCTATTCATTTTGCATTGGTGTGTTTGGATTATACCACTTCCTCGAGATTGCTTTCTTACAGGCTACTAACAAGATTTTGATTAAATACTTGTCCTCTTTTAACACTTTTCCTGTCATACTGCTAAAATACAATAGCATTCATGACCTAGGTATACCATAACCCAAAATTCCAATAATTAGATGAACATCATCCCAAAAGCCCATGATTTTAGGGCAGAGACAAAAAACATGAGAATGATCTACATTTATATCTCCACATTTTCTCCAATATGGCTGTGGTGCAGACGAGTATTTGCTACTCATTTTGGGTGTGATAAAAAATCGAATTAAATTCTTCCAACAGTATAATCTCCGTGATGATTTAATTGACTGCTGTGTTCTCCAAATATGTAGCCAGTCATCTTCAGAAATATTCATGCCTAGCTCTCTTTCCCATCTCAATCTCCATTAGGTGGACATATATTGTAGATATTATTCTATATTTGTTTGAATTGTAGATTCTAATTATGGTCCTGATTATCCCATTTTTATCCAAATCCACCTTGTGTTTTAATTCTGTCATAAAAGTCCCTCATTTGCAGATATCTGAAGTAATCATAGTTATTTAGTCCATATTTCTCTGAAATTCCCATTTTTTATAGCCGTACACATTGCTGTTATTCCATTTGGAATCCATTGTTTGAACTTCTGGTCAAGAGACCCTGGGGTGAAGCGTCGATCATAGCTATCCACTGAAGCAATCCAAGCTCTTTTTCCAGTTTACACTTTCTAACTATATTAAACCACAATTTTTTTTAAAACTTTATTTATTGGTTTTCACACTTGAAAATGAAGCATCGTATAAACAGAAATACAAGAACAAGAACAAACTTTTCTCCCACCCCCACCCCCCACCTCAGGGGACAAGCAGAAAAAATAAATAAATAAATAAAAATATTAATAGACATGTTATCATCGACAAAAACTAAATAAACAAAATAAACCATCAAAAAAGAAGACAAAAAGACATAACAGAGAGAGAGAGAAAACAAAAGAGACATAAGACACAAACATAAGGTGTGTGTGAGAGAGCACTTATGTAGTTTTCAGTAATAAGAAATGGCATTATATACATGTCATATAAGGGGCAAAACTTCACACTTGTTCGAGCAGGTATGTAATAAAAGGTTGCCATAACCTGTTGAAATTATCATTAGGACATCGTAGAGCGAGTCTCATCTTTTCTAGCTTCAAGAGTTGCAGCATATCTCTAACAACCCAATGTTTATGTAAGTAAAATTAATTACCGTAATTTCCGGACTATAAGCCGCTACTTTTGTCACTTGCTTTGGACCCTGCGGCTTATACAGCGGTGCGGCTTATTTATGGATTTTTACAGCTAACGGTCACCAGGGGGCGCACTATCACGCGCAAGAGCGAGACAGGTCAGGTCGAGCCAGGTAACGAGAGAAAAAGAAACCAAGTGAGCCCAAATACAGTACGAGAGCTGCTTTTAAGTCAATGGAGATCGATTTGGCTGACTTTTCTGGTATAGTAGGCTGGTTACTTTGATACAGTAAACGTCCGTGTTACTGCACCTTTACTGCCGTGTTGGCTGTTTTCAAAAAAGATGCTGGTTATTTTGTTGAGCAGTCGGGTTACTGCACTTTTGCTGCCGTGTTACAGGCAAGTACTTTTAAAAACGAATTAAATTTAGCCATTTAACGTTGTTGCCTTGTCAAGCGTTGTAAGCTTGGTTTTTGTTATACTGTACTACTACGGTACTATGACTGCAAGAAGTGCACTAGGAGAGCACCGATTGTTTGATTGATTGTTTTAATTGTTTGTTTGATTGATTGATTGTTTGATTGATTGATTGTTTGACTGACTGAAATATTTATTGTGTTTCTCAAATGTAAATAAATGGGACGCTTTGCGTTTCCAAAAAGTAATTTCTGTCCCGTCAATCCCCCCTCGAAGAAACCCTTACGGTAATTAGGCATTAAAACACCAGCGGCGTATAGTCGGGTGCGGCTTATATATGGATCAATCTGTATTTTCCCCCAAATTTAGCTGGTGCGGCTTATATTCAGGTGCGCCTTGTAGTCCGGAAATTACGGTAAGTAAAATGATTCTTCTTGCTAAGAGGGTGACAAAAGCAATGCGATCAGATTGTGCCCTAGGAAGATGATCATCCTCACAATGAATATCAAATATGGCCGTGAGGGGATTTGGGTTTATTAGTCTTTTACATGCCTGATAGGGCATCAAATATATAGGTCCAGTAACCCGAGGGTCTCGGACAAGACGAAAACGTATGAGCTAATGTTGCAGGTGAGAAATTGCATCTATTGCACGAATCATCAATTGCTGGATACATCTTTGCGATTCTGGCTTTAGACAAGTGCAGTCTGCCAGCCTGCCAACCGAAGTGTTTTTGCACCTGAGCCCATATACGTAAAGACTGATAGACTAGGGGCGCATTAGATGCACGGTGTAGTGTGATAGGCATTGCCGAATACAACAAGGTTGGGAGAGATGATGGGAGGCTTGCATCAACCTCCATTTGAACCCAGGCAGGGGCCTCGTTGTTAGCATAGGTTTGAAGCCAGTAAGCCAAGGCCCTCAAGTTACTTGCCCAATAGTATAATTGGAAATGAGGTAAAGCCATCTCACCCATCGAATTGGGTCTTTGTAAAAATTCCTTACGTATATGAGGTGGTTTCTTATTCCAAATAAAGTCAGAGATGATCTTATTGAGATGTGAAAAAGGGGTTAGGGTTAGTCAAAATGTGCGACAAAGTATTCTGGGGGTAACTGATATATAACAATAAATGCTGCGAATCGCACGTGAGGAGCGCAATGATGCTGTGAAAGGCTCGATAGCTTTCGTGAATAAAAGGGGTGATATTGGGCATCCTTGACTCGTGCCATGTTGCAACAGGAAATATTGTGAGTCTATATTATTAGTGCGTACTGACGACATTGGCGACTTATATAACAATCTTATCCATGATGTGAATTTTAGACCAAATTCAAATCTCTCTAGACACTGGAAAGGGTAGCTCCACTCGACCCTATCGAATGCGTTTTCAGCATCCAGAGAGATAATTAGTTTGGGTAATGGCTGATTGGGATCCGCGTTCTGCATGATATTTAAAAGCCGACGAATATTAATTTTTTTTTTTTATAAAACCAGTTTGATCTGGAGAAATAATCGAAGGTAGGGAAGCTTCTAGGCAGTGAGCTAAGACCTTCAGGAGTGATATTGGACGGTAAGATCCACAACTAAGGGGACCCTTACCCTTTTCCAGTATAACTGAGATAGAAGCCTGAGAGGATGTGGGTGGAAGTTGACAAAGGATTCTTCAAAAAGAGTGAGTAAAATTGGCAGCAACTTATCTCCAAATCTCTTAAAGAATTCAACAGTGAAACCATCAGGTCCTGGAGCTTTAGCATTTTGCATACTGTGACAGAGGTTCTTCCAATTGCTCGGTAAATGATTCGCTTATTTGAAGCAAATCCATGTTCTGAAAAAACGACTCCAGCCTCCTTTAAACTCCTTATTTATCTCCTGCTCGTCATTAGAGATCTGACCATCATGTTTACGGATATTTGTGATCAATGTAGAGGCTGTGAACTGCCTAATCTGTTGGGCAAGAGTCTTGCCTGCCTGAACTCCTCGGGTTGCTGTGTCCGAAACGGAGGTCCGGGTGGTGGTAGCGTTAGTAATAGCCATAAGTGTTTGCTTGAGTGAGGGGCTAGCTAAACCATGGCGCCGCTGCCTTGACCGATTTCTTTAGAGTTTTACTCACCATAACATGCACAGGTGGTTCTACAATATATGCGCTTCAGAGTAATGCCTCCAAAATGTTAAAATGTTGTGTCGTACTCAAAGTAATAAGTTGAAATATAACGTCACTTGCGGCTACTCCATGTTGGGTGCAAAACGCTATTAAACCACAGCTTTAATGTAAATTGAGTGACAGCATCCACCAGTTCAATTCTACCCATCGCTTCTTCTCTGTCACCAATTCATTAATACGCAGAATTAGATGTAACAATCCCTTGTGCCAAAATCACATTTAGAGGCCCTGTCCAGCTGAGAAATCATAACACACCTACAGTCATGGGATATGGCACAATCTAAATGAACTAAGTAAATGCTGCTGCCTTGTAGACCCACAAAGCAGCAGAGGACAATTCAAACCTTGTGCCATACAAGCTAACCTAACGCTGCTCGCTTGTATTTCCCGCTCAGCAGCTAACCATAGATGCCAAGCAACATGAAGACATCAGGAACCTGGCCTAAACAACAGCAGTATGCAGCATGTCATTGGGGTTTTCAAGTAGGCACCGTTTCATTAAGTCAGAACCACGAAACCTCAAGAAGGCTTAACAGTGAATTCCAGCGTCCTGGAGTCACCCCCCTCCACACTGCCATTGCAAAACCTGTTTTTCTCACCACTTCTCACCATTAATATTAGACAACTAATATTTCAATAATTAGCTTAGTCCTTTTATGAATCACAAAACAAACAAATTAACCATGGCTCGTTAATGCGGACTGAGCCACAAACCAAACAAACAAATCTACCGTGAATTGCCCCGTTGATGTGGGCTGAAACACGAACCAAACAAACAAGTCTACCCTCCACGCCCTTGCTCTACATTGCCTATGATATCCCTATGCCTAAGAGCTCCCTGTGCTTGCTGTACTGTCTCTTTTGGGTTCGACTTCCTCCCTGTCTTGACAGTAGGCGCTACACTCCTAACCTCTGGATTCTTTGACTGAGTAAGAGTCATTTCCAGTCATTTCCTAACTTTAGCACACTTAAACCCCTCCGTCAGGTTGGTAACTGGGAGCTCCAATATGCTTTTGCCATACAAGGCTGTGCCGCTTAAGCAGCGTGGGACACAGAGCCACTTTCTGATAGATGAAGTAATCATCTTTTCTACCTTTGATAGAGCAACCTCATAAACTGTTAGTGGCCACATTAGCCGGGGCAGTAAACCAAATTGCAAGCACCATAGTTGTAACTTCCCTGGTAGTCCTGACTGGTCTATGCTTGAAATGCCTTGAATAATTTCCTGCCTCAACCCGCCAAACTGCGCCTTATCACTAAGACTTGCATCATACCATCTTCCCAAACTCTTCTCTGGCTTCTCCAGCACTGTGGGGATCACCTCATCATTTATAACAGACTTCTTATCTACTACCTTTCCTTTAACAATAGATATACTCCTAGATTTAATAGGCTTCACGCTCATCCTAGCCTACTGCAGGTTGCTATTTTTATCTTATGGTACAAGGAGCGGTCCCTGCAGCCTTTCTCCACCTTCCACCCATTTGGAAGCCCTAATAATGATCTCCATTGCCAGTGTAAAGGCTAGTGGAGAGACTGTACACCCTGCCATGATGCCTACCTCCAGCTGCTGCCATGCTGTAGTGTACTCTGCTGTGGTAAAGCAGAGTTGAATGTCTAAAAAGTAGGCTTTGACTAAGTTTTTTATACTACCTGGAACTCTAAAGAGGTCAAAAGCATTAACCAAGTCTAAGAATACAGCATGCAGGTCTCTCTTGCTTTGCTAACTGAATTTGGTGCCAAACCATACTGGTGTGCTCTAAGCATCCAGAGAAGCCCGGGATCCCGGCCTTTTGTACCGATGTATCAACTAGTCTGTTTTTCACCAAGTAACTGGACAACATCTGTGCCACAACACTGAAGATCTTCCCCTCAACATTAAGTAGACTAATTGGTCTAAACTGGCTTATTTCCAATGAATGAATTAACCTGTTTCTTCCATACTACCTTCATCAAATTCCACAGGAACCTCAGCACATCTGGTGTACTCTCATACAGCCGGTAGGAGACCCCATTAGGTCCCGGGGCCGAAGAGGCTCTTGCATGGCTTACCACTAATGATGTTACAGGACGTGCCGAGGCTTCGAACCATGTGTCGAGTAATAGAGGCGGGGTTTCCCGCTGTACTACGTGACAGCTTCAGAAAGTGGTTTGGATTTTGCCGCGAGGTTTGACAGCACTATAAACCCCGGGTTTTGATAGAGTTACGGAGTTTGGATAGCGTTTTTATATATTGTCAATTTCCCTGTGTGGACCTCCCAAAGGGCTCAATAAAGTTGTCTATCTATCTAGAATTTGGAGATAGTTTGGATAGTTTGGAGAGAAAGATATAGTTTGAAGATTTAGGAGAGTGAGGAGAGAAAGATAAGTAAGAGGATGGAGCCAGCTTGAAAGAGACATATTCAGTGCCCTCTACGTAGTTCCACAAGCACTTTCACTTTCCTCTGCCTGTTTAAGCCCATGCCATTTGCCTAAAGTGATAGAAAAACATTACACAACCTGCCATATCATATTATGCTACCATTTTGGGAAAAGTTACACACACAGAATATATTCAAAAAATATTTTATCATACACCTGTGATAATTTGCAAGCAGCGTTGATTAAACTTATGATTAGGGCCCTCGCACCCCACGCCCACACACACACACACACATACACACACACACACAATGACTACCCTCATCAACACAAATTGCCATTACAACTTTACATTTAACTATATCCTAAACCTTTTTTAGAAATGCTTCACTTACCATGTGCTTTGCCTCCATCTGCATCCTCTTACAGTGAGTTTTTTTTTTTTTGCCGAAATTAAGAATAAATGCATTTTATTTTCAAACTCAAAAAGAATCGTCTGAAGAAGCGTGATTTCAATCTTGACCAAAAAGATCCTGATTCTCATTTTTTCCAAAATTGAGCAGCCCTAGGTGGCGCTACAGTAGTTGTAGGAATATTGACATATCGATGTGTTCAGTTAGGGACCATTAACAATAGAGGTCGACCGATAGTGGATTTTTGAATGCCGATATTATACCGATAGTTTGGAGCAGGAAAAAAACGTTCACCGATTAATCGGCCGAAAAATTTATTATTATTATTTTTTAAATAATAACATATAGCTAATAGCTGTGATTGAACTGTGATTTTCTCATCCTCCCATAGTCAGGCTGCAACCACTAACCAGCTATAGAGATGGTATGCTATGATTTTTTCTTTATCTTATCCATACTCTTAACAGTCCTGTTCTTTATTAAAACTAAAGAATTTACAAGAAATTCCCAAATTTTAAGATTCATGGCAAACTAAGATGAAGAGACTACACACAGACAGCTTTCATTTTAGCCTGTTAACAAGCTAACTGTTGTTAGCTTAACAAGCTCATGTAGGCTAAATCATGCCGGTGGAGATGTGGCTGTTTATCAGGGGTGGACAGTAACGGAGTAAATTTACTTACTAGTACTGTACTTAAGTACAGATTCTGAGGATTTGTACTTTACTCAAATACTAGAATTCTTTGATACTTATTACTCTTACTCGAATACATTTCCATGGCAAAGATTTTTACTTTTACTCGAGTTAATTTCTGAGAAGGCTCATGAATACTCGTTACTTTTAGGTTTGCCTGTTTTTTTTTGTTGTTGTTTTTTTCCCTAAAATGCGATTGGCCACACGCAGTGTCGGTCAAAGAAGGAAACCTATCACAGTACACCTTCTTAACTGGGATTTACGTCAAAGCGGAAATACGTCATCCCCTACCCAAGCAGCTCAAAACAAGACCGCGGTGGCAATGGTGATTGCCGAAGAAATCTCCGATGAATCCAAGTCTGAACACGATGAGCCGGAGGAAGAAAACCCATGGCCTTATCTTAAACCTATGTTCGACTTTGAAACTGACATCATTGTCGTCTTTGATGATTCCATTCATTTTCTTTCCATTTTTATAGATTTTGGGGAAGGCTTGGTACAGTATAACAGAATGGTTCTACAGGCAAGCACATCAGTGCAGGTGTTCCAAAGAGTTTTCTCTGAAACAAGAGATACAAGGTAGTATATAAAGTTGTAAAATGACTAATTCAGTCAGGTCCATTCTCGTCAAAGATTAAAAAAAAATAGGAAAATAGGAATTTACTCTTACTCTTACTTTTACTCTAAGTACATTTAAAAGCATTTACTCTTGAATACTTAAGTACATTTAAAAGCAAGTACTTTCTTACTCTTACTCAAGTAATGTATTGACTGGGCTACTCTTACTTGTAGCGGAGTAAATTTTGACCAAGAGTATTTGTAGTCTTACTCAAGTACTGGGATCCAGTACTCTGTCCATCTCTGCTGTTTATGCTGAAATATGATGCACGTTTATGCTTGTTGAACTAGTGGTACTTATTGCCTCTGTGAAGGAGGTTATGTTTGTTGACTTTCAAACTTGTGAAGGTTTTATTTCACTTACAATGACACGTGTTGTCGTCCAGTCGACTTGTCTTCTCCACAGATCACTTAACTCCTCTCCGCTGCCGCTGCACACGCTCATTGACTGTATATACACGCTGCGTTTCTCTCTCTCTCTCTCTCTCGCTGTGTGTGAAGAGCAGCCCCGCCCCTCAGTGATCAGAGCGACAGAGCGGAGTTTTTTATTTTTTTTTATTTCAGAGAGAGACAGAGAGCAGTGCAGGGAAGAAGCATTTATGGCACTATGGAAAAAAATGGCAGCTATCGGCAACTATCGGTGCCAAATTCGGCCGATGCCGATAGTTTTTAAAACGTCCTATCGGCGCCGATTAATCGGCCTCTAATTAACAATACTGTAAAGTTTAATGCAGTTTGGACTGAATTACAGCACGTTTAATGCAACTTCCTGTTTCATGGCACGTCATGAAACTTTGAGGGGCCAGAACACCCACACCACTTCAACGAAAAGTCAAAAACTTATGTCAGGTTCCTTCAACTATCTTTCAACAACCTATTTTCAAATTTTGAAGTCAATCTGATAAGACTGAGGACAACCAAGACACAACCAAAGTTTTGTCCAATTTTTATCAACATAACAGACTTCCCGTTGGGTTTAGGATATGGCTCCAACTTTTTTGTGCATCCTGGGATGTTACATATATGTGATATATTTCCAGATTTTTACATGCAACGGGCTTCTGGAGGTGGTCCAAAGATGACATTTTGCCACGCCCCATGCTCAGGGCCTTTATACATTAAAGTTTTCAGCCGAACAAAGACGTCTGCAAATTTTCAGGAATTTTCGTGGATGGGCATGATTTCATTGGAGAAAAGACTCAGAAAGTACTAAAACCCCGTTGGACCCTCGTTGCATGGCCCCGTTGGGCCCGTGCACTTCGTTGCTTGGGCCCTAATTACACCTCTTCTACTTCCTTGACGGTATTGACTGTAGAATGAATTTGTATAGCCAAACATCTTAAGTTTCTCACTTTCCTGTCTAGATAAATGGGTCTCCCGTAAATATAAAATTTGTGACTTATATTTCCTTAATTTGGCCACTATCTTCTGGTGTTTCACAGGGTTATTTAAACCACTGATATTCAACGACAATATCTTAAATAATCGATCAGATGTTAAATAAAACAATCAAATGTTGAACACCATATTGACGTCTAAGTGGGGGTCATGGTAAGACGTCGAAATAGCAGGCCTAGTTTGCACGTCATGTAGACGTCCAGAATTGGTTATGGACCAACAGACGCAATACATATAGACATGATCTGCACATCAATCAGACGTCTAATGTTTAGTGGAATGATGAAGTATTTTTTGAATATATTCTGTGTAACTTTTCCCAAAATGGTAGTATCATATGATATGACAGGTTGTGCAATGTTTGTCCGTCACTTTAGGCAAATGTCATGGGCTTAAACAGGCAGAGGAAAGCGAAAATGCTTGTGGAACTAGGACGAGGGCATTGAATGTGTCTCTTCCTAGCTGGCTCCATCCTCTTACCTATCTTTCTCTCTTCACTCTCCTAAATCTTCAAACTATCAATTCAAATTCAATTCAAATTCAAAGTGGGCTTTATTGGCATGAAAGTTTCTTAACTCTCCAAACTATCTCCAAATTATATAAATCCTATCCAAACTCCGCAAGTTGACCGCAACTCTCTTTCAAAAACCCCGAGGGGTTTATAGTGCTGTCAAACCTCGTGACAAAATCCGGACTACTGAAGGTGTCACATGGTACAGCCAGGCAGCGAGGCTTCGGACGTATAGAAAACGCGGAAACCCCGCCTCCATTACTCAACACACGCTTTGAAGCCTCGGCACATCTTGTAACATCACTACCTACAAGACATTCTCACAACTCCTCACCAGTACACACCAACTGGCATCCTTCCAGCCGCAGTCAGAACTATTCACACAGAGATGACGGATATCAGCAATCATATAGACCTATGCTGTTTTCAGGTCAATCTACAAAACCAGGAATCAGGACATATGGCCATTCCTGATACCATGATGTCAGGTAAGGGACTCACAGGTTGCCTGCTAGATATCACTATGATCCACGTCAGAGAAGCCCGAGCTGTCAACGCAAACATCATGGATCCAGGATCATCAGGATGATGAATACCATCACCTACATTGGGAAGGAATGATAATGCTTCAATAAGATGCCGGACACACTCCATCAGAGGAATGGACGCTAGGTGATGATGTGCGGCTGTCTTCAGCTGGTTCTTCAAATGCCCTGACTGAAAGAAATGCCAGACAACAATGTGCTTGCCAAAGTACTTCTCCCCCAAAGGCTGCTTAGATTCTACACCTTCATTAATTAACACTGAACACAATGTTGCAGCAGTAAGTCTGACACCTTTGACATCATATCTAAATTGACTTCTTGAGGGACATGATGCCCACGTTACGGTTCGTACAGTTCATTTATCAGTGAATTTATAAAATTTTGCACTGTGGTGCAAAAATAGACTCACTGTAGTGCGCCTCATGAATCCAATCTATGGGCCTGTCACCACACAGCCAGGTATGCATATTGGTCAGTTCACTCCTGTGTCAGATGATGATACAGTAGCAGACTCAGTCCCAGAATGCAACGCATCTGCCTCCCCTGCCCAACCATCATTACCCAATGCAAAACAACATGAACAGCCCTCTAAATTGCCAATTAATGTTAAGTGTGGGCATGTGTCATCCACAGAGATGTCCCAGCTGACTGACTTGCTCCTCTGTTACTATGACAGAAAAAAGGTGGCATGTGACGTTTTTGTGTTGACTACAGAGGCCTAAATGCTGTAATCACAAAGAATGCACACACTTTGCCCAGGAGAGATGATATACTGGATGCACTGAGGGGCTCAGCAGTGTTCAGCACCATGGATCTCTCCTCAGGATACTGGCAGGTTCAGCTGGATGAAAATGACAAGGCCAAAACAGCCGTCACCACAGTCAGGGCCCTTAACCAGTTTAGGGTGATAGGCTTTGTCAATGCCCCCTCAACTTTCCAGCATTTGATGCAGCCTGTGCTACATGGTTTGACATGGAAGACATACCATGTATTTGCAGCATTTAAGAGAAGTTTTCCTTGAATCCCCTGAATTCTGCTAAGCTCAAACTCAAACCATTAAAGTGTCACTTTGCTCTGGAGGAAGTGTCATTCCTGGGACACGTGGTCTCAGCAGCAGGCCTGAAGCCCGACCCCAAAAACATAAAGAATATTAGGGACTCGCCCACTCCTACAAGCCCCACAGAGGTCCAAGCATTTTAAGGTTTGTGCTCGTATTACCATTTCATCCACTATTATGCCAGGCTGTCTGTACCCCTACATGCACTTACTCAGAAAAGTAAGCTCTTTGTTGGACTGATGTTGTACAGAGTGCATTTGACAGTTTATGTCATTTCTCTCACTAACACACCTAACCTCTCTTACCCAGATTCCTCAAAGGACATTCT
The DNA here is from genome assembly GCA_005024645.1 of Planiliza haematocheilus. NCBI lineage: Eukaryota > Metazoa > Chordata > Actinopteri > Mugiliformes > Mugilidae > Planiliza > Planiliza haematocheilus. Next base: position 927,912 of record SRSE01000582.1, on the reverse strand, counting down.
GCTCTTCACTGATGCATCGAACATGGCTGTGGGGTGTATGTTATCACAGAAACATGGAGAATGTTATCACCTATGGTAGCCACATCCTGACTATGACTGAGAGATGCTGGCCTGCCTATGACAGAGAGCTGTGGGGTGTTGTGTGTTCCATCATATTATTGCTGACCACAAACCCCTTCTTGGACTGAGAAAGATATCGCTAGACTGTGATCCTACTGGATGAAGGGCAAGATGGGCTCTTGAAATTGACCAATATTACTGGACCATGCAACACAGCCACCATTTGCAAATCAAGAGAGCTTCCCGTGAGCACAGACATTTTTGGAGAGAAATTTCTAAACTCACTATACTGTTGATTATATTCTGTGTTGGAAAGTGAGACCTCCACCTGGTGATCATGTTTTATAGATTGTGATACATGGCAGCTTGCAAAAGGAGGTGCTTCAGACATTGCATGGCCATCCCCTCACATTTTAATGCTTCCAAGATATAACAGTGTGCCCAGGCTAGATGCTATTGGCCTTACATAGCATGTGATGTAAGTGAATGGTGTCTGCAGTAAACTGCATGTGAAGCATAGGGGCCACAGACCCCATGGCAATGAGCCCCTATGCAAAACATTGTTACTTCACTGCCTTTTGAGAAAATAGCAGTGGATTTGACTGTATTGCTTCTCACCTGTTGAGGTAATGGGTACATTCTTGCTGTGATGGACTGTTTTAACAACTATTTCAACTTGTATGCACTTCCTGATCAGCAAGCTGTTACTGTTTCAGTATGTTTGTTTGAGGACTACATTAGTCACCATGGTGTGCCCCAAAGCTTGCAAACTGATCAGGGCCATCAGTTTCAGTCTGATCTGGTGAAATATCACACTTGGGCATACATAAAACACGAACATCCCCCTGCCATGCCATGTCAGATGGCATGGTGGAGCGTGCAAACAGATCTGTTAAGGATCAATTGACTAAGTACTTGTAAAAGAGGCGAATCGAATGATCATCTAAAACAAGTCCATAATGCAAGTGTCCATTCCTCCACTAAACACACAACAGAAACACTACATACATATATACAGCCGATGAGCCAAAGGACCTAGTATGGGTAGACCTACCTAAACATAAAGTGTATCCAAAATGGACGGGCCTTTTTAAAGTTCTCCACAGGCTGGATTTTGGTACAGGTAACACTGGAGTTGCCTATGAGCTTTTGGACCAGCTAGATCACAGAGCCAAGCCTTGAGTCATTCACGACAATCGTCTCAAGCCTTATCGTTGCTCATTGTCTGCGGAACATGTCCACGCCTCAGCTTCAGGAGCAGACCCTCTTGCACCACGTCCTAGGCATCCTCCACTCACTGCACTCCCAGTCTCTAGACCCAAGCCCATCGGGATGTATCACCTGCAGTTGGCCTAGGTCAGGATGTCCCTCAGCCATTTCAGCGATGGACAGTTCTACAACAGTGCCTCCTCCACAACTGACTGTTGCAGTCCAACCTTTCTCATGGCTTAAGACCAGAACTGGCTGCTGTGTACATCCTTTAAAGCATTACAGTACCCCTACTGGATCTGTTTGACATTTCAGTTAAGAATATGTAGGTCTTAATCGCAGGCTGTACCATGGATAGACTTCTTTATTTTCTGTTCAACATGTGGACTGTTTTATCTAATACTTGTAATACTATGTACTGTGTAATACAGCTTACAGTAGTAAAGTGACAGTAAAGTAGTAAAGTGAGCCTTTATTGGGAATGTAGTTGCAGACCATTTTAAATATGCATACAGATCCTTGTCCCTTGTCAGAGGCATCTAAATGCAATGACTGAATTTGAATTAATGAAAGATCGTCACATGGTCCCATGGTCCCATGGACACATTCTTTTAAATCACGTGAATAAGCATTGAGCACAGTCTTTTCAACCAGTCTTTTCAAGGGATCTATGTGATGTGCTGGAAAAACAAGACTCATCTGTGGTAGCTCCACCTCTCAGTTTTCATGACATGGAAACATCTACTGTTTTTTAGTGTCTGATATCGCCAAAAACGTTTAATGTTATCCATACTTTTCGTATACTTTGTTGAGAATCAAATTTGTATGGTTTTTCAAAGTACTTGACAAATAGGTTGTTAAAGGATTTGGGAGAAATTATCACAGTGCTTCTGTTGATTTAAGCTGTCTCAGTGTCTTCTGTCTCCTCATGTAAACCTAGAAGACCGTGGACTTGCATTAACCATGCAGTAATTAGCCTCTCTTATTTTTCATCTCTTGATTTTTTTTCCCTCTAGAATGAACTGTCAGGTGATGATTTCAGATTAGAGGTCACACAGATCCATAAGGTAGGTGCAGGGGTGTTCTCAAGAACTAACAATTCTATTGTTTGGAAGGCAGTCTATGCTTATTTTATTTCTTGTGTCCACAGGATTTTACAATGGAAACATTTGCAGGCCCAGTATTTGCCAGCTTGCGTGGCATTTTAGGAATGAATGAACAAGAGTATCAGCAGTCACTCTGCTCTGAAAACTGTTACCTCCAATTCATCAGCAACTCAAAGAGCAAGGCAGACTTCTTTCTCACGTGAGTCACTACACAGTACATGTCAAAAATCATAGCTCAGGTGCTACATATACTGCTTCTCTGATCAAATCCCTAATCCTAACCCCAGCAATAACCATTAGCCTTCACCTAAACATGCTTTACCCAGGAATTACATTTAGCTAGACATGCACAGTCACAGAGGTGTACATTCTGTAAGCATAAAAGTGTACGGTAATGTATGTTGCGGTTTTAAAAAGGAAGGGGAGCACCTCTTTATATTAAACAAACACAGTAAAGGTATTACTTTTTGTTGTCAGAGTTTGGGTTATTGCATGACTGTTGAGAGATCTACTTACGCTGTGCTTTTGAACTTCTAGAAATGATAAACGCTTCTTTTTGAAGACTCAGAACAAAAGGGAAGTCAAATTTCTCCTGGCCAATCTGAAGATCTACGTGGAGCATCTGAGGAAATACCCACATTCATTGCTGGTCAAGTTCTTAGGTATTACACTCACATAGACAGAGTACACTAATGCTATTCTACCAAAATACTAAACAAATATGCTGGAGCAACGGAAATAGTACAGTGTATTAACCTCCAATAAAAACAATAAGAACCAACATTACAAACTGAGTTGAAAGCCTAAGAGAGAATTTAGAGAGGATTTAAAAACAAGTGAGATCGTCTGTGTGATGTGCAAAGGCAAGTTGTTCCACAGTTGCAGAGCAGCAACTGAAAAGGCGCAATCACCTCTCAGCTTCCTCTTTGTCTTTGGGATGACTAACAAGGTTGGATCTGACGACTGAGCCACTAACCCTCTGGTTTGACCTCATGCTAATCAAAGAATGGATTTTGTCAACTACGCTACTGAAATGGGCTGAAGTGGTTTAGTACCAATATTTTCTTCAAAGCTTCAAACATGTACTGTACATGCATCACATGAAAATAAGTCTGATATACAAATGAATACTGATGTCACATTTTGCCAATTGGTTTTCCACAGGGATGCACCGATCCGATATTGGGATTGGATATCGACCCCGATATTGACAAAACAGCTGGATCGGGGATCGGAAAAATTAACAGATCCATGGGCCAATTCAGTTTTTTTTTTTTTTTTCTCAGTTGCAGCAGATCCTACATCATTCGTTAGCAGCACGTGTGTTGCATGCTGGAATGAGTTGGAGATCCTGTGTAGTAGTCCAGTAGGTGGCGGTATATGTCGTGAAGATATGATCCGCAATTAAACAGAAGGAGAAGAAGAACGAGTTGGAGCTTTTAGATCCAGGAGTAAGCCATAAATTTGAACATCTACAACTTCTCAGTCTCTCCCCCCTTTCCGCTAAAGCCCAAAGTGCGCGGGGAAGGGGGAGGGGAGGGCGCTATGAAATGCGTGTCCATGAGCCTGTTAGATATACCCCTGGACTTGATTGGTGTATCTGAGTGTGGAGCGTTGGATGTCTTGCAAATCGCGCTACAGGCTCTAGGTGGGGCCAGAGGAGCCCATTTTTTTTTTTTTTTTTAAATTACCTGCTTCATGCGGGGCGGCACAGTGGCGAGGTGGTTAGCACTGATGCCTCTGCATGTTCTCCCTGTGTCTGCGCGGGTTCTCTTCGGGTACTCCGGCTTCCTCCCACCATCCAAAGACATGCTCGTTAGGTTAATTGGTGATTCTAAATTGGCCGTAGGTGTGCATGTGAGTGTGAATGTTGGCCCTGCGATGGACTGGCGACCTGTCCAGGGTGTACCCCTGCCTCTCACCCAATGACAGCTGGGATAGGCTCCAGCAGACCCCCGTGACCCCTAACAGGGGTATAGAAAGTGACTGACCTGCTTCATGCAATTATACTTGAACATAGGGTCAGTTTCAGCAAATATGACAGAAAGTTAGTTTTATAAGACTTGCCTACTGCACCTTTAAGCAACATGGAGCGATGGAGCGAGCCAAAGAGTTGGTTGTGTGGAGATATTTCACGCTTGCCACGCCAACTAGTTAGGAAAGTAATGTTTAGTTCGGAAAGTCTGGTGCCTTTAGTTTCTTCTACATGGTGGAAGGAAGGTATAAGGTGGAAGGTATGCAGTTTATTATTAATTCAACAATGGTATCGGATTGGTATCGGGTATTGACAGATATACAAAGCCCAGGCATCGGTATCGGGACTGAAAAAGTTGGATCGGTGCATCCCTAGTTCTTCTTCATAATATTCACTCGGTGTCTCGCTATGGGATGCAGCCTCCCGCAGCCCTGATAGAAGCATTTATCTCAATCCGCCAATCTTGATTGGCCGGTGAAGGTGTTCATCCGCGCATCACCCAGTAGTCCCACCTACTATATATAGTGTGCGCAGATAACACTCCCTCAATTCAAAACCTCTTCTCACCTAAGAGCTTATCTCACGTCAGAGCCTTCACTAGCTTAACTGTTCAACAGACGGATCTTCCTAGCTTCCGTCACCGGACGCTAGTGTTGTGCGCTGGCTACTGCCTTATCCGTTTCATACCAGACCGGATCGGTAAATATTCTTTCCAGCCCCTCCATGGCGGAATTTCTCTCGGCTCCCCTCCACGGAGTCGGTCGAGCTAAGCTAGCACACCAGCTACCCTTCTCGACCCCACGCTAGCACACCAGCTAACCTCTATCTTTTCTCAACTAGCACTCCAGCTCGTCGGAGAAATGGCCTCTAAAAACCCTCACTCCAGAGGAGATTCTCGGCTCTGTACCTGCGGAAATAAAATCTCACTCGGTGTGCAGTACCTGTCTGGGGGTTGACCACGCCAGGTTAGCCCTGGAATTCCCAGGTCCTGTGGACACTGCAAAGTGTTCACGGTCAAGAGCCTCAGACGCAGGCTAGCCCGCAAAGTAAGCCTCACAGACCGTGACCCGTTTCTCCCCACCGCTAACCAAGGCACAGCCGCGGAGGAAGACGAGGACATGGCCGGGGAAGTTCTGGAGTCTGGCTACGACTGGGCCGCCCAGTGCGAGCAGCTCCAAGCCCCCCCGTTTCCCGAGGAAGACATTCTGGAAATCGGCCCCACAGAGGATGACGATGACGCCTTCGCGGCCCCAGCCCTGGCTGAAAAGCCGAAGCTGTGCAACCCTACCAACAGGGGGGAAAGCGGGGCAAGCTCTCCAGCTCCTTCCCTCCATGTGGACCTGCTTAACACGTGCAAACGTGCGGCAGAGAAACTGGAGGTCCCCTGGCCAGTTGCAGTAGCGGAACCCAACCGGTCCCGCTACGAAGGCAAGCGGCTTCCCCTGGCCCGTAGTACGGTGAAACAGCTTCTTCCTGTCTTCCCTGAGTTGCTGGCCGAGCTCTCCAAAATCTGGAGTAATCACCTGTACAGCAACAGGAGCCCCGTCCCGGGCGCAGCATCCCTCGACTGCGAGGCGATGGAAGCCCATTCTCCTCTCGATGCCTCCGGTAGAAGCCCCCGTAGCTGCGCATCTCTGCCCCGGCAGCACAAGCCAGCTATCTGCCGCCTCTTCCAGGCGTCCGACGCTGCCAACCAAGCCCGAGCGGTTGCAGTCTGCACTGGCCGAGAGGGCATACAAGGTAGCCGCCCTGTCGGCCAGAGCTCTCAGCGCTCTCTCCATCCTCACTGCATATCAGGCAGAGCTGTTTGGGGCATCCGCCGACGAGCAGGACCCCGACGCATGGGAGGAAGCGGCGATCATCGCTGATCTGTCCCTCCGTATCCAACCCGTCTCAGTCCAGGCCACGGGCAAGGTGATGGCAACCCTCGTCATTCAGGAGCGAGCGAGATGGCTCAGCTTCGCTAACTTGACTGTCAGGGAGCGGGATGACATATTGGATATGCCGATCGTCCCGGGGGGCATCTTTGCCTCTGCATTGGCCACCATGCAGCAGAGATGTGAGGCGAAGAAGAAGGACAACGAGGCCTTGAAACTTTGTCTCCCCCGAAAAGCGCCCACCCCCTCACCTCCAGTGCAGCGCAAAACCTTTGCTCAAGCTGCTTCCCAGCCGCCGCATTTCAGGATGCCGAAGCGGCCGCAACAGCCTGGCCCGCCCCCCATCCCGCCGAGGAGGGAGCCCGGAGCCGGCTGGCACAGAAAATCCCCCGCTTCGACCGCAGGCCTGCCGCCTACCCCGGCTGCCGCAGCTTCGGTCCCCCAGGCGAGGAAGAAAAAGAGGGCGGCCTGACAGCCTTCCTATCTTCGGGTGGAGCATCCTGCCGTTCCCCGTTACGGAAGCCCACCCTTCTGGCTTGCTCGTGTGCGTCCCACGCCGCCGCTGCCTACTCCAGAGCCGGTTCGCAGGAGGAGAGACATCGCGTCGGAGGTTGTCGCTGTTGCGCCCCGAGCAAAATGTCCACAAGCACACACATGCACACATGACAATATCTCCGATTCGCCTTTCAGGGGGTGTACTACGAATACCGGGTTCTCCCATTCGGCCTGTCTCTCAGCCCGGGGGTTTTCACGCGGTGCACGGAGGCCGCTGTGGCTCCGCTCAGACGTCGTGGCGTACGGCTGGCCACATATTTGGACGACTGGCTCCTGTTGGCGCAGTCAGAACAGGAGGCCAGGATTCACACGCACATTGTCACGGAACACCTAATGGATTTGGGTTTTGTGATAAATACGGAGAAGAGCCAACTCTCCCCAACGCAGGAGCTTTTTGGGATTATCCCTGCGTTCCGTGCCATTCACTGCTCGCCTCTCGGAGGAGAGAGTGAAAACTTTGAGAGCTCGTCTCGCGCACTTCCGTCGACACAGGTCTGTCCAGTTCAGAGTGTGTCTCCGGCTGCTGGGTCTGATGGCTTCAGCCATCCTCGTTATCCATCTCGGCCGTCTTCACATGCGGGAATTTCAGCGCTGGGTCTCCTCACTCAGGCTGGATCCCGTGCGTCATGGCGCACGGCGGATAGCGGTCACGGCGGATTGTGTGAAGGCTCTGCGCCACTGGCAGGCCCCGGCTTTCCTCACTCAGGGGGTGTCCATGGGCACTGTTTCGTCCAGAAAGGTGGTCACCACGGATGCCAGCCTATCCGGCTGGGGCGGCATTTACGAGGGCAGGTCTGTGAGGGGACGCTGGAGCCAGGCTCTCCAACGTCTTCACATAAACTTTCTCGAGCTCTCAGCTGTGTTTCTGTCCCTGAAACACTTCCTCCCGTTCCTCTCGGGCCACCACGTCCTGGTGAGGACGGACAACACAACGACGGTAGCGTACCATCTGCAGCTGAACACCTCCAAGACCAAGGAGATGGTGGTGGACTTCAGACGGAAGAAATCACATCTCCAACCTGTGTCCATCAGCGGGGTCGATGTGGAGGTCGTTCGGACTTACAGGTATCTGGGGCTGCAGCTGGACGACAGGTCTGGACTGGACTTCTTGCATGGACGCACTCCACAGGAAAGGACAGAGTCGTCTGTACTTCCTGAGAAGGCTGGGGTCCTTCAACATCTGCAAAAAACTGCTGCAGATGTTTTACCAGTCTGTGGTGGCCAGCGTCCTCTTCTATGCTGTGGTTTGCTGGGGAGGAAGCGGCAAGAAGAGGGACGACTGGACAGACTGGTGAGGAGGGCTGGCTCAGTGGGCACAGAGCTGGACTCTCTGGTGACAGTGGCAGAGAGAAGGACCCTGGACAAACTGCTGTCCATACTGGACAACGCCCACCACCCTCTGCACAACACCTTCATCAGGCAGAGGAGTGTGTTCAGTGGCAGGCTGCTGTCTCAGTCCTGCTCAACCAACAGACTTAAAAACTCTTTCGTCCCCCTGGCCATCAGACTGTACAACAGCTCTCAGTGATGGCAGGAGGCACAATAGACTGGTCACTTTATAATTCCTAACGGGTCACTTTATATTTTTAACTTTATAAGTTTCAACAGTTCACTTTATATCTTTAACTTTATAATTTTTAACAGGTCACTGTATATTTTTAACATAACTGTACAAAACATTTTATTATAGCTGTACAAAACACTTTATTTTTAGTCACTTGAACACAGGTGCCGACCTGCTGTCCAGGGGCGCGCCGATGTACGGGGAATGGATGCTACGCAGATTTGGGCGCGCTACAGCTGCGCCAGGGTGGATCTGTTCGTGTCCAGAGAAAACGCTCAGTGCGAGCTGTTCTTCTCTCTGCACACTCTGGACGCTCCCCTGGGCGTAGACGCACTAGCGCACGCTTGGCCGCACGAGCTGCTCTACGCGTTTCCCCCACTCGCTCTGATACCCCCCACTCTCGCCAGAGTGAGAGGGCACAATCACAAGCTAATTCTGATAGCTCCGCACTGGCCAGCGCTGCACTGGCTAGCGGAGATATATCAGATGCTGTGCGCCCAGCCGTGGCAGCTGCCGGTGCGCAGGGATTTGCTCTCGTAGGGGCGGGGCACGGTGTTCCACCCGCACCCGGAGCGACTGCAGCTGTGGGCCTGGCCCGTGAGTGGCTCAATTTGACCACCGCTGGGCTCCCACAGAACATGGTTAACACTATACAAAAAGTGGGGAGTGTTTGAGCGGTGGTGTCTCGAACGAGGCCACATACCTTTTCAGTGTTCTGTGCCAGCGATACTGTCGTTTTTACAGGACCTGATTGATAAAGGAAAAGCATTTTCCACGGTTAAAGTTTATCTGGCAGCTATAACGGCTTGTCATATAGGATTTGGGGACAAAACAGCGGGCCAACACCCTCTGGTGTGCCGGTTTATGAGGGGCGCACGCAGGCTTCTCCCTGTCTCCAGACCACTGATACCTCCGTGGGATTTAGCGGTGGTCCTGGAGGGGCTTAAAGGCCCCCCATTTGAGCCATTGCTGGGAGCGAGTCTCAAATATCTGTCCCTTAAGACAGTGCTGTCACTGGCTCTCGCCTCTGCTAAGCGAGTGAGTGATCTTCATGCGCTCTCGGTGAGCCCCGTTTGCGCTCAGTTCGCCCCGGGGAATACGCGTTTGGTCCTGAAGCCCAACCCGGTCTTTGTACCTAAGGTGGTGGGTTCATGTTCTCCGATTGTGCTCGCGGCGTTCGCTTCTCCTGGTGAGCAGCGAGCGCACATGCTGTGTCCGGTTCAAGCTGTGCGCTCTTATATGGACAGGACACAGAGCATCAGGAGGAGCGATCAGCTGTTTGTCTCCTGGACTGAACCCTTTCGATCACAAAGCCCACTGGGTGGTGGAGGCTATAGCTGTGGCATACACGAGCAGGGGACTGCAGCCACCGGCGGGTGTGTGTGCACACTCTACCCGCGGGATGGCCGCATCCTGGGCTTTGTTTAGGGGAGTGTCTGTTCAGGACATTTGTTCAGCAGCGAGTTGGTCCTCGCCTCTGACTTTTGCTCGGTTCTACATGCTTGACGTGTCAGGGCCGTGCGTAGCTAGCGCGGTCCTGGAGTCCTAACTGGAACCCATAGACCCTCCTCATTGGCCGATACTTGTTCGATAAGCTGTCTGGCAATACGGGAGCTACCATATCCCATAGCGAGACACCGAGTGAATATTATGAAGAAAAACGTTTGGTTATCTAACATAACCTCAGTTCTTAGAATAATATGAGCGAGGTGTCTCGCCAGACGACCCTTCTTGCTGGGCGGTGAGAAGAGGTTTGCTTATTGAATTGAGGGAGTGTTATCTGCGCACACTATATATAGTAGGTGGGACTACTGGGTGATGCGCGGATGAACACCTTCACCGGCCAATCAAGATTGGCGGATTGAGATAAATGCTTCTATCTGCTGCGGGAGGCGGTTATGTTAGATAACCAAACGTTTTCCATAATTAGTTTGTAAGGCAGTAGATTAGGCAATGGATTCAGTGGTTTCTCCCTCTTTTTTAAGGTGTTCACAGGATCAAAATCCCACACAGACAGAAGGTACAGATCCCACTTCATCACTATTTTCACTACAATTAGAAGATAAAAAAAAGTATTATAAAGCAGATTTTTTCTCTTTGCGTGTCCTTGGCAGAAATACTTCATTGTTATGCAAAGTGTATTTTATCCAGATGATCGAATCAATGCCAGGTAACCTCGGATCACTTGAACCAATAATTACATAATATGAGTAAAGCAGTGTAACAGAAGCTGTGTTTGGTTTGATGTGTGTTTTGTGTTGCCTAGGTATGATATAAAGGGCTGTGAAGTGAGTCGATGGACGGAGCCTGCACCAGAGGGAAGTCAGATCATTGTGGTTCTCAAAGACCTTAATTTTAAAGACCAGTTCATCACTCTGGGTAAAGAAGTCTATGTATGCTAAGTGTCAGTCAAAAGTATAGCGTTACTGTATACCATATTCAGGGTACTCACTAAATTATGTTCAAATGCATTTCATTCTGTTGGGGGAATACAATTTCCAATATCAAAGAGTATGTATCTATAGAGTAATTGTGCTTTATACATGTATATAGGCCAGCAGCGTCCCTGGCTCCAGCGGCAGGTTGAGATTGACACACACTTCCTCCAAAGGCTCAGTGTGTTGGACTACAGTCTCCTAATTGCCCATCAGCCCTTACACAATGATGAGCGCCACCAGAGTCTCTCTTTTGCTACACTCATCATGAGAACCAAAATGTCAGTGTCTTCCACAACATTTTATATTCAGGGTTCGCTTGTTTTATTATCATGTTTTTTCACTTGTAGTGCATGTAGCTGTAATCTACAGTCAGTCAACACAAGAGGTGGTCAGGTACAAAACTGTGTTGTAGGTGACCTGGACCTAGTCAGAGTCTAATACAATAAACTGTATCGCATGTAACAGTATGCTTTTGGTCATGTTTATGATCAGCATGAGTATGCCCAGAGAGGTAATACCTGAGAGGTATTAAGAAAGCATGTTTTCAACTGTATACCTTGTTTGTTCAGTATTTTTGTAACATCACAGTTTTTGGAAGCTCAATAATGTTTGGACAAAAAAACTTCTGCCTTTTCAAGCAATAGTACATGATTGCGTTTACTCATTCTCTTCCTTGTGACTTTATCATTTTAGATCTGTGAATCCAGGTTGCAGCCCCACATACGCAAGTGTAGCTGCAGTTCCCGGAGCAGTCCTGGAAGATGACTCCACCTTGCCTTTATCCGACACAGATAGTGCCTTACATCTACCACACACAGATACATCAAGTGTCAGCTCTCTTCAAACATGTAAAGAGCATTCTGAGCCAGGGAGCAACACAACTGAGCTACCAGACTTCATGGCCCAAAACCGACGTTTGCTGCCCAATTTAAAGAATCCTTTGCATGTCATTGATGGCCCTGATCAGCGCTACTTCATCGGCATAATTGACATTTTCACAGTTTACAGTTTTAAGAAGAGGCTGGAGCATTTGTGGAAGAGGCTGAGACATCCCGGCCGATCCTTCTCTACCGTCAGTCCACAGACATACTGCCAAAGGCTATGTCAGTGGGTACATGACCATACCAAGTAGGCTTTAAGTTAAAGTTAGACACTCACTACTAATGCTCACAGTCCAAACACATGTGCACATAAAGCATGTTTATCTGGCTGTTTTCAATGATCCTACATGATTCTTCCACCTGCTGCCATTATGACTAGTACCACTTTAGCAATGGCTGTCTCACATTCATAGTCTGTCAAACATGAGAAATCATTTACTGTTAGAAGGATGTTGAGTGAGCAAGAAAACTAGAGATTGAGAATGTATAACACAGGGGATTTCTAGACAGTATAAACTATATATAGGTTTATGTAGAAAAACCTAAATATTCATCCCTGAGAAAAACACTTTGTGGCAATGGGGAGAAAAGAAATCATTTAACAAGGACAAAACATCCAGCAAATCTGCCCAGTGTTCATTCTTGTCTCCCACTTCCCTATTTTTCTGTCTCTCTACCTGGCCAGTCTCATGCAGATGGTTTGAGCATGATGGAAGTTTTTTTTTCTTGTTTTAAGAGTGTTTTGTCCTAGTTACAGAAACATGTGATTTACATTATGTATAAATAAAATTGAAACATAAATATGAAACATAAATTGTGTCGTGTAAAGACATTGGAAAACCAATTGATTACAAAAATAAATGGTAAATAAAAACAGAAATAGGGTTATCTAAGTCAGACCATAATGTCATCTTATTTGGTGGTATGCTGATGGCAGTCAACATGGATTTAGGGGTGGTTTCCCAAATTATTATTATTATTATTATTATAAGATCTACAACTCAGTAAAGTGTTCAAAAAGTGAATTGATTCTTAAAAAATATAAATAAGCTTCATTTTTTGCAAATTAAGTGTCATGATGTAATGTATAAGTAGTACAAGAAACCCTTCTCTTAATTGGGGTTTTATTTTAGTTGATAAAATACATCTTAGTTGATAAAGTAGATTACAGAAACGTGTGCCAAACACAGTTAGGTCAGCATCAGTCCACACTTTTGGAGAAATTAATTGTCCTGCTGCTGAATTAATTTAGGAACGATAAGATCAGATGCCTCTCTGATGGTATTGCCTGATAGACAAGAATAATAGCATCAATTTACATATTTCCCTTTGTGAAATTGTTTACTTGGAGCTGACCTGAAGACGACTCTGCCCTGGATGCTATGCAGCTTTTATCATATTGAACAGCCTGGTGCGATAGAACCTTTGGACATTTTTTTTACCACCAGCAAGCAGCAAACAAATGTAGCCAGAATAATAGGAGTAAATCAGAAACCAAAACAGATGAAGTAAATTCTATACCATATCAGAACTCTAATCAGAACTCAAAGATTGCTTTTTTGCAAATGTTGTCTTTGCGAAAGTTTGCATCCACATTTAAGTTTTTGTCTTTGACGCACAATGAATAGTCATAGAAAGTTTTCTGGAGTTTGTAGGAGGTGCACTTCTAGTTTAACTGCAGAACTCCTGCTGACACGACATAATAGTATTTTGTATCTGCCATATGTGGCTCTCATTGATGGTTTTCACACAAGACGATGAAGGACAGACAGATGCGTGCTCAGTAGGAGTTACCCAATTTAGAAAATCAACAATATGAAAAACCTGCTGTGGATGCATGATGTTTTGTGTGAAACCAGCACTGTAATATTTATGTCGCTGGCACTAGATTTTGTTTCGTTTTTTAGGGTTAAGATTCTACCATTGTTAATACATTTACATGATACAATATATCATGACTAATTAATACACACTTGTGTCACTCAAGACACGTCTTGTATTGGAAAGTACCTTCACTGTAGTCAGAGTAATCAAATAATAATTAAACTGAAAATGCACAATTGTTTTCAGTTTCTGCAAAGAACTATGTGTCATGTGAAAGGACTAATACTTGTATTGCTCAACTGACTTATTAGAAACCACTCTGCAGTCTCACCGGGCAGCTCTAGCATCTTTAGGCAGTGGGTGGAAACACCCCCACCCACTGGTTCAGGTATGTGGATGACACGTGGGTTAAAATCAAGATGGATGAAGTGGAATCTTTCACAGAGCAACATCAAGTTCACTCGGGAGGACATCAGCAGGGGTAGTCTGGCTTTCCTGGACTGCCTGGTGCATGTCCCCTCTCCCCAGGTTAAGAGTCTGGGTGTCATCCTTGACACCACACTTTCTTTCCATTCCCATATTAACAACATCACCCGTACAGCCTATTTTCACCTGCGCAATATCTTCCGTCTCCGTCCATCACTCTCACCTGAAAATACTGCCACCCTTGTCCATAGCCTGGTCACATCCCGTCTGGATTATTGCAACTCCCTTTTATTTGGTTTACCTGACAAATCCATTCATAAGCTACAACTGGTTAAAAACTACGCCGCACGCATCATCACTAGAACCCCCTCCATAAATCACATAACACCAGTCCTGCAACAACTCCACTGGCTCCCTGTCAAGTTCCGTATCATCTACAAAATCCTACTTGTCACCTTCAAGGCATTAAACAACTTCGCCCCTCAGTACCTCACTAACCTGCTCCAAATAAACATTCCTACCCGCACTTTAGGTCATCTTCATCACAACAACTCACCATCCCACCTGCTCGCCTGACCACCATGGGGTTTAGAGCATTCTCCTATTCAGCCCCCTGCCTCTGGAACACCCTCCCTGAACACATAAAAAATTAAGACTCAGTCACCACAAAAAAGAAAGGAACATACCTTATGTCACTTTCTACGATGATTGATGAGGGGTGGGGTGAGGAAGGGTCGGGGGGGGGGGGGGGGGGGGGGGGGGGGGTTATGTAATGATGACATGGCAGCACACACACCTCCATACAAGTCCGGACATGTTTAAGGCATACAGAACACAGTGTTTCTGAGCATGCGCAGACATACAGAACACAGAGTGTTTCTGAGCATGCGCAGACATACACAAGCGTGATGTACGGTGTTTATGAGCATGCGCGGACATATTTCTGTGCGGTCACGTGAATCCGTCCGATCCCTCCCATGTTCTGAGCGCGGTAAAAAGCTAGCGTGAGCTGAAGAGAGTTTCATTCGATGAGGTTGTTTCTTGGCTTCGGTCAGATTTAAACAATAAAAAATGAGCAAGAGAGCGTATGCGTCCGCCATCATCAGCGAGACGCCTGTGAGTCTCATTCAGGAAGCCTCACTGTGGAAGAAAACACATGCTGTTCTAGTTAAAACAAAAAACCCGTGGGTCAAAGGTCATATTTAGAAGCGTCTACTCCCTTGTCAAAATCCTCGCTCGCAACCCTGTGGGTCTCATGTAGAAGTACATACCGCCAGGTAAACATTCCCCTCGTTACGGATGCGACACTCCAGTCACAAGTCAAATACATTCGCGCGGGTTCACTATTCAGAGTCAGGTATAAAGTGACGACCACTGAGCGTCGGGCCTGCATTTCATTTTGCTGCGGTGTGAAGCTATCGTCTATTTGAAAACCTCCCAAGAACCACAGGCCGACAAGAATCTTGCGGTGTATCATCTATTTGAAAACCTCCAAAGAAAAGCATCAAGGGTAAGTCGCATCTTTTGAGTTATTATTATCGGTTAATTCTGTTTATTAGAGCTAACATAGCTCCCCAAATCTGTTTTTTTCAGACACTGAGAAATATTTTTTGAAAGCAACGATAATGGAATCTTGTACGTAGCCCTTTTAACACTTAGAGAATTAAATACACACTTTATTGATACGGTAAAGAGTTAACATCAGGCCCTGTCTTCCAGACACAGGAAAAAGAGATCTCTTTTTTGGTGATGTCGATGACAGCCAGAGCCTCTTAAGTAAGACAGTCATTTGATTCGTCTATATATACATATTAATTTTTATTTATTTAAAAAAAAAAACTGTTGCGTGACAAATTTATTTTTATTTATTGCAAGACACCCCTGATGTAATACTCGCTAAACCCTCCATATCGGTGCAGAATGGTTAGTTAAACTATCTTATCCTACTTTAGAAATAGGTAGAAATAGTTGCTTTACTTCTAATCACTTTATTTCTCTGTTTGTAGCATTTCCTGCTCAGACCATAGGCTGGTCAGTGCCTCAGACTGCTGAAGGTAGCTGACTCTTTGCCAGACCCACACACACACACACACACACGCAGGCGCAGGCGGGAGGCCCCACGCACACACACACACCCACACACACCCACCCACACACGCACACACGAAGGACGAGAAGGAGAGGACTTCAGCGCCGAGCAAGGAGAAGGGTCCTCAGAGAATTCTGGAACATACTGTCTTCGGCTTGGAATCTGATCTCTGCAACTCTCGGGTAGAATTGTATGTTTTAACGATGAATGTCAATAACCAAGGGGACAATTCGGTTTCGCAGTCAGTTCTTCAGTTATTTCATGCAGAAATTGAAGCCTTGAGAGAACTCCCTCAACATCATTTTGATCAGCCTCTTTTACAGCCATTACCTCAGTTAAACGATGTACAACATTTAGAGAATTTAAACGAGGCTCTTGCTCGCCTTGAACCTTCCAATTTACAGCGTCTTGATAGTGTGAACAGAGCTCTAGAGATTTTAAGAGAACCTCCTACTAATCATCCGTTCCACAAGCATGTACCTCCTCCCTCCGAAACGCGTGCCGATTGTCCATCCGATGAGCCGTCACCCGGACCGTCTACTAGCCGCCTACCTGCAACATCCGCCACTCAGAGGGGTGCGGGACAAAATCCTGAACCCCCCAGGGTGATTTCCAGAGACAAATTTAACAACGTTGAAATACGTCAATTTCTAAATTTTCCCTCTCCCGGTCCCGTGCCTGATTATGCAGAGTTTTACTGTAACGTGATGGGTTCTGTCCAAGATTCGGTAGATAGAGCTCTATTATATACCAGACAGGGGGATGTGGTGCAGTTAGAATTAAGGGGAGAAAGACTTTTAAACAACGTCTCTGTCATCGCCGCTCACGACGGCGATGTACTGTAGATCTAAATGAATTTCAAAATCTTCTTGACAGATTAGTACAATCAAACATGTCCCTTATGACGGATGAGACGTTGGAATTAGTCGTGCAGGTGGTACGTAGTCCTCGATGGAGTGGTAAAAGAAAGATGCATACCGTTCTCAACGATGAACTCTGCAGGAAAAAAGCCCGGTGCTTGCATATAGTCATTAACCCTACCGATCAATTAAGCTTCGCCATCAACCTCGCGCTCCTGTTAAATCGGGACTTAACCACAACCGAGTCCACCGTTCAAGCTAGAGTGTTACAGAATCAGGCGGGGTTATCAAACGACACTCCTGTGACGTTTAACAACGTTATTAAATTTGAGCAGGCTTTAGATTGTAAAATCGTCGTCTTTTTCAGAGCGGAAGGTGAGCGAGTCATCTCTAAGTTTCAAACGTGTGAAGGGCATTCCTTTTTCCTTCCTAAAACCCTCTATCTTTTCCTCCACCAAAACCACTACTACGGTATTACTAACCTAAAAACATTTCTGGGTACGCGTCACGTTTGCAATTATTGTCACACGGGTTATGCTAAGTTATGGAACCACCGCTGCTCGGGTCGCTGTTCCATATGCTTTACATCAGACTGTACAGAAAACAAAGTAAAATGCATCAAATGTTCTGACTGTAATATGACGTGCCAATCCGACGCCTGTTATGTAAAACATAAAGAGCCTTACCATCGCCCTAAGACGGGTAAAGCAGCCAGCAATTGTCAGACGATTAAAAAGTGTAACGCATGCAAAGCTGTGTATTACAACGCAATCAGCGGCACCACTCAGCACAGATGTAGAGCTAAAACATGCCCCGTGTGCTCCGTAAAGGAACCGGGTGAAGACCATCTGTGTTACATGACACCTTTGAAAGTTGAGACTGACCATTCACAACAGGTAGTGTTTTATGACTTTGAAACATTCGTAGACGCGTCAGGCGAACACAAACCCTTTTACATCAGTACACAGACGCTGCTGGGTGAGAAATGGGGTTCCTGGGGCTTAACATGCGCAGGAAGCTTCTTTAAGCGTTTCAGAAAACAAGAGTACAAAGGTTACATCTTCCTCGCTCACAACGCAAAGGGTTTTATTATTTTATTAGAAATTTTATTTAATAGGATAAACCCCTTGAGAGGAATCCTCTCGTTTTCGAGGGGGTCCTAATATACATTACAAACCAAAAAGAGACAAGACACAATCAACAATCTACAAACATACAACAACAAAGACAACAGACATCAACACATCAACACAGACATAAAAAAAAAAAAAAAAAATGGACACAACCTCTCGATGGCCGCAAATGGCCATAGCAATAGCCTAAATAAACTTAGAAAAAAGTAAAATAATATCATAATGTTCAAATTAAAAATTACAGTGGAGAAAAAAAAAAAAAAAAAAAAAAAAAAAAAGATATAAGTCATCTGAAGCATGTGCAATTTAACTCAAAAAAAGAAGACACAGAATATTTAAACCTATGAAAGGAGGTCAATGAGCGTAAATTTAAAGGAAGATTATTCCAGTCTGAAGGCGCTTTGTACATAAATGCTCTTTTACCAATTGTTCTGTTCACTATGGGGGTAAGGAAGAAGTACTGAGATGAGTGCCGTAAATGGTATGTTGTAGAATATAAAATCAAAAATTGTTGCAAATAAGCAGGATAGTTGCAATGTATACATTTAAAAATAAACTGTAACCAGTGATTATGTCTTCTTATACTGAGGGTGGGCCAGTTAAGTGCATTATACATGATACAGTGATGAGTGTAAAAAGAACAACCAAGAACAAATCTGCAAAGACGATTATATGCTGTGTTGAGGGGTAGAAGATTGGTTTTAGATGCGTTTAGATATACTACATCAGCATAATCAAAAAAAGGTAGAATAAGTTGTAGGGCAAGTTTCCTTCGAACATTAAGTGTAAAACAATTCTTAGATCGAGATAAAACACTAATACCAAAGTTGATTTTACGAAGAATGAAGTCAATATGAGGTTTGAAAGTAAGTTCTGAGTCAAGCCATAATCCTAAATATTTGAATTGTTCAACTCTATGCAGATTCGTACCATCATTACATGTTATTATTAAGTTATTAGATTTCAATTTTAAGTTATGTTTTGTACCATAGACCATAGAGTAAGATTTAGTTTTATTGAGCAGCAGTCTGTTAGATGAGAGCCAGGTTTGTACGGCATCAAAGTCTGATTGAAGGGCATTTTGTATCTGTAAAATATTAGATTTAGAGGTATAAATGACAGTATCATCTGCATATAGCTGAGCTGAAGTATTAAAACAAACTGACGGAAGATCATTTATGAAAACGGAAAAAAGAAGAGGACCAAGTGTCGAACCTTGGGGTACACCTCTCTGTTGAACAAATAAATCAGACTTACATCCTTTAAAAACAACACATTGCTTTCTATTGTGCAAATAGGAATTAAACCAAAAAAGTACATTTTGCGAAAAACCAATTGCATGAAGCTTGTCTAAAAGTAAATAGTGATCAACCAAATCAAAGGCCTTCTTCAAATCAATAAAAATAGCTCCTGTGAGATGACCAGAGTCCGATGCTGAAAATATATCATTAGTCAATTTTACAAGTGCAGTGGTTGTTGAGTGGTTAGGTCTAAATCCAGACTGAAAAGGTGACAGGATATAATTTACTTTGAGATAATCTGATATTTGATTAAAAATTAATTTTTCAAATACTTTTGCGATGGTACAAATTATTGATATTGGTCTATAATTATTTGGATCAAGGATGTCGCCACCTTTATATATTGGCGTAATTCGTGAATATTTCCACGTTGCTGGTATCTCACAGGTAGCAAAAGACAAATTAAACAAATCAGCAAGAGGAAACATAAGGATATGGGAGGCCAATTTAATATATCTTGATTCCATCCCGTCAAGGCCAGAACCGCTACTCAGACTAAGTTGTTTAATAACATTCTGAACTTCTTGAGGTGTGATTTTAGTAAATGAAAAGGTACTATGACAGGCAGGGATATTGTAAGAACAATGATTGTAAGAAACATCAGAAATTAAATCAAAACAGACTGTGGAAAAATGCTGACTGAACACTTGCGCAATTAGAGAGGGGTCATGAATAATCGTATTACCATCACGTATTTTATTAGTAGGGCTTTTATCAGAGGTATTTATTATGGTTTTTATACTGTTCCAGAATTGTTTAGGATTTTTAAACTTATTGAATAGACATTCCTTATAATAATCAGATTTTGTATTGCGGGTCATTGTTTTGGAGATATTTCTTAGTTTCCTGTATGTTTCCCAGTCAGCATTTTCCCTTGTCTGCCGAAATTTAGCCCAGGCCTTATCCCTCTGTCTGAAGAGACTTAAAAGATCAGCATTTATCCAGGGAAGATGTCGTCCCTTGACCTTAGAAATTTTCCAAGGTGCATGTCTGTCTACTACTTGTGTAAACTCAGAGTATAGAAAGTCCCAGGCATCCTGAACAGTTGGTATTAACTGGTACCTGTCCCAATTGATAGAAATTAAATCATTAATAAACAAGTCAGTATTCATTTTCTTATGTTGTCTGATTTTTATTAATTTTGGTGGTGTTTTTGGAATTTTAATTTTCCAAACACAATAGATAACTGAATGATCACTGAAGCAGTCTGACAAAATACCACTTTCAACAAATCTTTCAGGGTGAGTGACAAGTATCCAATCAAGCAGGGACTGAGACTTAGGAGTAATTCGAGTGGGTTCCTTTATGAGTTGTGTTAAATTAAGATTTTCAAAGTTATTTTTGTCTTTAACAGATGACTTGTCTAACCAGTTTTTGTTAAAATCACCTAGAATAATCATTTCATTTTTCGAAGAGATAGAATCAAGGGTAGACATCAAACACTTGGAAGACTCTACAGGGGCAGGGGGTGGTCTATACACATTACCAACAGTAATATATTTATTGTGATGAAATATGATTTTGACAAAAAGACATTCAAAATGTATTGGTTTAACTGTTGGTATAATTAGCTCAGCAGCTAAATTAGAGGAAACATAAGTAGCCACACCACCTCCCCTGGAGCCTCTATCAGCTCTGTATAGTACATAGTTTTCTAGTTTTATTTCATTGTCAGAGATGTTGCTATTGAGCCATGTTTCAGACAAGGTAATAATATTGGGATTGTGTTGGACTACCCATGCACGAAGTAAATCAATTTTTGGCACAAGACTTCGGATATTCAGGTGAATGATTTTTAAACCTTTAATATTATTCAGTAAGAACGTTGAGGTTTATATGAATAATAGCACTGTTCAGGGCTAGGCAGATATGATAATCAAAAAAGGTTATAGAGGGTTGTGATAATATGACAAAAAAACTAGCACACAAAACACAAAAACACAAAACAAACACCAACACAAAAAATATAGACAATGACCCAGCGGCCCCAGCCATCCTAGGCCAAGGCATCTCCGTGAGAGGGACAAAGACCAAGAATGGTCTGCAACACAGGTTAGTCTGCATCAAAAAAAAAAAAAGAAAAAAAGAGAAAAAAGTGGTGACATAGCTCCGCGCCGTTCAGCTGTCAGTAGAACTGAAGACAACTGGCATTTTAGTACTACTGTTCATTTTTACCACACTCCCGTACAGTTGGTGGCGACAACGCATCGCCAAGCTAGCTGCCTGCTGTCATTCAAATGCAACAGAAGAAGAAAAAAGTTCAGTTTTACACATAATACTTCCATGGTTTTACACCGGATGACAACCAGATGTATGCCAGCGGAGAAAATCCATGGATACAGGCGCATCGCATTAGCACTTGTGGTTCAGTGTGAACTTTTCTTATCAGGAAGAGTTAATGGGAGTCACAGGAGAGCTTGAGGGAGTCATGAAAGCAGCTTCAGCGGCGCTGTGACAGGTAAACTGCTGTGCTTTCCCATTGACAATGACACTCAAAGTGGACGGATACCGGAGAGAGTATTTTAAGTTTAACTCACGGAGTCTCCGTTTAACAGGATCAAAGGAGCGGCGTTTCTTCACTAGTTCAGCACTGAAGTCAGGATATATATGTATTTGATTACCTTGAAACACCAGCTCTTTCTTCTCTCTGGCAAGGCGAAGAATTTTCACCTTATCCTGGAAGTCGCGGAGTTTGATCAGGATGGGTCTTGGACCTGCTCTGTCATTGTTGCGGAACATAGGTGTGCGATGCGCCTGCTCAATGACCGGGGGAGTGGAAAAGTTTTCCTGGCCGAGTAGGTGGGGGATTAGCTTGGACATAAAGCCCAGAGTATCACGGCCCTCCGCGGATTCTGGAATCCTTACAAAGCGAAGGTTAGAGGCTCTGCTTCGGTTCTCCAGGTCCTGTATCTTGTCCTTCAGGTAGGCATTGTCCTTAGTTAGCTCCTTGGTAAGCGTGCTGAGATTTATGATGTCGTCCTCGTTTGCTCCGACCCGGTGCTCTAGTGAGGAAACATGTTCTCCAAGAGTGTCCAGAGACACCTGGATGTTGCACAATTTTGTTTGTATTGGATCCACTTTTGCATCAAGGTGAGCGAGCATTTCAGTCTTGATCTGTTGTATGCCGTCCCACAAAGTTTGTAGGGAGATCAGGCTTTGTTGGTCAGCCATTGTTTGCGGTTTAAGTGTTGACCAAGCGTTGTGCCAAACAACAACAGGCAGGAGAAAAAGCAAGATTTTAAACACTCCGATGTGACAGAGGTATATATCTAGCACAAAAAGGATAATTTGTCGAGCTATTTTAAGAGAGCAGACACGCCTGTGTTGCGCTCCCTCACGCTGCGGCCATTTTCCCTGACTATAGCGGCTCTAGGATAAGAGCCGTTTTGACAGCTACCTTCTTCTCAACCATTTAATTTCCCAAGGTATGGCACCCCGCATAATTATGCAAGGCAGTAAGGTGTTGCAGATGGTGGATGAGGCATTCCATCAGACATACATCGACTCCCTCTAATTCTTAACCATGCGCTTAGCAGACATGCCCGCAGCCATGGGTCTGGATGCTGAGATCGGTCCGGACGAGGACGAATTAAGCAAAGGTTTCTTTCCGCACCTTTTCAGTTCAGAGACTCACTTAGATTATGTAGGCCCTTACCCACCCCCGGACGCTTACGGCGTAGACAGAATGTCGGCGAAGACGATGCAGAAATTCACAGCCTGGTACGCCACCAAGGATGGTTGTACATTTGATTTCAAAAAAGAGGCCGTGCTTTATTGCGATAAAGACACTGAGATTCTAGCCGCGTCTTGTCTAAAGTTTCGCGAGGAATTCATCAAAGAGACACGCGTCGACCCTTTCACCTGCATCACGATCGCTTCCGTGTGCATGAAAGTGTTTAAAACAAACTTTCTTCCTCCCCACACTCTGGCCCTTCCACCCACCGATAACTACAACCGTCAATTCAAAAACTACTCGAATGCGGGGATTCTGTGGTTAGAGTGGATTTCACACAGCGAAAACGTCGCTATTCGACACGCTCTCAACGGAGGTGAGAAGAGGGTGGGGAAATATGTTGTAGATGGGTACTCAGAAATTGATGGTGTGTTTCTTTCACGGCTGTCCCAAATGTTTCTCTCCCCACGAAGTTAACCCCCTGACAAATATTCCCTTTGAGCAGCTCCACTGGGCCTGGCAGGAAAAGCTGTTAAACCTGCGGTCTAAGCTAAAGGTCTTGGTACAGTTCCTATGGGAGCATGACTGGACCCGCATGACAAAGTCTGACGATCGAGTGAAACAGTTCCTGAGTCGTCATCGAGCTCCGCAGCCTTTAAACCCTCGCAATGCGCTGTTTGGAGGTCGAACTTGTCCCATCCTTCTGAGGTACACGGCGAGCGATACCGAGCAGGTTCATTATGTGGACGTCACCTCCTTGTACCCCTATGTCAACGCACACTTTGAGTACCCCCTTGGTCACCCTGAAATTATCCGCCGGGATTTTAAAGATCCGCGTATGTACTTTGGTCTGATCAAAGCCGTCGTGCATCCTCCTCGAGGGTTATTTCTGCCGATTCTGCCATACAAGACCGAGCGAGGTAAACTTGTGTTTACTCTCTGCTGCGTGTGCGCTGAAATAAATACTCAAACCGGTTCGTGCATGCACAGCGAGAAAGAGAGAGCTTTATCAGGCACCTGGCCGACCCCCGAATTCACCAAAGCCCTAGACGCTGGCTATCGCATCGCTGAAATAACTGAAGTCTGGCATTTTGACAAAAAGAGTGACTCTATCTTTAGGGGTTACATCAACACATTTTTGAAAGGGAAACAGGAGGCTTCAGGCTACCCCTCTGAAGCATCGGATGAGGCTAGCAGGGACAGGTACGTCAGAGACTACGAGGCTAACCAGGGTATCCGGCTAGATCCGGCTAAAATCCATCCTAACCCCGCCAAAAGACAGATTGCTAAATTATGTCTCAACAGCTTTTGGGGTAAGTTTGCCCAGAGAACCGAGCTGGCTCAGACCAGCCTCGTCAGAAAACCTGAAGAGTTTTTCAAGTTTCTCTTTTCAGAGCAGCGCGTCGTCAAACATTTCACCTTTCTGAACGACGAGGTGGTGATGGTGCAGTGGCGGTACGGTGAGCGTTACATTCTTCCTGCCGGGAGAAGCAACAATATTTTTGTCGCTGCATTTACCACCGCCTATGCTCGTTTGACTCTGTACGGTTTTATGGAGAAGGTGCATGATCCTGAGAGGATTCTGTACTACGACACGGACAGTTTAATCTACATCGTCAGAGAGGGAGAGACCCCGCTTTCGACGGGTAACTACCTGGGACAGCTGACCGACGAGCTGGGTGGGGATAGCATCCAAGAGTTTGCAGCGGCGGGGCCTAAAAGTTACGCTTATCAGACCAGAGGGGGTAAAGTATCCTTACGTGTTAAGGGAATCACGCTGACTCGAGAAAGCTGTAAAGAAATCAATTTTGACAGCATTAAACATTTGGTAGAGGGTTACATTCAAAATCCTGACCACGGAGCCCTCATCACGGTGCCGCAGCAGAACATTGTGAGAGATAAAAAGGGCTTCCGTCTGAAAAATTCCTCATTCCAAAAGAAGTTTAGGGTGGTGTACGACAAAAGACGCCTTTTGGCTGATGGGCGAACCGAACCCTTTGGTTATTGAAAATAAAAATGTCAAAACCCCCGGGAGAGGAGGTTGAGTTTGATCCCAGATTGCAGTTGCCTTTTTCATGTCTGGTGGTGGGACCTAGCGGGTGTGGAAAAACTGTTTTTGTAAAAAATGTTTTGGAAAACTGTGAACATGTGATGAATGATGTACCCGAGAATATTGTGTGGATTTATACTTCTTTTCAACCTTTGTATATGGAACTGCAGAAGAAAAATAAAAAGATTAAATTTGTCAAGGGATTACCCGATTCTTTTGAAGATGAGACTCTTTTTCCAGCCGATCAAACACATTTGGTTATTTTAGACGACGTCATCTTTCAAGCTTCTGATCATCCGGAGGTGGTGAGAATTTTTACCCAGTACCGACATCATCGAAACATGAGCGTCGTTATGCTCACTCAGAATATTTTTCATCAAGGTAAATTCAGCCGGACCATCGGTCTCAACACAAATTATTTAGTGCTGTTCAAAAACCCCCGCGATAAACTGCAGATGAATATACATTTTCTAACTGTCATGTAACATCATTAGTTTGTACCATAGCATCCCACCTGTATGCTTTAGTCAGATGTGTGTATCTATGACAGATGTATGTTTATCTTGCTGTTGTCTTTCTCTGTCTGTACCCGGCTGGCCTTAGGCAGATGGGTCCCTCCATATGAGCTGGGTTCTGCTCAAGGTTTCTTCCTGTT
Source organism: Planiliza haematocheilus (assembly GCA_005024645.1). Lineage (NCBI taxonomy): Eukaryota > Metazoa > Chordata > Actinopteri > Mugiliformes > Mugilidae > Planiliza > Planiliza haematocheilus. The sequence goes on along the minus strand of SRSE01000582.1, from coordinate 902,236 downwards.
AAAAGGGAGTTTTTCCTTGCCACCGTCGCCTGCAGGCTTGCTCTGGGGGTTTCAGGCCGGGTCTTGTAAAGCGTCTTGAGACGATTTGTATTGTTATTGACGCTATATAAATAAAGCTGAATTGAATTGAATTGAATTGAATTGAATTGAATTAGCACAGCAGATGTTTCCCTCTAGAAAAAAATACTTTTTAGAAAGTTTAGAGGATGCCACTAGCCAGCCTCACTCATATTTATTACTGGATTTAACTCACCAATGCCCAGACCGGTTCAGACTGAGAGCGGGGTTACTACCCCACGAGTGGCCTATCGTGTACTTGCAGAAAGAACCATGACAAATGCTCGTCTGAAAAGAAACGGCCCCTTACTTAAAGCTCTGTCTAAGGCCACGCCAAAGAAGCGGAGGGATATTTTAAGAAGCTGCTCCCCTGATCTTCTCCAGTCATTGTGTGAGATTGCGCTGAATCTTTTGAAGGGAAATATACCTCTCTCTCCGCAGCAATATCAGAAGTTAAAAAGACAAAAGAAATATATCAGAATCATCGCCGATAAGAAAACCTGCGTGAAGCGCAAACGCAGGGTGTTACAACAAACAGGAGGCTTCCTTTTACCTCTGCTAGGAGCGGCCATTCCTATTATAGGGGAATTGATTGGAGGTTTTGCCAGACGACAATAGGCTTACGCCCCATGGCCCTGAAGACGGCGCAGAAAATGTTTCTGGTGTCGCCGCATCAGTTAAACCGACTGAGTCAACCGACAGCGGCTACAGGCAGCGCCATCAGACAAACGGCCCAGCAAGATTTGGATGAAAAGATGAGAGAGATATTAGAGGATAAAGGATTGAATCCTTAAGAAAAAATTAAAAAGTACAACGCTCTGCTCCAACGCTATCTTAACCTCGCCAGGCAAGGGGAGAAAGAAGTTCAACCTATAACTCTGAGTCTGCCGCCAGAGGGGCTGCATCAGGGGGAGAATGTGGAGCTGCAAGGAGGGAGGGGGGAGGAGGAGGAAGATGTTTTAAAGAGTCTGCCGAGTCGCAGTCGGAAAAATGCAGAGTATGTGATGAAAAAACTATCCAAGAGCGACAGCGGTTGGACTCCAAAAGGTGAATTTATCTACAGAGGAAAAACTGTGAGAGGATCTCATATGCTCGATCTGGTCAAACATCTGACCATCACCTATAAAAAAGTGAATGAACAACCTCCTGAAGGATGGACAGAATTTCTCACGACTCTGTCAGAGCTTAACATTCCTGAGACCTCTGTGACTAACCCACGAGCCCGTGAACAGTTTAGAAGACTCAAAAACTTTGGCCCTCTGCAGACGGATATTGCTGCTGCTGCTGCTGCTGCTGAGCTCCCCTCTGTTCGTCGATCGAAAAAGAGACAATACTCGCCCGTGGAGTGGGAAGAGTTTACTCCTTGATATCGTCATTTAAAAAAAAAAATAAATAAATAAATTGTACGACAAGAAAGTAATTTGTGTTTAATAAAGCTTTATTGAACCGATACAACGTCGTAGACTTTTTCATTCTAATATCACAAGCGGTAGCAGTCTTTAAATATTTGTAGAGAACAGGCTAACTGGTTACAATTTCCCCGGGATGGGACCGCCAGACATTTTTGAGATTTTTTAACAAATTCAGATACCATGGCATCGTTTCTGATGACATCGTCGGTGTAGTGAGATAGCACGCTGGCGTAAGACAGGCCGCTTCCTCTCTGACACAAGTAATACGCGCAGTGTTGACCGCAGACGTCCGATAATTCATGCTGGAGCTGACGATTGTGGTATAGGATCTTTTTTATTCCGCGTTGACGTTCCAGGAAATGCATGATGCTCTTTGGATAATATTCAAAATTTGGGCTGAAACCAAAAGAGTCAAAGAATGTAGCCTTTCCATCTTTTTCCAGAGTGAGGGCCAGCCAGTGCTCTCCTGGTAGATGGCGAGGGTGGGTGTTGACGATATAGTAGACGGGTAGCGAGGGCTGAAGGGAAGGTAATTCGTCCGAAGCCCAGACACCGCGAAATACACCGCCCAGTAACCCGCTCAAGAGTGTTTCCAGCTCGGTAGAATTCATCGTTTCACTAATAATCCACCAGCACTTGTCCTTTTGAACTGATTTCCAGAATGGAATCGTAACAAGCGTAGACGATGAGGGTGAGGGTGTGAGGTAAGGGAACTCGGAATCTCATCTCCAGCCTCAAACTACCGCTGGATACGGGCGAGAGAGCCCCGACGTCCTCGTCGGCGCTCAGGTTGAAGACGAATAGAGTATAACCTCTTTCAAAATCTTCGCGGTCGATAGACAGAGGTAAATCCTTCAGATGTCTCCCGGTGGCGGTGAACAGATTATAAAATTCTCTCACGGAAACCCTGTTATTAAATTGGGGCTGGAAAGCTTTGGATGGTATCTGCCGGCCGTTATGACACAGAGCCAGGTACTCCACGTCGTTGTGGGTAAAGTTGAAAGGCGAGAGATCTTTTCTTCCGGTGAAGGCGTTGTGGTTCACCATGCCTAAAACAACGTATTTAGGCATGACGCCCAGAAACAGGTTCTCCTGATTGCATAGTCTGGAGTTTTGAGGAACAGAGTAGGTTTTCACATTGATTCTCGACAAGGGGTAGAGGGCGTTGCCTTTCATCAGAGCCGCTGAATGACCTAAACGTACTGCGGGGGAAACGGTTACTTTTTTCACAAACAGAGAAGCTCCCAGTATTTTTAGACGGAAGTCGGCGTTGGGCTGACTCATCAGACAGAAAGCGTTGCTCGCTCGGGTCAGTTTAATGCGCAAGTCGACGCTGTTCAAAAGAAGTTTCTCGCTGAAGAAAATATCCGCGTGCAGGGGTCCCAACACTTGAAACTCGCTCGAGGCGGCGCTAAACTGGGCCCTTTTAACCAGGCCCCTATTAGGACCGTCGGCTGCCGTCACGGTTGAATCCATAAAACCGGCTGTGTCTTTGTAAAACAGCCCGGCGCTGAACTGACTTTTCAGCGAATCATCTGAAAAGTTGAGCAGAGTTTCAATCATAGCTCTGTAGGGGTGTGTGGCGCTGGATTGGGAGATTAATCTATCTCCCAGGGTCACATCGACCTGAGAGAAAATGGTATTGAGGGGATAGTTGATCACGCCCACGCGAGCATCTTGCGCTAAATTTGTCCCGTCTTCGTTAATAATTTGTAGACGCAGGAGAAGCAGTAGAAGAGTGTTGGTGAGATCCAGGTATTTCTCTCCATCACCGGGGATGAAAAACTCAATAGGGCCGGCATCGGTGAGAGCCGATAGAGGGGAAATCTCTGTATACTGGCTCTGCTCGATAGACAGCTGCATGGCCGGAGCCGCAAATAAGTCCAGCTCCGTCATGCTGCATTCCGGCGATTTGTGATGTAAAAGAGCCATGATCTTCAGGAGAATATATCAAAAACGCCGCCATGTTTTTGGCGGCGTTTTTAAGATGAGGCTTGGCGATGCTAAAACATTTTTTGACCAACGGAGTCACAAACCTGAATAGTTTTGAAAATATGGATCCCAGCCCCTTGCCGTACATCACGGGGGCCCCATGGAACCCAGGCAGCCCACTCCCCACTTGTTCGTCGTAATAACTTACGAATCGATAAAGGTCGGGATGAGCTTCCGCCACCAGCATTTTCAGGACTGTGTTTTAATCGGTTTGAAATGTAAAGTCACAATCACTTTGCCAAACTTGAAATTTATCGGCTGGTTCTGATCGTTCTTGAGTTCGACGCTGATGTTTTCAATGTGTCTCTTCGCTACCGGTACGTAGTAGGCGGGGCTGAAGGACTGTGTCACCACGTCTCCAAATTTCCCCTCGATCGGAATCGTTCGTAAGAGAGGAGCGTAAGCGTCGCCCACCACTTGATGCTGCACCACATCGCTATAACAGAACATATGATAAAAACCCGCTTTTATATCGGCGAGGTGAGGAGACTTTTCTAGTAGGCCGCTCGTAAACCACTCGCCGGGTTTTAATCCTAACATGTAGGCCATCGGTGGGAAAAAATGTAATCTATAGCGACCGCTGCCTAACCACTGAAACCTATGTCTACATTTATTGTATTGTAGAGTGATGTCGTTCTGCATGTTCCTCATACACACGTTTATCTGTTTCACGACACTTTCTTTGTCGCCGTAATATCCGCTTTCAAATTGCCTGGTATGAAGGGTTAAATCTTTTTCAGTAAAATGCTCCACAGACGCATTCAACTCCAGGGCGCCACGCTGCCACGTGTCGATCCAGTGAAATACAGACTGGTCCTCGGGGACATTATACCACGTGTGTGGGTAGGAAATCTCCGTCAGCGCCACTTGCCAAGGACCCTCCAAGTGGAGATGCTGCGCTAAATCCACTCGGTAGCTGGCGATAGTGTTTTCAGGAAACACGCTGAGACTGGCGTTAGAAGGTAAAGTCACGTAAAAGCCCTCTTCTGTTCTCGCTTCCATGACTCTTTGTGATATGAAAACTGAGACGCGCGTCGTCTTTATACATCGATGAGCTGACTGGCGGCTACCCAGCTATTACATTTTTCAGGCCAGTTTTTCCAGCGCACCAAGACGTATTTTTTACCTCGACTAAAACGTTCGTCCAGAACCTCCTCCACCTGATACGGCTTATTCTCGCTCACGGTCACTTTTTGTAGTTCGGTCTCATAAAATGTTCCGTCGATAAGCTCACCGCCGTAATCTTTTACTTTGTACACTGGTGGAATTCGCGGGATACATTCCGATACGGTAAACAGCTCATCCGTGTAACTCTGCTCATACTTTTTGTCAAACACCCCCCTGAGTTTGGAAATCCTCACCACGTCTCCCTCTTTTAAATTCAACTTCAAAGTGTTTTTTCGACGAAAAGGAAATGTGCCGTACAAGTTTTGAAATACGACGGGGGTGTTTTCGCTCGTGACGTCGTTCGGTTTCATTTTTATACTGCTGTGATAGTTCTCGTTATAACTTTTAAGCAGCTCCTGCAAAACGTCTACGTATCGACGCGTGTTTCTGGCCGTAAAGTACCTCCACGTTCTAGTCTATAGCGTACGGTTGACCCTTTCAACGACGCAGGCTTTGAGTTCGCTGGCCGTGGCAAAGTGGATAATACCGTGCTTCTTCATCAGAGCTTTAAAAGTCTTGTTAAAGAATTCTTTACCCGCATCCGTCTGTACTTTCTCAGGCACTTTACTCTCCCGTAACACCGAGGCAAAGGCCTGGGTCACTTCAGTTCCCTTTTTGGTCTTCAACGCTCTAGCATACGCCTTCTTTGAAAAAATATCGATGACCGTTAATAAATAATTATACCCATCGTTGTACTCTGATAAAGCTTGCATATCGCATAAATCCGCTTGAAATTGATTCAGGGGCCGTGGTACAAATACTCTGTTTCTAGGAAAATGTATCCTGGCGGGTTTATGTAGAGTATAAGCATCCTGCTTCGATAAAAATTCTTTGACTCGATCAATTTTTACTTTAACCCCGCTTTCATCCTGTACGGCCCTCTGAAGACGTTGTACTCCTCCAAAACTACCCGGATGTGAAGGCGTATAATAGAGCTTTTTCATCAGGCGGTCTCCCCTTTTCTCCATCTTTCACCCTCAAACGTTAAAGAATGACGGAGACCTCTTTACTGTTTTTACCTTTATAGTTTATTATTCACAACAGAACAACACAAAACATGACTTAAGGGGCTTTATATTTCAAGATCTCCCAGACTCTGATTAAAACCGGAGCTGCAAATTTGCGCAGTATAATACAGTGCAAGTTTTGCAGCACATAAAAGATATCATCACATTGATGGTCTTGAACGTAGCAGGACAAGGCATCTACGATCATAGTGTAAAGCGTTAACAAGTGAAACACATCAAGTTCGGTTGAACCCTCGGTAATATATCCGATCACGCTGCTAAATGTTTCAGTCACAGAGCTTTCACATATTAACGTTAGAGTTTTTTGCACCATCACTTCCCATATAGCTTCTCTAGCCTTAGCTCTTATTAAATCCAGCAGCGTTTCTAATTTGGTCACGTCGGAAGGTCTAGTGTTACCGTTGATGTTACATTTTTTAACATCTTTCACTTTGTTGGCGATGGTCTGGTGTAGAATAGCCGATAGTTCCCATATGACATATCTCACCTTCACAGCCCTAAACAGTGCTCTGAAACAATTACCCATGATACAAAGATAGATAAATGCACATACAGAAAATTACAACGTGTTCAAAGGATAAATGCGTCTAAATAAGAGATATAGCAACAGTTACTTCAACTTTTTTTTTTTTTGGATTTTTTTACTTGTTTTCAAATATCGGTAAGAACAAATTTCTCTCTAAGACTCCTCTCCTTTCCCCGGAGTTCCCCTCCAGGTACTGGAGACCCTACGCAGTAGGGCTATTTTCACCACGTCCTCTCCAATCAACGTATCGTAGAGTTCGCTGATTGTCTCAAAGATGTTGTCGGAGGATTTCAGCTCGTGTAGTATGGCTTCGGCGGCACCTTGAACTCTGGATTCATCGGCGGGGATACAAAGTGCGGTTAGCAGACTCTGTAGGGCCGGTATAAAGCGCACCGTCCAGAGCTTCTTCATCAGCCAAGTAAAGTTAGTCGTGTAGAAGAAGGGCGAGGGCTCGTACAAACATTCATGGTTCGTCTGGCTGGGATGATCAACCTGGCAGCCGAAGCAGATCTCACGACGGACCTCGTGCAGAGCGATATTCAGCAGATGGACGATGGCGGCTTTAACGTTTTCTTGGAAAGCGTTAGACAGCAAGCCGTCTGGCAGGTCAGCATCCGAGGGTTGGGAGTGGCAGGCCGCAAAGCTCTTCTCGTGTACGGCCGCTGCGGGAGATGGAGGCGATGTGGACGCTTGGTTCTCCTCCTCCTCTATAATAGGAGATAATGGAGGAGATGAAGGCGGAGTCCAAGGTGAATCAAAGGCGAGAGACATGATGCTTCGAGTCGAGGTTGTGGTCTTCTTGTGGTGTTCTTCAGTTTAGGGGCGAGCAATTTATGCTGCGGGTAAGGAAGTGGGCAGGGAGATGGGTGTGGCTTTTCAAAAAATCTAAAACAGATGAGAGAGGTTCTTTCTAATCATCGTGACGTCTTTCCAGCAGCGACAGTCGTGGAATAGAGCGGTTATGCGTTCGGATGATTCGTCCATCATCTTCAGCCACTCTGACACCGGCACGCGCAAGGTCCTGAAAAATACTCCGTTTTCAGAATTGAAGCGCTCCACCACCAGGTGACCGGCCGGGGTTTTCTTTCCATGCATCTCAAAAATTACTCGGTAAAACCACTTGCTGGAGGTGTCGGATTTGGTCTCCCATATTAGCCTGATCACTTTTCTGATTTCTTCACCTTCATGGAGCTTGACCGCTTCCTCCTCGGTCAAATGAGCCTCTCCCTCTTCATTTAGCAGGACAAACGAAGGAATGGTTTCGCCTCTCATGCATCTGGACAGCAAGCCGCTCAAAACTCCCCAGTCATTTGAAGTGATGACGGTTTTTGGGGTGTCAGGGCCAAAGGTTTGTCCCGGATAGAGGTGATACATGCACAGTTCTCCGGTGTGGTAGTTGAAAGAATACCCCCATTTCTCACCCCTCTCCAAAACCCACTCTTCCATGAGCGGTTCCGTCGGAGGCTGCTGAAATCTGCACTTAAACACCATCAGTTTTTTCGGCGCCTTCCACACCGACGCTTCCTGAATGACGCTCACAGGCGTCTTGCTGATGATGGCGGACGTATACGCTCTCTTGCTCATTTTTTATTGTTTAAATCTGACCGAAGCCAAGAAACAACCTCATCGAATGAAACTCTCTTCAGCTCACGCTAGCTTTTTACCGCGCTCAGAACATGGGAGGGATCGTACGGATTCACGTGACCGCACAGAAATATGTCCGCGCATGCTCATAAACACCGTACATCACGCTTGTGTATGTCTGCACATGCTCAGAAACACTCTGTGTTCTGTATGTCTGCGCATGCTCAGAAACACTCTGTGTTCTGTATGCCTTAAACATGTCCGGACTTGTATGGAGGTGTGTGTGCGTGTGTGTGCGTGCGTGCGTGGGGTCCCCATCTGCGCCTCTGTTTCTCGCCATGTCATCATTACATAACCCCCCCCTTCCCCCGCCCCTGACCCTTTCCTCACCCCACCCCTCATCAATCATCGTAGAAAGTGACATAAGGTATGTTCCTTTCTTTTTTCACCACCTTCAAATCTCAACTCAAAACTTATTTATTCAGACAGGCCTACTCCATTCCATAGTCTCACTTCTATCACCAATTCTATTTGTAATTTGTATGTAACTATATTATGCTTGTGTGTACTTTAATTGTGTTTATTTCTTGTATTTGAACTGTGTTCTATTTTTAAACAATTTTGTACGGCGACCTTGAGTGTCATGAAAGGCACCTATAAATACAATGTATTATTATTATTATTATTATGTGGAAGAAGACCGAAGCCTCAACATTGAAGTATATAGGAAACCCACCCATACTGATCAGCACTTATTATTTGACTCCCACCACCCCCTGGAGCACAAACTAGGGGTCATCAGAACACTCCAGCACAGAGCACAGACGGTACCCACAAGACCGGATGGCCAGGAGAAGGAGCAGAAACACATAAAACGGGCACTCAAGACATGTGGGTATCCTAATTGGGCCTTTGTGAAAGGCTCAAAAAGATACCCCAAAAGGGACAGAGAGGAGGAGAACGACAAGAGGAAAAACATCGTCATCCCCTACGTGGCTGGAGTGTCCGAGAAACTCAGGAGGATTTTCAGAAATCACCGTTTTCCAGTTTATTTCAAACTAGGAAACACACTTAGGCAGAGACTGGTCAACCCTAAGGACAAAACACACAGACAGAAACAGAGTAATGTGGTGTACGCTGTTCAGTGCAGTGAGGAGTGTACAGACTTATACATTGGGGAAACTAAACAACCTATCCATAAACGCAGGGGTGGACAGTAACGGAGTAAATTTACTTAAGTACTGTACTTAAGTACAGATTCTGAGGATTTGTACTTTACTCAAATACTAGAATTCTTTGATACTTATTACTCTTACTCGAATATATTTCCAAGGCAAAGATTTTTACTTTTACTCGAGTTAATTTCTGAGAAGGCTCATGAATACTCGTTACTTTTAGGTTTGCCTGTTTTTTTGTTGTTGTTGTTTTTTTCCCTAAAATGCGATTGGCCACACGCAGTGTCAGTCAAAGAAGGAAACCTATCACAGTACACCTTCTTAACTGGGATTTACGTCAAAGCGGAAATACGTCATCCCCTACCCAAGCAGCTCAAAACAAGACCGCGGTGGCAATGGTGACCATAGACATATATACATAGACGCCTCATTGAGCGGGTTGGCCCGCTGCTGCGATACGTCAACGTCGCCGCCATCTTGGGGATGGCAACTCTGCCCCACAAACCAATACGAGTCAATGGAGAGAACTTTATTAAGTGTCTGCTACTAGGTGCTATAAATTAATTCCTCTCATTTACGCATTCACACACGGACGTATATATTCAGAAAACTGTTAGGAACATAAAACAACGTCTGTAATGGTCTCTGATGATTCTAAACGTGAACTATTCTTGATATCTTCAGTGTACAGGTCAGCATCAAACCACTCGATGTATTTTATAATGTTTTCACGAGTGTTTAGCTGTTACTGTAATGATACAAAATACTGAATCTGTGTCTATAATAACCACCGGACATGGAAATGAGACATCTGTATTAATAAACAGCACCAGCATTTACATGGTACTGATTTTGATTAATCGTTTTTATATTATAACGACTTATATTGACAATCATTGGGACAAAAAATTAACAAAATCAACAAAGTCTGCAAATCATAATAAAATAAAACGAAATAATAATGGCATAAAATACTGCGATTGCCTGGTCTAAACCATACTCTGATTTATTTTATTTATTTTTTTAGAAGGAAACAGATTAAAGAACATATATACATACTTATATTTATACACCAGAGTGCAAGAAAACAGATTAAAAAACACATATATCAATCCAGCTTTATTCATTTGGCCTTGCTTTTATATAGCGCTTTTCTACCTATTGGTACTCAAAGCGCTTTTACAGTCAGAGACACATCTACCCATTCACTCACATTCACACACCAGTGCACACGCACTGGGAGCAACTGGGGGTTCAGTGTCTTGCTCAACATGTGGCACATTCCGGGGATCGAACCACTAACCCTCTGGTTCGTGGACAACCCGCTCTACCTACTGAGCCACAGTCGCCCCCTATAGCCGGTTATTCCTGTTAGCCACATGCTAAATAAAAGGATAAAATATTGTAATGATCTCAGAGTGTAATACAAAATACATCAGAGTCCTTTTATTATCACTGAACAAGTGTACATCAAAATTCTAGCACAACATCCGAGTATTACACACAACATCAATAGAGTAAAAAGTACAACAGTACAAATATAAGTTAGGAGAGAGCCTGGATGACAGGCTAGCAGAAAACCCTTCCCTTCTCAGAGCAATTTCCCACCGCTTTGTCAGCCCTTCATCTTTGGGAAACCTACATATTATGAGAAAAGTTAGCTAATCAACTTTGAACACTGCGAGTAGTTAGTTCGGGGCAATTTAGTTAAATACGATTGAATTCTTGGTTGTTTGAAGGCTGTTTTTAACGCGGGACTTCATAGTATTATGCGCGAGACTTGTAGTATAAACAAAAGTATGCATATTCTGATCTCAAAATGATGTTGTAATGATCAAATACAATCAAAAGTAATTGTTCTGTCTTACTCGTGAAAAGTTATCTGACTGAAACATTTCCAAACAGCACACGAATGAGGTATCTTTCGCCCGGTGATATATACAGTCAATGGGCGATAGCTGCAGTTTGCCATCCCCAAACGTTGACGTACGGCGCAGCCCTCAATGAGGCGTCTATGTATATATGTCTATGATGGTGACTGCCGAAGAAATCTCCGATGAATCCAAGTCTGAACACGATGAGCCGGAGGAAGAAAACCCATGGCCTTATCTTAAAGCTATGTTCGACTTTGTCGGAGTGAAAAAGACATGTCAGCGATCGCTGTTTTTTTTTTTTTTTGCTTCGCGGCCGCAATGCCCCCCCCCCCATGCCGCCAATATTATTGGACCCGAAAAGTGAGTGGGTCTGGACCCACCCTCTTATAATGGTGGCGACGCCAATGACCATAACGTTATATGATTGAAATGTTAGCCACTCACCAAAGTTACCCTCTCGACCCCCTTGCCTTGTTATGACACTGACACGGGTCCTTAGTTAATTGATTGATTGATTGATATTTTTATTAAAAGTCAGCATAGGAAAGGTACAGTTTCATGACAGTACAGTAAGGTCAACTAAAAGGATGAACACCACAACAACGCTTTTAGGCAGAAATGTGGTAAGAATTATCTGGAATCAATGGGGGTACATGTATTAAAATTGAATTATTGTTTTGGGAATGCGACAATTCAAACAAATATTATTGAAACTGACATCATTGTCGTCTTTGATGATTCCATTCATTTTCTTTCCATTTTTATAGATTTTGGGGAAGGCTTGGTACAGTAGGCTATAACAGAATGGTTCTACAGGCAAGCACATCAGTGCAGGTGTTCCAAAGAGTTTTCTCTGAAACAAGAGATACAAGGTAGTATATAAAGTTGTAAAATGACTAATTCAGTCAGGTCCATTCTCGTCAAAGATTAAAAAAAATAGGAAAATAGGAATTTACTCTTACTCTTACTTTTACTCTAAGTACATTTAAAAGCATTTACTCTTGAATATTTAAGTACATTTAAAAGCAAGTACTTTCTTACTCTTACTCAAGTAATGTATTGACTGGGCTACTCTTACTTGTAGCGGAGTAAATTTTGACCAAGAGTATTTGTACTCTTACTCAAGTACTGGGATCCAGTACTCTGTCCATCTCTGCATAAACGCATGTACCAGCACAGGAGAGCCAGCTCATCAGGTAACGATTCAGCAGTCCACCTACACCTGAAGGACAAAGGACACTATTTTGAGGACAACAACGTCCAAATCTTAGCCAGAGAAGACCGATGGTTTGAAAGAGGAGTTAAGGAAGCCATCTATGTCAGACTGGAAAAACCTTCACTAAACAAAGGAGGTGGACTGAGATTTAATTTGCCATCTATTTACAATACAGTTTTAACTTCTGTCCCCAAAAAGTTTCATTCTCATTCACACCTTGAAACTGGAGCCTCAGACGGACAAGAGTCGTTAGAGAACCATTCATAGGGAAAAGGACAGGGACCAAAAAAAACAAAACAAAAACAAAACAAAACAAAAAAACAGTCCCCCCTCACAACAGGTAAGTACCCAGTCGTTAGTGGGAATAGCTGCACCAGTTTCAGGTTATGAGCATAACAAGCAAGGTTTCTCAGGAGGAGTTCCTATTTAAACCTCAGACTTCCCACCAGGCCCTCATAACTGAAGAAGCTACTCGGATGAGTGGTGAAACGTCTTCTCCAAAATCTACAAGTCCAGTTGCCTTTTTTGAAAACTTTTTTGGATTACCATGACCTGGATGCCTGAGAACCTTCACAGACACATCTTTAGGCTTAATGTTTTGTTTGTGTTTACATTTTTTCAGGTTTGTGCCCTGATTTGAATCCTCATACCACCTGACCACCTGTCACTCAATTTCAAAGCCATAAAATTCACAGTTCAGCCATAACATTATGACAAGAGACATAACACTTTTTTTACTTAAGTAAATAACACTTTAGTATCCCGATTTTGAGGCTTATCCCGGCTTTGAGCATATTCGGGATATGGTGTTTACATGGAACACAGAGAAACCAGAGGGGTATTGCACAAAACTAGGATAAGGGATTAAGCCGGGATATGTTGATTATCCCGGTTTAATTTAGCCTCAAGTCGGTTGCATGAAAGCAGCTCAAACTTAACCCGGCTAAGTTACTATGGTGATTTATTCTCTGCAGCTAGCCTGCTCCAGACCAGGCTAACAGCCAGGCTAAGATTAATCCTGGTGATTCACCTGTATTTCCACCGTCAATCCTGTGAGGATTTAATGTGTTTTACAGCATGACCATGGTCTTTCTAAGTATGTTGCATCATTTTAATTATCCTGTATTAAAATATTACATATTTATAGTAATTTCTCATTTCATTTAAATCTGTTGGCTGTTTGTAATTGCACTAGTCTTTTTATATTGATTTAAGTGGTAGTATTATTACTCAGGCCAAGTGTTATTTGAAATTGTCAAATTGCCGTCAGAGGTTTCATAAATATGTGTTTTATTGCAGTAACTGAGATTACAAAACACAGCTGATGAAGTTGCAAAGGTGTTTTCAATGAAATCTGTGACAAGGGCAATATACACTCACCGGCCACTTTATTAGGTACACCATGCTAGTAACGGGTTGGACCCTCTTCTGCCTTCAGAACTGCCTCAATTCTTCGTGGCATAGATTCAACAAGGTGCTGGAAGCATTCCTCAGAGAGTTTGGTCCATATTGACATGATGGCATCACACAGTTGGCGCAGATTTGTCGGCTGCACATCCATGATGCGAATCTCCCGTTCCACCACATCCCAAAGATGCTCTATTGGATTGAGATCTGGTGACTGTGGAGGCCATTTGAGTACAGTGAACTCATTGTCATGTTCAAGAAACCAGTCTGAGATGATTCCAGCTTTATGACATGGCGCATTATCCTGCTGAAAGTAGCCATCAGAAGTTGGGTACATTGTGGTCATAAAGGGATGGACATGGTCAGCAACAATACTCAGGTAGGCTGTGGTGTTGCAACGATGCTCAATTGGTACCAAGGGGCCCAAAGAGTGCCAAGAAAATATTCCCCACACCATTACACCACCACCACCAGCCTGAACCGTTGATACAAGGCAGGATGGCAGGACGCCAAATTCTGACCCTACCATCCGAATGTCGCAGCAGAAATCGAGACTCATCAGACCGGGCAACGTTTTTCCAATCTTCTATTGTCCAATTTCGATGAGCTTGTGCAAATTGTAGCCTCAGTTTCCTGTTCTTAGCTGAAAGGAGTGGCACCCGGCGTGGTCTTCTGCTGCTGTAGCCCATCTGCCTCAAAGTTCGACGTATTGTGCGTTCAGAGATGCTCTTCTGTCTGCCTTGGTTGTAACGGGTGGTTATTTGAGTCACTGTTGCCTTTCTATCAGCTCGAACCAGTTTGGCCATTCTCCTCTGACCTCTGGCATCAACAAGGCATTTCCGCCCACAAAACTGCCGCTCACTGGATATTTTTTCTTTTTCGGACCATTCTCTGTAAACCCTAGAGATGGTTGTGCGTGAAAGTTTCTGAAATACTCAGACCAGCCCTTCTGGCACCAACAACCATGCCACGTTCAAAGTCACTCAAATCACCTTTCTTCCCCATACTGATGCTCGGTTTGAACTGCAGGAGATTGTCTTGACCATGTCTACATGCCTAAATGCACTGAGTTGCCGCCATGTGATTGGCTGATTAGAAATTAAGTGTTAACGAGCAGTTGGACAGGTGTACCTAATAAAGTGGCCGGTGAGTGTAGTATATATCGGTCCAACTCCCATTCACCTGTTTCCTCTTCATAATGGCTTGCCCCTTTATTGGAGGATGTGTTGGATGAGGAAGCCCTAATCCTCAGACTGTACCACAGATGGTCTGTGTTACACTGAGATGGTTTGCAAGTGGGAGCTTCCTTTATTCTGTTGATGATGCAGAGAACCTCAATAAAGGAACCATTTGCTGCACAGTGAGACGTGTTTGTCTGGCACTGAAATCATTTAGCAACATATTCATCACCTTCCCTGGCCACAGAAGACCCCTCTACATCAATAAGCAGTTTTACATGATTTCAGGTCACCTCAATTTCTTTTTTTTTTTATTTATAGTTTTTATTCAAAGCAAGGTACAGTACACTTTTATAACATCCAATACCTTTGTTATAGGGAGTAAGTGTCACACGAAACGAAACAGAGTCTGATATTACTCAGTCAACTGAGTAATATCAGAACAATTTCTCACTTTCTAAAATAGAGCATAGAAAAAATTAAATAAATAAACAAATAAGTAAATAAAATAATATATATATATGTATATATATATATGGCCAAGATGAGGCATAATACCTTCAATAAGAACATTTAAAAACAAAAAAAATAAATACAAAAATAAATAAGTAAATAAATAAATAACCAAATAAACAGATGGAGACAAAACAGCCATGATCTTGCAAGTGTGTTTTTTTTTCTTTTTTTTAAAACTAAAATGACAAAGACAAAATCCAAATAGTTGACTATAACTAACTGTCTGATACTGTATTCTTAACTCTGTAGTACTTTTTTATTTTCCAATTTTACTTTTACTTTATTTAGTTATTTATTTACTTTCTTTACCCCCCAAACAGTACTATATTTAGTTAGGGTATTACACAGTACCGGCACTAAAAGAAAATAAATAAATAATGAGAGTGCTAAAAGTACAACCTTAATCACTTTTTTTTTTTCTTTTTTTCTTTTTCCCCCCCCCCCCTTCCCTCCCCACCTTCCAACGGGAGGTAGGGATGGGTGTTAATTAACTTCAGTAGAACAAATGAAACATATGAACTGGGGTGTGCGTTAGGAAAAACAGAGAGAAAAAAAAGAAAATATAAGTTAATTAGAGAATATCAACATATATGGGAGATTAGACTACCAGTGATAGGACTACATTCTTTCTGTGTGTTCAGATATGGGAATACCCCAATATTTTGTTGTTAATTATGGCTCAATCTGTTCTGTTCTTTCGGTTAGGTCGTCTTTTTTCAACAAAGGAGATCCACTTAGACCATATTTTATTAAATCTGTCCATCTGTAAATTTAGTGCGTGTGTTATTTTTTCCATTCGATATATGTCGTCAATTGTGTCCATCCATTCACTCACTGTGGGAGGTTCGGGGTGTAGCCAGTGTCTAGTGATATTTTTCTTAGCTACAGTAACCATAATTATGAAAAGATATCTATTAGTGTTTCTAGTAATAAAGTCTGATTTTCCTAAGATAAAGATTTCAAATTGTATGGGTATCCTTATATGAAATATCTCCTCCATTGTTTTATGGACCCCCAACCAGAAATTCTGCAATCTTGGGCATTTCCAGAACACATGCCAATGATTTGCATCTTGATCTCCACATCCTCTCCAGCATTTAGGTTCTTCCCCTGTATAATGAGATTTTTTCTTTGGAGTAGTGAAGAATCTCATCAGGCACTTCCACGCGAATTCCCTCCATGTATGTGCACTTGTGCATCTCCACAGAATTTCACAGTAGTTAAGCCATTCTTCTTTGGTTATGTCAAGCTGTCCCTCTTTTTCCCATCTATTTTTGATATATTCTGTTGTGTATGGTTTTTTTGTTAGGAGACCTTTGTACAACCTTGAGATGGCGCCTTTAATTGGTTCATTTGAGTATGACCTTAAGAATTCTTTTAATATTGCATCTTCAAGGTCTACGAGAAGCGTTTTATTGCATTTATCAAAATAATTACGAAGTTGCAAGAATCTGTAAAAGTCTTGCTGTTCTAAGGAGAATTCTCTTTTTAGCGTTTGGAAGTCTTTTAGTGTTCCTTTTTTTGTAAGTGAGTAGAATGTTGAAATCCCTTTGCTTGTCCAGGTTTTGAATCTGAGATCTAGTTGGTTTGGTTTGAAGTCAGGATCATATGCAATCCATCTGATGAGCCATAATTTATCCAGTAATTTGTAGTCTGTTTTGATTGTGTTCCAGATTTTAAGTTGGAACTTCAGCCATGGGTTTTTTAGTTTACTTATTGTTTGTTTTATTTCCTTATTACCTAACACTGCTTGGATTGGGGAATCCTTAATTAGGGTCTTTTCTATATCCTTCCATCTTGCGTTATACTCCCAATTACATAAATTTAGTAATGGCTTAATTTGAGTTGAGTAAAAGTAATTTCTTAAATGTGGGACTGCCATTCCGCCCTCTTTTTTGGGGAGTTGCAACGTTTTAAATCTTACTCTCGGTTTTTTCCCTTGCCAGATGAATCTTGAGAGAATTTTGTCCCACTCGTTGAATTGTTGGGAATTTATTTCGACTGGGAGAGCCTGAAACAGGTACAAAATCCTAGGAAGTATGTTCATTTTAATTGATTCTATTCTTTGCGTTAAACTCATAAATGGATTTGAGTTCCATCTTGCAATATCTGTTTTTAGTTTGCTTATAAGTGGGTCGTAGTTTATTTTTTTAGTTGTGGTTATATCTTTTGGTAGTAGAATTCCGAGATATTTTATTGCTTCCTGGTCCCATTTCATATGGAATTTCTTTTTAAGTTCTATTGGTGGGTTGTAGTTAAGATTTAGAATTTGCGTCTTTTGGATATTTAACTTGTATCCTGCGTATTTACCATACTGTTCTAGTAATTTAAATAATTCAGGGAGAGATTTAGTTGGGTCAGTAAGATATACCAAGATGTCGTCTGCGTACAGCGCCACCTTATGTTTGTCATTATTTATGTTAATTCCTTTGATGTTGTCTGTCTGCCTGATCCATTGGGCTAGAGGCTCTATGAAGAGAGCAAAAAGAAGCGGTGACATCCCACACCCTTGTCTTGTACCTCTTTCTAAATTAATGATCTTTGATAGATGTCCGTTTATTTTAACTCTGGCAGTAGGGTTGTTATATAATGAATTAATTGCGTTAATAAAATTTTTGTGGAATCCGAATTTCTCAAGGACCAGGTATAGGAACCCCCAGCTCACTGAGTCGAAGGCCTTCTCTGCGTCCAAACTGATCAGTAGGGCTTGTAATTTTTGTTCTTGAATATGGCTTAGTACATGTAGTGATCGTCTTATATTATCGTGTGTTTGTCTCTGTGGAACAAATCCGGTCTGATCTGTATGAATGAGCTGGGGGAGAACTTTTTGAATTCGTCTTGCGAGAATCGATGTGTATAATTTGTAGTCGATATTGAGAATTGAGATTGGTCTGAACGATCCGCATTCTAATTTATCTTTTCCTTCTTTGGGTATGACTGTTATAGTAGCCTCCTTCCATGTTGGTGGGATTTTTCCTTCTTTTAAAGCTTTATTGAATATATGAAGGAGGAATGGTTTTAGTTCGGTCCTGAAGGCTTTGTACCAGTCGGATGAGAATCCGTCTGGTCCAGGTGACTTGTTGGTTTTTAGCTTTGATATGGCTTTGTCTAATTCTTCTTCTGTTATTTCCGCCGTTAATTCATCATTTTGCTGCTCGTTTAAGGTGGGTAGGTTAATAGAGTTTAAGAATGTTTTAATATTTTCTTCTTCCTCTAATTGTGGTTGGGAATATAATTCTTTGTAATATTTTTGAAAGGCTGATTGTATTTCTTCTCTTTTATAAACCGGGTCCTTTGTAACTGGATTTCTGATTTTGTGAATAGTGCTGTCTGCTTTCTGTTTTTGTAATTTTCTTGCTAAGAGCTTTGCGAATTTTGGGCCCGTCTCGTAGTATTTTTGTTTTGTGAAGAACATTTTTTTTTGCGTTTCTTGGGCGTACCAAGTGTTTATCGCCTTCCTGACTTCTTTTAGTTGTAATTCAATATTCTGATTCGGGTCATTTTTGTGTTTCGTTTCAAGTTCTTCCAGTTCTCCAGTTAATTTTGCTAGAGTTTCTTGTCTTTCTTTCTTTCTTTTTGCACAATACGATATTATTTTCCCCCTGAAGACAGCTTTAAGTGTATCCCATACTATTTCTGAAGTAACTTCATTATTGTTGTTTTCTTGTAGAAACTGTTCTATTTCTCTTTTTATTTGTGTTTTGAGTTGTTGATCATTAAGGATACTGGAGTTTAATTTCCAGAGTGTATTTCTGGGGCTGTTATTTATTTGAATTGTTAACAGAACAGGGGCGTGATCAGATAAGTCAATATTTCCATGTTCACATTGCTGTACTCTATGGCGGTCCCTCTTATAAATAAAAAAATAATCAAGTCTCGAGTACACGTCATGTGGGTTAGAATAGTGAGTGTAGTCTCGTTCTGATGGGTGAACATCTCGCCATAGGTCAATCACCCCAAGTTCTGACATGAGAATCTTAATTTTTTTATGGATTGAGGTTTGTGAGAACAGTTTGGAAGAGTCTAGTCTTGGGTTAATTCGAATGTTCCAATCCCCTCCGCAGATGAGAATGCCTGTTGCTTCGGACATTAAATCAAATATTTTTCTATAGATTGCTATCTCACTGCCCGGGGGGATATAAACGTTCAGTATCGAAACTTCGGTGCCCTCTATTTTCCCTGAGATCAGTGAGTATCTCCCTTCTTTATCTTTAATCTCCAGAGTCTTCTCAAAGGGGAGTCTTTGAGATATTAGGGTGGCTACACCTCTTCTATTACCTGATTTGTATGATGAGTAGAATACTTTTGAAAAGCCCAGCCTCCCCAGTTTCTCGTGCTCAGTTAGGTCACCTCAATTTCAATGTGCAACCATTAGTTTCTAATTTGATCAGTTACAGTTATGGATACTAACTATTCTTTGTTAATGTCAGCACCTTGGATCGTATGTCGAACTCTGCCGTGTTTTCTAAATGATATCTTGTATAGTCAGGCGAATTCTCTGGTGTGCTGCCGGGAGACAAAGGAGTGGCTGTTGATGTTGCTCCCATCTTCCCAGTCAACATTAATGGCAGACTCATGAGGGAATTTTATCACTTCATTTTTGGATTTAGCCTCTTTAGTTAAAAGATCTTAAATGTCACTTTTTGGTGTGTGCATTTTGTTTAGCATTGGTGGTTCTCTTTTAAATTCTACTTGACATTCATGAAAGAGGGAGGACATCACAATGTTTTCTTTTTTTTTTTTTTATTAGGCAGTCCTCCTTTGTCTTGGTTGCTTGGATCCTGGAATAGAGAGAGCAAAAGCAACAAAGATTAAAACACTTTATTGCAGTTATGGTTACTGTGTACACTGAAATACTCACTTCTCTTCTAGCTTCTGGATTTCCAGGTCCAGTTTCCTGAGTGTCCGGCGTTTAATCTCAAGATCCAGCTCCATTTCTTGGAGCTCTCTGTTCTCGAGTCTAATTTTAATGTCTGCCAGCTCTATCTGTCTCTCCAGGTGCTTGCTGTACAGAGTTCTGACAGTTTGTGACGTCTATAAAAGAAATGTCAATTAGCACAGCAGGATTTGTGCATAATGTAGATTTACTTTGGACAATACTCACAATGTTACCAGGCTATTAGGAGACTGTAGCATCTGGGTCCTGTGACATATTTTCTATTAGCACCACATCACTGACTTCATATCCTTTATGGACTAAATAAACAGGATATTTCTATAAACTTGACATACCTCAAGCCTTCTGGAGTCCAGTGACACAGTCTCCTCATCTGCTGAAGTACAATAAATGGAGTGCCAGCTCCTCTGCTGGGGTCATATCCTGGCTGGGTGGGCCACCCCCTGTGCTACAATCATACAGACATGTCAGCAGACACCTAATCTATTCACTTCATTTGTTCAGCGTTATCTACTTTAAAGTCACTTACCAGCCTGCAAAATGTTCTTCTATTTCATTTTAATTTGCTGCCAGGTCATTTTATGTCCAGACAAGTTTGTTCTTTATAAAGGATAGAAAGATAAAATAGATAAAAATGTAACATGAGAAAAATAGATTAAACACACACATTGTGGATAATTGTTTGCACGTAATCATACTCTACATTTCCCGAGTAACTTGAAAAGTAACTCCTTTAGTCCTTTTTAATTGTAGCTTAATTATGACAGTTCCAATGGAGCACTGTTTATTAATTGTACAGTTTTGGACTACTTACGCATTAAGCCGGTCCGCTATTGTCTGTCTTGTCGCGGTCTTCTATTGAATCTTTCACTTCTTCGTAAAACTGCATCAGGAGCTGTTGTTCCGCGGGGAGGGCGCAAGATTTTTTTCGGAGCTCCTCTATATTATCCCAAATTTAGTTTATCATCTGTGAAAGTCCACTGAACATTGGCAAGATGAATGCACAAAAATTAAACAAAAGCGTTAAGGCAAAAACTGACACCAAAAAACCAGGACCTCTGTCAAACGGGGAAAGAAAAGAAAGTAGCCATGTGCTTGAGCATGACTATGCGATGGAGGTATCTGTGCAAAGTAAAAGGGGGCGCGGTGAGGACTCCACACCTTCAACGCCAAGTAAGAATTTGAATCCTGCAGAGAAAAAATCCAAGTCCTTAGACGATTGTGAGAACGATGAGGTATCCAATATCACAATACTGGAGGCGATACTGAAACTAGAAAAAAGAGTAGACGAGCGACTGGCTGATTTGACGATGCAGTCAAAGCAAAATAGCATTACGCTTGCTAACCTAGCTAAGGCTGTACAGTTTAACGCAGAAGAGATGGAAGAGTGTAAACAGAAAGTTAAGGAGCTGGAAAGACGCAACGAACAACTTTGCAAAGACAACAGCGATCTCAAGGAGCGAGTGAGAGAACAGGAGCGATACAGAATGAGATGGTGCTTAAGGATCAAAGGTTTGAAAGAGCAGCCAGATGAAGATATCAGAGCACATATTATCCAGATTCTTGGTGCTATTGCTCCATGCATGGAATCGAAGTTGGAGGACGCTGTGGATGTCGTGCACAGGCTGGGGAAAAAGATAGAGAAGAAGAACAGGCACATCATAGTTCTATTTACCCAAAGGCGGGTGAAAGAAGAGATTTGGCGTCAGAGCAAAGATGAAACGATCTGCAAGGAAAAGGGCATTCGTTTTGCTGAAGTGCTTCCACGGGAGGACTGGGAAGAGAGAGAAAGGCTTTGGCCCCGAATTGAACAAGCTCGGCGTGAGGGTAAACGAGCCTTCTTTCGAGGCCCTCATGGATATAATTGATGGAAAGCGGATGGAGGAAGTCAGATGAATTCAAAGGTGAACTCAAATATGCCTAAGAATATGCTGGACAGTGGATATTCTAAAGGGATAGAGCTCTTATGAAAAGTTACCGTTTAGGCTACTTAGCTACTGAGTGGGTTGATTGACAAGTTTTTGTTTAATTTTGTTGTGTTTACTATTCATGGTAAATGTTAAAATTTCATTTGGTTCTTTAAATGTTAGGGGCTTGAAAGACATTGTTAAGAGAAAGGCACTTTTTTTATTCTGTAAGGGGCAGAAGAAGTTTCTACAAGAGACTCATTCTTCTGTTGCTGATGCACCCTTTTGGTCCAATCAATGGGGTGATAAGATTCTTTTTAGCAATGGATCTAATCGCTCTGGAGGTGTGGCTATATGTTTTAACAGATATCCAGGGAAAATCTTAACACACAGAGCTGATGTGGAGGGGCACTGGTTAACAGTGGTGTTGAAAAGTGAAAGCTTACTGCTTATTGTCACAAATGTGTATGGGTACAATAATGATGGTCAGAACAAAATGTTATTGCAGAACATTACTAATGTTGTAGCAGAACTGAAAATGTTGTATCCCACTGATCATATTTTAGTAGGAGGTGACTGGAATATGACACCTGATGAATGGGTTGATAGGTGGCCCCCTCGCTTAGGAAGGTCAAAGTGTAATGACTGGGTTAATAGTTTTGTGACAGAAAACAATTTAATGGATGCTTGGCGGGTATTTAATCCCAGAGTTGAGAGTTATTCATGGTTCAAGCCTAATGGCGGATGCAAATCGAGAATTGATTACTGGATGGTGAGCGATAATATTCTGAAGTGCACTTCTCAGTCTAAAATCTCCATAGCGCCCCTGACTGATCATTGCTTTATAGATCTTATATTAGAACCCACAAGGAAGGAATTTAGAAACAAAGGATATTGGAAAGTTAATGCCCATTTGTTAAAAAACGAAGATTACTGTGAAAAGATAAGAGGAATAATAAGAGAAACTGAAAATAATGACTATTGTCGGTAATACGTATGTGCATTTGGGAATTTACTAAATTCAAAATCAGAGAATTTTCTGTAAACTATTCTAAGGACTTAAACAAAAAAAAGAAGGATTATGAATGTGAGTTGCTTCAAGAAATTACTCAGTGTTGTAGTAAGAGTGAACTAAATAGCCAGGAGAAAAACAAACTGATGGAGTTACAAACCAAACTAGATGATTTATATCTTGAGAGGGCCCAAGGTGCTTTTATAAGGTCACGAGCCAAATGGATTGAGGCAGGTGAGAAGAATTCCTCATATTTTTGTAACTTGGAGAAAAGTAGACAACAAAGGAACACAATCACAAGTCTTGTGTTAAATGGAATTGAATGCAAAGATGTAAGGAGGATAGAAAATGAAGTATTCACTTTTTACTCTAAGTTATACTCATCAGATTATTCAATAGAAGAAGCTGATGATTTCTTGGATAAAATCCGGAATGATATCCCAGTTATTGAGGATTCTTTCAAAGAGCTGTGTGAGGCAGAGATTAGAATTGAGGAATTGGATACAGTTATTATGAAGATGGCTGCAAATAAATCTCCAGGGACGGATGGGCTCACTGCTAATTTTTATAAGTTCTTTTGGAATGATTTAAGATGTTTACTGCTTAAAGCTTTAAAAGAATGTTTAAACAGGAAAGAACTGATGTCAAGCATGAAACAAGGACTGATTACACTGATTCCAAAGTCAGGTAAAGATAAAAGAATTTTAGACAATTTAAGGCCGATAACTTTATTGAACACAGATTACAAGATTCTATCTGGGGTTATTGCTGCGAGGTTGAAGAAAGGCTTATCTAATATAATTAGTGAGACTCAATCAGGATTTTTGAAGGGAAGATCAATTCACAATAATGTCAGGTTAGTGTTGGATCTCCTAGACTACAATGACATGCTTCAAGAGAGTGGGTATATTTTATTTTTAGATTTTTATAAAGCTTTCGATTCGGTTGAGCATAATTTCATACTGAAGACGCTGAAATGCTTTGGGTTTGGAGAAAAGTGTATAAAGACTGTGGGGATGTTGTACAACAAGATCAATAGCTCTGTGTCTTTGGGACAGGGCACTTGTTCCAGATTTGAAGTTAACAGAGGTATACGTCAGGGATGCAGTTGCTCACCATTGCTGTTTATTATGGTTGCAGAGTTGTTAGCTGTTTACATGAAGAACAGTTGTATTGAGGGGTTAACTGTAATGGGTAAACAGATGATAATAAGTCAGTTAGCGGACGACACAACTTTATTTTTGAAAAATGAAAGTCAATTTCCGTTAGCCTTGCAAATGATCAGTCAATTTTCCAAGGCATCCGGCTTAAAGCTAAACTTAAATAAATGTGAAATAATGCCATTACATGAGTGCCCCCTGCAGTCAATATGTAATATAGTGATAAAAAGTGAGGTGAAATACACTATATTACCAAAAGTATTCGCTCACCCATTCAAATGATCAGAATCAGGTGTTCTAATCACTTGGCCTGGCCCCAGGTGTATAAATTCAAGCACTCAGGCATGCAGACTGTGAAACAAGACATTTGTGAAAGAATGGGCCGCTCTCAGGAGCTCAGTGAATTCCAGCGTTGAACTGTCATAGGATGCCACTTGTGCAACAAATCCAGTCGTGAAATTTCCTCGCTCCTAAATATTCCACAGTCAACTGTCAGCTCTATTATAACAAAATGGAAGCGTTTGGGAACAACAGCAACTCAGCCACGAAGTGGTAGGCCACGTAAAGTGACGGATAGGGGTCAGCGGATGCTGAAGCGCATACTGCAAAGAGGTCGCCGACTTTCTGCACAGTCAATTGCTACAGAGCTACAAACTTCATGTGACCTTCAGATTAGCCCAAGTACAGTACGCAGAGAGCTTCATGGAATGGGTTTCCATGGCCGAGCAGCTGCAGCCAAGCCACACATCACCAAGTGCAATGCAAGGCGTCGGATGCAATGGTGTAAAGCACGCCGCCACTGGCCTCTAGAGCAGTGGAGACGCGTTCTCTGGAGTGATGAATCACGCTTTTCCATCTGGCAATCTGATGGACGAGTCTGGGTTTGGAGGTTGCCAGGAGAACGGTACATTTCAGATTGCATTGTGCCAACTGTGAAATTTGGTGGAGGAGGAATTATGGTATGGGGTTGTTTTTCAGGAGCTGGGCTTGGCCCCTTAGTTCCAGTGAAAGGAACATTGAATGCTTCAGGATACCAAAACATTTTGGACAATTCCATGCTCCCAACCTTGTGGGAACAGTTTGGAGCGGGCCCCTTCCTCTTCCAACATGACTGTGCACCAGTGCACAAAGCAAGGTCCATAAAGACGTGGATGACAGAGTCTGGTGTGGATGAACTTGACTGGCCTGCACAGAGTCCTGACCTGAACCCGATAGAACACCTTTGGGATGAATTAGAGCGGAGACTGAGAGCCAGGCCTTCTCGACCAACATCAGTGTGTGACCTCACCAATGCGATTTTGGAAGAATGGTCAAAAATTCCTATAAACAGTCTCCTCAACCTTGTGGACAGTCTCCCAGAAGAGTTGAAGCTGTAATAGCTGCAAAAGGTGGACCGACATCATATTGAATTCTATGAGTTAGGAATGGGATGGCACTTCAGTTCATAGAATGAGTAAAGGCAGGTGAGCGAATACTTTTGGTAATATAGTGTACTTAGGCATTGTTATCTGTAAAGATAGAACAGTATCTGACAAAAAGAATGTAGAAAATAACATTGATAAATGTAAATCAATTCTAAATACATGGCTGCAGAGCGATATCTCTATATTTGGAAGAATTTTGTTAACAAAGATGGACAGTCTATCCAGACTAATATATCCAGCATTCTCTTTACCCATCTTACAGACAATGATCAAAACCATTAACAATATTAATTAGTGCCGAGTGCCTACGACACGAGGCCACTCTTGATCTTCTGCGTGTTTCTTTGCAGTTTTATTTTTCATTTTCCGCCCTTTTTCGCCGATTAATGCGGCCCGAACCGGCCAGAGGACCCCAACACATGATATATCGAAACGTGTGTTTTGATCCCGAATCCTATGCTATTACTTGGATAAGCGATCGGTGAGTTTTTCGCGAATTTATTCGCCGATCGCTTATCCAAGTAATAGCATAGGATTCGGGATCAAAACACACGTTTCGATATATCATGTGTTGGGGTCCTCTCACCGGTTCGGGCCGCATTAATTGCCGAAAAAGGGCGGAAAATGAATAATAAGTAATAAAACTGCAAAGAAACACGCAGAAGATCAAGAGTTGCCTCGTGCCTATGGCACTCGGCACTAATAAAACTGCAAAGAAACACGCAGAAGATCAAGAGTGGCCTCGTGTCATAGGCACTCGGCACTAATAAAAAGATTTGGAGATTTTAAATGTAAACTAGAAAATTCCCGCAGAAATTTTTAAAGTGCCGAGTGGGCTGTTGCCATTAGCTGCTAATGTTAGCAATTAGCGTGATGCGCTAGCCACTAACTTAGCATTAGGTTAGTGTTAGCATGTCTCTTTAGACACTAAAAATTAAATACATTCTAATTGTTAGCATGCTAATGCTAACATGCTAATTGGTAATATGCTATTCGCCAACATGCTAATGCTGCCACTAATGCAACCACCAATTCGTAGCCACTAAAAATTAGCATTAGCCGCTAATGTTAGCAATTAGCATGAGGCGCTAGCCACTAATTTTAGCATTGGTTTAGTGTTAGCATGTCTTTTTAGACACTAAAAATTAAATACATGCTAATTGTTAGCGTGCTAATGCTAACATGCTAATTGCTAATATGCTATTCGCTAACATGCTAATGCTGCCACTAATGCTACCACCAATTTCTAGCTACTAAAAATTAGCATTAGCCGCTAATGTTAGCAATTAGCATGACGCGCTAGCCAATGACAGACAGACACCTGTCATTGTTCAACTTGGGTGCCAAAAGCCAAAATGGCCGCCCCACAGACCAGTTACTTCAGTTAGAAGTTTCCAGAGTGGGCTGTTTCCATTAACATTGCCCCAAAATGGCCGCCCTACAGACCAGTTACTTATGTTTTCCCGCCTCTTTCTGTGGAGCCCCTGGTTGCCATGGTTACCAGTTTGAATATTAGTTAAAAAAACGACTAGAGTGGGCGAAAATGCTGAAACCACGGCCTCGAACAGGAAGGCCTTGTGGCCAAACCGTGTGTCCAATCGTTGAACCGACTTCACTTTGGGCATCTTGAGGCTTTCCTGAACGTCTAGATATGCAGTTTGTGGGTAAAATGTAGAAATGTGAGCTATTTAAAGCGATTTAAAACAAAGGATTGCTTCTGCTTTCCTCCACAAATTTAACATTGCAGTCTATGGAGCGAGGAAGGGGTTTGCTGGCGCAGCTTTGCGTCTCACGCCAAAACTATAAGACTTACAGCTTTAGCAGACAAATTGTGAGCGAGAAGACAAATTTTCCTACGTTTCTATGTATAAATTATGTCTGTGGTGTGAAAGTTGTGGCCACGGGAGCAGTTTCTATTTTATTTTTTGCCTAATGTTCTTCTCTCCTCTCCACTCTATGTGTGGGTGTCACCCCCTCTAGCGGGAACATTCCGCGCAATACACATCCATTATAAACCCCCGAAATTTGAGTAAAACCCTACACCGCTTTGAGGCTTCATAGTTTAAAAACGGTAAAAGGTGTCGATAAGTGAAGGGAATCTCTGAAGAGAAGACAAGAGTGTCTACGTTTTAAAGTTTAAATGAAGTCTCTGGGTGAAAGTATGCCAGAGCAGTTGATTGTAGAAAATGCCTGTTGATTTTTCGGGGTCTCCCATTCATTTCAATGGGAAATGAATGGCCAACCGACGAAAAAATGACGAATTTTTTTTTTTTTTTTTAAGTGAAATAATTGAATTTTCCTTAAGCATCACTGAGTCTCCGCTATTAACATCAGCCATCTTGTCTCTTAGAACGAGTTACAGCTGTGGCGCGAATGCTTCCTGATTGACGTGATTGATTGATGAATTGTCCAATCATGCTAAGAGTAAAAAAATAGAAAACAATGCCATTGGTCTGGGCGCAGAGAGCTGCGCCCTAGAATCAAATTTTCATGCGCCAATGAAAAGCTGTATCTGCTCGTAAACAGTAAAAAAGTTTGCCAGCTCTCATAGACTCCAGCATGACCGGCGCCCTTGACCTGGAGGAGGGCTTTATATTGAATGGCAAATCGCAAGCTTAGCCTAAAGTCAGACGCATTTAATGGTTGCTGGCAGTGTGGCAGGTGGCAGACTAAAGCATAGTTTCTTCATGTTTTCTGTCAGTGCATGAGAACATTGGATCAGAATATTTGCTCTATAATTAAGTGTTTTCTCTTTTCAGGCCATGAAACACGCAATGGGCAAATAAATGTGTGAAACAGTCTTACGTGCAAGTTATTGTGACAGATTTCATCACACATTCTTTGACCATCTCTGATGTCAAGTTGCTGAATGGGTTCATCGGGTATCTGCTCCTCAATAGCAGGAACTAATTCATTGCGCAACTTTGCCATGTTGTGCAATATGGCACACACAACAATAATGTTGCATGCCCTTTCAGGACTGACCCTCAGCCGACGCAGACACTGAAACCTCTCCTTGAGAATCCCGAATGTCATTTCAATTTTAACTCGGGTTCTGCTGTGGGCCTCGTTAAATCTGGTTTGAGTGTCGGAAGGCATGGGTATCCTCTATCCCCCAGAAGATACCCATCAATTTCCCCTGTAATTGCACTGATAACATTAAGTTAGAGCCTACGCGTTAATTAGCCTGAAGTGGATCTGATAATATTTGCATAAGATAACGCATCCCCTTGAAATCTGTTGCTCAAATTAGATTCCAGGTACATCCTGGCATCGTTCACTGACCCTGGCCATTTCGCCTCCACGTTCCATGTGTCCACGACACAATGTTGCTCGCGCAGATTTCCTGCGCTCAATCTCCAACTCTCCCTCTTGCTCTCACAGAACATGTGCGCTCACGGAATTCTGCTCTGCTCGCGGATGTTTGGCGTATCAACGCTGTCAGCCAATAGAAGGCCGGCTGGTAGTGACCAATCAGATGATCCCTGTTTGTATACGGGTGCGTTGGCTGTTTTTCGAGGAGCGTCGCATACGGGCAGGCACTCTTTCAACAGGTTTTATCCACTGCCTATCCCCGGGGCAGTAATAAATGTGATTTCTTTTATTTGTTGGACCACTGTTCGAATAAAATATCATTCAACACATACAAGAGCGTCCGAGCTTCTCATTAAAATGGCTATATTGTATAATAATAGCCGCATCGAACACTGCTCTTTGCGGTGTGCTGGTGCAGAAAAATGTCACCATCCTGAAGCTAGCGGGACGATTCCCGACGATTCATTTTGATGAAAACTGTAAACTGTTTATTTGATCATATACCTTGTATTAAACATGCATGGACACCATACGAAATATATTTAGATAACCCAAACATCATGCTTATTAATGACCTAAGACTTAGGTCATTAATACATGTGGTCTGCGAGCCATACCTCAGCTTGACAATTCATTTCATCAACAATGACTGGGTTCTGAAAAAAAGATGTCTGGAAACGGCGTATTTCCCCGAAGACCACACAGGGGTGTTAATAGCAGAAGGCTTGAAGGAGGCACTGTTGTCCTGGAATCTGACTGAGGAAAAAATGGTGTGCATCACCACAGACAGTGGGACAAATATAGTGAAGGCAACTTCATTAAACAATTGGACACGGCTGCAGTGGTTTGGCCATCGTTTGCTCTCAGCAATTGGTGAGTAGAATTCTATGTTGATTCATGTTAACTTATGTAATTAGCCAATAGACCAACGTGATAAAAGTTTATGCATGTTTTTGTTGTTGTCTTCATTATCACTGTTGTTGTTATTAATATTATTATTGGAAGCAGCTGTACTTACTGATGTTGACAACCTTGATTTTTCTGTTATTAGTTATTCACACTGTATTCACACTTGTATTTCTGCAGGTGTCGCAGGGAAGGATAAAAGAGTGGAAAGGTTGTTGGTGTGTGTAAGAAAGTGGTTTCTGCCTTCTCCTACTCATGGAAAAAAAGAGGGAGCTTTTTAAAGCTCAGGAACACCTCCATCTCCCAAAACACCAGCTGGTCACAGAATCACCAACCAGGTGCGGCTCAAGACAGAAGATGGTGGCAAGGGTCCTTGAACAACTAAAGGCAATAACTGAAATTTTGTCTTCAGACAAAAACAACAGGCACCTGATCCCTACATGGCAGGACACTGACGTTCTTGAGTCACTGCATGAGGCCTTAGCTCCTCTTCTGGAGTTCACAGACTCCCTTTCTGTGAGTCATATGTGACAGTCTCCTATGTGAAGCCAGTGCTCCACCTGTTCCATACAAATTTGCTGAAGGAAAAAGAACAGGACACTCAATTCACAAAAGAGCTGAAGACCACGATAATGGCCTATCTTGATGAGAAATATGCCGACTCTGCAACAGATGATTGTGGATCCTAGATTCAAGACACAGTACATCAGCCCGGAGAAGGTAGAGGCAGTGTCTGAAATATTGGATGAAGACCTAGGCCGATCACGGTCAGAGATTTCAGAGGGAACAGCCGACCAGGGTGCACACCCAGTGCGACCACTGGGTGTGAAGAAACAACGCAAATCATTAGGTAGTTTCTTCAAAAAACAAAGTCAAGAAGATGAAGAAGATGCCACGCCTCTCACTGAAAGGCAAAAAGTGGAAAATGAGCTGGAATGCTACCTGAACGGTAAACGGTAAATGGCCTTGCTTTTATATAGCGCTTTTCTACCTATTGGTACTCAAAGCGCTTTTACAGTCAGAGACACATCTACCCATTCGCGCACACATTCACACACCAGTGCCACGCACTGGGAGCACCTGGGGGTTCAGTGTCTTGCTCAAGGACACTTCGACATGTGGCACATTCCGGGGATCGAACCGCTAACCCTCTGGTTCGTGGACAACCCGCTCTACCTACTAAGCCACAGTCGCCCCGACTCACTGCCTTGATACAGACAGTGAGTCTGACCCCTTGGAGTGGTGGAAAGTACATGAGCACAACTTTCCAAGAGTGTCCCAGCTTGCCAAAAATTACTTGTGCATTCCAGCCACCAGCACCCCCTCTGAAAGGATTTTTAGTACTGGGGGTAACATTGTTACATGTACCAGAGTAGCCTTAAAATCTGACATGGTGAACCAGTTTGTTTTTCTTGCCCAGAATCTGAAGTGAAGCCATGGTTGGATAGTGCTTGCGTGAGTTATTTTTTCATATACTGGTTTGATGTCACTTAACATATTTTTAACATATTTTATATCTGTATAAAACATTTTACTCCTAGTCACTTTCCATTTTGATATAGTTTTCATATTGTATGTTCAATGTATGTTTACTGCTACTGGATGCTTGAATTTCCCCCGGGATTAATAAAGTATCTATCTATCTATCTATCTATCTATCTATCTATGACTGGACTGGGTAACAGGATTGTTTCATGCCACAGATGTTCAGACAGCAAGTTTATTTGATTTACATGTTTACAAAATACTTAGATATTTTAAAATAATTTGTTAGACATGTTTGTTTATTGTTCCTTATTGAACAATAAATGTGAAAAAGAGATATTCATTGCAACTGTTATTTATTTGTATATGTTACATATACCAATATATGGCCTTAAAGCCTGAGAAGGTGAAACAGTTTTCTTTGCAGTGAAACCATATTGAGTTGTTTTTGAATTATTTTTATAATGTTATGCTGGTTTGATACTTGTTACATGTCAAAGATGTTAGTTCTACCTCTGGTGTGCACTATTTTTTTATTTACAAAATACTTTGCACATTTTTTTGGATTAAGCTTTTGCACCTTGACCAGTATGTTTATTTATTTGATGTTTTTTGATAGTTGTGTTGCCATCTTTATGAAGGTTAAAGGTTACTTTTAAAACAAACACATTTAAATTCAGCCTTTTTTTTTCTCCTGGCCCTCACTTTGAATAGGTTAAAAAATATTAAATAATTATTGATATCGACTGATATGAAACACTTATATCGTGATACAGCTTTCAGCCATATCGCCCAGCCCTAGAGGAGAGAGTGGCAGAAAGGTAAAACAACAGAACAGCCCTTTAACTCCTGACAGGAAAAGGAGGGCAGAAGCAGTGAGAGAGAAAAAACAAGAAAAAAAGAAAAAGATGAATTAACAAATGAGTGACACCTGTGATCCGGGAAGGAGGAAGCAACTGACACAAACAGTAAGGAGACCAGAGATGAGTGTGAGTGAGAGGAACAAAGAAAAAGCAATCCAAGTTCATTTAAATTTAACTGCTATTTTTTAAAAAGAGTAAAATAATAATAATAAAAAAAGTTAACCAGTTGGATTTACTGAAGGACTTTTTAAACCCATGGCCTGAGGATCCCCGGAGTCTGTAGGAGGAATAAGTTGCCTGTGTGCCCTGCCCCTGCATACTTGGACCCATAACTGCCTGGGCTGGAGACAACCCCAGTAGAGCCAAGTACTGACTGTCACTCTCCAGCCTTCACCTCTGTCCCTTTAAAACCAAAAAAAGCCCCTCAACCGTTTCCCCTGTAATCCACTATTCTCTCTTCACACTCACTACCACACACGCACGCTCTACCCACCTGAAGTTGGAACTGAACTGGACTACCACACACACACACACACATGCTCATACACACCTGAAGCTGGAAATGAACTGAACAAACAACCTAAAACACACAGCTCTCTTTTTGGACTTTCATTTCTTAAAGTGATTTTTTTTGGTGTTGTTGTTGTTTTGTTGCTGTGTTGCCATGATTTGTGTTAAATGAGTAAACTGTGAATGGTGACGTTTTTGTTTAACCCATATTTTGCCTGATTAACTTTACAAGGAAAATAAATTAATAGATTTTGATTTGTAGTTTGGATTTGGGTTGCAAATTATCTGTTGCTTCTTTGAAGTAACATAAATATGCTTTATATATTAAATGCTTTTCAATTTATATTCACACTTCACATGTTAATTTCTTCACAGATATCCTTTCTGTGGGTAGGTTTAAGAGTTAGCTGGTCAATTTATATAGGTTACCCACACACTTACATGACTAATTTAATTTGACAGGTTCTACTTTTTATTAATCTCCTGTCTGGCGCCCAACTACTAGTTTGTGTGTATAACTGTTTTTAGTCCCTATGCTATCTGAAATCCTTATGTGTTGCGTGTATATGTATGATGTTGTTTTGAAATAACATTAATCTGTTTTTTAGTATGAATTTCCTGCCATTAGCACAGTGTATTTGTTGGATCCTATGGCTAATAAATTG
Organism: Planiliza haematocheilus; assembly: GCA_005024645.1. Lineage (NCBI taxonomy): Eukaryota > Metazoa > Chordata > Actinopteri > Mugiliformes > Mugilidae > Planiliza > Planiliza haematocheilus. Next base: position 868,960 of record SRSE01000582.1, on the reverse strand, counting down.
GAGCAAGCAGAGCAAGAATACGGCATGTCAGCAATATCCCCTCATAACCGTCCAGCTTAATTTTTTTTTTTTTAATTGCCTGAAAAATTAACAATATCACACCGAGGTCCTAAAGAAGCAGTCAGTCATCCTAAACAAAGGAAGGGCGTCTCAGGGAAATATACATTTTCCATTCATTCCAGATGTCTTCAAATTTAGATTGTTGGAGTCTCACTGACAATGTAATTCTTTCTATCACAAATATATCATAAGTAATATCATGCCATTCGTCTATGCCCGGGATGTCTGGTTTAAGCCATTTTTTTGTAATTGCTTTCCTTGCAGCTAGACTCAGTATTCCAAATAAATATTTAGTTTTAACACTTAGAGTAATTGAGTTTACCAACCCAACCCAGTTAAATGTAATGTCCATTCCAAATATAATCCCTAGTTCTATTTAAATCTTCTGCCAGAAAGTATTTGTTTTTGGACAGGCCCAGAACAGGTGATAATGATTAGCTTCCTGGGGACCACACAACCTCTAACAGCTGGAAGAACCTGAATGGTGGCACTGCTGTAAAAAAAATACCTAATAAGACATTTCCATCCAAATGATCTCCACAAGTTTGAGCATGTTATCCTCCACTGAAATCCACAATAGTTCGAGGTGCGTGTAACATTTTTGTCTTATGTAAATAGTGTTCATTGTTTTAATCTCTTGAAGTGCTTTATAGAGTATAGAAATCAGCTTATGTCTCGAGTCTGTCCTGTAGGCACTAATGAATATTTCTAGTAGACCATTTTTAAACGGCTTTTGATTTATTGACATCAGGCTGTTTAAATGATGGCGTACTTGAAGGAATCTAAAGAAGTCCCTATTATTAAGACCATGTAGGCTTTTCAGCATCTGGAAACTCTTAAGTGTTGCTTGGTTAAAAAATGTGCAATATGAGGACCAAGGTTAACCCATCCCTTATAATTAACATCCATCCCATTTTGGGGCAAAATCCAGATCGTAACAGCACCAGTTCAGGATCTTTGCCTCTTTTATGTTTTCAAGGATAAGTTGATCAATTTATATCCTGTTTCCATCAATTTTTTAATTAGTCTTTTATCTCCTAATCTTTCTTGAATTGACAGTGTCCCAGATATGTTATTTCAATTTCTTTCCATCTTTCCTTATAATCTGAGACACAACAACAAAACAGGATCCTTAACTGGGCTGATATGTAGTAGTCTTTTAGACAGGGAATTGCCAGACCACCGTTATGTTGTGCCAGTTGGAGAGTTTGGAATCTTATCCTTGTTTTTTCCCTTGCCAGATGTAACACAATATCAAGCTATCCCATTCATTATTTAGTAGTACACAGGACAAGATGTTGCAATCCATTGTGCCAGAATCCCAGGCAAAACACATTTAGAGGCCCTGTTCGACTAAGGGGCCCTACCAAACCTACAGTCATGTGATATGACAATTAACCTTTATTCTACATAGACTAAGTAAAAGCTGCTGGCTTGTAAGCCCACTGAGCAGCAGAGGATACTTCAAACATTGTAAAACATACGTAGCTAAACGCTGTTCTGCTCAGCAGAAAACCATGGCTACCAAGCAACATGAGCACAACAGGAACCTGACCTAAACAACAGCAGTATGCAGCATGTTATTGGGGTTTTCAAGTGGGCACCTCCTTTCACCGATGTTTCGTTAAGTTAGGCCCATGACACCTCGAGAAGGCTCAACAGTGATTTCCAGCATCCTGGAGTCACCTCCACACCACCACTGCACAACCCTGTCTTCCTCACCAATCGATGTCTATTAACAACTAATATAGCAACTAATAACCACTAGCCAAACACAAATATACCATAATTCGCCCCGTTGATGCGGGCTGAAACACGTAACAAACAAATCCGGTTGATGCGGGCTGGAAAACGTAACACACAAACAAATCTACTGTGAATCGCCCATTAATGCAGGCCAAAATACGTAACAAACAAACAAATCTATCATGATTCGCCACGTTGATAGGGGCCGAGACACGTAAGAAACAATTCACGTAACAAACAAATTGACTGTGGCCTACATGCGGCCATCCTTACCTTTAGCTAGTTCCCCAACTAACATGTTTTCTACGCACCCATAACCAGTTGCTCGCTCTCTCTGCTGACCGAGACATATTGCTAACCGCAGTCCTCTTGCTTCTTCCTCATATGCCCAGTTCGCTCAGAAGAGCAATCATCGACTTTGCCACAAATCCACGGCAGCCCACTTCTACCTGTATACATCACAGGCCCTGTCCGGAGAAACCCTCAGGTAGTGCAGGCACTGAAACCGAGATTTCAGAAGGCTGAAGGTCATCTCAATTCGAGCCCTTGTTTTGGTGTGTGCATGGTTGTAGGCCTGCTGTGGTGGGGTTTGGGGGTCCGCAAGGGGACCTGCTGCTGGGAGGCAGGCGTATCCTTTGTCTCCCAGCAGCACACCAGAGTATTCACCTGACAATACAAGATATAATTTAGAAAACACATCAGAGTTACACATACTATGTCCAAGGGGCTTACAGTACAAAAGAAAAGTGTGGCTTACCTTGTGAAAGACGCTCGTAAATTGGACTAGCCCGAAAGACTCTGGAGTCATGCTCTGAGCCAGGACACTTTGCCTCTAAATTGCTCACAAAGCAGTCAGCATCACAGATCATCTGAAATGTTAAGTTGTAACTAGGGATGTCCGATATTATCGGAGGGCCAATATTATCGGCCGATAGTGACTTAAAAATGTAATATCGGGAATTATCGGTATCGGGTTTTCATAACCGATGTTTGTTCTGTAGGCATCAGCATTTCCGAGTGTGCTTGAACGCAGCATGGGACGTTAACAGGCGCGTGCTTGATGACGTTTAACAACAACACGCTATTCTCTAGGTCGCTAACCGTGGCTAACAAGCTAGCTCGCCCGGTGTATGAGATGTCCGTGGTTTGGAAGTATTTCCAAGTGTCACCTACTAACAGTAAATTTGTGATTTGTAATGACTGTAAAGCAAAGGTGTTTATGAGAGGAGGAAACAAGGCGCCTTCCTTTAATACAGTGATCCTCACTATTTTTTTTCACAAGAGCCATATTGGCAGTGCAAAATCAAAAGGCGAGCCACTTTTACAACAACATACAAATTGGACATCCCACAAGAAATAAATAACACGGCCAACATTTTCATTTAAGACCAGATTTACTTTAACAAGCTCGTTTCTGTCTCTTTTTTTTATTAAAACCGGTCCATTTTGTGTTTTACGCTAGCTAGAGGAACGTGCGTTGCGGTCAAGTTTTGTAAACAATGCCACATGGCCACCTTCATTCGCGCTTTCCGTGATTCAGCTGCGTCAAATGTATTACAACTTATCGCCACGAGATGGCAGTTTAAGTAGCATTGCCGGTGAATAGTGGATTGCAATTGGGCAAGTGGCACTGTGATACTTAAGCTACCATGCCAATTATAGCTTGACGAGCCGCATGTGGCTCGCGAGCTGCGTAATGAGTACCTGTGCTTTAATACATCAAATTTGTTCACCCACCTCAAGAAGAATCATGTGGAGTTATACGCTACATTTGTCTTCCTTGTTTTGATATTGTCTGTACTGTTTGAGGCAAAATATTCTCTCTAAAAACACACAAAAAAGAAATAAATTGCACTTTTTTGGCACTTTTTTCGGTAACTTATTTTGCACAGACAGTGTTTACATTTGAAAAGCCATGTTGCATTTATGTTTGCATCCAGTGGGACATCGCAATAAAATTAGGCATTATGTGTTAATTCCATAACAGGTGATATGTTATGTTGTTACCTAACAATTTTGGTGTAAAATGATTGCATATATCGGTATCGGGTGATATCGGTATCGGAAATTAAGAGTTAGACAATATCGGATTATCGGATATCGGCAGAAAAGCCAATATCGAGCATCCCTAGTTGTAACATATTAAGGTCATTAAATGCACAGAATTAATTTCTGTAGGCCATAACCACAAATCACTCTTACCTGAACATTGATGCTGTGGAAGGATTTCCTGTTGATGTAATCTCCCTCATGTTCTCCTGAGGGATTACATGTGTGCAATCCACTGCACCAATGACGTTAGGGAAAGCTGTAACAAAGAATAGTTAGTATCCAAGTGTGACTGATCAAATTAGACACTAATGGTTGCACATTGAAATTGAGGTTACCTGCAATCTTGTAAAACTCCTCCTTGATGTGGAGGGGTCTTTTGTGGCCAGGGAAGGTGATTAATATCTTGCTGAAGGATTTCAGCGCCAGACAAACACGTCTCACTGTGCAGCAAATGGTTCCTTTATTGAGGTTCTCTGCATCTCCAACAGAATAAAGGAAGCTCCCACTTGCAAACCATCTCAGTGTAACACATACCATCCGTGGTACAGTGAGAGCATGGCTTTGTGCTGTATTTTTGGACCCAGCAGCCTACATAAATACCTTAGTCCATCACCTGAGAATCTGTATCGTTCAATGAGATAGTCATCTCCAAAGGCCAACGGGTCTGACCTGTCCCGGAAGACTCTTTCTCGCCTAAATGCTCGTCTGAGGATTAGGGCTTCCTCATCTAGCACATACTCCAAAAAAGGGCAAGCCATTATGAAGAGGGAACAGGTGAATGGGAGTTGGACCTATATATACCATATTGCCCTCGTCATAGATTTCATTGAAAACACCTTTGCAACTTCATCAGCTGTGTTTTGTAATCTCACTTACTGCAAAGAAACACATACACTATATTACCAAAAGTATTCGCTCACCTGCCTTTACTCATTCTATGAACTGAAGTGCCATCCCATTCCTAACTCATAGAATTCAATATGATGTCGGTCCACCTTTTGCAGCTATTACAGCTTCAACTCTTCTGGGAAGACTGTCCACAAGGTTGAGGAGAGTGTTTATAGGAATTTTTGACCATTCTTCCAAAAGCGCATTGGTGAGGTCACACACTGATGTTGGTCGAGAAGGCCTGGCTCTCAGTCTCCGCTCTAATTCATCCCAAAGGTGTTCTATCGGGTTCAGGTCAGGACTCTGTGCAGGCCAGTCAAGTTCATCCACACCAGACTCTGTCATCCACGTCTTTATGGACCTTGCTTTGTGCACTGGTGCACAGTCATGTTGGAAGAGGAAGGGGCCCGCTCCAAACTGTTCCCACAAGGTTGGGAGCATGGAATTGTCCAAAATGTTTTGGTATCCTGAAGCATTCAATGTTCCCTTCACTGGAACTAAGGGGCCAAGCCCAGCTCCTGAAAAACAACCCCATACCATAATTCCTCCTCCACCAAATTTCACAGTTGGCACAATGCAATCTGAAATGTACCGTTCTCCTGGCAACCTCCAAACCCAGATTCGTCCATCAGATTGCCAGATGGAAAAGCGTGATTCATCACTCCAGAGAACGCGTCTCCACTGCTCTAGAGGCCAGTGGCGGCGTGCTTTACACCATTGCATCCGACGCCTTGCATTGCACTTGGTGATGTGTGGCTTGGCTGCAGCTGCTCGGCCATGGAAACCCATTCCATGAAGCTCTCTGCGTACTGTACTTGGGCTAATCTGAAGGTCACATGAAGTTTGTAGCTCTGTAGCAATTGACTGTGCAGAAAGTCGGCGACCTCTTTGCACTATGCGCTTCAGCATCCGCTGACCCCTCTCCGTCACTTTACGTGGCCTACCACTTCGTGGCTGAGTTGCTGTTGTTCCCAAACGCTTCCATTTTGTTATAATAGAGCTGACAGTTGACTGTGGAATATTTAGGAGCGAGGAAATTTCACGACTGGATTTGTTGCACAAGTGGCATCCTATGACAGTTCCACGCTGGAATTCACTGAGCTCCTGAGAGCGGCCCATTCTTTCACAAATGTCTTGTTTCACAGTCTGCATGCCTGCGTGCTTGAATTTATACACCTGGGGCCAGGCCAAGTGATTAGAACACCTGATTCTGATCATTTGAATGGGTGAGCGAATACTTTTGGTAATATAGTGTATTTATGAAACCTCTGATGGCAATTTGACAAGCAGTCTTCATTAGCATAGCAATATAACACTTAGCCTGAGTAATAATACTACCATATATATTCTTTAGATTTGAATGAAATGATAAATTACTATAAATATGTAATATTTTGATACAGGATAATTAAAATGATTCAACATACTTAGAAAGACCATGGTCATGCTGTAAAACACATTAAATCCTTCACCGTGATTTTGTCATTTTTTCTAGTAAACGCCTTTTTTTTGTTTGCCCATAAAACAGTCTCTTTGTCTCATCTTTCCGTGATCAATCCTGGGAACATTATCTTTTGTTACTCCCCTCATCCCCTGAAGCACGGGGTCGTAGCACTGATGATGCTGTAACTAGATATAAATAGTTAATTCCTTCATTTACCTCAGTGCTATGTGCAAATGAGCCTGGTATAATTGATAGTTGCACTATTAAAAACAGGCAGTCCGAAAGCTAGAAAGAATTTGGCATTCCACTAATTCTGTAGAAGCTCGCATAGCCTGGAAAGATAGTTTAACAACTTATAAAAAAGCTCTCAGTAGTATTAGGACAGCATATTATTCATCATGAAGAGAAGAAAACAAGAACAAACCCAGATTTCTTTTCAGCACTGTAGCCAGGCTGACAATGAGCCACAGCTCTGTTGAGCCATCTATTCCTTTAGCCCTCAGTAGTAATGACTTCATCAGCTTCTTTACCAATAAAATTGTTGGCATTAGAGAAAACATTCACAGCATCCGTCTGACAGCTGTCAAAGATATAAGTACAGTGACATTAGAAACTTCTGTTAGACCTTATCAACATCTGGAATCCTTCTCTCCAGTAGATCTCTCTGAGCTCTCTTCAACAATTACAGCATCGAAAACATCAACTTGGCAACTCTGGCACAGAGCTCTTGTCCTCTAACTTCTTGTCTGCTACTGGTCATGCAATTTGTTGCTATTACTGCATAGAATGTTTGCTGCAGTGTCCCCTCCCATTCCCTCCCCTCCTCCTCCACCTTCTTGTGAGTATCTCTGGCCTGGAGTTGTGTGTTTCCCGTGGAGCTCTGGACTACATCTGTTGTCGTGGTCTCATCAGGGGGTTTCAGGCTGGGTTTTGTAAAGCGTCTTGAGATGATTTGTATTGTTATTGATTCTCTTTAAATAAAATTGAAATTGAATTGAAGTAAACAAAGTTTGGTTACTGGCCTTTCCTGGGTGCTGGTCTTAGTTTGTACTTGTGCAGACCGTACAAGTCCTTTCTGGTCTGCAGAGGTCTCCGAAACCTTTCCAAGTAACCAGGAAATACGTGGAACTGTAACATCTGCAACCAGCACTATGTTACAAGACTTATTCTCTCTGATCTGCTGTTGTGGTCTGAGCCAGAGAAAGTAGTCTATTTACTAGAGCTGACTGTCCCGTGGGAAGATAGAGTTGAGGAGGCTAACGAGCGTAAGAGAGCTAAGTATGCAAAGTTCGCAGCAGATGCAGAGTGGAATGGATGGAAGGCTTATGTCCACCTGGTAGAAGTGGGCTGCCGTGGATTTGTGGCAAAGTCGGTGATTGCTCTGCTGCATGAGCTGGGTATACGAGGAAGAAGCCAGAGGACTGCAGTTAGCAATATATCTCAGGCAGCAGAGAGAGTGAGCGACTGGTTATGGGTGCGTAGAAAGCATGCTAGTTGGGGAACTAGCTAAAGGTAAGGATGGCTGCATGTAGGCCACGGTTGATTTGTTTGTTACATGATTTGTTTGTTTGTTACGTGTTTCGGCAGTAATTAATGGGGCAAGTCATGGTAGATTTGTTTTTTTGTTACGTATTTTGGCCCACATTAATTTGGCCAATCAGTGGTAGATTGGTTTGTTACGTATAGCCTGCATCAATGGGGCGAATCATGGTAGATTTGTTTGTTACGTATTTCGGCCCGCATTAATGGGGCGAATCATGGTAGGTTTGTTTGTTACATGTTTCAGCTCACATCAACGGGATGAATCATGGTAGATTTGTTTGTTTGGCTCATGGTTAATAGTTGCTATATTAGTTGTTAATAGTCATCAATTGGTGAGGAAGACAGGGTTGTGCAGTGGCGGTGTGGAGGGGGGTGACTTCAGGACGCTGGAAATCACTGTTAAGCCTTCTCGAGGTGTCGTGGGCCTAACTTAACGAAACATCAGTGAAAGGAGGTGTCTAGGGGGCAACTGTGGCTCAGTAGGTTAAGCGGGTTGTTCACGAACCAGAGGGTTCGTTCCTTTATGTGCCACATGTCGAAGTGTCCTTGAGCAAGACACTGAACCCCCAGTTGCTCCCAGTGCGTGGCACTGGTGTGTGAATGCGTGCGTGCTTGTGTGAGTGAATGGGTAGATGTGTCTCTGACTGTAAAAGCGCTTTGAGTACCAATAGGTAGAAAAGCGCTATATAAAAGCAAGGCCATTTACCATTTTACTTGAAAACCCCAATGACATGCTGCATACTGCTGTTGTTTAGGTCAGGTTCCTGATATTTTCATGTTGCTTGGTAGCCATGGCTAGCTGCTGAGCGGGAAATACAAGCCAGCAGCATTTAGTTAGGTTATGTTTTACAATGTTTGAAGTATCCTCTGATGCTCAATGGCCTCACATGCCAGCAGATTTTACTTAGTCTATGTAGATTATGAATTAATTGTCATATCACATAATTGTAGGTTTGGTAGGGCCTCTTAGTCGACAGGGCCTCTAAATGTGTTTTGACTTGGATTTTGGCATAAGGGATTGTAACTTCTTATCCTGTGTATTACTGAATCTCTTTTGCCGCTCCTGTAGCAAAGGTATTCCATTATCCAGCGTTTCCAAAACAAGTCAGAAATATACTGTACTTGTCTCCATCTCCTTTTGATGTCGAGGTCAGTTTAATCAAATAGTCCAGGTGGTAAGACAGGTGTTCTTCATGAGCAGATGGATGGGTGTAAGATCGTTGGGATCTCCAGATAACTTTGTGATGGGGTGGTCATTTAAAATTATATGCTTATACGTCACAAAGAACCATATGAAATCCCTCATTACTCAACGTTTGTTGACACAAGACTGACATTAGTATCCGTCTGACCATCCTTATGATGCACTCCCATACTCCTCCATGATGAGACACCATTGGGAGATTGAAGCTCCACTTGATCCTTTCCTGTAGGAAAGTGCTCTGTATTTTGCTAAGATTTAGAGCTTCCTTTAACTCCCATTCAGCTCCAGTGATGTTGGTACTATTGTCTGATCGTAGATGAGAGACTTGTCCCCCCCACAAATGAACCTGCGTAGAGCATATTATTATATTATACATGAGTCGGTATCCAGTGAGTAAGCAACTTCCAAGTGGACTGCTCGACATTGCATATATGTGAAAATGACGCCATAGTGCTTCTCAAGTTTACGTCCTCTTTTGATCTCAACAGGCCCAAAATAACCAACTCGACGTTGGTGAAGGGAGGAAGATCAGGAATGACTCTTTTTATGTAAGTCTGCCATTTTTTGCTCACCCAACTTTCCTTTATGTGGTCTGCGAATTACACAGTTGAATAGGATCTTTCTTGCTGCTACATTAGTGCCAGTGATCTAATATTTCCTCCACGATATGGACAGAACATGGTTTCTTCCACCTTTTCCCACCTGTTCATGAATGTGCTTTATGATTGGAGAGGATACATATTGATCCTTAGACAGGATGACTGGATGTTTTGTCTCCTCAGGCATGGCTGCCTTACTCAGTCTTCCTCCAGTGGTCATTGTTCATTGTTTATCACAATACACATGTCAGAACAAGTATACCTGCATTTTTTTAAGTTTGTTTTGTTTTCTTGAAGTCACTACATTTTAAATCAAAAACTCTGCTTCTACACCAAACACGCAAACCTGAAACTCAGCTATATGCACTACCACACTGGCGCTCTCCCTAAGTACAACCCTGAAACTGCACGCAAACACATGAACACAGGGACCCAAACCAACAAGAACTACAATATTCATTAATACACAGGATTAGATGTAACAATCCCTTGTGCCAAAATCCCATGCAAACCACATTTAGTGGCCCTGTCCAGCTGAGAAATCATAACAAACCTACAGTCATGTGATATGACACAATCTAAATGAACTAAGTAAATGCTGCTGGCTTGTGTGTCCCGCTCAGTAGCAGACGCTAACTCAAACCTTGTAAACCTTGTGAGCTAACCAAATGCTATTGGCGAGCTTAACCTAACATCTAAGTAAACTAAGTGAATGCTGCTGGCTTGTAGGTCCACAAAGCAGCACAGGATAATTTAAACCTTGCAAAATATGAGCTAACCTAACGCTGCTGGCTTGTATTTTCCACTCAGCAGATAACAATAGCTACCTAGCAACATGAAGAAATCAGGAACCTGGCCTACACAACAGCAGCATGCAGCATGTCATTGGGTTTTTCAAGTGGGCACCTCCCTTCACTGATGTTTCATTAAGTTAGGCCCATGACACCTCAAGAAGGCCTAACAGTGGATTCCAGCTTCCTGGAGTCATCCCCCCTCCACACTGCCACTGCAAAAAATATTTCAATAATTAGCCTAGTCCTTTTATGAATCACAAAACAAACAAATTAACCATGGCTCGCCCCGTGAATGCGGACTGAACCACGAACCAAACAAACAAATCTACTGTAAATCTCCCCGTTGATGCGGGCTGAAACACGAAACAAACATACAAGTCTACCGCGAATCGCCCCGTCGATGCGGGCTGAAACACGAAACAAATGAAACACGAACCAATCGACCACGTCTATAATGATTTGCAAGCACACCAACGTCACGCAGCCATCCTTACCTTTAGCTAGCATGTTTCCTACGTACCCATAGCAACTTGTTCACTTTGGTACATATCGCAGTCCTCTGGCTTTTTCCCCGTATGCCCAGCTCGCTCAGAAGACCAATCGCCGATTTCTCCGGGTGGAGATTATCCACTCTGCATGCTTAGCTCTCTTACGCTCGTTAGCCTCCTTGACTCTATCTTCCCACGGGACAGTCAGCTCGATGAAATAGACTACTTTCTCTCGCTCAGACCAGAAATACAAAATACATAATCCAATACCAGTGTTTTCCGCTGAATCGCGGGACATGTAGTCAGTCAGTGAAGGGCAACACAGAGAGCGTTCACACCACCTGCCCACTAGTTGCTCAAGATGAAGCTTTTATTTTGGTACTTTCAATTAAAATTTACATTAACATGTTAATTAAATATTTAGTTTCACCAAGCGCTAGATATAACATTTACATTTAGATTTAACATTTAGTAAATGTGATAAAAAAAAGTGACTGAAAAATTCACATCTAAATTTGGAACTAAATATAGGAAAGATTGCATGTTTATTTTAACATGCGCTTTACAAATGGTGCCCTTACCATGCTGTTAGCAAATTTTTTTATAGAGACCGTTGATTGGACAAAACTTTTAGAATGTTGACATGACTCTGGTTTTCAAAAGTTATTTTTAATGTTTTGAGGAAACAAATATCAGTTTAATTTTATTGTGTGATAGCAACAGTTTATGCTTCTGTATCAATTTGACGCTGTAGGTACAGTGACAGCCCAGACCCTACGCAGACGCCGTAGCTTGACGTGTACCTTCCCTGAAATGTAAATACGCATCAGACCACGTTGCTGATTGGTCCGCATAGTAAGTAGCATATTTCCGCTTTTCTCATCTCTGCAATTGACTGTTTTGGATATTTTCAAATGGAGAAAGAAAGAAGAAGAAGAAAGATCAACAAGCATTTGTATGACTCGTCTTGGGTGAAATTTCAGCCAAAGTATTAGTCCCCATAGTTCAATGTAAGGAAGTAGAAAGTGACGCAGGAAATAGAAACAAAAATTAACCCTTGCAGAGGCATAAAGGCACTTGGGACTGCAAGTGGGAAAAGAAAACGCTACCATTTAAATATGGTTGTTAAGAAAAACAATCTGAGCTTTTATCTCCACTGTCCAAATGTCTCTTTGACCTTCCTGTATATTAAATGTGTGTTTTGCAGCATGTCTTTACTGCTACCAAAGGTCAGAAGATGAAGTCTTCCACTGTGACCACTGGAACCAACTTCAAGACATCATTCAAACGGAGGACAGACTCCCAGACGTTCGGAGTGTGGACTCATGGGTCCCAAATGAAAGAAGATTCTTTTGTTATGAAACCATTTCAGAGCCCGCTAAAAGTCCCTGTAAGCAGAAAACAACTTGAGTGGTCTGCAGTACATCTACACTACAGCAGGGATAAAATACTGCAGTGACACATCTTCATGCAGCAGAATGAGATGGAGGACCCTCTGATGGACAATACCTGTGAGACAAGAGGACAGTGAGAGTGAAAAAACAATCTTAGCAGTGATCTAAACATACAGTTGAAACCAGATGTTCACATACACTGTGTTAAAAGACATAACCTTTTTTCCTAACTGTCTGAAGTTAAATCAGACTAAACCTTCTTCCTGACAGTACTTGTGTAACTGAGTCAGGGTCGTAGGGCACCTCGCTCGCACACGCCTTTTCAGAGCTGCCCACACATTTTCTATGGGATTGAGATTGGGGCTTTGTGATGGTCACCCCAAAACATTGATGTTCTTTCCTCATGGTGCCGTCTATCTTATGAAGTGCACCAGTTCCTACTGCGGCAAAAGAGCCCCACAACATGATGGTACCACCCCCATACTTCACAGCTGGGATGGTGTTCTCAGGCTTACAAACTTACCCCTTTTTTTCTCCGAATGTAACAATGTACATTATGGGCAAACAATTCCACTTTAGCTTCATCAGACCACAGGACATGTCTCCAAAAATGAAGGTCTCTGTCCCTGTGTGTATTTGCAAACTGTAATCTGGCTTTTTATTAATGTTGCTTTTGGAGTAATGGCTTCTTCCTCACTGAGGAAGCCCATGTTAATGCAGGACTCGTTTCACTGTAGAGAATGCCAGTCTCTTACCAGGTTTAGGCATCATCTTGACAAGGTCTTTAGCTTTTGTTTTGGGGTTGATTCCCAACACATTCATCTCTGGGACATAAAACCCATTTCCTTCCTGAGCAGCATGATGGCTGGACATTCCCATGGTGTCTATATAGCGTCTAATTATTTGAACAGATGAACGTGGCACCTTCAAGCATCTGGAAATTGTACCCAAGCTCCACATTTCTTTTCCTGATATCTTGGCTGATTTCTTTTGACTTTCCCATGATGTAAAACAAGCCTCTGATTAACTCAAATGTTGTCTGTTAACCTATCAGAAGCTTCCAAAGCCATGACATCATCATCGAGGCTTTCCTTCATTGTTTGAAGACATCAGGGGTTGTGTTAATTGCAGTTTGCATTCCAAACATCGTGGATTTTTTATCAGTGCATGTTTTCCCGGTACACGTCAGGGCTTGGCTAACCATAAACGAATATATGTCTATGTCCATGTGGCTAACGGCTACCAAAATGGAGGATTCAGATGAAAGCAAGGACTTGCTAGGACTGATGAGTTTTTGTGCAAATTGTGCAAAATAAAAGTGTTTGCACCCTACGGTGCCATCTAAGAGCTGTTAGCACTAGCAGTCCCGGTCAGAGTATGGACAAGATGTGTCGGCAGCCCAAACATTTTTTCCCCGCTACCATTTAAAGTCAATACTGTCAATATTGAAAGAGTACTTAAAGTTAATGAAATTTCAGTGAAAATTTAATGCTACTGAATGGCATTATTATCATTTTAAAAATTTAAGTGACAGGTTAAAATATAGTAGACAATGACGGGATTTTTATGAGCCCGTCAGTGAAAATGACGGACAACAAAAAAGTCTAGTGCAACCTCTGATAGTATTCTTTGTGTATGTAAACTTCTGACTTTGAAGAAAGTAATAAAAAAGTATCTGTTACGGGATGGATTTACTTTGTACAGTCTTCAGTATATGCTGAAGAACAACACTACCATAGTAAAAATTCATTTAAACGTGATATAAAGACAGAGAGGTATAGATCCGTTGACTGACACCAGTATTGGCTCATACCACTTCACGAACAGCATAACGTTAACCTGTTGTTATCGCTGCATGTAGACAGTGGCAGGTCAGCTTGATATTAATGAGGATCTTATGGCTCAGAAAAGTGTTGCAGATGAAATGATTAATCATGAGTCTAGTTACTTACTGGTGAATTAAATTTGGTGGCCATGTGGTGTTTTCTCCTTTACAAATGCTGATATCATGATGTAATAATAATTCCACTGTGACTACAGTCACTGGGCAGCATGATCAAATAAAGAGTCTGACTATGTCCATCTAATAGATATGTGAGTAGCTGGATGAGGAGCTATGGGTTGACTTACTGCATATGGCCTTGCTGGGGTTGACCTGCTGTCCCGTGAGGAACTGTTGTAGCCTCCTGATGTCCACCCTGGCCTTCGCCATGACCTCTGTGTCCCTGCTCTGAGACAGACCATTGTCTTGAGATGCATCATCACCTGGAGGGACAGGAAGAAGAAAACGTGAACGTGGCATGGTTGTTGGTGCCAGAAGGGCTGGTCTGAGTATTTCAGAAACTGCTGATCTACTGGGATTTTCACGCACAACCATCTCTAGGGTTTACAGAGAATGGTCCGAAAAAGAAAAATATCCAGTGAGCGACAGTTTTGTGGGCGGAAATGCCTTGTTGATGCCAGAGGTCAGAGGAGAATGGCCAGACTGGTTCGAGCTGATAGAAAGGCAACAGTGACTCAAATAACCGCCCGTTACAACCAAGGCAGGCAGAAGAGCATCTCTGAACGCACAGTACGTCGAACTTTGAGGCAGATGGGCTACAGCAGCAGAAGACCACGCCGGGTGCCACTTCTTTCAGCTAAGAACAGGAAACTGAGGCTACAATTTGCACAAGCTCATCGAAATTGGAAAATAGAAGATTGGAAAAACGTTGCCTGGTCTGATGAGTGTCGATTTCTGCTGCGACATTCGGATGGTATGGTCAGAATTTGGCGTCAACAACATGAAAGCATGGATCCATCCTGCCTTGTATCAACGGTTCAGGCTGGTGGTGGTGGTGTAATGGTGTGGGGAATATTTTCTTGGCACTCTTTGGGCCCCTTGGTACCAATTGAGCATCGTTGCAACACCACAGCGTACCTGAGTATTGTTGCTGACCATGTCCATCCCTTTATGACCACAATGTACCCAACTTCTGATGGCTACTTTCAGCAGGATAATGCGCCATGTCATAAAGCTGGAATCATCTCAGAATGGTTTCTTGAACATGACAATGAGTTCACTGTACTCAAATGGCCTCCACAGTCACCAGATCTCAATCCAATAGAGCATCTTTGGGATGTGGTGGAACGGGAGATTCGCATCATGGATGTGCAGCCGACAAATCTGCGCCAACTGTGTGATGCCATCATGTCAATATGGACCAAACTCTCTGAGGAATGCTTCCAGCACCTTGTTGAATCTATGCCACGAAAAATTGAGGCAGTTCTGAAGGCAAAAGGGGGTCCAACCCGTTACTAGCATGGTGTACCTACTAAAGTGGCCGGTGAGTGTATATATACACACACTCATCCATAGAATGTTCCTTGATCCTTGTTTCAAATCAGGCTGGCGGAGGAATGACTCTCCTCTAGCTTCACAGGGAGTTGGTTATTCATCAAATTACTGGACAAAATGGATATTTAACCTCAGGATGGGGTTAGAGGAACCACAGAGTTGAACTGACACACGTACAGCCGTGTGTCAGAAACATATTTACCCCACAGAGGATTTCCCAGCTCTTTGAAGTGGGTGGTCACAGAGACCAAATCTGTCTCTATCTTCAGGTTCATCTCTCCGCTCAGGTTGGCCTCTATTACCTGAGAGACACATCAACAATGTGAAAGCTCTGCAGAGTTTCTGCAGGTTTCAACAAGCTGAAGGATATCTCTAACTAAATAAAAAATGGGTATTATTTTAATAGTGTTGCCCATCATCCATCAGTAATAACAATTATGTTGCTCTCATCAAGTTCACTGAGAGGAAGTTTAAAAAACGTACAGTCAGATAAGATGAAAAGATGAATTGGTTGTCAGAAAAACAACTAATAATTCTGAAATTTCATCAAGTTTAGTAACTTTCAGTCAAAAACTGTGATGAAATGTCAAATATTCTCTGGTTGTAACCTGTCTTCATTATAAACTGAATATCCACTCATTCTGGTACTGCTGATTGGACAAAAATGAAAGATATCACCTTGGACTCTTTTATTGATAATTCTGTTCCTGATTAATCTAAGTAATAAATAGCAGATGTTACATGTTAAACCGAAAGAGAAAACTAGTAAACAGCCATCCACTCTGCCTCCACATATACTGAATGTGCGACTTTGCTGTTCACCTCAGTGAGGTGGTTTTAATGACAGCCTCTAATTTCCAGGATTAAGATGTGTGTGTGTGTGTGTATGTGAACTCATTTTATGATATGCGCCACACATTACCAGGAAGTTGGAGAGGTTTTTCATACGGTCCACGACGTTCTTCATTGTTTTCAGAGGAGGGAGGTAAATGCTGACCTGTAAGGACACACACATCAGACACATCCCTTCACTGATGATGGAAGACACATTACAGAGGAATACTTTGTACTTTGTACTGTATTTAAAATCTAAAAACTTAGTAGTAAAGTGTACTGCACTTCAGAGAGATGTCTCTTACATCGAAGTCTGGAATGCTCGGTTCTTTGAATTCATGCCAGAGTCTCCTGGGGACAACGTCAACTGGGACGTCATGAGTGATGACTCGACTGATGCTGGACAATGTGGGCTGTACAGGAAGAATTGTTCAGTTTGTTTCTTAAGCTCTGTAATAATTTGCATTATTTACAGCAGTAATAACAGCAGAAAAACGTGGTCATTCATTTGAAATTGTGTTTGTGTCTTCTGATGAAGTCTTTTATAATTAAATATCCGTCTCTTCAGCTGCTAAATGTTCCAGCATAATGCATTCCGCAAAATAAATAAATAAATAAATAAATCAGCGCAATAGTTTCATTCCCAAAAAAGTGCCCTTGACACACGGTAGTCTGGGGCCTACAGGCGTCGAAGTGGGGGGACAAACAGGAAAGCCCCACGCACAAGGGGCTCTGGGGCTTTTGTAAAGATTTGAATTTTTTTTCTTCTATGTAAATATGTCTATTGTAAACAACCATGTAACTGATATTAATAGTTCGATAATAAGGCTCCTGTCATCAAATTAGGTTAATGCACACTGCTTTGAACACAGAAAATCCATTAAACGCACAAATCCAAGAATAAGTTCACAAAAATCCACATCCAGGTTCAACCATAGCCAAACCTTAGGTAAAGGCTAAATAGTGTGCCAACTACTGCAGTCAGGGTAGTGTAGGGTAGGGGTATGTTCGGTGTTTAGCATAGCCTGAAGGCAAGCACACATTTGTCCTCCATTTTGGAGTTTAGCTGTAAAGCATCATAACGTCCTGATTCGAGACCCTTGTTTGCGACTTAAAAAATGCATCCTAAGATCTTCTGAGATGGAGAGAAACTGCGAGAAAAAGAAGAAACTTGTTCTTCAAGCATACACTGCCAAGTGTGTCAAAATTACACAAAGTACACTGACTGGATGACAGTATAAGCCTAGTTTTTCATGTCTTCCACCCTGAACTAAATAGTCTTGAATGTGAGAACACTAAAACCACCACTCACCAACAATAACAGTATGTCAGTGAGCAGCATTCTAATTTCATTATTCGACTATTATGGTTTGTGGGGGTGAGTAGTAGGCTAGCCCAAGGTTAAGCTCTTTTTTGGCCCTGGAAAAATGTGGAGTTTTTATAGGTGGTTATGGACAATGTACAGAAACGAAAGAAAATCACACTTTTAAAAAATTGTCAGTGGGCAGCATTCTGATTTCATTAATTTATTTCGTAATAGGCCCATAGCCTACGCTACTTTTAGGCCTGGAAAACAGGCAGTTTCTAAAGACAATGTAGGCTACAATGAAAGAAAATCACAAAATGACATTATTTTGTTCATTGCAAGTAGGGTTGCAAAATTCCGTGAATTTACAAAGTTGGACACTTTCCATGGGAATTAACAGGAATATATGGGAATTAACGGGAATATATGGGAATAAACAGGAATAAATAAGAAATTTACAAAGTTGAAGGTTGGCCCTTAACAGGGAACTTAAATATAGTTGGGGGAATATACTGTAGCATAGTCTTGGCTAAAACAACCAGATTTAATGCAAGTACACTCCTCAATCACATGCACACAGCACACTGCTTACTGCAGGGCTATTGAGGCCACGCCCCCTACATGCACTGTGCATTCCTCCATCACATGCACAGGTGATTTCTTGAAGCCTGGAGGCCACACTTTTGACCTCAAAGCACAAGACTATTGAAGCCACACATTTGAGCCCGCGGACTATATAAAGTCAAATAAGTTTTGATAATATCATGGGGTAAATATATTTGATCTATAACGTTATTAATGTTTAACTTGCAAATATTAAATAAAAATGTATTAATACAGTAGCTAACTAGCTGGTAAGTTAGGTGCTAAATGAAAGCTATTTTTCATTTATGTTTGGATATGATACAGTTTGTTTAAATTACCCCCAATTTCCGGTTAATTCCCATAAATTCCCAATAATTCCCATGGTAAGTTTCTAATTTGGAATATTTCCAAAATTCCCCAGTTTAACTTCCCATGGATAGTTTCTGGAAATTTATCGGAAATTTACCGGACATTTTCCACCCCTTTGCAACCCTAATTGCAAGGCAAGTGTTATACCAATGCAGCTGTATGCCTGTTTATCAGAAAATCTAATAATTCTGGACCTGGCTGCAGGCTTATGTAAAAAGAAAAACTCACCCCAGTCTCAATACATGTTTTGTTATGCTAGGTTGAGATAGCATCCCCAGAAGAATAGAGTGTTAGTGAGAGAGGAGAGAGACAGCATGAGTGCAGAGAGCAAGAGGACATAAATTCCTTTGTCGTCCTGAGCCTTCTACACTGCCCGGCCCCAAAAAAAAGTCACCACAAAAAAAATTGGTCACACTCTAATATTTCGACTTTAGCGTTGATTACAGCACACTTTCACTGTTTAAATAAGCTTTTGCAATGTCAAAAGATTTATTTACATCCTGTGTTGCATTCATTTTTCACCAAGATCTTGTATTGATGATGAGAGAGTGTGACCACTGCACAAAGCCTTCTCCAGTACATCAAAAAGTTTCTCAATGGGGTTATGGTCTGGACTATGTGGTGGCCAATCCATGTGTGAAAATGATGTGTCATGCTCCTTGAATCACTCTTTCACAATTTGAGCCCCATGAATCCTGGCATTGTCATCTTGGAATGTGCCATTGCCATCAGAGAAGAAAAAATCCCAGGTCATTCAGTATATTCAGGTAGTCAGTTGACCTCAAACTTTGAGCAAATAAAATTAATAAAATTGCTGAACCTAGACCTGACCAACTACAGCCTCAGATCATAGCACCGCCCTCAAAGGGTTGTACAGCAGGCACTAGGCATGATGGGTACATCATTTAATTTGCCTCTCTTCTTACCCTGATGCCCCCACCACTCTGGAACAGGGTAAATCTGGACTCGTTAGACCATATGACCTTCTTCCATTGCTCCAGAGTCCAATATTTGTTGCCTATCAACTTGAAGCCCTTTTTTATGGCTAGCCTCAATGATTAGTGGTTTTCTTAAGGCTACACAGCTGTTCAGTCCCAATCCCTTGAGTTCTCTTCACATTGTACATGTGGAAATGTTCTTAATTTCACTATTAAACATAGCCCTGAGATCTACTGTTGTTTTTCTTTGATTGGATTTCACTAAATGTTTAAGTAATCACTGATCATGATCAATCAGGATCACCAGGAAACGATTCAGTGGTACACCTGAAAGACATTGAAGATAACAATGTCCAATTTAAGTGAGAAAAAAGAGATGGTCTGAAAAAACAATTACAGAAGATTGGACAAACCCTCTCTGAACAAAGGAGGTGGACTGAGATTTAATCTGCCTTATATTTACAATACAGTTTTAGGGGCCGTCCACACAGAAACACTTCTTGGTGTAAATGCAGATGTTTTGCATCGTTTTGGCCGATCGTCCACACGAATCCTGTAAAGGCATTTAAAACGCATTTTTCTGAAACCTGGTCCCAGGGTGAAAAAATTTGAAAATGCAGCTAATGTTTTTTTGTGTGGACAGGGGAAAACAGTTAAGTGTGTTTTGACGATGTCATCGCCACCATCGCCACACCCCTCAAGCAGACCTTCCACCTCTTATATCCCGCGAGATGTCTCATAACAACATCAACAACAATGGCGGACTACATGCTCGCATTCCTGCTGGAGAAGATATTGAGCCTATTATGGTTACTAAGGCAAAATATTTCTCCTTGAGTTTGGTTTCTTCTAAAGCCGATTTGTAAACAGCGCTCAAGCTTTATGCACATGCTCTGCCTCTTCCACTCAGTTTTTGGTGAATTTCTGAATCTGAAACAGCGCCACTCATAGGCCTGGAATATGAAGTAGCGTTTTGAGTCGTGTTGAGACGGATCCCTGTGGAC
Organism: Planiliza haematocheilus; assembly: GCA_005024645.1. Lineage (NCBI taxonomy): Eukaryota > Metazoa > Chordata > Actinopteri > Mugiliformes > Mugilidae > Planiliza > Planiliza haematocheilus. The sequence continues at coordinate 848,376 of SRSE01000582.1, read as the reverse complement.
GCAGATATTCTTGAAACGATGCCAGGGAAAATGGAGGGGGAATAGATCATTTTGGTACGTGTGGACGAGGCCTTAACTTCTGTCCCCATAAAGTTTCACCTCATTCACACCTTGATACTGGAGCCTCTGACGGACAAAGGTTGTTAGAGCACCATTCATAGGGAAAGAGGACAGGGACAAAAACAGCCCCCACTCAACAACAGGCAAGTACCCAGCTGTTAATGGAAATTAGTTAACACAACAAGCAAGTTTCAGTATGAGTTCCTATTTAAACCTCAAACTTCCCACCAGTTCCTAGAACTGAAACGTCAAAAAAACTCTACATATCCAGTTGCCTTTTTGAACCTTTTTTTGGATGTGTCCACTTTCACTGATTCCTGTTAACTCATGGCTTAAGGTACATAAAAAATGTGTGTTATTAAATGTGGTGGGCTGGACTGGTCCAAAATTCCAGGGTCGATTTTTGGTCCCAGTCCGCCCCTGGCTTTAACTGTGCCTGTTGGCCGTTTTTTAGAGTTTTCCTCTGAAAATATCTTCAACTAACGGCTAAACAATGAGCTGAAATTCACTATAATTGTTTTTACTTTGTTCCTTCAGATCATCTAAAAGTTAATTGCAGGTGTTGTGTTCAGTAAGCAGTCTCACCAGCTCAGCACTGACAGTGAGGCAGGGGCAGTGCTTCTTGGTCAGTTTGACTTTGACAGCTTTGGCGTTTTGGATCGTCTTCAGGGCTCTGGACAGGTTCTCTGGAGTCACCTCCAGACAAATCTCATTGTCCTCAGGGGAAACACCCTCCATCTGGTACTCATCAAAGGAGTTGGCCTAGAGGGAGGAAGGTAGCACTTACAGGATCAGCTGCAGGAGAGAATTTTTCACTCATTTCAGGCAGATGGTCATCCACCTGCTGTTTGAGGGAAACTGTTGGGGCTCTCTACAATACTAGAGTGTCTTGACCTCACAATGTGAAATACCTTAGATTAAAGGTGCAGTAGGCAAGTCTTATAAAACTAACTTTCTGTCATATTTGCTGAAACTGACATGCTGCATACTGCTGTTGTTTAGGCCAGGGCCCTGATGTCTTCATGTTGCTTGGTAGCTATGGTTAGCTGCTGAGCAAGCCATACAAGCCAGCAGCGTTTAGTTAGTTTATGTTTCACAATGTTTGAATTATTCTCTGCTGCTCAGTGGGCTCTTACAAGCCAGCAGCATTTATTGGCAGGGTTTCTTAGTTGAAAAGGGCCTCTAAATGTGTTTTGCCTGGGATCTTGGCACAAGGGATTGTAACATCTTATCCTGTGTATTTTTGAATGATCTGTTGCTATAAAATTGAAAGAGGAATAAAATAATACATGGATAGAGCAGAGCATGGCAGGCAGTGTCACTTTTCTTTACCAAAGATAAAACTTTTATCACATGTAATGAAGAATTCTGCTGCTCTTACACTGCCAACACTCTGTTCTGCATATACTCATGATTTGTAATGTGTTTTTTTTGTGTTTAAACTGATTTAAAGTGTAGACTTTCCAGCTATCACTTGTTTGAACCACCACATAGGTGATAAGTAAGTCGAGCTGTTGCCATTGATATTTATATTACATTTGTATGTATGCCTTTTATTTTACTACTTTTATTTTTTTTTAGTTCAGGTCATGTTGCAGGCTATGCTATTTCTGTAAGGGGGGACCTAGCAGAAGGGCTAGACAGGAGTGAACAATGTGGCGTTCAGCAGTTAGGGTTTATAAAGTAAATGCGTTTCGTGGACTCATAGGTCATTTTGCCACAATCAGTGCTTTTAGTGCAAATCTGCAAATCACAGTGTTCTGATTGATCATTTCTTAACATAAGTTTCCCCAAAACACCCCATTTGGGAAAATGCAGCAAGAGAGCAGAGAGCGGGAGGACACTGATTACTTTGCCGTCCTGAGCCTTCTACACTGCCTGGCCATAAAAATGTCACTGTTACGAACAGCTGTGTGCCGCTCATACTAATATATCTTTTTGCTCAAGAGTGAGACATCAGTTTTTGAGGATCTCTGTCTAAAGCAGCGTCTCATATGGATTGGCTAGCCCAGGATTGGCTGTTCAGGAGGCTCAGCCGCTTTAATAGTCTGCATCTCAGCTGTACAACGGAACTGGAACTTTTTCGTGTGCCTTGTAACCTCAGTATGTTGAGTGCGTCCCTCACAGAGGGACTTTTTTTTTTATCTGTTCCTGAGCCTATGCCCTTTGTTATTAATGTTGTGGGTCGTGTGTAACTTCATTACAATTTCATTAAAACCGCAGTGTTATGATGACGGGGTTAGGGGTTGTGTTAGCTCCACAGTCATTTAAAGCTGCTGCAATTTTTGTTTAATGCAGCTGAAGATATTAGCCATATTTTCCCCAACTTATTTGCTTTCTGCTTCTGAGCCCAAGCCTGTCATTCATCCCCTTGGTTCTTAAAAGTGGAAGCTTGTGTGTAACTTTGTTGCATTATATGGAAAATGTGTTTCAGCTTAATTCAAATGCGGGAGTGTGTTGTGATCGTGCTTATTTTGTTATATGTGTGTTCCGATAACTTGAGCACGATATAACATGCTGCCTCTAGTATGACTATAAAAAAAACATTTTTGGTGGGACTGGGGGTGCGTCGACACGGTCTGGATATAGAAGGGGTGCATGGCCATCCGCTGGTTTAGAGAATGTCTTTTTGTTTTAGCATTTAGGTTTTAGTTAGATTTTGAAAACCACATAGCTGGGTTTTTGTTTGCTGTTTTGGCCTGAGTTCACCCTGAAGACAAGTTTCATTTTCTTTTGTACTTAACACTGTGTAATTCACTTGTTCACTTGTGTGTGTGGTGGGAAATAAAAGGGTCACTTCTGCTACAATCGTTCCTCGTCCATTTGTGTTATGCTGCTTCCTCAAACCCCTAGATCTGGACATAACAGTCACAACCAAAAAAAATGGTCGCACTCTACTATTTCGCCTTTACATTTGGTTACAGCAAACGCTTTTGCAAGAAAAACAAAAAATGCAGTTGCTGAGCATGTTTAATTATGCTCAAGTTACCAATGATTAGTCAATGGCATCTCAGTGAGATGTGCTTTATGATGTCACTGATAGAGGTAGAACAGATCACTAGTCTCCTTTCCAGACTTACTTGTTCTGTCATTTTAAAGCACTGACTGATCAGAGCACTAAAAACACAGAGATTTCTGACTTCAGACTGAATCAATACCTGGCGTCTCACACTCTCCTCTATGGCTTTGTTGATCTGTCAGTTTTAGCTATTTTCCTTCCAGGCGCCTTTCTAGTCTGTTTCCATTCTTTCTGCATCCTGCGACTGACGTTTGTATGGCGTCAATTCAGTGCCAAAATCCGCCTGCATGAAAACCATAATCAGTGCGCATAAAGACCACTCTCTGCGCACTGGCGATCCCTGTGTACACGCTCGTCACACTCTACGCGCTTGCTGTCACTCTCCGTGTGCTCGCGTTCTCTGTGTACACGCTAGCTGCCACTCTCTGTGCTTTCTACTCGCTTGCCTCATTGAGCGGGTTGGCCCATTGTTGCGATGCGTCAACATCACCGCCATATTAAAGGAGACAGCTCTGTCCCACTATAGTATGGGAGTGAACTTTATTAAGCGTCTTCTACAAAGTGCTGTAAGTTCATGCCTCTCATTTACACATTCACACACGAACGTATCCCACTAAACATCAAACGTCTGATTGCGTCCGTCAGTCCATGACCAATTCTGGACGTCTACACGACGTACAAACTACGTCCGCTATTTCGACGTTTAACCATGACCCCACTTAGACGTCAATATGCGGTTCAACATTTGATCGTCAGACTAGATAACTTTTCTGGAGGTCATATGGACGTCTAAGATAGGTCCAGCAAATTGACAAATGTACTTTTTTAAAGATAAATATCAAACTTGTTATCAACATCATTAATCAATACGAATAATTAATCATTTATATTCATATTCATTGTTGATTGGAGATTTAAAAATATTTATTATTTATTTATTGTACATATTTTGTTATTTTACATTTTCGTGTTTTCCCTACTGGTTTATTTAAGGGTCTCTAGACTGCAGTTTGTGAAACAATCCGGTCTGGCTAAATTTAACTGAGTTCTGCACCTCAGGATCCCGGTCATTGTGCGGAACCTGGTCCCATTATGATTTGAACCAGTCAACGCCACTGGTCAACTGGTGAAGGCATTGTGTCATCACAAGTACACCGTAAGGTTGGCCCAGGTGTTCCTCTTCTGTGGAAGCAATGGCAGAGTCTGCACCGTAGGCTCTACTACAGCTGTTTTAAATCATCGTTCACTAAATTGCAGGTAAGTTCGGTCAACCTATACTGCCCAGTTAATTTTATGTTCATTTATAGTGTTTTGCAGTTTTAGCTTTGTCGTATTAATTCAAACAGTTGTTGCTACAATTAGCAATGCATCTGTTCCCTTCAGCTCGCCTTTGAACACAACCACCATGCTAACGTTTACAGAAGCATTAACGTGAACAACATTGCAAACTACATGTTGTTCGGTCACTATCATTATCAGAGCAAAAGTAGTTATTTCTGTGCGAGACATTGGCTGGCCGCCATTGTTGGCAGAACTGTTGTTGTTGATTTTTTTTCCGGCAATACAGACGCATTCTAAAAAAAGCTGGCGGTGTTAATTGTCGTTTCGATTGCTAATCATTTATCTTTTTCTACTAGTGCAGATGGAGTCATCCTATTTGATAATCGGCGACTAAAGACTTCATAAAGGCACTTTTTTTAACTTTCATTATTATATGTTATTGTTAGGGCCCGAGCAACGAAGTGCAGGGGCCCAACGGAGCCATGCAACGGAGTTGCAAGGACCCTATTGTTTCGTACCGTTTATTATTTAGGGCCCGAGCAACGAAGTGCAGGGGCCCAACGGAGCCATGCAACGGAGTTGCAAGGACCCTATTGTTTTCGTACTGTTTATGTAACATCCCAGGACGCACAAAAACATCAACAAGCGCCATATTGTTTTCGTACTGTTTATGTAACATCCCAGGACGCACAAAAACATCAAAAAGCGCCATAGTCTAAACCCAACAGGAAGTCTACTATTTTGTCCACAAAATTGAAAAAAAGTGAGAAAAAAAATTGACATAGAAAAATCTTGGTTTTGGAATGAGGGGGGGACAGACATTTAACCTTGTCAGCTTGACTTCAAAATTTGGAAATAGATAGCTGCTAGTATAGGCAGTGTCCTGAGGGAAAAAAAAAAGTACTTTTCGTCGAAGTGGTGTGGGTGTTCTGGCCCCTCAAAAATTTCTTAATATTTGAGGACGCGGGATGTAACAGGCAGTAGTATTAAATGTGCTTTAATTCAGTCCAAAGTGGTTCAAAGTGCATCAAACTTTACAGTGTTGTTGCTGGTCCCTATCTGAACACATCCATATGACAATATTCATACAATTATTGTAGCGCCACCCACTGTGGACAGGAAATGTTAGAAAATATCTGGTGTTTGTTGTATGAGCTGCTGTTCCTTTCAAGGTCTTTGGATTCTCTTCAAATTTTGTCAGGATTTAATTATTTGTATTGTTACATTTTTATTTACAGACCTACAGTAATTTTATTTATTGTATTTAACCACTTTTTCACAAATTGTACTGCATTTTATGCAGCTTATGACTGACGTTTGCAATAAAGTAAAATAAATATGGTGGCGACGTTGACGTATGGTCCAGTGCTCAATGAGGCGTCTACACTACTCACAATAAGTTAGAGATATTGTTATTTACATGAGGTCTTTCCTATTTGGTCTGAATTTTAATGAAATAAGTAAAAGTTCCCTTTGATATTACTAATAATGAATGAGAAGAAACACCATTTTCATTAGTTTATTATTTATTAGGGATGAGCGAGTACAGCATTATCTGTATCTGTATCTGTATCTGTTAACCATATGAATTATCTGTATCTGTACTCGGAGTGGGCGGGGCCTGACCCGGAAGTGGGCGGGATTTAACCCGGAAGTGGGTCTGGTTGTCTTGAAATGAGCGAGGTTTTAACTGGTATGTTATTTTAAGCATGCAATTGATATGGGCTGATCAGAAATAGTTATTTATTGCTGATTAGAAAACTGTTTACAGGACAGCATCAGCATTGAGCTTCAGAGATCAATGGTTTTGATCACGATAGCAAACGAACTATTTACAGAACAAGTTTTGCAACAATGCGGTTGCAATTATCAAGTAAAATGTAATGAACAAGAGTTTTCATGCTCAACAATAACTTTCTTATTTTAACTTTAATTTTTTTTATGATCAGTGTGATCTTTTTTATATATTTCTTCCAAAAGCGCATTGGTGAGGTCACACACTGATGTTGGTCGAGAAGGCCTGGCTCTCAGTCTCCGCTCTAATTCATCCCAAAGGTGTTCTATCGGGTTCAGGTCAGGACTCTGTGCAGGCCAGTCAAGTTCATCCACACCAGACTCTGTCATCCACGTCTTTATGGACCTTGCTTTGTGCACTGGTGCACAGTCATGTTGGAAGAGCAAGAGGCCCGCTCCAAACTGTTCCCACAAGGTTGGGAGCATGGAATTGTCCAAAATGTTTTGGTATCCTGAAGCATTCAATGTTCCTTTCACTGGAACTAAGGGGCCAAGCCCAGCTCCTGAAAAACAACCCCATACCATAATTCCTCCTCCACCAAATTTCACAGTTGGCACAATGCAATCTGAAATGTACCGTTCTCCTGGCAACCTCCAAACCCAGACTCGTCCATCAGATTGCCAGATGGAAAAGCGTGATTCATCACTCCAGAGAACGCGTCTCCACTGCTCTAGAGGCCAGTGGCGGCGTGCTTTACACCATTGCATCCGACGCCTTGCATTGCACTTGGTGATGTGTGGCTTGGCTGCAGCTGCTCGGCCATGGAAACCCATTCCATGAAGCTCTCTGCGTACTGTACTTGGGCTAATCTGAAGGTCACATGAAGTTTGTAGCTCTGTAGCAATTGACTGTGCAGAAAGTCGGCGACCTCTTTGCACTATGCGCTTCAGCATCCGCTGACCCCTCTCCGTCACTTTACGTGGCCTACCACTTCGTGGCTGAGTTGCTGTTGTTCCCAAACGCTTCCATTTTGTTATAATAGAGCTGACAGTTGACTGTGGAATATTTAGGAGCGAGGAAATTTCACGACTGGATTTGTTGCACAAGTGGAATCCTATGACAGTTCCACGCTGGAATTCACTGAGCTCCTGAGAGCGGCCCATTCTTTCACAAATGTCTTGTTTCACAGTCTGCATGCCTGAGTGCTTGAATTTATACACCTGGGGCCAGGCCAAGTATATATTTTTTGGGGGGGGGTTTTTTGTTTTTCTTTTTTTCCCCACACCAGGTGTGTGTGTGTGTGTAGCTTGATTTCCAATATTTATACCACTACTAGCTTTGTTTTTTCACGAAATACAGCAAGAAAGTGTTAGAGCCAGGCAGCCAGATGACGGTTAAAAAAAGAAAAAGAAAAAAAAAATCTCCGACAGGCAGAGATGCAACGCGAGTCGGCACCACGTCTGAACGAAGTACCAGAACTTTACTAGTTCATAAGTAAGTACCAACCTAAGTAATATAACCTGAAGCTGAAGAAAGAAACCCTAAACATTAACGGAAAACGTCCCGCGAACCCGAGTGACTGAGGGAGAGTCAGAGAGCTGTTCTGTGTGTGAGTGATCAGAGCGGACACAACAACACATCTGCGAGTGTGTAGGGGAGGGGCTGTAGTCTATCACAGAACGCAGACACAGTCAGCTACCCAATGAGGATTTTTATTTAATCCGAGCACAGATATTGACTCGTATTACTCGTATAATACTCGTACTCGGCAAAAGTGCTTTATCCGTACCGGATACTCGTTTCAGCCGAGTATCCGGCTCAACTCTATTATTTATACCCCAGAATTTTAGACAATAACAAGGATAGCCCCAAATAACAAAAATTGACAGCGGGTGTTTCCACCATTTGCCCAATGGCAGCTTGACAGCCACGTCACATGCTCCTCACTAGCCTCATGATGTTGTTCTGAGGCAATGCGTTCCATTCTTCCACAAGTGCTACACGCAGTTCTGCCAGGCCACATGGGGGTAGGGTACGTTCATCCAGTCTCTGCTTCAGAAGGTGCCAGACGTGATCTATGGGGTTCAGGTCAAGGGACATTGCTGGCCATGAAGTCAAGCTGTGACAATTCTGGCACAATGTGGTGGAGCATTATCATCCATGAACATAAAGTTGGGGGTGTGCTGGCGGAATTGGGGGATGATGATGATGGGTTCTATGATGTCTCTGAGGTAAGAATGTGCAGTGACTGAGCGATCTACAATAACCAAATCTGTTTTGACTGATGATGCCTGCCCAGACTGTTGCACCTCCTCCACCAAAGCGAACCCTGAGGACCATGTTGACCTCGACGTATCGCTCACTTCGCTTTCTCCAGCAACGCTGACGACCATCATTTCTGTACAAGGTGACCCGACACCCTCACAGTGAACAGGATGGTAGACCAATGCTGCATTGTCCAGGTCACATGGTCTTGTGTCCACTGAGAACGTTCACGGCGGTCTCTTGTTGTCAGTGGAATCACCAGCAACAGTCGTCTGGCATTCAAGCCAAAGCGGACTTTTCGTTAACCTTTGGGCCTGTTGTGGTAGTGAAACTGACATCTGTCCCTGTCTGACTGAATCCATCATCATGGCACCTAGTGTGCTACTTTGTCCAGCAGATGGAGCCAGAGCATTTCTTTTCTGGTGGCTGGCTGCCAGCGTGTGTGTGTTTAATGATGGGTGCAGCTGTTTTAACATACTTTGATGCCACAGAGACAATAATTATACAATTGTTTGGTGATGCCACAGAGACAATACATTCAAAAGAGCCATCTGTCACAGATGATTTGCTCTGATTGCTATTGCATTGCATGACTGTGCATCGTGCCACGGTGCATTGTTACTCCGCTTTGTTCCCTGAGAGCTGCAGCAAGCTCGTCCTTGCCGGTCGCCGACGGGCGTGGGGTGCGAGGTGACTTACTGACAATACCAGCTTTTTATAGACACAGAATGTTAAAATTGATGCCACATTGAGGATTGTCTTTTAGTATTTTTTGGTATTGGCCCCAATATGTAAGGCACACTATACACAGTGAGACCATTACGTGGAAAACACAAAATGAGGTGTGTCTATCAACCCAGTACAATTGCCTCCATATCCCAAAAATCTCTGAAGTGAAACAAACACCGTATGTATGACATCCACTGAGTCTCTCACAATATCCCTAACTTACTGTGAGTAGTGTATGTCAATGGCTCGCCTTTGCTGAGTTTTGGCACTTGGGGGCAGGCATTGAATAGACAGCCCTGCAACCCCCTTCCTTTCTGATTGGTCACCACTGTCTCGGTCAGAGCCAATCCGAGGCAGAGTAGGACAGGTCATTATTGCGGTTGCCGCCAGAATCTGACTGCGGATCGAGATGTCAGAGAAAAAAAGAGGTAAGTTGAGGAACAGACAGATATTTAAATTTAAATGTATTGAACAGTTTCGGAGTAATTGTGATACTTTACTGACTTGCTACAAGGGAGAATAGAGGCCCTCTTCCTCCTCCTCAAAGCACATGGGTTGGCAAAACAGCATCTGGACTGCATAGTTCACATACTTGCTATGGAAGCAAACTGTGACTAATATTTTGCTTCCATAAGTTGCAACCGGTATATACAGGTCAGGGTTAACACTTGATTATTCAAAAGATAGTCCTTGTAAGAATGACAAATATGTTTTTGCTGTGTTTAAAATTATGAAAATTCGCCAGATTTGGAAAACCAACATCACAATGGTGGACAGGGAGTCCCACAGCTGGCCAGTAGCTCAGTAGAGCAGAACATGGCCAAAAGTTGATGTCCAGAAGTTGATGTCTCAGCTCTTAAGAAAACATAGTATAGTTAATGAAGTGTTAAGATCAATGTCTCTCTTGTGATACACATATAACAAGTCAGCAGATGTCAGTCAATCATGCAAATTAAATCTTCTTTCTTTCCTTGTCTATTTTTAAAAACTTTTCATTTATTTATTAAAAAGTTGTATATGTAAATATAGAATGTATGCAGCAATGTGGAACTGTTTAATCTCTTTCCCCCATCTGCTGATGTGCTCCTTTACACAAGAGTAGATAAACATGAACCCGCTTCTGTATGCTTACTTCATATCAGGACTGGAGCATTATAATGTGGGCCTAATTATTGATGTTATAATTGCAAGCATAATTTTAATTTAGTAGAACTATTATTAATGACAGCATATCAATAATTAATAGGATTTTAATATGATTTAAAAAAACAGATTTACTGTGAACAACACAGATTAAAGTAAATTAAGGGTTGACCAGACATCCCAGTCTATCTGGCACAGCCCCATCATGAGTGTGTCAGGGTTGTAGTTGGGGGACGCCATTTGCATATCTGTCTGTTCCACAACTTACCAATTTTTTCTCTGACATCTCGATCTGCAATCAAATTCTGCCGCCAACTGCAATGATAACCCGTCTTACTGTGCCTCAGATTGGCTGTGACCGAGACAATGGTGGCCAATCAGAAAGGAAGGGGGTTGTGGGGCCGCCTATTCAATGCCCGCCCCCAAGTGTCAAAACTCACTAAAGGCGAGTGAGCAGAAAGCACAGAGAGTGACAGCGAGGGTAGACACAGAGACCGCCAGCGCGCAGACAGTGATGGCGAGCACGGAGAGAGTGATCTTGTGCGCTGAGTATGGTTTTCGTGTGCGTGCATTTTGGTACTGAATTGACGCCATAGTTTTGTTTCCCCAAAAGCCAAGACATGGATCTGAAGTGGAGCTTACCTGTGGTAGCTCGCACCACATGCTGACACCTCCATTGGTCACTTTACCAGACAGAACAAAGAACAGATTCTCAGGAGTCAGGCGCAGGATGCACGTCTTAGTCAGCTTTGAGATGGTGATGATGACTCCTGGTGAGGACGAGGAAGAACAGAGTCATGTACCTGACAAACATTACTTCAGTCTGTAAAAATATACTCAGTCCAAGGTCCTTTCAGCTATAGATAAAGACTTGTGTCTGAATAAAGCGTTTATTTCGTTTCATTCAGCTTTTATTTACATTTGAACAAAAAGTGGCATGTCCAAAATTATTCATACCCTTCTCAATAATCAGTAGAAGAGCCTTTACTGGCTATTACAGCAATCAAACACTTCCTATAATTGCTGACCAGTTTTTTACATGTCTCTATTGGAATTTTTTCCATCTTTAACGATGAGCTCCAACTCTTTCAGGTGTGGGAGGGTCTCCTTGCCATCACCCTGATCTTTAGCTCCCTCCACAGATTCTCAATTGGTTTCAAGTCAGGACTCTACGCCACTAAAAATGTTAATGACTGACGTTAATGTTAACCAAGCTAACCAGTTCTTAACAACTTTTGCTGTGTGTTTTGGGTTGTTATCGTGCTGAAATGTCTACTGGTGCCTAAGGCCAAATTTGCTTGATGTTGCTGCCCAGAATCTTGATGTATTGCTCTTTTTTTTTCATGATGCCATATACTGTGATTAGGTCCCTAGTCCATTGACTGAACCCCCCCCCCCCCCAAAGCATCAGGTTCCAACCACCATGTTTGACAGTGGGGATGGTGTTCTAAGGGTCTGCCCATAAAACGCCCGTGGAACCCAGCAGTGTGCAGTAACCATCGGACTGTCTGCGTTGAGACGTTGCCACCAGCAAAGCCCAGATTCAACCGGATGGCCTTGGTGATGATCCTTGGATTCTTTTTCACCTCTCTTACTATCCTCCTGCTCAGCACAGATTTTCCACAGTGCAGGACATCTTGTACTTTTTAATAATACTTTACACTGTTGTCACTGGAACATAAAAACATTCAGATATTCCTGAATGTGAGAAGGCACAACACGCAGCCACATGTCCTTAGTGAGCTCCATTTTGTCTTAACCACAAACCAATTGCAGAGAGCTGCTGTTTTTCACCTGTCTGCAATTTCCCCATTGTGGGACAAATAAAGGTTTTCTTATTCTTATGTATTCCTATTAAAACAGCTGTTCCCAATGAATCAGGGTAATTGGAATGCTTTAGAACAACTTCGAACTATTTGCAATGGTATAGAACTTTGGATTTTCCCATAGACTGTGACAGTGCAAAGGGTATGAATAATTTGCCACTTGTTCAAATGTAAATAAAAGCTGAGAAATACAATCAAATCCAAACTTGCTGGTTGAATGGAAGTTACTGCAATGCAAATGTTTTGAAAAAAACAACCAATTTACATTTTTGAAGAAATTTCCCAAACATGAACATAATCAATGATTGTTATACTACTACAAAAGTCAGTTACGTAAACTATTTAAAACCACCAAATGGGACGTGCTGTACCAGCCCCACAGGAATGACCGACTGTATCACGGACTATATCACTATACAGTGACTTCTGTTTTGTCTGAGTTTAAGAGTAGACAATTACAGGTCATCCAAACTTTTATGTCTTTATAGATTGTTTGGAGTTTACCCAACTGATTAGTTTCATCTGGTTTTGTGATTACATTCTATACAGTAATAGCACAGCACTGCATGATTAGAGAGAAGAAAGTGGAGGATGAGAAAGAGGAGAGAGAAGAAAGAAGAGAGAAGGAGAACATGTGTTTGGTGCGTTGTCCCCCAGCAGCCTAGGCCTATAGCAGCATACCTAAGGAATGCTTTAGTTCAGCCCTAAATTTAAGCTTGATCAAAAAGGAAAGTCTTAAGTCTGACCTTAAAAATAGAGAGCATGTCTGCCTCCCCAAACCAAACTGGGAGCTGGTTCCACAGGCGAGGAGCCTGGTAGCTGAAAGCTGTACCTCCCATTCTACTTTTTGAAATTCTAGGAACCGCAAGTAGGTCTGCACCTTTAGACTGAAGTGATCTGCTGGGATGATATGGTACAATGAGGTATGTAAGATACGATGGAGCTAGGCCTTTGAGGGCCTTGTATGTCTGATAATTATCGGCCTGATATCTGGAAATTATGATATAATTCGGATAAGTCCGATATCATAACGAATGGCCCCGATAACAATATATACAACAACATAACAATATATATTTTTGTCAGTGGTTGTTTTAATCAATCGCTCCAACTCCCACATAAGACCTTAACGGCCTGACATGAATGCTGCGTTCAAGCGGCATCGGTATAATCGGAAAAACAACATTCTGGCCATTAAACTACTCCGTCATGTTGGAAAACAACTCGTCAACTCGGTCATGATTTTGGTAGTAGCTGCCATTATGCAGGATGTTACACATAAACCACAGAAACATAAAAGGTCAGAAAAACGACTCAAACCGGGAACAGGAAACTACCGTCACCACTTCAGAATCAAAATCACAATCAGAAAAGACTTTATTGCCGAACATGTTTGTACATACAAGTAATTTACCTTGGTGTTGGTACGGATAAAACCACGTACGCACTCTTGAGCAGACGGAGTGCGGATGGGGATGGGGAAAAAACTGTCTGCCATGCGAGTGGTTCTACACTTGATGGATCACAGCCATCTGCGAGAGGGGAGACTGTTGAACACTCCGTGTCCGTGTAGTCTATACTACATCTGTTGTCATGGTCTCATCAGCCTGCCCAGTCTCCATGGAATCCTGCTGTTATCCACTCCTACCTGAATGAACAATTCTCCAACCTGCCTATGATTCCTCTTACATTTTCAAACTGTCATGTAACATCATCAGTTTGTATAATAACATTCCATCTATGACAGATGTATGTTTATCTTGCTGTTCTCTTCTCTCTTTCTTCTGTCTGTACCCGGCTGGCCTTAGGCAGATGGGTCCCTCCATATGAGCTGGGTTCTGCTCAAGGTTTGTTCCTGTTAAAAGGGAGTTTTTCTTGCCACCATCGCCTTGAGGCTTGCTCTGGGGGTTTCAGGCCGGGTTTTTGTAAAGTGTCTTGAGACGATTTGTATTGTTATTGATGCTATATAAATAAAACTGAATTGAATTGAATAATTATCGTGCACCCCTAATACTTCCCTTAGACAATATTATTATCCACAAAACCAGATGAAACTAATCAGCTGGTTAAACTCCAAACAATCTATAAAGACATAAAGGTTTGGATGACCTGTAATTGTCTACTCTTAAACTCAGACAAAACAGAAGTCACTGAATTTGGCACTAACTTCTCAGAGATTCATTATGTATCATTATGTATGTATGTATTCATTATGTTCATTATGTCACTCTGACGCTCTCAGTTGACACGGTCAAAAAACTGTGTGCTTCCACACCAAACACACACCTGATTTCCCATGCCCGTCATGCACTTCCACACTGGTGCTCCCCTTAAGTAAAACCCCAGAATTGCACGCAAACACATGAACACAGTGACCCAAACAAAAAAGAAATACAAAATATATAATGGCTCCAACACACTTAGTATATTTGGATAGCTTTACTGTGGCGTCCAGTACTACTGTGAAAAACAATCTAGGTGTTATATTTGACAAGTTGGAGTTCATCTCTCAGAGAGAAGTGGTCAACACCAACGCAATCGAAAAACGTAACCTGCAGAGAATGTATTCCCCCCCCCCCCCCCCCCCCCCCCCCCCCCCCCCCCCCCCCCCCCCCCCCCCACACACACACACACACACACACACACACACACACATATTTACATATTTAATGTAATGGCTGTGGGCATTCAAGCCGGGTTTCAGACCGGATTTGTAAAGCGTCTTGAGACAATTTGTATTGTTACTGTCGCTTTAAGAATAAATCTGAATTAACAAAGAAGACTGAATGAAATCAAAATTCAAGACGCCGCAAGCGTTCCCATTATGAACTTTAAGTGTGGGGTATTTTTATTTACCTTGAGTGATTTTTAGGGAAGGCTACCATGTTAGCAGTCAGTAGTTTGTCGGGAAAGAAAAAGCTAAAATGACTCACGACTTAAGTGGTTGAGACAGGCAATGTCTGTGATCTTCCCTCGAAACTTCATTTGGAGTTATCGAAGAAGACTTTACTCTTAAGCCAGTCTGTTATTCAGTTCATCTGGTTTAGCTCCAGGAAGAAGACTTTAGAAGCGCTTCGCGTTTGTCTTGGTCCGTCGTTGTCAAAGATCCGGCGGAAACAACGGGTTTCTCAATATTAACTGTTCCGCCTATAGAACAACACAAAGGACAATATTTAATGCTACGAAGTTTCAGGATCCCTACTGATTTTGTTGCAATTTTTATTGTTAGGGGTCCAATGCAACGAAATTGCAGGATCCCTACTGATTTTGTTGCGATTTTTGTTATTAGGGGTCCATGCAAACGAATGTGCAAGATCCCTATTGATTTAGTTGCTTTTTTTTCTTTTTATGATTTATCTTAATCTGCGTAGCTAAAGTGTCTGTCCAGGACAAACTGCAAGTTCAAAAGACATCAAAGCTGGTAACTTGGTAGAAGTCCTGGCATGTCACTTTTCCAAGATGTTGATACACATGCATGCAGCTAGGTGGCGCTATAACAAGCCAGTTTACGTCTTGCCTCATATCTCGAAAATCTTGTGCCCTAGAGACTGTTTTTTTTTAAAGAATTCTTTATTAAGAATTTCAAGAAGTACAGACAATGAGAATATAAATGGCAGACAATATGATACAAAAATAATAAAACAATATACTATATTAAAATAAAAAATAAATAACACATGTAATCAGAAATATAAATAAATAACTAAAAAACTAAATCAGGCACTTATCTTGGGGTGAGTAAAAATTTATTTTCTAAGCTAATCAATGTGTGCTCACTTTTCTTGTTTGTCATTAATTTTAAGATGTCTATAAAAACATACAATTCTTTCATAAAAACATTTAAGTTAGGGAGGGATTTAGAGAACATCATCTTGTGTATGTGAAATTTACTGATCAGAATCATGGGATTTACTATGAAACTAACAGATTTATCATTACACACAAATTTTGAAATAATATCTTTGAGTCTTATCATAGATAAAAATTCTCCATATCCCTCCAAAATACAGATGATGATGGGCAATGCAAAATTGTTTCTGGCTCATCTCCACAGAAAGTACATAATTCGTCCACATCTACAAACCTAGAAATTAATTTGGTAAATATTATGCAAATTTTTAAAATGAGTCTCTCTTATCTTATTTGAAAGACAGAACTGAAAGGGACACAACCAGGTCTTGCGCCAGTTTATATCAGCCAACTGCCAATCCCAAATAAACTTTCCTCTGGGTCAAATCTTTTAACGACTCTTTCCTTAGATGTTTGTTTGTATATTTTCTATCCATTATGTTAATCCTGTCAGTTTTAAGAGAAAGTGCCTGAATATTGATATTTTGATAACTTAAGTGACATTTGATCAACTCAACCATACCAGTGGGAATTGACTTAATAACAGAAACAAACTCTCTGTATTTGACTGGAAAGGTTTTAGCTTTCATAAAGTCTCATAACTGTACAGACCACCTTTTTCATCAAATAAGGCTTTCACGAATATTACATCCCTCTCAGTCCCGCTCTCTTTGTATATACTGTTGTTTTTAATAGTAATAAGACCATTGTTCCAAAGCAGTTCCTTGTGTGGAAAAGTTGTGAACATAAAATAATTTCCAAGAGAGTAAAGCCTGCTGAATTTTTTTCTCCCTCTCATTCCCTACGTAGCCCTGATTCTAACTGACTAGGCCATGCCCATTTCCGCCTGCCTTTTTTTACCGCCATTTTGAAAAAATTGCACCTCAAAGCAATATGAACTCTTCCTAGCCTGTTCATCCAATTCTTACCAAACTCAGTATGTATCATTTATAGACATGTGACTGTGGCTCAGTAGGTAGAGCGGGTTGTCCACGAACCAGAGGGTTAGCGGTTCGATCCCCGGAATGTGCCACATGTCGAAGTGTCCTTGAGCAAGACACTGAACCCCCAGTTGCTCCCAGTGCGTGGCACTGGTGTGTGAATGTGTGTGTGCTTGTGTGAGTGAATGGGTAGATGTGTCTCTGACTGTAAAAGCGCTTTGAGTACCAATAGGTAGAAAAGCGCTATATAAAAGCAAGAGCATTTACCATTTACCATGTAGTGCACCCAAATGGTGTCACCACATTTATGTGAATAGTGAAGGGGAAAAAAATATTTCCTTCTTTTTATTTTTTTTAAGGGTCGAGTGAATTCCCCTGTTTAAATATGTGTCAATCACATTTTTATTTACATATCTTGCGAGATAGTGGAAAAAGAATGCAAGCGGAACCTTTGTGGCCGGAGCTGTTACAGTTCGGTTGGTCTTAGGTGTGTATTTCCGCCCACACCTCAGATGCAACCTGTACGCAAAAGTGAATGCTTCGCGTCTTCATTACCGCTGCATTATTTCTGTTCTAACAGAACTGTATTTGATATGTGGTCAAACACTGTGGGAACCGTACAGACAGATAATGAAAATTCTTCAAAAGAACTTTAGCAGGGTTATTATTTACAAAGTTAATGGCTAATTAATTTTATGGCATACCACAGTATGATTTCAAAGCTCACATTTTGTGAAGTATATACCCAAAACTAATCAAACTTGACATCATTGATACTAATATGATTCTGTACAAGCACCCCAACTTTTGTGACCCTTGGTTTCTAGGGGCTCTACTAAAGCCACATTTCAACATCTCAAAAACTGCAGCTAATGTGGCATGCACAATCTGTAATACATTGTGTACATGCTCATCAAGTTGAGTGACATTACGTCTACGTGGGGCGTTACAGGTAACACCAAAACATTTCAGGTAATTTTAAGGCCTATAACTTTTAAAATATTCAGTAGAATAGCTAGTATTAGCAGTAGAGGTATTAGTAGATTAAACTAGTAATTCTGAGTAGTAGATGAGTACATCTAAAGTAAGTTATCAAGTATACTGTATTTGATTGTTTTCGTTGCTTAAAGTCATTAATAAGTCTATGTGTAGGGTCCTGTGGTCCTCTCTATTCTCCCCCTCTCTGGCATTTAAATTTACAAAGTTGTTTTGCAGAAGAACTCTTCTAACAGATCAACCTTTTACATCTTAGCTATAAATGTGCCATGTCCAGATGCTGAACAGACCTTTGCTATCGGATCTCCCTAATGCTGAGGACGTCATCTGAGCCAAAAAGACAGATTTACACTTCTATGGAATTTCCCCACTCTTGTTTCTGGACTAATTAGTTCTGAATCGAAAGAACATCAAAATGATATCAGGAACTATAAAGAATATGAATTGACTCTCATACTTCATATGAACCAAGTCTAGAAGCCTTAATGTTATTTTTATTATGTTTTAAGCTTGTGATGTACTAATTTTCCTTTTCAGAGACACACACATGCAACCCACATAGCAAAACTGGTGTGGCACACCTCTGGGTCACACCTCCCACTTGCACTCGGTCGACATGCCTGAAAGAATTCCGGCTCTTATGTGACCCACATCTGGCATCCAACATGTGTGCCACTTAAAGCCCACACCTCAGCCACACTGCAACCAGAGCTGGCCCTAATGTGGCCCTAAGATGGGCCAGACCATTTTCAGAATGTCAGCCTTAACTCAACCACTATATTTATGTGCTAGCTATATATATATGTATATATATCATACACATATATAACAAAACAAGTACAGTATTATAAGCAAATGTTTATTTTTTTAGTCATGTCAACACAGTACACACCTACACATTTAACAAATTTTAAAACTGTACATTTATGATTCTAGACATGTCCATAAGGTTTAAGATTGTATTTGTCACATACACAGTTATATATAGTACAATGCACAGTGAAATGTATTCTTGTATCTGCAGCCAGTAGTAAAAGAAAAAAAAAGAGTACAACAGTAAAACGGTAATAATTGCAAATTCCTTAACACACAATTAACAATACAAGTGTAAATGTACCCCGATAAATATAGAATAAAATATAGATGGTAAAACTCAAGTGTAAACTTAGAGGGGGTAGTTTATACACACACACATTTACGGTATTGAGCAACTATGTGAGTAAAGTGCAGTGGTATAAGTCTGTTTAAGGCTCAGAGTTCTTCAGCCTTTCAGTCTTTATCCTCAGGCATCGGAAACACCGACCTGATGGCAGTAGACAGGCAACTGGATTCTCCCCACTCTCAGCATGAGTTTTAGATATGGTGCTGTCCATTTCCTGCTTTCTCTTCATCCTCTTCAGTCTGCCACCATCTCTGCCTGGAGAGAGATGGAAACATATTTTGATGGTCCAGTCTATGTCCTGGTCTGTGGCCCCAGATGTTAGTCTGTTACACCAACAGCAGCTGAAACATACACACAAATTATTGGAAATTAACATTTTATATCATTAGGTAATATGGCTACATAATTCTATTAAAACTGATCCTGATGAGAATATTCTGGTGACAGATAAATGTTCCTACAACTGCTTGGTTTAACTAATGTACAAATCAAGGACTTAGTGTTACACAAATTGAGTAGTCAGTATCAGTATGTAATCAATAAAAATAACTCTAAGATTCTTGAAAATAGAGTCTGTAGGTTTGTAAACACAACATTCAAACCGACCCGTTTTATGGTTGTTTACAAACAATAGTTTCCGTATAAGTTCCTGAACCTCAGACTTCACACCAGTCCGCTAGAACTGAAGTTGCTACTCGGATGTGCTGTGAAGCGTCTTCTCAAATAAATAAAATAAAAACACATAACACATACATAAATAAAACTCTACGAATCCACAGTTGGCTTTGTAAACGCTATTTTTGGATTGAAGTACGATATATCTGCAATTGCCAGGCCAGCAGAAAAAACACGCCAACGGTCAGCTAGCAGAAGCTATGGCAGTAGCACTAATGTGTAACTAGTCGGAAAAAACGTGAAAAAAGAAAACAACCCCCTCGGCAAAATATCCGCTGTGTTAAGTTCGTCTATATCATTTATTCAAAACGAATAAGGAAGTTTAACAGCAAAACAGTGCAGTCCATCCTTTCCTGAGCCGCATTTTAGGCTAACGGTAATCGTTAGCTAACGCTAACCACGCGTTAGCCACATAGCTAGCCGTTAGCCTCATAGCTAAACGTTAGCGCCCCTTGTTAACATTCAGGTTAGACTCTAGACAGACATTGTCTTTGGCATTGTCTCAAAAACAAACGTTATCGTAAACATAAAACTGACGCATTTCACTCACCACGTCTTTGTTGTCGGTCTTACCGGTGTGCATGAGCAGCCATCAGCTCTGGCCACAGTGACGTCGGTCGCGTCAGTCACCTGGACGGTTACGTTACTTCCGTTGATTGGCTGATGACTTTAAAAAGTGGATCACTGGCTGACCGCTGAAAGTCCGCTGTTGCAAGATTTAACTTTAAAATTTCAGATCAACTGTGATATCTGTCCTGTTTCGACAAGAACGATATTGTTAAGGGTGATAGCATTGTACTGTATTTTGATTCGCTTTGGCAATATTGTTTTGTTAAGAAACTTTCACGCCAAAGCCCACTTTGAATTGAATTGAATTGATAGTTGATTTTGATTGACATCGATAATATATCATAAGAATATTTTATTTATTTATTTTTATTAAATCTGTGATGTTATATAACAACTCACTCAAAAATATCAAAAAATAACTTTAAGGGTGGCATGAGTCCGGCCTCACATATGTGACCCAGAGGTCTAAGCTGATATGACGGCCGAATTCGGCACCCCACAAGTGACCCACATCTGTCTGCCGGAGTCAAGACACATCTAGCCGCATCTAGCCCACTTCGGTTCACATGCCGTATGCCAGTGCCGAGTGAACGCCACCTGTGCCGGCTTAAAGCCAGATCTAGCCCACATGTCTCTGCTATGTGGGAAACATACCAAACACTTTCTCGCTCCACCTCTCCAAGATTGACTAAGGGAGTGGAACAGATAAGGGGTCGTAAATAACTTCCTCCCAGAACCAGACTCCGATTGGCATTTCTCCTCTCTTAAAAGAGTCTATGTTTGATAATATGACTGATCGAAATTGTAATAACCTGGTAAGTTATATATTGTTGTTCAGGAAGGGCTAACGATCACAATGAGACGATTTTGATCCTTGTACGATAAAGCTAGGCCAAATTCATATAATTGGTCACAGTAAGGATGGATCAACATTGCCATCTTTAAAATATTTTATTTCTTTTAATCATTGTTAAAGTTAAAGAATGTAGAACCATTGGTATGTTCTTATACTAATAGTAGCTATTAGTTGAAATCATAACTGTTGAAATTGGTATTTTAGAAACCCCAACCTTTCATTATTAGCAAAATGTCACTGTAAAGAGAACTTGAGTTTATTAATTTATTGATGCTTTTGAGTAATTTTGATTTTGCCGTGCGACTTATATACTAAAATGTATAATTTCATGTGTTTGTTATTTTCACACTGACAGCCGCAAGAGGGCACTCTAGGCTTGTGTGCCAGTATTTGCTACTCCTTTTACTCCCACGCAATAGCGGCGGTGCGCCGTCTACCTCCGGAGTTCGCAGAGTTGCTCAGAAGTGACACAGAGGATAAAGAATTCAGTGGATTTAGTGATCCGAAGTGAGATCGAGAGTTTGGTAAACTTGTTATGTTATGTTGTTTATGCTACAGGTAGCTGAATAACTGTTAATATGTTACGTTAACATACCAGATACCTATCAGCCCGTTGTACTCTGTTCTATTGTTATTACTATAACTTGCCTTTCAAGATGAAATGTCTGTTCTTGGTCTCTGATGTTACAAAATAAACGTCCCCCCAAAATGCGACTTAGAGTCCAGTGCGACTTTTATATGTTTTTTTTCTTCATTATGCATTTTTAGCTGGTGCGATTTATACTCCGGAGCGACTTATAGTCCTGAAAATACAGTAACTCATAAAACCAGAGTGAGGGCCCCTTTCTCTGTTTTTTTCTCTGTTCTTTTTAGCTCTTTCTGCGGACTTTTATATTTTTGCACTTTCTACACACTTTCTTAACTTCCCACTTTCCGTTTACGTATTACCTTATTGGTAACACTTTACTTGACAGTGTCTACATAAGAGTGACATGATACTGTCATAACTATGACATGACACTGTCATAAAAGTGTCATAAACTTTATAAACATGTCATAAACTTTTATGACCTCTGTCATTAAGTGTCATTCGGTTTTTGTTATGACAAGTTGACATTGCTTGGGCTGTCTCGATTATGACAATTTGACATTAATCAAAGTGACATTACCATTAAATATGTTTGGGACGTCTTTGTAATGACAACTTGACATTAAGCAGGATGACATTACCAGAGGATGTCTTTGTCATGACAACCTGACATTAAATTTGTTTGGAGTGTCCTTATTAAGATAACTTGGCATTAAACAGGATGACATTACCAGGGGATGTCTTTGTCATGACAGCTTGACATAAACAGAAACCCCACCTCTTTTTGTATTCCTGACATGTTGACATAATGATTATTCTAAAAAAATGATTCAGGAGGTTAGTTAGAATTGCTTAAAAACATGAGCTTTTTCAGCATAAAAATACACAGTTGTTACATGTCCATTGTTTTTTTTAGTTGATAACTTATTTTAACTTATTTAAAAATTTCTGAACACGTTTCTGAACAGCACTTTATTTATTTTAGGAAAACATCAGAATGGTTTGTGTTCATGCCAGGAACCTGAGACGGTACAACATGTTCTGATTTATTGTAGAAATTACATCCTCCAAAGACAAGATCTTATCAGAGAATTGCGTGAAGTCGGTTTGAAAGAAGTAACTTTGAAAAATATATTAGAAGTAGGGTCAAGCGGGAGGGAAAAATGTTGTTTTTTTCACATTTTTAATAGATACTGGATTATATAGCCAAATATAGTGCACTAAGGTGCTAGTCCCGTAGATGGCAGCAATGCAACTTTTTGGATGCCGGCTGCCGTAAAACACCGAAGAAGAAGGAGAAGAAGAAGAAGAAGAAGCGGCCGTCTTTGCTGCCAGACTGCACCAGCAACAGCCAGGGAAAGACCAAGGAGTGAAGGTCAAGGTTGGATTAACATTACTTGGTGAGTACATTTTTATTTTTTTATTTTATGTGCAACAGCAAGTAACTATAAGCGCTCAGTCGAGTTACACAACACTACAATTGAAATGTCCGCAGTGTGCTTTGAAGATATTAGCTAGCTAGCTAAAAGCTTCAAAGTAACTTAACTTTTAATTAGAAGTGCATTAGAGTCGGCTATAAGGTGCCTAAACTTGCAGTCCCAGACCTGCTGCGGGAATTAATCTTCAGCCCTCTGTTTGCAGACACAGGTATGATCTGAGGAATATGTTGTGGAAAGCCGTTAGCCGCTAACGCTAATAATGATAAACTAGAAAATTCCCGCGGAAATTTTTGAAGTGCCGAGTGGGCTGTTGCCATTAGCTGCTAATGTTAGCAATTAGCATGACGCGCTAGCCACTAACTTTAGCATTAGTTTAGTGTTAGCATGTCTCTTTAGACACTAAAAATTAAATACATGCTAATTGTTAGCATGCTAATGCTAACATGCTAATTGCTAATATGCTATTCGCTAACATGCTAATGCTGCCACTAATGCTACCACCAATTTCTACCACTAAAAATTAGCATTAGCCGCTAATGTTAGCAATTAGCATGACGCGCTAGCCAATGACAGACAGACACCTGTCATTGTTCAACTTGGGTGCCAAAAGCCAAAATGGCCGCCCCACAGACCAGTTACTTCAGTTAGAAGTTTCCAGAGTGGGCTGTTTCCATTAACATTGCCCCAAAATGGCCGCCCTACAGACCAGTTACTTATGTTTTCCCGCCTCTTTCTGTGGAGCCCCTGGTTGCCACGGTTACCAGTTTGAATATCAGTTAAAAAAACGACTAGAGTGGGCGAAAATGCTGAAACCATGGCCTCGAACAGGAAGGCCTTGTGGCCAAACCGTGTGTCCAATCGTTGAACCGACTTCACTTTGGGCATCTTGAGGCTTTCCTGAACGTCTAGATATGCAGTTTGTGGGTAAAATGAAGAAATGTGAGCTATTTAAAGCTATTTAAAACAAAGGATTGCTTCTGCTTTCCTCCACAAATTTAACATTGCAGTCTATGGAGCGAGGAAGGGGTTTGCTGGCGCAGCTTTGCGTCTCACGCCAAAACTATAAGACTTACAGCTTTAGCAGACGAATTGTGAGCGAGAAGACAAATTTTCCTACGTTTCTATGTGTAAATTATGTCTGTGGTGTGAAATTTGTGGCCACCGGAGCAGTTTCTATTTTATTTTTTGCCTAATGTTCTTCTCTACTCTTCACTCTAGCTGATGATGTCATCCACTCTAGCGCCAACATTCCGCGCAATACACATCCATTATAAACCCCCGAAATCTGAGTAAAAACCTACACCGCTTTGAGGCTTCATGGTTTAAAAACGGTAAAAGGTGTCGATAAGTGAAGGGAATCTCTGAACAGAAGACAAGAGTGTCTACGTTTTAAAGTTTAAATGAAGTCTCTGGGTGAAAGTATGCCAGAGCAGTTGATTGTTGAAAATGCCTGTTGATTTTTCGGGGTCTCCCATTCATTTGAATGGGAAATTTTTCGCCTTTTTTCGCGAATAAATTCGCGAAAAACTCGTCAATCGCTTATCCAAGTAATAGCATAGGATTCGGGATCAAAACACACGTTTCGATATATCATGTGTTGGGGTCCTCTTGCCGGTTCGGGCCGCATTAATCGGCGAAAAAGGGCGGAAAATGAATAATAATAATAAAACTGCAAAGAAACACGCAGAAGATCAAGAGTGGCCTCGTGCCTATGGGAGGAGTAGTTTAACTTTTTTTGTCGTCTTATTCACAGGATGATGCTGTGGAAATGAGCAGAGGCTGCGATCCGTGGATTGGTGGTGTACCTCGGAGAAAGGGAGGATAATCTCTTTAAGGAGCATTTGGTAGGTAGGTAATTCCAACACAGAAAAACTATACTTTGTGTTAGTCTTGTTTTTAATTGTTGTGTTTAATTCTGACATTGATTATGACCTATTTATGCTAAGTTGATGGAGATCTCACCACTGAAGTGTTGAAGATCATTGTAACCAGAGGTGCCACATCGGTCAGATCCAGCCAGCGCACGGACTGTGGTTGAGGGAACAGAAGTCCTGGAAGACGTAGATCAACCCAGAGCCTGTGCCTTGCTAATGGGGCTGATCTACTCACAATCTCGGGTATTTTTCACAAGGTGAACTGAGTGAATGTTGATCAGATGGTTTCTGTTCTTTAAGTGTATATATTTGGCAGGGCTTTAGTGTTTACCGCATCCTTCACCTGATATTGCTGTGATAAAAATTGTTATTGATATTTATGTTGGTAACAATAAATACATTTTGACAGTAAAACTGGAATTGCCATGTCTAATTTATTCTGACTTAAATGATATAAGTTACTTATACTCAAATTTGAGGTAACAATTTGAATTGACTTTTCTGAGTAGAAGGAAAGTAAAAGAAAGGAGTTATATCAACTTAAATGGAGTAATTTGACAATGTATTAACACAAAAACTTTGAATGTATTCGTTACACTGTCATAATGGTGTCATGACAGCCATTATCCTTCATGATATATTAATTACAAATCAAAATGGTACCACTTTACTTTAGGTCAAAGAATGTATTCGTTACACTGTCATAATGGTGTCATGACAGTCAGTCATCCTTCATGATATCTTAATGACAAATCAAAATGGTACCACTTTAGGTCAAAGAATGTATTCGTTACACTGTCATAATGGTGTCATGACAGTCAGTTTTGTGAAATATCCTGTCATGTCACACACACACATCTATCTGACCAAGTACTAGAAAGGACACTCCAAACAAATTTAATGTCAGGTTGTCATGACAAAGACATCCTCTGGTAATGTCATCCTGCTTAATGTCAAGTTGTCATTACAAAGACGTCCCAAACATATTTAATGTCAACTTGTCATGACCAAGACAACTTCTGGTAATGTCACTTTGATTAATGTCAAATTGTCATAATCGAGACAGCCCAAGCAATGTCAACTTGTCATAACAAAAACCGAATGACACTTAATGACAGAGGTCATAAAAGTTTATGACATGTTTATAAAGTTATGACACTTTTATGACAGTGTCATGTCATAGTTATGACAGTATCATGTCACTCTTATGTAGACACTGTCAAGTAAAGTGTTACCCTTTTATTTTAGTCTTCTTCTTTACGTACTTAGTCACGTTTATACTTAGTAAGTTTGTTTTAAGAACCACTTGAATATTTCAAGCTATATTTGTTTCTCGTCGGACGTTTTTCCAGACGTGCAATTTTTATAGTGACTTAAATATCTGTTTTGTCACTGACCAGCTCCTCACACCAGGTGGTGCCCTAACGAGACATTTAGAATATACTATCCTACATACCCTATGAAATGCTAGTTAGTACAACTTAAAATAGCTAGTTCTCTTTATTTGCTTATTTAAGTGCAATCGGTTTGCTTTCTATTTTAAGTAATGATAACCAGAGGTGGACAGAGTACACACCTTCACTACTTGAGTAAAAGTACAGATACTCCTTGTCAAATATTACTCCAATACAAGTAAAAGCAGCTTAGTCAAAATATTACAATAAAGTACTAAAGCATTTGCTTAAAAGATGACTTAAGTAAAAATATATAAAAAGTATCTCAGGAAACTGCATTTCCTAACCCAAACACATTTAGAGAAACTTCATTTGAAGAGCACTTTGAGTTTTTAGTGTTACTTTTATGAAGGGTGCGGAATGTTTAGATTTAATATTTAGATTTAGATTTAAGATTTAGATTTAAGATTTAGATTTAAGATTTAGATTTAAGATTTAGATTTAGCATTTAGATTTAATATTTAATATTTAGGTGTAACATTTAACATATGGATTTAAATATTTAAAATATTAAAAGTTGACAAATATTGTTGTAAATGTGCAAAGAAGTGACTCCCAAAAATTCACAACAGTTTTTTTAAACATTGTTTGAAAATAAATGTGACAAAATGTTGTAATTGTTTTCAGCATGGGCCACTTTACAAATGGCACTCCATAACTTCTTCCATCTACCATCACCCTGATGGAAATCAGAGATACAGTCCTGGAAGATAATGTAAATTCCCAAAACATCCTGTCCATAATTTACCATGTCTTGAGTCAACACCAACTGAATATGTTGTATTTGGCATATTTGTGCATATTGTTTTGGTGGAAGGAGTCAGCATTAAGAAGAGCTACCATATTTTAGTGCTATGTACAAATACTTTGTTACTGTACTTACGTACATTTTTCAGTATCTGTACTTTTTTCTGATGACTTTTACTTCCCTACATTTGAACACAAATATCTTTAGTTTGTACTCCTTACATTGGAAAAAAAGGCTTGTTACTTTTTTAACCTCCACAGAAGACAAGACATAAAAAACATGACATGTTCACAAGATCGGACCGGACATCGCACCTGAGAAGGAAAGTCGACAATGCTGCATAAACTTATGATAACACTTCAGATGAGTTGAGTTCCTGTTATTTGGTTTATTTTATGTTATTTATTTTTACTTTTTACTTAAGAGCCTGTACTTCCTTACTTTAACTTGAGTAAAGGAGTTGAATCACTACTTTTACTTTTACCACAGTATTTTTTAATTTTTTTTTACATAAGTATCTGTACTTTTACTTAAGTACAGAATGTGAATACTTTTGCCACCTCTGGCAATGTTTTATTTTGCAGGACTTTAGAAGGGCTTTGACACACAGTTACACAGCTACAATACTTGCAGATGAAATTTTAACAGTGTTTTACATTATTGTTTCCACTCCATGTGGTAAAACAAAACTTAGTGTGTGAGTCCACAAATGTTCAGGTGATGATTATTCATCCATCTCCATCATCTCAACTAATTGGTAAGTTCCAATTTTTCTTTCCTAGTTAGCACAATTACTTTTCTTTAACTGAACTTTAACTTGGTGTCGGACTGAGATTTAGTGAGATTTAGAAAAGTGCAAATTACCTTCATAAACTGCTAATCAATTGCCTGTATCTTACTATGAAGTTATACAGCTTTATAAATAACACTTTTATGTTGTGATTGAAAAAACAATCGGTAATTACAGTTTCAAAACCAGCAATTAATTTTACAATAACTGAGTGACAATCGCCTTGCAACATTTTCACACTGTTTTTGACAGTGAATTATTTATTTGTTTGTGTGTGTGTGTGTGTGTGTGTGTGTGTGCACTTGCATTTATTACTTCAGGGGGTCTGAGCGGTGGGAGCCCACCAACAGTGGGGGGCCCACAACCGACGTGGGGCCCAAAATGACGGGCCCCAGACTGATTTCAATCAAAATGAGCTCATCAGCTCCCCCTGATGGCCCTCTCGCTTTTTTATTGCATGTCCCCCATGGTGACAAAAAGTGGAGATGTGTGTGAAAGTGTGTGTGAGCGTTTTGCTCACTACCGCCCCTGGCGACCGGAAGGCAGCGTAGCCCCCCCCACACACACAGGAAGTATGCACACACACTTAAGTGCTTTGGTGGTGACGTACTTCCGGCGGTGACGTACTTCCGGGTTCGAACCGGAAGTAGGATCTGCCGCGAATCCAAGAGAAGAAGTAGAAGTAGAAGAAGAAAAAAAAGAAAAAGAAGAAGACGAAGACGAAAACGTGACGGTAAGCTGAGTGTTCAGTTGAAAATCAGTAAATATTGTACCACATTTACCGCGACAAAATGATATATGTATATGCATGGTTTTTGTACAGTTTATATCGTTTATATTAGTGACGTAAATTACTTTATTACAATAACGATTAGCTACTAACTTTAGCTAGGCTACTTACACGTGGTTATCCAAAAAGGGTTTCAAAAAAGGCAACTGGACTTGTAGATTTTTTTTTTAGAGGAGACGTTTCACCACTCATAGCTTTTTCAGTTCTGGGGGACTGGTGGGAAGTCTGAGGTGTAAATAGGAACTCCTCCTGAGAAACCTTGCTTGTTATGCTAATAACCCGAAACTGGTGCAACTATTCCCACTAACGACTGGGTACTTATCTGTTGTGATGGGGGGACTGTTTTGGTCCCTGTCCTCTTAACTATGAATGGTTCTCTAACGACTCTTGTCCGTCTGAGGCTCCAGTGTCAAGGTGTCCCACACAGCAAAAGGACAGCGCGGCGGATCTGCCGCGGATGTATGGCGGCTTCCGGATCGGACCCGCGGACCCGTAACGGGGTCCAGATGCACTCAGGAACGGATCCGCTATGAAGGCGGATCGCGGATCCGCCGTGGCTCCGCGCTGCATCCGCTCCGCATCCGCGATTAAAGCCTCACCTCCGCGGCGGGTCCGTTTGCGACCCGCAAATTGATACATACATCCGCCGCGGACCCGCAGCGGACTCAAAGGCTCATCTGGCCTGGGTCCGTTTTGGACCTGTTTATCTCATTTTCAAAATCCCTTCTGTTCATGTAGGTTAAACTAAACTATAGGATAAAAAAACGAGCCTGACTACTACTGCAATAAGTGTAAACTTAAATCTGCATTACCTTGTATTTTTAACCTAACAATATTGTCAACAGAAAATGTTCAAGTCATGCATTTACTGTACAAAAGTGATAGCTCAATGGAAATATAAAATTGACATTAACATTTATGGAAAGTTATAGGTTATAGTCTATGTTTTTGTTAGGTTACTACATTCATTATGTGGTCAAAACCCAATTTAGTGCTTTATACAGACGCCAGGTCGGTGCAGACATAAAATATGCCATCTATTAAGCTACAACTTCAGTGAAATGCTGCGTTATACACAGCTAAAATATCAGAAAATGAATAACTGGTGAACGACAAGAAGTTAAATAAAAATATGCTTTAATTATTATTCCTCTTTGCCTAGGACACTCCCTTCTTTTGGAAGCAGGCGGGACGTCTCCTAGTCGCCCGATCTGCCGCCAGGTTGAACCGTGATGGCATGCTTTGTGACCTCCTCATCCGTGGCTGAACGTGTAAATTAGTTTTTCCTCAGGGCACCTGTAATCAAACAAACAGATATGTATGTTTAGCCTGTGGCATGCAGCATCCAAAGCCAAATGCTTATATAATATTTTCTGTTGACAATGGTTAAAAATACAAGGCAATGCAGATTTAAGTTTACACCTATTGCTGTAGTAGCCAGGCTAAAGGGCTAATTACGCTTCTCCTCGCCTGTATCAATTTACGGGTCCCAAACGGACCCGCCGCTCCGCGTCCGCGCTGCATCCACTCGGCGTCCGCGGTCCGCCTTCGTAGCAGATCCGTTCCTGAGTGCATCCGGAAGCCGCCGATAGATCCGCCGCGCAGTCCTTTTGCTGAGTGGGATGTTTAGCCTGTGGCATGTAGCATCCAAAGCCAAATGCTTAAATACAATATGATATTGTAATCATTATGATATAAGTAAGACATTCAATTAAAAAAGAAAAGTGACTTACAACGTTATAAACAGGGCAGGGAATGAAGAAATTCTGGAAGAAAAGGGCATGTGAGAGACTGAAAGCTTTATTTATTTACCTTCATAATCCTGGTTTAATTAAAAGATTATATATATATATTTATTTTGATTTAATATAAGCCTAGACTCCATGAAGTTCACAGTATTACATACTCCTGTTGTGGAGGTATAGGCTACTACAAAATAGTCATCTGCCAAGACTCAGAAGAAGAAGAAGCGACCAAAATCAAATTTAAGTGTATCTAAATTAGCTATGTGCTGAAAATGACATTGTAATGTTATAGTGACTGCTCAAAACCGCTTGAAGCTCCAGTGGAATTTTGATTTTCACAACGATAATTATCGGTCTAGCTGCTATGCTAACCGTTGATGTGCCGAGTGAATGGACCTAGTTGCTAACATTAGCTATCACAGCAGATAGACTGTAATGTTGACCCCACTTCACTGGCTGAAATACTAGTGCCAATTTATCAGCTTGATCTATAGTTTGCATCGCAACCGTGAACTCATATAGGCATTAGCAACTTGCAAAATGATGCAAATGCGCCTAGCAGCATGCTAGCTAAGGTTAGCAGCTACGCCTTTAGCAGGCTACATAAATCAGCGACACATTAAAACAGGTCAGATCAAACAACGTGTTTTTTAATCACACTACCATAACATATTCTACCGAAATTGCTATCCCATTTTAAATCAAATAGGCTCACATGATTATCACATCTCAGCTAACGTTAATAGCGGCACAAAATGACAGTCATTCATTCATTCATTCATTTAAACAAATTATTAACACATAATGGTAAAAAACAAAGGCCAATGTTTACTGTGAATGTAGCAATATGTCAATAAATCAATATACTTACTCAAGAGGGTTCAGCGCAGGCATCAACCGTGTCCAGAAAAGATCTGATCTGTCTCTTGCCTTGCGTTGCGTACTGTTTAAATTCAAACGTAATGGCGCGTCCGCGGATCCGATACAGGTCCGCTCCGGAACAGCTGTACGACAGTGGAATTTTGCGCGCCACCTGGAGGCGGAGCGGAACCTCTGGGCGGAGCCAAAACGAATGTGACAGTCACGCGGGTTTGGCGACTTGAACGCGGATCCGCATAGGAGTCCCCTGCTGTGTGGGGTGAAAGAGACTGAAACTTCTTGGGGACAGAAGTTAACACTGTATTGTAAATAGATGGTAAATTGAATCTCAGTCCACCTCCTCTGTTTAGTGAAGGTTTTTCCAGTCTGACATAGATGCTTCCTTTACTCCTCTTTCAAACCATCTGTCTTCTCTGGCTAAGATTTGGACGTTGTTATCCTCAAAAGAGTGTCCCTTGTCCTTCAAGTGTAGGTGGACCGCTGAATCGTTACCTGATGAGCTGGCTCTCC
Source organism: Planiliza haematocheilus (assembly GCA_005024645.1). Classification (NCBI taxonomy): domain Eukaryota; kingdom Metazoa; phylum Chordata; class Actinopteri; order Mugiliformes; family Mugilidae; genus Planiliza; species Planiliza haematocheilus. The sequence goes on along the minus strand of SRSE01000582.1, from coordinate 816,451 downwards.
TGTGCTGGTACATGCGTTTATGGATGGGTTGTTTAGTTTCCCCAATGTACAAGTCTGTACACTCCTCACTGCACTGAACAGCATACAAAAAAAATAAAATAAAATCTACAAGTCCAGTTGCCTTTTTTGAAACCCTTTTTGGATTACCATGACCTGGATGACTGAGAACCTACACAGACTTACTTGTGGTTAGCTATAATGTTACCTGCGGGCTAAAAGGCCATTACTTTAACGTAGGCCTACGTTACAGTAGCTGCTCTGCTGGCAGTACGTCAGCTGGACGAGAGAGCGGGGGTAAAGGGGGAGTGATGCGACTAATCATAGCGAACTACAGGTAGTGCGGCGGATTTCTCACGGTCCCACCTCCTGTTTGATTCAGAGGATGATGAATGAACGGACAATATGTGGCGAAAAAAATCTCCACTTGAAGCGGCAGCTTTATATCACGCACTGGGCTGATTTTAATTTTAGGCTTTTACTTTATTAGGCTACATAAACAAAAGCAAACTGTCTCAGTGGCTGCTTAGTTTACTCGTCTGACCTGCTGTTGCTGGTAGTCTATTTGCAGCTGGTCTTGAACTAGTCTGAACATTAGCACAATGTTAAATTATTTCTGATCATTTTGTGCAGATGCATTTTTGTGCAGCCGTCATTCTCCGAAAAGTGGTGGATATAATTGGCTCACTGAACAATTCTCTTATGGTGAATGTGGAGTAACGATTAAAAATGTTCTTCCAGGTCCATTATGTCCAGGAGAAGAAGGATCAAGCCTGCAGATGATGCAAAAACACATATCCTGTCTGGCACTGACAAGCCAGGCCTTTTGGCAAGACATATCAACAGTGACAAAGGTAAGTGGCAGTAGTTCCGTTTACACAACTTATGCATTTCAAAAGCAAACCCATAAAGTGCATACAAAGGAGAGTTTAGGTTCAGGTTATACGTATGTGGCTTTTTTGCTTTTGACAGAGAATTTCAATCAGACAGACTGATAGAAATTAGTGTGATATTTTACAGTCCAGGCAAGACAGTGTGCTTTGTTAAAATATTCTACTGAAGTGTCCACTGAAGTAGAGGCTTTTGTTGTGGCAATGAAATGAGTACATCTCTGCAACCACTAGGCCTATTTGCACACTGTCCCATTTCAGTTTAAATACCTGTGGTGTCTTGGTAAAGGGAACACGATTTGTTCATGTAAATGTCAGTACCGAGTCGGCAACCAAGGAAACGTCACTTCCGGTCAGAGCTGTGGGGGAAAACAAACTGTTTCCTCCACAGAGATATATGTGAAAACGTGGCATTTTAAACCTTTGTCTAATGCTTGTCCCCCATTATGTCTTAGTTTCAATCACTTGTATATGCTGACAAAGAGCTATATTAAGAAAACTCATCACGATCTGGGTCGATGGTTGTCCATACATTTTAAAATATTAAGTATTTCACCGTCAGTCATATTTGTGGTCGTTCTCTTGGTTGCCGCCGGCCGGCTCTAGATACTCTGAGACATTGCCTGAGTTGTTGTGTACCAAGTTGAAAAACCACAACCTGAACTTCTATATCTGAACGTCTCTGATCTTACCCAACCGTGTAACGGCTCTGACTGGAAGTGACATTTCCTTGGTTGCCAACTCGGTGTAGGCTATATGTGACTGACTGTGAAAGACCCAATATTTTAAAAATTTAAAAGAATTAGCTACTGCTCATACACTATGGTTTGTTTTTGCATATTTCAACATTGTCTCAAAACAAAATGATCAGGTGGATGAAGTTCAGCTTCCACAGGCTTATTATTAGAGGCTGTATTCTCTGTACCCCATTTACTCCAATATATGTATATGAAATGGTGCAGGAACACTTAGGCTAAGTGGCACTTTCTTATTCTCTATTTCTATTTTGGAATCTGGATTGGTTTATGGATCAGTGACATCGGTCTGATATATATTTAACTTCCAAATTGTGGGACATGTTGCATGTCAAAAGTTGCATTGGCTTGTATGATGTACACATGCTTTACTGGTGTGTTACCTGCACTAGATGGCTCACAGGGCAGGACAGGGTCCCCCTCCAAAAATACAGAGAAGTTACTACTGGCTAAATTACTGAAAAAATACTGCAGATATTCACTGTACTTGCATATCAATACATACAATAGGGACCTCTTTTAGGAAACTAAAATAACTCTTATTGCTGTTGCCATCAAACTGGGGAAGTGCTGAGCATTGTCTGCAGGCACATTGACTAGACGTTAGTGTTGCACACAAACCCACTTCACAACAAACTGTAACATACCTTTACTTTATTATATTCTTGTAGGAAGAGGAGTGTTTGCCACGAACCCCATTGAACCAGGGGACTTTGTCTTGGAGTACAGGGGAAAACTCCTCACACAGGAAGAATGCCAGTCACGATGTTACTCGGACATTGAAAGCACATTCCTCTATGACTTTGAGTGGCAGAACTGTCACTTTTGGTAAGCATGTAAAGATAGATGTTTTGTATAGATGTATAGCCGCTAGATAAATGAACCCTAGAACAAACTTTTAATAGATGTTGAATGAACTAAAGTGCAAATACTCTTGGAAAATTCATTAAAACATATTTCTTCCAATGAAACTATTTAAGATTAAAACACTACTACGATCTTTCTTATACTTTTCAGCCTTGATGCATCTGAAGAAGATGGATCTCTTGGAAGATTAGTCAATGACAACCACAAAAATCCAAACTGTGTCATGAAAAAAATCATAGTTAACAACAAGCCACATTTGTGCCTTTTCGCGATGAAGAAAATAGAAATAGGATCTGAAATTGAGTACAACTATGGTGATTCAAAATGGCCTTGGCGCATGAAGGTGAGTTGGTTGGATTAAGCATGGAGTTTTTTTTTTTTTTAGACATATAAATGTAAAAAAGTTTTGTATTTCTCCAATATTAATCATGTTTCCAGTATTATTCTGAGTGTATCTAAGGGAATGCATGTGATGTTTGGTCTGTGATGTGATTTAACATCACTAATTGTTTAATTGAATTTTAGGTGGTGGACCCTCAGTCTCCTGCAGCAGCAGTAGAGACAGAGACCAGTCCTGTAGCCCAGATGTTCCTTGAGGAAACAAAGCCGGATGAGACTGACACACAGGTAAAAAAGACATTGTAGACAGTCATCACAACTAATCTGTGGGGACTTGCATGTGATGCTGTTCTGTCACCAAAATGGGCCAATGTCCACTTTGATTTGATGTAGTCATTATATCTTGTGAGCTGACTGTTATCACACCACCTAATGTCACACGTTTCAAGTCATGTCCTTGTGGGGTCATTTCATGTCACAAACACTCTTGATGGGGGAGGGGAACTTTACACACTTGTATGTTTCTAGTCTCACCCGTATGGGGCCCTTCCGTTTGGTTCTTACTGAAGGTGTTTTTATGTTCCTGTGGCAACACCTGGCATTATCTCAACTTTGATTTTAACAGTCATAATCATACACTGTGTGAGCTGTTGCGTGTCTTAAAGTGATATTTCAAATGTAAGGCACTGCAAATCTTTGTAATGGCTAATGAGAGTTGCTGATACCTCAGAAAGACTATGTTGTGATCTCAGTCTTATAGTTCTGTGCTGTTTGAGAATCTGTTTTACTTTTAGGTAACATTGTTAGCTGTGAATGTCTCCACATACAGCTATGATTTCTGTCAGCTCTAAATGTCTCCTTGTCTGGCATCTAAATTTCAGGTGGTGGACCCTCAGTCTCCTGCAGCAGCAGTAGAGACAGAGACCAGTCCTGTAGCCCAGATGTTCCTTGAGGAAACAAAGCCGGATGAGACTGACACACAGGTAAAAAAGACATTGTAGACAGTCATCACAACTAATCTGTGGGGACTTGCATGTGATGCTGTTCTGTCACCAAAATGGGCCAATGTCCACTTTGATTTGATGTAGTCATTATATCTTGTGAGCTGACTGTTATCACACCACCTAATGTCACACGTTTCAAGTCATGTCCTTGTGGGGTCATTTCATGTCACAAACACTCTTGATGGGGGAGGGGAACTTAACACACTTGTATGTTTCTAGTCTCACCCGTATGGGGCCCTTCCGTTTGGTTCTCACTGAAGGTGTTTTTATGTTCCTGTGGCAACACCTGGCATTATCTCAACTTTGATTTTAACAGTCATAATTGTACACTGTGTGAGCTGTTGCGTGTCTTAAAGTGATATTTCAAATGTGAGACACTGCAAATTGTTGTAATGGCTCATAAGAGTTGCTGATACCTCAGAAAGACTAAGCCAAAATGGGCCATCAGTGTTCATATTGCTTTAAAGTTGTCATGATTACTTATTGGATGGTGTGATAACAGCCAGCTAATGTCACAAACACTTGTTTCCAGTCATGTCATGTCACAAACACACTCTTTCTCTAGTCTCACCTGTATGGGGCCCTTCCGTTTGGTTCTCACTGTAGGTGTTTTTACGTTCCTTTGGCAACACTTGGCATTATCTCAACTTTGATTTTAACAGTCATAATTGTACACTGTGTGAGCTGTTGCATGTTTTAAAGCGATATCTCAAATGTGAGACACTGCAAATTGTTGTAATGGCTCATAAGAGTTGCTGATACCTCAGAAAGACTAAGCCAAAATGGGCCATCAGTGTTCATATTGCTTTAAAGTTGTCATGATTCCTTATTGGATGGTGTGATAACAGCCACCTAATGTCACACGTTTCAAGTCATGTCCTTGTGGGGTCATTTCATGTCACAAACACTCTTGATGGGGGAGGGGAACTTAACACACTTGTATGTTTCTAGTCTCACCCGTTTGGGGCCCTTCCGTTTGGTTCTTACTGAAGGTGTTTTTATGTTCCTGTGGCAACACCTGGCATTATCTCAACTTTGATTTTAACAGTCATAATCATACACTGTGTGAGCTGTTGCGTGTCTTAAAGTGATATTTCAAATGTGAGGCACTGCAAATCTTTGTAATGGCTAATGAGAGTTGCTGATACCTCAGAAAGACTATGTTGTGATCTCAGTCTTATAGTTCTGTGCTGTTTGAGAATCTGTTTTACTTTTAGGTAACATTGTTAGCTGTGAATGTCTCCACATACAGCTATGATTTCTGTCAGCTCTAAATGTCTCCTTGTCTGGCATCTAAATTTCAGGTGGTGGACCCTCAGTCTCCTGCAGCAGCAGTAGAGACAGAGACCAGTCCTGTAGCCCAGATGTTCCTTGAGGAAACAAAGCCGGATGAGACTGACACACAGGTAAAAAAGACATTGTAGACAGTCATCACAACTAATCTGTGGGGACTTGCATGTGATGCTGTTCTGTCACCAAAATGGGCCAATGTCCACTTTGATTTGATGTAGTCATTATATCTTGTGAGCTGACTGTTATCACACCACCTAATGTCACACGTTTCAAGTCATGTCCTTGTGGGGTCATTTCATGTCACAAACACTCTTGATGGGGGAGGGGAACTTAACACACTTGTATGTTTCTAGTCTCACCCGTATGGGGCCCTTCCGTTTGGTTCTCACTGAAGGTGTTTTTATGTTCCTGTGGCAACACCTGGCATTATCTCAACTTTGATTTTAACAGTCATAATTGTACACTGTGTGAGCTGTTGCGTGTCTTAAAGTGATATTTCAAATGTGAGACACTGCAAATTGTTGTAATGGCTCATAAGAGTTGCTGATACCTCAGAAAGACTAAGCCAAAATGGGCCATCAGTGTTCATATTGCTTTAAAGTTGTCATGATTCCTTATTGGATGGTGTGATAACAGCCACCTAATGTCACACGTTTCAAGTCATGTCCTTGTGGGATCATTTCATGTCACAAACACTCTTGATGGGGGAGGGGAACTTAACACACTTGTATGTTTCTAGTCTCACCCGTATGGGGCCCTTCCGTTTGGTTCTTACTGAAGGTGTTTTTATGTTCCTGTGGCAACACCTGGCATTATCTCAACTTTGATTTTAACAGTCATAATCATACACTGTGTGAGCTGTTGCGTGTCTTAAAGTGATATTTCAAATGTGAGGCACTGCAAATCTTTGTAATGGCTCATGAGAGTTGCTGATACATCAGAAAGACTAAGCCGAAATTAGCCATCAATGTTCATATTGCTTTAAAGTAGTCATGATTACTTATTGGATGGTGTGATAACAGCCAGCTAATGTCACACACACTTGTTTCCAGTCATGTCATGTCACAAACACACTCTCTCTCTAGTTTGCTTTTCCGGATGCATCTTTTTTTATCAAACTATGCCATGTTTATATGGTACTAATATCTCAGGAACAGTTTTTGCTTTGGCTAACTTGTCTAGTTGGCAGATTCCGCCATATATGGACTCTTCAAGTTAACAGATTTTCGCTTTTTTTCATGTTTAGGTTTTTGAAGCCCAAAGGTTTTCACTTGTTGCTTATTCAGATAGTGATGAAACTGATGAGGACTGTATGGAGAACAAAACGTCCACTCCACACCGTGATGGAAGGAAGAATACAAAAGACATTCTGGTATGCCATTCATGAATTCCATTCATTTTTTTAGTCAAGTAATTGTATAAACCTTGCTGTTATTGGTTTTATGTGCATTTGTGGATGAATATATGCACGTCTTGACATAACTTTTGTTTTTGCAGATGAATAGTGGGCCGGATGTGTCTGATCATTTGTACGATACCGATGAATGTATTGTGCAAGACACCTGTGATGAGGCTTCTCCAAACAACCATTCCAACGAGCAATCAGATGATGAACTTGTTCCACCACTGAGACGCACAAAAAGCATTCTGGTGAGGTCCTAAAAGTTATGAGTAAGTTACAGTATGGGTACTTTTAGTTGATGAGCCCTTTTCCCCAATTTCGTTGTTGTGGAAATGACAATAAACGTATCCATCTGTCCGGCCTGTTTTTTTCTACCGTGTCAACAAAAATGGAAAATCATAAATCTCCATGTCTTCCTCTTTGCAGATGGATAGAGTACAAGATTTTGCTGGCTGTCTCTACGATTCAAGTGATGACAGCACACAGGGCACTTTCATTTCTGAGCCTAAAAGGAATTCACAGAGGCCGAGAAGAATCTCTTGCCATCCCGTAAGCCTTTTTTTTTATTCTTGTATGTGTTTTCAAAACTGTGAACATGTCTGGTGTTCTTGTTAGTGGGCCTGGTACTGACTCAATTTTATTTCCCTATTTTGCTTTGTAAATGAATACCAATTGTGTTCCCTTTTTAGGCTTTATTGTATATATGACATATTTAGATTGTTTTGAAGGTTTTTACTAGGGATGGGCATGATTACTTAGGAGAGAGAGAGAGAGAGAGAGAGAGAGAGAGAGAGAGAGAGAGAGAGAAAACAGTCATAAGCTTGTGGTGTGAGGACAGGGAATGAACTTCATTTTGCGGGCAACTTCTCATTTTTTGTATGAACAATTGAACATGAAGTTGCTGTTTTACCAGCTGTAGGCTATATGTGTGTCCTCTCACTTGTTATAATTTGAGCCACTGGTGTTATGCCGACTTCTGCCTGCTAACACATGCAATATCTTCTTGTCTGCCTGGAAACATTGGCGGAACCACTGTTAACAGTCAGACATGTAGAAGGCGCTTTTCTTACCATGCCTAGACATTCAAAGTACACTCAGATTTTTGATACTTAATGTTTCAAAATGAGTGACTGACACATGATTTTGTTGTTGTTGTTTTTGAAAGATTCAGATGAACGTTGTGGAATCAGATGACTCAAACGTAGATAGTCAAGATGAGTACATTCCATGTGCCATTGATGAAAGCACAGAAAGTGATAGCAGTTTGGAATTAACCCTGGAAGATGGAAAAAAGAAAAAATCAGCATATAGTAGAAGAACGTCTTCCAGTCAGAGCAAGTTTAAGCCCAGGGAGAGTGGAAGTGAGTCCTCAAGTCAGAGAAGAAGCAAGTCATCCAGTCAGAGCAAGTTTAAGCCCAGGGAGAGTGGAAGTGGGTCCTCAAGTCAGAGAAGATGCAAGTCATCCAGTCAGAGCAAGTTTAAGCCCAGGGAGAGTGGAAGTGAGTCCTCCAGTCAGAGAAGCAATTTTTCTGGTCGGAACACAAGTGAGTCTTCCAGTCAGAGCATGATTGACCTTAGCCAGAAGACAACCTTTGAAAGAAGTCATGCCCCCACACAAAAAATTCCAAATAGCAGAGCTGATGGGAATGAAAAGAAAATAGTGTCAACATATTCACAAAAGGATGTGAGTGTTTCGGTGCCCCTGGAAGAACAGTCCATCTATGTCAGTCCAGTTTTAAAGAAGGGGGATGGATCCAGAAGCTATAATAAGAAACATTTCTGCTTTTATTGCAGAAAGTTTGTCCAGAAAATGTCAAGACACTTGTGGCGTAAGCACCAAGATGAAACAGAGGTTGCAAAAGCATTGAGCTTGCCAAAGAACTCAAAAGAACGGAGACTGCAGTTAGACTATATACGAAATAAAGGCAACTTTGAGCACAACATTGATGTTCTGGAGACACAAAAAGGCAATCTCATACCATGGAAGCAACCACAGAAAAAATCTGAAGGACAGCAATTTACCCATTGTATTCACTGCTATGGCTTGTTCTCCAGAAGAGCGATGTGGCGTCATTTCCAGGTGTGCAGCTTCAAACCGGAGGATACCAAACCAGGCAAAAAAAGAGTTCAGGCATTGTGTGCTTTCGCTGAACCTGCTCCACCTGGCTTTAACGATGCTTATTGGAAGTTCTTAAGTGTTATGAATCAAGACAGGATTGCAGTTGTTATTAAAGAAGACCGCTGCCTTCTTGAGTATGGTTACAGACTGTTCAAGAAGAATGAGAAGATAGTCAGTCAACATCAGTATATACGACAGAAACTGAGAGAGCTTGGCAGGCTTTTATTGGAAGCAAGAAAAGTTACACATGTGAAGACCATTCAAGAACTCGTAAAACCTGAACAGTACACTCAGGTTGTCTCTGCTGCAAAGAGCCTGTCTGGATTCAGTGAGCAAACTGGTAAATACCAACGTCCATCTCTTGCGCGCAAGGTTGGTCATAGCTTACATTCTTTGGCCATGTTCATCAAGTCCGAAGGCCTGAAAAAGAAAGATAAACAAGCTACTCAAGATGCTGAGGATTTTGCACAGCTTTATCAAGAAAGTTGGAGATTTGACATCGCGAGCCAAGCATTAACTCAGCTAGACCAGAGCAAATGGAATGCTCCTCAACTCCTACCTTTCACACAAGATATCCAAAAGCTTCATTGTCATCTAGCTGAGAAACAGCAGCAACATTTGAATGATCTACAAGAACACCCATCACCATCAAACTGGAAAGAGCTTGCAAAAGTGACCCTGACACAAGTTGTATTGTTTAACCGCCGGAGAGGGGGGGAAGTGTCCAGGATGCTCCTGTCTTCGTACCTGTCAAAGGACACATCAGACACACATGGAGATGTAAGCTTGGCTCTTACACCACTTGAACAGAAGCTGTGCAAACATTTTGTAAGGATTACAATTGTTGGCAAGAGAGGAAGAAAGGTACCAGTTCTTTTGACCCCACTCATGAGAGAGTCACTCGATGCTCTAACCAAGAAGAGACAAGAATGCGGGGTGCTGTGTGACAATGGGTATCTGTTTGCATTACCACACTCTGTCAATAGCCTAAGGGCTTCTGACTGCATAAGGCAGTTTGTAGGAGAATGTGACCACATCAAAAATCCTGAAGCATTAACGTCAACAAAACTGAGAAAACATATCGCCACCCTCTCTACTGTATTGAACCTCAAGACCACGGAACTCGATCAGTTGGCAGACTTTCTTGGGCATAATATCGCTGTCCACCGGAAGCACTACCGCCTTCCAGAGGGCACCCTCCAATTGGCCAAAATCAGCAAAGTACTACTGGCCATGGAGCAGGGATGCCTAGGAAAATACAAAGGAAAAAGTCTGGATGAAATTCAAGTTGACGTGAATGGTACTAATTGTTATTACTTTTAAAAGTGCAATATATGACATTTATTCTTAAGCATCCAGTAAGCAAATATTTAATAAAAAAGTAAGTTTTATAGATCTGTATTGTATTTTGACTGTATCTACCTCAGTAGTTTTTGAAACAGTATGATCAGTCAAGCAGTTTTCTGCAGTTTTTACAGTATGTATAGTCTTAATTGGCAGATTGCCCACAGTTTCAGCTTTCCAACTCAATAAAATTAATATTATATCAATTAACATTTTAGAGACCATTGGCATGGAGAGGCCTTCAGAAGAGGACATTGAAGGTATGTGATAAATTGGTTATAAACTAGCCATCATTGGTCATTAATATGTATGAGCTTTGCATTTGGATTTTGTTAACACCATTGAAAGCCTGCAGGTTTCATGTCCTGACATTGTGTGAAGACAAGGATACAATATCATCATCATCTTTGTCTCCAGGATTGAGGGTACAAGTCTGATTCAGCAAGATGGGGGTCTGGGATTGAAATCTACTATATGATTGTCAAAGTACAGTGACAATATTACATTTCTCTTAACTGTCATTCATCTGTAAGACCAAGCTCACACCAAAGATTCAGGACAAGACAAAATCATTATAAAGTGTTGCAGGGCAAAGGTTTGTTGTGTTTGGTGTGTTTAGCAGTGTAACTACTGTGGCCGGGGCAATAGGCTGACCAGCTGTTTTAGTTATGAATAATTATTATAACTAGCAGTGTCTCGATATTCATTCCCTGATCTGCCTAACGGGTATTTGAATGTCAATTCGGTTAATATCCTTATCAAGCTAGCTTTACTGGCTACTTATATTAAAGTTAGTATGTCTCTCTTGCATGTTTGAATGAGCCTTTTCTGTGTCCAGGTGAAGAGGGGTCGGAAGATGACGTCAGCATTTCATCCCTACACAAATGTACCTCCACATCACAAGTCCAAGACCAGGCAGGGTTTGCGACAGGTGAGCTTGAACAATTAAATTATTTTATAAAATAAAATAAGTGCTCTTCTGACTGTTTCTTTTGTCATTCATTATTTATTAAAGTTCTTTCTGTGCCTAGATGTCAGTCAACCAAGAGAAGAGGGGTCAGAAGATGAGGTCAGCATTCCAAGAGAAGAGGAGTCAGAAGATGAGGTCAGCTTGTCATCCCCCCAAGAATGTACCTCCACATCACAAGTCCATAAACAGAGTGTGTCTGCAAAAAAAAGAGGTAAGCTCTGGGGCTTGGATTCTTTTTTGGGCCACTGCCTTTTACCTTGCTTTTAATGAAAATGTTACCTGTTTTATACTGGCCTCAGCCATGTACAATCGCTAAAACACAGACGACCAATGAGTAAAGAGTCAAAGAGCAACAGAGAACAATCACTGGTGCCTGAACAGTATCCTATAACGTCATTAATGCAGCTCAAACCAACCGGGTGCCTCAGCACGGAAAGCAAGCTTTGATAAATACACCGGATCCGCACTGGTTTACAGTATCCTACCGTATTTTAGCTGGTCGCTACCGGTGCTTTAAAAAAAACACTTGTCGCGGTGGAGCTGAGAAGTTTTCTAATAATAATGGGACATGAAGCGTTCAAAACCAAGAAGAATGAGCCCTCTCGCGTATCTCTCCGTTGCCTTGAACAGGCTGTGTGCTGCAAAATGCGCTGCAATTCTGGGTCCGAATTTCCCGCGCTGATGTGTCCTCGACGGCTTGGCTTTCCGCCGGGTGGATGTCTTACAGCGAATACTACTTGGTTATATGAGCAGCGAGTAGAGAAATAATGTCACTTTCTTACATTTTAATATTTTTTCATGCGTACTGTGGTCCATGAATGCACCGTTCCCCAGTAATTACAGAGTGAATGTGAAGCTCAGGGTTGAATCATGAACTTAATGATGGATCGATTATCTGTTTATCAGTTCAGGGAGTCCGCTAATGCGCTATGCAGTCAGGGCTCCTGCTATGAAATTGTCAGTTTAATCAAAATGTAATCTTTTTCTGCCTTCTTAGGTAAAAAAGCTGCCGTAAAACGTTGGACACCCGAGGAAATTTCTGCAGTAGAAAAACACCTGAAGAGGTTCTTGGTGAGGCAAGATGTTCCAGGTAAAGCCGACTGTGAGCGCTGCATTTCTGCAGAACCTCAAGCGCTGCAACAAAGAGACTGGAAAGCAGTCAAATATTTCATCAAAAATAGAATAACTTCCATGAGAAGAAAATTAGAATGAAAGCAGTGGACTGATCAGAAGTATCGTCACACGTTTCAAGTTTTCTTTTGGCATAAGTTTAATGCCAACACTTCTTTGTTCAAAGCGGAAATAGGCTGAAGTTGAAGTAGCTGCTGTGGTTCTAGCAGTTAACAACACATTAAACAAATACATGTTTTACCTCAGTTATATACACTGTTGTCAGATAAAAGTTTGTTCATTAATTTTGCAGTCTGTAACACTGTAACACACTGTTAATGATATTCCTAATGCAAATTATGTTGCAAATTAAACATTTCCAGTAAGGGATCATGAGCAGTGTTTGATTTGAAGACTACCCTGTTGGTATATGCACACTACACCAGTGCGGTAATTAAAACGGAACAATGGTTACAGAATACTTGAAGCTACATTAGGTAACCAACTATTCACCTTAGCAGCTGTAAAATGATTGGGTGTATACCCAATGGTATACTGACTGTACCGACAGTCAGACTGGCAACTTCAGCCATTGCACAGAGCTGCCATGGCTAACATGAAGCCAGCTAGATACTGTAGCTACATGACAAAGCTCCAAATTGCTAGTACAGTCTGATTATTCAATTAGATTCAAAATTGTGATTCAAGTGAATGGGGAGCAGTTTCAACATAAGTTTAGTTTCCAAATAACACACTTCTATTAGTAATCTTTAATGTAGTACACTGTGTGTCATGTACTCGCATTATCAACGTGTAATATGTAGTCTGATCACTATAAATACATGGGCCTTCAGGATAACTTCTTGTTGTTTGTTTATTTGCATTGTAATGCATGGTGAATCAGCACTGATTTGATTTCACAATTTTGCCAAAATAAGACATAGACAATTATGCTATTCAGCTAACTTTATGCAATGTGAAGAGTGCTCACAGTTAACTCCAGGGTGGAATACAAATAAGAAAAGAAAAAAACAGTGTTGACTCAAAATTAGATCTTGGGTTCATTCATTTTAAATGGTCAATTGCTGGTTCTTAGGATCATTATTTGATTATCATACTACTACCCTGTCTTCCTATTGATGATCTTTTGTCAAGATCATAGCAGATAGACTAGTTAATGAGCTAACAAGGCATATGGATTTGCAGGTGTAAAGGATAAAGTGATGGAATGAAGGAAGTAGTGAACTGAACCAAAGTCCAGCTTGTGTCCTATTTGTGTCTAGCCTTCTCATATGTTCACATTTTCATATGTTTTTAATGATATTTATTGTTGGTGCAGGAAACCTTTAACAGTGGTTAGCAAGTGGTCAATGGGCCCCAGATAGTAACCTAACACCCTGCAAAGATACAAAAACAAGAGAAGTGTGTGTGTGTAACACTGGACCTCACAAGTACCTTATGTTAGAAACGGGCCCCGCAAGTGACCAAAAAACTTTTTGACAAAAACTTTTGAATTTTGTTAAATTGAAGTGATTTTTGTGATTGAGATTTTTTTTTTAGCTTACCTGATTTTTTACAGCATTGTAGAACCACTGGAAAGGGTGGACCCCATAAATGAGCAAAAAACTGGCGGGCCTCCTGAAGGGCAAAAACCAGTATGTGTGTGTGTGTGTGTGTGTGTGTGTGTGTGTGTGTACGTGTGTGTGTGCGTGTGCGTGTGTGTGTGTGTGTAAGGCACATTAGTTTCTGTTCATTGGGAATGGAAAGGGTTAAATGACGCCTGTTGCACACGATGAGCTCTTTGGAGGTCGCAAAAAGTAATCTAAAGGGGACAAAGAAAACCGCTGTAGGCTATAATGCTGCCGTCTTTCCTCCAGCAGCATTCAGTTGAGCGGCAGCCGTAGCGGAGCCTGTTCCTGTCTGCTCTGTCTGCACGATAATAGCTCCAGCTATCCGAGAGACAATGAAGGCTGTTGCGTTTTGCGGCAGCATCCTGCCTTTCCACCTTTTCCTCTGTTTGCACTCTCTGCCCGTACTCGACCGGAGGACCGCCAAGCAACAACTGCAGGTATGTGAAATTCCGTCTTAAAAGCAAAAGTTCAGAGGTGTCACAGACTGAGAAAGTGGATTGAAACGACACAATACTGTGCAGCAGGTAGGGGCAATAGTGAGTGGGAAGGATCAACACAATCGCATCGTGGAATTTAACCATTTGATTCAGATGTCCCTTTTTTGTGACACTGTGCAGAAGTATGAAGGCGTACTGCAGATATAAATTTAATATAATCCTTGTGTGAGGAGTAGAGTCACACAAGGCTTTTCCTCACACTTTTTTCTCAATCTCAGTCTATGGTTGGTTGTGTTGAGGCCACATGAAAACTATTTTATGTTCAGCAATAGAATATGGCCTGGGTTAAAATACACATGGTGCAGAAAGAAACACACTGCCAGCTGTAGAAAGTCACAAGTATGGATTTATCAGCCTAAATAAATCCGCGGGCAGAGTCTGTAATTAGTTGTGCTTGTTATGACATGTTTCACATTGTGTCTCATGTGACTGCATGTAGCCTACACTCAGTGTACACTGAGACAGTCATTGTAAGTTATTTTGTTATTCAGCATAATTTGACCTGGCTGGTTTTAATTTGCTTTATTAAAACCTGTGATGGTTGACCTATCTATCTACCACTGTAGATTGTTAACCCAGGACGCAGCTGTAACATTTTCACTGGGTGAGTGTTTTGGAATGAACATTCTGTTTCTTTCAGAAATACAACCTGAATGTCATCTCTGTGCTCAGTTATGGCAACATGTGTTTCAAAGTCTCATTTTAATGAATGCCAGACTCACTTTCGGTGAATGAGAGAGTCAGATTGTGCAGGCAGAGACAAGTCATGTGGCAAATGATGGAGGTTAAATACTCAGCTTGTTTGCTGACTCGGAGAAAACGGATGATATCTAGAGAGAGAGAGAGAGAGAGAGAGGCACATATCAGGCAAGCAGGCTGAGTGCAACTGAAAACTCCACCAAGGCTTTTGTTTGAAAATTGTATTGAGTGTCTGCAGTCAGTTAGTCCTGCCAAATAGGACACCAGTACATCAGTGTCAGACCTCCTTATTCATGATATGATCCTTCATATCCAAGTGTCTAATCCTAACATCTAAATCTGATGACTGATTAATCTGTTGGGCCAGTATGTTGGCACTATGTTGTGTGGGAATGTTAAACCATCCCATGAAACAATTCTTGGCTCATACAGGCAGTACTTCAGTCTATGTTACAGTGTTCTTTATATTTAACATTCAGGTTAAATTGACAGTCACAAATTAAAAAATACAATGATATGGTTTTCCTGCTAATTCTACATCCAAATGTTTATGTGTCCATGCCCATTTTATCTGTGTATCTGTATGCAGATCACAAATTCATTGGCATCCACTTTGTTAAATAGAAAGAATATATTCACTGCTGTTATTATACATTTTTTAAATTACTTTCAACCCTACTTTTATTTTGAGTTAAACTGAGTGCATCAAGTGAACAAGAGACTTTGGTGTTCTTCATCCTAACCCTTCTAAACATTTGCTTATCCTCTTTATCATACAAACATTCCATACACATGGCACATTCAAACACTTAATCCTTGCTGATATCTGGGAGACAAATATTTACCACTGAGACATTTCTTTCACTTTGCCCATCATTAATCTCAAGTTTGGATGACTTTTTATCTGCCAAAGAGTGTCTTTGTAGTTTGGCATTTTGTCAGATCAACATCTGACCAATTTTTGTTATTGCAAGCTGTGAATTTTGTCATTCCCAGTAATGTCAGATCAGCATCCCAGAGAGTTTTTTCATAAGACTCCATCTGCACCTCAACAACTCCCTGTGTTTTGGTGCACCTGACATGATGCCATGACTTCACAGGGAATTTCCAGACATCTGCTCGCTGTGTGTGACTAAGTTTTGTGGAGGTTTGAGGAGATTTATGATTGTGGTGCTCATTTTTCCAGTGATGTGCTTGTTCGTACCTGCTTGCACCCATTGTGTTTACATGTTTAAGTGTCATCAACTAATACTCCCCAATGTAACAGATGCCACCTATTAGATAAAACAACAATGCTCCCCTTTGTAGATGGGCTCAATAGTCGAGACACAGCAGCCGCAGCGTCTTGTTGGAACATGTTGGACCTGATGGCAGGATTCCCCCAGCATAAATAAGGCTTTGTTTCAATTGCACATGACATTGTTGTTTATGTTTTTTTTTTTTTTTAATGAAAATAAAGTCTTTGCCAAGGCAGTTGTCAAAGTTCTGTCACAACTTAAATTGTACTGTCTGTCAACTCAGCTAAGCCTGTGTATAAACCTTTGCAGGCCAGCCAGACCCACTACTGGCTCATTATTTTGGGATTTAGTGCAAAAAAGTTTAGTTTGGTTTCTCAATTGTCATCCTTATTTTTCAATGGACACAAAACCACAAAGATTTGCTTGCATGGAAACATGCGCTAAATCACTTTGCTTGAATCCAGAAAGGTCTGTGATATGTAATCTGAGTTCAATAAAGTATTTTATTTAAATGAATTATATTGGCTACTTTGCACTTTCAGCACATGAATTTTTACATTGTTCATTTATCCTACCAAATTCCTGAGAGAAAACCAAAGGTGTCCTTTCATGAGCCTCTGTATTATAGGGAATATGGAAAAGACAAAAGACAAAACCACCACACCCACACTAAAGCCTGTTTGAATAAAATGATAAACTCCATGTTGTTGTATGTGGAATGTATCTCTATGACAACTAATACTCAAGCATCTGGACTAACCCACAAATGAACATTAATGTTAGCTGACTTTAGAATGAAAGGAAATTCCAAAACAATGGGCTTACACTGGAAATGAAAGGACATATCAGCTGGCGTATATTATTTATTTATTTATTTATTTATTTAGTTAGTTAGTTAGTCAGTTAGTTAGTTGTCAACTAGTTGTCTACATTTGTTTAGCGATCACAGTCAATGAAAATTTTGTTCAGTGTACATCCAAACGGTTGCAGTGGGGCACTGCAGAAAGTGACAGTCCACTGTTGCTCCAAGCACAATGTTGCATGTGAATTCACTGTAGATCTTTCAGGCCAACTGTAGGCCAATCTTTCAGGAGTAAACCACCCTCTTCTCCAGACAGCATAATTAACAGTTGGCTTTGGCTTAGCTGGTCATCTGATTTCATTCTACAGGCCTTATTTTTTTTGAGAATGACTCATGGGCAGGCAGACATTTATTGTCAAGCATCTGAATAAAAGTCTGTCTATAATCTTTTTACATTAAGAGACTCTTAAAGAGTTGCTCAAGTATGAAGTTCATCTCAGTGGCTTTCAAATTGTTAAGTACAATTAATAATAAATTAGATTCTTTAATTCCACTTAATACTGGGTGGAGGAAACTTGCATGCATGACTGCAGGTTAATCTCACTTAAAACTTGCTGGCCTTTTGTCTGTTTAGTTAGAAATAGCCCTGTTTGTTTCACCATTATATTCACAGAACAAAGAGCACAGGTGTTTTGTCTAACAGATTAGTCGTTGTTTGGATTTTAACTGTAGCACAATACCAGATTAGGAGTGCACAAACATGTTTTCTGGAATGATTTAAGTGTCTATGCTTTATAAAAAAGTAATGATTTTCAAACTACTGTAGAATTTCTCAGGTATTTATCAGTCCTAAAGAACATAATCTAAACATACTCTCAAATAATTTCCACCTTGCTAGATCTCAGCTGCATGGTTGTATATAGTATTTCTCTAGTGTGTTGTCTTCTTGGTTTAGTCCACTCAGCAACTCTGAACCTGAGTTGTACCCAGGTTCAGGTATAATCATAAACTGGATTAGCTGACCGTGTTGACTTCAAACAGTCAGTTCAGCAAAACAGGAACCAAATCAAGTCAGCAAGCAGCTTACTTCAAAGATGAGACAACCACCAAACACTTATGTGACTCTGGAAACTGAGGTCTATTACATTTCAGTCTATAGAAAGTATCTTTTGCTGTGATTATCATTATAACAAAGTAGCAGGTGCCCGTAACAATGATCTCGGTCATTCTGGAGTAACCAAAACAGGAAGTTTTTTGGAAAAACTAGAACATTGGCCTATTTTAGCAGCCAACTGCTTAAAGTGTCTGTTTGTCTGTCACAGTTTTGACATACATGAACGTACTACAGTGTTACCCCCTCCTGAACACTTGTCCTGAAATGCAACTCAAAACAGGAAGGCAGAGGTATGTCCTCACGAGTACTCACCCTTGGAAATTGACCTTTATTATCCCTGAACCAGACAAACGGGTCCTCTTCACTGTCAGTGTTGCTTGAGAGCAGATTAGACTGTCAGTGGGTTAAGTGTGTTTTTGACATTCAACAGTACACTCAATGAACTCTTGACCGACTTAGATGTCAAGTCTTCCAATTAGAAAAGAGAAATACTAAGTAGAATTTCAAATAATTATTCACTCATAAAAAAAGGAAAAAAAAAATCTTCATTGCAATGCACAGCTCACCTAAAGCCAGGTGTATTCTGTGCCAAGACTACTAAACCTTATCCAGTTATAAACGGAGGCTGCTTTCACAATGTTGGATGCATTGTTTATTCTAATAGATAAGACCCTTCAGTCCTTTCTTGGTTCACATCATGTTAGAGCACTCCTTGTGTGAATGCACAAAACTTTCATGAAGAAGTCACTAGTGATCAAACTGACCCATATACAGTCAGGTTTGACTTTAAATCTGTTTGACCGCAAACTGATATTCTTCCTGCAGTCATGTCTCTGCTGTTGTTTGATTGTGAGTGTATGGAGTGGTGTAGTGCAGTGTTTGTTGAATAGTTCAAGTGTGGCATTGAGTGGATCTTGTTGTGGGTGTTGATCATTTTCATAAATTCCTAATTTTGCGTGTTGATGGGAACCCTTTTCTTGGCCAAGTACACTGTGCCAACATTACAGCCCCAATGTAACCTAATTGTTATTGTTACTATGAGGTCTTTGATTACTTATTACTAGTTTATTACAGGTTTTCAACTTGACATGTATTACAGTGTAGTATGTCATAGTCTCTGTAATCTCCTTGAGCTTGATGGGTATGATGAGATGTTTAAGCTTCTTGTCACTGATGTGGTCAGGTGGCAAGGATCTTCTGCAAATGTTTTCTTGGCCCTTACAGCTTTGGCATATCAGGGAATATGGTCATAAATTTGAGAAATCAGAGACTTTATTATGGCAAAAAACTGCTCGCAATGATCCCTTTTAACTTCATTTTTTTTCTTTTTCTTTTCTTTTTTAACTCATTACCATAGAACACTGTAGACCAGTGCTTACCAAAAAACTTTATTGAGGATATTGGATATCTCAGAATGTATTATTTATAAATGAAAATGGAATTAGCCCAAAGTTAGCTTACCAAACATATTTTATTCCATTCTAACCATACTTCTACAGTAAATGTGTATGTGGCTATACTTGAAAACAAATCTTATTTAGAAGACTGCAGTTACAGTATGACGGGATTCATTTCATTTTATAAAATATACAGTACACACTTATACCTTGCTTTAAGAACTCTGACACTGTCACTTTAATACTGAATATAATTAACCACATTTAATTATACCCTCCTGTTAAAGATTGACAAACAGCTACAACCTTCTTATAAACAAAATAAACATCAACAAAGCTGTGCTGTGTCAGTTTCCTTTTAATAATATCGATCAGAGTTGATACATCATTGCTGTATAATCTTGAAAATAATGGTCATTTATTAATTTTGCAAATAAAATAATAGGTCTGGGAATAGTAACACAAATGTAACAAGATATCTTCAGCAAAAAAGTACCCTTTTTTTCTCTTCCAATAACATCAGAGACCATGCTGTTCTATTTTTGCAGGGATGGCCTCTCAGCAGTAGTCACGCAGGACACAAGAAGTGGGGAAGACACAAACAGGACACTCTAAATGCAGAATACCATTTTAAGTCTGTTGTGGGATCCCAAAATGGCACCTCGTTGTGGATGCGTCCTCGTTGTGGAGTCCCAGACTATTCTACCTTGACGTTGGTCAACATGCCGCACCACAGCCCAAAGAAAAAGAGACGCATGAGCAGACAGCAGCGCAGGAGGAGATTTGCTCTTTTTGGAGGGCGATGGGACAAGACTGACCTCACTTACAAGTAAGAAACATAGATATTTTGTTTTGTAAGTACATCGTAAGTACATTGGTTTATTATAACTTGACAAGACTCTTGAACAATGAAAATGCTTCCAATTAGGATTATTTAGTCTCTAATATAAATTCTCTATATTACACTTAAACTTAGACCTAGACTTTGACTTTACTGATCCACAAAGGAAGTTGCTTGGTCACAGTAGCTCAGTTGTACTTATAAAACACTTCTTAAAAAACACTATTAAAAATCAAAATTGCGTTACAAAAAGTTAAGTTACAGAAATAAAATGAAAAAATAATGAATATGAATAAAAATAAACTAGATAATCGCATCGATCATAAAGGGGTCCGTGCCGTGGCAAAGTCGTCCCTAAGTGCGACGCAGAGGCATAAGCTACTGGCATAGACCCAGTACAACATATTGCACAATATGTTACAGATGGTGTATGCCAAATTTCATGAAGTTGGCTATTGCAGTTTTGGAGATATTGAAATGTTGCTTTTGTAGCGCCACCTAGAGACTAAGGGTCACAAAAGTTGGGGTGCTTGTACAGAATCATATCAGTGATATAGGTTTAATTAAGTTTGGGTATATTCTTCAAAATTAATTTGTCATTATCTGTGTAATCAATAACCCTGCTAAATTTCTTTTGAGAACTTGCCATTGTCTTATAAATTATACATGCCAAGTTTGGTGAGAATTGGCTGAACAGGCTTGGAGGAGTTCATTTTGCTTTGAGGTGCAATTTTTCGAAAACGGTAGAAAAAAATGGTAGGCAGAAATTGGTGTGGCCTAGTGGATTGATCCATCAATTAAAGCTGCAAGCAGCATTGAATGGGCCCTTGCGCCCACGCCTGTCGGCAACCGCCAAGGACGGGGTCACTGCAGTTCTCAGGCCATGCACTGGAGTAGCAATGCACCGTGGCACGATGCACAGTCTGTGCAATTCAGTATTTGTCAGAGCAAATTATCTGTGACAGCTGTAAGTCTTGGCTGTTTTTAATGTATTCTCTCTGTGGCATCAAAGTATGTTAAAACAGTCACACTCACACACACACTCACAGACAGCCACCAGAGAGAAATGCTCTGTCTCCATCTGCTGGACTGTCAACATTTGAAGTGAATCCAATCACTGATAGTAACAGCAGGTCACACTACAAAATAAGAGATTTGCTGTTCTCAATAGGTAGCGCTACAATAATTGTATAATTATTCTTTAAGTGGCATCAAAGTAAAACAGCTTCACCAATCACACACTGTTACGGTCTCAACGGCTCACAAGACATGTAACACATACGAAGGGACGCCGACAAGGAAATGGAGGTCTACCAGATTGTTTATTTCAGAATACAAAAAGATCAACAAGCAGGGGAGAAAACGTAAAGAACCAAAAAGGACTGTAGGTGCCGGCCAAAAAGAACAAAAGAGGGAATCGGATAGGGGCCAGCCCACATAGGGCCGTAGGACCCCGACCTCATCCCAAACTACATAAACCAAAACCGAAAACAGGACCGCCGGTCACCTACAATCCAAACTAAAATAATAAAGAAATAATCCCCCTGTTAAAAAGGACATGAAACAACATGAATGATACTGAACCCGCCAGCGAGGGTGAGTGTCAGCAGGTGAGTGTGGGAGCCGAGCCAGAGAGCCAGAGAGCCGCCTCCGTCCCCTCCTTAAATAGTCTCCTCCCCATACCTGAGCACAAATAAGATTCAGATGCTCGGCAGGCCAGGGGAGGAGTCACCAGGAGGAGACGGGAGGAGCAGCCGCGCGTAACACACACACTGACATTCAGCCACCACAGATAAATGCTAGTAGCACACTACTTGAAATGATGATGGAATCAGTAAGAAAGTGAACATTTTCACTTTCATAACAAGAACATGCCTGTCTTTCGACTACCTAATTCCAAATTTTGAAGTCAGTCTGATAAGGTTTAATGCGTGATTTACACACCCTACGAAAAAACATTTGTCCAACTTTAACTGTTTTATCAAAATAACAGACTTCCTGTTGGGTTTAGAATATGGCTCCAATGACTGTCTTGTGCATCCTGCAATGTTACATTTATGTGACACATTTCCAGATTTTTAGTCAGGTGGGTCGTCCCACCTGACTGTCATTCACTTGATCACATTGGTATTGATATTCACTTGATCAGAAGCAAAGTGATTCAGTGGGCTTGTATGCAGTTTTCTACCAATGCCAATGCCTCAGTCTTAGTAGGACATCAGACTCAAATATACTCACATTTACTCACATTTTGGCTCATACAAAAACGTGTGCCTTAGAAACAAAGTTTCCTTAGATAGGCCCAGTTTTAATGGGCTGGGTGCCCATTCCCGCCTGCCATTTTGAAAAAGATTCACCTCAAAGACACATTACCCAATCATAATATATACCCAATCCTTATGAAACTTGGCAACCGTCACTATAATATGCTTGCGTACAATCATGTACATCAAGTTTCGTGAAATTCGGGCTGTAGAGGGCACTACAACTTCATGTTTATATCTCACATACCACGTAGTATATGAGATATAAACATGAAACTGTAAACGGCTTGATATGTGACTATAATAATCTGTGGATGACTCTTTACAAGACCACCAAGTTTCATCCAATACAGTCTATAGGGAGCGCTACCGCTTGGGGACAACTCCACCATGGCATGGACCCCTTTATGATCGCTTGCGATCTTCTAGTTATTATTCTTATGTAGGGTCCATGCAAACGAAGTTGGGTGATCCCTATTGATTTTGATGCGATTTTTATCAGAATTATAATAATAATGATTTCTCTTTTTCTACAAAGTGTCTGCTTAGGACAAACTGCAAGGGCGAAAGGCCTCAAACTTGGTAACTTGGTAGAAGTCCTAGCATGTCACTTTGCCAAGGTGTCAATACAAATATCTTTCTCCGTCTGATTCCTTATACCAGTGTTTATACCCAACCTTTTTTAATATCACATATTTACCCATCACATATCGACCCTGGAGACATTTTTTTTTCTAGAATTAGTTTTTGATCATGTTTGTTATACTGCGTTGCAAATACAGAGTAGCCAGATTACTGCACAAAATTATGTTTTATTTTCCCTAATCACATGTACAGTTAGGTGAGCTTGTCTTGTTTCCGTTATCTGGTAATTACCGGGCTTTGGCCAGTAAAATCTGCCGATGTCCGGTATTTTTAACCCCACTGGTCAAAATGTAAATATTCCCTAAAAGCAATTTTTTTATTTTATTAAAAGAGGCAATTTTATTGGTCATTTTGGCATTTTATTGGTCATTTGCCGCTCCTGTCACAGCAACAAGTTAATTCCATCAAATGCACAAGGAGACACCACACTAACATTTGATTGATATATAATCAATAAACAGCACCATTCAAACATCTTATATCTCACTTGCAAACAAATAAAACATGCTACCCGACTTGTTTGCTGCTTACTGACTTACACGCTATAGAGTCGAAACTTAACCAACTGATAAATGGCAATCACAGGTAACTGTAATAATACGTTCTTTGGTGTTTACTATGCTTTATTATGTCTCGAGTGAATGTACTGGGGACACTTTCTTTCGAAATCGGGCAATTTTGGGCCAAGTGACTCAAGTGACTCACCCGGCTCATATTGATTCGGAATGATCTGAATCCGGGTTTTACACTAGTAATGCAGAACTGCATCAAAACAGCATTCACACCTCAAAGACTAAGGAACTGGTCATTGACTTTGGGAGGGACAGACCCAACCCCAGACCAGTTCTGATAGGAGCGGAGGAGGTGGAGGTCGTGCAGACCTATAAATATCTTGGGCTGTGGCTAGACAACAAGCTGGACTGGACTGACAACACGGGGTAGCTGTACAAGAAGGCCCAGAGCAGGATGCACTTCTTGAGGAGGTTAAGAACCTTCTGGGGATCTTCTACCAGTTTGTGGTTGCCAGCGTCCTGACCTATGCTGTGGTTTGCTGGGGTGGGAGCACCTCAAAGACAGACCTCTCCAGGTTGGAGCAGCTGATCAGGCGGGCTGGCTCTGTGGTTGGCACAAGGCTGGACCCTCTGGCTACTGTAGCAGAGAGCAGGACACTTAAAAAACTAACGTGTATCCTGGAAAATGCCAGCCACCCTCTGCACATGACCATCAGTAGCCAGAGAAGCACCTTCAGCAAGAGGCTGCTCCTCCCAAGGTGCGTGTTTTTTGGTATTTGGCTTATTGTACTGTTTCTTACATATATGTCAGACAGTGCTGTATGTGATGGAGATGTCAATTTCCCTGCAGGAACCTCGCAAATGGATCAATAAAGTTGTCTATCTATCTATCTATCTATCTATCTATCTATCTATCTATCTATCTATCTATCTATCTATCTATCTATAACTGGCTCTTGTCTCTCTTGATTAGTAGTGTAAGAGTCGGTTAAGAGTCAGTTAAGTTTTGTTTATCTGCCGGCCGAGTGAGTGGCTGCTGACTCTCAGTTAAGCAGGGGTCCACAAGCAGCGGTTATGAGTCGGTTAAGTGCAGTTTCTCTGCGTA
This sequence comes from Planiliza haematocheilus, assembly GCA_005024645.1. Taxonomy (NCBI): domain Eukaryota; kingdom Metazoa; phylum Chordata; class Actinopteri; order Mugiliformes; family Mugilidae; genus Planiliza; species Planiliza haematocheilus. Next base: position 791,616 of record SRSE01000582.1, on the reverse strand, counting down.
TTATGCGTAAGTAAGTGAATGTCTGCCATAGTTTGCTAGTGGTCAAGTCGGGTAGTACGTTTTGTTTCTCTGCTGAGTGAGATGTAAGATGTTTGAATGGTGCCGTTTTTTTTAATATATATATCCACCAAGAATGGCAGGATACAACTGTGCCGGTTAAATAGATGTCTAGATTCGTGATTCTTGAGTCGTCTTTGATGGCTGGTTATATGAGCCGAATCTTTTTTTCCACTGTTGAATATTAATGCTATTGAATATGACATTGTTATCATTTTAGAAAAACTTAAAGTGATGAGTAAAAATGGGTTATAGGAGCCATAATTTGATTTACTTGATTGATTATTCTGGGTTTGATTTGTTTGGTCTGGTTGCCACGGTGATGTGTGGGTTGTTTGGTCACTGGGTGCTGTGAGTGACAGCTTTAGGCTATGTATGGGTTGGATGACAGGTACTCGGGTGGAGAGAGGTGAGTTTAGGTAGCTGTAATTTTTGTTTAATCGTTTTGTTACACATCCACAAACAGTGCACGTTTCACATCTTATGTGTGTGCAACCGAGAAGATTAGAATAGGATAGAATGGGTAGAATAGGTTAAAAAAAACGAATCAATAATTATCGTTATCGACTGATATGGAACACTTATATCATGATACATTTTTCAGCTATATCGCCCATCCCTAGGACGGGTCCTGAGGCACTGTGCTCAGCAACTAGGGGGCGTGTTTCAAATCCTGTTCCAGAGATTTATGAACAGTAGCACCGTCCCCCATTTTTGGAAACACTCCACAGTCATCCCTGTCCCCCAGAAAAGTAAAACAAAAGCTCTGAATGACCTTTGGCTCTCACCTCCCTAGTGATTAGAGCCGAGGAGAGGATCACAAAACACCACATCATCAGAGCAACGGAGACACAATCAGAGCCCCCTAATTGACCCCTTCTAGTTAGCATATCGCACAGGGAGAGGCATTCAACACCCAGCAATCCCACATCCTGGCCACAAGACTTTCCTACTGCTTCCACTTAGATGACCAGTTAATTGTGTGGATTCTGGACTTTTTCACTAACAGATGCCAGAGAGTGCTTGTCAACAACTCCCTCTCACCTCTGTTTTACCTTCACTCGCTCCTCCCAGGGCTGCATGCTATCTCCCCTGCTCTTCATCGTATATACCGATGACTGCAGATCCACACAGCCCAACTGCCACCTGACCAAGTATGCTGACGACACAGTTTTCCTGTCGCTGCTGTCGGACCCCACGTATCACCATGTACCAGCTTTTTGGGATTTTACAGAGTGGTGCGACAGCTCACAACTGGAAGTGAACGTCAGTAAAACCAAGGAGGTGTTGGTGACCCAAGAAGTAGGGTGAGGGTTAGGGTTAGGGACCTGACTACAGCAGCCACCACCATCATCCATGGGAAGCCAGTGGAGCTGGTCGACAAGTTCAGATATCTGGGTACCATCTTTGATAACCTGCTGAAATTCTCCTCTAGAACAAAAGACATTTTTAAAAGGTGCCACCAATGACAATACCTCCTGAGGAAACTCAGCTCCATTGGAGTCAGCAAAATCGTTTTACTGACTTTTTTATTACAGTTTTATTGAGAGCATTATCACCTGTTCAATAAGTGGTTTGCAGTCACGTGATTCCAATGACGCCCAAAATTCAGATGAGGGGCAGGAAGTGGGGAACGGTAATTGGAAATGATGGAAAGTTGAGTACGCAAAATCTTTCGGTGAGCCTGCACGTAGCATGTAGATTAGATTAGATTAGATTCTTTATTAATCCCAAACTGGGAAATTTCTCTGTTGCAGCAGCATTCAACTCCATACATACATACATATAACAAAAGCTAAAAATCAACAATATGAGAAAATAGATAACTATAAGAAGAAGTATACAAAGTATAAGAAGGGAATATTAAAGAAGAAATATATTACCAAGTGTTACAGGTGAATATTGAAAAGAAGTGTTAAATTAAATGTCCAAGTGTCATCTCTCACACACAGATGAGGAGTTGTACGGACTGATGGCCTGGGGTAGGAAAGATTTCCTGTAGCGTTCTTTGAGACAACGAAGTTGTCTGAGCCTTCTGGAGAACTTACTCCGTTGTCTGTCTATTGTGTGGTGGAGAGGGGGGTCAGGGTTATCCATGATTGATAACAGTTTGTTCAGAGTCCTCCTCTCCACCACCGATTTAAAGGTGTCCTGTCTGCAGCCAATAATATTGCCAGCCTTCCTGATCAGTTTGTTCAGCCTGTTGGCATCACTGGCTGTAATGCTGTTTCCCCAGCAGACCACAGCGGAGAAAAGTGTGTGTATTTGTAATCCTCCACCATCTCCACATCCCTACCCAGGATGCTGAGGGGCAGAGGAGCTGGTCCCTTCCTCCTGAAGTCAATCACCATCTCCTTGGTCTTGTCCACATTAAGCAGCAGGTGATTCCTTCCAGCCCACCCCACAAATCCATCCACCAGCCTTCTATACTCCTCCTCATCCTGTCCACCACTTTTTTGGCTTGCGAGCTACTTTTACAATAGTATAAGAGGATCTATCTATCTATCTATCTATCTATCTATCTATCTATCTATCTATCTATCTATCTATCTATCTATCTATCTATCTATATTAATTGTCATATTAATTGTTGCAGTGTTAAAAGCTCTATCCATCTTTGTTTTTATTTTTATCAAGAAAAAATGGTACACTGCACCTTTAGAAAAATAGCGTTGTGTCTTTAAGAACGGTAGTCTTGAGTTGTCGTTGAAGTTGGGCGTGGCTGTGGACATGTGCCGCTGAATTGAGGGCAAGTTGCAAATATAAAGTAAAAATAAAAGATGAACGCATGTCTTGGTGTTTGTTTTTGAGTTGCAACAGATAAATGTTTTAGACTAACATCTAAAAAAAAAATGTCATTGGCATTGGCACGCGACACTACCTTCAAGATCTACCGGTCGATCGCGATCGACGTAATGAGCACCCCTGCTGTAGAGGGTCTAGGAACGATCTCACCTGTGGCTTTAGGTGGGCCAACACCAGCCTCTTGTGAAAAAGTAGAAGAGGGCACTCTACCCAGATAGCCACTGGACGCTGTAACGGAACTGGGCCGCAACCGCAAAACGATAGAGCCGGGTCCGGTCCGCATCCAGCTCACGGACTCGTTCCTGAGTCCAAACGCACATCGGGCCGAAGCCGTTTCTGGTCTGTTTTTAGGGGTTGCTACGGATACGTACCAGCGCCGATCCAGCGCCGATCCAGCACCGCCTGATCATCCCGTTACAGATGCGTAACGGGTGCGTGAAACGATTCCGTCTACCGGAGCTGTGCCGGATGTGTTACGATTCCGCTTAAATCACCACTGGATTGTCCTTTTGCCTTATTTTCGGCATTTTTGTCAGTTAGTTAGTTTTGTCAGTTTAATAATTAAAATGCATAGTAAAACAACATGAACAAAGTTAACAAACACAGAATGAATGATTCATAGATTTAATTGGCTATAAAAACGAACAACAAAGTCGTGAACAAAGTCAACAGAATTAATGGATAAAAAAAAAGCACAGGCTATTAATACAACGTGAAAAAAAAAACAAAAAAAAAAACATGCTCTTAAACAAACCACTAGGTGGCTGTGGGAGCTGATCTGTTGCTGCTCCTGCTGCTGACGCGCAGTCTCTCCTGGCGTCCTCCTCTCCTGTCTCCCGAAAGGGCAAACCACCTTATGGCATGCCTCATTTCTGCTTCCGTTGCAGTTGCTGTCAGTGCGCATTTGCGCATTGCACCTGGAAAACATACCGATTAGGTTGAATGAGAAATTTGGATCAGTGCTAAGCCTACATGACGATAAAACAGGCAGACGTATATTGCATTTGCTCAACATGAAGATTGGCCCAGCCTTCCAATTCGGCGTACTTCTACGGTTTGTGCATTAGTTGATGGAGCTAACGGAGTCCCTAAAGGGACATAGGTAAAAAAAATAAATGGAACGTATCTCGTGCGCACGAGAAACCTTAGGTTACGCACAGGTAGTTGTGCTTCCTGTGCGTATGCATGTAGACTCATTAACAGGGACGGACTGTCATACGGGCAGAGATGGACAGAGTACTGGATCCCAGTACTTGAGTAAGAGTACAAATACTCTTGGTCAAAATTTACTCCGCTACAAGTAAGAGTAGCCCAGTCAATACATTACTTGAGTAAGAGTAAGAAAGTACTTGCTTTTAAATGTACTTAAGTATTCAAGAGTAAATGCTTTTAAATGTACTTAGAGTAAAAGTAAGAGTAAGAGTAAATTCCTATTTTCCTATTTTTTTTAAGCTTTGACGAGAATGGACCTGACTGAATTAGTCATTTTACAATTTTATATACTACCTTATATCTCTTGTTTCAGAGAAAACTCTTTGAAACACCTGCACTGATGTGCTTGCCTGTAGAACCATCCTGTTATACTGTACCAAGCCTTCCCCAAAATCTATAAAAATGGAAAGAAAATGAATGGAATCATCAAAGACGACAATGATGTCATTTTCAATAATATGTGTTTGAATTGTCACATTCCCAAAACAATTCAATTTTAATAGCCTACATGTACCCCCATTGATTCCAGATAATTCTACCATTACCACATTTCTGCCTAAAAGCGTTGTTGTGGTGTTCATCCTTTTAGTTGACCTTACTGTACTGTCATGAAACTGTACCTTTCCTATGCTGACTTTTAATAAAAATATCAGTCAATCAATCAATTAACTAAGGACCCGTGTCAGTGTCATAACAAGGCAAGGGGGTCGAGAGGGTAACTTTGGTGAATGGCTAACATTTCAATCATATAACGTTATGGGCATTGGCGTCGCCACCATTAGGCTATATGAGGATGGGTCCAGACCCACTCACGTTTCGGGTCCAATAATATTGGCGGCATGGGGGGGCGGCATTGCGGCCGCGAAGCAAAAAAAATCAGCGATCGCTGACATGTCTTTTTCATTCCGACAAAGTCTAACATAGCTTTAAGATAAGGCCATGGGTTTTTTTCCTCCGCCTCATAAAACTCCGGCTCATCATGTTCAGACTTGGATTCATCAGAGATTTCTTCAGCAGTCGCCATTGCCACCGCGGTCTTGTTTTGAGCTGCTTGGGTAGGGGATGACGTATTTCCCCTTTGACGTAAATCCCAGTTGAGAAAGTGTACTGTGATAGGTTTCCTTCTTTGACCGACACTGCGTGTGGCCAATCGCATTTTAGGGAAAAAAAACAACAACAACAACAAAAAACAGGCAAACCTAAAAGTAACGAGTATTCATGAGCCTTCTCAGAAATTAACTCGAGTAAAAGTAAAAATCTTTGCCTTGGAAATGTATTCGAGTAAGAGTAATAAGTATCAAAGAATTCTAGTATTTGAGTAAAGTACAAATCCTCAGAATCTGTACTTAAGTACAGTACTTAAGTAAATTTACTCCGTTACTGTCCACCCCTGCATACGGGGACACCGGGGATTGCCCCAGCACAGCTCCGGTAGACGGAATCGTTTCACGCACCCGTTACGCATCTGAAACGGGATGATCAGGCGGTGCTGGATTGGCGCTGGATCGGCGCTGGCACGTATCCGCAGCAACCCCTAAAAACAGACCAGAAACGGCTTCGGCCCGATGTGCGTTTGGACTCAGGAACGAGTCCGTGAGCTGGATGCAGACCGGACCGATCGTTTTGCGATTGCGGTCCAGTTCCGTTACAGCGTTCAGTGGCTATCTGGGTCCTGTGCGTATATAGGCTCATTAACAAGGACGGACTGTCATACGGGGACACCGGGGATTTCCCCGGCGGGCCGGTGGGCCTATGGGCCGGGCCATGAGAAAAATAAAAATAAAGGGGGAAAAAGTCTATCGTAACTTTCAGTGTGTCTGTTGGCATCTATATTAACAGACTAGTTGCAGTGGTGTTGTCATTTATAGTAAGTTTTTTGTTAGCCGTGTGTGCTACTGCGGAACAGTAGGCTAACAGATTCAGCCCGTTGTTGCTAACCGGTCTGCTTACAAAGAAGTAGTAAAGCACATTAGCGCAAATATATGTCATGATATTAAAAAAGTTGATTCGGTTATCCTATAATTGGGTATTCTGTGTAACACTCACAGGCTATTTAGCGCAGTAGCGCTATAGATGCGGCTTTAACATCAAACGGCTAACACAGGATCGTGGTGCGTAAATAACAGCCTGTAACTACTATCTATAAAGCAAACAGCATTTCACTTGCGCGTTTAAGTAATAGACAGTATTAGAATAAACACATACAAATAGATGTACATAATAAACACATATGTAGAATAAACACATAAAAACTTACGTGTGCATAGCTGGTGAAATAAATCTGCGTCGACAGGATTGATGATTTTTTTTTCTTTTCTTTTTTTTTTTGGCGCTTCCGGCTGAAGTCTGTAGTACGGATGTGGGCCGTATCTGCAAGACAACAGTCAAGCGAGACCCAACGTTCACTTGGCACTTTTGGCGCTGTTGTAAAACGGATCTAAAACGGAGCTCAAACGGAGCTGTGCTGTAACGGACTTATATCATCATGTAATGTTGCTGTATAGTTTTTAAACACTGTTAATATTGCTCGGCTTAATGACAGTGCATTTATCTCATGCTCTAGATAGAAAAAAAAATATGCAGACAGGTAACCTGTTTTGAAAATGTTTATCCACGATTCTTCACACAATTTGAGAAAAGTATTTCGGATGTGGTCCACATCAGGTAGTCTCTGTCAAAACAGTGTTGGCTCAGATCCGTTTTGCAGATGTGGGCCAGAGCCGTTTTTATCCCTTTTTTAAATGCAATCGGCTCATATACGTATCACGGATTCGGGCCACACCAGTGTAGCCTATGTGAAAACAGTATCGGCTCAGATTCGTATTGCAGATCTGGACCAAATCAGTGTCAGACACAGCTAATGTCTTTCGGTTACCTATGGGAAAACTGATCTGGGCCAGTTCTGTAAAATGATATAAATACTGAACTGATGGCAGTAAGCCGAAACCGCTATCTGGCACGGATCTGGTTCACAGTCAGAAAACGTCTCTAAGCTAGAAACGGAGGCAGCAAAAACAACTGAGAAGGGCTGAACAAAAATGGCACCGAAAAGAAAATCATATTCTGCAGATTACAAGCTGCAAATAATGAAATATGCAGCTGAAAACGGTAATCGAGCAGCAGAAAGAAAGTTTGGAGTTAGCGAGAAACTTGTAAGGGACTGGCGAAAAGCGGAGGTTACTCTTACTGAAATGAAGAAAACAAAAAAAGATAATCGCGGGCTAAAAGCTAGGTGGCCGCAGTTAGAGGAACGAGTTTGCGCATGGGTGCTTGAACAACGTGCTGCTGGGAGAGGTTTGTCAACAGTGCAGTTGCGTCTCCACGCAAAAATGCGACTTATACTCCAGTGTGACTTATATATGTTTTTTCCTTCTTAATTATGCATTTTTTGGCTGGTGCGACTTATAATCCGGAGCGACGTATAATTCGAAAAATACTGTAATGTTTCTAGTTCAATCATTCTCAGAGGTCTATGAGACACCGTTGAAAACAAGGGTCGTGGCTATGGACAATGGAGAAGTTATTACAGACTCAAATTCTTTTGTTCAAGTAATAGTATTAAAACATTTAAAACATTTTAATTTCATATATAGAATGTATTTGGCAAAAAACATGAGAGGGAGAAAGATAGGTTAGCTGTGTAGTAATATAGTAATACTTGTATAGTATAGCAAACATTGACATGACGCCTCTGTCACTGGTTTACCTCTGGTAGCCAAGATGAACCGTAGGAGACCAGTCTGGAGAGTTTACATCTGTGACAGCACTAGATAATATAAATGTGATTAACACCCTCTACTGACACCCTCTACTGAGTAAGGAGGGATAACTGTAGTTTACGTTGTGTTATTACAGTCTGAAATAATTCTCCATCGTCCATAGGGCCATCTCAATCGCAAATATTTTTTTGTTAGATGATTCTGACAAGACTACCAAGACTATATTGTACAGACAATGACATCACATTAAACTGATCCCCTTTGTGGGTTACCACACTTGGAAATCTAAAGAAAAGTTTTTATTTTCCCCGGTTTGACCGGTTTGTACAGCCATATACAGTCCTGATCAAAATTTCAGAACCATTTCAAAAATTGCAAGAATTTATATTTTGTACTGTTGGATCTTAAGAAGGTTCTAAGTAGTGCTACAAAATGCAGAAGAAACGGGAGTGAGACAAGAAAAAAAATTGAGTAACCAATTTATTGCAAACCATTAAACTGAAGATCACATCTCAAAAAATAGAAAGTGATGAGTAGCTGCGCCATTTGTGTTAATCACCTCAAAAATTTGTTTCAGCATGCTTGATGCTAGTGTTTCCAGGAGGCTAGTGGGAATGTTGCTCCAAGTGGTGAAGATGGCTTCACGGAGGGCACCCAGTGTCTGGAAATGGTGTCCATTTTTTAAATTTCCCTTGCCACCCAGCCCCAAATGTTCTCAGTTGGATTTAGATCAGGGGAACACACAGGATGGTTCAAAAGAGTGATGTTATTTCTCCGGAAGAAGTCCTTTGTCAGGCGGTCATTGTGAACTGCAGCGTTGTCCTGTTGAAAAACCCAGTCATTACCACACAGATGATGGCCTTCAGTCATGAGGGATGCCCTCTGCAAAATCTCCACATAGCAGAGCTGCCAACTCTCACGCTTTCGCCGTGTGACACACGGTTTTGCCTGTTTTCACACGCACTCACGCCACACATCCAATTTCTCACGCAAAAAAAAAAAATAAATAAATAAAAATCCGATCTTGGTCCGGTCCGAGACTTCCGTTCCTTTTCAAACCCCACGACGGTAGATGGCACTGATGAGCGCCCCTGAACCTTTGCGCTGCGCTACACCTGCAGTGCACCCCTTTACTATCTATGCCTGCACCCCGAAGTAGACAGAAGAAGAGATACAGAGAGCGCCAAGACACAGCAGGAGAAACCAGAAACGACTTTGGAGAAGTCTGACAAAGAAGAGAATCTGAGCTGAGACTAGGTATGTAATAATGAAATGTCGTCCAACTGAGTAACCTACTCACTCTCTTAAACTTTATGTTGAAAGAAATTATTTGTTTGTGTTTATCCGTGTTAGCATGATTTAGTGTGGTGAATGTAAACTCAGCTGTCGTAAGCAGCTGAAGAGTGCCTTAACGTGGTATTAGGCTACTGCAGTGATCCTCACTATTTTTTTCACAAGAGCCACATTGGCAGTGCAAAATCAAAAGGCGAGCCACTTTTACGACAACATGCTATACTAAGTCACCTTTGTGCATTTCTACACATAAATTGGACATCCCACAAAAAATAAATAACACGGCCAATACACTTTCATTTAAGACCAGATTTACTTTAATGAGCTCTTCTGTCTCTTTTTTTATTAAAAACCGGTCCACGTCGCCTGCCTGCAAGCGTGTGTTGCGGTCAAGTTTTGTAAACAATGCCACATGGCCACTTTCATTTGCGCTTTCCGTGATTCAGCTGCGTGAAATGTATTACAACTTATCGCCACGAGATGGCAGTTTAAGTAGCATTGCCGGTAAATAGTGGATCGCAATTAAAGGCAAGTGGTAGTGTGATACTGTAAGCTACCATGCGAGCCGCCAGTTATAGCTTGACGAGCCGCGCAATGAGTAACTGTGGGCTACTCCATTCTCAAAACATCAGCTCATAGCATTGTTTATTTACTCACATGGCATTTATCTTTTTATTAACAGGCCAAAGAAAAGGGCTCACTGTGGATGAAGACTTTTTCTGTTGGACCAGGAAAACAGGTAAGATGTGTTTCAAAGAATTTAACATAAATACAGGAAATTTGTGCAGTAGAGATGGGCATGTTTTTGTAACTGAAAGTAGAGATATTAAACCATATGACCATTTGAATTCTTTAAGGTTTCAAATATGTTCAATAAAAGACCTTTGCCAGGACAACAACCTTATTTTTTTTTTTTTTAGAACCATCCAAGTGTTTGTTTTTTTTGTTAATGGATCAACCTACAGTATACTTACAGTATTACCATTTTCCATAGGTGACAAGAGCCAAAGAATTTGAGAGGCTTGCTGCCGTTGCACACAGATCATAGACAAGGATAGCTTCTGGTCTGCATCTGATACTGATTATGCCTCATTTTAGCGATTTTTGTAATGCATTCATCTGTTTTATTGTTTGAAAAAGTTGTACTGTTTAAGCACTTTATTTGTCTCTGATGGACCATGTGGGGGGAGACTTTGAATGAAGAATAAAGTCCTAAATAATCTTGTGTCGTTTTTGGCTGAACATAAATTATTAAGTGCTCTTCAGAATACAGTTACTCACAACATAGGTTAACCTACCTAGGTCAAATCTTAAACACTGATCTATGAATAACGTCATTTAGGCACACCAATAGTTTTCTGGTTGAATGTTCAGCTCAAGTCTACAGACTAAGACCTACAAGTCATGATGCCGAACATTAATGAGAATAAGTTCAGGTATTGCACATCTTTAGCAGACCGCCCAAAAATCCACTAGAATGCTGGAAACCACATCTACTTAATCCAAAATCTCCTGGGGGTGGACCTTTACAACATCAAATTAATATCAATTATATATCTGAGCCACCAATTTGTGTGTCTGCGTGCACGGCATAACTTTGGTCACCCACGACAAAATCTCACTCCAAGGTTTTTTGAAAAGTTGGCAGGTATGACATAGCCAGCTTTTTTGCGTTTGCCATCAAGAGGTCATGACAGTGTGGGTACCTGACAGAAAATGACAATGAATCCACTTTTTTTACGATTTGGGCTTTTAAAGGCTGTGGTCTTAAACTTTTGATCAGCTGATGAATAGCCTATTTCAGGCAATAAATTGCTTACTCAAATTTTTTTCTTGTCTCACTCACATTTCTTCTTTTTGCATTATGAAGCACTACTTAGAACATTCTTAAGATCCAACAGTGAAAAATGTAAATTCTTGCAATTTTTCAACTGGTCTTAAAAAAAATTTCAAGAGTGTACTACACAAAACTAGGGCAGTTTCCTGCCGTTGTCCTGCTGGTATCCTGCCTGCAAGACACTTCCTGCCCCCTATCTGCTGTTGTGACGTTCCGCGTGATGTTATCTGCAAACCACCTATAACCTGCTGGTCCACTCCATCAGACTCCACAGCAGAAACCAATTGCAGAGCACTGTTTCGCTCTGCTCAAGATCACTGGCCTACCTGCTTGAACTTTTCACACATTCATGTGTGCAAAGTGAAGACGCTGGAGCGGCTCTTCCTCAAGCCCCTCTGACCTCAGGTGCAGCACGCTGAGGACCCTCTACAGTTTGCCTACCGGGCAGAGGTTGGTGTAGTGCACAAGTCTCAAACTGATCCATGAAAGGGCCGCTGTGGCTGTAGGTTTTCATTCCAGCTATGTAGCAGCACACCTGACTTGGCTCAATCAATCAACTGAACTGCCTTCACGCAGTCATTTGAGGTGTCCTCTTGCTTGATTGGAACAAAAACCCAGCGGCTCATGCAGCGGCGCAAAAAGGGGGTATGCAGTATATGCGGTGCATATGGGCGCACCGCCAGGGGGGGCGCCAAAACAAGGATGGGACAAAATAATATGTATAGCCTATATATATATGTTCTTGCGATTTTAACTCATGACTATTCTCAAAATATGTTTAAAATATAAGGCCTGGCCACTGGTAAATTTGCTATTTGCTATATCAGCGACGTTACTGTGGTGGGCGCCCTCAATCTCTTTAAGGCTTTTCGTGCTTGTAAGCCCCAGTTGAGGGAGGAGGTGGGGAGGGGGGCGCTGCGATTGACGTGGTGATTGTTTGAGGAAAGATGGAGAAGGCAAAAAAGTTGTCAGGAGCGCAGTGTAGAAAGAAGAAAAAAGAAAAGGAGAAGGCGTCGGAGGGAATGCGGCAGAAAATGTTGAAATGGATGAAAGACAGAAACAGGTATGAACTAACTTACAATGAAACAAATGACTTCACAGAATTTGGTCAGGCAAACTGAAATTGTAGTGTCTAGGTCAGAATTTAGAAATCGTTTGTCATATTAATTGTTATGTGGCACGCACACCGCGCAGTCCGCCCGGGGGATTCAACTCGATGTTGCATACCCCCCAAAAACTGTGTAGTTGCACCCCTGACTGAATGGTTGCTGCATGGTTGGAATGAAAACCTGCAGCCTGACGCCCCTGGTGTGGAGGATGCCATCCTCTACCTCTTACACAGAGCCCACTTGCATCTGGACAAGGGAAAAGGCACTGTCAGGATTACCTTCATGGACTTTTCAAGTGCCTTTAACACAATCTAGCCCCTTGTACTCCAGGAAAAACTCTTCAGAATGCAAGTGGACCCCTGTCTGGTTGCTTGGATTTCCAGCTACCTCACTGATAGACCACAGTACGTCAGGCTGACGGACATCACATCTGACACTGTGGTCAGCAGCACTGGGGCCACAGGGGACTGTACTTTCCCCTCTCCTCTTCATCCTGTACACCACTTTATTCACTTCACTCATCCAGTCTGTTTACATTCTCCACATACATCATCCACATTTTGGATAGTAAAAATATTTATGGTATGGTGCCTTGTGTATACATGGTATTTGATCGATTTTTGGTTTTTCTTTAAAATGTCTATATTTCACTTGTGCCTTAAAGGTGCAGTAGGCAAGTCTTATACAACTAACTTTCTGTCATACTTGCTGAAACTGCCCCTATGTTCAAGTATAATTGCATGAAGCAGGTCATTTAAAAAAAAAAAAAATCTGGACCCACCTAGAGCCTGTAGCACGATTTGCAAGACATCCAATTCAATTCAATTTTATTCATATAGCATCAATAACAATACAAATCGTCTCACGACACTTTACAAGACCCGGCCTGAAACCCCCAGAGCAAGCCTGAAGGCGACGGTGGCAAGGAAAAACTCCCTTTTAACAGGAAGAAACCTTGAGCAGAACCCAGCTCATATGGAGGGAGGCTAAGTCCTGGATCTTCTCAATCCTGCTTATTGCACCTTTAAATTGGGCTCCGGGGACAATAAAGTTTTCTGAATCTGAATTAAACAGAAACCTGTCTCGCTTAACTTAAAACTGTATAAATTAATATAAAACAATAGAAAGCAGAACAGTCTTCTTGTAATTGTCACGGATCTGTCCAGGGTGGGGTGGCAGGACCCAAGTGCAGGACTTGAGGAGGCAGGAGTAGGCAAGAAGTATTTTAATAAACAAAAGAAACAAACTCACAAAAACCAAGGGCGCCGCTGACCAAGCAGGAAATCCAAAAAGCAAAGCTCAAAACACGATCAAAACCTGAACTTGGCATGAAACATGAAACATGGAACACGAAACAAGAAACGAGGCACGAGTGACAAGCAACGAGTATGACGCGAAAAGGATCAAAGGGAAGGCAGGGCTATATATACACACACGAGGAACACAGGGATGACGAGACACAGGTGAAGCAAATCAACAGACGAGACCAGGTGAAACCAATGAACTAATCAAAAAGGCATGAAACAAGACCAACAGGAAATCAAGAACATAGCAAAATAAAACAGGAAACAGAACAGAAACCAAGACAGAAACAAAGGCATGAGCCTACCCTCGAGGCCGGTGCAGGAGCAGGAATGGAGCATGGAGTGACTAGCTGGGAGCTAGCAGGCCGGTGGCTAGCAGGCCGGTGGCTAGCATGACAGTAATAATGAAATTAGAAAAGTGCAAACATAAAGTCTGAGGAAGAGTTGTTGCTTTGTTGTCTTCGCACTCAACAGTACAAAAAGATGAGCGGGATTCCTGCTGTCAGCTCATCGGTCACAGGACAGGACACAGCAGGACAGGGCCTGGGAATAAGTTTACAGTAATTTTTCATATAAAGAACCCTGTTATTCATTATTTCCACTGACATTTTACACACTATTTTTGATTCTCATGGTAATACAGGACAAAGTGTGTCTCGTTCCAGCTCAATACAGGATGCGTATGGGACAATTCCATTCTTCAAGGGAGGGCTGGCAACCCTAGTTGGATGTTAAATAACTTGTTGCCTGCTGAAAGATAATCGCCCATGCACTGATTATTCAATAGGAGTCCCTTTCCTATTTGCTTAGTTATTATTTTATTTATTTATTTATTTTTTGTGTGGTCTATGCAGTGTGGAACAGTTTTCATAGTAGTTCAATATTTTCATGATAGTGTACTTTTTTTAAGCTCCAGGTGTCACTGTTGGTTTGTTGTTATATTTGTTCTCTGTAAAGGAAAAAATGTTGTGTTTTTGTCCTTCAGGATCATGCGCTTCCCCTGGCAAATAAGTGAAGACAGAGTGCGCCGTGTATTCCAGGAGGCATTAGCTGTGTGGAGTGAAGTCACTCCTCTGAGGTTCCGAGAGGTCACCAACGAGAAAGCAGACATAATTATTGACTTCAACAGGTGAGACACAGTCACAAGCAGAGTTGCTAGTCCTATTGCTACGAGAGCAAAGTGTAGGAAATAACGTCAGCTGTTCACGTCAAGTGAGTTGACACAAATAATCAGTCATTATCATTCATTTATTTATTCCTCGAAAATATCAAAAGATGTAATATTATTTGATAGAAAGATCAAAAATATAGAAAGTAAAATATAGAAAGTAAAAAGAAAGTAAAAAGAATCCTACACTCACTTGGTTTTTGTAAAGCAAAATTCCTGCAGTAGCAAGATGTTTGTGGGTTGTCTGTGCTGCATATAACATTTCAGTGCAATTCAAATCAAAACATTGACTGGTCCCCTGCCCAGTCTGACCAACGATGACATGTTTAGTCGCATGTTGTCATTCCATCGCTGGTTATCTAGGTGGTGTCCAGCAAACGACGTGGCCTTCATTAACAATTGGCACACTTTCTGGGGAAAGCCTGGTCTGATTAGGCAATTTGTCAATTTCTCTGCGGGAACCTCCCAAAGGAATCAATAAAGTTGTCTATCTATCTAGGCAAGATGGCATACACCCCACTTTAGCAGGTGGGGTGCTGTTCTCATTTCAATGAATATGGACGATTTCATTAACCCCCCAAAACCATGACAACCCAGAGTTCAGACCAGGAGGCGGAGTTGTAGTCTTACACACTTCTCTGCCGCTTCTCTAGGACTGTTTCATACCCAAAACTCTATATACTCCATAGATGCCCTGTCTGCTCTCAGATTATTTAAATCAAAAAACAGCAAAAGAGGAGTTTCTCATGTTCATTGGTAGAACAGAAGAATATGAAAATGAAATGTGATCTTTTAAATGTCAGATCTCTCTATAAATCTCTTTTAGTGAATGATAACTGATCATCAGATTGATCTATTTAGTTTGACTAAAATGTGGCTACAGGATGATGAATATGTTAGTTTAAATGAGTCTACGCCACCCAGTCATAGTAATTATCACATTCCTAGACTCACAGGTAGAGGATAAGGAGTGGCAGCAATCTTCCAGTCTGATTTATCTATTAATACTAGGGATGCTAGATATTGGCTTTTCTGCCGATATCCGATATTCCGATATTGTCTAACTCTTAATTTCCGATACCGATATCACCCGATACCGATATATGCAGTCATTTTACACCAAAATTGTTAGGTAACAACATAACATATCACCTATTATGGAATTAACACATTATGCCTAATTTTATTGCGACGTCCCACTGATGCAAACATAAATGCAACATGGCTTTTCAAATGTAAACACTGTCTGTGCAAAATAAGTTACTGAAAAAAGTGACAAAAAGTGCCATTTATTTATTTTTTGTGTGTTTTTAAAGAGAATATTTTGCCTCAAACACTACAGACAATATCAAAACAAGGAATCCAAATGTAGCGTATAACTCCACATGATTCTTCTTGAGGTGGGTGAACAAATTTGATGTATTAAAGCACAGTTACCCATTGCGCAGCTCGCAAGCCACATTTGCGGCTCGTCAAGCTATAATTGGCGGCTCACATTGTAGCTTACAGTATCACACTGCCACTTGCCTTTAATTGCAATCCACTATTTACCGGCAAGGCTACTTAAACTGCCATCTCGTGGCGATAAGTTGTAATACATTTCACGCAGCTGAATCACGGAAAGCGCAAACGAAGCATTATTGTTTACAAAACTTGACCGCAACGCACGTTTGCAGGCAGGCGCCGTAAGCTCCGCTAGCTAGCGTAAAACACAAAATGGACCGGTTTTTAATAAAAAAAAAAAAGAGACAGAAACGAGCTCATTAAAGTAAATCTGGTCTTAAATGAAAATGTATTGGCTGTGTTATTTATTTTTTGTGGGATGTCCAATTTGTATGTTGTTGTAAAAGTGGCTCGCCTTTTGATTTTGCACTGCCAATGTGGCTCTTGTGAAAAAAATAGTGAGGATCACTGTATTTAAGGAAGACGCCTTGATTCCTCCTCTCATAACCACTTTTGCTTTGCAGTCATTACAAATCACAAAGTTAGTAGGTGACACTTGGAAATACTTCCAAACCACGGACATCTCATACACCGGGCGAGCTAGCTTGTTAGCCACGGTTAGCAACCTAGAAACTAGCGTGTTGTTGTTAAATGTCATCAAGCACGCGCCTGTCAACGTCCCATGCTGCGTTCAAGCACACTCGGAAATGCTGATGCCTACAGAACAAATATCGGTTATGAAAAGCCGATACCGATATTTTCCGATATTACATTTTTAACTCAATATCGGCCGATAATATCGGTCCTCCGATAATATCGGACATCCCTAATTAATACCTAAGGAGAGCTTTAATTCATTTGAAAGTCTTACTCTTAGTCTTCCTCATCCAGACTGGAAAACACAAAAACCAATTCCTTATTGTGATGTATTGCCCATCTGCTCCTTATTCTGAGTTTTTAGCTGAATTCTTTCCCAGAATGTAAACGGACCTAATCACACCTTAGATCTTGTTCTAACGTACTGTAACAAGCTGAAAAAAAAAAAGCCTTCCTCATCTGGCGTTGCCGGCCCCTATAAAAATAGACGTCACGCATCCTCTAGTGGCGCTTCGGCGGTTCGGCGTTGTAGTGCACAAACTGCGGCAGTGTAGAGAAAACGTTGAGGTAGTTAATCCCTCATTTTTTTTTAATTCCGTGATCGTCTGCCGTAAGGATATAAATAAAAAATGTACCATAAGTGCACCAATAATTTCACTTGGGGATGATTCACAAAGAGCAAGGGTGAGCAGGATAAACCATGTGTATATATATATATATATATATATATATTTATAGAAACTGAAGGTTTAACAGTATTCACTCATAACCCTCTTTTGTCTGATCATTTCCTCATAACTTTTGAATTTACAATAATGGATAACACAGGAACTCGAAAGACATTTCATTACAGTAGATGTTTATCTGATGATGCTGTAACAACTTATAAAAAAGCTCTTCGTAATATTAGAACAGCATATTATTCATTGTTAATAGAAGAGAACAACCCCAGATTTCTTTTCAGCACTGTAGCCAGGCTGACAAAGATCCACAGCGCTGTTGAGCCATCTATTCCTTTAGCCCTCAGTAGTAATGACTTCATTAGCTTCTTTACTAATAAAATAGTTGGCATTAGAGAAAACATTCAAGGCATCCTTCCGACATCTGTCATAGATGTAAGTACAGTGACATGAGAAACTTCTGCAAGACCTAATCAGTATCTGGAATCCCTCTCTCCAGATCTCTCTGAGCCCTCTACAACAATTACATCATCTAAACCATCAACCTGTCTTCTAGATCAAATCCCAACTAAATTGCTCAAAGAAGTTTTTCCATGAATTAACATCTCCATATTGAACCAGATAAATGTATCTTTATTAACAGGATATGTGCCTCAGTCTTTTAAGAGCCCGTAATCAAGAAAGCCACTTTAGATCCAGATGTTTTAGCCAACTACAGACCAATTTCCAACATTCCTTTTGTTTCCAAAATTTTAGAAATAGCTGTTGCTGATCAGTTGTGTGACCATTTAAACAGGAATGGGTTGTTTAAAGAGTTTCAGTCAGGTTTTAGAGTTCATCATCTGTCTGACAGATTCCAGTTTGTTCATGTCAACAATAATTTTTCTACTTATACAAAAGTAAGTTATGGAGTTCATCAGCGTTCTGTAGTAGGACCAATACTCTTCACGTTATACTTGCCATTAGGCAAGATTGTTAGAAAACATGGCATACACCATTGCAGACGACACCCAGCTATATTTATCCATGAAACCAGATCAAACTAATCATCTGGTTAAATTCTGTGTTATTCATTACTAAATTGATTCAAAATGCAGCGGCAAGAGCATTGACAGGAGTTAGCAAGGGATATCATATTACTCCAGTTTTAGCTGCTCTTCACTGGCTACCTTTAAAGTCTAGAATAGAATTTAAAATACTCTTAAAATCCTCTAGCTCCATCATATCTTAAAGACGTCATTGTACCATATCATCCCAACAGATCACTTTGGTCTGAAAGTGCAGGCCTACTTATGGTTCCTAGAATTTCATAAAGTAGAATGGGAGGTAGACCTTTCAGCTATCAGGCTCCTCTCCTGTGGAACCAGCTCCCAAATTGGGTTCGGGAGGCAGACACCCTCTCTGTTTTTAAGGTCAGGCTTAAGACTCTCCTTTTTGATTAAGCTTTTCGTTAAGGCTGGGCTAAACCATCTATTAGTTATCCTGCTATAGGCCTAGGCTGCTGGGGGACGTTGCACCAAACACATGTCCTCCTTCTTTCTTCTCTCTCTTCTCTCGCATCCTCCACTTAATTTCCTCTAGCACAGAGCTCTGGCCCTCTAATTTCTTACCTACTACTCGTTATGTAATTCTGTGCTATTACTGTATAGAATGTTTATTCCCTTGCTGTTCTCTTCTCTCTTTCCTTTGTCTGTACCCAGCTAGCCTTCGACAGATGGGTCCCTCCATATGAGCTGGGTTCTGCTCGAGGTTTCTTCCTGTAAAAAGGGAGTTTTTTCTTGCCATTGTTGCCTTCAGGCTTGCTCTGAGGTTTTGAGGCGGGGTTTTGTAAAGCGCTTTGTATTGTTATTGACGCTATATAAATAAAATTGAATTGAATTGAAATCTGAGATTCATATACTGGCCAGGCTTAGCATTACAACCACCTTCCTAACATTGTGTAGGTCTCCCTTGTGCCTCCAAAACAGTCCTTACTCAGCAACAGAATGTCTGGCAACAGAATGATGTTAGTAGGGGCATTTGGGTACTATGGGTTGAGGGGAGGGCCCTCTGTGTATCATCTTGCAGTTACTTGATCAGTTTGTGATCTAGAAAATTTGGAGGCCAGGTTTTGAGTTGTCTTAAACTATTTTTGTGTGTGTGCCTGTGTCAGACTGCATCCTGCTGGGGATGGCTGCTGCCATCAAGGAGTGTCATTGCTATGGGGTGGGGGTGCCTGGTCTGGTCTAAGTAGGTGTTACATTACTAAATAATGTCCACATGAATGCCAGGTCCACAAGTTTGCCAGCAGACCGTTAAATTGCTACAAGATATTCAATATTATTTACTTCTCCTGTCAGTGCTTTTAATGGTGTGGCTAATAGGTGTATACTTAATTTACTTTTTGAAAATAAATCATAAAACGAAAATACTTATCGAACTCCTGAAAACACTAACTCTCAAGGACATAAGACATGACACATTGGCACAGGACAGGGGAAAACGCAGACCATATATACATTCGAGGGTAATGGGGAACAGGTGGAAACAATCAGGAATCTGGAAGACAATTAGACCGGTGACACAAGAGGAAGGGCAAGTGACCTGAAACGAGAGGAGAGTTAGAATTTCAAAATAAAACCGGAAATCACAAGACACAACAAAAACAAAATCACCGCTGTGTGACAATAATATTTTCATCCAATTGCAGCGACTTTAAATGACTGTGGAGCCAACACAACCCTTTCATCATAGCACAGCGGTTATAGAAATAAAATAAGGATGCCAATAATTTGAATTACCGTAATATCCGGACTATAAGCTGCTACTTTTGTCACTTGCTTTGGACCCTGCGACTTATACAACGGTGCGGCTTATTTTTACAGCTAACGGTCAAGAGCGAAAGGGCATAGGCTCAAGAACAGATGAAAAAAAGAGGATTCACCTGATGATTTTCAAGTGCAGTGTAGATGGCTCAGTTGGTTGCGCATATGTGCTGCGCAGAGGAAGATAACTTCTCCATCATTACATTTTTCATCTCACACACTCACTAGAATTGGGGCCTTTCACTTTATAATTGTTAGTGTAGGTTTGAGGCTGGTTGTGGCTTCAGAATTTCAGAATAACTGGTAGTTTGCAAATTATTTGGTAGTTATCCCATATTATATGTTCAAAGTCATGGCTTGACCAAGGGCTTACGTCATTTGTGTACCTGGAACTGCCTAGGTCCTGGGCATATGTGTACATACTATATGTGTGTGTGTGCGTGCGTGCGTGCGTGCGTGCGTGCGTGCGTGCGTGCGTGCGTGCGTGCGTGCGTGCGTGCGTGTGTGCGTGCGTGTGTGTGTGTGTGTGTGTGTGTGTGTGTGTGTGTGTGTGTGTGTGCGTGCGTGTGTGTGTGTCTGGACTGAGGCTTCAGATGTTGTTGCTGCGATCTTTTGGAGCCACTCTCGCCCCCCGAGTGCTCATACTACCACGGGGACCACGCTCACCTTGACCTTCCACATCTGTTCCCTGTTGCACTGGACTGTCTCAGGGGCATCTTTGCACAGTCTGCACTTTGGGTCTGATCCACTCTTATAGATCTTGCTCTTGTAGTTAGGACATGTTCCTTTGCTGCCATGATTCAAGATATTCAAATTGTGAACAGGCTACGAGCTGCGTCACGTGAGTAAGCGTATTGCGTCATTTCCTGTTTCTGCACCGTGTGGTATTGCTGTTTGCGGACTGTTAGCTTCGCTTTAATTTAAAAAAAAACGTTCGGTTTATAGTGAGAACTTTTTGGGTATCTTCAACCACCACTGCTACTTTTTGAACCACACATCATCCCTCTTCTTTCCAAACTTTATCTGCTAAATTTAGCAACTTAACCATGGCTTCTCCCTCTGCTTCCCCTTCTCTGTCCTGTGTCTCATGCCACATGTTTAGTTACTCCTCTGCCTCCTTTAGTGGTAATGGCAGTGTAATAAATGTAGTTTATTCGTAGCATTGGAGGCGAGGCTTTCTGAATTGGAAGCACGGCTCCGCACAGTTGAAAACAAACCAGCAGCTAGCCAGGGCCCTGTAGCCGGTGCGGACCGACCAAGAGTAGCTCCTGTTAGCGTAGCTCCAGTTAGCTGTCCCCCGACAGCTCCCAAGCAGCCGGGAAACCAGGGCGGCTGGGTGACGGTACGAAGGAGGCATAGTCCCACTCGGCCCGTGGATCACCAGCAAACCCTTCGCGTCTCCAACCGATTTTCCCCACTCAGCGACACACCCGCTGAGAAAACCAACTCTGGTGATTGGCGACTCTATTTTACGGAACGTGAAGATAGAGAATCCAGCGACCATAGTTAAATGCATTCCAGGGGCCAGAGCGGGCGACACCAAATCTTATCTGAAACTGCTGGCTAAGGCTAAGGTTAAATATGCTAAAATTGTTATTCACGTCGGCAGTAACGACACCCGGTTACGCCAATCGGAGGTCACAAAACTAAATGTTGAATCGGTGTGTAAGTTTGCTAAAACCATGTCGGACTCTGTAGTTTTCTCTGGTCCCCTGCCCAATCTGACCAATGATGACATGTTTAGTCGCACGTCATCATTCCATCACTGGTTATCTAGGTGGTGTCCAGAAAACAGCGTGGCCTTCATAGATAATTGGCACACTTTCTGGGGAAAACCTGGTCTGATTAGGCGAGATGGCATCCACCCCACTTTACCGGGTGCTGCACTCATCTCTAGGAATATGGCTAATTTTATTAACTCCCCAAAACCATGACAATCCAGAGTTCAGACCAGGAGGCAGAGTTGTAGTCTTACACACTTCTCTGCAGCTTCTCTAGCACTGTCTCACAACCATAATTCTATAAACTCTATAGATGTTCTGTCTGCTCCCAGATTATTTAAACCAAAAAACAACAACAGAGGAGTCACTCATTTGAACCTGATACAAATCAGAACAACTTCATTGGCAGAACAGAAGAATAGGAAAATTAAATGTGGTCTTTTAAACATCAGATCTCTCTCATCCAAATCTCTTTTAGTGAATGATCTGATAACTGATCATCAGATTGATCTATTTAGTTTGACTGAAACGTGGCTGCAGGATGATGAATATGTTAGTTTAAATGAGTCTACGCCACCCAGTCATAGTAATTATCACATTCCTAGAAGCACAGGTAGAGGAGGAGTGGCAGCAATCTTCCACTCTGATTTATCTATTAATCCTAGACCTAAGGAGAGCTTTAATTCATTTGAAAGTCTTACCCTTAGTCTTGCTCATCCAGACCGGAAGACACAAAAACCAATTCTTTTTGTTGTCGTATATCCCCCACCTGCTCCTTATTCTGAGTTTTTAGCTGAATTCTCTGAGTTTCTATGTGATTTAGTTCTTAGAACAGATAAAGTCATTATAGTAGGTGACTTTAACATCCATGTTGATGTTGTCAGTGACAGCCTTAGCTCCTCATTTACATCATTACTGGATTCAATTGGCTTTTCTCAGAATATAAATGGATCAACTCACAGTTTTAATCACACCTTAGATCTGGTCCTTACATACGGCATAGAAACTGAAGGCTTAACAATATTTAGCCAAAACCCTCTTTTGTCTGACCATTTTCTCATTACCTTTGAATTTACTATAATGGATTACACAAGAACCGAAAAGACATATCATTACAGCAGATGTCTATCTGATGATGCTGTAACTAGATATAAAGAATTAATTCCTTCTTTATATATCCCAGTGCCGTGTGTCAATAATGTGGACGACAGCAACCACAATTTAACTCCTGCACTATTAGATGATTTTGTTGATGGCACTGCAGCATCGCTTAGTTCAGCTCTAAACTTAGTTGCTCCTCTGAAAAAGAAGGTCATGAATCGGAGGAGGCTAGCTCCCTGGTATAATTCACAGTTGCGCTGTTTAAAACAGGCAGCCTGAAAGCTAGAAAGAATTTGGCATTCCACTAATTCTGAAGAAGCTCACATAGCCTGGAAAGACAGTTTAACGACTTATGAAAAAGCTCTCCGTAGTATTAGAACAGCATACTATTCATCATTAATAGAAGAAAACAAGAACAACCCCAGATTTCTTTTCAGCACTGTAGCCAGGCTGACAAAGAGCCACAGCTCTGTTGATCCATCTATTCCTTCGGCCCTCAGTAGTAATGACCTCATCAGCTTCTTTACCAATAAAATTGTTGGCATTAGAGAAAACATTCAAGGCATTCTTCCGACGACTGTCAAAGATGGAAGTACAGTGAATTTCTGTTAGACCTTATCAACATCTGGAATCCTTCTCCCCAGTAGATCTTCTCGAGCTATCTTCAATAATTAAAGCATCTAAACCATCAACCTGTCTTCTAGGTCCAATCCCAATTAAATTGCTCAAAGATGTTCTTCCATTAATTAACACCTCCATATTGAACCAGATAAATGTATCTTTATTAACAGGATATGTGCCTCAGTCTTTTAAGATTGCTGTAATTAAGCCCCTACTTAAGAAAGCCACTCTAGATCCAAATGTTTTAGCCAACTATAGACTCCAACCTTCCTTTTATTTCCAAAATTCTAGAAAAAGTTGTTGCTAATCAGTTGTGTGACCACTTAAACAGGAATGGTCTGTTTGAAGAGTTTCAGTCAGGTTTTAGAGTTCATTATAGTACAGAAACAGCTCTGGTTAAAGTTACCAATGATCTCCTCATGGCTTCAGATAGTGGACTTGTCTCTATACTGGTTCTGCTAGATCTTAGTGCTGCATTTGACACTATTGATCATAATATTCTACTACAGAGACTTGAAAGTGAGATCCAGATTAAAGGAACTGCATTCGATTGGTTTGAATCCTATCTGTCTGACAGATTCCAGTTTGTTCATATCAACCATGATTCCTCTACTTATACAAAAGTAAGTTATGGAGTTCATCAGGGTTCTGTGCTAGGACCAATACTCTTCACTTTATACATGTTGCCATTAGGGAAGATTATTAGAAAACATGGCATAAACTTCCATTGTTACGCAGATGACACCCAGCTATATTTATCTATGAAACCAGATGAAACTAATCAGCTGGTTAAACTCCAAGCATGCCTTAAAGACATAAAGGCTTGGATGACCTGTAATTTCTTACTCTTGAACTCAGACAAAACAGAAGTTATTGTATTTGGTCCTAAGCATCTCAGAGATTCATTATCTAATCACGTGGTTTCTTTGGATGGCATTACCTTGGCCTCCAGTACTACTGTGAAAAACCTTGGTGTTATATTTGATGAGGATATGTCCTTTAAATGTCACATTAAGCAAGTAACCAGGACTGCCTTCTTTCATCTACGTAATATCATCAAAATTAGGAACATCCTGTCTCAGAATGACGCTGAGAAACTAGTTCATGCATTTGTGTCTTCCAGACTGGATTACTGTAATTCGTTACTGTCTGGCTGTCCAAATAACTATTTAAAAAGCCTCCAACTGATTCAAAATGCTGCAGCAAGAGCATTGACAGGAATTAGCAAGAGAGATCATATTACTCCAGTTTTAGCTTCTCTTCACTGGCTCCCCTTAAAGTCTAGAATAGAATTTAAAATCCTCCTCCTTACATACAAGGCCATCAAAGGCCTAGCTCCATCATTGTACCATATCATCCCAACAGATCACTTCGGTCTGAAAGTGCAGGCCTACTTGTGGTTCCTAGAATTTCAAAGAGTAGAATGGGAGGTAGAGCTTTCAGCTATCAGGCTCCTCTCCTGTGGAACCAGCTCCCAGTTTGGGTTCGTGAAGCAGACACTCTCTCTATTTTTCAGGTCAGGCTTAAGACTTTCCTTTTTGATCAAGCTTATAGTTAGGGCTGGACTAAACCATCCCTTAGTTATGCTGCTATCGGCCTAGGCTGCTGGGGGACAATGCACCAAACACATGTTCTCCTTCGTTCTTCCCTCTCCACTCTCGTGTCCTACACTTTCTTTTTCTCTGGCACAGAGCTCCTGCCCTCTAAATTCCTATCTGCTACTAGTCATGCAATTCTGTGCTATTACTATGTAGAATGTTTACTGCTGCTCTCCCTTCTTCCGAGTATCTCTGGCCTGGAGTTGAGTGTTTCCTTTGGAGCGCCATACTACATCTGTTGTCGTGGTCTCATCAGCCTGCCCAGTCTCCATGGAATCCTGCTGTTATCCACTCCTACCTGAATGAACAATTCTCCAACCTGCTTATGATTCCTCTTACATTTTCAAACTGTCATGTAACATCATTAGTTTGAATCATAGCATCCAACGTGTATGCTTTAGTCAGATATGTGTATTTATGACAGATGTATGTTTATCTTGCTGTTCTCTTTCTCTGTCTGTACCCGGCTGGCCTTAGGCAGATGGGTCCCTCCATATGAGCTGGGTTCTGCTCAAGGTTTCTTCCTGTTAAAAGGGAGTTTTTCCTTGCCACCGTCGCCTTCAGGCTTGCTCTGGGGGTTTCAGGCCGGGTCTTGTAAAGCGCCTTGAGACGATTTGTATTGTTATTGACGCTATATAAATAAAACTGAATTGAATTGAATTGAATTGAATGATTAGTGCCTCTGTGATGTCTCGTTATCAGCCACTTCTTCAATTTGGGGGTGGTACATGCCATATAGGAGCTTGTCCCTCCAGGTTGTCTGCTCCTGTTCCTCTGCACTCTCATCAGGTTTTTGTTGCCTGAGGCACTCACTTAACACTTCATCCTTTGTGGCATTTTTCTGATGCACTCTTGGATTTTTGATATGTCATCCTGGATCGTGGCCTTGATGCTAGTGTACACCGTGTCCCAAAAGTTCATGCACCACAGAAAAAGTCAACTCAGATTGTGAATATTCAACAGAATGCAGTTATTCAAAAGCCAGTGTATCCCCCCACATCTTAATTACTGCCCTCAGCCTGTCAGGTATAGAATGCAGTTCTTTAGAATGCAAGTTCTTTAGAACGGAAGGCTCAATGTTGCCCCACTCCTGCTCAGCCCTCGCGTTGAGCTGCTTCATGGTGGTAGGGAATGGTCTGTGGAAGACCCAACTGTTCAGGATACCCCAGCAGTTCTCAATCGGGTTGAGGTCCAGGGAGTTGGGTGGCCAGGAAGCTGCTCAGACCACCACTGCTGAGGTGTACGATGTAACAGTCAGAGTATCATATGGAGAATAACCAGTTTGCGCCACACGGTGGCCCCTCCTATGTTTTTCACTGCTTAGGTCTTGCCTCCAGCACTCTTTTATTTTTCAATTTCCTTTTTTTCCTTCCATCTCCGTGATCTGGACGCTGGCGAAGGCTACAAGCCATAAATGTTCATTATTTGCTCTTATAGCTCTTTTTCAGCAATAGCCATGAGACCTGGCCTTGTATGGTTCTGTTAATAAATTAATTGTGTGGAAATCCCTCCACCTAGTCCCCTGTCTTGTTGCCTCCATTGATGCCTTCTGCTATCAAATGTGGCTAAGCCAACTCCAACTCCACGTTACAACTGGCGCCCGAAAATTATTCTCTGGACCTCGCCTGGGTACGCTAACAAGGAGGACGAACTGCTTTACGGACTGCTTTCCGCTTTTCTCCACCGTGGGAGTACGCGTGAGTGTGTGTTTTCTTCGACGTGAATGTGCCCTGTTGGAAGCTAACTTCTGCTGGAGCTAACCAGGAGCTAACGTGACTACAGTTGAGAGTACTGGAACTCGCTTCGTGTCCGCGGACTTGACGTTACCTCCCGGCCCGCTAAGTGTAACGGATGGGTTCCTACTGACGGCCCGCTACACCTCACACTTAGTGGATTAAAGACGGTCATTAGGTCGAGTCTTCTTCTGTTGGATGAAGTGTGTTCAACTCATCACCCATTTTTTTATATACCCGTGGATTGCGGTCTAATTCG
The DNA here is from genome assembly GCA_005024645.1 of Planiliza haematocheilus. Classification (NCBI taxonomy): domain Eukaryota; kingdom Metazoa; phylum Chordata; class Actinopteri; order Mugiliformes; family Mugilidae; genus Planiliza; species Planiliza haematocheilus. The sequence continues at coordinate 764,555 of SRSE01000582.1, read as the reverse complement.
CTGTGAAGGAACTTACTTTCACTCTCGGACTTGGACTGCGTGAGTATATCAGAGAACTCGGATATTACCGGCGTTTTGTCCCAAACTATGCTCGCCATGCAGAACCCCTCCATGCACTCACAAGGAAGGATGCAGCTTTCCACTGGATGAAAGTGCCAGGAATCCATGAACATTTTGAAAGAGTGTATCACAAATGCACCAGTCTTGAGATTCCCTGACTTCACAAGCCCTTTCTTCATTCACACTGACGCCTGTGACCTTGGGCTGGGTGCTGCATTGATGCAAAAAGACTCAGAGGGGCGAGAGACAGTTGTGGCTTACGCTAGTCGCTCCCTTCACAAAGCTGAAAAGCCATACTCCACCCCAGAAAAGGAGTGTTTGGCTGTGATTTGGGCTCTTGAGCACTTCAGACCATATGTAGAGGGCCTCCACGTGACCATTTTCACAGACCACAACAGGCTCAGGTGGCTCATGTCTCGGCCAAACCCCTCTGGCCGGCTTGCCCGCTGGTCGCTACGACTTCAAGATTTCGACTTCTCCATAGTGCACAAGCCAGGCACTCGCAACACCGTCCCAGATGCTCTATCTCGCAACCCTCTTCCCCTGACCAGTGACACTCCCATAGATCTCCTGCCCGAGTACGCTCTTATTGGCAGTTTGGACCTCCGCACCTTACCTCCTGTGCTTTTAGCATATCGCTCGCATTTGAAACAGCTGCAGAGGGATGATCCAGACATCAGCCAGCTTTTCAGAGATCTGGAGGAGAATCCACATGCTGACTCAGACAACCACGACCCCCCACAGTTTGTTGTTCATGACAGTCTGTTTTACTACTCAGACCCAAAAGCCAAATGTGGTTTGCATCCTCTGAAAAACTGAAGCTTTATGCCCCCACATTGATCCGTGGCACCTTGCTCTCCTATTATCATGACCACCCCACTGCAGGTCACCTTGGTTTTTCAAAAACTTTAGCAAGGCTGCGGTTCAGATTTTTTGGCCCAAGATGGCAGCAGACATCAAGCGGTATGTCACGTCCTGCTCAGTCTGTCAGCTCACTAACCCGAGCCAGAGGTCTCATGATTCCCATTTTGCCCCAAAAGCCCTGGGAGTATGTTGGAGTGGATTTTGTCGGCCCATTGCCCCAAACAGTATCTGGTAATGCCTACTTGCTGGTCTTTGTTGACTATTTCTCTAAGTGGATTGAGGTGTGCGCAGTTAGGGAAGCGACAGCGCAGGTAGCGGCAGGAAAGTTTGTCAGTGAAGTGTTTGCCAGGCATGGTGCCCCAACCTACCTGATATCTGACAGAGGCTCACCCTCTTTTTCAGCAATAGCTGTGAGACCTGGCCTTGTAAGGTTCTGATAATAAATTAATTGTGTGGAACAGCCCTGAAGATGACTGCGCCCCAGACCATGCAATGGGCGCTGAACTTGACCTGTTCAGAAGGTGGTACTTCCTTTCTATTATCAGTGTAAATGCGGTCGTTCTGGCAGTTGGGAGTTGGAAATAAGTAGAGAGGGCACTCATCAGAGAAAACCCAGTTTTTCCAGTCTCTTGGGGTCATTTCAGCATACCTCTTTGCAAAAGCAAGCTGTTTCTCCTTTTGCTTTTTGGTGAGACGAAGAATCCGCTGTTTTCTGTATGCTCTGAGACCCAGTTAATCAGTCAGAAAATGATGGATGGTACTCTTAGAGACTGCTTCCCCAAGATTCTTCAGTCTTCGACTGAGTCTGCGACAGGATTGGTCTTGATCTTGCAGATGAGGTCCTTGGCCCTCAAACTCAGAACTGAGGGGTGACATGCACAGGGCATATCTTCAAGGGTGTCACAACTCTGGTATCTCTGCAGAGGCGATTGCTCTAAGAGTACAGGGGAGGCTCAGCCTCCCCTAAAATATCCCTGGCAATTTCGTCAAATACTACGAATTTACATTACTACTCAAACTAAAATGTGCTAGAACATGATCGACTTCATGGCTACTTCTTATAATAACACAATCATTAATAAGTTTTAGCCGTTCGTCTATCGTGATTTTTTTCTCATATTGCTGTAATGGCACGGCCCGTTTAAAAACCCACTGAGGCTCGGCCTCAATGGACTTTCAATGGGGCTTCAGAATGGGCCGATCTCAGGGCAAAAAAGCTGGACGTTTATTGGATAAACGCTCCAAAATCGTCACTTCCAGGGAAGCCGGGCGTCTCTGGGAGTCAATGGGCAGTGGGATGTACCTGGACGCCGAACTTCTCTATGATGATTGGATGAACTGTTAACGTGTCTGGAACTCGTCGTGATTGACAGCGCTTTAAGACTATAGAGAGTGAGGAGTTGTCGTCATGCTACAGCTTCTCCAAATACCGCTGTTTTGCTGTTTTATGTACGCTTGTCCCTGTAAGGTCCATTTTCTTTCCCCTTAACTTTCTCCATTGCTTTACTTTCTTACTTTTCTTGTATCTGCCCCGCCGAAATAATAAACGCGCAAAAATGAATGTTTCGTCGCTCCTCTGAGGGCGTTGCCCCTGGCAACCGATAGCGTCTCCTATCATCGTGGCCGACCGGCTCAGACCCCGTCCAAATCAACCCAGATCGGCACGTGACAAGCTCGGATGAGTGGCGAAACGTCTTCTCGAAAAATCTACAAGTCCAGTTGCCTTTTTTGAAACTTTTTGGATTGCCATGACCTGGATGACTGAGAACCTTCACAGACATAAATTTAATGATGTAATAATTGGCCAATTTTACAAAACTGGGCTTCCCCTATTTGAAAGACCAGCAGCCGCCACTGTATCTCTGCCACCACTTCTTCACCCATCTGGTTCTGCCAAGGTCCTGACCTACCTCCCTGCAAGTTTTCCCTGCCTTGCGCAAGGCAATGGCTTGAGCACGGACTTGAGACTTTGAAAGTGCAGCTTTTCCAGATTTGTGTTTGGCCATCGTGGCAACACTACCAAAAAGGCTCTCTCAATGACATGCTTCATGGTCAACCAAGAAATTTATAGGCCTATCACAAACAGATGAACTAATTAAACAACCTCACAACACCTGGTTGACCAGGTGCAACCCATTTTGGAGACACACAGACAACAATGTTGTCCATTGGGGTGCATGAACTTTTGGGACACGGTGTACAGTCTTGGGGTGCTAGATTTGGCTGGACAGGGGCATCTTTGCACAGTCTGCACCTTGGATCTGATCTACTCTTGTAGATCCTCTATGGCTCTTGTAGCTAGGGCCTGTTCTTGTGCTGCCATGATCAGTGCCTTTGTGCTGTCTCTGAGTCCAACCTTTTCCAGCCATTGGTAGGTCTTCTCCGTATCAGCCACTTCTTCAATTTGCCAGAGGTACATGCCATGTAGGGGCGAGTCCCTCCAGGTGATCTGCTCTTCTTCCTCTGCACTCTTATCGGATTTCTGTTGCCTGAGACATTCACTTAGCAGTTTGTCCTTTGTGGCCATTTTCTGATGTACTCTTGGATTTTTGATGTTTCATCCTGGATAGTGGCCTTGATGCTCACTAGTCCTCGGCCTCGGCCTTAGTGTACAGTCTCAGGGTGCTAGATTTGGGATGAAACCCTCCGTGCATGGTGAGGACCGTTCTTGTCTTGATATCTGTGGCTTTTATCTCTTCCTTTGGCCAGCTTATGATCCCAGCAAGGTATCTGATGGTATCTGGTAGTGCTTCCTCGTGGTTTCCATTAGTCTGTGGGATACCAAGGTAGCTGTGTTGGATCTCCTTTCACCTTTGTTGCCCTCTGGTAGATCAACCCCTTCAGTTCTGATCATCTTGCCTCTCTTTGAGACCACCCGGCCACAGTTGTCCAGTCTAAATGCGACCCTGTGTCATTGCTGTAGATCCTGGTGGTGTGGATCAGTGAGTCCATTTCTCACTCATTCCTGGCGTACAGCTTGATGTAGATCCATATAGAGCAGATGGCTGTTGTTCCACTTTGGAATTGGTACCCATAACCACTCTTTGTAATGATCTTACTGAGGGCATCCAGGCTTATGCAGAACAGCAGTGGTGATAGCGCATCTCCTTGGGATATATGCAGCATTTGATGTTGACTTGGGCAATTAGCGTGGGCCTCTAGGGTTGTATTCTACATTCTCATCGAGTTCTGGATGAAAGTCTTTAGGTTCCTGTCGATCTTATCGGGGCGGCTGTGGCTCAGTAGGTAGAGCGGGGTGTCCACGAACCAGAGGGTTAGTGGTTTGATTCCCGGAATGTGTCACATGCCAGTGTCCTTGATCAAGACTCTAAATCCCCAGTTGCTCCCAGTGTGAGTGGGTAGTGGGTGAATGGGTAGATGCATCTATGACCGTAAAATGAGTAGAAAAGTGTTATATAAAAGCAAGGCCATTTGCCATTTACCATTTACTCACACAGTTCCAGACATTCCAGTATCCATGTGTGGGGCACTGAGTCTTAAGCTTTCTTGTAGTTGCTCCAGGCGGTGCACAAGTTGATATGTTCTTACACTCTTGGGCGACTGCTTTATCAACCAGAAGCTGGTGCTTGCCTCCTCTTGTGTTGCTACCAGTTCCCTTCTACAAGGATATACGCGGTTCTAAATATTGTCCGAACAACTCCAAATGACACCAAAGATTTATGGATGTGTAAACGATCGTATTTTATTATAGAAATAAGGTTCCCCTTTAAGTTCATATGTATGTAAAGGCAGATGAGCAAATACTTTTGTCAATAAAGTGTCTTGTTTTTTTGTTTGTTTTATTACTGCAGGCCTACTGCTACATTTGGTTAACTTAAATAAGTAATTTTGGCAACTAGTTTACAATACTACCATTTCGTAACATCTCTCTTCTTTCTCAGACTCCCACATTTCATTGACTTTTCCAGATGTTAAAATGTGTAATTTTCATAACCACCAAACGTGTAAGAACAGATGACAACAATGTGGCTGCTGTAGAATTTAAACACATCTGCGCATCAATCTGTTCCCAAATAACTCAATTAAATATGAATATTAAATATTAACTAGACAATTCCCCTGCGGGAAATCGCGAGAGTGGTGCTGTGTCGGCAGCAGTTTGCGCTAAGATGATATGATACAACACTATGATGCTACGATGCTAACATGCTACAATTTTTCACCTAATCTTATCCTCGCAGTTGCTATTGCAGAGGCTGTAGTATAAGTACTAACATATGCTAACATATGCTAACATAGCATATATTAGAAAAATTATTCTATGTTAGCTATGTTAGCATATGTTAGCATATGTTTAGGAAGCACACCCGCTCCGATCGAGCCGCACGTTTTGATGTATTATTCGTGTATGTGCGATGAACTGTGCGGGACGAGTTAGCGACAGAAAACGCTAATCCTAATGTTGCTATGGGAGTAGGGCCTCGGTCATTGGCACGAGGCACTAACTAGAAAATTAAGTCATGAAACAGACATATATTGCTTGTTGGTTATACTTACATAAGCCAAAAAGTCCCAGATGATGAAATATAAACATTACATCATTTTAAATATTAAAAGCATACAATTAGGCATTGCATTGGGAGTCCAGTTTTTATATTCACAATCCACTGAATGTTAACATCTTAACAGCCAGTCAATAGATTAGACTACCGTTATTTTTTTATGAAGATAAATTAACATTTTGAAATTATCTTGGGGAAAAATGCATTTTCTGGACACCTCCATTTCAGCTAGCTTGAAATCCACTCGACAGTTAAACACGTAGCGCAAGGTCAGTCAATGCCACTTTTTAAAACATAGAAAGTTGCATATGAACCTAAAGTCAATGATATGAACACATATAAAACCGTCTCTAATGTTTTATGTCAATGAACTTACCGAAAAAACTGTGCTTGCTTCTTGCTTCTCTGTAGTCGTGTTCGGCTGCCAGGATGGTATGCCAGGATGGCATCCTCTTTTTTTTTTTTTTGCATCTAGTGGACAATAAAATGTAGTGCAATGGAGATGTGTCTTACTGGTTCATGCTTGTGTGGGACTTGATTTGCTATGCACATGCCTATTCAACTACGTTACATGGATCTGTGGTTTAAAGTTGATTATAAGAAAATGATATGCATATAACAATAAAATAAATAAAAAGGACCAATAGGAATCAAACCCTTGTTTCAATAACGAAGGACCAGTGACTCACAGTGTATCACTAATGCCGTTAGTGTCACTTGGTTGTCGTTGGATCATTTTGATTACGTCACTACTACACTCTATGCAGAGGTGGACAGAGTAGACACCTTCACTACTTGAGTAAAAGTACAGATACTCCTGTCAAATATTACTCCAATACAAGTAAAAGTAGCTTAGTCAAAGTTTTACTTAAGTAAAGTACCGAAGTATTTGCTTAAAAAAATATTTAAGTAAAAGTATTTAAAAAGTATCTCAGGAAATACATGAAAGGAAAGTAGCTTTACTGTCATTTTACAATACACAGCCTCTCTCTCTCTCTCTCTCTCTCTCTCTCTCTTTTTATACAAATATGTTTAAAATGTTCATCAGCAGTTTATCAAACATTAAGCTAGCTAACGTCAGTAGCTACTTTACATACTGCGACGTACTTTTTCAGGTTGGAAGATGAGTGCTTGTAGGCCGCGATATAATTTGTTTGCGGTAAGCACAACACACGTTTAAATTGAAACGAATCAGTTTTTGTGGTAAAAAGGCCACGGGTGCTCGGTGGAAGTTTCTCCAGTTTCTTCCTGCATTGTATGGATTGTATGGCATGACATAGTACAGGTACGGCAAAACGACTAAGATAAGTCATGTGCGGATCAGCAGAAACAGTTTATTTTCTCTGAAATTTGAAAAAATTAAAAGTAAAAAAGTAAAAAGTACGATATTTGTCCTTCAAATGTATTGGAGTGAAAGTAAAAGTATCCCCCCAAAATAATACTCAAGTAAAGTACAGATACTCAAAAACTGTACTTAATTACAGTACTCAAGTAAATTTAATTCGTTACTGTCCACCACTGACTCTATGAACCGTTGCTACTAATGTTTATTTTTCAGCTATTTTCTTTTGCTCTTGGTATCATGGTTTAGTAGTGTTAGAGAACATTTGTACTGAATGCAACAGTGTCAAACCAAATCTCTCTTGACTCAGTCATTATTTGCTTCAAAGAGTCATCTTTCCCGAAGAGACAACCAACCAAGTAACAGGGTTTCTGAATGAAGCAGTGAAATGGTTCATACGTGACAAAACATATATTAGATACATTCTATATCTTATCTGTATCTCTCTCTGTCTGTCTTATCTATACATAACTCTATTTAGGACTAGCCTATCCATGTAACTATGTCTATCAGTTTTGTGTTATCTAACTATGTAACTAATTTATCTATTTTTCTCTGAATCTTACGATCTGCCTCCACGCAGCTAACTCCAACTACAGCAACAAACCAACCTACTCTGCAAAGAAACATTCAAATGAGCACCATTAAATAGGGATAGAGTGTCCAGGATATCCCTGAACACACTCGATCCGCCAAGTGATTCATGTGACAAACCGAACCCCTCAGGTGATTCGTTTGCTGCTGAAGCGTTTGTAGCACTTGAGTGACGTTCAAAGCACTTAAACTGCTTCAGACGTCACTCGAAGCACTTGAACTGCTTCAAACGTCACTCTTGAATTTCCCCTGGGATTAATAAAGTATCTATCTATCTATCTATCTATCTATCTATCTATCTATCTATCTATCTATCTATCTATCTATCAAGTGCTTCAAACAAACCACACCTTGGCACAGTGGTTCGATACAATTGCTTCACAAGCTACAGCGCATGTGTCGGAGCCTCGGGTGTCAGAGGACCATCATTATCTGTAATGGCTCTTGATCACAGGTGTATGATAAAATATTTTTTGAATATATTCTGTGTGTGTAACTTTTCAGTATAATATGTTCTCTATCGTCTCGAGACTATCTCTCCACTCCATTACATATTCCATTTGTACAGGGAATGACCTCCCCTGCATGTCAGGGTACGTGGATACTTCTTTAAGGCACACCGGCTCGCCCGGTCACGCCCCCAGGTTACCCTATAAAGTACCTGTGCTGGCGTGAAATCAGTGATTGTTTGTTCTCCGCCTCAGTCAGGGTGCAGAGTTATAATCCGAGAAGAAAGAGAAGAAAACGAAGTAAAGAGGGTTACAGCAGGTATCCACTTACCTTTGGGAGGTGTCTGTCTACGGGCAGCCTCCCTGGATGCTGATCCTTTCTTTTGTTATTTACGTTGTACAAAGCGCTGTCACTGGTGGCTTTCCCTGGTGTCGGTGCTTCTAAACGGGAGTGAAAGCTCGACTATGACTGCTATTCCCTTACCGCGTTTGTTGAGGCCACAGGGGGTCAAGAGGCACATCCAGCCTGGCCAACCACGGTGCCCCCCCACCCCCCCGCTCCTGGGCCTGCGACAGCCCGGCCTCACTGCCCGCCCTCCCCCTGTCCCTGTATTCGAGGAGGAGGAGGAGGAGGAGGAGGAGGAGGACGATGATGACGTCAATGTAGAGACAGTCTTCTCTGATGACAATGGTGTCCCATGTGGGCAGCACCTGCCAGGTGACACCCAGACAGGGGAGGTGGCCCACCATTTTGCTGGGGTTATTAGCAGGGCAACCAGAGCCTTGGATGTTGCCCTGCCGGAGACACCCTCGGCACCCGCCTCTCGGTTTGAGGAGAATGTGAATATGCGCCCCATATCGGCCCAGGTCCCTCTCCTGCCTGACTTCAAAGACCTGGTTTGCAAACAGTTTGCTGCACCAGCTGCCGTCTACCTCATGCAGAAGGCTCTCTGCCAGGATAAAGAGTGGCCTGTGGGTCGCTTCCGCCCCTGGACCTGGCTCTTACTCCGCTGGTCTCTCCCTCCAGCTCTGTTCTTGGCAGGGCCACCTGCCCTAGCAAGAATTGCAGGGTTATGGATGGCCTGCTTGCCAAGCTGCACAGAGTCATGGCTACTCAGACCGGCCTGGCGGAGCGATCATGTCCCTGTACATTCGCCAGCTGTCTCGTCAGCTACAGGACAGTTCAGGGGGATCTGGTGTTGTGGCCGAGCTTCAGGCGGCTTCCTCATGCCTCTCCTCAGTTATGAAGGAGCAGGCGGAGACCGCAGGTAAAGCTCTGGCATCCTTTTGGGTGGTCAGATGCCACTTCTGGCTGTCTCAGTCCCTGCTACAGCAAGGGGATCGGGATTGTCTTCTCAGGCTTCCTGTAGACCCCTCAGCAGTGTTTGGCCCAGATGCTGCTAGGCTGCTGCAGCAGGCACAGGAAAATCGCCGCTGCGCACGGGAAGTCTCGGGGAGCCTCTTGAGGCGCTCCAGGGGTTCGAGACAGATAGTGCCCGCACCTCGTCCAACTCCCGAGGTCCCGGTATGGCGACCGGGGGATCTCAGGCCTCAGCTGGATGCTCTCCGTAGGCGCAACACCCGCCGTCAAGCAAGGGGCAGTCGACCTTCATCTCAGGCCCGGGGGTCTTCCAGGCAGCCACCCCCCTCCTGACTAGTCCCAAACCCCAGCCGGCCAGCCTCCCCTGTCAGCCAGTTTCGAGGCAGCTTGGCTGGGCTTGGGGGCAGACCCATGGGTTGTGTCCACCATGATGCAGGGCTAATCTCTGCAGTTTCTTCGCCGACCCCATGCGACGAGACTGGCCACTTTCACCACGGTGAGCGACTCTCGCCATGCAGAAGTTCTGAGGGCCGAGCTGTCCTCCCTTCTGGAGAAGAACGCCATACGGCAGGTGGACCAGGGAGATCACCAGGCTGGGTTTTACTCCCGCTATTTTTTGGTGCCCAAAAAGGACGGGGGGCTTCGTCCTATTCTGGACCTCAGGGGGCTCAACAAGTTTCTTCGCCCCCTGAGGTGCAGGATGCTGACAGTCCCCAGGGTGAAGCAGGCCATCGCTGCGGAAGATTGGTTTGCCACCATCGACCTCAAGGATGCATACTTCCAGATTCCAGATTTGGCTTCGAGGGCAGGGTCTTCGAATTTCGGGTCTTGCCTTTTGGCATTTCCCAGGCCCCCTGTACATTCACTTGATGCATGGATGTGATCCTTGCACCACTGAGGCGCAGAGGACTGAGAGTTCCCAATTACCTCGACAATTGGCTGGTCTGTGCAGTCTCAGAGGAGCAATGCCACAGTCACGCAGAGGCTGGAGCACATTCAGGGCTTGGGGCTGCTGGGCAGGGTTTCTGGGCACAGTCCTGGACTCCAGGACTGCAACCATCATGCTGTCACAGAAGAGGCAGCAGACCTTCAGGGCCTGCCTCAGCCACTTCCAGCTGCATTCTCGGGTCAGCTGGGGGTTCTGCCTTCGCCTTATGGGCTTGATGGCGGCAATGTGCAAGTAGTCCCTCTAGCCCTACTGCATATGAGACCTGTCCAACGGTCCTTGCTGAGCCTGGGCTTTTGTCCGCAGAGGTCCCACCACTCCGAGGTGGTGGTCTCCCGGGGACATCACAGGGCCCTTCACTGGTGGAGAGTTTTGGACAACATACGGCAAGGGAGTGCTCTGGGTCCAGTGGTCTATCGCCAAGTGGTCTCCACCGACGCGTCCTTGGCAGGCTAGGGCGCCGTCCACGAGGGCTGGGGGGTCAGCGGTTGCTGGACCGGTCCTTGGACAACCCAGCACATAAATGTCCTGGAGTTGGGGGCTGTCTGTCTTGCACTTCGCCAGTTCCTGGCGAGACTGAGAAACCACCATGTCATTGTCAGGACCGACAGCACGGTGGCAGCCGCCTACATCAACAAGCAGGGGGGCTTGGGCTCCCCCGTCTTGTGCAAACTGGCGACCAGGCTGCTGACATAGGCTCACCCCTCTTCTGTTCGCTCAGAGCAGTACACATGCTGGCGTCATTGAACACGGCCGCGGACATCTTGTCGAGAGGGGGCCCTTGTCCAGGAGAATGGAGGCTCCACCCGCAGGTGGTGGCGCAGATCTGGGGTTGCCTCGGCAGGGCGGAGGTCGACCTGTTCGCCTCCAGGGAGTCGACGCATTGTCCGCTCTTCTTCTCCCTGAGGAACGACGATCCTCCTCTGGGGTGGGATGCTCTGGCTCACCCATGGCCCCAGAGGCTGCTCTACGCTTTTCCCCCTTTCTCCCTTCTCCAGCCTCTTCTCCGCAGGTTGCAGGTGGAAGGGGGGAGGCTGATTCTGGTGGCTCCATTTTGGCCCCACAGGCCATGGTTCTCTGCGATTCCTCAACTCCTGGATGGCATGCTGTGGGTACTCCCACAGTGCAGGGACCTGCTGTCTCAGGCGGGTGGGACCTTGCTCCACCCCTTCGTGGCAGGGCTCAGACTGGTGGCCTGGCCCCTGAGAGGGACAGGCTCCTGGATCTAGGTTTACCAGCGCCAGTGGTGAGGACTATACAGGAAGCAAGGGCTCCATCTACTAGGAGGGCCTACTCCTATCGCTGGGAGGTGTTTTCCACTTGGTGTAGGGCCCACCAGGTGGACTCTTATTCAGCCATGGCCAAAGACATCCTGCTGTTCTTGCAGAGCCAGCTGGATACCGGAAAGTCTGCGGCTACCCTCCGAGGTATGGTGGCGGCGATCAAGGCAGTGCGCGGCGGTGAACACGCTATGAGTGTGGCCAGTTGCTCCTTGATTTCAAGGTTCCTTAAGGGTGCACGGCGGATGATGGTTTGCAGGACTAGACCTACAGTCCCTCCATGGGATCTGGACGTGGTTCTCAGTACGCTTAAGGGCCCGCCCTTCGAGCCCCCTTGGGTTGCCGAGGTGAAGTGGCTTTCCCTTAAGACTGCCTTTTTGCTGGCCATAACCTCCGCTAGGAGGGTGAGTGAACTCCAGGCACTGTCTGTCCACAGTGCCTGCTGCAGGTTCTCACCTGATGGGTCAGCTTTCCTGCCTAAGGTTTTTTCTGAATTTCACTTATCTCAGTCAGTGGAACTACGAGCGCTCCCTTCTGGAGGAGATGGGGAGACTGGGCAACGCCAGTCTATGCTGTGTCCGGTTCGGGCCTTGAAGGAGTTACAACGTAACCTTGGTTCTCTGAGTGAAGAGACTATCTCTCCAGCTCTTACGGCCGCTCGGAGGCCAGTGTCGATCAAACTACCACTGATTTCACGCCAGCACAGGTGCTTTATAGGGTAACCTGGGGGTGTGACCGGGCGAGCCGGTGTGTCTTAAAGAAGTATCTACGTACCCTGACATGCAGGGGAGGTCATTCCCCGTACATATGGAATATGTAACGGAGTGGAGAGATAGTGTCTTCACTCAGAGAACCAAGGTTACAACGTAACCTATCGATATGGCAGGTTGTGCAATGTTTTTTTTCCATCACATGCACATAACCCCTCACTGCTCCCCGAGCGCCACTGTAGCATGGCACCTCACTGCTCCGGGTTAGTGTGTGCTTCACCTCACTGTGTGCTAATTCACAGATGGGATAACTGCAGAGACCAAATTCCTTGTATACACAAGTATACTTGGCCGAGAGAATCTTAATCTTAAACAGGCAGAGGAAAGTGAAAGTGCTTGTGGAACTAGGCACTGAATATGTCTCTTCCTAGCTGGCTCCATCCTCTTACCTATCGTTCTCTCCTCACTCTCCTAAATCTTCAAACTATATCTCTCTCTCTAAACTCTCCAAACTTTCTTCAAATTATATAAACACTATCCAAACTCCGCAACTCTCTATCAAAACCCCCAAGAGGTTTATAGTGCTGGCAAACCTCGCGGCAAAATCTGAACCACTTTCTGAAGCAGTCATGTGGTACAGCCATGCAGGGACGTCATTATTTTTGGCCCCTTCCCTGAATGAAGCAAACCTCGATACGCGCTTTGTGAAAACACCGCCTCCATTACTCAACAGCTTCGAAGCCTCGGCACGTCTCGTAACATCACTACTAATAATATTGTTAGGCCTGGGGCCCCACAAACACAGGACTCAAATACACGACTTCAAACAAACAGTTTATTGCCAGAAATGTTGTCTGGTACACGAAAGACAGTCCAAAGAACAGTCAACCAGGTCCAAGGGATGAGGCAAGGGCGGAAGTCAGAGACAGGCAAAAGTCCAAAAAAACCAAGAAGACAGATTACCAGAGACTCGAGGATAGCTGGAACGTGTGACACTGAAGCGCAAACAAACTGGCACAGAGGGAGAGACTGACACACTCTAAATATAGGAGATGATGAGGCACTGGTGAAACCAATGAAGGTGGGGCAGACAATCAAAACAGGCGGGAACACAGGCAGGAAGTGAAGTGGTCTGAAATGAGAGTGGAAGTAAGATTTCACAAAAAAACAGGAAGGCACGACACATGTAAAAGCAGCGAGACATGACCTAAGATAAATGATGAGATGTCTCAATATATGCAGGATAATGATACCAAGGTTAAGAGTCTGCAGTTTTACTTAATATTCTAAAACCTAAGTTTTACAGTGTAATATCCATAATACCTGGTGCTCTTGATGAACAGAGCTATAGAAACAGGTAGGTTCACTGCAATTAGCATTCTTTGAAAATCAAAGTGATTTTTTGCAAAAAAAACAGTTCATATTCAATGGTTCCGTATGAAATTAACTGTATACTGTATATTTAACTACACATACACCTTAGTTATGTCCAGATGAATTAACTGTGACCCATAACGGTAGCCTGTTATTCACAGGAATGGCAGCATTTTGACAGGGACATTTGAATCATCACGCATCACACTTACGTACATAGACAGTATGCTTGGAACATGAGTCATTCCAAGCCTTCTCAATTTCTTTTCTTCCCATCACTCTGGTATCTTAAAATCTAATGTTGCCTTTCCATTCTTGATGTTTCTGAATGGTTTGTGTACCTTGTGGTGAACTCTCGTATATGTTAGAGGGACATATCTTTTGTTCATAGACATTTTGGCTGCTGTCAAAGGAATGTAAAAACATCCATGCCAGGAATGAAGTATTAACAAAGCATGTGTTCATTCAGCTGTTTAATAAAAAGCTGTACTGTAAGTCTACGATGACAGCAGTGTGAACATACCAAACATTTAATGTAGAATTTAGATGTATGATTGGTATTAGATTGGCTTGTGACCAATATTTGGGATGCTTGTGTAGATACTGGCATGGGGACAGTTTACCGTTTGATGGTCCGGGAGGAATCCTTGCCCATGCCTTTTTCCCACGGACACACAGAGAGGGAGAGGTCCACTTTGACTATGATGAGCACTGGACATTGGGTAATGATGTGGGTGAGTACATTTGACGTTCTTTAAAGTACATGGAGGTCTTTATTTGAGTTCTTGTACGAGTGCAGCACTCTAATTTCAGTGCCACTGTCCCTTTATCATTTTTAGGCACTGATCTCCTCCAAGTAGCAGCTCATGAGTTTGGCCATGTCCTGGGATTGCAGCACTCCCTGGAGCCTGACGCTGTGATGTGTCCTTTCTATACTGACTCATACCCTCTGAAGCTGAGCGAGGATGACAAGAGGGGTATCCAGTATCTGTATGGACCTCCTCAGCACACACCACCTGAGATGACAGAAACCAATGAGATTGAGATTGAATTGGTGAGAAAATAATACTGAGTCCTTAAAGGTGCATATACTTTGTTTTTAAGATTTCTCCAGTCTTGTAATCCATAGACTTTTTTCATATAAGTCCATATGTCTATGTCTATATATATTTTCATAAGTCCATATGTCTATTTTGTTAATTCCCAGCCGGACGCCTGCAGAATAAACTTTGATGCTGTGTCCGTGATCAGGGGAGAGCTGTTTTTCTTTAAGTCTAGATACGTTTGGCGTCTCCGTGATGGACAACTACAAGAAGGCTATCCAGCCTTGTCTTCACGGCACTGGAGAGGAATTCCTAACCATATTGATGCTGCATATGAAGACAAATCTGGCAACATCTGGTTCTTCCAAGGTATTGACACAAACTAAAAAAATGCTATCTGAAGACAATTTAAGCTTGTTGGTGAAAACATATTGAAACATTTGAAATTCTATATTCATTAAAATCATAGTTTAAATTACACATAATTGGAGAAGTTTGAATAATAAACTTGCTATACACACAGAACAGCGACAACATTAAAACCAGATAAAATAAATAACATTAACCATCTTGACAATTCAAGCATTCGTTAATATACAATACTGCTGTTGTTTAGGCCAGGTTCCTGATGTCTTCATGTTGCTTGGTAGCAGGTAGTTTAGTTATTTGTGGGCGCCAAATGACTAAAAGTGCCACTTGTGTCACTCTCCACCTTATCTCCTTTTGCTGTTGTTTAATCCCTAGATTCATGTGAAATTGTCATTGTGTCACTGTGAAAAATGTTGACACCTTTTGTAGTTTTGATAAAAACTGTTTATTTTCCTCTTGCACTCTCCTCTTCTCCACTCCACTGGGATAACTCCGCTTCATTTTTCTCAACTCAAAACCGCGCCACCAAGTTTGTTTTGGTACCATTTTCTTAAATCAAACATGTACATGCACAGTAACATGGAATAGTCCACCGCATGAGAAGGGAGGAGGGAGCAGTCAAAACGATCATGAAAGATTAAGCATTTTTATGTATTTTTAAGTGCGCGAATAAAACAATAATTGCTTTAAATAGAAGAAACCTTTATTATTATTATTAGTATTATTATTATTATTTTATTTATTTTTTTAAGTTAGTCGTTTGGGTATCCCGTATAACATGAGCTAACCAAATGTCAGCAGTGTTTGCTCTGTGGGCTTACAAGCCAGCAGCATTTACTTAGTGAATGTACATTGTAGGTTAATCGTCATTTCACATGACCGTAGGGTTTCTTACTTGAACAGGGTTAGGGTTAGGGTTAGGGCATTTAAATGTGTTTTACCTGGGATCTTGATAATGTGGACTACCACACGGGAGGGCAGGGTTCGAATCCCGGTGAGGATCCTTGGGCAAGATCCTTAATGTATCAGGCTTACCTCAGGAACATGAGAGTACAGACAAATGACAGAGTCACACCGGCTTGGACGTTGCCCAGGTCAAAGGTCTGTGTCAGGTGCTAGGCAACCAGGGCAACCTGATGAGAAATGGGTTACTGAAAAAAGACATAGATGGACAAGGGTGGAAAACACGGAACTGTAATGCTACTATAAGAGCAACCGTAGAGTCTACAACAGCCGCAATCGAAAACTCCTATCAAAACTAGAGATTGATGAGATACAACAACAATGCTATGGCAAGGGGGTGACAGGTCAGCGGGGGGATGCCACCATCACCCCCACAATCAGCGACTGGGTACCAAGCCCCAACAGATACGAGCCTCAGTGCAAGAGCTGCTGACCTGAGAATGAAGATCATGGCATAATTAGAAGCCTGGAACCCCCGACGAATACCAATGCTGACTTGTAAAGTACTTTCAGAAGATCTGCTAGTGGATGTGAATGCTGCACTAACAACAATCCCTACAGGAACCATCACTGAGACCAATAAGCTGATACACAGTACAGCAGCAGTAATCTTTGGCTATAAGATGGGGTCAAACCATAACAGGCATTATCAGAATACGGTTGGAGTCAAAAATAAGGGCAACCTGGAGAGAAGTTAGTCAGTTAACTGAACAGAAAGGCAACATGGTGAATAAATGGTGAAATAGCTGTGGTGGAAGAATACTGGAAGGGTATATGGGAAAAAGAGGCATCACACAACCCAGATACCCAGTGGCTAGTGGACCTAAGGGCAGACCACAGCAACCTCCCAGAACAAGAACCAGTAACCATCTCAATGGCAGACATCCAAGAAAGAGTGTCAAAGATGAAGAGCTGGACAGCACCAGCCCCCGATATGATCCATGCTTACTGAAGGCGTCGACCTACCAGAGGGCAACATAGGTGATATCCAAGACAGCTACAAGTACCTTGGTATCCCACACGCTAACGGAATACAGATAGAATACAGTTACATTGTTGAAATCAATGGATTACATGACGGATTACTTCTGTTTCATGAGTTTATTCATTTTCTAAATAAATTAAGTCAACTCCATACATTTCCTAGAAGCCCCAATATGAAAACGAAAACATTAGCTGTGTGATCAGTCACAATGGAGTCGGAAGAGGATCTAGCAGCGATAGAGCTGGAACCGGCACAACAGGGCAAGAATGCGTTTTCATCGTGGAAATTCAAAGATCATTGTACCTTCAAGAAAGAGAAGGGATGCAATATAACTGTGCAGTGCAATCTCTGCTTGCCAGCGACCAACCTTCTTTCAGCATCCAAAGACTCCACCTCGAACCTGAAGAAGCATCTTAAAGTGAGTTATTTTCATTTAAATTAGACAGGGGTGGTCGTCTGCTGTAGTTTTACTGGTCATCTTACTTTTATAGTTTATCAGGTAGCCTAGCTACCTACTTAGTTGATGTGCGACTCTTAAACTCACTTTAAGATGCACATTCTCTTATGTGCTGATTTACTAGCCCCAGAGCTGTTGAAAGACTGAATAGCACTGTTTGACATGCTAGCTAAAATGAACCCGTGGTAGTCTAGCTTAAACTCCATTTAGATTTTGGAACTACAAATACAAAAATCTATTTGCTAGTTCAGGTACTTGTTAGTAACGCTACTGTGGAAGCTTTTATATGTTTAAATGCTTCCACGTGGTTTTAGTTGCATGTATGCATGTTTCTGTTGTTACCAAAATGGGTTCAGATCAGGAGTGCTTCTAATGATGATGAACGAACCTAGGTGACGGTGGCTTCTCAGATTTAAGAGTTTTTTTTAATCGGCACTTGAAATCAATCCATCACCAATTCTGAACTATTACGATTTTACTATTATCTACTTATTAATGTGCAGTTAGTAACATTTAGCCTGCTGTCTTCAGTTAGCTACTGTCTTATGTTTCCTTACATGCCAAGTCCTCCTGTGTATGAAATACTGTATGTAGGCCACGATTTGATAACATGGTATGTTGAATAGCCTAGGTGGTAGTAGACTTCACACATAATATTTAATGTCACCATCAGCAGTCCTCTTTATTCTTCTCAGTATAAAACAATTTCAGTTTTATTAATTTGTGCTCTTTCTGTCTTTCTTTATTTTAGAGGAGGCATTCCAGTGTCTTGCAAAGAGCAGAAATGGCATCAGATGATGGTGGTGAACGAAGTGCCATGCCCACCACACCTCCTCTCATACAAGCAAAACTCACCACTTCAACAATCACCCAAAGGAAAGTAAACTCCTTGGTTCTTGAGTACATAATTGCAGATGTGCGGCCCTTTTCATTAGTGGAGAATGCCACATTCCATAAGATGATTGAAGGACTTACTGGGGGTAGAACACCCATGTGCAGAAAAACAATGATGCTGTGCATTGAAAGGGGATCTCAAAATATGAAGGAGGCACTTATTGAAACACTTCAGGATGTTCAAACCGTGTGCACAACAGCAGATATATGGACGGCTCATGTCCATGTTTGGCATGTGAAAGAATAAGGGGAAGCCACACCTATGATGTCATTGCCAAAATTAGTCAGATTCATGCCGAATTCCAGATACAAGGCAAAATCAGTGCCGCAGTCACTGACAATGGTAGCAATTTTGTCAAGGCATTCAGTGAATATGGAGGATGTGAAATGGATGGTGAGATGAATATCACAGATGATGTGCAGTTTGCTGATGTCTATGCAGTTCTTCAGGAGGAGCAAGAGGAAGAGGAGCTAAACTTTTTTTGCCAACTCACCATCGATGTGCCGCGCATACTTTGAATCTTGTTGCCACGACTGATCTTGAAATAGCTGCCTCACAGGGTGTTTCTCAAAAATTATACAGAAGTGCAATGTCAAAATGTGCTGCAATCTGGAATAAGGCTCATCGCTCATCAGGTGCTGCTGATGCAATTGAGGAAATTGCCCAAATGAGATGTTTGGTACCTTCAGTGGTGGAGGTGGAGCTCAGAGTATCATGCAATCGAGAAGTTAATGAGTCTCACTGAGAGTCAGCTCAATGGAATCTGTGACCAGCTGAAAGTGGCCAAACTGTATCCTCAAGAAATAATGTTTCTAAAAGAGTACACAGCCTTTCTGAAACCTCTTGCCTACTCAATCAACCTGATCCAGGGAAAGCTTCCACCATCTAAAAGTTTTGACTGTGGTGGCTTGCTGATGAAGAGAGGGGAGCCATGAAAACAGCAATGGTCCAAGAGACTCGTCTTCTTCATGCAGAGCCGTCTGAGGACACCACTGGAAATGCCACAATTGGAGGTGATCCAAAAGATGATGAGAACTTCTTCACTTTTGAGACAGCACAGATGACAAGTTCATCAGTGGAGGAAGAGGTGCAGAGGTATCTCCAGGATCCAGACAAGTCATTGGCCTCATTGACGATGTATCCAATGATCATAGCCCTCTTCTTAAAATACGATACTACTCTGCCATCAAGTGCTCCTGTCAAGCGTCTTTTTAGCCAGGGAGGGCTTATTTTCACTCCACATCACAATAAAATGACCGATAAGCACTTTGAGCAGGCTCTCCTACTGCGATACTACCGCTGGAGTGTTGACATGTAGTGTAGGTGGTCACATATTTGGTTCACAGGCAGTTATTAAAAGAATCATTATTCTTGTAAAGCCAATTGTTGTCTTTTTTTCAATCTGAGCTTTTCACCCTGTTATACAGTGGTATGAAAAAGTTTGGGCACCCCTTAGGAAAATCATTGCATCAGTTTGTCACTTGCTGAGCTTTTGAAGCAGCAACTTTATTTGAACAAATGTTATACCTTATGGAAACAGAAACATCTCAGTAGTGAAATCATTTTCATTGGTCCAACAGAAACATTTTTATGAATATTTAAACAAAAATAGGCATGTGCATAAATTTGGGTACCCCAAAGAAATAATTCCATTAATATTTAATAGACCCTCCTTTTGCTGCAAGAACAGCCTGTAGATGCCTCCTATAGCCACTGACAAGTCCCTGAAGTCTGACAGGTGGTACTTCGGCCCATTCCTCCAAACAAAACGCCTCCAGTTCAGTCAGGTTTCTTGGCTTCCGTGCATAAAAAGCTTGCTTCAAATCAATCCATACATTTTCAATGATGTTAAGGTCTGGGGACTGGGATGGCCATTCCAGAAGATTGTACTTGTGCTTCTGCATGAATTCCTTGGTGGATTTTGAACAGTGCTTGGGATCATTGTCCTGCTGAAAAATCCAACCCCGGCGTAGCTTCAACTTTGTGACAGATTCTTGAACATTCTTGTCAAGAATCTGCTGATACTGAGAGGAATTCATGTGGCCCTCAACTTTAACAAGGTTTCTAGTCCCTGTGCTAGCCACACAGCCCCATAACATGATGGACCCTCCACCATATTTCACAATAGGCAATAAGTTCTTCTCATGGGATTCAGTGTGTTTTTTTCACCATGCATACCTCCTCTTGTTCTGACCAAATAACTCTATCTTAGTCTCATCTGACCACAGTATTTTTTTCCAAAATGCTTCTGGCTTGTCCAGATGTGCTTTTACATACCTCATGGGACTCTTCTTGTGACGCTCAGGAAAGACTTTTTGCGCATCAGCCTTCCAAAGAGCTTTTCCTGGTGCAAAGTGCGCTGGATTGTGGAACGATGAACAAGTACACCATCAGTAGCCAGATGTTCTTGTAGTTCTCTGGAGGTGTTCTGTGGCTTGTCTGTGACCATTCTAACCATCCTTCGTCTGTGTCTTTCCAGTATTTGTTTTGGCCTACCACATCTTTCCTTCACAATGACTGTTCTTCTGGCCATCCATTTCTGCACCACATCTCTGATTGTGGAAATAGACATCCCAAACCTTCTTGATAATTTCTTGTACCCTTCTCCTAATTCATGATAATGAATTATCTTAGTTTTTTGGTCAGTGGAGAGTTGTTTCGATGCCCCCATGTTGCCAGGAGCCTAGGACAAGCACAGCCAGCAATTGCCTCTGTTAAATAGCCTTTTTCATGATTGGTTTTACCTGTCTTTGTAATTGAAGGTCTCACAAGCTAATCAATGCAGTTTTGGGCTGCAACATGTCAGCTACAAATCCCTACAGGTCTTGAAATCAATGTGATTAAAAGGGTGCCCAAACTTTTGCACATACCATTTTTTACATTTTAATTTATTATAATAAAACTTTGTAATGATACTCTAAGAATTTTGGTCTGGAAAACACTCAAATGTCTACATCCCTGTAGGAAATAAAACCTTGTTGCTGTGATCGTCTTTTATAAAGTTAGAGCAAATTATTATGAAATCTTAGAGGGGTGCCCAAACTTTTTCATACCACTGTATATAGTTGTGACATTTTTAGTTGTTTTTTTGTGTTTTGTTTTGCTAGCCTTTGTTGTTACATTATGGAGAAGTAATGTCGTTTTTTTTTCAAAATAACATTGTTTCATGTGGGTAAAGTGATATTTGATTGTGTAGTTTAAAAAAAGAGTTTCTGTTTTATTTTGATTGTCATTCTTCATGAAAGAACAGTAATAGTCAGCTGTAACTATCTTTTTTATGGAAAACAATTGGAATGTTTAATGTTGAATGTTTCATTTCATCCTTTTATGTTTTTCATTTTATTTATTTTTATTTTAAGGCGATAAGTTGCAACACCTGTGTTAGATATATTAGGTAATAACAAATTCTGTACAAAAACAGAATATTTTATGTTTGTCCATTTTCTCACATTTAACAGCTGAGTAAATAAAGAAACTGAAAAGGGAAAATTTGTAAATTCTTCACTTTCTTAACAAAGCAAAACATCTTTTGCATGAACATACCCATATAGTCTTGTTTCTGTACAGCAAATTATAATATATAATTTGCACTTTAAGGGAGACTTGGGCCTAACACATTCAGCCAGTTGGAACAGAAGAACACACCAGAATAGGCCTGTTTAGTAAGCAGTATTTGATGGTCGCATTCCTACACTTATAACATGCAATTTAATCCAAGTATTCAGAATACGTAATGTAACGGAATACGTTACAAATTACATTTTTGGGCATGTATTCTGTATTCTGTAACGGAATACATTTTGAAAGTATCCTTCCCAACACTGCTCACCATGCACGGAGGGTTTCACTCCAAATCCAGCACCCTGAGACTATACACTAAGCGGAAAGAAGGAGGCCGAGGACTAGTGAGCATCAAGGCCACTATCCAGGATGAAACATCAAAAATCCATCAGAAAGATGGCCACAAAGGACGAACTGCTAAGTGAATGTCTCAGGCAACTGAAATTTAATAAGAGTGCAGAGGAAGAGGAGCACATCACCTGGAGGGAGGAGAGCCATAGAGGCCAAGATCTACAAGAGTAGATCAGATCCAAGGTGCAAAAAATGCCCCTGAGACAGTCCAGCACATAATAGCAGGGTGTAAGATGCTAGCCGAATCAGCGTACATGGAGAGACACAACCAAGTGGCTGGAATAGTGTACAGAAACATCTGTACCCAGTAGGGAATAGAAGTACCCAAATCCCAATGGGCCGCACCACAGAAGGTCGCTGAGAACAACAGGGCCAAGGTGCTGGGGGACTTCAGCCTCCAGACTGACAAACAGGTCCTGGCTAACCAACCGGACATAGTGGTGGTACACAAAGAGCAGAAGAAGGCGCTGGTGATAGATGTGGCAATACCAGCAGATGCCAACATCAGAAAAAAGGAACACGAAAAGGGTGAAAAGTACCAAGGTGTACCAAGTGTGATACCTGTGGTAGTAGGAGTACTTGGGGCAGTGACCCCCAAACTGGGGGAGTGGCTCCAACAGATCTTTTATTTTATTTTATTTAATTTAATTTTGTTCTATTTTATGTGTAATGCACCAAAGCGAATTCCTTGTATGTACAATAAAGTCTGGCAATAAAGTCTTTTCTGATTCTGATTTTGATAAGCTAACCAAATGCTGCTGGCTTGAATGGCTCGCTCAGCAGCTAAACAAAGAAAGATATATTGCTACCAATCAACATGAAGACATTAGATACCTGTCCTAGTCAACAGCAGCATGCAGTATGTCACTGGGGTTTTCAAGTTTGGACCTCCCTTCACCGATTCATTAAGTTAGTCCCACAACACCTCAAGAAGGCTTTGCAGTGAATTCCAGCATCCTGGACTCACCCCCTCCACGCTGCCACTGCACAACCCCATTTTTCACCATTCATCAGCAGCGTAGCCATTTTATGTAGCAGTCAAACATGCCTGATACTTTGATGCGTCTGCATCATGACCCAAATAAACAAATCTACCCCGCTGATGCAGACTGAAACCATGAAACAAACAAACAAATCTACCGTGGTTCAGTCTGCATCAACGGGGTGGACCACGGTAGATTTGTGGAACCAGCCTTATTTTAGCGAGCTCCCCAAATCAGAATCAGAAATCAGAATCAGAAAAGACTTTATTGCCAAGCATGTTTGTGCATACAAGGAATTTGCCTTGGTGTTAGTACCCATAAAATAAAATAAAATAGAATAAAATAAAATAAATATAGAAATGATATTTAAAATACAAAAATACAAAAATTACAAAATTCAATTCAATTCAATTCAGCTTTATTTAAATAGCGTCAAAAACAATACTAATCGTCTCAAGACGCTTTACAAGACCCGGCCTGAAACCCCCAGAGCAAGCCTGCAGGCGACGGTGGCAAGGAAAAACTCCCTTTTAACAGGAAGAAACCTTGAGCAGAACCCAGCTCATATGGAGGGACCCATCTGCCTAAGGCCAGCCGGGTACAGACAGAGAAAGAGAACAGCAAGATAAACATACATCAGTCATAGATACACACATCTGACTAAAGCATACAGGTGGGATGCTATGGTACAAACTAATGATGTTACATGACGGTTAGAAAATGTAAGGGGAATCATCAGCAGGTTGGAGAATCGTTCATTCAGGTAGGAGTGGATAACAGCAGGATTCCATGGAGACTGGGCAGGCTGATGAGACCACGACAACAGATGTAGTATGGCGCTCCACAGGAAACACTCAACTCCAGGCCAGAGATATTCGGAAGAAGGGAGAGCAGCAGTAAACATTCTACATAGTAATAGCACAGAATTGCATGACTAGTAGCAGATAGGAATTTATACACAGTATATATATTTCACCAGAACTGTGGAATGATGGTGAGATTGATGTGTTCAGGGCTTGGTATTGTTCAGCAGTCGGACTGCGGATGGGAAAAAAAATGTTCGCCATGCAAGTGGTCCTACACTCGATGGATCGCAGCCAGAGGGGAGTCTGTTAAATAGTTTGTGTCCAGGGTGAGAGGGATCAGCCACAATCTTAGCTGCACGCTTCAGAGTCCTGAAAGCGTACAGCTCGTCGAGAGACTTCAGACTGCAGCCAATCACCTTCTCTGCACAGCGAATGACACGCTGCAGACTGCTCTTGTCCTTAGCAGAGGCTGCAGCATACCAGGTGGTGATGGAGCTGGTGAGGATGGACTCAATGATGGCAGTGTAGAAGTGAACCATCATTGTCTTTGGCAGGTTGAATTTCTTCAGCTGCCGCAGGAAGTACATCCTCTGCTGTGCTTTTTTAATTAGGGTGCTGATGTTTAGCTCCCATTTGAGGTCCTGGGAGATGATGGTGTCCAGGAAACGGAAGGAGTCCACAGTGTTGACTGTAGAGTCACACAGGATGATGGGGAGGAGTGGGGCTGTATTCTTCCTGTAATCCACGATCATCTCCATTGTTTTGGAGGCGTTCAGCTCCAGGTTGTGACAGCTACACCAAGTCACCAAGCGGTCAATCTCCAGTCTGTGTAATTTCCAGTCATCTCCACCTGAAATGAGCCCGATGAGGGTGGTGTCATCCGCAAACTTCAGGAGCTTGACAGACTCGTGACTGGAGGTGCAGCTGTTGGTATACAGGGAGAAGAGCAGAGGAGAAAGGACACAGCCTTGAGGGGAACCCGTGGTGATGGTACGGGAGTCTGAGATGTAGTTGTAGTTGGTGATGTTCTTGAAGCCCCTCCAGACAGAGCTTGAGTCGTTGGCTGCAAACTGGCTCTGCAGCTTTTCTGAGTACTGTCGTTTTGCTTCCCTCACCGCTTTGCTAAACTTGTACTTTGACTCTTTGAATTTCTCTCTGTCTCCACTCCTGAATGCCTTCTCCTTCTCCAACCTGAGGTGCCTGAGTTTGGCTGTGAACCAGGGTTTGTCATTGTTATAACTCACCCTGGTGCGTGTTGGAATACAGCAGTCTTCACAGAAGCTGATGTATGAAGTCACTGCGTCTGTGTACTCATCCAAACTGTTTGTTGCCGCCTTGAAAGTGTCCCAGTCAGTACAGTCCAAACATGCCCTTAAGCGGTCCACAGCTTCACTGGTACACATCTTTGATGTCCTCACAGCAGGCTTACAGAGTTTGAGTTTCTGTCTATATGCTGGAATCAGGTGGATCATGACATGGTCCGATTCTCCCAGTGGCGCACGGGGGACAGTGTGAAAGGCATCTTTGACCGTGGTGTAGCAGTGGTCCAAAGTTCTGTCTTCCCTGGTGGGACAGCTGATAAACTGTTTATATTTGGAGAGATCGTGGGAGAGATTTCCCTTGTTAAAGTCACCTAGGACAATAACTAATGAGTCCGGGTTAGTTTTCTCCACGTGTAGAATCTGGTCGGCCAGCGTGCACTGTGCGTCATGGACGTTGGCTGCCCGCGGGATATAAACACCGACCAGAATGAATGAAGAAAACTCACGAGGGGAGTAAAAGGGTTTGCAGTTTATGAAAAGTGATTCCAAGTCCGGGGAACAGTACTGCTGGATCACTGTCACGTCAGTACAGCAGCTACAGTTGATGTAAAAACACAGACCTCCACCTCTCGTCTTGCCGGAGAGCTCTGTGCAATGCACTTGCTTGCTCTCTTTGCTGCCCGAGACATGTTGTATACCACAGGCATCTGTGTTTTTTTGCTCAGAAGAGCAATTGCCGATTTTGCCACAAATCCACGGCAGCCTGCCTCTACAGGCCACTTGGGCCTGTACTGGCTCAGTACGTAGAGCACGTCCTTTCGCAAGACACTGCCACTGGTGTGTGAATGTGTGTGTGTGTGCTTGTATGAACAAATGGGTAGATTTGTCTGTCCCTGTAAATCACTTTGCGTACCAAAAGTGCTTAAATGAAAGCAAGGCCATTTAACATTGAGCCCTCCAGACTTTCTGCTCTGCATCTGCTGCTAACTCTGCATATTTCGCTCTTTTGCGCTTGTTAGCTTCTGCGTCTGCTGCTAACTCTGCATATTTAGCTCCCTTGCGCTCATTAGCCTCCTCAATTCTATCTTCCCATTCGACCGTAAGTTCAATGAAACAGACTACTTTCTCTGGCTCAGACAACATAAATCTTCCAGTAGCCTGCTCTTTTTAATGACAACACGTAAATTTGACTGAGTTACTTTATTCTTTACACCTTAGATATTTAACAATCACAACTTTTTGAAAAACAACATGCTGATTACTCCGCAGAATACACTGCCAACGTTTTTCATTGGACAATACTTGCCTCATAGTAACTTTGTTCAGTAAATGAGAGCAGCCCCTACAGTTTTATTGTTGTCTTTTTGTTGTGTCAGGTGACAGCTATTGGGTGTTTGATGCTGAGAGGAAGATAACAGGGCCAGATCCAGTGTGGCGGCTGGGTCTTCCTGTAACAAATATTGAAGCAGCTTTAAAGTGGGAGCAGAACCATGTTGAACGAGTCCATCTCTTCAAGTCTGCTTCTTATTGGCCCTTCAATGTCCAGGAGAACCGAATTGATGACATCCATCCTCACAGCATGCATGAGTGGGTTGGAGTGCCCAGTCATATTGATGGAGCATTTTGTGATAGCTATGGTGAGGCTTAGTATCAGGCACTTTTATTTCCATCTGAAGTTTTCAATGTCTTGATTGTTTCCTACTCTTGTTCCTGACAGGCTATGCCAATTTCCTGAGTGGTTTTCAATACTGGAAGTTTGACCCTGTGGCGCTGAAGGTACTGGAAGGCTATCCCCGAAGCATTGGCATGGATTTCTTTGGTTGCTCTGCCTCTCGGTCAAGATGAGTACATTCATGTACTGTACATCTACTAAACTTCTGGAAATCAGTGGAAAGATTTTCAGCGGTATTCCTTATTGAGGTGTGAAATATCAAAAAAGTGTCTTGTATTTCATTCTGACTATCATTATGATGTGCCATAAGTAAAACAAACTCTTGTCATTATCTGTTGCAACAAAATCTTTAAAAACAAAAACAAAAAAACAATGGTATTCCTTTTCAAAACATATGTTTGATACATTTTACATGTTTTAGGTGTTTGTAATAGGTCAGTCACTCCACCAACACTGCTACAGGGGCCTCTGTGGGTAAAAGGTTGGGTAGTGGGTAGCATTGCCTGCCAGTGTTATGTAAAGTGTTGTACTGCAACCGTTATGCTGTAGAAAAAAATGATGACCTGAAGCAGTGCAAGTAGGACCAAAGCCAAAATATATCAGATAATACCTTGTTTACTTAAAAAGTTGAAGCGTGTATGAAGGCTATGGTATGCCTCAAGATTGTGCATCCAGGGTTTACAGTTTTTTACAACCGCTATGGCTCATTTGTCAGAACTTTAAACACTTTTTCAAAACTGTTAACGCACATCACACCTGAAACACACAATTCCCCAAACAGTTAATTTCATGCTCAAAATCACGCAGTGTAACTAAACACAGACACACACTTCCAAAATACAATAATACACTAACACAGTTCATCAAATCTACCAAAGCACTGAGACACGTTGTCTTCCAACAGAAATATTTCGTCAGTCACAGCATAGTGTCATAAAAAACACTGACAACTGATGGAATAACACAAACTGAATCAAATTGCATGTGTCAAATCTACTTTTTTCCTTTTTGTTTTACAATCAAGAGATTATTGTATTGATCATACATGTAAATTAATGTTTGTGATGATGTTCTTCATTTTTCATTTGTTGGGCATGGATTTTGTTCCTTTTTTTGTACAACACTCAGTACAAAAAGTGAATGACCCATGTCAACGCAGCTTTGCAGAATGTTTATGAAATAAGAAGACAGTAAATGACAGGATTTCCGGTAAACACTTTACTGTATTGCAAATGAAAATGACTTACAGCTGTCATTCATTACTGTATTGTCAAATACACAAAAAGAAAAAGGAGCAGAAGAAATCACTGTAAAAGAGGAAGAAAAAAGCTAATCTGCTCGGTTGTCAGTCTGGGCCACATATTTTCATCGACATCACACCTGATGTCTTCTCTGGCCAGGCATTTTGGGAAGTATCTTTTTGCATGCCTTATCCAGCCCTGACAGTTGTCAGCTGTGATGTCCTGGCATGCAGCAGCCATTGCATCCAGGAGTAACATTTGGTCATGTGGATGGTAATCGAATACTTGCCTACGTTTTTTGGCCAAGCTGAAGCCAGCCTCTTCAATGTATATTATGTTATGTGGGACTTGATTGGTCTCCAACTCACGTTGAACCCTTAGAGCAGTGGTTCCCAAACTTTTTCTGCAGGGCCCCCCTTTCTGAAGATTAGAATATTTTCGAGCCCCCCCACACTGACACAAACATACAAATCCTTTGTTTCTAAACTCCACTGGACTTTACTTAACATTGTAAGTCATACAAAATGGCAACTTCTTCCTGAACAAAACAAAAAAAAAAATGACAAATCACCTTTACAATTATTAAAAGTGACACGGCATCATGTATCATAAAATTTTACCATGTAATGGTGTTCATGGCTTTCAACACATCTTCTTATAAACTCCATTCCTGCATGAAAGTGGCCTTTTACACTTTACCAGCTCTCTGAAGAAAATAACAAAATCCTGAACATTTAACTCTGCAAAAACTGCACCTTTAATGTCCACATCTTTTCAGTGACTGGTGTGGGCTTGCTTCATGCTGCAGATCTTCTCAAATCGGGGCTGCAGCTGTGAGACTGCTACTCTTAGTTCATTTTCAATGTCCAGCTTTGATCTGTATTTAGTCTTGATGGAGGCCACAGCAGAAAAACCTATCTCACATAGGTAAGACGTGGCCAGAGCTCTTTTACCGTAGCCTGTCACCCTATCTCTGGCCCTTCTTTGAACCCCACCACACATTCTAACTCTCCCTCTACCTCTACCTCTGTGATAAATGTAATCTTCAATCCATTAGTTTTGAACATGAGGTTTTCTGTTTTGACAAGCCGTGTGAAAGCAATTGAAAATTCACCAGTTAACATCCACTGTTTTGGTCTTGATTGAGCTTGTGTGTAAAAGGAGTTAAAACTAATTTTAAACGTGTAAAATGTGTGTATTTCGTGTCAAAAGAATAAAAATTGTGTTAATTATATAGCCCACACAGGCTGATGTTGTGGTAACTGTGTGAAGAGTTTTGAAAAAACGTTAACAGTATTGAACAACGGGTCATAGCAGTTGTAAAAAACTGTAATATTGACAATTCACATTGTCATTGGCGAGTCACATATTTTTTCTTGTTGACAAAAGCAAAAACACAAAAATTAATAATGTTACATTGTATTCCCCGAATGTCCTGTACTTTTTTTGCTGAATCTAGTTATGACTAGCCCTGTGAGACTGGATCTTTTGACATTATGCAAAGAAGAGCATAGAGAAGCTCATCTTATTAATGGCTAAAATGATTACTCAGCTTCCTTTAAATACAACCCTGGGAATTTAGTTCTGCAAATAATTGTCTGCAAATAATTTCTTGACAAAAAGTGATTTTTTTTTCAGGAATTTTGGACAACACTTTATTATGTTATTATTCACAGAGCTGTTTTCAGTCTACTAGTTAATATGAAGTTAGATACGACAAATGTATTATCAATGACATGTTTTCTTTAGACTGCTGTATATTCAGAATGAAACAAGCTCCATGCTGTTTCTCTGGTTATTAAAAGTGCTATTTAAGGTCCTGTAGCCAGGGCAAACCAGTACCTCATATGATGCACACATTTCTGTTCATGTAGTAGTCCTTTATTATCTGTTTAAGGGCTTTATTTTGATTCTCCAACGTTTATTATGTTTTTTATTTTTCCAGAACATTAAGGACCCTATTATAGCTGATAATATAATGTTTACTCTAAATTGGTTTCCATTCTAATCAGAGAAATGTGACAGCGCTTCACTGTGGTTTCACTTACTGTATATTTTATATGAACATTAAATGTGTTTAAATGTACTTGTATTCAGGCTTATATTGTTTAAAATCAGTGCAGGACACTGATTATTGCATAGCATTGACCTGTAAAATACACCGTGGTGTACCTGCAAAATCAGCAGTCCAGTGTAGCTTTGACATTTTTAGTTGTCATTCAACCAATGTCAATGTGCCTTATCAACATTTTCAGGTCTATATGTGCTTTTAACATGTACCTGTCTGTTTTCCTTTGTACTCTGTGATTTCTCATGTGAATAAATTTGTTTTTCATTTGCAATGAAAATAAGTGTGTTTTGTTTCTGCAAATTACATAATACTTACACAAAGACTTAACTTCAAACTTCAAACTCTACATGGAGGTGTTAGTGGAGGTGTAAGTAATGTGTGCACACTGTTCTGAACAACAGTGAGTTAGTTACTGCAGTTTGGATGCTAAGTTGACAAATATCGTCATGATCAACTGTTGCAGGCAGTTAATCATCACTGTGTGTCTGGACAAAAAAGGCATTTTGATTCTGATCTGCGTTCCAGTTGTGGGTGGTACGTTGAGATGGCAAATGTTTGGCTGTCACAAGTTGTGTGTTAACAGTGACCTTTCCCTTACTATGACCAGGTTCTCTTAACTTAAACATAACCTTAAAATGTGTTGTGGATATTGTACCTACTCGACCATGTGGTTTAGCACATTTTGAGTCCTTATATTTCAATGAGAAGAGTGCCTAATTTAACTTGACCTAACTGAGCCAACTCTATCACTTGGTATTTATACAAAAGAAATATTCCAGGTGTCACTGTGTCTGCAACTGCAAGTCAGAAACAAGAAAATCATTAAAGACATGAGGTTAGATTCCCTCCTGTACATAATTATACTACTTGAAACTACAAAAAACTTAAAGAGCTTACGTTGAACACAAGAATTCGGGTGAAAAAATAAATAGTTTAATCTACCAAGATCTCAAACGCAGAAGTTCTATGAATCGAAACAAAGGAAGTCCATAACTGGAGAAAAAAATACTGAGTTCAGAATATAAACTAGAGCAGAGTCCCAAAGGAGGCGAAGGAGACAGGAACCCAACAATCAAGAATTCCACAAACTGTTTATTAACATTTTCAGATTAAGAATAAGTAATCCAACCCCATGACAGGGACCAAGGACAAAAAACAACATAGAATAGCAAAATGTATAAACAATAATAACACCATATATGTATAGAAAGAAAAAGGACAAATAAAATAAAATAAGACAACTAGAAAATTCCCGAAGAAATTTTTGAAGTGCCGAGTGGGCTGTTGCCATTAGCTGCTAATGTTAGCAATTAGCATGACGCGCTATCCACTAATTTTAGCATTGGTTTAGTGTTAGCATGTCTTTTTAGACACTAAAAATTAAATACATGCTAATTGCTAGCATGCTAATGCTAGCATGCTAATGCTAGCATGCTAATGCTGCCACTAATGCAACCACCAATTTCTAGCCACTATAAATTAGCATTAGCCGCTAATGGTAGCAATTAACATGCCGCGCTAGCCAATGACAGACAGACACCTGTCATTGTTCAACCTCGGTGCCAAAAGCCAACATGGCCGCCCCACAGACCAGTTACTATGGCTGTGTCTCAAATTCCATACTTCTGCACTTAAAATACCTAATTTGAGTACGTGAGGGTGTTCACACTGAAAATTCCAACGAGACGAAGTGCACTGCAAGTACCCGGATGGTGTACTCAAAACGGTCAAACGGCAGCCATCTTGGCTACGAAGCAGAAGGGGAGGGACTATCAACCCAATTCAAACTTGCGATTTGATATCGGCGGCAGTGTTTTGGAAGCGGTGGTGGAGCTTACAGGTCCAGATGGAAATAATATGACATTTAATGAAAATGCTTTACTACTATTAAATTACTGCTCGATATAACTGTTAATTTAGCTAAATTAGCGATTTGTGTTGACTCGATGCAGTGAACGAACTCGCAAAAGATAGAAAACGTGATCAAAATGGTCATATTTAAGATGTTTGAAGTGTTGCATGTCTAAATATTAACGTCCTCTTTTGCTGGTTGTCGCGGTGTTGTATTGTGGTGGAGCTGAAGGGTGAATAGGTAGGTTGCCGTCAAGGTCTGGATCCAGCTTCGAAACCGCCAACTGTGGAAGCAAAGAAGAGATCTGCGGGCCTGGTATTCCCTTTGTGTGTGAGATTTTGCTTTTTGTTAGTCTCTTTTTCTGTTTCTTCAGTGTTTTTCTATCACGCATCTTCGCTTCCCCTTTCCACATCTGAAGACATTCTTTCTGACCTTCCATATTTTCTAACTTTTTTACAGAAATCTTATTTTTCCTTCTCATCTCTTGTTCCCCTCGCTTCAGTTTTTCCTCTAATATCGATAAGACTTTTAAACTGAGGGATCCCCCTATTGGGAATTCAAACTCAGCTGTCCAATCGTTTAAATATTTTAAGCTTTTGTCCCCATATTTCCTTCTCATGATATCCACTATCGGCCCTACCGGAGATCCCATCTCGACGGAATTTTTACTCCCCATTCCAAATGGAGGCCGTGCACGAACTAAACTTACGATACAGACGTCTCTGTAAAGTTCACTGTTTATAGCAGTGTTTTTCAACCACTGTGTCGAGGCGCACTACTTATAATTAATAACCAAGACACTTTGACAAGAATGACTTTATATTGTCAGTATATTATTATATTATGTATTATATATCGTATATTATATATTATATGTTATTATATATTGTCATCAAAAATGGTTGAAAAACAATGGTTTCAGGAACAAGGGGAAAAGCAATCACTTTATTTAAAGGATCTAGGTGATTAAAGACCTGGTCACTTCGTTCATGCTACAAGCGAAAAAAGCAAATTACTTATTTTTTTGAGGATACAAGTAATTTTAAAAACCTACCTGTCGACTGTTTAATGCTACAAGCGACGAAAGCAAATCACTTGGTTTTAAAGGTACAAGTAATTCAAGACCTGGTCACTTTGTTTTAAGGAGACAAGTGAAAAAGACCTGGTCGCTTCGTTTTATGCTACAAGGAGAAAAGCAAATTACTTAGTTTTAAGGATACAAGTAATTTAAAAACCTGTCTCGTTGTTTATGCTACAAGTGACAAAAGCAATCACTTAGTTTGGCGGTACAAGTGATATAAGGACCAATCGCTTTGTCTATGCTACAAGCGAAGGAAAAAGCAAATCACTTAGTCCTGACTACAAGTGATTCAAAAGCCCGCCGATTGTGGATATCTGAGGGGCGGAAATGTTATGCCGAATTTAAAACCCAATTTTTAAAGAAAAGAAATTTTAAAAGTCAATATTTCAATGCTCACCAGACGAATTTCGCTGAATTTACGTTCGTGAAGATCCCAGCGGCGACGATCTGGGGCGTTTGCGGTCAGTCCTCCCTTCTCAGAAAAGAATTTTGAGGTTGGAGGCTGAAAGTTTTTCTTCCAGGATGGCCTGTCACTTTCCGCCTCCCGTCCCAGACGATCGCTCGAGGGATCCCACTTCTGACACCAAATTGTTGTGGAAGTTTTCTGCCTCTTCCTCTGCTGCTGGTGAAGAATGAAATGGAGACTTCTGCCGGCCGACAAGGTTTTATTTTCTTTGCAAAGAAAAGGTCAATCAAGTGAAGAAGGACCCCGAATGTGGGGTAACCTAAACATTTATACCTGAGGAACATCCCATTTGCATCCCTTTGTCTGCTGCAGGGGTGCCCCCACTGGGAAGTGTTGTCACACCCCTTTGCCTATTACAGGTAGCGACGCCGACCCCCCGTAGGTGTGTTTTACACCTGGAGCATCCTGCAGGATCTTGCACTCAAGTGAAAAGCCGAGTCCAGACATCACAATCCACAAAGACAAAAGGGCCCAGTATCTCATGTTGGGAAGGGGGGAAGTTGGCCGTCTCTAGTGGCCGAGACAAAGAAATAAAAATTTCTATTACAGAAGTCAATCTGTTAAGACATAAAGCCTGGAGGTTTAAATACCAAAACAAAAAATATGTACAATTTTCACAGTTTCGATCAAACAACTGACTTCCTGTTGGGTCAGGAATATGGAGCCTATTGACTTTTTTGTGTGTCCTGGGATGTTACATATGTGTGCAAATTTTCTGATTTTTAGGCGCAACAGGCTTCTTCAGGGGCTGGTCCGAAGATTACGCTACAGACATTTTGCCACGCCCATGTTCAAGACCCTCACATGTAAAAATTTTGGGGCAAATAGAAGCATCTACAAATATTCAGGACTTTTGTGCATGTTTAGGCAATAATAAAGAAGTGCAAAGAGGTGGAAAGTACGAAAACAATAGGGTCCTTGCAACTCCCAAACTGGGAGCTGGTTCCACAGGAGAGGGGTGCGATAACTGAAGGCTCTACCTCCCATCCACTTATTAAAATTCTAGGAACCACAAGTGTGCCTGCATGTTGTGACCGAAGTGATCTGTTGGGATGATGTGGGATGATCCACAGAGGCCCCTCTCCTCAAACCATAGGACCCAGCAGCTTCTGTAAAAGTGTCCTAGAGGCCAAAAGCCCCCACTAACTGTGGTCCCCAAGGACCAGGAAGGGGGCAGGAGGTATGAATGCTGTGCTTGTGCATGTGTGAAGAGACAGACAGAGAGTTAAGCATGGGAGGATGCCGTGTTAGGAGTTCGAGCTGAGGAACAGGATACATTTGGGGACAAAAGTGGCCTCCCTTCTCTGAGTTCTGCAGATGGATCAGGGGTTGTTGGTGATCTTGCCTGGTAACCTAAGTGTCTGTTGGTCATGTATGTATGTATGAAAGACTTCTGACAGGCAGGCAAATGATCGTAGAGCACACTGAGACAGTGCTCTGCTGATGGTTTCTCTTCTGAAAGCTGATTTAGTGGATCCAGCAAGTTATAGAGAAGGTGAGGATGCTCTCTATGAAACTGCAGCCAGGTACCTTTGCTACGTGGAGAAGATTTAGTTTACATCATTATCTTTAAGCTAAATATTAACTCACAAGACTATATTTCTAAAAAAGTGGTTAACTTGCTTCCAGTTTCTGAAAGTTTTCCTGAGGAGCTCCTAAACGTGTAATTTTTATAAATATGAATTAGATTATATCAGACAGACATTAGATATGTACACTACCAGGTCAGTTGTCTGTTCTTCATAATCCCTTAGCTACATGATTTGCAAGTCCAGGTGTGTTGAACAGTGAATTTCAAAACACAGGGAACAAATATCACTGATCACTGTTTCTCATTTATTGTATTCAGTTTCTTCTTGCTTATTCCAAGTCATTGGTGCTCTCTTCAGTTGGGTTCTCTATAAGAGCTGGTTCTGCTCAAGGTTTCTTGCAGTCAAGGGAGTTTTTCCAACGTTGCCATAGTTCTTACTCTTGGGATCTCAGACTGACACCTCACCAAATATATTTGCTTATATCTACGGGCAGCACAGTAGAGTGGTGGTTAGTACGAATCCCTCACAGGAAGAAGTTCCGGGGTTGAATCCATGGGCTGACTGGGCTTTTCTGTCTTCTTCCTGTGTCTGTGTGGGTTCTCTCTGGGTACTCCTGCTTGCCCCCCCCCCCCCCCCCCCCCCCCCCACACACACACACACATTTTGCACAGTATTTTGTCGTGATGTCCTGAAATTAAACACTCCAATATAATCGGAAAGTTCAAGTAAACATGAAAAAAAAATCTCTATGTGGAGGGGGCGTGGTGCATCAGCTGCAGGAGAGAGGTGTGGAGAGGGTTCATGAGAGCAGCACCAGGTGAGAGTGATTGGCACACCTGCATCCAATTAGACTAATCATTCTCTTCTTTTAAACACAGTAGTGTGCTGGACCTGGGAGAGAGGAGACACGACACAGAGTCCTGCACACGGCTGTCTGGAACTTTGAGGACTGAATGCCGGCAGGAGTGTTTATGTATGTGTATTGTGCAAACAAATAAAGGACATAAAACGTCATTGTTCTCTGGTGTGATACCTGTCGACGAACCCACAGTGGCATCGGAGAACGCCACACTCTACAAGACCTTCAGTGTAAAAACTAAATGGCATTTTCAAGCAACTCATGTGAGCACAACTATTAGATGCAGATGGACTTAGACCCTTTAAGGAATAAACAGGAATGAGTGTTGATAACTCCAGCAAACACTCCAGACAATACAAGCATGGAAGAGTGAAAGGTTGGGCTCAAGAAGATTATTCCACCCACATCCACTGCAAACACTTTAAAGGCCACTGAGGGTCTTGGAAAGCGTGTTGACAACTCAAAGAAGCTATCGGCAAGTTGTCCAAGTCCAACAGCTGGAAAATCAGATGGAAATACTGACAGAGGAGAATGATGACATGAAAGAACAACTACTGAATGAGGAAACATACAAAAGAAGACAGTGCCTTCATATCAAGGACAAGAAGGAGAAAGTTAATGAGAATATAATATAGCTGAAGTAGTGGAGCTTCTAAGGTAATTTGCACCAGACCTAAAAAGAATGACGTAGGGAGAGGTGGATGGTGTCCACAGAATTGGAAGAGTGACAGAGAAGTTTTTCTACTCCACCTACTACTCTTCAAGTGTTTATTGGTTCTTGTGTTCATGTGTTCCTGCTAAAAGCAGATTTTCCCTTTATTTCTTTTAATACGAGAACTCAAAGACTTAGTCAAGCGCAAAGCTATATTTCTATTTTGCAAAGAGCAACAAATACAACTTTCAGAATTTTTGACACAAAAGTGGGGCACAAGTTAATGAAGTTGGGTAGCATGGGTTTTCAGCATGGACAGTAATTTCAATTAACATTTATGCTTATAATAACGATTCAAAAAATAAGAATTTAGTACATCAGATATCAGAAGCTATAAAGGAAATTCAGACAAAATTCTACACACCAAACTCGTTTCAAAATGAATTTCAGTAAGTGTTAGGGAAACAGAGATATCGAGATGTCTTTTAAGTGATCACTGTACCATGTATTTGAAGTAGTGACAAAAAAAAAATTGACTTAGAGACTCTTCTGTGTGGAGTTTGTATGTTGTATGTACTCCAGCTTCCTCCCACTGTCTAAAAACATGCTCATTAGGTTGACTGAAGATTCTAAATAGGCCGTAGGTGTGAGTCGTTATCTATTTCAAAAATTCTAGAAAAAGTTGTTGCTAACCAGTTTTGTGACTATTTAAACAAAAGTGTTCTGTTACCAACGATCTTCTCATATAGAGCGGTCAGGGCTACCAGGGAAGTTAAAATGATGGTGCTTGCAATTCGGTTAATTGCCCCAGCAAATGTGGCAGCTAACAGTGTATGAGGTTGCTCTTTCAAAAGTAGGAAAGTTAGAGGATGATGATCAGAAAATGGCTCGGTTTCCCATGCTGTTTAAGCAGCACAGCCTTGTATGGGAAAGGCATTTTGGAGCTCCCAGTTACCAGCCTAACAGAGGAGTACAAATATGCTAAAGTCTATAAATGCTGGAAATGACTCTTACTCAGTCGAAGGATCCAGTG
The DNA here is from genome assembly GCA_005024645.1 of Planiliza haematocheilus. Taxonomy (NCBI): domain Eukaryota; kingdom Metazoa; phylum Chordata; class Actinopteri; order Mugiliformes; family Mugilidae; genus Planiliza; species Planiliza haematocheilus. Next base: position 726,958 of record SRSE01000582.1, on the reverse strand, counting down.
GTTAGGAGTGTAGCACCCACTGTTAAGACAAGGAGGAAATGGAACCCAAAAGAGGTGTTAAAGCAAGCTCAGGCAGCTCTTAGGCATAGGGATATCATAGATGCTCAGCAGGCAGTCCGTGTGTGGCATGGTCAATTGAGATTAGATGTGTGGGAACATAATACCATGGTGGCTGTGGGTGAAACGTCTGATGCATTCCACACGGTTATATACATACACATAAAACCTTCTCCTTTAATTGAAAATGTAGCTGAGCACTACTTTAGAGTCTGTGTACAAGTTTACTTCATCAATCTTTTAGGACCATGTCTGCCACTTCTACAGCCAACACAGCAGCACAGAGCTCTAATCTGGGAATGATAATGTCCAGTTTTGGAGCCAGCCTGCCCTTGCAGAGGAGAAAGCCCCCCTCAGCAGCAGTGAGCTTCAGATAGTCCCCAACCGCTTAGGGCACAACTTTGTCTGCTCTGAGGTTGTGAGGTTACCATAATTAAATTTGTGCACATTAAATGAATAAAATTAAAAATAGAATAAAAAACACACCTAACTGGATAATCAAAAGTCTGTATAATCCAAATTGAAGCATATTTTTGGTGCACATTTGTTGCCGGTGCGTCAGCTGTAGATGTTGCTCTCGGCAGACGACTTGTGTGTTGAATGAGCGTAGAATTTTTTTTTGCCTTTAGTAGCGTAAATTATATGAAAGTATTTCTGTGCCATCGGAGGTTGAACATAAATTTCTAGTGCAGAATTTTTTCAACATGAAAATCAGACTTTGAACTTTAAAAATCATCAAATTTCTGTTTTTCTTTAATGTTAAATAAAAATCCAATTAATTTACTCAAGTAATAGTATTATTACATTTAAAACATTTAAATTTGCAATGCATCTGCGCTGTCGGTGCAGGTCTCTTCTGCATCAGTGCTGGTATGATCTGCTTTTCTGGGCCTCAATCTTTCCTCACGTTGATGGGATGCCTCTGCCACTGGTTTACCTCTCTGGTAGCCAAGATGAACCGTAGGAGACCAGTCTCGAGAGTTCACATCTGTGGTAGTACTTGGGCAACCTAGATAAAATAAAAGTGATTAACACCCTGTACTGACAGTAAGGAGGGATAACTGTAGTTTACATCATGTTATTAGTCTATAAAATAATTCTCCACCGTCCATAGGGCCATCTTGATCACAGATCTGACAATATTTGTTTGTTAGATGATTGTGACAAGACTGTATTGTACATAAATAGACAATCACATCAATTTGAGAACTACTGGTCGTGATAGCTAACGTACCTAACTGTATTTTGACAGTTTCACACATCCCTGTAAGTAGCTTAATTACTGTAGCCTTACTTTTCACAAAGTGGTCACCACAGACACAGGCGCTGGGTGTTTTTTCAGTCAAGTTCGTCACCGTTTTTCGATTCGTTCGTTTTTTTAAACTGACCCCCTTTGTAGGTGACCACATTGGCAATCCTAAAGAAACCTTTTTGTTTTTCCGGGTTTGACCGGTTCTCTTGTACAGCCATATACGGCACAAAATTTGGGCATCTTCCTGCCGTTGTCCTGCCTGAAAATGGAGAAGGACGCCTACAAGGCTGTTGTTAATATCTGAGCCTTTAAGTGGCACTTGATTGAGAAACATATTTCCACACTGGGCACTTGAATCAAAGACAGTTCTGATTTTTCCTGGATCTTGGGGGTGGTAAGCACCAAAGCTTGGGAGATACAAGCATTCTTGGTGAGGGTTAAGAGGAGGAGCCTTTTCTTTGTGTCCATAAACTCCATGTAATGCTCTCTCATGTCCGGCTTTCTCTTTAATGACTTGCGTAGTGACATGAGGTGCTTAAGGCCTCGTCCACACATACGAAAATGATCTTTTCCCTATTCGTTTCCCCTGGCATCGTTTCAAGAATATCTGCGTCCATATGGATCTGTCTCAGCACGACTCAAACTGCTACTTCGTATTCCAGGCCTATAGGTGGCACTGTTTCAGAAATTGGCTTTAGAAGAAACCAAACTCAAGGAGAAATGCTATGGGGATGGCTAGGCCCTACGTCATCATGTCCAAAAAAGCCACTTCCGTGTCCGCGGAAAACGGTTTTAAAATGGTGCAGTGCTGTGTCCCCTGATTTATACCGAGCTAACGTTACTAGCTAGGTACTACTAGCTACCGCTAGCCTGAGATGTAAGATGTCAATTGCCACTTAGTTATTTTATTTTATTTTTTCGTTTTGCAGGCGTGACAAGTTCACCCTGAACTACAACTCAAGGGTCTGGCATTTTCCTGATGGCAAAGTAGCTGGGCCAACACAGTTCGCATGGATCGCAGTCATCAAACCGGCACTGAAGTTAAAACATAATGTTGAAGTTTTACAATTTAAAGGGAAGTGTTTTTTAATAAAGCGAATCTGTGTCAAACTGAAAATTTTTATTCCTGTTCGAAGTCTGGGGATCCTAGTGAGGACATCCCTCGTAAATTTTAGCCAATGCTAAAATTAGTGGCTAGTGTGTCATGCTAATTGCTAACATTAGCAGCTAATGCTAGAATTAGGAGTTAAGACCCTTCTGAACAGAGTTTGGGAAGTCAGTAAAGTAGGCTGTCACTGTATAAAAGGTGACTGGTTCTTGTGCTGTAGCGGCTGTAGCCATACTTGTTTACGCTACCTAAAAATGACTGGACACGGAAGTGATTCCTAGCGGTTGGTGACGTCACGCTAGCCATCCCCATTTTGTCCTAGTTACCATAATGGGAATGGCTAGGCGCTACGTCATCATGTCCAAAAAAGCCACTTCCGTGTCCATTCGCTAATATTCTAACGGTTACGGTGCTCTGTTAAACTGGACTACAACGGTATTCAAATGGTGTAGTGCTGTGTCCCGTGTTGCAATAACAGAAACGATGTGAACAAAACGATCTCTTATTATCGATTTCCCCTCGACGAAAAAGAGAAGAAGAGATGACTAAAGTTGTTACGGTAAGTTGGATCTCAAATGATGAACATTAGAGGCAGGGGTTCTCAACATTTTTATTAACAAAAATAATAATAATAACCGGCTAGCGATTACTAGCAAGCTAACGTTACTAGCTAGGTACTACTAGCTACCGCTAGCTGTTTATTTTGTCAGCACTTCAACGTGTTTTCAAGGTTATCGTTATCGCTCTTGAACTGCTCCCAGTAATGCTGCACAGCCCGTGTCTGTGCTGCATAGGAAATCGTTAGACTTTGAAGTGAAACTGACTTTGACTCTAGTAGACCAAGCTAAACAACACATCTGATAATAGAAGTTGGTTCTGCAAGTTGGAGGGAGCCTGAGATGTAAGATGTCAATTGCCACTTAGTTATTTTATTTTTTCGTTTTACAGGCGTGACAAGTTCACCCTGAACTACAACTCAAGGGTCTGGCATTTTCCTGATGGCAAAGCAGCTGGGCCAACACGGTTCGCATGGAATGACGGAAAGGCTTTCCCCGACCACATCCCCACCAGGCGTAGCGGGAGCTTATCACAGTCATCAAACCGGCACTGAAGTTAAAACATAATGTTGAAGTTTTACAATTTAAAGGGAAGATATTTTTAAATAAAGTGAATCTGTGTCAAACTGAAAAATTTTATTCCACCACATACATTAGAAAACGTTTATGGCTTGTAACAACATTAATGACAGTATATATATATATATATATATATATAATTGTAGTGTTCTGTTGCAGAGTGTAGCAACTCTGGTTAAACACCAAGCTAAACCATCCATCAATGAACACAGGAGTCCGAGTAGAATTATCCGTTTACTCTCTGAATCTTCAATTGACAAGCGGTGAAAACTGTAGTTAAAAGAAATACAAAATAGAAATTTACTATACTAATATGGCATTATGAAACAACTCAAAATATGAATTTACATCTTTGTATGTACCCTTGAGCAGTAGTAATGACCATGGGAAGAATGCTCTTTTATCGTGTACAAAATGACCTTTCTAAATTACAAATAAAATATAAGTTTAACAATTACCGCTATTTATGCCTTTTAACATATTCATCATTAAATATATACACTTACGGCGTTGCCCGAACAATGTTTCCAAGCGGAAGACTGCGTATAAGTCTGCATAAACACTGTGTCAGTTTTCGGTCTCATAGCAACCGGGAAGAGAGAATAAACAAGGAAGTGATGTCACTAGCAGGTCGACCTTCAAAATAAAATCCTCTCCAATCGTTTTACTCTTTTTACCGCTGTTTATGACTTAAACACATATAAATGAATTCTTTTAAAAACAAACGATAAAGATAAACAACATAAATGCCTTAGAGGCAACACACTCCCCGTCTGGCTTATGTGAGGCCACCATGAACTTGAAGGAGTCCAAAACAACAGTCCTTGAATCAGTCCTTAGGCAGAAGAAGAATTACTTCTGCAACTGGTCTGAGGAATGTTTTTGCATTGCCTTGGTTGGTCGTTTTTATCTCAACCTTTCTCACATATCCATCCTTCCCAGGAAAGGTTGCCGTGACTATGGCCATGGGCCAGCAGTTGCGGACAGTCTGTTTGTCCCTGAGGAGAACCAGATCTCCCTCTTGAAGGTTTCTGCGTGGCGCTGTCCATTTTTGTCTTTGTTGTAAGGAAGGTAAGTATTCTTGGCTCCAACGGTTCCAAAACTGGTTTGCGAGAGCTTGTACCTGCCTCCATTGTTTTGTGTAAAGGTCCTTGTCCGTGAAATCTCCAGGAGGAGGTGGGACTCCTGATTTTTGTGTCAGGAGCATGGCTGGTGAAAGAATGAAAGGTCGTTGTGGGTCCGTGGACACAGGTAGGAGTGGACGTGCATTGATGATAGCTGTGATTTCTGCCATTAGCGTTGACAGCACCTCGTGGGTCAGGCAACCTTTTTGCTGCAAGAGCATTGAATCAAGGATTCTCCTGGCAACACCGATCATCCGTTCCCATGAGCCTCCCATGTGGGATGCATGTGGAGGTCCGAAGTTCCAGCTACAGCCTTGCTTGCTGAGGTACCGCTGCACAGTATTGTCCATCTCCAACTCCTTGCTAGCTCCAATGAAGTTAGTGCCGCAATCAGACTGGAGTTGTCTTGCAGGGCCTCTGAGTGCGAAGAAACGCCTGAGAGCGTTTATGCAACTGGACGCCTCCATAGACTCAATCAGTTCAATGTGGACAGCTCTTGAACTCAAACAACTAAACATTATGGCCCACCGTTTGCTCTCTGCCTGTCCTCCTCGAGTGCGTCTGGTTACAATGGACCAAGGCCCGAAGACGTCAAGCCCCACGTACGTGAAAGGAGGGCAGACCTTGAGACGTTCCGGCGGTAGGTCAGCCATACGTTGTTCTTCCAGTCGCCCACGCAGCTTCCAGCAGATGATGCATTTGTGGAGGACAGAACTGATCAGTCGCTTACCACCCAAAATCCACAGTCCAGCTGCCCTTACTGCGCCTTCCGTGAGATGCCGACCCTGATGTCTCACCTGCTCATGGTGATGTCGTACAAGCAGTAGGGAAATGTGACTATTCTTGGCTAGGATTACTGGGTTCTTTTCTTCACATGTAAGCTGAGAATGTTTCAGCCTGCCTCCAACACAGATGAGATTACCCTCCAAGGTTGGACTGAGCTTGAGCAAAGGGCTGTTTGTCGGCACCATTTTGTTTGCCTGTAGGGCTGACAATTCTTTTGCAAAGGCTGACCTTTGTGCTGCTTTCAGAATGACATCTTTCGCTTGAGCCATTTCTTCCACAGTTCGAGGTGAGTGACATATGTGCCATCCTGAGCATCTGCTGTTTTGGTTGGAATGTTTGTGGGATCTTGCCATATGGATAAGGAACGCCACCGCTCGCAGTAGAGAGGTGAAGGTGGAAAAGCGCTGGAAGCGGTCAGGGTTATGCCACAGGTTCTTCCAGGTGAGTAGTGAAGGTGCGTACCTGTGGCCGAATTTCTGAGTAATTTTCCGGTTCGATGAGCTCAAACGTCTCACTTGCTCGTGTTGTTTCTGCAGATGGTTGATGCAGGAATGAAGGTCCAGTGAACCAGGAACTCTGTGCAAGATGGGATGCGGGTAAAGACCTGGATGCATGATCCGCAGGGTTTTCTTCTGTGCGTACATAATGCCATTGTTCTGGTTTGGAGGATTGTCGGATGCGTTGGACTCTGTTGTGGACATAGGTGTAAAACCGTTTTGTGACATTATTAATGTACCCGAGCACCACCTTGCTGTCCGTATAGAATCTGATAGCATCCAATTTCAGATCCAGCTCTTCCCGGATGAGGTCTGCCATTTCTACTGCAAGGACGGCAGCGCAGAGTTCAAGCCTTGGGATTGTGGGTTCAGACTGAGGTGCTAACTTGGCTTTGCCCATAACAAGTCCTACTTCCACTTTTCCATCCTCTTGAATGGCTCTCAGGTAAGCGATGGCTCCGATGGCCATGGTTGAGGCATCTGAGAATACACACAACTCTGTGTGGGTGGCTTTGATGAGCGAGGTTGGTGTGTATGGGCGTGGCACGTGAAGTTCCTTTAGGACTTGAAGAGAATCTCTCCATGTCTCCCATTTCTTCAGCTTGTCTGCTGGGAGAGGCGTGTCCCAGTCAGTCAGTTCCGAAGAGCTCTACCTTGAATCGTGATGGGTGCCAACAAACCCATGGGATCAAAAACACTGTTGACAGCAGAGAGAACTCCGCGTCGGGTGAAAGGTTTGACAACAGTTGATGCAGAGAATGTGAATGTGTCTGTTTTGATCTCCCATAGAAGGCCCAAGCTGCGCTGCATCGGTATCGTTTCCTCACTCAGATCCAGATCCTTGATGACTGGAGTACAATCTTTAGGTGGGAAAGCTCTAGTAACTGGTGAACTGTTCGACACGAACTTGTGTAAGCGGAGGTTTGATTCCGCAAGTGAAGCCTGAGTCCGTCGGAGAAGGTCGATTGCCTCTGCTTCAGATGACAGAGACACCAAGCCATCGTCCACATAGAAGTGTCTTTCCACAAACTTCACTGTGTCAGCCCCATGCTTCTGAGCACCTTCGGCAATGGCTCTTCGCAGGCCATAAATGGCTACCGCAGGAGATGGCGAGTTGCCAAAAACATGAACCCTCATGCGGTAGTCGACAACCGCCTTACTGAGGTCATTGTCTTTGTACCATAAAAAACGGAGGAAGTTGCGGTGATTTTCATGGACCAAAAAACAGTGGAACATTTGTTGGATGTCAGCAAGGATAGCTACCGCCTCCTTTCGGAAGCGTAGAAGGACGCCTAGGAGAGAGTTGTTGAGGTCGGGACCTGTCAGAAGCACATCATTGAGGGAGACACCAGAGTATTGGGCGCTGGAATCGAAAACTACCCTGATTTGGTTGGGTTTTTGTGGGTGGTATACCCCAAATGATGGAAGAAACCAGCACTCCTCATCCTCTCCCAAAGGTGGTGCTGCTTCTGCATGACCATTAGCGATAAGCTTCTCCATGAATGCCACATATTGCTTCTGCATCTCAGGTCTCCTCTTGAACTGACGTTGCAGGGATCCAAACCCCTTGACCACGTGCTCTCTGTTATTTGGCAAATGCTGGCGTGACTCTTTGAATGGTAATGGGGCAACCCAACTGCCCGTGTCATCTCTGTGGACGTTTGTGTCCATGATCTTTAGAAAGAGGAGGTCTTCTATTGATGGAGCCGGTTTGTTATCGTGTTCAGTTTGGTCAAACACTCTGTGTCCTAGCATCCTCTCTGGCACTTTGTTAGGCTTGCTGAAGCTCGGCTGTGTTTCTTTGACCTGCATGAAACTTGTACAAGGCTGAAAAATGGAATGGCGACCATTATCCAGCACATGAGTCTTGAATGTGTCAACCGTTGGTTTATGCAGGTTACCTAGGCACACCTCTCCTATCACCACCCAGCCCAGATCGAGACGTTGTGCAAAGGGAGCATTATGTGGTCCGTTAATTTGCTGCCTGACCTTGTGGGCTCTGAGCACATCTCTTCCGAGTAGCAGGAGTATCTCCGCTTCTGGGTCCAGATCAGGAATGTGTCTGGCTATGTGATGGAGATGAGGCTGATACCAAACTGCACTTGGTGTTGGAATTTCAGCTCGATTGTTTGGAATTTCGGGACACTCAAGGAGGGGTGGAAGAGGAATGAAAGCTTTGCCATCCAACGACTCTATCTGGAATCCTTCTGCCTTCCTGCCATATGTTTCCATGATGCCGGAGCATGTTCTGAGGTGGTACAAGAGTGGTTTATTCTCTACACCAAACAGATCAAAGAACTCTGGCCTGGCTAAAGAGCGGTTGCTCTGGTCATCCAAGATTACATAAGCTTTAATGGCTTTGTGCTTTGAATCTCTTGGGTAGATGGATACTAGGCAGATCTTAGAGCAAGAACGACCCCACTGACCGGATCCACAAACCTCTGTGCAGCTGGTTCTAACATCAGCTACATTAGAACCATCTTCTCCCTCCCCGCCGTTCTCATGTAGCGGAGGAGGAGCCGTGGTAGGTTGGGGTTGTGGGCCAGGGTGCATGGCTGCATCATGATAAGTGCTTTCACACTCAAAGCACTTCACAGAAGATTTGCAGTCTTTGGCAACATGAGAAGTTGAAGAACAGCACTTGAAGCATATTCCTTTCTGTTTTAGAAAGGCCTTTCTGTCATCGATAGACTTGTTTCTGAATGTCCTGCATTTTTTAAGTGGATGTGGTTTGTCATGCAGTGGGCAGTTCATGTTAGGGTCGTTGTTGATTGTAGAGACATCGGTTTTGTGAACTGTGATTGTAGAAAAGGGCCAAAGTTATGACAGGTTGTGTCTGCGTGTGATGTGTTATGGATGTGGTGTTAGTAGTCCATAGGAGCGCATAAGTCAGGTGAAGTGTGTTTCAGGGCTGTGGTAGTGGGAATTAAAGGCAAATGGAGATGTAATAATTTCAATACTCCTTTTATTCTGTTTATTGGAGATTAAGGGATTTATTCTTTATTCATTTGTGTATTTGTTATTATTTCTATAGAAAAACCACACATGACCTCATTGCCTGTAAAGAAGGAAATAAACCCCCTGAACTGTCCATCACCTGTCTCTTCATTTGAACCCTCTGAAGTCTAACTGGCCTTAAGTTGGTGTTCTGGCCGACACCCCGGTGTGAACTTAGTGATTAACCCTGAACCGACGCCAGATACAGTCCATTCCCCGTGTCTGTGATAGACTTGTTGGTGTTAAAGCTCTTCACAGGTAACCTTTCTGGTTTTGTGGGATTTGCGCTGGTGCTTTGACGAATAAAGCTGGGGTCGTTGCGTTTTCTTGCTTCATGACACACAAAGTTACAGAAGAAACTAAAGGGAGGGAAGCAACCATTGTCCCCCTCTTTGTACCACGACCCCGATGACACCCACTTCTCTTGGAGCCCATATGGAAGCTTGTTCGCGTAATTTGGTGTGATCTTTGGCTGCAATCCTTGGAAAACTGTCTAGTCTATGGAACAGTGACTGCTCGATTATCTCAGGGGCAGCATAGCAGTCGCGCAGCCTCTCCCATGCCTTGCGTAGAGCCAGATCGGCGTTGTTCACATGCACCGCACGCATGCGCCTCGTTTGTTCGCCAGATTCTTTTCCTAGCCATTTGGTCATAAGGTCTAGTTCTTGTGTTGCTGTAAGTTGGACTTCAGCCACTGCGTTACTGAATGAGGACTGCCATGCACGAAAATTCTCTGGCTTATCATCAAATTGGTATAGTCCTGACATAACGAGATCTCGTCGTGCCAAATACTGTGCTAGAGGGTCTGGGGGGTGAGGCGCGTTGGTTGGAAGCATATGCTGGGCTGTTTGTGACTGAGCACGTATGTACATGTGAGGGTTTTTCGTTTTGATGTCAGTCTTTGGCTCAGCTCTCAACAGTTCAGGCAGGATTGGTGCGGGTGGATGAGCCTCAACATCACTTTCAGGCTTGGGCTTGTTATTAGTGAGTTGTAATTCTGACATACTTGCAGGTGGATGCCATGTTCTGAAGCTGTATTGTGACTCAACATGGTCTGGAAATTTAATAGGTGAGACTGGTACTGGTGCGCCGGTAGAATGATTCTCATCATTCTGAGAGTGAACATATTCACTAGTACATTGCAGCCTAATCCTTTCTTCTGACTCAGATTTCACATTTGCCAATATGCCATTCATTTCTGCTACATCTTCCAACACTTGTGCTTCAGCAATGGCTGCATCTGCCTCACGATTTAATGTTAGCACCTCTAGCTCTGTCTCAATTCTAGCAGTTTCCAGCTGATTTTGAGCCTCTCTTGTTTTCCTTTCTGCTTCTCTAGCAGCCTTTTCCAGTTTTAATTTAGCCTCCTGGCTAGCATATGATGCTCTCACTTTAGCAGCTTCTGCTTTAGCTCTGGCCGCACTCGCAGATGATGCTGATGTTGCGTTGCTCCCGGTGTTTGACACCGCCGACTTGTTGCTTGCCATCTTCAACACTTTGCAACAGAACACTACAGTGAAAAGGCGGCACTTAATGTTCCAGAGTGTAGCAACTCTGGTTAAACACCAAGCTAAACCATCCGTCAATGAACACAGGAGTCCGAGTAGAATTATCCGTTTACTCTCTGAATCTTCAATTGACAAGCGGTGAAAACTGTAGTTAAAAGAAATACAAAATAGAAATTTATTATACTAATATGGCATTATGAAACAACTCAAAATATGACATATTTACATCTTTGTATGTACCCTTGAGCAGTAGTAATGACCATGGGAAGAATGCTCTTTTATCGTGTACAAAATGACCTTTCTAAATTACAAATAAAATATAAGTTTAACAATTACCGCTATTTATGCCTTTTAACATATTCATCATTAAATATATACACTTACGGCGTTGCCCGAACAATGTTTCCAAGCGGAAGACTGCGTATAAGTCTGCATAAACACTGTCAGTTTTCGGTCTCATAGCAACCGGGAAGAGAGAATAAACAAGGAAGTGATGTCACTAGCAGGTCGACCTTCAAAATAAAATCCTCTCCAATCGTTTTACTCTTTTTACCGCTGTTTATGACTTAAACACATATAAATGAATTCTTCTAAAAACAAACGATAAAGATAAACAACATAAATGCCTTAGAGGCAACACAATAATTGTAATAGTAATTTAATATATAGATAGATAGATAGATAGATAGATAGATAGACAACTTTATTGATCCTTTTGGGAGGTTCCCGCAGGGAAATTGACATCTCCATCGCATACAGCACTGTCAGACATACATGTACACGAACTCTAGTCCCAAATACCAAGACACCCAGAAAAGAATAATAATAGTAATAGAATAAGATAAAATAAATATTGTGACTGTACTGTACATACATGATTATTGCACAAAGGAAGAATACCAGATGCATAGTGTTATTGCACTTCAATATTGCACTCGTTATGGGTTAATTGAGAAAAAGTCATTTAGCCCCTTTCCTTTTTGTCCCCCCAACCCCGAGTGAGTGGTGGTTGTAAAGTTTGATGGCACGGGGGACAAAGGAGTTCTTGAGTCTATTTGTCCTGCACCTCGGGAGGAGCAGCCTCTCACTGAAGGTGCTTCTCTGGCTGCTGATGGTCATGTGCAGAGGGTGGCTGGCATTGTCCAGGATACATGTTAATTTTTTAAGAGTCCTGCTCTCTGCTACAGCAGCCAGAGGGTCCAGCCTTGTGCCAACCACAGAGCCAGCCCTCCTGATCAGCTTCTCCAACCTGGAGAGGTCTGTCCTTGAGGTGCTCCCACCCCAGCACACCACCACGTAGGACAGAACGCTGGCGACCACAGACTGGTAGAAGATCCCCAGGAGCTTCTTGCAGATGTTAAACGATCGTAACCTCCTCAAGAAGTACATCCTGCTCTGGGTCTTCTTGTACAGCTGCTCCGTGTTGCTTGTCCAGTCCAGCTTGCTGTCCAGCCACAGCCCAAGATATTTATAGGTCTGCACGACCTCCACCTCCTCTGTTCCTATCAGAACTGGTCTGGGGTTGGGTCTGTCCCTCCCAAATGTTTGTTTTCAATTAAATAAATAATGAGCTGTTGAACACTCATAAGAGTTATATTATGGATATACATAACATGTATAGTTTTCCTCCAGCTGATCCAGACAGTCGGAAGAGCTGGACTAAGATGGCAGCAATGACTTTTATTATTATGTTTAATGATCAGTTATTATGATATGCTCGTTCTTTCAGTTGAAGCCATTTGATTTTACTTGTTGTACAGAATGTATTTTGTGGGTATTGTGAAGCTATCTTCAAAACTGTGCTTTTTGAAGTCTGGGGATCCTAGTGAGGACACCGTCATGCTAATTGCTAACATTAGCAGCTAATGCTAGAATTAGGAGTTAAGGGCCTTCTGAAGAGACTTTGGGAAGTCAGTAAAGTAGGCTGTGACTGTATAAAAGGTGACCGGTTCCTGTGCTGTAGCGGCTGGAGCCATACTTGTTTACGTTACCTAAAAATTAATGGACACCGAAGTAACTCCTAGCGATTTGTGACGTCACGCTAGCCATTCCCATAGGCTCAATATCTTTTCCAGCAGGAGAGCATGTAGTCCACCATTGTTGATGTTGTTATGAGACGTCTCGCGAGGTGGAAGGCTGCTCGAGGGGTGTGGCGATGGTGGCGATGACATCATCGTTTGCCAAAATCTCTGTTTTAAAAAAAAAAAAAAAATTCCATCCTTTCAAAAAAGTGCTTTTTAGGGCTATGCATTTACAGGATTCGTGTGGACGATGGGCCAAAACGATGCAAAACATCTGCATTTTCACCAAAATGTGTTTCTAAGTGTCTGCTCTCTCTCAGAATGGCAGAGGACCCAACCAGTTATTTGCCTTGTCTTTAGCAAACCTATCGTGCATAACATTCAGAAATGACTCGTCTTCTGCAGAGTGCCAGTTTGTCATCGTCTGCTGTTTGTTTGAAGATGTGTTTGTTCAGTTCGTCTTTGGCTTGTGAGCTCTCAAAAAAGGGGTTGTCTTCTATGAACATTACCTTTGTGTAGATTCTGTTTTCACAGGGAGAAAGAAAACTGGGGCGACCGTTATCAAGTATGTTTGTCTTGTAGGAGTTCATTATAGGCCTGTGGGCTCCTGAAAGGCATACATCCCCAATAATTACCCACCCAAGATCAAGCTGTTGGGCATGAGGTGCATCATTTGGGCCATATACCTGTGGCGAACCTTGTGAACATGACTCACATCTCAGCCCAGGAGGATAAAAATGATTGCAGATGATTGATCAAGTGGTGGTATGTGTGTGGCTACATGACAAAGGTGAGGATGTGCAGCTGTAGCTTCCAGGGTAGGTATCTCACTCCTGTTATCTGGGATCTGATTACATTCACTAGTATTGGTAGTGGCATGGACACTTTTCTATTCAAACCCTCGATGCCAAAGTCATGTGCTCTGCGCCCTAGTCTGTTAACTGTGCCAGAGTATGTTTTCATTGTGTATGGGAGGGTATCACCATGTAGGCTAAACAGATCAAAAAAGGGGAAACGGGCCTAAAGTGGAGGCTCCAGAGATTTTTCTGTTGCAGGTGCTATGGGGTTGCTCATTCCGCGAATATATGTAAAAGTATACAAATAAGGTTGCAAACCCTGCTGACCCGGTTGCCTTCACCCATACTGGCATGGTTTTTTTTATTTGTGTGCGTGAAATTATAGTTTAACTATTTAACTCAAACCTGAATTGAATTTGATGCATATTTTTGTGTGATATGAACACATGGAAACAAATTATTATTCAACAATTTATTTTTAAAATAAAATGAAAATAAATCTTTCTTAAACAGAAATCTGTCCTGCTTATAACTTAAAATTGTATAAATTAATATAAAACAACAGAATGCAGAACATTCTCCTTGTAATAGTGAGTTGAGTGGGATTCCTGCTATCATTGGTCCCAGAGCAGGAGACGGCTTGGGAATAAGTTTACCGTAAATGTTCATATAAAGCGCCATGTTATTTATTCATTCCATTGACAATTAACACACTACTTTTGATTCTAACAGTAATACGGGACGAAGTGCGTCCCGTTTCAGCTCAATATGGGACGCATACTTTTCTTTCTAAATATGGCACGATTACGTTTTTTAAGGGATGGTTGCAACCCTAAACACAATTGGGATATACACTCACCGGCCACTTCATTAGGTACACCTGTCCAACTGCTCGTTAACACTTAATTTCTAATCAGCCAATCACATGGCGGCAACTCAGTGCATTTAGGCATGTAGACATGGTCAAGACAATCTCCTGCAGTTCAAACCGAGCATCAGTATGGGGAAGAAAAGTGATTTGAGTGACTTTGAACATGGCATGGTTGTTGGTGCCGGAAGGGCTGGTCTGAGTATTTCAGAAACTGCTGATCTACTGGGATGGCACAACCATCTCTAGGGTTTACAGAGAATGGTCCGAAAAAGAAAAAATATCCAGTGAGCGGCAGTTTTGTGGGCGGAAATGCCTTGTTGATGCCAGAGGTCAGAGGAGAATGGCCAGACTGGTTCGAGCTGATAGAAAGGCAACAGTGACTCAAATAACCACCCGTTACAACCAAGGTAGGCAGAAGAGCATCTCTGAACGCACAGTACGTCGAACTTTGAGGCAGATGGGCTACAGCAGCAGAAGACCACGCCGGGTGCCACTTCTTTCAGCTAAGAACAGGAAACTGAGGCTACAATTTGCACAAGCTCATCGAAATTGGACAATAGAAGATTGGAAAAACGTTGCCTGGTCTGATGAGTCTCGATTTCTGCTGCGACATTCGGATGGTAGGGTCAGAATTTGGCGTCAACAACATGAAAGCATGGATCCATCCTGCCTTGTATCAACGGTTCAGGCTGGTGGTGGTGGTGTAATGGTGTGGGGAATATTTTCTTGGCACTCTTTGGGCCCCTTGGTACCAATTGAGCATCGTATTGAGTATTGTTGCTGACCATGTCCATCCCTTTATGACCACATGTACCCAACTTCTGATGGCTCCTTTCAGCAGGATAATGCGCCATGTCATAAAGCTGGAATCATCTCAGACTGGTTTCTTGAACATGACAATGAGTTCACTGTACTCAAATGGCCTCCACAGTCACCAGATCTCAATCCAATAGAGCATCTTTGGGATGTGGTGGAACGGGAGATTCGCATCATGGATGTGCAGCCGACAAATCTGCGCCAACTGTGTGATGCCATCATGTCAATATGGACCAAACTCTCTGAGGAATGCTTCCAGCACCTTGTTGAATCCATGCCACGAAGAATTGAGGCAGTTCTGAAGGCAAAAGGGGGTCCAACCCGTTACCAGCATGGTGTACCTAATAAAGTGGCCGGTGAGTGTAGATACAACATACATAAGTCTGCCAATCTAAACCATCTCCAAATAATATTTCACACATTCCTGTCACAGTCGAGCCCTGAATACAACAAGTCTCTTACAGAAAAGATTAGTGCATTAAAGTGCAATTTGCCTGAATAAAAAATGAATCCATATTTAAACTATTTTAGGTATTAAATTATTTATTTATTATTTAAACTATTTTACCTTATATGATGCCAACAGTGCTCGCTGGTTAACTGACGTAGCAGTCACAAACCAGGATGATTGCTGGCAATATTCAGAGCGTTTTCTCTGAACAAACATACCGGTACGGTCTTTCCTCGTCCCCGACCGTAGTTACAGTAAAGCCAAACGCTACATGTTTCGACGTTTCGTCATATTTCCTTGTCTTGGGTTTTGAGTGACTTTCCGTTGTCTTATTATCTTCCTCTCTTACGGCCTGTCTTTTCATCCCTGTCAAATATTTTTCCATGTTCCTCAGTTTGTTTACATCTCTTACCACTCTTGATCTTCTGCGTGTTTCTTTGCAGTTTTATTATTAGTGCCGAGTGCCTATGTAAACAGTTTGTTTACATCTCTTACCGCAGGCTCTGTTAAAAACACCATAGAGCTAATAGTGCGCACAATGAGAGCGCCACTGCCACCTACGTTCTGGATGTGCAATTACACTTTAATCGAATACAACAAGCGCCCCCCCAGGCATTGCACGGCGCCCCACTATTTGAGAAGGACTGTCTTAAAGGAAGGGAACTACCATTTTTTACAAACTGGACCTTATTTCTGGCAGATCATTTATATATAACTTTGGTGTAATTTCTAGTCATTCTAAAGTTATTTAGATTTAGATTAGCAGGTGCCCCTGGTGACCATGGCAACGGCCCCTAACGAGCATGCAGGAGGAGAGGAGCACATTCACACAGACGCAGAGTGCCAAAAGATTATGAACACTGAACCGATCCTGATGAACAAACACATCGCAGGTGTGCACACAGAAGGCTGAGGGACACAGAGGGAGACGATATGCCAAAACATTATCACCCCCCCTGCCCTTCCCACTATAGCATTACAGACACAGATTGACAAAACATTAGGGACTCTCCTCAGTCTATTACAATGGGGAGGCATAACACCCCATGACCCCCCCCCCCACCTCCCTCCCTATCCCTCTCCCTCCCTTTCTCCCTCTCTCCTTCCCTCCCTCCTTCTCTCCCTCTCTCCCCCCCCTTCCTTCTCTCCCTCTCTCCCCCCCTCCTTCCTTCTCTCCCTCTCTCCTTCCCTCTCTCCCTCCCTCCCTCCCTCCCTATCTCCCTCCCTCCCTCCACTCTTCCTCTCTCTTACAATTACAATGAGGAGGCAGAACACCCCCCCCCCCCCCCCCCCCCACACACACACACCCTTCAGTTGTTGCTTTCACACACCCTTCAGTTGTTGCTTTCACACAGCTGCTAATCATAGCTCCTCTCATTGACTGAATGACAACTTCTCAGTCATGTTTGACGTTTTCCTTTACTTTAAATACAAATTATATCTGGCTGCTTTGCTGCAACTCTTGACAGAACATCCCTGACACGTTTCCTTCACCGTATTAGGTAAGTGAATTTCTAGAATTAACCATATGTTAAGTGTTTGTGCCCAACACAGCTAAACTGCTAACAGACGTTAACTGCAATGATTCAGCCGACGGCCAGCCTTCAACCATAGTTCATGTATGTTAGCGAGCTAGCAGCGGCTAACGCAGAGCTAGCGGCGGCTAACCGCTAGCTCCGAGCTAGCAGCGGCTAACGCTAACCGCTAGCTCCGAGCTAGCCGCGAGCTCACGCGGAGGCTAGCGGACTTAGCCACCGGCTAATCCGCCGCGACGCTAGAGGGAGTTAATCACAGTCAACAGACCAGCACTGTAGTTGAAACATAAAGTGGCAGTCTTACACGTTGTAATAGTATTGGCGGATAGTCGAGCGGCAAATAACGTGGGCTGCCACACGGTAGGCCTGGGTTCGACTCCCGGTTAGGGCAACATCTTTAATGAATGAGCCCTGCCTCAGGAACATGGGAGTACAGACAAATAATTCACATGCAATTTAATATATTTAATTTTTTTTAATGAAATAAATAATGAGCTGAACACTTAATTAGTTAGTTGTATTAATTATGTTTCATAACATTATTTGACACGTCTACTTGTCTCTGTTTTCCTGCAGCCGATCCAGACAGACTGCAGTGACGTCCAACATGAGACAAAGAGCTGTAGTAAAGGGACAATTTGAAGGTCTTCACTTCATGACTGTTTCCTTCTTACAGCCTCAATGTGTTAAGTATTGAATTTGTTAAGTATTATAGAATGTTTTTCAAAATGTAAGACTGTGCCGTAAACTGTTGCTCAGATAGAAGCAATGACTTTTATTATTAAAATGATTATGATTAACAATCAGTTATTGTGATTTCCTCGTTCTTTCAGTAGAAGCCATTTGATTTGACTTGTTGTACAGAATGTATTTTGTGGGTATTGTGAAGCTGATGCTGGCTTTCAGGTGGAGCTGGGAGCGGTCTGCTGCATGTACCTGCCCTTGTGGGCTCGGTGGCTAACGGGAGCTATTCACATAACATAAGCACGCACACATCATGACGCACACATCACCGGCACAGTCAAAATTTCCGCACGAATTTTCTAGTTAGTGCCGAGTGCCTATGTCAAGAGGCCCCTCCTCCCTATGGGAGGAGGGGCCTCGTGCCATAGTCACGAGGCCACTCTTGATCTTCTGCGTGTTTCTTTGCAGTTTTATTATTAGTGCCGAGTGCCTATGTCAAGACGCCCCTCCTCCCATAGGGAGGAGGGGCCTCGTGCCATAGGCACGAGGCAACTCTTGATCTTCTGCGTGTTTCTTTGCAGTTTTTTTACTTAATATTATTCATTTTCCGCCCTTTTTCGGCAATTAATGCGGCCCGAACCGGCCAGAGGACCCCAACACATGATATATCGAAACGTGTGTTTTGATCCCGAATCCTATGCTATTACTTGGATAAGCGATTGACGAGTTTTTCGCGAATTTATTCGAGAAAAAAGGCGAAAAATTTCCCATTCAAATGAATGGGAGACCCCAAAAATCAACAGGCATTTTCAACAATCAACTGCTCTGGCATACTTTCACCCAGAGACTTATTTTAAACTTTAAAACGTAGACACTCTTGTCTTCTCTTCAGAGATTCCCTTCACTTATCGACACCTTTTACCGTTTTTAAACCATTAAGCCTCAAAGAAGTGTAGGTTTTTACTCAAATTTCGGGGTTTATAATGGGTGTGTATTGCGCGGAATGTTCGCGCTAGAGGGACAGCTAGACTGAGAAGAGAGAAGAAAATTAGGCAAAAAATAAAACAGAAACTGCTCCCGTGGCCACAAATTTCACACCACAGACATAATGTATACATAGAAACGTAGGAAAATTTGTCTTCTCACTCACAATTTGTCTGCTAAAGCTGTAAGTCTTATAGTTTTGGCGTGAGACGCAAAGCTGCGCCAGCAAACCCCTTCCTCGCTCCATAGACTGCAATGTTAAATTTGTGGAGCAAAGCAGAAGCAATCCTTTGTTTTAAATCGCTTTAAATAGCTCACATTTCTACATTTTACCCACAAACTGCATATCTAGACGTTCAGGAAAGCCTCAAGATGCCCAAAGTGAAGTCGGTTCAACGATTGGACACACGGTTTGGCCACAAGGCCTTCCTGTTCGAGGCCGTGGTTTCAGCATTTTCGCCCACTCTAGTCCTTTTCTAACTGACATTCAAACTGGTAACCGTGGCAACCAGGGGCTCCACAGAAAGAGGCGGGAAAACATAAGCAACTGGTCTGTAGGGCGGCCATTTTGGGGCAATGTTAATGGAAACAGCCCACTCGGGAAACTTCTAATGAAGTAACTGGTCTGTGGGGCGGCCATTTTGGCTTTTGGCACCCAAGTTGAACAATGACAGGTGTCTGTCTGTCATTGGCTAGCGCGTCATGCTAATTGCTAGCATTAGCGGCTAATGCTAATTTTTAGTAGCTAGAAATTGGTGGTAGCATTAGTGGCAGCATTAGCATGTTAGCGAATAGCATTTTAGGAATTAGCATGTTAGCATTAGCATGTTAGCATTAGCATGTTAGCAATTATCATCTATTTAATTTTTAGTGTCTAAAAAGACATGCTAACACTAAACCAATGCTACAATTAGTGGCTAGCGCGTCATGCTAATTGCTAACATTAGCGGCTAATGCAAATTTTTAGTGGCTAGAAATTGGTGGTTGCATTAGTGGCAGCATTAGCATGTTGGCGAATAGCATATAAGCAATTAGCATGTTAGCATTAGCATGCTAACAATTAGCATGTATTTCATTTTTAGTGTCTAAAGAGACATGCTAACACTAAACTAATGCTAAAGTTAGTGGCTAGCGCGTCATGCTAATTGCTAACATTAGCAGCTAATGGCAACAGCCCACTCGGCACTTCAAAAATTTCCGCGGGAATTTTCTAGTTATTATTAGTGGGGCTGTGCAAGCACAGCCCACTACTGACCCCCATATAGCAAAGCTATAGGGGTCAGTAGTGGGCTATTGTTATTGCTCGCGTCTATTTTTATTATTATTCCCACGGATTTTTGGTCGCTATCTCCTCCCGCACAGTTCATCGCACATACACGAAAAATACATCAGAACGTGCGTATCGATCGAGTCGCGAATATTGATTTCGGGGGTTTATAATGGGTGTGTATTGCGCGGAATGTTCGCGCTAGAGTGAGAGGCCCAACAATTAGAGGGCGGGCTGCTCTGAAAAAATGTTCAAAATATTTTTTTAAAACTGTGATTGCTTCCACAAATTTCACTCTACACACAAAATTTTCTCCAAAGTAGTAGTCATACTTGTCCTGATGCCTACAATGTGTCTACCTAACCGATAGGATTCACAGTTTTTGAATGAGAAGCCTAGAAGTGAGGAGTGGACAGCCTAACTGCTCCATAGGACCCAATGTTAATTCAGCAAAGTTTTTCGTCACAAAAATTTAACGGACGGTAGTTTTCAACTCGCTAGAATGTCCACTTTTTTTACACTAGGAAGAATAAAAAATACATGTCTGTGTTCATGGAAGCCTTGTGGTAGTCACTGTGAAAAAGGTTTGTGAGTAACTGGTTTACGTTTTTAGTAAATGGCAGTGGTTCGAGGGAGTGGTTCTGTGCTTCTCGGCTAATCAAAGCACCTGCGCAGCAGCAGTTAAGGAGGGGGAGGGGCTGTTTCCCGCTCTGTCTCACTGACGTCACACACGCACACACACAGACGGAGCGAGGCTTGGGGAAAAAAAAAAAAAAGAAAAAAAAAAGGACGGAGCGAGGCTTGTGGCGCATATGCTAACATATGCTAACTTCGACGGAAGTTAGCATATGTTAGTTAGCATACGTTAACATATGCCAACATGCTAACATATTAGATGTCCCTGCACTGCTCTCGGTCTCTCTCTGAAAAAAATAAAATAAAAATAAAACCTCCGCTCTGTCGCTCTGATCACTGAGGGGCGGGGCTGCTCTTCACACACAGCGAGAGAGAGAGAGAGAAAAGAGAAACGCAGCGTGTGCAGCGGCAGCAAAGAGGAGTTAAGTGATCTGTGGAGAAGACAAGTCGACTGGACGACAACACGTGTCAGTGTAAGTGAAATAAAACCTTCACAAGTTGAAAGTCAACAAACATAACCTCCTTCGCAGAGGCAATAAGTACCACTAGTTCAACAAGCATAAACGTGCATCATCCCACACAGCAAAAGGACTGCGCAGCGGACCTGCCGCGGATGTATGTCGGCTTCCGGAACGGACCCGCGAAACGGACCCGTATCGGGGTCCAGATGCACTCAGGAACTCCGCCGTGGCTCCGCGCTGCTCCGCATCCGCGATTAAAGCCTCACCTCCGCGGCGGGTCCGTTTGGGACCCGCAAATTGATACATACTCATAAAGGCTCATCCGGCCCGGGTCCGTTTTGGACCCGTTTATCTCATTTTCAAAATCCCTTCTGTTCATGTTGTAGGATAAACTAAACTATAGGACAAAAAAACGAGGCTATCACTGGGCTTAGCCTGGCTACTACAGCAATTGTGTAATCTTAAATCTGCATTGCCTTGTATTTTTAACCTAACAATATTGTCAACAGAAAGTGTTCAAGTCATGCATTTACTATACAAAAGTGATAGCTCAATGGAAATATAAAATTGACATTAACATTTATGAAATGTTATAGGTTATAGTCTATGTTTTTGTTAGGTTACTACATTCATTATGTGGTCAAAACCTAATTTAGTGCTTTATACAGGCGCCAGGTCGGTGCAGACATAAAATATGCCATCTATTAGGCTACAACTTCAGTGAAATGCTGCGTTATACACAGCTAAAATATCAGAAAATGAATAACTGGTGAACGACAAGAAGTTCATTAAAAAATATGTTTTAATTATTATTCCTCTCAGCCTAGGCCACTCCGTTTTTTTGGAAGGAGGCGGGACGTCTCCTAGTCACCCGATCTGCCGCAGGTTGAACCACCTGATGGCATGCTTTGTGACCTCCTCATCCGTGGCTGAACATGTAAATGAGTTTTTCCTCAGGGCACCTGTAATCAAACAAACAGATATGACATTGTAATGTTATAGTGACTCGAAGCTGAGTGCTCAAAACCGCTTGAATTATCGGTCTAGCTGCTATGTTAACCGTTGATGTGCCGAGTGAATGGACCTAGTTGCTAACATTAGCTATCACAGCAGATAAAGACTGTAATGTTGACCCCACTTCACTGGCTGAAATACTAGTGCCAATTTATCAGCTTGATCTATAGTTTGCATCGCAAACGTGAACTCATATAGGCATTAGCAACTTGCAAAATGATGCAAATGCGCCTAGCAGCATGCTAGCTAAGGTTAGCAGCTACGCCTTTAGCAGGCTACATAAATCAGCGACACATTAAAACAGGCCAGATCAAACAACGTGTTTTTTAATCACACTACCATAACATATTCTACCGAAATTGCTATCCCATTTTAAATCAAATAGGCTACAGACTCGCATGATTATCACATCTCAGCTAACGTTAATAGCTGCACAAAATGACAGTCACTCATTCATTCATTCATTTAAACAAATTATTAATACATAATGGTAAAAAAAACAAAGGCCAATGTGGATGTAAAAGGTCAATAAATCAATATACTTACTCAAGAGGGCGCAGGCAGCAACCGTGTCCATAAAAGAAAATCTGATCTGTCTCTTCCGTTGCGTTGCGTACTGTTTAAATTCAAACGTTACGTTAATGGCGCGTCCGCGGATCCGATACGGGTCCGCTCAGGAACAGCTGTACGACAGTAGAATTTTGCGCGCCGCCTGGAGGCGGAGCGGATCCTCTGGGCGTAGCCAAAACAAATGTGACAGTCACGCGGGTTTGGCGACTTGAACACGGATCCACCTAGGAGTCCCCTGCTGTGTGCGATATTGCAGCATAAACAGCTACATCTCCACCGGCTTGATTTAGCCTACATGAGCTTTTATATATTTGGATATTTATTTAATCAGTCCAACTGCGAGGATAAGATTAGGTGAAAAATTGTAGCATGTTAGCATCGTAGTGTTGTATCATGTCATCTTAGCGCAAACTGCTGCTGACACAGCCCCACTCTCGCGATTTCCCGCAGGGGAATTGTCTAGTTATTATTATTATTATCAGCAGCAGCAGCATTCTAATTACCTTACAAAGACTGGAGTTTTTTTCTTATTTTTCTTCCTGGTAGTCAGGAGGTTAGCTTGCTTTATTTATTTTTTAAACTGCACCTATTACATTTTTGCTATGGCTATGAACAGAAGAAGGGGTTAAAAAGTCTGACGTGGCAAATTACAACATGCAAGGTTTGAAAAATTACAACATGCAAGGTTTGAAAATCGTGCATAAAAAGGACAGTAACACCACTAATTTGTTCCACCACCTCAAACACAACCACAAACCAGAATATGGCGAAAGACAGAAAATGTGTGAGGATGCAGAAGCAGCGTCGAGTATCTGTACTTTACTTGAGTAAAGTACAGATACTCAAAAACTGTACTTAAGTACAGTACTCAAGTACATTTACTTTCCACCACTGCAGAACTGAATATGTTGGATTAAGTAGCCACAATTAGCTTCAACTTTCAGTGGGTAAGCAGTCACAGAGTACAACCTGAACTTTGACAAGAGTTTATAACAAATAAACAGATGCAGGTACTGTTAGACTAGACGTTTCGATGCAATAGTAGATACCTTAAAAAAAGGTCTTAAGTACTGATGAATACTAACAAAACATATTTACAAAAAACGACAAAAAAAAATTCAAAGACCATATAAAAACTTCAGTTAGGTCCTATGTAGTGTCTCACAACATTGGAGCGGCAGTGTTATTCTTCAACTTAAAGTAGTGCATTTGTTTGCAACAGCAGGTAGCACAATCACGTTACACTTATTTGGTGTGAACAATCTAAGTCAGAACCAGGTTTTTCAGTGTTTGTAGTTTGGGTTTCAGAGACTTGCCTCCTAATGAAACAAACACCTTCTGAATAAATTCAAAGATGTTCTGCATGGCCTTTGGATAATCCAAATTCAGAGCATAGATCAAATGAAATAGGAGACATACAGCTTTTGGCAGATCTGGCAAACCATCGACGACAAGCCATCCCTCCACAATGATGACTTTTTCACCTTCCAAGCTTGTTTTGGTTTGGAGTCAGGCCTGGTTTGTAATTGGAGTCACCATGAATGTGCTTTGGCATCCAACTTTGTTTTACCGGTGATTCAAGGGTGTTGCAGTGTTAAAATTTTTAGAAAAAAGAAAACAATTACCTTGGTTGTCTTGTTCGTGCTCAAAAATATTGTTTCCTTCTCATCGACAGTGCAAGCTGTGCATGGGCTGTGTGAGTCATGTTGGGCCTGGATATTAAGGCACTCAATATCTGGGTTTGGCTATCAAGAATAATGAATAATTATCAAAAATAATTATTTATTATTAAATAATCGGATCTGAATTACAAGATCACCTCGGGGCACCACCCTTCTAAGAAGGGAAAAGAGAGCCAATCAATCAAATTAGTCTCATAAATTATACTAAATTGTCAATTTGGATTTGTGATTAATAATTAACTTAATAACTATAACCAAAAATGACCATGTTAACAACTAGTTGAAGGAATTTGGAGTTCTTGGCAGCGGAGAGGTTGGCAGTATTCATTCTTGTGCAACATTAAACAGACAACTGGGATGTTTAAAAGACATTTATTAACAAGAATCAAAATAAACATTCAATCTAAACAGAATACTTTCTACATGTGTGTGTGTATGTACTGGCTGCCAGTTGTGGGCGTTCCAAGATGGCTGCCAGTTGTGGGCGTGTCAAGATGGTCGCCGGTTAAGATGGCTGCTGAGCCTTGAGGTCTTGAACACAAAGGAAACAATGGCTGCTCAGACCATGTGCTGGTCAGTAGATGTGTGGAATGTGATAAGGGTTTTATGAGGTACCAGGTTAGGAAAAGAGTGGTTAGTTAGCATGCAAGAGACCCTGAGTCTATGTGTTGCATAATCTAAACTCAAACATCAATTCACTATACTAAACAACTCAATAAAAACAAATATCACATCAAATCAAAGTTCTATGCTTAGCTTAGCTTAGCTTAACTAAGCCTAGGCTAGGCTAGTGACTGTTGCGAATAGTGCAGCTGACAACTAGGGAAAGACCTAGTGACAGCATGGAAAGACAGCTGACAGGAGGGAACAGTCACCACCGGGGCTACAGTGGGTTAGCAGCTCATTGTGGCAGTAGCCCAGGCTTTAAATAAGCCATGGGCTACACCCAAACTTGCTACAAATATGATAAATGAGAAAATACCCCTAGAGTCAGCGAGAGCAGGGGCGGAAGATGACTCGGTTTGGACTGACACGGCCTTTGACCCAGGATTGAATTTGACACTGAGTAGGCAAGGCACGTCACTGGAAGCTACTAGTTCAGATGGAGATGGAAAGAAGCAGCAGGTTTGTGTGTGTGGCTGGCA
Source organism: Planiliza haematocheilus (assembly GCA_005024645.1). Lineage (NCBI taxonomy): Eukaryota > Metazoa > Chordata > Actinopteri > Mugiliformes > Mugilidae > Planiliza > Planiliza haematocheilus. The sequence continues at coordinate 701,559 of SRSE01000582.1, read as the reverse complement.
GAAGGTAACAACGATGAAGGGCCTCAGAATCCATCAAGGGAGGAAAAAGTGCTTGGCAGAGGGAACACAGGGACCCCGCATTGATAGCTACTTCTTAAGAAGTGCATTAAGTCAGTCGGTTGAAGTCCAGCGACAGGAGCTAACCCACAGTTCGCAGGACATCAGCACCCCTAATGTTGAGGCAGGTGCAAGCACTGAGGCAGGCAGAGAGGTTAACCAGCCAAAAAGGGAGAAAATTAGCAGTCAGAAAGGAAGGATTAAATGGCCAGGGGCAGCAGATCTTAGGCAATGGGAAGTTATCAATAGTGATTTGGTTTGTGTACTAGGTAGGCTGGTTAGGTCGAGGCGTCAGCAAGAAATCGATAGACTCATACAGGAACTCTACCAAAAGAGAAGCTAGAGGAGTACTTGGAGGAGGTGCATAAAGATACGGACAGGTTTAGAAAGTTGGCTCTACCCGCTGATATTCCACCGATTGGTGAAATTGTTAGCCAGTGTGATGACAACCCACCAAGGGGGAAAGAGGTTCAGGAGGTGGTAAGACACGCAAGAGCCTCTTCAGCCCCGGGACCTAATGGGGTTCCCTACCGGCTGTACAAGAATGCACCAGATGTGTTGAGGTTCTTGTGGAAATTAATGAAGGTAGTGTGGAAGAAACAGGTTATTCCCAAGGCATGGCGCAGGGCAGGGGGGATTTTTATTCCCAAAGAGAGGGACTCGTTGGAAATAAGCCAGTTTAGACCAATTAGTCTACTGAATGTTGAGGGGAAGATCTTCTTCAGTGTTGTGGCACAGAGGCTGTCTAGTTACTTAGTGAAAAACGGGCTAGTTGATACGTCGGTGCAAAAGGCTGGGATCCCCGGCTTCTCTGGGTGCTTAGAGCACACCAGCATGATTTGGCACCAAATTCAGTCAGCAAAGCAAGAGAAGAGAGACCTGCATGTTGTATTCTTAGACCTGGGTAATGCTTTTGGGTCAGTGCCACATAGTTTGTTATGGGAAGCTGTTACGCACGGCTGCTCCTCCCGTCTCCTCCTGGTGACTCCTCCCCTGGCCTGCCGAGCATCTGAATCTTATATGTGCTCAGGTATGGGGAGGAGACTATTTAATGAGGGGACGGAGGCGGCTCGCTCTCTCTCACTCTCTCTGGCTCGGCTCCCACATTCACCGGCTGACACTCACCCTCGCTGGCGGGTTCAGTACCATTCATGTTGTTTTGTCCTTTTTAACAGGGGGGATTATTTCTTTATTATTTTAGTTTGGATTGTAGGTGACCGGCGGTCCTGTTTTCGGTTTTGGTTTAGGTAGTTTGGGTTTTATATTAAGTTAGTTGGGATGAGGTCGGGGTCCTACGGCCCTATGTGGGCTGGCCCCTATCCGATTCCCTCTTTTGTTCTTTTTGGCCGGCACCTACAGTCCTTTTTGGTTCTTTACGTTTTTTCCCCTGCTTGTTTATTTTTGTATTCCAAATAAAACATTTTGGCAGACCTATTTCCTTGTCGGCGTCCCTTCGTATGTGTTACATGTCTTGTGAGCCGTTGAGACCGTAACAGAAGCATTTGACTTCTTTAGAGTTCCAGATAGTATTAAAAACTTAGTCAAAGCATACTTCTTAGACATTCAGCTCTGCTTTACCACAGCAGAGTACACTACAGCATGGCAGCAGCTGGAGGTAGGCATTATGGCAGGGTGTACAATCTCTCCGCTAGCCTTTACAATGGCAATGGAGGTCATTATTAGGGCTTCCAAATGGGTGGTAGGTGGAGAAAGACTGCAGGGAGGGCTTCGCCTCCCCCCAATTAGGGCCTACATGGATGACATGACGACAACAACGTCAACCGCTCCTTGTGCTAGAAGGTTGCTGGATAAGCTAAATAGCAATCTGCAGTGGGCTAGGATGAAAGTGAAGCCTATTAAATCTAGGAGTATTTCCATTGTTAAAGGAAAAGTGGTAGATAAGAAGTTTGTTATAAATGATGAGGTAATTCCCACAGTGCTGGAGAAGCCAGTGAAGAGTTTGGGAAGATGGTACGATGCAAGCCTTAGTGATAAGGTGCAGTTTGAAGGGTTGAGGCATGAAATTATTCAAGGCATTTCAAGCATAGACAGGTCAGGGCTACCAGGCAAGTTAAAATTGTGGTGATGGCAATTTGGTTTACTGCCCCGGCTAATGTGGCCGCTGACGGTGTACGAGGTTGCCCTTTCAAAGGTAGAAAAGCTAGAAAGAATGAGTAATTCATTTATTAGAAAGTGGCTTGGTGTCCCACGCTGCTTAAGTAGCACAGCGTTGTACGGGAAAGGCATACTGGAGCTCCCAGTTACCTGCCTAACAGAGGAGTTTAAGTGCACTAAAGTTAGACTGGAAATGACTCTTACTCAGTCAAAGGATCCAGTGGTTAGGAGCGTAGCGCCTACTATTAAGACAGGGAGGAAGTGGAAGGCAAAAGAGGCAGTGCAGCAAACACAGGCAGCTCTTAAGCATAGAGATATCATAGGCCATGTACAGCAAGGGCGTGGAGGCCTAGGATTGTGTGCAGGGAAACCTCTGTGGAGCAAGGCATCAGCAGTAGAAAGGAGAAAGATGATAGTGGAAGAGGTACAGAGGCAAGAAGAAACGGTTAGATGCTCGAAGGCAGTGTCGCAGGCTAAGCAGGGTCAATGGGGGAACTGGGAGAGTGTGGAGAAAAGGAAGGTTAAGTGGAGAGAGCTTTGGAGCATGGAGGCTAGCAAGATTAGATTTATGTTAGGGGCTACTTATGATGTGCTGCCAACTCCCCAGAACCTGAACCAGTGGGTAGGTGAGGATGCTGCCTGTCCACTGTGCACTTGTGTCTGCACACTTAGTCATATTCTGACAGGCTGTAAGATTAGTCTCTCCCAAGGACGTTATACCTGGCGTCACAATCAGGTAATGAAATGTTTAGCAGCTGCAATAGAGGAAAAACGGGTGAATGTAAATTCCACGCCCATTAACAGAGAGAATAGATGTATTAAGTTTGTACGGGAGGGAGAAAAGGCGAGAGGAGCAGGCTTCAGGCATAACACGGGACGGCTAAGGGTAGGAGGAGCCTGGGAGATGAGGGCGGACTTAAATAGCCAACTGGTTGTCCCAGGTGAGATAGCTAGCACTCGACTACGGCCAGACCTGCTGTTGTGGTCTGAGCCAGAGAAAGTAGTGTATTTCATAGAGTTGACTGTCCCGTGGGAAGATAGAATTGAGGAGGCTAACGAGAGAAAAAGAGCTAAGTATGCAGAGTTAGCAGCAGATGCAGAGCAAAATGGATGGAAGGCTTATGTCCGCCTGGTAGAAGTGGGCTGCCGTGGATTTGTGGCAAAGTCGGTCATTGCTCTGCTGAGTGAGCTGGGCATACGAGGAAGAAGCCAGAGGACTACGGTTAGCAATATGTCCCGGGCAGCAGAGAGAGCCAGTGACTGGTTATGGGTGCGCAGGAAGCATGCTAGCTGGGGAGCTAACTAACTATTGGGGAAGACGTAGTCCATGAATGACATCTGGGAAGGAGGTCTTCCTGGGGTAGGAGGGTAGTTGGATTATGGCTCTGCATTCTTTTCCTTTTTCACATCTCCCCTCCCCTACCCCTCGTTGCCTTCGGGCTTAGGAGGGTGGGGAGGTTACAGGATACGCCTATTCCGGCGGGGATCTAGGTAGAAGTGTAACTAACACTCCCCATTTCTCATTCCTGTGTTTCTTGTTTCTTTTTTTTTTCCTCGTTGACTCTGTTTCTCTTCTCCTTCCTCTTTGCTGTTGGGCATTCTGTGTCTTTGTTTTTTCTTCTTAAAATTGGGGGATAGATGGAGATATAGGATGGTGACTTGACCGAGTGGTTTCACTCATGGTTCTGAGTTCTTGCAAGGTATGATGGGAAATTTCCTTTACATGCAAGTATAGGTGGTATTTTAGATTTGTTTAATACGATTTGTCCGGCTAGTGAGTATAAATATGGGACGTGGGGCATGGGACAGAGAATAGAGAGCGGCGAGTTAGCCTCGATAGCCGAGTAACTAGCTAGCTGGCTAACAAGCCGCGCTATGTTTTGACAGAGAGTTGCTGCAGTTGTTTTCGGTGCATGAGGGTAGTGGGAGCGAAGGGAGGCGGTCCGCATGCGGAGAGTTAGCAGAAGCAGGGTCTCTTGTGTATAGCGTGTGTGTGTATTGTGATTTGTGTCTCAGGTACTAGGTCTGGGAGAGTAGGTGCGGGGGTGCCGGCCGACGGCCTGTACAGGTCCGGTAAACGGTGCTTTTGCTCTGCTTCTTCCTGGCTGGTGTGCCAGGGATTAGTTGGTGAAGTTTGTGGTTGTGTGGTGCGGGAGTTGTGTAGTGTATGGCTGTTGATTCGGAGGAGAACGGAGGAAGTAGGCAGGGTTGGGAAAAGGTGGAGAGAGGGAAACGTGGTCGCTCTGCGGAGAAGGAAGGAGATAGGGTGGTGAAAATGGTGAGGGTTGAAGAGGACTTTCGGGTTATTTTCAAGTTGAAAGACCAGGTGGGAGGAGGGTTTAGAGCTATGAATCCTCTTAAAGTTGCTGAGTCTCTAAGGTGTGTAGGGGAAGGGCTAGATGCTCGGATCTTGCCTAATGGTGCAATGCTTCTGTTGTGTAGGAATATGGATCAAGTAGGGAAAGCAATGAAAGTTGGGAAAATATTAGGGAAAAGAGTGGAGGTGATTATTCCTGAGAAGAAAAGTGAGTTGAAAGGAGTCATTTATGGAGTGTGTGCTGACATTTCAGACGAAGAAATTAAGAAAAACATTAGAGGGGGGAAAGCAACAGATGTGAAGCGGTTTAAGGCCAAGGAAGGTGGAAACATAAATACCCCTGTGCTGATAAGTTTTGATGTGTTCTTCCAGCTCGTGTCTTCTTAGGGTGTTTGTCTTTCCAAGTCAGGCCCTATCAAAGACCTCCTTTGCTGTGTTTCAAGTGCCAGAGATTTGGCCATATGGCGGCTTCCTGTAGGGGGAACAGGCATTGTGCTAAATGTGGAAAAGATCATGACATCCTGAAATGTGGCCAATTGGCTTCTAAATGTTGCAATTGTGGAGGAAATCATATGGCTTCATTCAAAGAGTGTGGACACTTTCTAAAAGCGAGGCAAGTTCAGGAGGTCAGAGATCAACATAAAATCTCTTATGCAGAAGCATTAAAGAAAGTGGAAGGGTCAAGGGCCCCAGACCCGGTTGTGAGAATGCCTGTAAGTGGGCCGACAGTGTCTAGGCAGCAACCTTCTCAGGTTCTTTCTAGACAAGAAGTTGTAATCAATAAGGAGGCCCTTCTGGCATTTATGGTTGATGTGATCTATGGTGCTCGGGAAAAGAAATCGAGGTCAGATGTGATTAAGTTTGTGTCTGAAGCTGCGATGAGATTTCTGGGAGTAAAAGACTATTCCCCTCAGTCACTGCATGAGTATATGAGGGTAAATCAGGAGCAAGCAGTGCAGGAGTCTAGCAGCCAGTCTGGGAGGGAGGAGGGGGAAGGGGAAGACATGGATGATGGTGCCCTGTTCGAAGATATAGATGATGTTTAATCTTTTCATGGTGTTTTGCATCCTTCAGTGGAATGCAAGAAGTCTTATAGCTAACGGACAGGAGTTTAAGAGGCTAATCAGAGATTTTGAGGTTAAGCCTGATTTTTTGTGTGTTCAGGAGACGTGGTTAATACCACATCTTGATTTTGTAGTTCCAGGATACATTTGCCTGCGCAAAGATAGGGCTGATCAATCAGGGGGTGGATGTGCAACTTTTGTCAAATCAGGGATCCAATATAAAGTTTGCGAGTATGAGGTATCTCTTGAATGTCTAATAGTCGAAGTGTGGAGTCATCAGGGCAAATTAAGTTTAGTGAATTTCTATAATCCTTGTAAACCTTTAGTCTTGACTGAACTTGAAGAGTTATTAAATAAGGTTTCTTCCCCTGTCATTTGGGTAGGTGATTTTAATGCCCATAATCCTTTGTGGGGAAGTCAGGTAAGGGATGGGAATGGAGTTGTGGTTGAAGAATTGTTAGATAACTGCGGGTTAGTAGTTATGAATGACTATAGTCCTACTCGATTTGACATTCATACTCTGAAAATGTCCCATCTTGATTTAACTCTTGCTTCTCCAGCCCTGGCACGAGTAGGGGAGTGGGATGTACTAAGGAAACACTCAATGGGAAGTGACCATTTTCCTGTCTTAAGTGAGTTTGGAAGGTCATTAATAGTGGTTCAGGGGGATTCAGGTAAAAGGTTTGATTTTTCTCGGGCTGAATGGGGTAAGTTTGGGGTAGAAATTGGGAAAAGTTTAGGAGAAATTAATAGTGAAGGTTCTGTTGATGAGTTTAATGATTCCTTAAGTAAAATGATTTTTGATGTGGCTTTAAGGACAATTCCGTGCAAGGGGGTCCCAAGGGATTGAGTAATTGTTCCGTGGTGGAATAGTGAGTGTGATAGGGCAGTGAAAGAGAGAAAGCAAGCTTTTAAGCTTCTGCGCAGTAACCCTACACAGAGAAACAGTATACATTTCAAACGAAGGAGGGCAAAGGTAAGGAAAATAATAAAAGATGCTAAAAGAAAGTGTTGGAGGGATTTCTGTGGGACCTTGGGGCCTGACACTCCTGTTGGGCAGGTCTGGTCAAGGATTCATAAAATGTCGGGGAAAATGGTGAGGTCACTAATGCCAGCCCTGTCTGATGGAAGCAGTGAAGCAGTCAATAATAAGGAAAAAGCGAACATGTGTGTCAAAGTTTTTCAAGAGGTACATAACTCCAAGTCGTTAGGGGATTATGGTTTGTTGAGGAGGGAAGAAATTTTGAGAACTGAAGGGTGGAAGTTGAATGTTGTATCTTCGGAAAATGAATTTTATAATGTATTCTTCTCTGTGAAGGAGCTTAGGCAAGCAGTTCAAGCAGGAGCTAAGACCACTCCTGGACAAGATGGTATCAGTTATGAATTGCTTAAACATTTAGATGATGTAGCTTTGGAGGAAGTTCTGGCTTTGTGTAATTATGTATGGGAGGCAGGTGTTCTACCTAAGGTGTGGAAGCATGCTGTTGTGGTTCCTGTTCTGAAACCAGGGAAAGATCCCTCTTGTCCGTCGTCATATCGGCCTATAGCTTTAACAGCTGTTTTATGTAAAGTAATGGAAAGAATGGTGACTAATAGGTTGGTTTATCTCCTAGAGACTAAAGGGTTTTTTGTGAATTATCAGAATGGATTTAGAATTGGAAGAAATACAATGGACTCCAATGCTGTGTTAGATCAAGATGTTAAAAAGGCCGTAATTAATAAAGAGGGGGTAATTGCTGTGTTTTTAGACATTGAAAAAGCATATGATTCTATGTGGAAGGACGGGTTACTAATTAAGCTTCATGATGCAGGTGTTAAAGGTAGGATGTTCTATTGGATTAAGGATTTCCTTAATAATAGAACTATTCAAGTTAAAATTGGGGGAGATCTTTCTGAGACTGTTAACATTGTAAATGGAACTCCTCAAGGTTCAGTTATTAGTCCTGTCCTCTTCAGTATAATGATAAACTAGAAAATTCCCGCGGAAATTTTTGAAGTGCCGAGTGGGCTGTTGCCATTAGCTGCTAATGTTAGCAATTAGCATGTCGTGCTAGCCACTAATTTTAGCATTGGTTTATTGTTAGCATGTCTCTTTAGACACTAAAAATTGAATACATGCTAATTGTTAGCATGCTAATGCTAACATGCTAATTGCTAATATGCTATTCGCTAACATGCTAATGCTGCCACTAATGCAACCACCAATTTCTAGCCACTAAAAATTAGCATTAGCCGCTAATGTTAGCAATTAGCATGACGCGCTAGCCACTAATTTTAGCATTAGTTTAGTGTTAGCATGTATTTTAAGCGACTAAAAATTAAGTAGATGCTAATTGCTAACATGCTAATTGCTAATATGCTATTCGCTAACATGCTAATGCTGCCACTAATGCTACCACCAATTTCTAGCTACTAAAAATTAGCATTAGCCGCTAATGTTAGCAATTAGCATGACGCGCTAGCCACTAATTTTAGCATTAGTTTAGTGTTAGCATGTATTTTAAGCCACTAAAAATTAAGTAGATGCTAATTGCTAACATGCTAATGCTAACATGCTAATTGCTAATATGCTATTCGCTAACATGCTAATGCTGCCACTAATGCTACCACCAATTTCTAGCTACTAAAAATTAGCATTAGCCGCTAATGTTAGCAATTAGCATGACGCGCTAGCCAATGACAGACAGACACCTGTCATTGTTCAACTTGGGTGCCAAAAGCCAAAATGGCCGCCCCACGGACCAGTTACTTCAGGTAGAAGTTTCCCGAGTGGGCTGTTTCCATTAACATTGCCCCAAAATGGCCGCCCTACAGACCAGTTGCTTATGTTTTCCCGCCTCTTTCTGTGGAGCCCCTGGTTGCCACGGTTACCAGTTTGAATTTCAGTTACGAAGACAGGGAGAGAGAGAAAAAATGCTGAAACTACGGCCTCGAACAGGAAGGCCTTGTGGCCAAACCGTGTGTCCAATCGTTGAACCGACTTCAATTTGGGCATCTTGAGGCTTTCCTGAACGTCTAGATATGCAGTTTGTGGGTAAAATGTAGAAATGTGAGCTATTTAAAGCGATTTAAAACAAAGGATTGCTTCTGCTTTGCTCCACAAATTTAACATTGCAGTCTATGGAGCGAGGAAGGGGTTTGCTGGCGCAGCTTTGCGTCTCACGCCAAAACTATAAGACTTACAGCTTTAGCAGACAAATTGTGAGCGAGAAGACAAATTTTCCTACGTTTCTATGTATAAATTATGTCTGTGGTGTGAAATTTGTGGCCACGGGAGCAGTTTCTGTTTTATTTTTTGCCTAATTTTCTTCTCTCCTCTCACTCTAGCTGTCCCTCTAGCGCGAACATTCCGCGCAATACACACCCATTATAAACCCCGAAATTTGAGTAAAAACCTTCACAACTTTGAGGCTTAATGGTTTAAAAACGGTAAAAGGTGTCGATAAGTGAAGGGAATCTCTGAAGAGAAGACAAGAGTGTCTACGTTTTAAAGTTTAAATGAAGTGTCTGGGTGAAAGTATGCCAGAGCAATTGATTGTAGAAAATGCCTGTTGATTTTTCGGGGTCTCCCATTCATTTCAATGGGAAATTTTTCGCCTTTTTTCGCAAATAAATTGGCGAAAAAATCACCGATCGCTTATCCAAGTAATTGCATAGGATTCGGGATCAAAACACACGTTTCGATATATCATGTGTTGGGGTCCTCTTGCCGGTTCGGGCCGCATTAATCGGCGAAAAAGGGCGGAAAATGAATAATAACTAGAAAATTCCCGCGGAAATTTTTGAAGTGCCGAGTGGGCTGCTGCCATAAGCTGCTAATGTTAGCAATTAGCATGACGTGCTAGCCATTAATTTTAGCATTGGTTTAGTGTTAGCATGTCTTTTTAGACACTAAAAATTAAATACATGCTAATTGTTAGCATGCTAATGCTAACATGCTAATTGCTAATATGCTATTCGCTAACATGCTAATGCTGCCACTAATGCTACCTCCAATTTCTAGCCACTAAAAATTAGCATTAGCCGCTAATGTTAGCAATTAGCATGATGCGCTAGCCACTTACTTTAACATTGGTTAAGGGTTAGCATGTCTGTTAAGCCCCTAAAAATTAAATAGATGCTAATTGCTAATATGCTATTCGCTAACATGCTAATGCTGCCACTAATGCTACCACCAATATCCATCACTAAAAATTAGCATTAGCCGCTAATGTTAGCAATTAGCATGACGCGCTAGCCAATGACAGACACCTGTCATTGTTCAACTTGGGTGCCAAAAGCCAAAATGGCCGCCCCACAGACCAGTTACTTCAGTTAGAAGTTTCCAGTGGGCTGTTTCCATTAACATTGCCCCAAAATGGCCGCCCTACAGACCAGTTACTTATGTTTTCCCGCCTCTTTCTGTGGAGCCCCTGGTTGCCACGGTTACCAGTTTGAATATCAGTTAGAAAAGGACTAGAGTGGGCGAAAATGCTGAAACCACGGCCTCGAACAGGAAGGCCTTGTGGCCAAACCGTGTGTCCAATCGTTGAACCGACTTCACTTTGGGCATCTTGAGGCTTTCCTGAACGTCTAGATATGCAGTTTGTGGGTAAAATGTAGAAATGTGAGCTATTTAAAGCGATGTAAAACAAAGGATTGCTTCTGCTTTGCTCCACAAATTTAACATTGCAGTCTATGGAGCGAGGAAGGGGTTTGCTGGCGCAGCTTTGCGTCTCACGCCAAAACTATAAGACTTACAGCTTTAGCAGACAAATTGTGAGCGAGAAGACAAATTTTCCTACGTTTCTATGTATAAATTATGTCTGTGGTGTGAAATTTGTGGCCACGGGAGCAGTTTCTGTTTTATTTTTTGCCTAATTTTCTTCTCTCTTCTCACTCTAGCTGTCCCTCTAGCGCGAACATTCCGCGCAATACACACCCATTATAAACCCCGAAATTTGAGTAAAAACCTACACCGCTTTGAGGCTTCATAGTTTAAAAACAGTAAAAGGTGTCGATAAGTGGAGGGAATCTCTGAAGAGAAGACAAGAGTGCCTACATTTTAAAGTTTAAATGAAGTCTCTGGGTGAAAGTATGCCAGAGCAGTTGATCGTTGAAAATGCCTGTTGATTTTTCGGGGTCTCCCATTCATTTGAATGGGAAATTTTTCGCGCTTTTTCGCGAATAAATTCGCGAAAAACTCGTCAAACGCTTATCCAAGTAATAGCATAGGATTCGGGATCAAAACACACGTTTCGATATATCATGTGTTGGGGTCCTCTGGCCGGTTCGGGCCGCATTAATTGCCGAAAAAGGGCGGAAAATGAATAATATTAAGTAAAAAAACTGCAAAGAAACACGCAGAAGATCAAGAGTTGCCTCGTGCCTATGGCCTCCCTATGGGAGGAGGGGCCTCTTGACATAGGCACTCGGCACTAATAATAAAACTGCAAAGAAACACGCAGAAGATCAAGAGTTGCCTCGTGCCTATGTCAAGAGGCCCCTCCTCCCTATGGGAGGAGGGGCCTCTTGACATAGGCACTCGGCACTAATGATATATTTTCAAGTGTTCCCAATCATTTTGGGAAGTCTCTGTTTGCAGATGATGGGGCTGTCTGGAAGAGGGGGAGGAACTTGCGTGTTCTTTTTCAGCAGATACAAAAGGCTCTGGACCAGGTTGTTCAGTGGGCAAATGATTGGGGTTTTAGAATTTCGTCCTCTAAAAGTAAATATATGATCTTTGGGAATAAGAGGAAAATTCCTGACTTGAGTATTTTGTTGTATGACAGTCCAGTGGAAAGAGTTAAAGAATTTAAGTTTCTTGGTCTATGGATGGATGAAAGACTAACATGGAAAAGCCATATTAAGAAAGTTGTGAGTAAGTGTGAAAAGGTGATTAATATCCTTCGCTGTCTGGCTGGGAGTGATTGGGGTGCTGATCGAGATACTCTAACTATGATTTATCGTGCCATGATTAGATCTGTTCTGGATTATGGGTGTGTGGTTTTTGGTTCAGCTGCCAAGTCTGTGCTATGTAAACTGGACCGGGTTCAGGCTAAGGCCTTGAGAATCTGTAATGGTGCCTTTAGGACGACTCCTATTCCTGCTTTACTTATAGAAAGGAGTGAAATGCCACTGGAAATCAGGAGGAAAAAGCTAGGGCTCCATTACTGGGCTAAGTTGAGTGGCTCAAGTTTTAGTTTTGCCTCAAGGTGTCTGCTCGAAAGTTCCTGGGAGTTCTCGGGTAATGGGAAAAAGGTTAACTTTTTGCATTGCATTAAGCAGTTGGCGGGGGATTTTGGGGTAGAGGGGCAGAGAATGGCTGGGCATGTGTGGTCACCTGTGCCACCGTGGTTTCTTCCTGAACCTGAGGTATTGCTGTCTCTCCTTGAAGAAGGGAGAAATAGTCAAATTAGAGATGTGAGAATGATCTTGAGTCAATATGAAGGATTCATGAAAATTTTTACTGATGGATCAAAGGATCCTATCTCTGGGAAAACTGGGGCTGGGGTTTTTATTGCAGATGAGAATATTAAGTTCAGCATTCGTTTATCATATAATTTATCTGTTTTTTCAGCTGAACTGGTGGCAATTTTAAAAGCTTTGGAGTGGATAGAAAAAAATAAGCCTCAGAACAGTGTTATTTGCTCAGATTCTGCAGCCGCTTTGTTGGCTCTAGAAATAGGTTCCTCTTGTGCCCGACCTGATCTGGTAATGGAGATTTTGTGTTGTCTCCTGAGAATTGAGAGACTAGGTAGCCATGTGTGTTTTATGTGGGTGCCTGGTCACTTTGGGGTCGAGGGAAATGAAGTCGCTGACAGTTTGGCTAAAGAGTCGCTGTCTAAAGAAAATATAGACCTGAGTGTCATCATGGGTAAGAGCGAATGTGTTAGTATTTGTAATGAAAAGCTTGAGCAGCAGTGGCAGGTTGAGTGGAATCATGAGCAGAGGGGAAGGCATTATTATTGTTTGCAACCCTCAGTCAAGAGGAAAAAATGGAAAAGTACATTGGGGAGGAAAGATGAAGTAGTTTTAACTAGGTTGAGGCTGGGGCATTGTTGTCTGGCTAGTTGTCTAAAAATAGTAGGTAAACATGAGAATGGATTGTGTGAATGTGGAGAGGAAGAGACGGTGGCTCATGTGTTTATTTCTTGTAACCTCTATGCCAGTCAGAGACGGCAGTTGTTTATGGAATTGTGTGATCAGGGTCTTACTGTATTTTCCTTGCAAGGTATTTTAACATCAGGAGAAAAATCAGACTCCTTTGGGAGGGCAGTGCTCAGGTTCCTGCACTCTACTGGGCTCCATGGGAGGATTTAGTCAGTAGTTTTATTTATAACCGGTGGAGGGCAGCATTACGCTTGAAAGCGTACAGACTGCCGGAATACGAGAAGAAGAAGAAGAAGGGACAGAGAATCTTAGATGGGGTTGAGTGTAATGAGGTTGGGATAGAGGTTTATTTCGGTATTATCTTAGAATAGGGAAGGTGAGTTGGACACCATAATAAGGTGAGGAGTTCGTGTGGGGGACCCAACAGAGTTTTGGGAGGGAAGGATCTTTTATTGCTGGATGGGAACATATAGGTAAGAGGATTCTTCTTGGCTTTGGTTTGAGTTTGCATTAGATCCTGGGGTTGCGCGGTGTATGGAACACAGGAATTAGATCATTTTTAGAATTTCAGAGGTAGGTGTGAAATGGCAAATGGTGAAAGGTTTTCTGAGGTAGGTGGGGAGCCTAGGGGTTGGGGCATAGGGTGGTTGGAGGTGGTTGTATTTGGTCGGAATAATTTACTTCTTTGGTTCCAATAATTTTGGGAGGATTGAGAGGATTTGTTGGAGGGGCTGACTGTAAGGAACCCACCCTGAGACATGATCAATCTCAGCGGGGCCTTCCCTGGGGGAGAGTGTCTAGTGATAATGGCCGAAACACTCTATGATCCTGGGGTCCACTACTGAAGATGTGTTCTGGGGTGAGGTTATAGGGCTGTAATGGAAGGCGGATAATGGTGGATAGTAAAATTGGGGGCAGTTTGTATTTATTTTTTACTATGTGAGATGGATATAGGATATAGGTTATTGCTCATATTACATGACTGCAGGCTTGGTAGGGCGAACAGGGCCTCTAAACGTGTTTTGCCTGGGATTTCGGCACAAGGGATAGTAACATCTTGTCCTGTGTATTTTAAATGCCCAGGTCATACTACCATTTGGGGGAAAGTCCATTTCTGGTGTGTTGCTCCTTTAGCTGGCAATTCCTGATGGAAGGCCAAACTGGGAAAATTGTAGTCCTTGCTGTGTGTTCCTGGTTTTCAGACGTTGGAGGGAAACCGGCCGCTCCTTGAGCCTTTGAAGTGGTTTGTTAGCAGCTCTGTGCTAACTAACCGTGTGGCTCCTGTTGTTTGTGAGTTTAGCCTGCAAACCCTTTGTTTGTTGGCTAAAAGCTGGTGAAGATTCCTCAGCAGGACTTCGCTTCGCTGCTGTAGGGAGAACAGGCCTGGAGTAGTTGCTCTTTGTTAGCAGACTACCTGGCACCCAGCTGCAGCCGAGCAGCTGGGGGGCTCCACGCGGAGGTGTGGAGTAGAGGAAGGGTAAGAAGCAAGAGCGGAAGTGAGTAAGAGAGAGAACAAAGGCCAAAACAGCGCATTTTATATGACCTGATGACCTCAGAGGTCACATGCTACTGTCAGCCAGTGAACTGCTGAGTCAGTTTTCACACCTGGAGGATTGTGGGACTTCGTGTTTCTGGGCTTCTCTTTGTCTCCAAGACAAAGACAAAACATGTGGTCAACTTGGGTATGCCTGGTGAGCTTCCATAGCTCACCACCAGGTTCATGTCCCAACATTCAGTACGGTCAATACAAACGTGAAGACGAAGCTACTTCTTCTGCAGCTTCTTTCACTGCGATTTACCTCCATGAGGGACATTATCGGCACCTACTGTTCATTATTCCAATTGACAGCTGAGACTCTGATTAAGTTAACTTGAATAATACCATTTCTGTGAGATAGTGCCAACCTTTATGTTCACAACACTGATAGTAAACTGAACATTTTGGTTATTTCTAGTAGGGTACACTATTTGCTTTTACAGTGTTACAGCCATCCTGTAACACCTTCACTGGCTCCAATAAAGCAGCATATCCACTTTTTCCTCCTAATCATTTACAAAGCTCTCAATAATCTTGTAAAGTGCATTTGTTTTATTGAAAGTGCTGATAAATAAAATGTATTATAATTATTATTAAAAAAGGGGAAAATACAATATATAGATATGATTTTATACATCCAAACTCATGATAATTGTGAATCTACGTTTTTTCCTCTATAACCATATCATCAAAATTGATTGTTGCACCCCAAATTGTCCCACTGTTCATAGATACTTTATTGATCCCGAAGGAAATTCAAGGTTGTGCATCCTGAGTTGGAGTGAAGTTGACTAACAAGGTGAAACACAGAATTGGATGATAGTGTTTTGCTACATTGCTTTATAACCTGTCAAACCAAAAAAGGGAATATTAAACTTAAAAGTAGCAATAGAAAACTAGAAGATCTACTAGAAAACACAGTGAACTGAAAGATTAGAGTTTTGTTAAAAACTCTAATTCCCCAAATTTCATCCTTGGTGTGTCATCTTAATTATCCCTGAAACTTTAAAGACTACAGGTTTTGTTAAAGTGGAATTTGGCTTTCAAACATAATTTCAGTCCTCATAATGTGGAACAACAGAGTCAGAGTCACAGTCAACAAAAGGAAATCTATGTTTATAGATATTAGATGAAAAAACAAATATGGTCTATTGTACGTGTAATGTATGGGGACAAAGCCTCAGCTGTTCTGCAGAGATTTAAAATAAAGTGGAATATATATATATATAACTTCCCATTGGGTCTTAGGTACTTCTATTCCATACTGGTACAGGTGTTCCTGTACACTATTCCATCCCCTTGGTTGAGTCTCTCCATGTACGCTGACCAGGTTAGCATCTTACACCCTGCTATTATGTGCTGGACTGTCTCAGGGGCATCTTTGCATAGTCTGCACCTTGGATCTGATCTTTATTATCAATTTAAAAACTTAAAGTGACGGTTAAAATAGATTATGACGGGATTTGTATGACCCTGTCAGTCAAAATGACAGACAACGAAAAAGTCTAGTGCAACATCTGATACACAAACAGATATATATACACAGACACTTGACAATGGCATATTATTTGCAGGTAATAGTTCATTTTCAAAACATTAGGAATTGGATAATTTGCCACGGCACACCTGACGATCTCTCACGGCACATTAGTGTGCCGCGGGACAGTGGTTGTAGAACACTGTTTTAGCGTAAGTGATCCCTCATATTAGTTTGGCCAGGGCTGTTGGTCTGTTATTTCGGTCTCTTTTTTTGTCAATGGCTGTCCATTTTGTGCTAACTACATGCTAGCTTGAGGACCAAAGCAGCTTGATAAATGGTCCAAACCTCCAGGTCTACACCTATTATGAGGTCATAATCGATGTTTTGATTGGGAGGGAACATCAGCATAGTAAATAATATTTCAGTATGATATATTATTAATAATTATGTTTTATGATGATTTAATCATTTAAAAAAATAATCCGATTATATTTTATAATGACGATTAATAAAATACTTATATTGTATTTTATTATAATGGTTAAAAATAAATCGATTATGTTTTTCTTATCTTCCCTCCAATTGTCTGAGGCCCCCCTAGCGCCCCTTGGCGGCCCCCACTTTGAAAAGCACTGGACTAGAGGACGAGAGAAAGTCTACTGTTTTGAACAGGCAGCCTGTAGATTAGTTTGAGTTCTGCTGCTACCTTGACTGTAGGCTTGCTTATCGTTCAAGCATCAATAAAGACAGTAATAATGAAAGTCCACTTCACCCCACTATTTGGGAACTACTGGTCTAATGTGAAAAAACAAATTATGGTTTCTGTTGCTATCATTAACTTTTTGAGTTTTTTTTGGAAGCTAGTTTACAACGTTTTATGATGTCAGACATACATGTACACGAATTATAAACCCAAATACCAAGCACCCAGAAAAGAATTGTTGCAGGTTAGTTGGAAAAATGAAACTGCTTTCTTTTTCTTTCTTTTCTCCGGCTCCACCCCCTTCCGTTGATTTTGCTCTATCCCGTCCCTATCACGTTACCAACAATGAAATTGACTCCTGTACCGCGGGACCCCCGCCCCACTGGTCGCCCCCACTTTGGGAACCACTGTCCTAAGTGTTGAACATCCCCATATCACCTGCAAAAGTAAAGGCCATGGGAATCAAAGTATTTTCAATCCGTAAAATAGAAAATAAAATCATTATTATTTTATAATGCATCATATGCTCTTTCAATTTACATGATTATTTACGACGACTTTCTCAGTAAAACGGTCGAAAAAACGAGCGAGCACGAATGCCACACGTACTGCTCGCAACGTGTAACGTCATACGTAAGACATCGAGACGTCAATGACGTAGAGAGAGCAAGGCGCCCCGGTACTTCCTGGTGGTGTGTTTAAAGAGTCCCAGTTGGAGGCAAGCAGCGGTGCCACGATTTTGTACAGTGTTCTAAGTAACATACACAGCAGAGCCAGGGGAGATGCCAAACAATAGGTATGTTTTGACTGTTTTTTTAAACTCGTCGTTAACGTTAAACGGTTACATCAGCCTTTATCCATGTGAAATTTGAAATTTAGCCAACACTAATGCAATGCTACTGTTCAGGTTAGATGTGCTGTTGTTACATTCTAATTCAAAAACTAGCATTATCGTTTATATTTCAGCATGAACATATCCGTATTAACTGAATCATGCTTTTCTGAACCTTGTATATATATATATATATATATATGTATGTATATATATATATATATATATATATATATATATATATATATATATATATATATATATGTATATGTATATGTATATATATATATATATATATATGTATATGTATATATATATGTATATATATATATATATATATATATATATATATATATATATATATATATATATATCGTTATATATATATATCGTTTTCTCACCCAGCCTTAGTATAACATCAATACATGGAAGTGTGTTTACTTTTAAGTGTGTGGCCACTTGTTGTCTTCTCTCTGGAAGTGATACACTCTTGAGTAAGATTTTTTATTTATTTTTCTTGTTTTGTGGTGTGTCTCAGCTCCCTTGCCAAGAACCCAAATCTGCTGCAGCTCAACCTAAGTGGCTGCTCTGGCTTCTCAGCACCCGCTTTGGCTGCCATGCTCAAATCCTGCTCCAGGTCAGCTGCTCTGCATGTTCAGTTGTCCACTTTGTCCTCTGGTTCCATTCATTCTTGAGCTCTACTTACTAATGCTGAGTCTCTGTTCTGTTTGCAGTATAGAGCAGTTGAACATATCATGGTGTGGCTTCAACAGTGATCATGTGAAGAGTGTTGTTAATAATCTGAGTTTGCACGTTACCCACCTCAACCTCAGCGGTTACAGAGAAAACCTCACACTAAATGGTAAGTGTGGGATGTTTGAATGGTTACCAGAAGCAATCTAATATCAATTCATGCAGTAGCACTAAAATCGGATGCAGCCATTTAGAATTGCCACCCTTATCCAAGGGGGCAGTTAGCAGCCTAGTATGAGCAGGGTAATAGGTCTGTTTTTCTCAGTGTACAGTACTACCTGCACCTAGGCGCCTATCTTTTACTACTTTTGTCATCAACCACACTGGTATCCCTTAGTAAAAAGAAGTTTATTCGAGTGTACTACAAGTATACTTATTTTATACTAAAATTGAGGTAGTATACTTGAAGTTCATTTTATTAAGTATAAGTATAGCAAATATACTACAGACCATGTACTGGTAGTGTACTATAAAGTATACTAATTTAATACTTCTTCAGACAAAATTGGAACATGTTTCACCCTCATGCTACCTTTGGGGTCTCTGGCACCCCAAGTGAATGGACAGACACATAGAGAGCATGCAAGAGGGTAGCACGAGGGTTAGGTTTATAAAAGTATACTTTAAGTATACTTTATACGGTCATTTTAAGTTTACAAAAGTACACTGGATCTGTGTGATGGACATTTTACTTTGTAACTGATATCTGAGATGATGGTATCATGTCTCATTATATAGATGTGAAGGTGCTGGTGGAAAGATGCCCCCAAATTCAAACACTAGATTTGAGGTAAGATTTTATTTTATTATCGTGCGTTTTTGAATGGTTCAGCTCAGTCCTGAACAAATCATGTTACATGTTTTATATAACTGAACTTTTCAGAGTGGAATGCTAACTGACCAAATAGATAAGGACTCCTGGTTAAAAATGAAAATCAAAACTCAATCACAATTTCTAGTTCTAACTTGCTGTCGGTTGTCAGTTTTAGGCAACAAAAACACTTCAGAAAAGATAGTGGTTTTGGTTCAGTACTACACGAGGCAAGCATCTTTCTCTCACCCTATGCAAAGGTTATCAATACCTAAACATATACTGGAAGTGGTGGCAAAATACTGCAGCCACTACAAGTGACTATCTAATCTAAACACAATCTGAACCCAGTTACCTTCTAAAATGTAAATGCTGTAAAGGAGACTGTTTTGTTTCACTATGTAATTCAGTAAGACTTTCCGTGGCATGCTTTAAGTTTTTAATCAGAAAGAAATTGACTCTATTAAAACACTTGCTGTTGTGTATTGTATGCATCTGTGCATTATTGTGACATGTCTGATGCATGGTTGAAAAGGTTATTCTGTCCCAGAGTGGCTGCAAACATTGAGCGCAGCTTTAAACTGTTTGAAATCTACTGCCTTCAACGTGGTTCCTCTGTGTTACAGTGACAGCACTCTGCTGATGGCTGACAGTTTCCACGTCTTCAAACATCTCAAGTATCTGCTCCATCTGTCCTTGAGTCGCTGCTATAACATTCACCTTGCTGCTCTCAGGTACCCTCCACCTTCCGTCTCTCCTTCTGGTACTCTGGCAATATCCCAGTAGTTTCACTTTGACTATGTTCATACACCATCAGGTAGCAAATGTGTTTCCCATAATTTACCAGTTTGTTTGTTTCTCAAATAGTGGGCTCAGGCATACTTTAATCTTTTTAACCATATTACTGTCTTTGTTGATGCTTGAACGATAAGCAAGCCTCCAGTCACTAGGTGGCAGCAGAGTTCAAACTAATAAACAGGCTGCTGTTCAAAACAGTAGAAGAAGAACACAGGTAGCATCGTTGACTTTCCTTCTCTAGTCATGTCCGGTCCAATCATGTCACATCTTTCAAGCCTTGTCATCCATGGGGGTTAAAAAAAAGTAACGAGCCTGTTTTTCTAATCTAAGGAGTATAGTAAGTACAGATATTTGTTCTCAAATGTAGGGAGTAAAAGTAAAACGTCGTCAGAAAAAGAAATGCAAGTAAAGTACAGATACCTGAAAAGTATACTTAAATACAGTAACAAAGTATTTTTACTTCGTTACTTCCCACCTCTGTGTATATTCTTATGGGCTGAGGCACAACCGACCTCAACCTGTCCGCAGAGCAGGACAGATTGCAGCATGTCACTGGACGGGCTTCTCTGCCTGACTGTGGTGTACATCGTTCAGGATGGATCGGAGTATGTTCAAGGTCCTTGTATCTGCTACCGATGTCAGAAACTCCAGCTCTGCCCCTACCGCAGAGCCTGCCTTCTTTATCAGTTTGTCCAGCTCCAAAGTGCCCTTCTTCTTAATGCTGCTTCCCCAGCACACTACAGCAGAGAAGAAGGCACTGGCAATAATAGTCTGGTAGAACATGTCCAGCCGCTTCTGGTACATACAAAAAAAAAAACGCCTCCATTTCCTCGGGAGACTATGTTAGCCGACCAGTCCAGTTTGTGATCCCCATTGATGGTAACGTGCTGCAGGTGGGGCCTGGACCTCCAGAAATCCACTATCATCTTCTTGGTTTTAGCTGTATTGATCAGAAAGTGGTTTGGAATGCCATTAATTAAAAATTAATTAATTTTCAAAGGCCATAAGCTAGGTGTGCATGTACAGTTTGTAGAAGATGACTTCTTTTCTGCCATTACGTTTTTCATCTCGCACCCCCCCCTAGAGGCAGGGGTGCGTGCACCACACTTTGGGAGTCCCTGGTTTCGACAATCCAAATCCTAACTGCTGTTATATTTCTAGTGATCTAGGTAAGATGGTCCCCACACTGTGCCTATTGGACGTGTTTGGCCTCGTACAAGACAGCCATCTTCACTCTCTCAAGAAGGAGATGCCTCACATCAGCATCAACTCCAGGCCTTTCTCCAGTGTCGCCCGACCCACGCCTACCAGCTGGCTCATCGGCTCCCCCAGTGGCCGTGCAATGTGGAACAGAATGTGCCGGCTCAGGTTCACACTATAAGCCTCAGTCCTCTGTGGTTTCTGATCCTTCAGTATTCTGACACATTTACAGGTTGGCACAAGTTCGGCCTGGTCTGCAGCATTAGAGCCACGCTTCATTGTTGCAGATGCCTATAGTCCTGCTGGCATTAATGGTATTAGACCACATAATTTAAGTACTGAACTTGGTCCTGAAATGTTGTGGTTTTCATGTAGGAAAGTTAGTTTTAAATGAAGCTCTTGTTGGATGTGTGCACAAAAAAATATGAATGGAGTTTTGAATCTGTTGGGGTCTCATGTGTTTAATTTAAAATATTTTGTAAGGGAAATATGTTTTGAAATGCTCAGATGTAATGATAAAACAGCTGTTTTAACCACTGAACAAGTTTTAATGTAAAATTAGGTATTTTGGTTTTGCATCTCCTAATCCACCATGGATGTTTTTTTTTTTTAGAACATGTTACGATACGCTTGTTTTATATGTAGGCTTAGATATGTGTAGCTGTAAAGAATCCCAGAAACTGAATTGTGTAAGATATGTTCCCAGTAGTTATACCTGGGATAGGTCATCCGTGTACATGGCATCAGGTGAAATCTTAGTGAAATGTGTATTTTGACTGTTCATTATCCTTTCTAAATCTTAACAAGTAAACCATTGTCAACTGTTTATTGACTTTTTATTTTCATGGATTTAATTTGGCTTAAATCTGGTTTATGCTTTGATGAGAAGTGAGGAAATGCAGTGTCCTAACCAAGAACATGTGCAAGTATGCATTCAACATGTAATTATATACCTGTTTCAGATTAATAATGGATTTGTACAACACTTCAATGTTTTAAGAAAACCTCAATGGCATCATTTAGTATTTTTCTATCAAAACTTCTCTACAGTACTGGCAGGAAGATTAGATGTAACCTCTGATATGAATTTACTACTACTACCACAGTGCAAGGAGCTTTTTACAACTGCCACAACTCAGGTTGAATCTACATACAGTTGAGATATAATTGAGAGGTTGTATAATAATTAATGGATCAAAGTCTGACCTTGCTAAACAAAGATGATGAGAGAATTTTAGTTTAACATGGGATAATTTGATCTTTTTTCTTTCACGGAAATAGTTGCTTATAAACCATGTCAAGATGCCCCAAACTTTCCAGTGCATAGAGTTATAAAGATGTCATTGAATAATAAATGTGATATGCAACTTACATCTCATGATGCATTACAGAAACAGACTGGAGTGTCATCCAAATTTTGAAATGGCTGCTGTGAACCCACACCATGTGTTCAAAGGAGCTCTCAGTAACCCTGACACACCATCCATCCTTAAGCAGCAAAACCAACAGATCATCAGAGAAATGGCAGGACCGTGAAGGAAAAGTGAAATGGTTTTGTACATTGAGGAAATATCTCAACTGTTTGATAATACAATCACAAGGAAGCAAATGGCCTACCCACTTGATAACCGTAAAAATGCTTGATCAGCTCCCATGGGTTGAGGGGAGGGGTCTCTGTGAATCATCCCACATATACTTGATCAGTTTGGGATCTAGTGAAGTTGGAGGCCAGGTCAACACCTTGTGCTGTTCTTCATGTTTTTTTTTTGAGTTCTTAAACTGCTTGTCTGTTTCAGGCTGCATCCGGGTGGGAATGGTTGCTGGTGTCAAAGAGTGTCTATGGTGTGGCCTGCCTGGTCTGGTCTAGGTGGGCGTTACATGTCTAAATATGAATGCCAGGTCCAAAAGTTTCCCAGAAGAACATTTAATTGTCACAAGATCGTCAATGTGGTTTACTTCTGTCAGTGGTTTTATGTGGCTGATAGGTGTACAAAAACCACTTTAAAGCTAAAATTAGTTGAGCATAAATATATTCCACCCTAAGGATATTTGGCATTATTTTATCTGTATGATCTGGTGATAGGATCTAGCCTGGTGTAGCAAGACTCTTGTCTTACCAGAATGTCTCAAAAAAAAAGTTTAAGCACATAAAATCATTTCTGTCTCATACCACTTTATCCAGTTGCAAAACCCACCACATCCTAACAGCAATGACAATGTTGGCACACTGCATATTACAATTTCCATTATGGGCTTGTAAACTAACCCCATTCCAGTACTGCATTTATGCAACACTGTTCCAAAATTTAGCTGTAGCTGTGGCATTATTGGGTGAAAAAAGAAATTACTTCCCAGAAATTGCTCCCCAGTTAGATATAGTTTAAACTGTTTTGCATGTCAACATTGGGCATAGCTGCTGTTTAATTAAAGCACCATTCCCTGTCTTGTCAGAGCCCTGAAGACAATGCTCACCTAGGCTGCATTCCAAAAAAGTCTTTACAAACTGTAACAGCTGCTGTGCTTTTCTTTCACAGTATTGATTTACATACTCGAGTACAAGCTTTAAAAGATGAGTCTGGTGATATCCTAGATGCTTCTTTTCCACATGCAGACCCAAAACCAACAATGAATGTGTCCTGTGTGTATCAAAGCCTGATGTATCATATCTCTCTGTGCTATAGTTCCATGATAAAATATTAAAATCAGTGAATGCTCCTTCATTACCATGATCACACACTCTAGTTTATCAAACTCAACTCTCATAAACGGTCCTGTTACCTAAAGTATTCACATGAACCTCAAATATGGATCAATACAACAGTGAACACTGTCCCCAACCTGTTCTCATGAGCACTGTGAATAGGAACTCTTTGTTAGGACGACTCCTAGTGGAAAGATTTGTAATATGACCCGACTCCCAAACAGACATGTATATCATCCTGGCCTTAATGGCTAGGCACCGCTTTGACCCAATTTTAATTTGAAATAGATACAGATTTACAACAGTCAGTTTTCTATAAGCATAATTCCTTCATCAGCCAGAATAGCATGGCTGATATTACCATTTACTTTGTGAGGTGTTTTTTGATTTTTCTGTATGTTGCAAACGTACTGAGGAACTGACAATAAAGAAATCTTGAATCTTGAATCTTGTCTTTCTGTGGACAGATTTTGCCATAGTAGTGTCATGACTGCAAGCAATGTCTAAGAATTCACACATGAGCTGCAAGGTCTACATGTCATTGCTGGTTTTATCTAAAAAGAATTTACCGTTTTGACAATAAATTAAGAAATTTAAATGGTATCAGTGCAGTGAATTTGGTGCACTGATGGGCAGTTTATGGCAATATGAATATTGTCTGACACAGTTCCTACACAGTGCTTATCACATCAAAGCTTGGGAACAGCGACATGGAGATTAAAAAGAAAAAATATATATACTGAAAAATGGAAAGTTGATAAAACTATAGCAACAATACCTTTTTTCCCAGGTATGAAAATATTAACACTACAGGCTAACAGCTTAAAAACTGTTACTTCCCTTTGAACACAATGACTTTCAAACTTCGACCTTTTGAACACAGCTGGCTCAAGAGAAACCAAGACAAATGTCATATGCTCCTGACTTGTCTCAGTTTTCTAGAACAACTGTCCGGAGCTGATCCTCCTCACTTATGCCGATTGTAGCAATGGCACCGTCGTTGAACTCAAAAGAAGTTCCTCCATCTACCACCATGCAGGCATCCCAACACCGAGAGCGCACACACACCCTGCAGGAGCAGAGCCAATACAGCAGTTATGCATTGTCTTTACAGTTACAGAGTGTAAACGATTATTAAGCTTTTGTTTCAAAACTAAGAGCATCACTAACTTGCTGGTGAAGCCTCTCTGTCGACTACTGGAGAACACTCTATTGACGATAGGCTCCCTGATGCTATAGAACAAACGGCTGTCATCTGGACTGAACACCAGAGACTCGTTGTACTCCTCAGTAACTGAGCACACAAGAGATCATTGCCACATTAAAACTGAGCCTGTAAAAGGTATACTACTAACAGAGGATTTTGAGCTCACCTTTTTCAATAAATTCTTGGTTAAGTGGGATTTTAAGACCTGTCTGGGACTTTCCTGAAAAACAAAACAGAAA
Source organism: Planiliza haematocheilus (assembly GCA_005024645.1). Taxonomy (NCBI): domain Eukaryota; kingdom Metazoa; phylum Chordata; class Actinopteri; order Mugiliformes; family Mugilidae; genus Planiliza; species Planiliza haematocheilus. The sequence goes on along the minus strand of SRSE01000582.1, from coordinate 676,653 downwards.
GTTTGATATGTTGTCAGGTGGCATAAGAGCCCACAGATTTACATACCAATTTTTAAGACGTCCTCCACTGCTTGTTCTGCAAGTTTGTTGATGTTGTAGGACCTGTGGACAGCATGAGAGAGGGTCATGAGATGTCTTATTATAATGGCGTGTAGTGAATAAGCACTGAGATGCGTTAGTAGACTTAATGATTCGAACAAAATAATTTAGGTGTAAGCCAACATCCCAGTAGAATTATTATGTTATGTTAAACAGCTGCTCATTCCACCACATCCTTGCTTAACTAACATAATCTGCATCACCTTTAAGTTATATGCAGTCTCTTACTAAAAACAGATACTAAATTATGACTGATTATGATGTGGGGAAAATGACCAAAGCATGTCACAAACTTTAGTCTTCTTTCCAACCCCAACATTACACAAACAGTTTTATTAAGATATTTCAAACAGTCTATAGGTTCACATTTCAATCCCTTTGACTGCTTCAGGTATTTGACTGTTCAAAAGATCACTTTGTCAACATTTTCTACTGTGGCTGTCGACAAAAGCGTTCCAACATTTTGAAAGCATATCAGTTTTAGACATTATGAGAACAAAACCCTGTAAGGCCTATAAATTCCCCTTTTCCTATTGCAGTTGACTAAAACAGCTTTGTCTCAAACTGTATTAGAACAAACTGTTGCTTTAATGAGGATGCTAGCCATGAGCTATGCCCCAACTTCAGTCTTTCTATGCAGTATGGGAGTCATAGGTACTAGCTAAAAATATGGTATTTAAAAGTTGATTATATTTATGTGTACCAGGCTTTGGATCCTGTTCCTGTGCAAATGCTGACTCCTGAACTCTTCTGTTTTTCCCATGGGCCATCATCCACGGAGATTTCGTAGTAGGATGCCCTATGAAGCGAGAGGTTAACTTGGGGTTTGAAGGATTTTAAATTCACCCTGTGGTGGACAGAGATTTTCGCTGATGAGTGCTGGAGAAACAAGCAGCATGACGTTGGGGAGACTGGGGAATAAAGAGGGTTATAATATGCACATAGACACAGGAGCTGTTTAGGTGTTTAGATAATTTGGGTGACTGTGGTACCTGGAGGACAAAGATTCTCCGATGAAGATTTCATTCAGGCTTCTAATAGGAAGGAGGCTAGGCTTTGAGAAGCTCTTTTGAAGTGTTTCTGTCCGTGAACAACATGACTGAATTAGAAGAAGAACATCTAGAGAAATATATTAACAATTATCATTTTCTAAATATCACACCAGTCCAGTCAATCTAACATAATTCTTTTCCCACAAAAAGCTCTCAATGGCATGGCATTGGAAAGCAGACAGGACAAACAGACTGGACAAACAGACAAGACAGGACAGACAGACATGCAAGTGGAAGAGTCATACTCCGCTGGCTGTCCATGGTGGTGATGCGGTGAGCTTGGCTGTGTTGCTCCAGGCTTAGCTGCTGTTCGTGCAGGTCTACAGGGGTTGGATTTATTCCTGTGCCCTCTAAGTACAGACGGATTCTCTGACGCCACAGCCACCTGAACAAAATACAGGAAATATGAGGGAAAAAGCTCTGCTATCTGATACAGTTTTAGAAGAGTAAGATCAGAGTAATAGTAGTAATTAAATTAGACTTCACCGGATGGCTATGCAAAAATGTGGTACAGATGATTAAATGGTAAATGGCCTTGCTTTTATATAGCACTTTTCTACCTATTGGCACTCAAAGCACATCTACCCATTCACTCACACATTCACACACCCGTTCCACACACTGCGAGCAGCTGGGAGTTCAGTGTCTTCCTCGAGGACAATTCACCATGTGGCACATTCCAGAGATCAACCTGCTAACCCTCTGGTTTGTAGACAGCCCACTCTACCTACTGAGCCACAGCAGCCCCCATTAGATCTTTTTCTAGATTAGGTCCAAATGTACATGCAGAGTACATACATATGTAAACCAATACATATGGATATAAATTTAATTAAAACAGGCGATGCTCTACAATACACAATGACTACTGATATTAGGATACAGTCAGGTCCATAAATATTGGGATATTGACACAATTCTCATCTTTTTGGCTCTATACACCACCACAATGTATTTGAAATGAAACGGAAAAGATGTGCTTTAATTGCAGACGTTCAGCTTTAATTTGAGGGCATTTACATTCAAATCAGGTGAACAGTGTAGGAATTACAACAGTTTGTATATGTGCCTCCCACTTTTTAAGGGACAAATTAACAATCAGAAATCAGACTTTCACTTTTTAACACTTGGTTGCAAATCCTTTGCAGTCAATTACAGTTGATGTTTGGAATGCATAGACATCACCAGATGCTGGGTTTCACCCCTGGTAATGCTCTGCCAGGCCTCTACTGCAACTGTCTTCAGTTCCTGCTTGTTCTTGGGGCATTTTCCCTTCATGCATGCTCAATCGTACTCAGGTCAGGTGCTTGACTTGACTTGATTGCGTAAGATTCCACATCTTTGCCTTAAAAACATTTTGGTTGCTTTCGCAGTATGCTTCAGATCTTTGTCCATCTGCACTGTGAAGTGCCGTCCAATGAGTTCTGAAGCATTTGGCTGAATATGAGCAGATAATATTGCCCGAAACACTTCAGAATTCATCCTGCTGCTTTTGTCAGCAGTCACATCATCAATAAATACAAGGGAACCAGTTCCATTGGCAGCCATACATGCCGACACCGTGACACTACCACCACATTTCACTAATGAGGTGGTATGCTTTGGATCATGAGCAGTTTCTTCTCCATACTCTTTTCTTCCCACCACTCTGGCAAAAGTTAATCTTTGTCTCATCTGTCTGCTGAGCAGCCAATTTTCCCATTACTTTTAGTCCTTTAAAAAGTGGGAGCACATATACAAACGATTGTATTTCCACCATTCACCTGATTTAGATGTACAGTCTGCAGTTAAAGCCCATCTTGTTTGTTTCATTTTAAATACATTGTGGTGGTGTATAGAGCCAAAAAGATTAGAATTGTGTCCCAATATTTATGGACCTGGCTGTATGTACAGATACAGCAGCAGGATATATACAGTATAAATTTTTGGTTAAGAGAAACGATGGCAATTACAGCAGGATATATACAAACTATATACATAGTGAAGTGTTAGTAGTGTAAGGGAAGTTGGAGGATTGAGGTTCTGGAGGAATTCTGAGGGGAAACAGTGGATTTAAAACATATTGGGACAACTGCTTGGGTTAGAGGCAGGTTGAAGATGTCCTCTAGGACCCTGTCCAGCTGTCCTGCACAAGTCATTAGTATGAGTCCGAGTATGTAATTGGGCCCCACGGCTTTGCATGCATTCATTTGGAAGGCAGGACAGGACATTCATTTGGAGGCAGGACAAACTTCAATACTGGAGAGTGTGGGGAGCTAGTGTGCTGAAGGCGATGTTGCAGGCCTTCAGCATGAGTCAAACTTTCCTGTTAATCCATGGTGGTGTTGTATGGGATCCTATGGCACTGGGGCACTAGTGTATATGGACAATGTGACAGAAGAAATAACCAGACAGATTAATTATCATAGGTGGGGCTGGGCGATAAAACGATAACGAAATATTGCATGGACACGTGGTCGATATCAATAGAAAAAACGTTGGATAGAATGCACGATAATTTCACTTGAACTCTGTTAGAGAAAAATACGAAGAAAATCCAGAGCCACAACTGCAAGTCATTCTGGGGGATGTAGGCAGAGGAAGAGCTTTAGCCTCTCGACCTATCAAGGCCCAGCTAAGCCAACAACAACAACAAAAAAAGAATGGCGTGGAGTGAAAGGAGAATATGAGAGCGACAGCGCGGGAGGAAATTGTAGATAAAAAATTAAAGATCACTCACCAGTTTGGCAATATTTGGGTTATTTTAAGTCAGACATGAGTCAGACCGATGTTGTCTGCAAACTTGGTGGCGAGTGAGCATATTAATTGGTTCTTGTCTCTCTTGATTAGTAATGTAAGAGTCGGTTAAGTTTGGTTTCTCTGCCGGCCGAGTGAGTGGTTTCTGACTCGTTAATCAGGGACCAACGAATAGTGGTTATGAGTCAGTTAAGTTTCGTTTCTCTGCGTATTGTTTGCTGGTCAAGTCAGGTAGTGCGTTTTGTTTCTCTGCCGAGTGAGATGCAAGATGTTTGAATGGCGCCGTTTATTGATTATATATCAATCAAACGTGGTAGGACTCAATTGAGGCGGTTAAACAGACGTCTAGATTTATAATTCTCGAGTCGTCTTGATGGTCGGTTATATGAACCAAATCTTTTTTTCCACCGCTACTGAATTAAAGAATAATGAAATTTAAATGTGATAGCCTAATCATAGGATTATGCTGTCTGCTCAGATTCAGTCAAATGAAGCAAAGTTGATTGGGTAGCACTTTACAGTAGCAAGGCACAATGACCTAAAACAGACCGTGAGAGCAACCCAGGAGGAACTGAAGGTAACAATACAAAATAGTCTTGGATATCCTTGGGTTCCCGTCTTAAGGAAGTCATTCTATACCTAAACTTTAATAAGATGAAACAGAATGTATGACATTCCTGAGTGGTATGACGACTGCATAGTCCCATGCTGTTTATATTTGTATACTATGGCTTTTAGGGATCAATATGGTTCTTTCAGGCATTTTAAAATCTTGTGGATAAACCCAACTTTTTCATTTCCCATGATGTTGAAAAAGGGGTACTATGTTATATAGACAATGCACATGTACACATGTGGTGTAAGTGAAGCTGTCCCTCTGTATAACAACAAACAATTTACAGTGTAAATATGTGTGTGTTAAATTATGCTTTATGCTGCCTACTACTGACTGTTGTGGTTTAGGGTCTTGAATTGTAAGTGTAAGACAAACATGCATACATTTCCTTTAATTGTATCCTACTGTTTTTCTCTTTTAATCAGTTGCCATGTTTTGTGTGACACAAGAGTATACCCATTTGTATTACCTTAACCTCATGCCCTGAAGAAGACATAGAGATCTCTAGAAATAGGTTTTTATAGGACACTGTAACTGGATTTAGGATATTCAACAAAGTCTGCTTGAGGTGGTGGTAGAAATTCGTGGCGTTACTGTCCTTTTTATGCACTATTTGCAAACCTTGCATGTTGTAATTTGCAGCTCCGCATTAAGACATCATGCCTAGTGTCGCATATTTGCGACGCAATGTTTCCGTTCAGATTGCAGCCGAAATAAGGCATGTAATAGTCCAATGTCGGTTTGTGAAGATTCAAAAAATTCCTAGGAACCTTTTGCAAGAACTAGTTTCTCAGAGTGGTAAGCAAAAATAAAAATATTTAATTTCTTTATATAATTGAAAAATCAATTCAGGTGTTAAGGGGTTAAAATCAAACCAGGTAATCGAGGTGGAGCCTCGATTAGGAACGAGCTCCTTGCTGGGGCGTATCTGCACTGCCTTCCGCTATTGTCAGTTTGTTAATATTCGATACGTGTTGAGTTGCGAGCGAGTGTGTCGCGCACATACAGTATATACATCATGAATCGGTTATCAATCGTTTTTATCGCAGGATGACATATTCTTACCGTGGGGAATGTTTTTGACGATATTTCGTAAGCTTAAAAAATATCGCACATCCCTTTGGGTTAGACACCATGTGACTTTTTTCAGACACAGGTTTAAACTTGTCTTGAAGTCTAAGGCTGATAACAGATCAACATTTAGTTTACAGTGACAAAGGAATTTTGGATATATTGCTAAAGTCTTCATATTATTAAATATTTTGATGGTAGGTTGAGTAAGAAGCCACAAAAAATATGATGGAAATTAACTGTCAGCAAACACAGGGAAAAATGGGGCATATGTAAATACGCACCTGAACTCACCGCGGCAGAGTTTCTCCAGCGCCTCAGGGAAGGCACGAGTATAACGCACAGGCAGGCACAGATGACCTTCTGACCTTTAGTAGAAAAGAAACATTTAAAATGAACTCAGCTGAATACAGTGTAAAATAGTGACAGGTGAGTAAGGAAAATATTTACTGAAGTGCGTGTACGCTAAATTTAATTTTTCTTTACATAAAGCTACAGTGTAACAATTAGTCTTTAATTTAACAATCCAATCTGTGCTGTTTTACCTTTCAGGGTCTGTGTTTACTCCAACAACTGGTTTGTCTTTGCTAAAAACCTTACTGGCAACAAGCAGCATTGTTCCATCACCTAACAAAACAAATTGCAGTTAGAGAACTTGTATTGTGTACTTGTGTCCCTTGTCTGAAGCTTTTGTTCATTTGAGTCCACCCCTTTTCATTTATGTGAATGTATGGTATTGATAATGACCACTGAAACCTTACAAAGGGTGACTTTCCTTTGCAACACTTACATATCTATAATTGATCAATGTCATAGGCGTTATATAGGGAGAGTGATGCACAAAAATAGAAAAGAATCAAAATACAATGACAAAATTATGTGAAATTCCTACCTCCAGCAGAAATGATGGCATCTGCCCATCGCACCACCTCTTCATCATATTCTCCTCTCTTCACAACTCGTACATCAATGCCTTCTGTCCTGAAAGCACAAAATGATACAAACTGTGCCTCAGTTGCTAAAAAGCAAATCATATATATCTGCCTAAAGAATGTCTGACATAATCTGTTGGGTCATATCTTACTGCAGGCTCTTCACAATATGTTCCACGTTGTTGGTGTGGATCTTGTGTCTTTCCAGCAATCCACTGTAACTGGAGCCCTTCATAGCAAGCTGCAAAACACAGGTATAGCACAGCTGACAGAAGATTGGAAAAAGACAAAAAGGGTGAAAAGTAAAATGCAGAAATGTGTTATGCCTTAGGGGCCATAAACATTCCTGGAAGTAAAATGCAGTCTTACCAGCTGTTTTAGATCTTCTTCAGATAGCCCCGCATAGCGATACCGCTGCTGTTCAAACTCATATCGCGTAGTCTTTGTAACCACTGCTACTTTTTCAGGTTTAAATCCAACTTTAGCATGTGTTGACACTTTGCACACTGAAGTGACGAGGGGGCGAAGTGAATCCCCATACAGTAGGTTGACAGCTCGATTCCCTAAGCTCAACACGTTTACTACAGAGCGGCGAGACATTTTTTTAAAGTGAACACGATCAAAACTAACTGATAGTCAATCGTTAGTAGTATCCTACTCTGTAGAGTTGACAAACTGGATCATATCAGTCTACTGGCCAGATGTAGTTATTGTTCATTCCAAGTCAATAAGTTTGACACACTCCCAGCTGTCAAGGAAGGTCACCAATCTCTTCCCTAGCAACTGGGTGACCCATTTAACACGTATTATAACTTACCACTTTTTTTCCAAATCGAGAGTATCCTCGGGAACGTAACAAATCAGCAAGAACAACGGTTATCTTTCCATTTAACTAGGTCTCGATACGTACAAACCCTATATGGTAAGGTAAATAGCTTACGATAGGTGAGCTTTGAAAGCTAAAGTAGTAGCTAGCAGCTGGCTCACAAGTCATAAGCCTGCATATCACATCTTTCGATTGGTTTTACTCAAACCACAGACCACACTAACGCCCTACCAGACACATTGGATCCCAAAGCCTTTTAAACAGGAGGTAACACACATGTGGAGGTGAAGAATAAACGGAAACGCATATGAACAGAGGGAGCGCATACAATGCAGTCTGGCACGTCCTCAAATTGTAGGCTACGTAAGCTACGTAGAGTTTAATTTGATTGGGTACGTTCCTGTCAAACCGGAGGTACGCGGTGACGTTTTGTTTTGGCTGAGTCTCCTCGTGATGCGGATGTGTTAGTTGACAACCAACAGTCAATGTTGACAACGGAATTTTTGGTATAGGTATGTTGGGTTGCGAGCATTGGTTTGCGAGCGAATATATATATATGCCTTCGTCCCAACCCGGTGTACGCCCCTTAGCAAAAAGTAGTTTATTCAACTACTAAAAGTATACTTATTTTATACTAAAATTGAGGCAGTATACTTGAAGTTTATTTTTTATATACTATATATCATAAACTTAAAAATGGTATAGTGAAGTATACTTCATTTACACTGAAAAGTATAAAGAAAAGTCCAAGACTTAGTACATAAATACAAAGGTGTGCATGTGTGTTAGTTTTAATCAATTGAGGCCAGACAGCATTAACAGTTTTTTTCATCTCATATATGAAAGTACTTTGTATTGTGAATCCTACAGTTGACGTGAGCTTGGACGTGGGCGATGAGGTATGGCACACAAGGCACGTAGGGTGGGAGCATTTGGGTTGGGTTGCCAGGTTGTCAGGTACCAGCACACATGAAACACTATTGACTCATTTCACTTTAAAATTGGGAGATAGTGGGAGAAATTACAAATCTGGAGCAGGGCAGGAGAAACTGTTCGGAAGACTCACGCATAAATCAGGAGTGTTGGCAGGTATGCATAGAGGTGAAGTGGGATTTTCAATGCAGAAAACAGTCCAGCCTTTTTCCCAGCTAAGGTTTTAATGTTTGGTGGTAAGTTCTTATGTTGTATTGCTTCCCAATTACCTTGATAGCATTGATTTAATCTGTCACTTTGTCATAGCCCAATTGTTTGCACGTAACATCACCATTGGCCCATTGTTTTGCCACTCAGTTACCACTCTGTCATATTCAGTCCAGCTGATTGGGGTGTGATGTATGTGCATGTGCATCCCTCCATAGAATTTTTTCCTGATTGCATTTAAGTTTAGAAATGTACCTGATAAACCATGCTTCATGCCTCTTTGACAAGTGTGTTAATTGTGGATGGTGACTAAAAATAACACTGAAGTAATAACTTACAAAAGTAATGTAATTACTGTAATGTATTGTTTTTTGCTGTAACACGGTAATATAAGGCATTCCAAAAAAGGGGGGTAATATTTCACTCGGTACAAAGGTCAGTATCACGTTACAATGCATTTTAACCCAAAATTAGTGGTATGATCCATCTCTCTCGTTTACCCCTCCCTCCCCCACGCACACAGCGTGCACACACCTTAGGTTTCGCTGACCACCTGAGGGGTGTGGCTCCTACAAGCTACTAAATGATCTATTTACTTTATCACTCAGCACAACAGTCATTAGCATCAACCCTAACTTTTACTGTTATTGTTATTGTTCAGTAGGAGTATACTAGATGACGTTTTTTCAGTGGTGGACAGTAACGAAGTAAATTTACTTGAGTACTGTACTTAAGTACAGTTTTTGAGTATCTGTACTTTACTTGAGTATTATTTTTGGGGGATACTTTTACTTTTACTCCAATACATTTGAAGGACAAATATTGTACTTTTTACTCCACTACATTTCTGTTTTGGCTCTCGTTACTCACTACTTTTGAGCTTAAATCAGCTGATTACTTTTTATTTTATTTTATTTTTTTTCAAAATTCTGAGATTTTTGCCACAAAAAGTGATTTGTTACAGTTTAAATGTTTGTTGTGCTTACCGAGAACAAATGATATTACGGCCTACAAGAACTCGTCGAATGAAAAAGCATGTCGCGGTATGCAAAGTAGCTACTGACATTGGCTAGCTTAATGTTTGTTAAATTGCTGATGAACATTTTAAACGTAATTGTATGAGCTTGTAGAGAGAGAAAGGCTGTCTGCAAGAGAAAGAATGGGGCTGTGGATTGTAGAGTGGATTGTATAACGACAATAAAGCTACTCTCCTTTCCTGTATTTCCTGAAATACTTTTTAAATACTTTTACTTAAGTATTTTTTTTAAGCAAATACTTTAGTACAGGGGTCTTCAACGTTTTCCAGGCCAAGGACCCCCAATCTGATGGAGAGATGGAGCGGGGACCCCCTACTTATATATATATATTGTATAAAATTGTGTTTTATATTAAACCGGTCCTATAGTGCCTTGTAGAAATGTACCTTGTTGTTCTGCATTCAATACTAAGATATTAAAATAACAAACAGGTTAATATATTCATGTTTTATTTTGAACATGCAAGGTACAGTGGTATGGGTGGCCGTGCCACTGCCATTTATAAACATACCTCAAACTGATACCTACCAAGATTATCAATGTCAGTCAATTGCATGTAACCATGCACAAAAAATATTGAAATTGACATTTTTAAAACATGTGCATATGCATAAAATACTTAACTATAGCCTAACATTGAAAGATTCATGTCTTAATTTTAAAGATACATGTAGTATGGGCAGTGAATCCTGTGAAAAGTGAATCATTGAATACATACTCCCACATTAGTGAGATGTCTGACCCTGATGAGTAGCACACAACTTGTCTAACCTTGGATGGATGGAGGTTGTCAGGCAGAGAGTCATATCAGCCTCAGGCTGCAGTCTTGACCTGTATTTGTTTTTCAGGTAGGTGAGTGAGGAGAATCCACTTTCACAAAGATAAGTTGTAGCAAAGGGCAACAGGCTCATCATTGCTTTTGCTGCCAGTTGTGGAAACTCTTTCTGGCATGATATCCAGAACTGGGTGAGTGGTTTCGTGTCATATATGTTTCTGAACGTACTGTCAGTGGACAGTTCAATGAGCTGATCCACCGTCAGGCGTGCGCCGTCTGCTGCGTTGTCTCTGAACGGAAACTGTATCCATGTCTTGTCCCTGCGCCAGGAGTCGGCCTCGGAAAAGTAGTTCTCAAATTTACTGTGGAGCGCCTCCAGATGGGCAAGAATCACGTGTGTTACGGGAGGCGAGAGCACAGCAGAATCTCCCAGCTCATCCACTGATGGAAACATAGAAAAGATTCCCTCCCCGACGCGCTCCCTCCATCTTCTGATTTTTTTGATGAAGCCTTCCATCCTGTCATACAGCTGAAAGGCATGTGTGTTGCGACCTTGCATGGAACTGTTAAGTTTGTTCAGCTCCGCAAAAATGTCAGCAAGATACGCAAGTTTGGTGAGCCAGACATTGTCGCTGAAAAGTGCAGCCAGCTCTGTGCGCTATTGGAGAAGTAAAAACTCCCGAATAGACGTGCGTAATTCTAATACACGTGCCAACACGGTTCCGCGTGAAAGCCAGCGGACCTCAGAATGATACAGTAGCGCAGTGTGCTCTTCTCCTTCAGCAGCACAGAGATTAGAGAACAGTCGCGTTTGCAAAGCACTCTTCTTCACTATATTTACAACTTTCACGACCGAGTCCATGACATCAGACAGATCAGCGCTCATGTCCTTAGCAACAAGTGACTCTGTGCAACATGCAGTGCGTCCAAATCACCTCTGGAGCCACATCCCTGACCAGCGCGATTAGGCCACTTTTTAATCCAGCCATGGCTCTTGCGCCGTCGGTGCACAGTGCAACACATTTTGCCCATGAAACGTCATTTTCTCTGAAGAAAGCGTCAATCACTTTGAAGATTTCAGCACTTGTTGTGCGTTCAGGGAGGCGCTTACAAAACAAAAATTCCTCCTGCATTTCATTTGATCCACAAAGCGCACAAACGCCAGAAGCTGCGCGTCCTTCGAAACATCAGTTGATTCATCCAGCTGTAAAGCAAATGCATTTGCCGACCTCAGCTTCTCTATCAGTTGCACCCTCACATCCGATGCCATCTCGTCAATGCGGCGAGCAATGGTTGTGTCCGACAGTGGAATAGTTTTCAGTTTATTAATGTCAATATCCTTCCCATACATTGTTTTACACATGTCAGTTGCTGAAGGCAATATTAAATCCTCTGCAAGTGTATATGGCTGTTTCTTCTGGGCAATCCGAAGAGCAACTTGATAAGAGCATTTTAAAGCTAGCTCACCAACTCTGGCTGATTTTTTCATTAATGTCTGTTGGCCTTGGAGGGATGTGAGACAAGTTTGGAAGTATTCAACAGGTTTGTCTTTTAAGTGGCTGTGGGTTGTCTCCAAGTGACGCTGCAGCTTTGATGGCTTCATAGACTCGTTTGACAGCACAGTAGAACAAATGACACACAGTGGAAATTCAATGCCATCTGTCTCTTTGAAGCTAAACCCGAACTTGAGATAATTGTCCATATATTTTCGGGTCTTCTCTCTTTTACGCTTACCCTTTACAGCTGCGGGGCCTACATCATCACTTTCATTTTCAACTGCGGTTTCTGAGGTGGAGGCTGTTGCTGTGCTTGTGATATCTTTTTTTTGGCGTGTTAAAAATCGATCCATTTTTTCATTTCTCTCTTCAAAACAGCTGCCAGCTACTAGCATGAATGAGCTCACGGGGAACCTGACAGAGTGTGTCACATACGGCCTCGTGAGTGGCACAGCAGCATAGATCGTTTATTTACATCAAGATGGTTGACTCTGTTGCCGTTTATGATCACTACTATCAGGAAATCGCCAATAAATATATGTTATATAATAGTTAGAGCCTTGATTCTTTTCCCCATAATCCCCAAGCTGTATAACATTTAAAAAGAACTTCATGTGTGTTTAAAAAAAATTGTGGAGGTGAATATAAAAAAATGTCTAATCAATCAAAACATTTTCGCGACCCCCCTGCAGTACCTCCGCGGACCCCCTAGGGGTCGCGGACCCCCTGTTGAAGACCTCTGCTTTAGTACTTTACTTAAGTAAATTTTTGACTAAGCTACTTTTACTTGTATTGGAGTAACATTTGACAAGAGTATCTGTACTTTTACTCAAGTAGGGAAGGTGTGTACTCTGTCCACCTCTGCGTTTTTTTCCCTCTCTGGTAAACTAATAGTGCAGGTTGTCAATCAACCACTGTCCACAGTTTATATTAAGCTTTTGGTTTGTGCATATGTGTTGATGTTAAGACTAATAATTAAATTTAATTCAATTCAGTTTTATTTATATAGCGTCAATAACAATACAAATCGTCTCAAGAAGCTTTACAAGACCCGGCCTGAAACCCCCAGAGCAAGCCTGAAGGTGACGGTGGCAAGGAAAAACTCCCTTTTAACAGGAAGAAACCTTGAGCAGAACCCAGCTCATATGGAGGGACCCATCTGCCTAAGGCCAGCCGGGTACAGACAGAGAAAGAGAACAGCAAGATAAACATACATCTAATTGGGCTGCACACTTATCAATTCTCGCATTGGTGGAAGAAAGGCCCTATAGTTCCGAGGCAGACTCTTGCCCTGCATGGTTGTATACGGAACAAATGCTTTGCAAGAAAACCTCATTACCCGCTCTCCTTAACAGTCCCACTGCTGTTAAAAAGGAATGCTTTAATAACAGTTTTGTAATTGGCAACACCATAAGAATTTGGAAACAGATAAAACATTACATTTAGGCTCCAAACACCTACCTGGACACCCCAATATGTGAAAATCATTCTTTTTCACCTGGTCTAACTGATAGTGTTTTCCTCCTCTGGAAACGGAAAGGTATTTGCTACATAAGTGATTTATACATTAATGGTGTTTTTGCCTCATACCCACAACTTGTAGCTAAATATGACATTCCCGAATCAGGGCTTTTTCGATTCTTTCAAATTCGGAATTACATCAGGATACATTTACCCAACTTTGAAATCTTGGTAAAGCATGAGGCCCTTGAGGCAATAAACAAATTTGACCCTACTGCAAAAGGGGCTGTTTCGTTCTTTTACCGGATCCTACACAACAATACTCCATTGAATACAGCGAGTCTTAGCCAGGCATGGATGGACGAGCTTAATACAGAACTGGGAGATGAAGTTTGGGATGAATGTTTAAAAAGTATACATGACTGCTCTGTGAATGTCAGACATTGCCTTATACAGTTTAAGACATTACACAGGCTCTATTACTCTAGAGAAAAACTGCACAGCTTCTTTCCGGATGTTTCACCTATTTGCGATAGGTGTAAGTCCACGACTAGTGACTTAACACATTCTTTTTGGTTATGCAGTAAATTGTATACATACTGGAAAAGTATTTTTCATTGCTTCTCTACGGCTTACGGTAAATGTTGGGAGCCTGATCCACTTGTAGCCATTCTTGGGGCAACTACCCCTTTGTCTTCTGCCAATAAATATGAGAAAAAGGCTATCTTATTTGGAACTATGATTGCGAAGAAGTTAATCCTCCAGGCATGGAGGTCGGACATTGCACCCACGTACAATCTGTGGTTGAGAGAGATGGCAAACATGCTTCACCTGGAGAGACTGAGACTTTATAATGAAGACAAGCGAGACACGTTTGACAAGATGTGGGACCCGGTACTGCAACTGTTTCAAGGTAAGGATTAATGTGTCAATGTGTGTATCTCCCATCTTATTTTTCACTTTGTACATTCTCTTTTAATTTACTGTACATGACTGTGGCTACTATGGTTTTTACTGTTTCTCTTCTATGATGTGCTGAACCTTTTTTTTTTTTGTTAGTTTGAGGGTGGGGGGAGGGTTCTTTTCCTTTATATGTTTACATAAAAAAAATGTTGAAGTCATTTCATACAATGTGGCAATGAAAGTGTAATGAATCAACATGTTTTCAGTTGTATGCCAAATAAACGTTATTATTACCAAAAAAAAAAGATAAACATACATCTGTCATAAATACACATCTGACTAAAGCATACAAGTGGAATGTAAACTGATGATTTTACATGACAGTTTGAAAATGTATGAATCATAGGCAGGAGAATTGGAGAATTGTTCATTCAGGTAGGAATGGATAACAGCAGGATTCCATGGAGACTGGGCAGGCTGATGAGACCACAACAACAGACGTAGTATGGAGCTCCACAGGAAACACACAACTCCAGTCCAGAGATAGGGGAAGGGGAGGGGACACAGCAGTAAACATTCTGTATAGTTAGTTATAGTTATATCCTATATAGTAATAACTAGTAATGACTAGTAATAGATAAGAATTTAGAGGGCAAGAGCTCTGTGCCAGAGAAAAGAAAGTGGAGGACACAAGAGTGGAGAGAGAAGAAAGAAGGAGAACATGTGTTTGGTGCATTGTCCCCCAGCAGCCTAGGCCTATAGCAGCATAACTAAGGGATGGTTTAGTCCAGCCCTAACTATAAGCTTGATCAAAAAGTCTTATGCCTGACCTTAAAAATAGAGAGAGTGTCTGCTTCCTAGGTCTGCACTCTCAGACTGAAATGATCTGTTGGGATAATATGGTACAATGAGGTCTTTAAGATATGATGGAGCTAGGCCTTTGAGGGCCTTGTATGTAAGGAGGTGGATTTTAAATTCTATTCTAGATTTTAAGGGGAGCCAGTGAAGATAAGCTAAAACTGGAGTAATATGATCTCTCTTGCTAATTCCTGTCAATGCTTTTGCTGTGGCATTTTGAATCAGTTGGAGGCTTTTTAAAGAGTTATTTGGACAGCCAGACAGTAATGACAGTAATACTACCTATCTACAGAGGGCATTTACAGCTTTTGCAACAATAACAAATGTAAAGGGGTGGGGCTTTGGTACCTTTCTCTTTCTCGTTAAAGAAAATGTCCTCCATAAGTTGTATGAAATCTTAAAAAACTTATTTAATTTTTTTTTTTTCCAGCATTCTAACCCTACAAAGATTGGGGAATTTTTTTTAAAAATGTGATTGGATAACATTTTTTTTCCTGGTAGTCAGGAGGTTAGCTTACTAGGGGGTCATCTTCTCATTTAAATACAATTTAAATGAGAAAATGAAGTGATGCACCCATCATGCCTAGTGCCTATTGTACAAGCCTGTGGGGGCAGTGTGTCACACAGCCCTTCCTCTTGTGTCACCGGTCTGATTGTCTTCCTGATTCCTGATTATTTCCACCTGTTCCCCATTACCCTCGTGTGTATATATGGTCTGCGTTTTCCCCTGTCCTGTGCCAGTGTGTCATGTTTCATGTCCTAGAGTGTTCGTGTTCCAATCCCTGCCATTGTGTTCTCAAGAATTTGATAAGTATTTTCGTTTTGGATTTATTTTCGCTACGTTTTTTCCTCCGTGGAGTGATTTTTTGTTTGACACTTTTGTTGATACGAGAGACTTTAAGTTTGTGTTTAATAAAGTGCCACGATTTTTCGATCCGCATGTGAGTCCAGCTCTTTTTGTACCGGCTTGTCACAGTGCAATGACCTGGGGTTGCTGCAGTTGCTCAGGTCTAGGTTCAGCAACATTATGTGCCCAAATAATGAGGTCAGTTGTAGGGCTGCAGCTATCAAGCACTTTATCATTCGATTAATCGGATATATTTTTTTTACATTTTGAAACAACCAAAACAAATAATGCATAACGAAAATTATGTGGCTGTAAAATTATCAAGCATTTGCCTTTTATTTCTCAAAAAACAGAACTCCAACATTTGGCTCCAAAGCTAAGCCCATTTACTGTATTGCAATTTACTATTAAAAGTGCCAGTGACAACAATTAAATAACAATACAGTTAAGCGAACTTAGGCCTACTGTAAAACATGTATAACATGTTTTATGTAGATTTCTACAGCTGCAGCATTTACCATTAGGCTACTAACAAATAATTTCTGGGGTGAGCCCTATGGTAACCTAGCAACCTGTGTGTTTGTGAACGCCTGCTGTGCGTGAAGAAGAGTGAGAGAGATGAGGGTGCAATTTTCGCAAGAGCCACATTGGCAGTGCAAACTCAAAAGGCGAGCCACTTTTACGACAACATACTACGTCACCTTTGCAAATGTGCATTTCTACGTCTGGTTTTTGAGCTCGTTTCTGTCTCTTTTTTTTATTAAAAACCGGTCCATTTTGTGTTTTACGCTAGCTAGCGGAGCTTACGTCGCCTGTGTGGCAACATTGGTTAATCGCCATGGTAACGGTCAGCTGTTGCCGCAGGCCCAACCAATTACGGTGCGAGACTGCTCCATAAAGGCGGCCGTAAAGCACCTGTCAGTCTTTTCGATTGCCGGAAGCCGGGCTACGTCACCCCGGTGATTCCTCCATTTCCGCTTCAGTGCGGTAGCAGGTTTTTGCTTGGGTGTTGCTGCCAGCTGCGCGATGCTCACCGCTCCACATCATACTCACTGCGCTAGGCTGGTCGCTCTCATTTAGCGTTCCCTCGTTCCACGCCGTGTTGGCTGGGATTGCCTGATCGGGTGCCTACTACTGGTAACCACTGCTGCTTTGCCTCGGCTTTATTTCCTTTCTGTCCCAACGCTGGCAGTTGGAATATCGGTTGTTTTCTCCGACGTTTGACGGACACTCCCCGCTCCGCCAGGGCCGATCGGTTCTTTGGGATCGCCATACCCGTTCATTCGGTGGCGATAGTGTTCGTGCCTGTACTGTTTATTGCCGTTTACGCGGCCTTGTTAATTTTAGTTTAGCCACATTTCTAATGTGTGTGTGTGCGTGCGTGCGTGCTTGTGAGAGAGGACGGTGTGGGAATGTATTGAGTTTGCGATCATTTCTTTACTTTATTCTTTTGGTTTTGTAAGTTTTTCTCTGTTGCAACCCATTAGTCCATTATTTTATGTTCGTGTTTATTTTTGAGTTATGATGGGTTGCATTTATAAGGTTTTCCTGGTTTGCCATTTTGTTGAGTTATTATAAGATTCTGTATATTTGTTTTGATTTACTTCGTTATTGTTTTGATTTATTTCTTCCCTCCCTAACCTCTCTGGTTTCTTCCCCATTCAGGTGCTGAGTCTACGGTGGTGGATTGGTGTCCTGGTCACGGTGTTCCCCTTATTTTGCTTTGGTATTTGGTTGATTCTTTTGTTCTACCTTGATTTGCTTTGTGTGGTGTTCCTGGGATCCCCTTTTTGTTTGGATACGGTCCCTCACAGTAGGTCTCAGCCCTGATTGGCCCCCCTTGATGTCCCTTTATGAATGGTTTCTTTTATAGTAGTTTTAAACAACTTGGTATTAATAAAGTATTTTGTATCCTTGAACTGCCGTCTCTGTCTCGTTGCATAACGGACCTTAGTGCCTTCTCTCACGTGATTTGGTTCCCCTAAAAGTAATCCCTGGGTGAAATTCCCAGGGTGGCGTTGTCTGGCAACAAATTAAAATATCATTATTGCCTTAAAGGGCATTTTTTCCATCCCCATACCTCGTGCCGCCACACCTGCAAACGTGCGCTGCGGCCAAGTTTTGTAAACAATGCCACATGGCCACTTTCATTCGCTCTTTCCGTGATTCAGCTGCGTGAAATGTATTACAATTTATGAATGTAATGATCCCAAACTTTAGACATTTTTGGCCGTTTATGGGCATCTTTACTCTGCGCCAGGTGCTTCCGTGCTTCCAAAACAACGGTCCGTGTGGAAAAGTCAGATCCCCCCCGCGTGTATAGTGCGCGTCATAGGAATTTAACGAGGCTTCGAGGCAGAGTTTTTGCCTCGAGCAATTTTTGTAATCGAGTTAATCGAGTAACTCGACGAATCGTTTCAGCCCTAGTCAGTTGACTACCTGAATATACTGCATGACAAGTTATTCCATCAATGGATTTTTTCTTCCTTGGTGACATAACGTTCATATTCCATCATTTTCACACATGGATTAGCCACCAGTGGTGTCAGAATCTTTGGGATGTGCTGAAGAAGGCTTTGTGCAATGGTCAGACTCTCCCATCATCAGCACAAGATCTTGGTGAAAAATTAATGCAACACTGGATGAAAATAAAACTTGTGCAGAAGTGCACAACTGTACCAGAAACTGTACAGGCAGGACTTCCTGGCCCTCAAGAGGGTGGTCCGTTCAGCGGAGCGGACCATCAGAACCCCCCTCCCCAACCTGCAGGACATTTACATCAAACGCTGCAGGTTAAAGGCCAAGAAGATCCTGAAACAGCGCAGTCACCCCGGACACTCTCTCTTCTCTCTACTGCCATCGGGCCGGCGTTTCCGATGCCTGAGGGCAAAGACTGAGAGGCTGAAGAAGAGTTTTTACCCCCACGCCATCCGCCTGCTCAACTCTGAGCCTTAACCGGACTTAAATATCACTGCACTTTATTCATGTTAATAGCTGCTAAATACTTAATATACTGTAAATACATGTACATATACAACTTCACTCGCTCGGTTTACCAGTCTATATTTCTATATTATTTTTATTCAGTCTATATTTCTATTATTCTTTTTATCTCATTTTTTAATTCTATATTTTATATTTTATATTTCATTTCTCTGTTGGTGTTACTTCTCTATTGGTGTACATTACACTTATATTACTACTGATTACTGTAGTACTTACATTCTTTTTTTTTACTACTGGTTGCAGGTACAAAAATACATTTCACTGTGCATTGTACTATGTATAACTGTGCATGTGACAAATAAAAAACCTATCTAGCCTATCTAGACCTATCCTATCTAGAAGTTTATTGAAACAATGCCACAGTGAATGCATGCCATAATCAAAGCTAAAGGTGATCCAATGAAATATTAGAG
The DNA here is from genome assembly GCA_005024645.1 of Planiliza haematocheilus. NCBI lineage: Eukaryota > Metazoa > Chordata > Actinopteri > Mugiliformes > Mugilidae > Planiliza > Planiliza haematocheilus. Next base: position 657,385 of record SRSE01000582.1, on the reverse strand, counting down.
TTTGTATTTTTTTTGGTGGTGACTTTTTTTGTCAGGCAGTGTATGTCCACTCATTACACTCTCCTGCTTCCAGTTCAACAGCAGTGTTGGGAACGTTATTAGTTATTCATTCATTCATCTTTTGTACTCGCGTATTCCTGTTAAGGGTCGCAGGGTCTGCTGGAGCCTATCCCAGCTGTCATCGGGCAAGAGGCAGGGGTACACCCTGGACAGGTCACCAGTCCATCACAGGGCTATCACAGAGACACAGACAACCATTCACACACACTCACCCCTACAGCCAATTTAGAATCTAGTTATCAGTCACTTCTACCAAAAAGTAACTGAGTTACACTAGAATTTCAAAAAGTAAAATGGGAGGTAGAGCTTTCAGCTATCAGGCTCCTCTTCTGTGGAACAAGCTCCCAGTTTGGGTTCGGGAGGCAGACACTCTCTCTATTTTTAAGGTCAGGCTTAAGACTTTCCTGTTTGATCAAGCTTATAGTTAGGGCTGGACTAAACCATCCCTTAGTTATGCTGCTATAGGCCTAGAATGCTGGGGGACGATGCACCAAACACATGTTCTTTCTTCTCTCTGGACTGGAGTTGTGTGTTTCCTGTGGAGCTCCATACTACGTCTGTTGTTGTGGTCTCATCAGCCTGCCCAGTCTCCATGGAATCCTGCAGTTATCCACTCCTACCTGAATGAACAATTCTCCAACCTGCCTATGATTCCTCTTATATTTTCAAACTGTCATGTAACATCATCAGTTTGTATCATAACATTCCACCTGTATGCTTTAGTCAGATATGTGTATCTATGACAGATGTTTATCTTGTTGTTCTCTTCTCTTTCTTCTGTCTGTACCCGGCTGGCCTTAGGCAGATGGGTCCCTCCATATGAGCTGGGTCCTGCTCAAGGTTTCTTCCTGTTAAAAGGGAGTTTTTCCTTGCCACCGTTGCCTTCAGGCTTGCTCTGGGGGTTTCAGGCCGGGTTTTGTAAAGTGTCTTGAGACGATGTGTATTGTTATTGACGGTATATAAATAAAATTGAATTGAATTGAATTGAACTATAAAAGTAAGTAGTTACCAGGGAAAAACATATATATATATATTTAAATACATTGTCGTTAAAGAAGAATTAAAAAAAAATTCTGAGCATAATGTACAGCTCACGTGTATGTTCTTGCCTTATACCTTAATGAGGTTAAAGTAGTGCCTATACCTTGGGGGCGACTGTGGTTCAGTAGGTAGAGCGGTTGTCCACGAACCAGAGGGTTAGCTGTTCGATCCCCGGAATGTGCCACATGTCGAAGTGTCCTTGAGCTAGACACTGAACCCCCAGTTGCTCCCAGTGCGTGGCACTGGTGTGTGAATGTGTGCGTGGGTAGATGTGTCTCTGACTGTAAAAGCGCTTTGAGTACCAATAGGTAGAAAAGCGCTATATACCATTACCTCCACCTTGAAAGCGGCAACTTAACTTCTGAATGAACCGCGTGCGTTTGTGTGTAAACACTGAACACCGCACTGACGCTGATTGGCTTGACATGAAATCTTATCCTACTTTAGCCAATCATCATGACTTATGTATGTGGCAAAAATTGTTTATCAGTTGAGCATTAAATAGCTTGTCTTTGTGTATTCAATTAAATGTAGGCTGAAAAGGATTTGCAGATCATTGCTATTATATTTTAAGTCACAACTTCATTGTAATTGAGGTACATATTATATATTTTGGAATTGTATATACTTAAACGTGTAATTTACTAGAGTGACAGTGATAAGGGAATGGTGTTTGTAAAAGACTACCTGGCCTGATTTTTGAGGGGTATTCTTCACTAATTATATTCACCTTCCTTAGGGAATATTTTTCCATACAGTGAGGTCACGTGTTACAGCTCAAGCTCTACTTTTTTCAGCTAATTGGGGTGTGTCATTTACTCGGTGGAATTATTTCAAACTATAACACGTCCCGAGTGAGATAATGTGTATCATTTCAATCTGGTTACTGTTTTAGGCCAAAAAACTTTTCATACATAATTGTACATATGCCTCTGTTGTTGCAGGTAAATAGTGTTAAAACCTCAAAGGAAAAACAGGAAGAGGAGATGAGAAAACAATTGAGGTTTAGATGAGTGATGAGGGACACATCAGTGTTTCTGTGATGTTTTTCAAAACATATCTCAAATACGTTTTTCATACACCTGAGCTTTACTTTGAAATTGAGGATTACAACAGGATTAACAGTTTGTCCTTTTTGTCTCCCTCCCTTCCTCCGTTTTTCAGTCTCGCTTCTGGATGACTCCCCCTCCCATATTTTCTGAGTATGGTGGGTGTAGCACATCTCTGTTTTTCACACTTACGAGTGCTATCACCCATTCACTCTGTCCTACCGATTCCCAGAAGCTCCAGGAAAAGTCTTATGTTCTCGACCTTGTCTCTTGCTGCTTTACAGGCTCACCACTTCATCTCTGTTAACTGAAGAGCAAGCGCTGGCCCAAAGAGGTGAGTGAATTTACATTCTTGATTCATTTTAAAACATATGTGGGTACCTGCTTTAATTCCACAGGGTACTCCCTTTTGTAGTCTAGAGCATAAGTAAGGTCTTAATTATGTCCTTATAAAGAATATGTTAGATAGATAGATAGATAGATAGATAGATAGATAGATAGATAGATAGATAGATAGATAGATAGATAGATAGATAGATAGATAGATAGATAGATAGAAAATGCTGACTCTGGCACCCTGAATTGGTCAAGTAGATCAGCAATATTCCCCAAATCCCCCAATTTAATGCATTGAAATATCCCCAGATAATTTTCCCAGATAAGCGTATCTATGCTGAGAATGCGGCAGGAAGATTAAACTGGTGAAGAGCAACATTTAATTTAATTGATAAAGAACAGTGAGAGTGGGTTTTGTCCTGCCGAGTTAGAAAGAAGGGATGTCCTAGGGAACAATATACAACAATATGTTCACATTTATTTTCACACTTACTTAAAACCAACCTGAAAAAATCTGTTTGGGAATAAATGTTATTTTATTGTGTCATACTTGGGTATGTGATTGTAAATGGCTCCTGTTTAAAATAAATAAATAAATAAAAAACTAGAGGATCAAAAGCGATCATAGTGTCTGCAGAGGAATCCTTTGGCTGACAATCGAATGAGAGTCAGGCAGGGCGGAAGCAACAAAATTTGGTGGGTTTGTATGTAGTCTTCTACAGATGTCATTGCCTCAGTCTGCCACTAGAAGGAGTCATAGGCTAAAGCAGGTGGGAAAAGACCTGACAGGAGGCCAAGTGTGACTAAGGGAAAGCTGGGTCTGCCAATTGAGTAGGAGATAGGACTCAAATATCTACACATCACTAGTAGCAGCCACTATAGACATACAGTGGTATGCAAAGGTTTGGGCACCCCTGAAATCATTGTATCAGTTTGTCACTTGCTGAGCTTTTGAAGCAGCAACTTTATTTTAACAAATGTTGTACCTTATGGAAACAGAAACATCTCTGTAGTGAAATCATTTTCATTGGTCCAATAGAAATATTTTTATGTATATTTAAACAAAAATAGGCATGTGCATAAATTTGGGTACCCCAAAGAAATAATTCTATTAATATTTAATAGACCCTCCTTTTGCTGCAAGAACAGCCTGTAGACACCTCCTATAGCTACTGACAAGTCCCTGAAGTCTGGCAGGTGGTACTTTGGCCCATTCCTCCATACAAAACGCCTCTAGTTCAGTCATGTTTCTTGGCTTCCGTGCGTAAACAGCCTGCTTCAAATCAATCCATACATTTTGATGATGTTAAGGTCTGGGTACTGGGATGGCCATTCCAGAAGATTGTACTTGTGCTTCTGCATTAATTCCTTGGTGGATTTTGAACAGTGCTTGGGATCCTGCTGAAAAATCCAACCCTGGCGTATCTTCAACTTTGTGACAGATTCTTGAACATTCTTGTCAAGAATCTGTTGATACTGAGAGGAATTCATATGGCCCTCAACTTAAACAAGTTTTCCAGTCCCTGTGCTAGCCACACAGCCCCATAACATGATGGACCCTCCACCATATTTTACTGTAGGCAATAAGTCCTTCTCATGGAATTCAGTGTGTTTTTTTCGCCATGCATACCTCCTCTTGTTCTGACCAAATAACTCCATCTTAGTCTCATCTGACCACTTTATTTTTTTAAAGTGGTCAGATGTGCTTTTGCATACCTCAATAGACTCTTCTTGTGACGAACACTCAGGAAAGGCTTTTTGCGCATCAGCCTTCCAAAGAGCTTTTCCTGGTGCAAAGTGCGCTGGATCGTGGAACGATGAACAACTACACCATCAGTAACCAGATGTTCTTGTAGTTCTCTGGAGGTGGTCTGTGGCTTGTCTGTGGCCATTCTAACCATCCTTCGCCTGTGTCTTTCCAGTATTTTTTTTGGCCTACCACATCTTTCCTTCACAGTGACTGTTCTTCTGGCCTTCCATTTCTGCACCACATCTCTGACTGTGGAAATAGACATCCCAAACCTTCTTGATAATTTCTTGTACCCTTCTCCTAATTCATGATAATGAATTATCTTAGTGCCCCCATGTTGCCAGGAGCCTAGGAAAAGTACAGCCAGCAATTGCCTCTGTTAAATAGCCTTTTTCATGATTGGTTTTACCTGTCTTTGTAATTGAAGGTCTCACAAGCTAATCAAAGCAGTTTTGGGCTGCAACATGACAGCTACAAATCCCTACAGGTCTTGAAATCAATGTGATTAAAAGGGTGCCCAAATTTTTGCACATACCATTTTTTAACATTTTAATTTATTATAATAAAACTTTGTAATAGTACTCTAAGAATTTTGGTCTGGAAAACACTTTAAATGTCTACATCTCTGTAGGAAATAAAATCTTGTTGCTGTGATCGTCTTTTATAAAGTTAGAGCAAATTATTATGAAATCTTAGAGGGGTGCCCAAACTTTTGCATACCACTGTATTGCACAAAACTTGGTGGGCTTATAATAATTTATCCAAAGATTATTATTGTCAAATTTGAAGCAGTTTACTGAGGTGGGTTGTGAGATATAAACATGTAGTCACTGTAGTGCCCCCTACACGCTGCATTTCACGAACCTTGGCATGATTGTACGCAAGCATATTATAAATGACGGTTGCGAGGTTTCATAAGGATTGGGTGAATACTTCAAAAGTTACAGGCCTTAAAGTCATATGAAATGTTTTTGTGTCACCTGTAGCGCCCCCTGTAGATGTAATTTCATGCAACTTGATGCACGTCTACACAATATATTACAGATTGTGTATGTGTTTCATGAAGTTAGCGATTGCAATTTTTGAAATATTGAAAAGTTGCTTTTGTAGCGCCCCCTAGAGACCATGGGTCATAAAAGTTGGGGTGCTTTTGTGGTTTGTGAGATATAAACATGTAGTTGTTGTATGTTGTTGGCATGATTGTACGCAAGGCCTTAAAGACATATTGCACGTAAAATCATATAAAATGTTTCTGTGTTCATCTATAGTGCCCCTGTGGATGTAATGTCACACAACTTGATGGGCGTCTACACAATATTTTATGGATTGTTTATGCCAAATTTCATAAGGCAAGGCCTTATAGACATATTGCACTTCAAATCATATAAAATGTTTCTGTGTTCATCTATAGTGCCCCTGTGGATGTAATGTCACACAACTTGATGGGCGTCTACACAATATTTTATGGATTGTTTATGCCAAATTTCATAAGGCAAGGCCTTATAGACATATTGCACTTCAAATCATATAAAATGTTTCTGTGTTCATCTATAGTGCCCCTTGTGGATGTAATGTCACACAACTTGATGGGCGTCTACACAATATTTTATGGATTGTTTATGCCAAATTTCATAAGGCAAAATTTGGGGTGCTTGTACAGAATCACATTATTGTCAATGATATGAAGTTTGATTAAGTTTTGGTAAATATTTCACAAAATATTAGCTTTTGAGTTATACTGCACCACGTAGTAAAAATCAATTAGTCATTAACTTTGTAATCAATAACACTGGTATAGTTCTTTTGAGAAGTGCTAGGAGGAGTAGATTTTGCTTTGAAGTGCTATTCTTTAAAAATGACAGGGGAAATGGAGAGCGGAAATGGGCGAGGCATAGTCCATTAGAACCAGGGCTATGTAAGGAATCAGTTTCTAGTTCTCAAGACATGAGCCAAATGAGGATAAAATGAGCTCTTAGTTGTGAAAAATGAATTGAACAGCTTAATTAATTATAGTTCTCCCCAAAAGTATTTGTAGTTATTAACTGAATTACTCCACTATAAAAGTAACTAGCTACTAGGTAAAACAACCATTGCTTTACTTTTCTTAAAAAAAAATATATGTTTAAAGACGTCTGAGAATAAAATTTATTTCTGAGCATAATGTACACTTCACGTGTACGTCCTTGCGTTTACCTCAAAGTTAAAGTAGTGCCTATACTTTCACCTTGAAAACGGCAACTTTACCCTTTTGAATGCTCCGATCTCACCATTGCTGCTGGCTGTCTCTGATCGCTTGTGTGATACTGCGATGCACATACTTGTATGTAAACAACACCCGCCCAACTGAACACTGCCCTGCCGCTGATTGGCTCACCATGAAATCTTATCCTACCTTAGCCAATCATCATCTATTTAAGTTGTACTAGAGAGTAAAGTTACAGTCAAATTCCTTGTATGTGCACATACTTGGCCAATAAAGCTGATTCTGATTCTGATTCTGATCACATAAGTATTCACAGCCTTTACTCAATACTTTGTTAATGCACTTTCGGCAACAATTAGAAAATCACATCTTTTTGAGTATGATGCCACAAGCTTAGCACAACTATCTTGGGAGCAGTTTTGCCCATTCCTCTATCCAGCAACTCTCAAGCTCCTTCAGATTGGATGGGAAGCGTCGGTGCACAGTCATTTTCAGATCTCTCTGGAGATGTTCAAGTCTGTACTCTGGCTGGGTGACTTAAGGACATTGACAGAGATGTCCTGAAGCCACTCCTTTGATATCTTGACTGTGTGCTTAGGGTCCTTGTCCTGCTGAAAGATTAACCCAGTCTGAGGTCAAGTGCAGGTTTTCACTTAGGATGTCTCTGTACATTGCTGCATTCCTCTCTCCCTCTATCCTGACTAGTCCCCCACTTCCTGCCACTGAAAAACATCCCACAGCATGATGCTGCCACCACCATGCTTCACTGTAGGGATGCTAATGGCCTAGTGATGAGCGGTGCCTGGTTTCCTCCAAACATGACGAGAATTTTGCTTGTCATGGTCTGAGAGTACTTCAGGTGCCCTATGGGAAACTCCAGACGGGCTGCCTTGTGCTTTTCACAAACGAGTGTCTTCCTTCTGGACACTGTACCATACAGGCCTGATTGGTGGATAGCTGCAGAGATTGTTGTCCTTCTGGAAGGTTCTCCTCTCACCACAGAGGAATATTAGAGCTCTGACCATCGGATTCTTAGTCACCTCTCTGACTAGAGCACTTCTTCCCCAATCACTCAGTTTAGATGACCAGTCAACTCTAGGAAGAGTCCTGGTTGTTCTGAACTTCTTCCATTTACGGATGGTGGAGGCGACTGTGCTCATTGGGACCTTTATTGTAATTCATTACTGTCTGATTGTCAAAATAGCTCTTTAAAAAGCCTCCAATTGATTCAAAATGCAGCGGCAAGAACAGTGACAGGAATTAGCAAGAGAGATCATATTACTAAAGTTTTAGCTTTTCTTCATTGGCTCCCTTTAACATCTAGAATCAAATTTAAAGTCCTCCTCCTTACGTATGAAGCCCTCAAAGGCCTAGCTCCATCAAATCTTAAAGACCTCATTGTACCATATCATCCCAACAGATCAGTTCGGTTTGAAAATGCAAGCCTACTTGTGGTTCCTAGAATTTGAAAAAATAGAATGGGCGGTATAGAGCTTTCGGCTATCAGACTCCTTTCCTGTGGAACCAGCTCCCAGTTTGGGTTCCTGTTTGGCCTCAGACTTCCCATGAGTCCCCTGGGGCTGGGGTGGATGCTCGAGTGGGTGGTGGGGTGTCTTCTCGGGGGGCTCTGCAGGTCCAGTTGCCTTTTGGAACTTTTTGACATATACCATGACCTGGATGACTGAGAACCTTCACAGACATGTAACATCATCAGTTTGTATCATAGGATTCCACATGTACGCTTTAGTCAGATTTGTGGATCTATGACAGATGTATTAAGTACATAACATGGAATATCTTCTGAAAAAAATTAATCATGTGAAACATTTCTTTTCTATATAGAACTTGTGTTTGATACAAAAGACCAAATGATAAATAACAATTTAAAAAAATAAACAATGGGAGGAAAAAACAGAAAAACTTAAAGCTTGCTGTGTCACCGGTATTGGCACCTTTTGCTGTACTTCAGTATGGAAACACAGTATGACTCACCTGTGGTAAATCACAAATGAATCACCTGTGATAAATTGTCTGTGTCCATGTGACATGAATTAGCCAATGAATGATGATTTCCGTGTTTTAAAAAGCCATCTGTTATCCCTCGTTCCTTTGTCACAAGGGTGAAGACAAAGGAGCTGTCTGAGGACATCAGAAGTGCAATAATTAACAAACACAAGACCTCCAAAGGGTATAAGGCCATCTCCGAAGACCTTGGTATCCCCTTTTTTTTATTGAAAAAAACGAACAAGGTGCTTATAAGGACAAAAACAGTGTAAAACATTGAACTAAATAAATTGTGCAAGTTGTACGTGTTGTGTTGTGTGGGTAAAGAAAAAAGAAGAAACAAAAATAAATAAATAAATAAAATAAAGAGAAGAAAATAATAATAATAAAATGAATAAGTAAATAAGTGGATATATTGCAATATTAGTAAACAAGGGGTGGAGAGAATGATAAGAATTCCATGCTATTTGTTAAATTATGTTTTGCTTGATTATATTGAAATGAATAATAATGAATAATAGAAGACAGGGGAATAAATTAATCGGTAAATAACAGTTTAGGAAGAGAAAAAAAAATACACAAGTAACAGCAACTGGTCAGTCATTCATACTGTATGTGGGGTGCTGGCTGGGTTTTGGGGAACATCCGGGACACTATAGACCCCTAAGCACATGTTTTGAAATTGTGACCAGTATGTATAAAATGAGTCAGTCTGATTGTGCTGTATTGCTATTTGTTTTTCTGTTTCGATGTGGTTAGATAATAGGAGTAGCCACTGAGATGTTGTGATTTTTGTTCTGTCCTTCCAGTTTAGGAGGATAGTCTTTTTAGCGACTGTTAAAGCGATCAATATTGGTTGTTCATATTTCAGTGGCGGTTCAATGATAGAGAGGTCTCCTAGCAGACATATAGTTGGGGAGGCTGGAATACTGTGACCTATAGCTATTGAAAGGGTATTAATAATGTTTGTCCAAAGTGTCTGCATTGGTGGGCAGAGCCAGATGGCATGAAAGTAATCATCTATAGTAGGGATGCTCGATATTGGCTTTTCTGCCGATATCCAATATTCCGATATTGTCTAACTCTTAATTTCCGATACCGATATCACCCGATACCGATATATGCAGTCATTTTACACCAAAATTGTTAGGTAACAACATAATGTATCACCTATTATGGAATTAACACATTATGCCTAATTTTATTGCGACGTCCCACTGGATGCAAACGAGAGGTTAATCGGCCAAACCGATTAATCGGTCGACCTCTAATGCAAACATAAATGCAACATGGCTTTTCAAATGTAAACACTGTCTGTGCAAAATAAGTTACAGAAAAAAGTGCCAAAAAGTGCCATTTATTTATTTTTTTAGTGTTTTTAAAGAGAATATTTTGCCTCAAACACTACAGACAATATCAAAACAAGGAAGACAAATGTAGTATAACTCCACATGATTCTTCTTGAGGTGGGTGAACAAATTTGATGTATTAAAGCACAGTTACTCATTGCGCAGCTTGCGAGCCACATGCGGCTCGTCAAGCTATAATTGGCGGCTCGCATGGTAGCTTACAGTATCACACTGCCACTTGCCTTTAATTGCAATCCACTATTTACCGGCAATGCCAAAGGTGGCCATGTGGCATTGTTTACAAAACTTGACCGCAACGCACGTTTGCAAGCGACGTAAGCTCCGCTAGCTAGCGTAAAACACAAAACGGACCGGTTTTTAATAAAGAAGAGACAGAAACGAGCTCATTAAAGTAAATCTGGTCTTAAATGAAAATGTATTGGCCGTGTCGTTTATTTTTTGTGGGATGTCCATTTTGTATGTTGTCGTAAAAGTGGCTCGCCTTTTGATTTTGCACTGCCGGTGGCTCTTGTGAAAAAAATAGTGAGGATCACTGTATTAAAGGAAGACGCCTTGTTTCCTCCTCTCATAACCACCTTTGCTTTGCAGTCGTTACAAATCGCAAATTCACTGTGACACTTGGAAATACTTCCAAACCACGGACATCTCATACACCGGGCAACCTCGCTTGTTAGCCACGGTTAGCGCCATAGAGACTAGCGTGTAGTTGTTATACGTCATCAAGCACGCGCCTGTTAACGTCCCATGCTGCATTCATGCACACTCGGAAATGCTGATGCCTACAGAACAAATATCGGTTATGAAAACCTGATACCGATATTTCCCGATATTACATTTTTAACTCAATATCGGCCGATAATATCGGCCCTCCGATAATATCGGACATCCCTAATCTATAGTGTTTGTTGTACAGTGTGAACAGATGTTATTTTCTACCATCGTATAATATGTTTTGGGTGAAATGTACTCTGTGCAAAATGTTGTATTGGATAAATTGTAGTTTGGAATTTTGTGACATTGAGAAGGTGTTATTGTAAATGCGTATCCAGGTTGTGATGTCACTGGTTGTTCCAAGGTCCCTTTCCCAGTCTTTTACGGTTGGCGGGAGGTTATTGTCTGTGTCTATCAGGTGTTTGTATAGTTTTGAGAATGTTTTCTTCTGGGTGGATAGTAATTTTATTTGATTTAACAATGGGGGTATTTGCAAGGTGTTGTTTATTATATTAATTTTCTCCTTTAGACAGCATTTTAGTTGTGAATATTGTAAAAAGCTGTTACTGCCAATGTTATAATGTTGTTTTAGTATGTCGTGGGGTATGAGTGTGTTGTGATCAAATAAATGCTCCAAATGTGTTATTCCTGCGGTAAGCCATGACTGAAACATAATGGCTTATTTGTAATTTGAAAATCCGGATTGTGCCATAGTAGAGTGAGTTTATTGGGGGATATGGGATGTCCTAAAATTTGGTTGGATTTCCACCAAGCTGTCAGAGTCACTGCTATATATGGGTTTTTGAAACAGTTATGTTTTTTGACTGATTGTGTGAAAAAGGGGAGATCCAATATTGATATTTCTTGACAGTCGTATTGTTCTATATCTACCCAGTGTTGCGGTGATAGCTGTGGGTATTGTAACCATTGGTATTGTAACCATTGTAAATGATTTGATAGATGATATAATTTGAAATTTGGGGCAGCCAGTCCTCCATGGTCTCTTGGTTTCTGCAAAGTGGAGAGTTTGATTCGTGTTTTTTTTTGTGTTTCCAGTAGAATTTATTTATGACATAGTCTATTGCATTAAACCATTGAGATGTGGGTTGGACTGGGGTCATTGCAAAAAGGTCATTTGTTTTAGGTAAAATGGACATTTTTACTGCTGCTATTCTTCCTATTAGTGAAATGGGTAGGTTGTTCCAGCGAGCAAGATCTTCTTCTATACAGTGGTGTGAAATTGAGGTAGAACAACTCTGACAGCTTGGTGGAAACGTCGATGCCAAGATACCTGATGTTACCGGTTACTGTCAAGGGGCGCTTTCTAGTCGCAGCATTCCAGCCTTCCTGACAGATTGGAAGGATTTTAGATTTTGACCAGTTTATAGAATAGTAAGAGATTCTTGAGAATGACGATATAATATCTAAAGCTTTGGAAAGGGAAGTTATGGGGTCTGTTAGATATAATAAGATGTCATCTGCATATAAACTGATTTTGTGGTGGGAAGAGTGTGTCTGGATTCCTGTGATGTCTGTGGCTTGATGAATGGCAGCTGCAAGAGGTTCAATGAAAATAGCAAATAATAGAGGAGAGAGTGGACATCCTTGATTTGTACCCTGTTGTAATATGAAGCGCTGTGATGTATAATTATTTGTCATTGTCCGAGTTTTCTTGCTGTTCTCTTGTTTCTTCTGTCTGTACCCGGCTGGCCTTAGGCAGATGGGTCCCTACATATGAGCTGGGTTCTGCTCAAGGTTTCTTCCTGTTAAAAGGGTTTTTTTCCTTGCCACCTGTAATATTCAGGCTAGCTCTGTGGGTTTCAGACCAGGTTTTGTAAAGTGTCTTGAGACAATTTGTATTGTTATTGACACTAAGTAAAATTGAATTGTATTTCTTAAAATCTAAAAAAAAAAAAAAAAAAAAAAAAAAAAAATCATGTTGTCATTATGAGGTATTGTGTGTAGAATTTTCAGGATAAAAATGAATTTAATCCATTCTGGAATAAGGCCATAACATAAAATGTGGAAAAAGTGAAGTGAAGCTATGAATATTTTCTGGATGCTCTGTATGTTAAACTAACATTCCTGCAACACAACTTTATAAGACGAGAGTCAATGAAAAAACAATGAAAACAATGAAAGATGTTAAAACTGGTTTAGAGACAGGATCCTTCTACAAGATGAGACAATTTAATGGAGGAATTGAGTTGATATTCTGTTTTAAGAAGAATGCAATTTTAAATATTAGTAATTAAATCAAGTTATAGTGAGACAAAATATATGCCATAACCTTGGTAGATTGAGTATAAGTTAATTAAACCTGGTTCATTCTAGTTGAAGATAATGGGTATTAGATTAATAAAATGGGTATCCTCCAAATTTAGTAATTTTTCCAGTTCCCAGAGGCCAAAAATAAAAGAGTCTGGAAAACATGACATACACTTGAGCATGCAGAAGGTCTGCATCATACTGAGTGACATGCAAAGTATCCCATATACTATATAGTAGTTGTTGCACTTGAGGCTAATGTACATATCTTCAGCTTCAGTGTTGAACAATTTCGGTGTAAAGACTTGTAAAGACTGACCAGCTGCCGGGTTCTCTTGCAAAGGCCACCATGGAAAACACAGTTCATTAATACACAGGATTAGATGTAACAATCCCTTGTGCCAAAATCCCAGGCAAACTACTTTTAGAAGCCCTATCCAACTGAGAAATCATAACCTACAATCTAAATAAACTAAATAAATGCTGCTGGCGTGCATGGCCTGCTCAGCAGCAGACGCTAACTCAAACCTTGTAAACTATAAGCTAACCAAATGCTACTGGCTAGCTTAACCTAAAATCTAATTAAACTAAGTAAACGCTGCTGGCTTGTAGGCCCACAAAGCAGCAGAGGATAATTCAAACCTTGTGAAATATGAGCTAACCTAAAGCTGCTGGCTTGTATGGCCCATTCAACAACTAACAATAGAATAATAGAATAGAATAATAATAGAATAGAATAGAATAAAATAGAACTTTATTGTTCACTGAGGTGGAAATTTGGCATCGGCTCACCTACACAAAAAAGAGTACTAAAATGCCAAAGTTGACAAATACAGACAAACAACATTACATTGACATAATAATAATACAATAAGACAGTGCATGGCAGTTCAAGTCACTACATGTGGATTGGTCACTTGGTTGTGTTAAGAATGCCGATGGCATTGGGGATAAAAGACTTTAAAAAAAAAAAAACCTGGCCAGAGGGGCTCTATAGCACCTCCCAGGATTTGCTTAGCTTTTTTAATCAAGTGCAAAGTGATTAAAAAAACATAAAATAGAATAGAATAGAATAGAATAGAATAGAAAGAGGGTGGGAGCTATCTGCCAGGATTTGCTTAGCTTTCCTCCCTGTCCTCTCAGTATAGATGTGGGTCAAAAGCTTTTGGGGTTTTCCCACCATTTTGCTTGCCATTGCTACAATCCTCTTTAGTTTATTCTTGCACTTACTCCTTAAGTGTCCCAACCAAGCAGAGAGATGAAATGGTAGGACATCCTCTATGTGTGCAGTATATACAAGTTCCAGAATCACTGGACTGAAACCAAGACAGCTCTGTTTTCTAAGAAGGTGAAGCTGCTGTGAACATTTCTTAAATATCAAAGTCTGTGTTTTCTGAGAAGATTATCTGGCAGTCCAGAACTGTGCCAAGGTATTAGTGAAACTGGCACTACTGTCAGATCTTTTTTCGTGCAGACAACCAACTCCTTTGTTTTAGAAACATTGATTTCCAGCTTGCTATCTATACACCATGCTTCAAATGCCTTAATGTGCATTAGCTTTGCTTGCACCTGGCTTTTTAGGCCTTATTATGGAGACTTTCCAGGATTTGGGTACCCCTGTGACTAGAAGGGAATTGAACAGCCTTGAGAAAACTCCTTTTAACTGGTGAGCACAGTCTTTGAGAAGACGAGCTTTCAGGCTATCTGGGCCTGTGGCCTTATTTGGTTTCAACTTTAAGAGACTTCATCATCGACGGTGATGACTGTTGGTGATCCTGAGGGAAGGTTTTTACAGATCCTGTCACATTCAGGCTTGTCATCCGCAGTATCAAATCTACAGAAGAACCAATTCAATTCATCAAAAAAACCTTGACTGTTGTTCACAGAATTAACTCCTCTTTTACTGGTTTTGCCCATTAAGGTGTAAGGTTTTGCCCACTCTAATTTCTTCCTGTATTCAATTTTTGCCTTAAAGGTGCAGTAGGCAAGTTTTATAAACCCTATGTTCAAGTATAATTGCATGAAGCAGGTCATTTAAAAAATAAATAAAATGGCCCCACCTAGAGCCTGTAGCGCGATTTGCTAGACATCCAACGCTCCACATTGAGATGCACCAATCAAGCCCAGGGGTGTATCTAACAGTGTGTCAATCACTGCTCATGGACACGCATTTCATAGCGCCCTCCCCTCCCCCTTCCCCGCGCATTAACATCAACCACAATTGATAAATCTAAACTGTGGAATAAAACGCCACAATGAATGCTTCTAACTGTTACTGATAACAAACATCACTGATGTAGGCTACTTTCAGAAACATCCTAACCTTGGTTTTGTCCTAAAGTTGACTATTGCTAAATATTTTGACCTAAAGTTTTACAACTGTATCGTTGTACTTTAGGTCAGATTATTTAGCAATAATGAAGAGTATTGTAAAAACTATTTTGTTGTTCTTACGTCGGTGTGTTCCATGCTTGTTTGTTTACTCGCTCTCTTGGTTCTCATGCGCAGTATTCCAGGGCCAATATGCACGCGCTCTATCGTGCACAGTGCTCCCTTGTGGGGGGAGGGGCTTGGGAGACCGTTTTGGGCTTTAGCGGAAAGAGGGGGGGGGGGACTGAGAAGTTGTGGATCTTCGCAATCCTGCCTACTGCATCTTTAAGTATATCCCCTCTCAACTGTCTCCAGGACTCAAAGAAGATGAGCCAATTTGTTCCATCAGAACAGTCTCTCAATTGTTCTTTACTGTCATTGGACCACACCTGTATTTGCTTAGTGACTGGTTTTTCGCTCTTTTGACCACAGCTTTATATTCAGGCAAAAGGTGGACTACGTTCAGTGTCGTGCCTGAACGCGTTCAATGAACGAAAGTTCATGAACTCGTTCATATTTTGGTGAACTAAGAACTGAACCGTTCGTATTTCCGATTGAGGAACTTTATTGCGAACGCGTTCATTCTGACGTCTGTGAACGCCGTTCATACACGTTCTATTTTCATTCAAAACTATGCCAGATTTCCAGTGAACCCCCCCAAATAAAATACACCGTGAACTGTGCTTAACGGTGCTGTGGAAAGCCATCCGATGTGGCAACAGATTTGCACCGCGACACCGCTCGTCGCCCTGAGCACAAACAAAACGTCATCACAACAAAGCATGGGCTATGGAGGAGGAAGGCAACAGTCCGGAGCTCTCAGACTGCACAGCATATGAACATTTAAAAGAGTTTTTCGGCAAAGACGGTACTGACGCAGGCGGCAGAAACGTGACTTTTGTCTGTAAACTGTAAACTGTAAAAATAAAGTCTGCACATAGACGACGTAAACAGCAAACTTAAAACAGCACATTGAACTGAAGCACCCAGTTAGTAATTTTGACAAATAGCTCGCAGCAATGTATTGGAGGTAACAAAAAATGTAAATGAAATCAAAATGAACTATTTAGTTCATATTTGAAATCATGAACGAACGAGTTCATTTTAAAGATTGTGAACTATGAACTGAACTAGTTCATTTTAAAGCTTATGAACTATGAACTGAACTAGTTCGTGTAGAAAAAGAACTTTCCCAACACTGACTATGTTGTGGTTAGATTTTCCGAGAGGCTGTCTGCATACCGCTTTATTGGCCTCAAGGATGTTGCCATAGCAACGATTCATTTTAAGCGTGTGGGACAATCAACATATTGCTGGTGGTCAGACAGATTGCAAGAATTGAAGTCCAAGAACTAAGACTGGCTGCGCTCGTTCCTGTCAACTCTTATTGTGGAGTACCCCACCAGGCTTGGAGTTTCATGGTGGTCTTTAAGCCATGTCTCCATTAGACACACAAGATTACTCTGTCTGAATTCACAGTCATGCTTAGCTCTTAATGCAAGGTCACAGAGCGAACATTGGTCAAAGAGATGACAATCAACAGGAACCTGCTGCTGTTCCGAACGCCTCCCCGGGAGCCTCACTTTTTCTTCTCTTTCTTCCGCCTCTCCATATATTTATCTGGCCATCGGATTTCCTCACAAACAAACAAACAAAATGGTGAGCGCAGGGTCATCGGCTGGCCACGCCCCCGGAAACCCCTAATATTTTACCAAGCAACATCAGGAACCTGGCCTGTACAACAGCAGTATGCAGCATGTCACTGGAGTTTTCAAGTGGGCACCTCCTTTCACCGATGTTTTGTTAAGTTAGGCCCACTCAAGAAGGCTTAACAGTGAATTCCAGCTTCCTGGAGTCACCCCCCCTCCACACTGCCACTGCAAAACCTGTTTTTCTCACCATTAATATTAGACAATAACTAATATTTCAATAATTAGCCTAGTCCTTTTAGGATTCACGAAACAAACAAATTGACCATGGCTCACTCCGTTAATGCGGACTGAACCACGAACCAAACAAATAAATCTACCGTGAAGTTAGGCACTTGAGGTTAATGTACATATCTTCAGCTTCAGTGTTGAACAACTTCAGTGTAAAGGCTGAAATCAGATGCTGAATGGCTGCCAGGTTCTCTTGCAAAGGCCAACATGGAAAACACGGAAACCTCCAATGAATTGAGATAGCTGGATATACAGCTAGTATTTACTAGTGGTCACTTGTGGTATTGCTTCACACCTCCAACTGCAATCAAATTTGGGTTTACACTCTTTCTATTCAGTATTTTTAGTGTATGCATGTTTCATATTTGTGAATTCCCCTCTTTCCAGTATACATCCATAGCTGAAACTGGACCATCTATCTAACCAAATGTAGGTAGTAGATAACAAAAAGCCAAAAGCATATTTACCTTTTCTCAGAGAAAAGTTTAAGGCAAGTTTATATGCAGTAGAGGTGGTAGCCTCACATTTTAGCCCTTGTGCTACCTTTGGGGTCTCCGGGACCCCAAGTGAAAGGACAGACAGAGAGAGATTATGCAAGAGGGTTAAAAATAATACAGGATTACCTCAGTCAGTATCAACATGGAAGATTACAGTGACCAATTATAATTTCATAGATATATTAGTATTCAATGAATTTATCAGACCCTAGTACATTTCTCTCCATTTTTTGTATTTTGAGCAGGATGCAGCGCATCAGGGAAAGTATTCACATACGCACAATGAAGGCCAAGAGGAAAGTGGAGGAGATCTCCAAAGAGGATGTTCAGGCCTTCTTCAAGAAGAATGCCTTTGTGCTCTTTACAGTTGGAGCAGTTGTTGTAGGTGTGTATGATTCCCCAAGCTAAATGAAAGTATTTCAAACTTTAGTCTTGTCAATGCAATGGCGTTATATATAATATGCTTATTCTCTCTGCAGGTATCGTTCTTGGATTTTCACTGCGTCCCTACAAGATGACTTATCGTGAAGTGAAGTACTTCTCTTTCCCCGGAGAGCTGCTGATGAGAATGCTTCAGATGCTTGTCCTGCCTTTACTTGTCTCTAGTCTAATAACAGGTGCAAAGCATTAATGTTTCTTTATTCTTCTATGTTCCTTCTGTGTTTTAATCTGGCAAGATGGGTTGTCACATAATCTCACAAATGCCATCTGCATAGGTATATTTGCCACCACATGTTCACATACCAGTGCCTGCCATCGCCTCACAGGCTATTTCTGTTCAGTAGTGAGTCAGCCAGAGGCAAAAGTAATGAGGTGCATGGCAGCATGGAGTTGCAGAGATGCAGGTTAGGTTAAACAGAGTCAGAGTGAAGTGAACCGAGACTGGTGTAAGATGCAGGGAAAAACAGTCATCAGGCAGTGCTTTAGTTTTGTTCTATTATCGCCAGTTTCTTTACAAACTAAACTTGTGGAGGAAGGGGAAGGGGAAACAAAAGAATCTTATCAATCTATGCAGCGTGCTTTGCGCGTTTCCATGGCTCAGCTTTAATCATTGGGAACGCCCCCTCACCCGGAGTGCGACTTCCATATAAGAAGAAATAAGACACAACAGGTGAAGGTGGCTCCCCTCATTGTAGACTCAACATACTCCGGCCCTATGAACCTTTCTTTTCCAGAGTCATTGTTCATCCAATTCCAATGGGTAGAGAAGTTGAACAGGTCTCCTTAGAACAAGACGAGACAGAAATCGAACAGCACATGACCTCATTTTTCCGTCTCTTCCCATAAATGTTCCATAATGTGTCCCATTTTCCACATGTGCTTTGGTTGCTTGTCTTCATGTAACAATACAACATCTCCAACTTTAAATGGTGCAGATTGTCTCTTTACTCACATAATGAGCAGAACGAAGTTCCATCAAATAATCCTTCCTCCAACGATTCCAAAATTGATTACTCAGCCTTTGACGGTATTGCCACCTCATGTTGAGCTGGGTGGCGTTCGTTTTATCCAAACTGGAATCGCAAACAGGGTATGACGGAAGTGATCATAGTGATCCTTTGTCCAGTCAGGACACTCTGGTGTGAGAGGTCAGGGTTCATTGGGGTTCACTGGTCTCTGTATGAAGATAGGTGAGGGGACGAGAGTTTAGCACAGGCTCCACTTCGCAGATCAACGTTTGAAGCTCCTCATACTCAAGATAGGACCTTCCAAGCACCTTTTGTAACCCTCGTGCTACCCTCTTGCATGCTTTCTAGCTGTCTGTCCATTCACTTCGGGTCCCAGAGACCCCAAAGGTAGCACGAGGGTTAAGCATGTCTTGACTGTTCTCACTAAACGCTACCACATGCCACCCTTTCTCTCCATTAGAGTCCATAGTATAAATCCTTTTCAGCTCTTTTAAAGGTCCTTGCATTGTCAGAATAGATTACCTACAGATACAACGTCTGGAGATAAATCTTCTGAAAGCCATTAGAAAAGCATTGGTAGACAAATCGATAACCAATTCCAAATGTATTGCTCGTGTTACAGCACATGTAAATAAAGCTATATATTTTTTTTTTTTATTGTGTGGTTTTACATTCAATGGCCCAGCAAAATCCACCCCAGTAGTCTCAGGCCCTATCCACACGAAAACGCATTTTTTCGTAAACGCACATGTTTTTATTCGTTTTGGCCTATCGTCCACACGAATTCCGTAAACGCATAGCCCGAAAACGCACTTTTTTGAAACCGGGTCCCAGGGTGGATAAATTCGAAAACGCACTTCTCGCGAATCGGTGTGGACGGTTGAATCCGGAGATTTCTGAAAACGATGACGTCATCGCCGCCATAGCCACCATGGCGACACCCCTCGAGCAGTCTTCCACCTCGTATATCTCGCGAAACGTCTCATAACAACATCAACAACAATGGCGGACTACATGCTTGCGTTACTACTGGAGAACATATTGAGCCTGTTATGGTTATTAGTGCAAAATCTAATTTTTGGTTTCTTCGAAAGCCGATTTGTAAACAGCGCTCAAGCTTCATGCGCATGCGCCACCTCTTCCTCTCCGTTTTTGGTGAATTTCTGAAACTGAAACAGCGCCGCCTATAGACCTGGGATATGAAGTAGCGTTTTCAGTCGTGTAAAGACGGATCAGGTGTGGACGCGGATTTTTTTGAAACCGTAGAGCGAAAACGGATAGGAAAAAGATCGTTTTCGTACGTGTGGACAGGGCCTCAAAGGCTTGCGTCGTAGTACTAATGTGTTCCCTTGGCAGCAGCGCACTAACCTGCTGACCAGCTTTATCTCAAGCTTGTTGACAGATCAAACAAAGTTTAATGTATCTCTTTGTCATCTGTCTTGCTTTAAGAATCCAATATGTCTCTCTGAGCTGATTGAGGGTAGCTCACGCTTCACTGCGGAATGTGCATCTAACTCATCACTGTTCAATTAATGGCAATAGTTTTCAAATCTGGAATTTCTGAGCACCATTTATGCCAATTCTCTAACACATCATCAGGAAGATCTTGATCCTATGCAATTCCTCTTTCCCACATTTCCTGAAAAGACATTTCACTTGAATAGTGAATGGAGATAACAGTCCAATGGGATCAAAGTTGCGCGCAGCAGCCTGAAGCACACCTCGCTTTGTGTCTTTTCTGTCCGGAAGATACTCAATTAATTCACTCATTTCAAACACAAATTCATCAGTGTGTGTTTTCCATGTCAGACCAAGAACTTTAAGTGATTTCCACCTGTTCCATTTCATGTTCATGTTTCCACACAGCTTGCAACTCTGATGAGTTGGTACTTGCAATGTATTTGCAAAGTTTCATGCTTGCGCTTGACAGTATTTCCTTAGCTCTCCGAAATAGTTGTAGGGCCATGTCAACACTCTCTGCTCCAGTAATAAGATCGTGTACATACACTCGTGTACATACACTCATCTAAAACCTGGACTTCCTCTGGATAGATGTGCTCATACTTTTTAGGGTGATGTTTAATAGTTGCAGCCAACAAAAAAGGACCATCAAATACACCAAATGGCACACGCGCCATTCTCACAATCAACACCTTCAGCTCTTCAAGGGCTGTTGGTCTGTCCTTTAACCATAAAAATCGCAGCACATCTCTATCCCTCTCATTTAGGCTTATCTGCAAGAATGCTTTACTTATGTCTGCCATCATTGCAACTCTGTGCTGTCGAAATTTAGATCAGGATTTAAATTTGGGCCAGTTAATAGACATTTATTCAGAGAGCGACATTCTTTCTCATGAGAGGAAGCGTCATACTCGTAACTTAGTAGTAATTCTACTCTCCTTGATCACTGGATGATGTGGTAGATAATATACTGGGTTTTCTGTGTCAACATTAAATACTTCTTCAATAATTCCATCAGCCAAATACTCTTGGAAAAGTTGACTATAATGATCATACAGCTGTGCGTTATTCTGAAATCTTTTGGCAAGACTATGCAATCGATTTAGCGCCGTACAATAATTGGTAGCCAAATTCACATTTTTTTCTTTCCAAGGCAAACAAACTTCATATCTACCTTGCTGGTATTTTACTGACCCAAACTGCTTCTGCTTCCGGGATCCGTTCAGTTTTCAAATGAATCCCCAGTGACTCTGTCTCCCAGAAACTACACAGTTGGTTGTTCAGTTTTTGCTCCTCTCCAACACTCAGATGGAAAACATCAACATCCACAGGTTCTGCCATAACATTGATAACAGGAATGGACACAACACCTTGAATCAGCCATTCAAACTTACTTTCCACAGCTACAAGTCCATTGGTAAGTCCTTTTCCATGCCTCTCACAGAGACCTTGCAGAGACCTTCTTATTTTTTCATCTGCCATTTGTATTTTTGAAGAGCATACAGTTGGTAGCATACAGTTGGTGTTTCCAGTAACGCCACATCCACAGCTTCATTTGTTCTTAAATTTCTCAAGAATGCCTTGACTTTCTTTGCTACTACTCTTTTGTGAGTTATAGAGCCAAATGTATGTAGATTTATTACTTCTGTTCCCACAATTGGTAAATTTAAAGCCCTAGAAATAACTCCACGAATAAACTGCATTGACTCCCACCATCTAATAAACACTTGGCTAATTGCGTTTGTCTAGGGGCGTCAGTCCATATAGTAGCAGTTTGTAACAATACAGTGTTGTCTTCCGAATTTCTTGGGGAAACTGACACTACAGTATCTGCAGGTGTGGGGTCGGTAACTTTATCTCACATGCACATTTTGGCAGTTGAGTGCAAACAGTTTTATAATGTCTTTTGCCACATGCGTTGCATCCAATGCCTTGCACCTTGCAATTATGTACGATGTGTCTGGGTCCTAGACATATAAAACACCTGCCAAATCGTTTCAGTTTGTCTCTTCGGATATCAACAGTGAGTTCTGTACATTCGGATAACTCGGCCATACCGCAAAATAGGCAGTTACCGGACTCCAGGGGCCTCACGTATGAAGAGTTGCATAGATTTCCTTCTAAATCGTGATGTAAGCTCAGATTTAGAAGCATTTCAAAGCACATTTCCTTTGTACATCCCAATCCAGTGTACCCCACTCCTCCCTGTCCACGCCCCTTTTAAATATGCAACTCCCTGTCGATGCCCCTTTTAAATATACTACTTATATTTAAATTGGCCCTGCACCTGAGATCCCCCTCTCTGCGCGATCAGAAAACAAAAACATAAGAATGAGTAAGACGGGAAAGAAGAAGAACTTCACAGAAAGCAAATTGGAGACGATACTCACTGAAGTGGAGATGCGCAAAAATGTGCTCGACGGGAGGAGTCCGGTATTTTCGAATGAGGACAAAGGAAGTGTGCTTCGAAATGCTTGTAAATCTGAATTTACGTCATGATTTAGAAGGAAATCTACGCAACTGTTAGTACACGAGGCCCCTGGCTCCTATTTGGAAAGTTCCCCGTCAATCTCAGGGGCCATCCACACGAAAACGCATTTTGGCGTAAACGCAGATGTTTTGCAACGTTTTGGCCTATCGTCCCGCACTTTTTTGAAACCGGGTCCAAGGGTGGAAAAATTCCTAAACACACTTCTTGTGGATCGGTGTGGACAGGGGATCAACAACAATGATGGACTACATGCTCATGTTCCTGCTGGAGAAGATATTGAGCCTATTATGGTTACTAGGGCTAAATATCATTTCTCCTTGAGTTTGGTTTCTTCTAAAGCCGATTTGTAAACAGCGCTCAAGCTTTATGCGCATGCTCCGCCTCTTCCTCTCCGTTTCTGAAACTGAAACAGAGCCACCTACAGGCCTGGAATATGAAGTAGCGTTTTGAGTCGTCTTGAGACGAATCCGTGTGGACACAGATATTCTTGAAACAATACCAGGGAAAACGGAGGGGGAAAAGATTGTTTTCGTACGTGTGGACGAGGCCTTATTTAATAGCCTTGTTGTGGCTGATCGTACTGCTCGCCTTATCCTCTTCAATCGTGCAGCTCCTTCAGCCATGCTTCTCTTTTTCTTTGTCCCCACAACTTCAGTCAAATTCGTAATCCAACGTAATCTTCTTCATTGTCAGTCGGATTGTATCCCGGGTTTTGGCACCACTTTGTAAGATGCAGGGAAAAAAAGTTCTTAGGCCAGTGGTTCCCAAACTTTTTCTGCTGGAACCTTTGGTACATGAGAACATCTTCAAAGTAAACTTTCAAGTAAACTTTCCCCCCAAAAGAAATCCTGCCCCGCAAAAAGAAAAGAATCTCATCAATCTTTGGAGCGTGTTTCCATGGCTCAGCTTTAAACATTGGGAGTGTGACTTCCATATGAGGAAAAATACGTCACACAGCAGATGAAGGTGACTCCCCTCATCGTAGTTATCAGTAGACTCAACAACTGGTACTGCAGATCTTGGATGACATCAGGGCCTGCAGGCGTTGATGTTTCCTAAATAAATTAAGCTATTGTTACCAGGACATTGAAAATAAAACATTTGTGATCATATGTTAGTTAATAACTTAGTGTGATTATTATTTTTTTTTTTGTCTGGGCCCCCTCAATCATGGGCCCTAGAATCCATTGGAATGGATGGTTGGAAGTGCAACTGTGCTTTTCTTCAGACAAAGCACACTCTTTTAAACAATTTACTGATAATCCATGTGATGTTTATATTTTGAATCCTGACTGAATGTTTAAATTAACTCTTTGGGAGGCAGCCCAAATGGTGAAGGATTCTGCTGCCACAGAATTTGATACCAATCATATGCTGGATGTTGTGCAATTCTGAATGAACAATTCTCCAATCTGCCTCTTATATTTTCATACTGTAACGTAAAATATCTTGTATTTGCATCATCATCAGATTCTACATGTACACTTTAAGCAAATGTGTGTATGTATGACAGATGTACTGTACAGTATGTTTATTTCATCCATCCAGCAGCCTTTCATCCAGCTGCTCTCTTCTCTCTCTTTTTCTGTCTCTACCTGGCTGACCTTAGGCAGATGGATCCTTCCATGTGAGCTGGATTCTGCTCAAGGGTTCTTCCTGTTAAAAGGAAGATTTTCCATTTTGCCACTTTCATGCGTGCTCTGGGGGTTTCAGACTGGGTTTCAGACCGGATTTTGTAAAGCACTATAAACAAAACTGAGTTAAACTGAAGGTTATTAATCTTAACACTTGTGCTAAGTGCAGTGTACTGTATGTAGTGGTACAGAACCACATGACAGACTAAAACTAATATCACACATACTAATGCTAACATAACTGTTGCTTATAAATAATGTTTCTGTTTTCACCCCCTGTCCATTAGGAATGGCAGCTTTGGACAGCAAAGCCTCAGGGAAGATGGGAATGAGAGCTGTGATATACTACATGACCACAACCTTTATTGCAGTCTTTATTGGTATCATCATTGTGCTTATCATTCACCCTGGAAAAGGATCAAAAGATGAGTTTGGAAAGCAGCAGACCATAGAGCAAGTCAGTCCGGCTGATGCCTTCTTAGATCTGATCAGGTAGAATGCACATAAGACCAACAGTAGTCATAAAATCTGACTTTAATTTCTCCATCATTTCTAAATCAGAGTGCCTTCTCATTTCAGAAACATGTTTCCACCAAACTTGGTCCAAGCCTGCACACAGCAGGTGAGGTTAATGCACAATAAAACATGATAAATAGGAAGTAATTTATTTGCATCCATGTGTACCCTGCTTTGCCAGACAGCCCTTAATATCTGCAGTATTTATTACACTAAACAAAATTCCAATCTCAACCCCCTTTTTTACACTCGTTTTCCAGTTCAAGACCAAATATGGAAAGAAAACGGTTCATGTCACAATGACATTGAATGACACCCTCTTCAACTCAACCAATGGCACTCAGGAGGTCATGGAGATGACTAGGGAGGAAGTGATTCCAGTGCCAGGTCAGGTGAATGGGGTCAATGCCCTTGGATTGGTGGTCTTTTCCATGTGCTTCGGTCTAATAATTGGCAATATGAAGGAGCAGGGCCAGCTCCTGAGGGACTTTTTTGACAGCCTCAATGAAGCAATCATGCGCCTAGTTGCCATTATCATGTGGTAAGACGTCTGTGATTCCGCTGGGAATTGTTTTGAAAAATTTGAACCCTCACAGTTTTTTTTAACTAACTTGTTGTTGTACTCCTCCTCTCAGGTATGCTCCTATTGGCATCATGTTCTTAATTGCAGGGAAGATTGTAGAGATGGATGATCTAACTCAGATGGGTGGCCAGCTGGGCATGTATACCATCACAGTCATCATTGGGTTGCTGATCCATGCTGTTCTCATTCTGCCCACTCTTTATTTTGCCATCACTAGACAGAACCCCTTTATCTTCATTGCTGGGCTCCTACAAGCTCTGGTAACAGCCCTGGGGACCTCCTCCAGGTGGGTGATATGCAATATACCAGACATAAACAAACTGCCTAGGATTTTGGGGAGGATCCACCCTTAGCTCTGTCCATTTAACAGTTTTAATGCATCCCCAGGTCATTTCTCAACTCTGTCTGGATTTGTATTGTACCTTTTTTTCTTGTAATTGTTGATACAGGGCATGTTGTTGGAGAAGCAAAGCATAGAACCTGATATAGCACAAGTCTCAGTGTCATCAACATGGTCTTACAGAAACTGTTCCTGGTCTGTTATGCTGTCAGTCTCTATCGGGGTCTCAGTGACCGCTGTGGTGTTTCAGGTCACATAGTAGGTGAAGTTGTCATGATTAACACACTTCTTCATTATAGACTGCTGAACTGACTGATAACACTAACGTCTATATATTTTAGCAGCAAAGCATTGCTCTGAAGCAGGTAGTACATTTTCTGTTTTCTTAAAGCAGACAAACAAACAAACAAACAAACAGTATAGTTACCTCCAAAACGCCAATGCCTTATCTCCTTACCCTTGCTATAAAATTGCTATAAAAAAGGCATTTTACAGAGAATAAAAGAGATACATCAAACAGTGTACCGAACATAAATGTATTCTGCCTCTGAAACAAAGCTGTCCCCTATGATGAATTAATGAGATGTGGATAATAAATCTCCTAACAGCCTTAAAAACAAGGTGTTTTCCTGGCACATACATAGTGTGTGGTTGCCTTTGTACAGTCTTCGCTCTATATGTTTCCATTGTGTCATCTTCTAGCTCTGCCACCCTCCCTGTCACTTTTAAATGTCTGGAAGAAAACAACAAAATTGATAAACGGATCACACGTTTCGTGCTGCCTGTGGGTGCCACCATCAACATGGATGGAACAGCTCTGTATGAGGCACTGGCAGCCATCTTCATTGCCCAGGTCAACAATATGGAGATGAATTTTGGGCAGATCATAACTATCAGGTAAAAAATTGCTAGCTAAGGGCTGTAAAAAGAAACCACCACCACAATGGATCATATGTATTTTTCTCCTTTATTTAGTATTACAGCAACTGCAGCCAGTATTGGAGCTGCCGGCATCCCCCAGGCTGGTCTGGTCACCATGGTAATTGTACTGACCTCAGTTGGACTTCCTACTGATGACATCACTCTCATCATTGCCGTTGATTGGTTCCTGTGAGTAGCTTTATGAATCATAAACATTGATAATCTGAAATCTGAAATCCATTCAAATACAAAGTGCGATATCATTCTGACAAGTGTGACGGTACATGAATCATGGTTTAAAATCAGCTCTATAACCACAACCACCTAGTGACACACTTCTCCCCGATCCCTGGAGTCTTGTTCTACATCTTCCTTTCATATTAAATGTTTTTGTGATGGGTTTTAACATAGAAACATAATTAGGTTTCCCAAATTAATCATTTCAATTAGAATACCCTCCCAGAAACTCTTCAGCTAACTGGGGTATTAAGAAAAAAATGACTCTCCTTTAACTAGGATGGACCAAAAATAAATGTCTATCAGACCCTTGCCTCATGAGGACTTTCCGCACAAAAGCACTGCTGTACTACATCCTACTCAAACCTCATTACAGCTAAGATGGTAATGTACTTTTACATTTATTTCAAAATTGTAATTACTAAGTATTTAACTGCTTAAGATTTTACATTCAAAGTACATAAAAGCATATAAAAAATGATGACCAGACAGAGATTATATATTGGCAAAGTGCGATTATGAGTAAGCTTTCTGTGACATTAAGCTTTCAAGTGGGCTTCAATTGGTCAGCACTACTCAATCATCAGTAATTTAAAAAAGAAAAACAAACAAACAAACAAAAAAAAACGTTTAACAGCCCTGCACAGGTCTTGATTATTACTACAAAGCTAAGTGGTTAGCAAACAATTTAACTTTTTAAACATCCATAAGGTACAAAAACACAAGCAAAAACACAAGAATTTACATGTGAAGAAATTTCAATTTGTAAAAAAGTGAAATTCATTAAATTAATTGAATTTATTTAATTCAAAAATTAATTAGCATTCTAATAATATGAAATGCTTAAATATGCTGCATATGTTCAGTAGCCATAACGTAGACTTTACCCAGTGTTTTGTTGTTTATCTAAGATTTCCAAATTTTCACACTTATCCCTTTATCCTTTATTTTTTTTTACTGGGGTGTAGGGACCGTCTGCGTACCACCACTAATGTTTTGGGGGACTCAATTGGAGCCGGCATTGTGGAGTTCCTGTCTCGACACGAACTCTGCAGCAAAGATGTGGAGATGGGAAACTCTGTGCTGGAGGAAAAGGAGAGGAAGAAACCCTACAAGCTAATTTCCCAAGACAGTGATTTTGAAAATGACAAAAGTGGTCACAGTGAATCAAATATGTAGCTCAACCCTCAGCTGCTCTTGCTGGGAATAACACCTACAGCTGGTTCTGTTGTTGGGAGTAGGGACCTAATTGTGAGATGTTGTCTTACAATTTACTCATTTCACATCGTGGCTTTGTGAACATTCCTTAATTGTCATGTCCCAGAGGTAATACATTTCTGATAATCCTTTTTCACCCTAAATGAACACAAAAATCCTTCAGTATACTGTATGCGTGTATTTCAAATAAAACTGGTAGTGGCTGTCTTGCATGTTTACTATTTTAACAAATATTTTTACCATGTAGAAGCTGAGGCAAAATTAGGTTTTGATTAAGATTTTAAAACGGAAGGGAACGTGTTTTTTTGAACGAACCAGTACTTTAGACCACATAATATCTGCTGCTGTGTGCAAACAAGAATGAAAACATTGTGAATATCTTAAATATATACACACACTTTATTTCAATTTTTTCATCCAACAGTGATTAACTCAAGCTTCTAATAATCCCAAAATCGTCTGGTTAATGTTAGACATTTTGAGATCACTGTTTCAGTGGTACAGACAAATTCTCACACTCCTAGAACTCAACTGAAAGCATAGCTTTACCTGTGAGTGACTTGCTGAGATTTTTTTTTTTACTGCTCATTTACTATAGATCCAATATTACTGAATACTTAAGATTAATTAATGTATAACTCTGTGATTTCATTATAAATGTCTGTATTCAAGAT
The DNA here is from genome assembly GCA_005024645.1 of Planiliza haematocheilus. Taxonomy (NCBI): domain Eukaryota; kingdom Metazoa; phylum Chordata; class Actinopteri; order Mugiliformes; family Mugilidae; genus Planiliza; species Planiliza haematocheilus. The sequence continues at coordinate 628,302 of SRSE01000582.1, read as the reverse complement.
GTGACTTAAGTTAAACATTTGGTGAAAGCAGTGTATATTATTTTTTGTTCATTACAAGTAGTTTATTATGACTAAAGTGAAATAAATATAAAATAAATGTTTGTGTGCTATTGTTTATATAGGCAGTGTTTTTCCAAATCATACACTCCATTTGAAAACTGTCATAAACAGACAGAATTTCAAAAGAAATGCCACTGGTTCCCTAGTACCGGCGCCATTCTCTGGACATATCATTGCTGTGTGTGAAGGTTTTTGAGTTGTGCTAGAGCTGGGACTGCATGAGTGGATTCTGTCCTTATTTATTCACCAGTATCTCTGTGTTTTCTTAAACAAGGCTGAACTGCTTATACCAGCTTTATGCATTTCCAAGTTGAAATACTGATCCCTTTACACACAGTTCATTTGCAGTTGGCGCAAGCGGTTCTCAGCGCTTCAGTTTGTTATTGTCTTGTGTATGCCCACTTGTTCTTGGAGCACAGCAGAGGCTTCCTCCACCTTGATGCAATAATAGCTTTGGGTATAGCGCTCATTTTTACAAATCATACATACTTCCTTGTCACATTTCTTCTTTTGAGCCTTAGCCAACGGCAGCCATGAAAGCAGGTCTGCTGCAGTATATTCTGATCGCCAGAACCACTATGGCAGTCCAATAGTAAGTCTTCAGTCCTGAGGCAGATGGTAGAGTGTATATAGGCTATTCAAATAATTGGAAATTGGGGCCAGCTCATGAAACTGAGGCAATATATTCTATTTTGTAAATGCAGAACAATATATACACAAAGGATTGTCAACTCCCTGAAAAATAAATAAGGGACACCTCATTGGCAGGGCCAGCCGACCTGATTGCCTTCACCCTTCCTGGCGTGGTGAATTTGTTTTAGCTTTTTTGTGTGTGTTAAACCATTTTTGAACTATTTGACTCAAACCTGAATTGAGATGCATATTTGAGTGATATGAATACGTGCAAAACAAATTACTGTATAAATTAATATAAAACAAAAGAAAGCAGCATTCTCCTTGTAAAAGTGCAATAAGAAACGTTCAAACAGAAAGTGTGAGTAAAGTCGTTGCCATGTTGTCTTCTGGTATCTTCTTCGCAAACAACAGTACCTCGACCAATGAGATGAGCGGGATTCCCGCTGTCAGCTCAGTGGTCACAGAGCAGGAGAAAGCCTAGGAATAGGTTTACCGTAAATTTTCACATAAAGTGCACTGTTATTCAGAGCAGCTCTAGCTCAGCAGGTAGAGCGGGTTGTCCATGAACCAGAGGGTTAGCGGCAGCGGAGGTGCCAGAGACAATGGGGAGTATTTTTCTGTTATAATTTCCCCCTTTTACGTATGGTTTTTTAAAAATATACAATCATAAATTTAGGTTGATTGAAAAAATCCTCACCACAAAGCCTGGTGGTGAACACATCATGCAAGAGTATGCAAAAACCAAATCCCTGAAAGATACCACTAGACGACAGATGATAAATATACTTGCTGCTGAGATGACACAAGCACACGAGTAAGAATCATACATGTAGGCTCTAAAGAAATATTGTTAGTATTGGATTGCTTGGATTGTTTTTAATTCAAGTCAATTCAATTCAGTTTTATTTATATAGCGTCAATAACAATACAAATCGTCTCAAGACGCTTTACAAGACCCGGCTTGAAACCCCCAGAGCAAGCCTGAAGGCGACGGTGGCAAGGAAAAACTCCCTTTTAACAGGAAGAAACCTTGAGCAGAACCCAGCTCATATGGAGGGACCCATCTGCCTAAGGCCAGCCGGGTACAGACGGAGAAAGAGAACAGCAAGATAAACATACATCTGTCATAAATACACATATCTGACTAAAGCATACAAGTTGGATGCTATGTTTCAATCTAATGATGTTACATGACAGTTTGAAAATGTAAGAGGAATCATAGGCAGGTTGGACAATTGTTCATTCAGGTAGGAGTGGATAACAGCAGGATTCCATGGAGACTGGGCAGGCTGATGAGACCACGACAACAGATGTAGTATGGCGCTCAACAGGAAACACTCAACTCCAGGCCAGAGATATTCGGAAGAAGGGAGAGCAGCAGTAAACATTCTACATAGTAATAGCACAGAATTGCATGACTAGTAGCAGATAGGAATTTAGAGGACAGGAGCTCTGTGCCAGAGAAAAAGAAAGTGTAGGACACGAGAGTGGAGAGAGAAGAACGAAGGAGAACATGTGTTTGGTGCATTGTCCCCCAGCAGCCTAGGCCTATAGCAGCATAACTAAGGGATGGTTTAGTCCAGCCCTAACTATAAGCTTGATCAAATAGGAAAGTCTTAAGCCTGACCTTAAAAATGGAGAGAGTGTCTGCTTCATGAACCCAAACTGGGAGCTGGTTCCACAGGAGAGGAGCCTGATAGCTGAAAGCTCTACCTCCCATTCTACTTTTTGAAATTCTAGGAACCACAAGCAGGCCTGCACTTTCAGACCGAAGTGATCTGTTGGGATGATATGGTACAATGAGGTCTTTAAGATATGATGGAGCTAGGCCTTTGAGGCCCTTGTATGTAAGGAGGAGGATTTTAAATTCTATTCTAGACTTTAAGGGGAGCCAGTGAAGAGAAGCTAAAACTGGAGTAATATGATCTCTCTTGCTAATTCCTGTCAATTATTTGGGAAGCCAGACAGTAATGAATTACAATAATCCAGTCTGGAAGACACAAATGCATGAACTAGTTTATCAGCGTCATTCTGAGACAGGATGTTCCTAATTTTGATGATAGAAAGAAGGCAGTCCTGGTTACTTGCTTAATGTGACATTATAAAGGACATATCCTCATCAAATATGACACCAAGGTTTTTCACAGTAGTACTGGAGGCCAAGGTAATGCCATCCAAAGATACCACGTGATTAGATAATGAATCTCTGAGATGCTTAGGACCAAAAACAATTACTTCTGTTTTGTCTGGGTTCAAGAGTAAGAAATTACAGGTCATCCAAGCCTTTGTGTCTTTAAGGCATGCTTGGAGTTTAACCAGCTGATTAGTTTCATCTGGTCTCATAGATAAATATAGCTGGGTGTCATCTGCGTAACAATGGAAGTTTATGCCATGTTTTCTAATAATCTTCCCTAATGGCAACATTTTTAAAGTGAAGAGTATTGGTCCTAGCACAGAACCCTGAGGAACGCCATAACTTACTTTTGTATAAGTAGAGGAATCATGGTTGACATGAACAAACTGGAATCTGTCAGACAGATAGGATTCAAACCAATCTAATGCAGTTCCTTTAATCTGGATCTCACTTTCAAGTCAAATATTATGATCAATAGTGTCAAATGCAGCACTAAGATCTAGCAGAACCAGTATAGAGACAAGTCCACTATCTGAAGCCATGAGGAGATCATTGGTAACTTTAACCAGAGCTGTTTCTGTACTATGATGAACTCTAAAACCTGACTGAAACTCTTCAAACAGACCATTCCTGTTTAAGTGGTCACACAACTGATTAGCAACAACTTTTTCTAGAATTTTGGAAATAAAAGGAAGGTTGGAGATTGGTCTATAGTTGGCTAAAACATTTGGATCTAGAGTGGCTTTCTTAAGTAGGGGCTTAATTACAGCAATCTTAAAAGACTGAGGCACATATCCTGTTAATAAAGATAAATTTATCTGGTTCAATATGGAGGTGTTAATAATATTAATGCAAGATGGCGGCGCGTGAAGACGCAGCGGCCCCACGCTCTCCCGACAATGCGTTGTTTTGTTCGTCAAACAAGTGTTTGTCTGAAAGTCTGTCTTGTCAGTCTACGTCGGAATATGTGTACAGTCGACAGGCTCTCTTACACATTCGGAGAGACAAGATCTGCCGAGTTCCAGACACAGAATTGGAAAATTTGCTAAAGGAACTGGGACTGATGCGCCGGCAACGGAAGCGGTGTACGAGGACGAGTAAGCGGGGCGCGCGCGGAGGTGTCCGAGCTAGGCTAGCGGCTAAGCCAACTCGCCCAGCTATACCATCCATCCTTCTGGCGAACGTACGATCACTGGACAATAAAATGGATAACATTCGACTTCTGAGATCAGCGAATCGGAAAGTAAGTGACTGTTGTGCTCTAGTTTTCACCGAAACATGGCTAAACAACAACATTCCGGACTCGGCGATACAGCTGGAGCAGCTAACATGCGACCGATCCGTCAGGGCTCTCGTAGACGGAGGGAAGTCACGCGGTGGCGGTGTTTGTGTTTACATCCGGGATGCGTGGTGCCGAGATGCCACTGTAGTCTACAAACACTGCTCACCTCTGGCAGAGTTCATGATCGTGAAATGTCGCCCTTATTACCTGCCTAGGGAGATAAGTTCGATCCTGCTGGTCGCCACTTATATTCCCCCAACCAACAACAACAGCAGCAGAAGCGCGGCGCTGAACGAACTGTACCAAGCCATCAGTGAACAACAGACAGCACAACCAGACGGTTTCATCATTCTTGCTGGAGATTTCAACCATGCTGACCTCAAAACTGTTCTCCCAAGGTTTCATCAACACATCAATTTTCCAACAAGAGGAGATAGTACCCTGGACTTAGTCTACACTCAGCACAAAGGGGCATACAAAGCCACCCACCTCCCCCACATTGGCGCCTCTGATCACCTCACCATTATGCTAATGCCGGCATACAGGCCGAGAGTAAAAGTCATCAAACCTGTTCTGAAAGAAGTAAGAGTGTGGCCAGAGGAGGCAACTTCTGCTCTGCAAGACTGTTTTGAGACAACTGACTGGGAAATGTTTAAGGAAGCAGCCACCTACAACAACCTCATAGATGTTGAAGAGTACACAGACACTGTGACCTCCTACATCAGCAAGTGCATCGACGACGTGACCCACATCAGGAGCATCACCACTCGAGCTAACCGGAAGCCATGGCTAACAGGAGACGTCCACAGGCTGCTGAAGATCAGAGACAAGGCCTTCAGAGCTGGGGATGAATCAGCCCTCAGAACAGCGAGAGCCAACCTGTCCCGTGGCATCAGGAAAGCGAAACGAGACTACACAACCAAGATAACCTCCCACTTCAAGGACAGCAAGAATGCACAGAGCCTATGGCAGGGCATCCAGGCCATCACGGATTACAAACCTGCACCACGAAGCTGCGAGAGCGACACCACTCTGCTCAACAACCTGAACAGATTCTTCGCACGCTTTGAGGAACAAAACACCACCCGTCCGCAGAAGACACCACCACCTCCGCACGACCAGCCTCTGTGCCTGTCTGCTGCCAGTGTGAAGAGGACACTCTCCACCATCAACACCCGGAAAGCAACAGGTCCAGACAACATCCCTGGCAGAGTACTGAAAGACTGTGCAGAGGAGCTGAAAGATGTCTTCACGGACATCTTTAACACCTCCCTGAGGCAAGCCATTGTGCCATCAGGCTTCAAAGCTGCCACCATTATACCTGTCCCGAAGAAATCATCCCCATCCTGCTTCAATGACTACCGTCCTGTGGCACTGACACCCATCATCATGAAGTGCTTTGAACGACTGGTCTTGTCACACATGAAATCCACCTTGCCCCCCAGCCTGGACCCATACCAGTTCGCATACAGAGCAAAACGATCCACAGACGACGCAATTTGCTCTGCCCTCCACCCAGCGCTTACCCACCTGGACAAGAAAGACTCATATGTGAGAATGCTGTTGTTACGGGTCCCACAGTGTGTGGCCACGTATCAAATACAGTTCTGTATGGACAGAAATAATGCAGCGGTAGTGAAAACGCGAAGCATTAACTTTTACGTACAGGTTGCATCTTTATTCTTCTTCACAGATTCCAAATACATTAAAACATTTTTTTATTTGCATCTGTCAACTTCTCTACTTCTGTTAAACAGCTAACACAATTCTGTTGCAAGGTACATTATCAAAATGGGAGTATTTGTCAGTATCTGGGGTGTAAAACACCTCCGCCTACTGCCTGCTAGACAAAGCTCAGGGCAAAGTTGCATAACGTACGCGCGAAGCGGCGCGGTTCTTTTAACTTTTACACAACGTATAAACGGCTCAAAACACACTCAAATTACCAAAAACATATAGTCTTCCGACACATATACAGTGTACGGCTCAGAATCATAACTTGTTTATGAAATACTGACCTGTATGGACAGAAATAATGCAGCGGTAGTGAAAACGCGAAGCATTAACTTTTACGTACAGGTTGCATCTGAGGTGTGGGCGGAAATACACACCTAAGACCACCCGAACCGCAACAGCTCCGGCCACAAAGGTTCCGCTTGCATCCTTTTCCCACTATCTTACAAGATAGGTAAATAAAAATGTGATTGACACATCTTTAAACTCGACCCTTTTAAAAAAATAAAAAGAAGGAAATATTTTTCCCATTTACTCTTCATATAAATGTGGTGACACCATTTGGGTGCACTACACTGTTCATTGACTTCAGCTCGGCATTCAACACCATAATACCACAACAACTCATCTGTAAACTGGACAATCTGGGCCTCAGCACCTCCCTCTGCAACTGGCTGCTGGATTTCCTCAGCCAGAGGCCTCAAGCGGTGCGTGTTGGCAACAACATCTCTAGCAGCATCACCCTGAGCACAGGGGCCCCACAAGGCTGTGTGCTCAGTCCCCTCCTCTTCACCCTGCTGACACATGACTGCAAAACAACCTACAGCTCCAACCATCTCGTGAAGTTTGCAGACGACACAACACTGGTGGGCCTCATCACCAACGGCAACGAGACTCACTACAGGAAAGAGGTGGAGCTTCTGACCGGATGGTGCAAAGAAAACAACCTCGTGCTAAACATCAGCAAGACCAAGGAGATTGTTGTCAGCTTCCACAGAGGCCACACCCAACAGCCCCCACTGAACATCGACGGTACTGCAGTGGAGAGGGTGAGCAGCACCAAGTTCCTGGGGGTGCACATCAGCGATGACCTCTCCTGGACCACCAACACTGCATCACTGGCCAAGAAAGCACAGCAGCGGCTCTACTTCCTGCGCAAACTGAAGCGGGCATGCGCCCCACCACCCATCATGACAACGTTCTACAGAGGAACCATTGAGAGCATCCTTACCAGCTGCATCACAGTATGGGGCGGGAGCTGCACTGACTACAACAGGAAGGCTCTACAACGCATCGTGAGAACAGCTGAGAGGATAATCGGTGTATCACTCCCCACCCTCCAAGACCTGTACACCACCCGCCTCACCCGCAAAGCCATCACAATCGTCAATGACGCAAGTCACCCTGCACACAGTCTGTTCAGCCTCCTGCCCTCTGGAAAGAGGTACAGGAGTCTCTGCTCCCGCACCACCAGACTCACCAACAGCTTCATCCACCAGGCTGTGAGACTGCTGAACTCCCTCCCCTCCACACCCTCAACCCCAGCCGGAAGGAACACCAGGCTGGGGAGGAGTCTAGTTACTCTGGACCTGCACAACAACTGAGACTCTTGAACTCTTGACAACTGCTGCTAACTTCTATATTTATATTATATTTATATTATTTTTTGCACTGGCCATTTCTATTACCTGTTGAAATTGCACACACATGCTGCAAACTCTTATACCTATAGTATTTGCACTGGCCACTACTCTACTCTCCATGTACTGCCTATTGACTATTTCTGCACCTTTACAACAACAACTACCTCTAAATGCACACAGCTGGAACACTCATACTTGTTTGTGAATCTGCACTTTACTGTTGTTCGTGGTTCATGTATACGCATGGGATGGGGTGAAACGTAATTTCGATTCCTTTGTATGTCAAGTATATGCGAAGAAATTGACAATAAAGCTGACTTTGATTTTAATTAATGGAAGAACATCTTTGAGCAATTTAATTGGGATTGGATCTAGAAGACAGGTTGATGGTTTAGATGCTTTAATTATTGAAGATAGCTCGAGAAGATCTACTGGTCCCATTGAGTGATTGTCACCATTGAATTCATACATTAGGACCCCCCCCCCCCCCCCAAAAAAAAGAAAAAAGTCAGGGCGATGTACTCACGGGGGATAGTTGCTCTGTTTCCATATCTGGAAGACCCATATTCACAACATGGATATGTAAGTAAAAGGGTCCTTACAACACACTTAATTGGCCTTAGAAATTAGGGCAAAATTAAAGCATTCAGTCTGCATGTATTTAATTACACAGGAACATTACTACGATCCAGGGAGTGGTTCTGGATGCCTTGCATGGCGGTTGAAGACTATTCAAAGAAAACCTCCTGAGGAAAAATGTGCCTGTCCTAGCAAATCTCCCAAGAGTAAGTATACTTATCAAGAGTCAGTAAAAAGCAGGAGTCAATAAAATTGTGTTTTTGCTCAAGGTGGTGGGCCAGGCCGTGTCAACCCAGACCCTTCACTGCTGACAGTTATCTGATAAGGATGTGGAAGCAGCTATTGCTGTTTTGAAACACTGCTGGTGAAGACACAGTCTGAGAGAAGATGAAAGCTACCTTCATTTATGGTCATTCCATGGTTAACAATGAAAAGAGAGCAGCAGATGTCTTCTCGGTCTTCCCACGGTTTCTCGATACACCAGGACTGGTAAGCAGTGTTGAGAAAGTTATTTTTCTACACGAACTAGTTCAGTTCATAGCTCATAAGCTTTAAAGTGAACTAGTTCAGTTCATAGTTCACAATCTTTAAAATGAACTTGTTCATTCATGATTTCAAATATGAACTAAATAGTTCATTTTTAGTTCTTTTTACATTTTTTTACCTCCAATACATTGCTGCAAGCTATTTGTCAAAATTACTGTCACTGCCCACTGTAGCACCACAGACAGCAATTCTACATCTTTTTGAATGAGAATTTAAGTTAGCATCGAGCGGACAGCCCTCAGGATACTGGTATTTGTAGTTTACACACAAAAGTCAAGTTTCTACCGTCTGCATCAGTACGGTCTTTGCCGAAAAGCTCTTTTAAATGTTCATATGCTGTGCAGTCTGAGAGCTCCGGACTGTTGCCTTCCTCCTCCACAGCCCATGCTTCGTTGTGATGACGTTTTGTTTGTGCGACAGGGCGACGAGCGCTGTCGCGGTGCAAATCTGTTGCCACATCGGATGGCTTTCCGCAGCGCCGTTAAACACAGTTCACGGTGTGTTTTATTTGACGTTCACAGACGTCAGAATGAACGCGTTCGCAATAAAGTTCCTCAATTGGAAATACGAACGGTTCAGTTCTTAGTTCACCAAAATATGAACGAGTTCATGAACTTTCGTTCATTGAACGCGTTCAGGCCAACACTGTCCATAATGGCATGCACATCAGGAAGTGACATCACTAAAGTCTCCTGGACAACAGGACCACAGAGACAGTCAACTTGCTCCCTCCTTTTCCTTTATTTTGGTAGATAGAATGCTAAAATTAGTGGCTAGCGCGTCATGCTAATTGCTAACATTAGCGGCTAATGCAAATTTTTAGTGGCTAGAAATTGGTGGTTGCATTAGTGGCAGCATTAGCATGTTGGCGAATAGCATATTAGCAATTAGCATGTTAGCATTAGCATGCTAACAATTAGCATGTATTTCATTTTTAGTGTCTAAAGAGACATGCTAACACTAAACTAATGCTAAAGTTAGTGGCTAGCGCGTCATGCTAATTGCTAACATTAGCAGCTAATGGCAACAGCCCACTCGGCACTTCAAAAATTTCCGCGGGAATTTTCTAGTTATTATTCATTTTCCGCCCTTTTTCGCCGATTAATGCGGCCCGAACCGGCAAGAGGACCCCAACACATGTTAGCGAATAGCATATTAGCAATTAGCATGTTAGCATTAGCATGTTAGCAATTAGCATCTACTTAATTTTTAGTGGCTTAAAATACATGCTAACACTAAACTAATGCTAAAATTAGTGGCTAGCGCGTCATGCTAATTGCTTACATTAGCGGCTAATGCTAATTTTTAGTAGCTAGAAATTGGTGGTAGCATTAGTGGCAGCATTAGCATGTTAGCGAATAGCATATTAGCAATTAGCATGTTAGCATTAGCATGCTAACAATTAGCATGTTTTCAATTTTTTGTGTCTAAAGAGACATGCTAACACTTAACCAATGCTAAAATTAGTGGCTAGCACGTCATGCTAATTGCTAACATTAGCAGCTAATGGCAACAGCCCACTCGGCACTTCAAAAATTTCCGCGGGAATTTTCTAGTTTTCTTCTCTCTTCTCACTCTAGCTGTCCCTCTAGCCCGAACATTCCGCGCAATACACACCCATTATAAACCCCGAAATTTGAGTAAAAGCCTACACCGCTTTGAGGCTTCATAGTTTAAAAACGGTAAAAGGTGTCGATAAGTGGAGGGAATCTCTGAAGAGAAGACAAGAGTGTCTACGTTTTAAAGTTTAAATGAAGTGCCTGGGTGAAAGTATGCCAGAACAGTTGATTGTAGAAAATGCCTGTTGATTTTTCGGGGTCTCCCATTCATTTCAATGGGAAATTTTTCACCTTTTTTCGCGAATAAATTCGCAAAAAACTCATCGATCGCTTATCCAAGTAATAGCATAGGATTCGGGATCAAAACACACGTTTCGATATATCATGTGTTGGGGTCGTCTCGCCGGTTCGGGCCACATTAATTGGCGAAAAAGGGCGGAAAATGAAAAATAAAACTGCAAAGAAACACGCAGAAGATCAAGAGTTGCCTCGTGCCTATGGCACTCCCATAGGGAGGAGGGGCCTCTTGACATAGGCACTCGGCACTAATAAATAAATAAAAAATTCTTATGATATATTATCGATGTCAATCAAAATCTACTATCAATTCAATTCAATTCAAAGTGGGCTTTATTGGCATGAATGTTTCTTAACAAAACAATATTGCCAAAGCGAATCAAAATACAGTACAATGCTATCACCCTTAACAATATCGTTCTTGTCGAAACAGGACAGATATCACAGTTGATCTGAAATTTTAAAGTTAAATCTTGCAACAGCGGACTTTCAGCGGTCAGCCAGCTATCCGCTTTTTAAAGTCATCAGCCAATCAACGGAAGTAACGATGGGTGAGAGAGCACAGGTTATTAGGGCACTGGTAGACTTCTAAAGGGGAGCAGGGGTGTATGATAGGATTTGAGGTTTTTTTTTTTTTTTTCTTTCACATATATTTAATTTATTTAATTCCTTCGGGGAGTTGTGAGTGTGTGTGTATGTGTGAGTGTGTGCTAAATAAGGTTCTGGTAGATTGTAACATAGACATGTCTATGGATTGTAAGCCTAAAGTCTGATCCACACTCCGGAACAGGGGGCGGTAATGCTCCAAAAGCTGGATGCCAACCGCCGTTAAACCAGAAGAAAAGGAAGAAGAAGAACGGAAGTAACGTCACCGTCCAGGTGACTGACGCGACCGACGTACCGGTGGCCAGAGCTGATGGCTGCTCATGCGCTCCGGTGAGACGGAAACACGTGGTGAGTGAAATGCGTCAGTTTTATGTTTACGATAACGTTTGTTTTTGACACAATGCGTTAGCAGTTGGTATACAAAGACAATGTCTGTCTAGAGTCTAACCTGAATGTTAACAAGGGGTGCTAACGTTTAGCTATGTGGCTAACGCGTGGTTAGCGTTAGCTAACGATTACCGTTAGCCTAAAATGCGGCTCAGGAAAGGATGGACTGCACTGTTTTGCTGTTAAACTTCCTTATTCGTTTTCAATAAATGATATAGACGAACTTAACGCAGCGGATATTTTGCCGAAGGGGTTGTTTTCTTTTTTCACGTTTTTTCCGACTTTTTTCTGCTGGCAGATTGCAGATATATCATACTTCAATCCAAAAATAGCGTTTAAAAAGCCAACTGTGGACTCGTAGAGTTTTATTTATGTATGTGTTATGTGTTTTTATTTTATTTATTTGAGAAGACGCTTCACAACTCATCCGAGTAGCTTCTTCAGTTCTAGCGGACTGGGGGGTATTCCATCAAGCTCGCTTAGCTCCAAGTCTGGCTTAAATGGCCAAGTCTCGCTTATGTTAGTGAGAGTTCAGTTTCACCAATGTGGCTAAGATTAGCTCCAACTTGGTAACCATGGAAACATGGTTCTGGCTAAGCCGGACACTTGGAGCTAAACTCTGACTTTCTGTTCCATCAAACTGAGCCTTAATTCTGTTCCATGAAAGTGGTTAACACGAATGCCAGCCTTGTAACCATGGTGACTTATGCTGCCGGCCAAACCTGGTCTGGACCAGGATTAAGGTGAAGATGAACTCCACTAATGTCCAAAAGACATGTCTGTTTTGCATTTACATACACAATGTACTGATTAAATAATTGATGAAACCAAAACGTGCTTTCCATCCACTTTGGAAACTAAGGAAAAAGTGCATTTGGTAAGTATTATGATTTTGTGACAAATAAAAATAAATCTGTTTTCATTTCTTTATTTCATCCTTACAGATAAAGATGAATAAAATAAAATAAAATAAATTACAATGAAGACATTTAAAGGTATGTTTAAAACACATAGAGGAAGCCTACACCAGTCACCTGAAATGTCCGCCAAATTACGGCACCAGGTGGAGACTATCTAGCAGAGCAGTCAAGACAGGCAGGGGGACACACATTCAGCAAAGACAAGTAAGAGAATATGGCATGTCCATTCATTGAGGATGAGGAGCCCATTGATGAAGGGGCACAAATAATTCAAAGGGCCTTCTTCAGGCGACCACCAGCTCCGAGGGTCTTCCAGGAGAGGACTAACCCACTGGAACAAAGTGATTCTTTCCTGTGGGAGAGGTATCGGTTCAGCCGTCAAAGCATAGTGTACTTATGCACTTTGCTGGAGCCACACATAAGGAAGGTCACTCGCCGCAGCCAATCACTGACCCCTGTGCAATCTGTATGTATTGCACTGCGTTTTTTTGCCAGCGGTACATTTCTGTATAGTGTTGGAGATGCTGAGGGACTAAGTAAGGCCACTGTTTGCAGAGAGGTAGGCCTACAAAATTAAAAACTTGGATCAGTTGGATTATTTCTTACATCACCAAACAACATACATAGGTTGCAAGAGGATATGAATGAATACATGAACAAAAAAAACAACTTTATTACAGGTAAGAGCAGTCTGTCTTGCCCTTAAAGAGTTCCTCAATATCTTCGTCACCTTCCCAAGCCATCATGGGACACAAAGGATCAAAGAGGGATTTCATGCAATCGCAGGTATGTGACATTGAAATGCATGCAATGTGAAGTTAAATGTTCCACAGGTTGACACATTGCACTTTTATCCTTTTACATAGGCTTTCCCAATGTCCTTGGCTGCATAGACTGCACACACATCAAGATCCAGGCCCCACCTGGACCTGTGGAAAGGGACTACGTGGATCGAAGGAATAACCACAGCCTGAATGTGCAGGTACATAGCCCATGGAGCTACTGTACATGTCCGACTGCTAGTGTCCAGTGTCACTGATGTCACCCTGCATGCTGACAGATGATTTGTGATTCTGAGCTGCTCATTACGAACGTCGAGGCCAAATGGCCTGGCGGTGTCCATGATGCGAGGATACTCAGGGAAAGCCACCTGGCACAAAGACTTGCACAAGGTAAAACAATCTTCATCAAAAACACTAGTATGGATGGGGGTGTGCAAAGATGAATGAATCATGTAATTCATAGCCACTGTTTTCTCACCTTGCAGGGGGGTTTGAGGGGGTCCTTCTCGGGGACAGGGGTTATCCCTGCCTTCCATACCTCTTAACCCCATACCCTGAGCCAAGGGCTGCAGCTGAGGCAGCTTTTAATAATGCCCTCAGCGCCACCAGGGCACGTATTGAGATGGTTTTTGGTCTGCTCAAGTCCAGGTTAGGGACTGCTTTCAACCTGTAATGCAGAATTTTATTTTAACATTTCAACATCTTGTTCCAATCTCTGCAGGTTCCAGTGCTTAAAATTTTTAAGGCGGGCTCCTGACCGGGCTTGTGAGGTAGTGATTGCGTGTGCTGTACTACACAATATAGCCACCATCCGGAGGGAGAGGCTTCCACAGTTTCAACCTGAAGAAAGATGGGAAGAGCCTGCCCCTGTACAGGAACACAGAGATGGGCGGATCATGCGAAATCTGTACAGAGACACGTATTTTTCTTGAACCAAACCCCCCCCCTTTTTGTTAAATCCCTTATAATGTCAATTTATTGATCCAAGCTCATTCCCCCACCCCACATTGTATTGCCCATTTTCACAGAGGGCTTCACAAAGCAACATGACATACCCGTAGACCCTCACTGAAACAAGATAGAATAACAAGACCAAATGGCTTTTGAATGTTTATTGTCCCGAGTCACCAAGCTGGGGAGACAATGCTACAGAATTAAATACTGTAAAAACAATGACCTTATTCTCTCTGCCTGGATTCATACATACATCCTTCTCCATCTTGTTGATTTCAAGTTTCATTTTTTTTATCTGCAGTTGTTTGTACTGGATCTGCAGCTTCAGGTACCTTTTGTACAGCACCTTCACATCCTATGATCAGAAAATGTGTGAGTGCAGCCAAAATGCAGCTAATGGTGATTTTCAAAACAGGAAAAGAAGCGAATGGTAACTCACTTCATTCCTTTTAGTTGAGGATGGGGTAGTCTGCTGCAGCAGGGTTGGATTTATTAATTTTGGCAATGCATACATGAATAATATTTAAGACTCAGACTTACATCTTGGAGTACAGTGTCTTCTACAGAAACCGTCTCCTCTTCATCTCTGGCCTGGTAATCTTGATGACTCTGTCCTTCACCCTGGAAATGGAGGAACATCAGTTAGAGGAGGCTAGGCAGAATTTCAGTTACTGGGGATTTTGGGACTTACAGGGTCTCCTGAGGGCCCTGCTGCAACTTCCGGGGGTTCCAATAAAATGATTTGTCCCTCCGTTACTAATCGAACAAACATGTTCATAGTCAGCTAAATTAACTGAGGGGCTGTCGCCATGCAGCGGAGGGACAGTGGTTGACAGTGCAGTACCTTCAACAAATGCGGCCCGCATCTCTGCATCAGTAGGAGAGGAAGCGCACCCCCCCTGAATCCCATCAATTTTTGGACCCTTGTTGGAGGTCAGGGCGAGAGATTCAGCCGGCGTTAACTCTTCAGGTGGCGGGCCCCCACCAGTGGCTCCCAGTTGAGCTTTTTTCTTTGTTGCTGCAAGGAACATAGTCACTTTACACTCATATTTATACATTTCACATCATTCACATTATCATGCATCACTGACCATTTGAAAGGATGTTTTTATATTTTATTTTAACCTGTTGGCAGGTGCGTTTTTGGCCGAGGTTGCTTCTGTTTGGACAGTAAAAAAGAGGTTAATTAATTAGAGACAGTGAATGCTGAGTGAGTTTTAGTTTGTTCCTCATCCTACTGCACAGACAAGGCTAAAATGAAGGAATTCGCTCCTTTTTATGCAGCAAGATAGTCAACTAGAAAATTCCTGCGGAAATTTTGACTGTGCCGGTGATGTGTGCGTCATGATGTGTGCGTGGTGTTTCATTGTGAGTTTGATGTCATAGAGTTCTGCCACTCCAATATGCCCCTGTAATGCTTTAAGTGGTCATAATGTTTTGGCAGTCTGTTACTGTAATGCTGAAATGGAGTGGGGTGTCAGTGTCAGATTCTGCCATTGTACTATAGTCCTGCAATGACTGAAGTGGTCATAATGTTTTGGCAGTCTCTT
This sequence comes from Planiliza haematocheilus, assembly GCA_005024645.1. Lineage (NCBI taxonomy): Eukaryota > Metazoa > Chordata > Actinopteri > Mugiliformes > Mugilidae > Planiliza > Planiliza haematocheilus. The sequence continues at coordinate 612,633 of SRSE01000582.1, read as the reverse complement.
ACTGTAATGCTGAAATGGAGTGGTGGGTCAGTGTCAGATTCTGCCACTGTACTATAGTCCTGTAATGCTTGAAGTGGTCATAATGTTTTGGCTGTCCATTACTGTAACGCTAAAATGGAGTCTGAGGGTAACAATGTCAGGTTCTGGCCACCTACAGTACTGCAGTAATGGCTTGGGTGTTCCTAATGTTTTGGCATAGTTTTCCCGCCGCTTTCTGTGTGCAACTGTGCTGAGTTTCCTTGTCAGGATGGCTTCAGCTATGTGAAAGCAGGGAGGGAGGGAGAGAAAGAGAGAGGGAGGGAGGGAAGGAGAGAGGGAGAGAGGGAAGGAGAGAAGGAGAGAGGGAGGGAGGGAAGGAGAGAGGGAGAGAGGGAAGTAGAGAGGGAGAGAGCGAGAGAAGGAGGGAGGGAAGGAGAGAGGGAGAGAGGGAAGGAGGGCGAGAGGGAGAGAAGGAAGGAGAGAGCGGGAGAAGGAGGGAGGGAAGGAGAGAGGGAGAGAGGGAAGTAGAGAGGGAGAGAGCGACAGAAGGAGGGAGGGAAGGAGAGAGGGAGAGAGGGAGGGAGAGGGGGGGTCATGGGTTGTTCTGCCTCCTCATTGTAATGGACTGAGGAGAGTCCCTAATCTTTTGGCAGATCGGCTGTGTGAAAGCACTAACTGAGGAGGGAGGGAGAGAGAGAGAGAGGGAGAGACGGGGGGGGGGGGGGGGGGGGGGGGGGGGGGTCATGGGGTGTTCTGCCTCCCCATTGTAATAGACTGAGGAGAGTACCTAATCTTTTGGCAGATCGGCTGTGTGAAAGCACTAACTGAGGAGGGAGGGAGAGAGGGAGAGAGGGAGAGACAGAGGGGGGGGTCATGGGGTGTTCTGCCACCCCATTGTAATAGACTGAGGAGAGTCCCTAATCTTTTGGCAGATCGGCTGTGTGAAAGCACTAACTGAGGAGGGAGGGAGGGAGAGAGGGAGGGAGGGAGATAGGGAGGGAGGTGGGGGGGGGGGTGTCATGGGGTGTTATGCCTCCCCATTGTAATAGACTGAGGAGAGTCCCTAATGTTTTGTCAATCTGTGTCTGTAATGCTATAGTGGGAAGGGGAGGGGGGTGATAATGTTTTGGCATATCGTCTCCCTCTGTGCCCCTCAGCCTTCTGTGTGCACACCTGCGATGTGTTTGTTCATCAGGATCGGTTCAGTGTTCATAATGTTATGGCACTCTGCGTCTGTGTGAATGTGCTCCTGTATGGGGTGTTCTTCCTCCCCATTGTAATACACTGACAGACCCTAATCTTTTGGCAGATCGTGACGCTTTTCCCTCCACTGTCTCAGCACACCTGTTCTGTGCCTGCTCGTTGGGGGCCGTTGCCATGGCTACGCTATGCGTACATGATATTCTATATATTCACTCTCCTCTCTCCTGCACCCTAGAAATCTGTGTCAGAACAAACGCTCATATCTCGAAAACTACAAGTCCTATCTCGAAAACGAACGCATTGTGAGCGTCGGCCGAGGGTTTTCTACAAATTAGTGTTGTTCCCACGAGCGTGCTGCCAAAATTGTGGCCGTACTCGTTTTGGAAAGAAAGGCATGCGACGAGAAAAATCGTCGAGAAATCTCTCTCGGTTTCTACATACACACGAATGGGAAAAAATTCGAAAAGCTGTCGGCGCACTCCTCGCTCGGAGGAGCCTGCAGTCCAAACTGTACTTCCCACACATATAAGACACACATCATCTGAAAGCAGACAAAAATCCCTACGTTTTTATGTAGTTTTTATCTCTGTAGCTCAAAACCTGTGGCCGCCATCTGAGATTGAAACCTTTTTTTTTCTGAATTTGGCCGAAACTCTGAACCTAGAGGGGGACTTAGAGTGGACCCATAGGGCTCCATTATAAACGACGATTTTTGAACTTTTTTCCAAAATTTCACCAAAACGTAAACTGCGACCCTGACCAAACCGTAAAAGCTATCGAAACGCCGTTTTCAGAAAAACGAAGCTACACTTCCCGTGCCTCGTACAAACTTCAAAGCATTTTTCTACTCCAAAGCATGGCTGAGTGATTGCTCAGCAAAGCAAAGGTGTCCATTTTGGAATGTTGCCGTTTTTTTTCGGGCTTCTCCATTCACTTCCATGTTACGAGACGCTCGAATTTCGCCGTTTATTCTCGCCCCGTTGGACGGATCGCTTATGTGAGACATAGCACACCATTCCCGATCAATGCGCACGTCTCCATATAAATTCGTCTATATGACTCCAAAACTCTGGGAGAAGAAGCGAACCGAAAAAAGTACCAGAAGAAGCTATAAGAATATTAAACGCGAGCAATAACAATATATGTGCCACGCCCCTGCAGGCAGGCTGCGCCTGCCTGCAGGGGCGTGCACTGGCTTCCATTGCGCAGCAATGGGAGCCAGTGCACCGGCACAGATAATTAACCCCTGCAAACATTTACATTCTCTGTTGAATGGGGGGGGGGGGGTGAGTTAAATGAGAATACATGAGCAATGTTTTGCAATTAAAAACAAAAACAATTTCAGTAGAAATGTGATTAAATCAGTCTGTAGCGTACAACTTATCGTCTAATGAATTTCTTAAACTTTACAGCCGAAATTACAATTCTCTTTTATGTTGAACATAATTAACATTGATACAGTTATCGTCTGAAATAATGAATGGACAAAACATCACTTACGCATTCAGCCTGTCGGCAATTGTCTTCCACGCGGCCTCTCTGGCTTTGTTTATTGCCGTCGTGTTACCTTTCTTCGTAATTATATCCCGGTAATCGTCATATAGTTCCATCAGGAGGGTTTGTTCCGCAGCCGTGAAACTTTCTGCTCGTGCTTTTGAGGCATTCTGAGCCATTTTTCAACATTTTCAGCACTCGACTTGTTGGGTCTTTTTATATTCCGCGGGGAGGCGCTCAGTGTCAGGCTTAACAGGTGAGGCTGGAATTAGCGTCAAGTGGAGCCAGCTGATCTCGTTTGATGGAACAGGTTGGGGTTTGGTTTGGAGTTGCCGTTCATTCAAGCTTCAAGATTGCAGCATAGCCCTGATTTTCTTAGCGACTTTGATGGAATACCCCCCTGGTGTGAAGTCTGAGGTTCAAGAACTTATACGCAAACTATTGTTTGTAAACAACCATAAACCAGAGGGGTATTGCACAAAACTAGGATAAGGGATTAAGCCGGGATATGTTGATTATCCCGGCTTAATTTAGCCTCAAGTCGGTTGCATGAAAGCAGCTCAAACTTAACCCGGCTAAATTACTATGGTGATTTATTCTCTGCAGCTAGCCTGCTCCAGACCAGGCTAACAGCCAGGCTAAAATTAATCCTGGTGATCCACCTGTATTTCCACCGTCAATCCTGTGAGGATTTAATGTGTTTTACAGCATGACCATGGTCTTTCTAAGTAAGTTGCATCATTTTAATTATTCTGTATTAAAATATTACATATTTATAGTAATTTATCATTTTATTTAAATCTGTTGGCTGTTTGTAATTGCAATAGTCTTTTTATATTGATTTAAGTGGTAGTATTATTACTCAGGCCAAGTTTTATATTGCTGATGAAGCCTGCTAGTCAAATAGCCGTCAGAGATTTCATAAATATGTGTTTTATTGCAGTAACTGAGATTACAAAACACAGCTGATGAAGTTGCAAAAGTGTTTTCAATGAATACAAGGGAAATTATAGTATATATAGGTCCAACTCCCATTCACCTGTTCCCTCTTCATAATGGCTTGCCCCTTTATTTGGAGGATGTGCTGGATGAGGAAGCCCTAATCCTCAGACTGTACCACAGATGGTCTGTTACATTCAGATGGTTTGCAAGTGGGAGCTTCCTTTATTCTGTTGATGATGCAGAGAACCTCAATAAAGGAACCATTTGCTGCACAATAAGACGTGTTTGTCTGGCACTGAAATCATTTAGCAACATATTCATCACCTTCCCTGGCCACAGAAGACCCCTCTACATCAAGGAGCAGTTTTACATGATTTCAGGTCACTTCAATTTCAATGTGCAACCATTAGTTTCTAATTTGATCAGTTACAGTTGGATACTCACTATTCTTTGTTACTGTAAGCACCTTGGACATCGTATGTGTAACTCTGCCGTGTTTTCTAAATGATATCTTGCATAGTCAGGTGAATTCTCTGGTGTGCTGCTGGGAGACAAAGGAGTGGCTGTGGATGTTGCTCCCATCTTCCCAGTCAACATTAATGGCAGACTCATGAGGGATTTTTTTCTCTTCATTTTTGGATTTAGCCTCCCTTTAGTTAATAAAAGATCTTAAATGTCACTTTTTGGTGTGTGCATTTTCTTTAGCATTGGTGGTTCTCTTTTAAATTCTACTTGACATTCATGAAAGAGGAAATGTGAAACATGAAATGTTTTATTTTATTTATTAGGCAGTCCTCCTTTGTCTTGTTTGCTTGGATCCTGGAATAGAGAGAGCAAAAGCAACAAAGATTAAAACATTGTATTGCACTTATGGTTACTGTGTACACTGAAATACTCACTTCTCTTTCTAGTTTCTGGATTTCCAGGTCCAGTTTCCTGAGTGTCCGGCGTTTAATCTCAAGATCCAGCTCCATTTCTTGGAGCTCTCTGTTCTCGAGTCTAATTTTAATGTCTGCCAGCTCTATCTGTCTCTGCTTGCTATACAGAGTTCTGACAGTTTGTGACGTCTGTAAAAGAAATGTCAATTAGCATAGCAGGATTTGTGCATAATGTAGATTTACTTTGGCCAATACTCACTATGTTACCAGGCTGCTTAGGAGACTGTGCAGCATCTGGGTCCTGTGACATATTTTCTATTAGCACCACATCACTGACTTCATATCCTTTATGGACTAAATTAACAGGATATTTCTATAAACTTGAAATACCTCAAGCCTTCTGGAGTCCAGTGACACAGTCTCCTCATCTGCCGAAGTACATTAAATGCAGCTCCTCTGCTGGGGTCATGTCCTGGCTGGGTGGGCCGCCCCCTGTGCCAGTTCCACGGGCTTGCAAAATGTTCTTCTATTTCATTTTAATTTGCTTCCAGGTCCTTTTATGTCCAGAAAAGTTTGTTTTTATAAAGGATAGAAAGATAAAATAGATAAAAACGTAACATGAGAAAAATAGATTAAACACACATATTGTTGATAATTGTTTGCACGTAATCATACTCTACATTTCCTGAGTAACTCCTTTAGTCCTTTTTAATTGTAGCTTAATTATGACAGTTCCAATGGAGCACTGTTTATTAATTGTACAGTTTTGGACTACTTACGCATTAAGCCGGTCCGCTATTGTCTGTCTTCTCGCGGTCTTCTATTGAATCTTACACTTCATCGCATCAGGAGCTGTTGTTCCGCGGCCGTGACGTATGACGCGCGACTTTTTTCCACGTTCTCATCAGTGATTCTGTGAGCGATTGCGAGGTCTATTGAAGTGTGCCGTGAACACGCACTTATCCCAGCTATCTTCATCTGGTTTAACATAGCCGCGCCTTTTTATCCTGGCTCTGCAAACGTGCAACCAATTAAGCCAGGATGCGCCGAGCAGGCTAGGTCAAGCCGGGCTTTCTCAATTATCCTGGATTTCTTTATCCTAGTTTTGTGCAATACCCCTCGGGTCGGTTTGAATGTTGTGTTTACAAACCTACAGACTCTATTTTCAAGAATCTTAGAGTTATTTTTATTGATTACATACTGATACTGATTACTCAATTTGTGTAACGCTAAGTCCTTGATTTGTACATTAGTTAAACCAAGCAAATGTAGGAACATTTATCTGTCACCAGAATATTCTCATCAGGATCAGTTTTAATAGAATTAAGTAGCCATATTACATAATGATATAAAATGTTAATTTCCAATAATTTGTATGTTTCAGCTGCTGTTGGTGTAACAGACTAACATCTGGGGCCACAGACCAGGAAATAGACTGGACCATCAAAATATGTTTCCATCTGGTGGCAGACTGAAGAGGATGAAGAGAAAGCAGGAAATGGACAGCACCATATCTAAAACTCATGCTGAGAGTGGGGGGGAATCCAGTTTCCTCTCTACTGCCATCAGGTCGGTGTTTCCGATGCCTGAAGACAAAGACTGAAAGGCTGAAGAACTCTGAGCCTTAACCAGACTTATACCACTGCACTTTACTCACATAGTTGCTCAATACCGTAAATGTGTGTGTGTGTGTGTGTGTATGTATATATATGTGATATATATATATATATATGTATATATGTATATATATGTATATATGTATTATATATGTATATATATATATATATATGTATGTATATATATATATATGTATGTATATATATATGAATATATATAGATTTATATATTATATATCTATATTATATTATCTATATATATATATATATATTATAGTTATATTAATATTTGATTATATGTTTAATATGATCTATGTATATATATGTTATACTATGTTATGTATATATATATTATATGTATATATATATTATATATATTGTTATGTGTATAATGTGTATTATGTGTTATATGATATTATGTCTATGTATTATGTGATTATGTGTATATATGTATATATATCTCTATGTGTTCATGTCGTGTATATGTGATATCTATTGTGTCTATATTGTCTTGTGTTATATGTCTATGTATGTATATCTATATGTATATATATGTTGTCTATATGTGTGTTATTATATATTTGTGTGTATATATATACGTGTGTATATATATATATCGTGTAAATGTATATTATATGGTGTCATTGCTCTACCCATTCAAATGATCATAATCAGGTGTTGCTAATCAGCTTGGGCCTGGCCCCAGGGTGTAAGTAAATTCACGCACTAAGGAGGCATGCAACTGTGAAACAAGACATTTGTGAAAGAATGGGCCGCTCTCAGGAGCTCAGTGAATTCCACCGTGGAACTGTCATAGGAGCCACTTGTGCAACAAATCCAGTCGTGAAATTTCCTCGCTCCTAAATATTCCACAGTCAACTGTCAGCTCTATTATAACAAAATGGAAGCGTTTGGGAACAACAGCAACTCAGCCACGAAGTGGTAGGCCACGTAAAGTGACGGAGAGGGGTCAGCGGATGCTGAAGCGCATAGTGCAAAGAGGTCGCCGACTTTCTGCACAGTCAATTGCTACAGAGCTACAAGCTTCATGTGACCTTCAGATTAGCCCAAGTACAGTACGCAGAGAGCTTCATGGAATGGGTTTCCATGGCGAGCAGCTGCAGCCAAGCCACACATCACCAAGTGCAATGCAAGGCGTCGGATGCAATGGTGTAAAGCACGCCGCCACTGGCCTCTAGAGCAGTGGAGACGCGTTCTCTGGAGTGATGCATCACGCTTTTCCATCTGGCAATCTGATGGACGAGTCTGGGTTTGGAGGTTGCCAGGAGAACGGTACATTTCAGATTGCATTGTGCCAACTGTGAAATTTGGTGGAGGAGGAATTATGGTATGGGGTTGTTTTTCAGGAGCTGGGCTTGGCCCCTTAGTTCCAGTGAAAGGAACATTGAATGCTTCAGGATACCAAAACATTTTGGACAATTCCATGCTCCCAACCTTGTGGGAACAGTTTGGAGCGGGCCCCTTCCTCTTCCAACATGACTGTGCACCAGTGCACAAAGCAAGGTCCATAAAGACGTGGATGACAGAGTCTGGTGTGGATGAACTTGACTGGCCTGCACAGAGTCCTGACCTGAACCCGATAGAACACCTTTGGGATGAATTAGAGCGGAGACTGAGAGCCAGGCCTTCTCGACCAACATCAGTGTGTGACCTCACCAATGCGCTTTTGGAAGAATGGTCAAAAATTCCTATAAACACTCTCCTCAACCTTGTGGACAGTCTTCCCAGAAGAGTTGAAGCTGTAATAGCTGCAAAAGGTGGACCGACATCATATTGAATTCTATGAGTTAGGAATGGGATGGCACTGCAGTTCATAGAATGAGTAAAGGCAGGTGAGCGAATACTTTTGGTAATATAGTGTATATATATATAAATGGCACATAAACATAGTGGTTGAGTTAAGGCTGACATTCTGAAAATGGGTCTGGCCCATCTTAGGGCCACATTAGGGCCAGCTCTGGTTGCAGTGTGGCTGAGGTGTGGGCTTTAAGTGGCACACATGTTGGATGCCGTATGTGGGTCACATAAGAGCCGGAATTCTTTCAGGCATGTCGGCCGAGTGCAAGTGGGAGGTGTGACCCATAGGTGGGCCACACCAGCTTTGCTATGTGGGTATAGAATAAAAAAAATGAGATAAAAATAATAATAGAAAAATAGACTGAATAAAAATAATATAGAAATATAGACTGGTAAACAGAGGGAGTGAAGGCGGATGGCGTGGGGGTAAAAACTCTTCTTCAGCCTCTCAGTCTTTGCCCTCAGGCATCAGAAACGCCGGCCTGATGGCAGTAGAGCAGTCCTTCTCAAATAGTGGGGCGCGCCCCCCTGGGGGGGCGCCGTGCAATGCCTGGGGGGGCGCGAGTGCTTGCTCTTGTTGTATTTGATTAAAGTGTAATTACACATCCAGAACGTAGGTGGCAGTGGCGCTCTCATTGTGCGCACTATTAGCTCTATGGTGTTTTTTAACAGAGCCGGCCGTAAGAGATGTAAACCAACTGAGGAACATGGAAAAATATTTGATAGGGATGAAAAGAAAGAGAGAGGAAGATAATAAGACAAAGTAAAGTCACCCAAAACCCAAGACAAGGAAATATGATGAAACGTAGAAACGTATGTAGCGATACGTCATTTAACCAGCGAGCACTGTTGGCATCATATAAGGTAAAATAGTTTAAATAATAAATAAATAATTTAATACCTACAATAGTTTAAATAAGGATTTATTTTTTTATTCAGGCAAATTGCACTTTAATGCACTAATCTTTTCTGTAAGAGACTAAGAAACAATGTTAATAAAGTTATTCCATGTCTTTTTTCTTTTCTTTGTACATATAACAAGTTTTGGACAAATGATACTAATTGTAATGGGGGGGGGGGGGGGGGCAACATTTTCTTCTTCCTAAGGGGGGCATAACAGAAAATAATTGAGAACCACTGCAGTAGAGAGAAGAGAGAGTGTCCGGGGTGACTGGGCAGTTTCAGGATCGGCTTGGCCTTTAACCTGAAACGTTTGATGTAAATGTCCTGCAGGTTGGGGAGGGGGGTTCTGATGGTCTGCTCCGCTGAACGGACCACCCTCTTGAGGGCCAGGAAGTCCTGCCTGGTACAGTTTCCCATCCAGGTGGTGATGCTCCCACACAAGATGCTCTCGATGGTGCAGGTGTAAAAGTTCCTGAGCACCTTGAGAGGGAGCTTAAAGTCTCTGAGGCGCTGTCTGGCCTTCTTCACCATGATGTTCAGATGGTGAATCCATGACAGGTCCTGTGAGATGGTCACTTCCAGGTATCTGAAGGTGGTCATTTATCTTGTGATATTGTGGTCGTAAAACTCAATGACTCAACACCGTTACATGAAAAAAAGATGGAAATCAATTACTTATGAAAAAGATTTTTGTCATTTCATGAATATATGCTAATTCTGAATCTCATGCATGCCATGTGCTCTCTCTCTGGTATTCACTACACTGAGCAGCGGGCATTTTGTGCAAAAATCTCAACCCCGTCACACACAACCCCGTTGTGTTTTAGTGTAACGGGGTTGAGATTTTAATACTTTGGTTGTTAAGTTATCCAATTATTAATTATTATTATATTCAATCAACATTCTTATACCACATGGATGCTGAATGTGATTTATTTTCCATGCCATGTTTAAGCTTTGAGTAAGATGGCACCAACAACAGCAGCAGAAATTCAGAGGAAATATCGGGAATGCCTTTAAACTGATCCTGAAAGAAGAGAGAGATACTGTACCTGCAGAGTAGGGATGCTCGATATTGGCTTTTCTGCCGATATCCGATATTCAAATGACTGTGGCTCAGTAGGTAGAGCGGGTTGTCCACAAACCAGAGGGTTAGCGGTTCGATCCCCGGAATGTGCCACATGTCAAAGTGTCCTTGAGCAAGACACTGAACCCCCAGTTGCTCCCAGTGCGTGGCACTGGTGTGTGAATGTGTGGGTGCTTGTGTGAGTGAATGGGTAGATGTGTCTCTGACTGTAAAAGCGCTTTGAGTACCAATAGGTAGAAAAGCGCTATATAAAAGCAAGGCCATTTACCATTTACCATTTATTCCGATATTGTCTAACTCTTAATTTCCGATACCGATATATGCAGTCATTTTACACCAAAATTGTTAGGTAACAACATAACATATCACCTATTATGGAATTAACACATTATGCCTAATTTTATTGCGACGTCCCACTGGATGCAAACATAAATGCAACATGGCTTTTCAAATGTAAACACTGTCTGTGCAAAATAAGTTACCGAAAAAAGTGCCAAAAAGTGCCATTTATTTATTTTTTGTGTGTTTTTAGAGAGAATATTTTGCCTCAAACAATAAATGGTAAATGGTAAATGGCCTTGCTTTTATATAGCGCTTTTCTAATACAGACAATATCAAAACAAGGAAGACAAATGTAGCGTAACTCCACATGATTCTTCTTGAGGTGGGTGGACAAATTTGATGTAATAGCACAGTTACTCATTGCGCAGTTCGAGCCACATGCGGCTCGTCAAGCTAGCTTACAGTATCACACTGCCACTTGCCTTTAATTTCAATCCACTATTTACCGGCAATGCTACTTAAACTGCCATCTCGTGGCGATAAGTTGTAATACATTTCACACAGCTGAATCACGGAAAGCGTGAATGAAGGTGGCCATGTGGCATTGTTTACAAAACTTGACCACAACGCACGTTTGCAGGCAGGCGACATAAGCTCCGCTAGCTATCGTAAAACACAAAATGGACCGGTTTTTAATTAAAAAGAAAAAAGACAGAAACGAGCTCATTAAAGTAAATCTGGTCTTAAATGAAAATGTATTGGCCGTGTTATTTATATTTTTGTGGAATGTCCAATTTGTATGTTGTCGTAAAAGTGGCTCGCCTTTTGATTTTGCACTGCCAATGTGGCTCTTGTGAAAAAAAATAGTGAGGATCACTGTATTAAAGGAAGACGCCTTGTTTCCTCCTCCCATAACCACCTTTGCTTTGCAGTCATTACAAATCGCAGTAGGTGACACTTGGAAATACTTCCAAACCACGGACATCTCATACACCGGGCGAGCTAGCTTGTTAGCCACGGTTAGCGACCTAGAGACTAGCGTGTTGTTGTTAAACGTCATCAAGCACGCGCCTGTTAACGTCCCATGCTGCGTTCATGCACACTCGGAAATGCTGATGCCTACAGAACAAATATCGGTTATGAAAACCCGATACCGATATTTCCCGATATTACATTTTTAACTCAATATCGGCCGATAATATCGGACATCCATACTGCAGAGTGAACGTGAGAGATGGAGAAAGAATGTAGAGGCAGGGAAGAAGAACGCAATTAAAGATATGAGTGAAAGACAACAGCGTAAGAAAAGAAAAATGTGGATAGCAGCTTAACATAGGAGCAAAGAGAAGAGAGAAGTTCTCAAGAACTTGAGCACTCCTCGACAGAGTCCAGATCAGGGATATCACAGCAGCCAAGATCTTCGATTTCAGGGCAATGGGTAGTTGACAGTGTTGTGTTGTGAAAAAGATTCACAATGTAATTTTAGAAACAGGGAGGGGAGGACGAAGAAGGCCAAACAGTTAAGTTAGGTCTAACCGGCCTAACAGCCAGTGACAAAGTGTTATATTGAAGTCTTGAGGTATGGAACCGACTCACAAGATGAATTTAATGAAACAAGAGGCACACGCATGCATACACATACAGACATACAGACACAGCAACACATATGCACACACACACAGACAAACACAGACACTGATACAGACACATTGAAATCATTTGACTGTTTGATTATTATTAGTGGTGCTGTGCATAGCAAAGCCCACTACTGACCCTTATAGCAAAGCTATAGGGGTCAGTAGTGGGCTGTGCGAAGCAATTAATGCGGCCCGAACCGGCCAGAGGACCCCAACACATGATATATCGAAACGTGTGTTTTGATCCCGAATCCTATGCTATTACTTGGATAAGCGATTGACGAGTTTTTCGCGAATTTATTATTTCCCATTCAAATGAATGGGAGACCCCGAAAAATCAACAGGTATTTTCAACGATCAACTGCTCTGGCATACTTTCACCCAGAGACTTCATTTAAACTTTGAAATGTAGGCACTCTTGTCTTCTCTTCAGAGATTCCCTCCACTTATCGACACCTTTTACCGTTTTTAAACTATGAAGCCTCAAAGCGGTGTAGGTTTTTACTCAAATTTCGGGGTTTATAATGGGTGTGTATTGCGCGGAATGTTCGGGCTAGAGGGACAGCTAGAGTGAGAAGAGAGAAGAAAATTAGGCAAAAAATTAAATAGAAACTGCTCCTGTCCACAAATTTCACACCACAGACATAATTTATACATGGAAACGTAGGGAAATTTGTCCTCTCGCTCACAATTCGTCTGCTAAAGCTGTAAGTCTTATAGTTTTGGCGTGAGACTCAAAGCTGCGCCAGCAGTGCCCATCCACAGCTCCATTGACTGCAATGTTAAATTTGTGGAGGAAAGCAGAAGCGATTTTTTCTTTTAAATCGCTTTAAATAGTTCACATTTCTTCATTTTACCCACAAACTGCATATCTAGATGTTCGGGAAAGCCTCGAGATGCCCAAAGTGAAGACGGTTTAACGATTGGAAGTACGGTTTGGCCACAAGGCCTTCCTGTTCGAGGCCATGGTTTCAGCGTTTTTTCTCTCTCTCCCCCTCTTCCAGCTGACCCTGGCACTTGGTTGCACAGTCACCATGACTACCGCGTTACACATGTTCACACACGCAGCAGAAGAGGAGGGGCTCCACAGAAAGAGGCGGGAAATTTCCAACTGACATAAGCAACTGGTCTGTGGGGTGGCCATTTTGGGGCAATGTTAATGGGAACAGCCCACTCGGGAAACTTCTAACTGTAGTAACTGGTCTGTGGGCTAGCGCGTCATGCTAATTGCTAACATTAGCGGCTAATGCTAATTTGTAGTAGCTAGAAATTGGTGGTAGCATTAGTGGCAGCATTAGCATATTAGCGAATAGTATATTAGCAATTAGCATATTAGCAATTAGCATATTAGCATGTTAGCATTAGCATGTTAGCAATTAGCATCTACTTAATTTTTAGCGGCTTAAAAGACATGCTAACACTAAACCAATGTGAAAATAAGTGGCTAGCGCATCATGCTAATTGCTAACATTAGCAGCTAATGGCAACAGCCCACTCGGCACTTTCAGAATTTCCGCGGGAATTTTCTAGTTAGTGCCGAGTGCCTATGACACGAGGCAACTCTTGATCTTCTGCGTGTTTCTTTGCAGTTTTATTTTTCATTTTCCGCCCTTTTTCGCTGATTAATGTGGCCCGAACCGGTGAGAGGACCCCAACACATGATAACGTGTGTTTTGATCCCGAATCCTATGCTATTACTTGGATAAGCGATTGACGAGATTTTCGCGAATTTATTCGCGAAAAAAGGCGAAAAATTTCCCATTCAAATGAATGGGAGACCCCGAAAAAAAAAAAAATCAACAGGCATTTTCAATAATCAACTGCTCTGGCATACTTTCACCCAGAGACTTAATTTAAACTTTAAAACGTAGACACTCTTGTCTTCTCTTCAGAGATTCCCTTCACTTATCGACACCTTTTACCATTTTTAAACTATGAAGCCTCAAAGCGGTGTAGGGTTTTACTCAAATTTCGGGGTTTATAATGGGTGTGTATTGCGCGGAATGTTCGCGCTAGAGTGGATGACATCATCAGCTAGAGTGTGGAGAAGAGAAGAACATTAGGCAAAAAATAAAATAGAAACTGCTCCCGTGGCCACAAATTTCACACCACAGACATAATTTATACATACACTACCGTTCAAAAGTTTGGGGTCACATTGAAATGTCCTTATTTTTGAAGGAAAAGCACTGTACTTTTCAATGAAGATAACTTTAAACTAGTCTTAACTTTAAAGAAATACACTCTATACATTGCTAATGTGGTAAATGACTATTCTAGCTGCAAATGTCTGGTTTTTGGTGCAATATCTACATAGGTGTATAGAGGCCTAGTTCCAGCCACTATCACTCCAGTGTTCTAATGGTGAAATGTGTTTGCTCATTGGCTCAGAAGGCTAATTGATGATTAGAAAACCCTTGTGCAATCATGTTCACACATCTGAAAACAGTTTAGCTCTTTACAGAAGCTACAAAACTGATCTTCCTTTGAGCAGATTGAGTTTCTGGAGCATTACATTTGTGGGGTCAATTAAACGCTCAAAATGGCCAGAAAAAGAGAACTTTCATCTGAAACTCGACAGTCTATTCTTGTTCTTCGAAATGAAGGCTATTCCATGCGAGCAATTGCTAAGAAATTGAAGATTTCCTACAACGGTGTGTACTACTCCCTTCAGAGGACAGCACAAACAGGCTCTAACCAGAGTAGAAAAAGAAGTGGGAGGCCGCGTAGCACAACTGTGCAAGAAGATAAGTTCATTAGAGTCTCTAGTTTGAGAAACAGACGCCTCGCAGGTCCCCAACTGGCATCTTCATTAAATAGTACCCGCAAAACACCAGTGTCAACATCTACAGTGAAGAGGCGGCTGCGGGATTCTGGGCTTCAGGGCAGAGTGGCAAAGAAAAAGCCATATCTGAGACTGGCCAATAAAAGAAAAAGATTAAGATGGGCAAAAGAACACAGACATTGGACAGAGGAAGACTGGAAAAAAGTGTTGTGGACGGACGAATCTAAGTTTGAGGTGTTTGGATCACAAAGAAGAATGTTTGTGAGACGCAGAACAAATGAAAAGATGCTGGAAGAATGCCTGACGCCATCTGTTAAGCATGGTGGAGGTAATGTGATGGTCTGGGGTTGCTTTGGTGCTGGTAAGGTGGGAGATTTGTACAGGGTAAAAGGGATTCTGAATAAGGAAGGCTATCACTCCATTTTGCAACGCCATGCCATACCCAGTGGACAGCGCTTGATTGGAGCCAATTTCATCCTACAACAGGACAATGACCCTAAACACACCTCCAAATTGTACAAGAACTATTTAGAGCAGAAGCAGGAAGCTCATATTCTATCGGTGATGGAGTGGCCAGCGCAGTCACCAGATCTGAACCCCATTGAGCTGTTGTGGGAGCAGCTTGACCGTATGGTACGCAAGAAGTGCCCATCCAACCAATCCAACTTGTGGGAGCTGCTTCTGGAAGCGTGGGGTGCAATTTCTCCAGATTACCTCAACAAATTAACAGCTAGAATGCCAAAGATCTGCAATGCTGTAATTGCTGCAAATGGAGGATTCTTTGACGAAAGCGAAGTTTGATGTAAAATCTTATTTCAAATACAAATCATCATTATTTCTAACCTTGTCAATGTCTTGACTCTATTTTCTATTCATTTCACAATGTATGGTGGTGAATAAGTGTGACTTTTCATGGAAAACACAAAATTGTTTGGGTGACCCCAAACTTTTGAACGGTAGTGTAGAAACGTAGGAAAATGTGTCTTCTCGCTCACAATTCATCTGCTAAAGCTGTAAGTCTTATAGTTTTGGCGTGAGACGCAAAGCTGCGCCAGCAAACCCCTTCCTCGCTCCATAGACTGCAATGTTAAATTTGTGGAGGAAAGCAGAAGCGATTTTTTCTTTTAAATCGCTTTAAATAGTTCACATTTCTTCATTTTACCCACAAACTGCATATCTAGACGTTCAGGAAAGCCTCAAGATCAGTGTTGTATAAAGTACCCAAAAGCCATACTTGAGTAAAAGTAAAAGTACCTTACTGGAAAATTACTCAAGTAAAAGTGAAAGTAGCCTGCTAGAATATTACTTGAGTAAAAGTAAAAAAGTAGCTAGTATTACTGTACTTAAGTATAAAAGTAAAAAGTACTGTTAATAAAATGCAATCAGAAATTTGAGTTGTAACATTTCTTTATTCCTGTTTTACATTTAGTTTTTAAGTTTTGTTTAATTTGCAAAGTGTCACATGACACTTAAAGGAGCTTCAACGCCTCCTTACATAAACCCAACCATATACAAAATACACAAACATATCCTTACAGACCGGGTCTGCGGGGAATGTTCAGCTACATCATGTAGCTGAACATTCCCCGCAGGTATGGCCACGGGTGTCATCGTCGTTGTCGTCGTCGTTGTCGTCTATGCTGGTTGTTTCAGCAGCAGGTTCAGGTTCAGTCGCCGATTCAGTCACCTCCATCTCTGACATTTTAGGCTTCTCTGTCTTCCTCCTTCTCTTCAAATAACATTAGAGACCGACTTGTCTGAGACTACTGACATGATAATGCGACCATTAATTTGAAATGTACCCGCTGGCCGCTGATTTCATCCGCCGCACAACGGGGGTAAACCAACGATAATGTCTTGCGGCTGTATCTCCAACATCATTGGCTACTGGTCCCACTACAAACAAAACGAAGATTGTCCATTGGCTATCACGTTCCTTCTTATTTTGTAACGAGTACGAGGTGCTCAGGTAAATGTAATGGAGTAAAAGTATTGATTTTTTTCGGAAAATGTAGTGAAGTAAAAGTAAAAGTCGTCAGAAATAAAAGTAGTAAAGTAAAGTACAAATATAAAAAAATACTACTTAAGTACAGTAACGAAGTATTTTTACTTCGTTACTATACAACACTGCTCAAGATGCCCAAAGTGAAGTCGGTTCAACGATTGGACACACGGTTTGGCCACAAGGCCTTCCTGTTCGAGGCCGTGGTTTCAGCATTTTCGCTCACTCTAGTCGTTTTCTAACTGAAATTCAAACTGGTAACCGTGGCAACCAGGGGCTCCACAGAAAGAGGCGGGAAAACATAAGTAACTGGTCTGTAGGGCGGCCATTTTGGGGCAATGTTAATGGAAACAGCCCACTCGGGAAACTTCTAACTGAAGTAACTGGTCTGTGGGGCAGCCATTTTGGCTTTTGGCACCCAAGTTGAACAATGACAGGTGTCTGTCTGTCATTGGCTAGCGCGTCATGCTAACTGCTAACATTAGCGGCTAATGCTAATTTTTAGTAGCTAGAAATTGGTGGTAGCATTAGTGGCAGCATTAGCATGTTAGCGAATAGCATATTAGCAAATAGCATGTTAGCATTAGCATGTTAGCAATTAGCATCTACTTAATTTTGAGCGGCTTAAAAGACATGCTAACACTAAACCAATGTTAAAATAAGTGGCTAGCGCATCATGCTAATTGCAAACATTAGCGGCTAATGCTAATTTTTTGTAGTAGAATTTGGTGGTAGCATTAGTGGCAGCATTAGCATGTTAGCGAATAGCATATTAGCAATTAGCATTTTAGCATTAGCATGTTAGCAATTTGCATCTATTTCATTTTTAGGGGCTTAAAAGACATGCTAACACCAAACCAATGTTAAAATTGGTGGCTAGCGCATCATGCTAATTGCTAACATTAGCAGCCAATGGCAACAGCCCACTCGGCACTTCTGTCGCCAACTTGTCCCGCACAGTTCATCGCACATACACGAATAATACATCAAAACGTGCGGCTCGATCGGAGCGGGTGTGCTATTACTTCCTAAACATATGCTAACATAGCTAACATAGAATCATTTTTCTAATATATATGCTATGTTAGCATATGTTAGCACTTATACTACAGCCTCTGCAATAGCAGCTGCGAGGATAAGATTAGGTGAAAAATTGTAGCATGTTAGCATCGTAGCATCGTAGTATTGTATCATATCATCTTAGCGCAAACTGTTGCCGACACAGCACCACTCTCGCGATTTCCCGCAGGGGAATTGTCTAGTTGTTATTACTATCAGTTCATCAGTTTATAAGTTTAACTGTATGTGATAACAGGCACATTGACTAAGTGCCTTAGTGGTACTCAGTACACCTCTCATGAAGCTTTTAAATTTATATTTGACTAGATGAGACTTGGCTCTAATGCCTGGACACACACAATTATTATTATCATTTTAAAAAACCTACATTTTATCATCTGAAACTATTGTACAGTAACATCTCAAAACACACACACACACATGCAATATATTGTTGTGGTTGTTTTTATTTTAGGTTAATAAAACTCAACTTAACTGCAAATCATATCTGTGGTCCTTCTTATGGTTACATAATGAAATATAATGCTAACAGAAAGTCCTAGAGTGAATTTGAGAGTAAAAAAACTATATGTAAATTTTATTTGTCCCTTCAACCCCGTTACCATTTCCAACCCTGTTATGCCAGTCTCAACCCCGTCACACCTACATTTTCATAAATTATTTTTTAAAAATGTTTTAAAAAATAATTTAATGTTGGTTGAGTTCTGTCTAAAGTATCGAGAGCTATCATAAGATCATTGATTTTAGTTACAATTCTTCAATTAAGCTAATTTTTTGATGAGAAATTACAAGAGTGCTTTCACGCATAGGTACATTTCAGGCTTTAAGATGGAAAAAATGAGAGATTTTATGTGATTTTTCTATTTAAAATGATTGAATGATTGAATATAAAAATATAGTTTTCTTTAGAAATACATTTTATGATCATACTCAGAGAGCTTCCATAATGTACATAACGGGGTTGAAGAATTGCAGTGACCACATCTTGAAATAATGACCAATAATAAAAGAAAATGAATGCCTGAGATGTGAAAATGTGTTTTTCTGATAGTTAGATATGTCCTTAATGATGTGGGATATATATACAAATAATACATTTTGGTAAAAAATGTGAAAATGTCGAAGCCCAATTTGAGCCATTCTCATGGAATGACTCGTATACATTATATAATATAGTCTACAACATATTATACTTTGTGTCTTGGCATGCTATTGGACTTAGTAGAAATAGAGTCAAATAGAGTCAAAATGGTAGGGCAAGTTAAACCGAAAGATGGCGACATTGCAATAAGTGGATCCACAGGTCAGTAACATCCCAGAAGAAGAACCACCCTCAAGAGCTGGGAGAACATTACGCAGAAGCATATTTATCCGCTTGTTCTCATACAAGTGTGTGTATCTTGTTCCGTGCCGTTACACCATGTCTTCTGCTGACAGTACAGACCTGGGCCGGGTACTTTGCATTATCACCGGAGCCTCCAGAGGCTTTGGTCGGACTGTAGCGAGAGAGATGTCTAGATTGGTAAAGCCAGGCTCGGTGCTCGTCCTGGTGGCCCGCTCCGGTGACGACCTCCGGGTTTTGCAGATGGAGCTGGCCGATTCGGAGGCAGGCAGGGCGGGCTTGAAGGTGCAGAGTGTGGTGGCAGATGTGGGTCAGACTGAGGGACTGGATAGCGCCGTCAGAACATCTCAGGATTTTTTTTCCGAAGAGATAGATCATATCATACTGGTCAACAACGCCGGTAAGAAATCGGTAGAATCAGATATTCTACCAGTCTTATAAAATATGATCCAGTAAACAACAGACAGTGTTATTGTTCCAGTTCATACGACACTGAAAGCTGCAACCTTAAGCAGTCTTGAGATTCATTAATCATTATACACTATTTGGTTGTATTTGTGGTTATTTTTTATTTCGAAACATTAAGTGAACTGCTAATAATGCCCATGGCTAATGGAGTACTTTCACAGTGTGCTATTTTTATTGAATGTCACTAAATACTTTCCACCACTGGTTGAGCCAATTTCTTGCCACAATACTTTGCTTGTTACTCTGCACATTAAGATTGTACAACACAGATAACAAACTTTTACACTTTAAAGTCTTGTGATACCCTAGATTAAATAACACAACAGGACAGTGTATTAACTGAAGGTTTAATGGCATTTTTAGGTCAGAATGTTACCCAGATGCTAGTGTTTTTACACTAACAGGCTGCCTAAAGTTGGCAAAATCAATATTTTTCTCAAAAGCCACTGTTTTCAAAGGGTCAGATTAGTTTCCAAGGTGTTAGACTATTCACAACACAATCAAATTCACTAATAGGTGTGAAGTTGAAGGTTTTTGTCTTCATAGTCACATACCTACTCATGCTTTCTGACAACCTTGTCCATTTTCAGCAGTCGTTCCTGATGATGTTATGTGACAGTTTGAAACTGTAAGAAGAAGCATGGGCAGAGTGGAAAAAGCAAGGAAATTTGGTGTGCTTGTATGCAGTCGTCCACAGATGCCATTGCTTTAGTTTGGCATTAGAGAGAGTCATAGGCTAAAGCAAGTGGGAAAAGACCTGACAAGAGGTCAAGTGTCACCAGTAGCGCCCCCTATAAACCATATTGTACCAAACTTGGTGGGCTTGTAAGGAGTCATCCACAGATTATTACTGTTAAATATCAAGCAGGTGACTGTGGTGGTTTGTGAGACCCTCGTGCTACCTCTTACATGCCCTCAATCTGTCTGTCCATTCACTTGGGGTCCCAGAGACCCCAAAGGTAGCACGAGGGATAAACATGTAGTCACCATAAAAATTAAGTAGTCATTAACTTTGTAATCAATAGCCCTGCTAAAATAATTTGAAAACTTTTCATTGTCTTAGTCCATAAATGATACATGCCAAGTTTAGTGAGAATTGGATGGGCTAGGAGGAGTTGATTTTGCTTTGAGGTGAATTTTTTTCAAAATGGTGGGGGAAAAGGCAGGTGGAAATGGGCGTGGCCTAGTCCAGTGACATGCTAGGACTTCTATCTAGTTACCAGGTTTTTTTCGATCTTGTAGTTTTTCCTGTGCAGATACTTTAGCTACGCAGAACAAGAGATATCATTATTATAAACAGTAAGTGGAAGAAGAAGAAGCAAAATCGCAACAAAATCAGTTGGGTTGCAACTTCGTTTGCATGGACCCCTAATAAGAAGAAAAATGCAAATCACAACAAAATCAAAATGGTTGTGTTGGGCATGTTAATTTTAAAAAGTGAACTGAATTACTCCAAACGTTTGTTGGAGCCATTTAGTGAAAGGCCATTTTGATTAGATTTTCTTGATTTATGTGCAATGTGCCTTTAGTGACGTGATATCAGCCCGGCCTGTAATTGGTCAGATTTCTCACGTGTTATGTGTTGCATAATTTGTTTTGGGGCGGCTGTGGCTCAGTAGGTAGAGCGGGTTGTCCACGAACCAGAGGGTTAGCGGTTCGATCCCCGGAATGTGCCACATGTCGAAGTGTCCTTGAGCAAGACACTGAACCCCCAGTTGCTCCCAGTGCGTGGCACTGGTGTGAATGTGTGCGTGCTTGTGTGAGTGAATGGGTAGATGTGTCTCTGACTGTAAAAGCGCTTTGAGTACCAATAGGTAGAAAAGCGCTATATAAAAGCAAGGCCATTTACCATTTTTAGTAGAAGCAGAAATCCGGGAGAGCACATTAGGTTTTGATCATGTTTATTTTGTAATTGTTTTAAAGAGTTCAGTAAAGTTAATCAGAAAACTTGGGACTGAAGACTTTTCATTTTTTGAAGCACGCGTCAGATATATGCTCGACTTTTTTTACTTTGATAAAAGACAGAGCCACTCTTACAACGTTTAAGAATAAGATTTTATTTTTTTTATTTTATTTTTTTAGCGTATGTACACTTCAGCCAATCATCATCTCTTATGCAGTCACTTATACCGCCTATAAGGGAATTGGAACAGCACAGGAGAGCTGAAAGTGAAATAGGATGGCAGGTACTAGATTCAATTTGCAACCTGCCTGGGAGGTTTTGGGAGGATGTATCCCATTGCCAAGATAATAAGCTCCTAATATTGACAGCCCAATAATAAATTTGAAAATTAGGGGAGGCCATACCACGTATTTGAGGTCTTTGCAGGAATATCTTCCTGGTGCCAGGTACTGCCCATTATTCCAAATAAAGGATGAAATTAGACTGTTTTTTAAAGAATGCTTTGTTAGGAAATATGGGACACACTGAAATAAAAGCTTTAATGGCCAAGTATGTACACATACAAGGAATTTGACTCTGGCAACTTTTCTCTCTGGTACAGAAACAACTTAAATAAGTGAAATAAAAATAGAATAAAATAAAATACGAATAAAATAAATCTCAATCTGTACACATAAAAATATAGGATAATATATACACCAGACCAGGATTATTGTACAGTGAATATATACAACAGTGCAGAGTTATTGATTATTGTTCATGTGGATGGACTCACACAGAGTGTGAGTCCCCGACAGCTCGGGGAAAGAAACTGTCCTTGTGACGGGAGGTTTTGGTGTACAGTGCTCTGTAACACTGGCCTGAGGGGAGCAGTCTAAACACGGTATGAGGGGTCTGTGGAGATTTTCCTGGCCCGCTTCCTGACCCGGGACCAGTACAGGTCCTGGATGGAGGGCAGATCAGTGCCAATGATCTTCTCTACAGCCCTGACTGTTCTCTACAGTCTGCCCCTGTCATGCCTGGTGGCAGATCCAAACCAGACAGTGATGGATGTGGTCAGGACAGACTGGATTATTGTGGTGTAGAAGATGGTCAGCAGCTCCTGAGGCAGGTTATACTGATTTGCCTAGCTAAGGACAGGAGCAAAGCGAACCAATGACTGAGGTCTTGCCGTGTACACGCTGCAGGCGGTGTAAAATTGGTCTTCAAAAGTTGGGAGTAAAACATTGTGATAATCTGCCACTGTCAGAAGTTAGAGACTGAAATGAGAGCCGACAGGACACCCTAGTAATGGGTAGGAGCTCGCTTTTGTCAAGTAGTAAGACAGACTCAAGATGGAGAGCCAGCACTTTAGCCAGAATCTTTACATTAACATTAAGGAGACTCATTGGACAGTATGAAGAACTATTGTGGGGGTCCTTGCCCATTTTAAGAAGAAGGGATATTGATGCCTAGCGTAAAGACATAACATATCTTTTATGGGGATTATCTAAATGCTCTCTTATGCTCTAATCCACAGTGGACATAGCCAAACCCTCAAAGAAGGCAACCATTGTTCTCAGATCATTTGGAATGGGAATCATAAAAACATTTATTAATATCCCTAGGGTCTGAAATCAGTCCTGAAATAAGTCCGAATTTAGTCAGTGGGTTGTAGTCAGTGTTGGGCAAGTACATTTACAAAAATGTAACCTGGGGCGACTGTGGCTTAGCAGGTAGAGCGGGTTGTCCACGAACCAGAGGGTTAGCGGTTCGATCCCCAGAATGTGCCACATGTCGAAGTGGCACTGGTGTGTGAATTGTGCGTGCTTATGTGAGTGAATGGGTAGATGTGTCTCTTACTGTAAAAGCGCTTTAAGTACCAATAGGTAGAAAAGCGGTATATAAAAGAAGGCCATTTACCATTTATTACTTGTTACTGTCATTTCAAAGTCATTTCTTACATTATAATATTAAACTGTAAATGTCCTCTGTAGATAGGCAGTATTAGTCTTACACCTTGACATGTACACTTGCACTTTTTACCGTCCAAAAACAATGTCACGCTCCCAACAAGCCCTCCAACTTATACGACCTTGTAGGTTGTGTGTACATGCTATCGAATATGACCTACGGGAGCGTTTCTTGTAATAGCGCTCCTACCGATGACAGGAGAGTATTGTCGATTGTGAGGATTAATCCGCGACATCGGTATGTCATAGTTGGACAAATTAAGGTAAGTACAGCAAATGTGTTTTATTGACTTGAGAGAACAATATAACATGATGTCAACTCGCTTTAATGTTGTTTCTCTGTCTAGTGTACTATCTAGAATTACTACGGGAGATAAAATTAACGCTAAGAGCTAACGTTGTATTAAAACAACACTAGCTAGCTGGCATTATAACAGCTATGTAAATATGACTTTCAGAAGACATCAGGACATGCACAGGTGAAAGCCTGTAATGGAAAAGGACAGACAGATAAAACAGGTGTCCATTGGTGTCTGTAAGCCGATGTTCAAATGCTATTATCATACTTTACATACCAATCACAGTATCTATTGTTCTGAAGAGAACGCGTGTATTGAAGCAGTTAAGTAAGATATTAATTTAAAACTGCCCTGTGCCTGAAATCAGGAATCTTGGCAGGTCAGAGTGATCACTGGATCATTTAAAAGTGTGTCAGTAATTTTATTATCACTATATGAATACCTGTCAAACTGTTTCAGTGACAACAGTCTCATTCTAGCCTTCTCTTAACCCACAGCCTGCATCATTGTTTGATTGGCCATGATTTCTACAAAGGAACATAACATGCATAGCAAGCTATTCACTGGAAAATAAGGGGTAAACGAAGTAAATGAAGTTAAACAGACAGGTAGCTCCTTGATTAGATAGTTTTGCTGATGTCATCCAGCATCAAAAGGACTTAAAGTTTATGTATATAGCCAGAAATTAAATCAATTTGTCCCAGGGGGTTTACAATCTATATAGTGTGACATCTTCTGTCCTGAGACCCTCAGTTTCACTAAGGAACAACTAATTCTGACATGTGTTTCTACAGTACATTATATTACTGATGTTTGAAGCATTATGAGTAATGTTATACTGCAAACTGAAAATATGACATGTTTGTACCTTGTAGGTGCCTGACTACATAGTATGTACATTGTGTACCACATGCATGCTGTGTTAATGCACTTTTTTTTTAATCTAACTTGGCTATACTAATTTATCACGTCATCTTCACATATATGCTGTTGCATACATATACGAAATGTGGATCATTATACCAGGTATTACCAAATGCCTGCATAACTGAGGAATCAATGTGCCATTGGAAATTGTACATTTTTCAATAATATTCAAACACTGCACTAACAGTATTACTAAATGCTGTCTATCTTTCTTGCAGTGGGACAAAACTCCTGGGAGCCAAAAGCCAATGTTCAAAGCTAACATCCTGAAATAGCTGATAAATAGTTTGAGACTTTTACTGTGTCATATTGATTTTGTTATTGTTGCTGTGTTGTATGGCATTTATGGAGACTGGGGATTATGCCATATTGTGGAAATCATAAATGTTCAAGTATAGACATGTTTCTTTTTTAATAATTATTTTTTATTGTTTGATTCAGATTGTTGTATTTAATTGATGACAAGAGTGAAAGTCAGTATATATTCTTTGATATAACTGCTTCATGATCTGTTTTGGTTGATCTTTAAGGAGGAGGGCTACATGAATGATAGATGTTAATGACTGGTAATGTTTTGAAATAAAATACCTGCCAACTGTATCTGTCTGTGTTTATTTCCATTCACTTGAGTTACATGATTGTTAAATTACCAGCCTGAATAGGTTTGTTTTCACTAAAAAAGGGTGAGGGGTTACCGGACAACTTCATGCATTCACACCCATTACAGTAGCTAAGCCAGAATAAAAGACAAGCCCATGTCATCGAGAAGTACATTCTTACCCATCAGCTGAATTTGTGTGCTTATATTGCTTGTTAATCACTCAGAATTGATTTAGTTTCGATTAACTGTTAAAGGCCTAAGCCATGAATCTGTAGTAACACTATACAGTAGGTGAGGATAGAAGTTAGAGGTCGACCGATTAATCGGTTCGGTTCGGCCGATTAATCGGCGCCGATAGGACGTTTTAAAAACTATCGGCATCAGCCGAATTTGGCGCCGATAGTTGCCGATAGCTTTTTTTGCCTCTGAAAAAAAAAAAAAAAAACTCTGCGCTGTCGCTCTGATCACTGAGGGGCGGGGCTGCTCTTCACACACAGCGAGAGAGAGAGAGAGAGAGAGAGAGAGAGAGAGAGAGAGAGCATGGGAGAGAGAGAGAAACGCAGCGTGTGCAGCGGCAGCAGAGAGAAGTTAAGTGATCTGTGGAGAAGTCGACTGGACGATAACAAGTGTCATTGTAAGTGAAATAAAACCTTCGCAAGTTGAAAGTCAACAAACATAATCTCCTTCACAGAGGCAGTAAGTACCACTAGTTCAACAAGCATAAACGTGCATCATATTTCAGCATAAACAGCCACATCTCCATCGGCATGATTTAGCCTACATGAGCTTGTTAACAGGCTAAAATGAAAGCTGTCTGTGTAGTCTCTTCATCTTAGTTTGCCATCTTAAAATTTGGGAATTTCTTGTAAATTCTTTAGTTTTAATAAAGAACAGGACTTCCAACAGTGTTGATTTTTTTTTCTATATGGGGTTATCGGCCGATTAATCGTTTATCGTTTTTTTCCTGCTCCAAACTATCGGTATAATATCGGCATTCAAAAATCCACTATCGGTCGACCTCTAATAGAAGTCACAATATTCTGAAATCAAGGAATGCCCCTGTTGTATATCCTCATTAGTTTTGTTGAGATGCTGTTTTTTCATTGAAACACACAGATGTCAGAAATTATCTATTGGACATCATAACAACGGTAGGTGTAACTGACAAATAGCTGTTGTGATGTTAGTTTTCACATGGGTTCAACATGTCTGGTGGAATTAATTGGCAAAAACAAATGAGCAGATACAATATAAATTAAAGCTGCAAGCAGACAGTTCGGCCGTCCAGATTCGTCACGTAACTAAACGCAGTCGCGTAAGCCCAACGGACCCGGTACCGGGTCCAGAATAGCGTTACAGCGTTTACGGCGTATCAAAAGTTATTTACATGCTGCGGTCGGTTTTTATTCTAAATGTTTCCAAAAGACGAGGCTTCAAAGCTACCAAAACAACAGTCTAAGTGTATTTTTCTCAAAGACAGTTTGTTCGGCAATAATTTAAACATATAACTAAAAAAAACAAAAAACAAAAAACAGCTGGGTGAATATACGGGACAGCCGAAACTAAATGCAGTGGTATTCTATATCCCCTCGCTCGATTGCATCATGTTAGGTATCAAAATAAACCAGAGGAGTTGATCCTTCCGCTCATACAAAGCAAAACATAGTCCGACTAAACCAGCAAACGTAAGCCCCGTAGCAACGACGGAGCAAAAGTTCGCATTTTGTTGTTGACACGTGTGTGTTTATGTCTCAATATTCCATCAAATAACAAAGCAGATTTCACCAAAAGCGACAGATTTTGTTTCCCTACCCTTTCGGGGCCATTTTGAGTCTGCCCGGTGAGCGCTCCACTCAAAACAAACAGCACGGGAGCCTGCATTGTGTAAACAGTGTCGTCACTGCTCGATTTCATACACGGTCTTTTGCTTCCATCTGCTGGTTGTATGTTGGTATTGCAGCGTAAATTACACTGTAGCTGAGATGACAAGCTTTCGATTGAGGTCCCATTTTCCGAGGTAAACCTCGGGTTACCTCGACTTTTTTCGATGTGTTATCTTTTGTTCTAAATGCCTGCCACGACACCAGGTTAGATACAGTTGTAATCATTATGTAGGTCTACTCATAAATGAGACTGGTTAAGTCTACTCATAAATGAGACTGGTTAAGTCTCATTTATGAGTAGACCTGACAGAACACACATTAAGCACTTTAATGTGTGTTCTGTACAAGTTCAAGAACCATTCTTATGCATTTTCTGAGTCATTCACCTTTGTTTTAGGCACAAAAAAACTTTTAGGTGGTAAAAAACTACTGTGGCCAAAAAAGTTAACTTCAGGCCCTGGTTATCCTCTTACAAATAGGGGAAAAATTAGGCGAGGATAGACATTTCACATTTCTCCTTTCATTTCATACAATTAAATCAAGTATAGTAACAGATACAACATTTCTGACACTGGGAATAGATTCCCCGAGGTCTCTAGATGTCCCCAGACACCAAGGACATGCATATGAACCATGCAATTGTGTAACAATTCTTCATTTACTTTGGGAATGTATTTTTAGCCGTTTTTCTTAAAATATGCTTAGGGGTTAACAGGTTAAGCTGTCACAGCAGGTTTCAAGTCAAACAACACAGGATCGGTCGAGATACGAGGTCAACTCCCGTTCGGCAGCTCTGCCGCCGGTTTTCGACGGCCTGTCGTGGGCGAAAGCTGTTGCCAGTTGCTCCAGAAAGCAAGGCATTGATTAGGCGTGGTCCGAAGGCGGCCTGTGCCGAATTTGGTGAAGATCAGATGAAATTTGTGACTCGTGAAAACTTTTGGATGTTTTTGATTAAATCCAATATGGCGGCCGAATCGATGACGATGACGTCACAAGTCGGCCTGCACTATCACCAGACACCATTAGTACATTTTAATTCCAAACACATCGAGAGCTACAGGCCAAAATGCATATTTTGCTAATTGCAGCGTCACCTAGAGGTCAAAGGTCACCAATTTCTTTGAGCGTCGTCCTGATGCGGTCCTGAGTAGCTGTAGCAAGTTTGGCTTTGATACCTGCAAGGGTTGCTGAGATATGAGCTTGAAACCCCTTTGCCGCCTTCGCCGCCGATTTCGATTGGCTGTAGCGGCCGAACGGTTCTAGGGGCTGCCATAGACTCCCATGGCGGAATAATAATAATGATAGGGAAGAAAAACGTACAAACACAATAGGTGCCTCCGCAGCTTCGCTGCTTGGCCCCTAATTACTAATTCAGTTGTAAATGATTACCTTACATGATTTTTCTCGTTCTAAAAAATAAAAAATAAAATCCTTATATCATGGGCTGAGCCCCAAAAGGCTCTTTGAATCTAAGCCTGTGCACAGCTGTCTCCATACTTTGTTGTAGGACAAAAATGAAGATATCATTGGAAAGGTCTCAACCTGGGGAATATCATATTCAATTCAATTCAATTCAGCTTTATTTATATAGCGTCAAAAACAATACAAATCGTCTCAAGACGCTTTACAAGACCCGGCCTGAAACCCCCAGAGCAAGCCTGCAGGCGACGGTGGCAAGGAAAAACTCCCTTTTAACAGGAAGAAACCTTGAGCAGAACCCAGCTCATACGGAGGGACCCATCTGCCTAAGGCCAGCCGGGTACAGACAGAGAAAGAGAACAGCAAGATAAACATACATCAGTCATAGATACACACATCTGACTAAAGCATACAGGTGGGATGCTATGGTACAAACTAATGATGTTACATGACGGTTAGAAAATGTAAGGGGAATCATCAGCAGGTTGGAGAATCGTTCATTCAGGTAGGAGTGGATAACAGCAGGATTCCATGGAGACTGGGCAGGCTGATGAGACCACGACAACAGATGTAGTATGGCGCTCCACAGGAAACACTCAACTCCAGGCCAGAGATACTCGGAAGAAGGGAGAGCAGCAGTAAACATTCTACATAGTAATAGCACAGAATTGCATGACTAGTAGCAGATAGGAATTTAAAGGGCAGGAGCTCTGTGCCAGAGAAAAGAAAGTGGAGGACACGAGAGTGGAGAGAGAAGAAAGAAGGAGAACATGTGTTTGGTGCATTGTCCCCCAGCAGCCTAGGCCTATAGCAGCATAACTAAGGGATGGTTTAGTCCAGCCCTAGCTATAAGCTTGATCAAAAAGGAAAGTCTTAAGCCTGACTTTAAAAATAGAGAGAGTGTCTGCTTCCCGAACCCAAACTGGGAGCTGGTTCCACAGGAGAGGAGCCTGATAGCTGAAAGCTCTACCTCCCATTCTACTTTTTAAAATTCTAGGAACCACAAGTAGGCCTGCACTTTCAGACCGAAGTGATCTGTTGGGATAATATGGTACAATGAGGTCTTTAAGACCATATGTCAGTTAGGGGATTGTAAATGGCCCCTTCTTTGAACTGTTGACCTTTGAACCCTGACTTTTCAGAAGTTCTGAAGGGCTGTAATTCTGCATCAAAAGTTGCTATAGGCATAGGACAAAGTTTTCTATAAAGCTTATGAACTCAGCTGTGTGACTATACTTAGTGGATATAGACATTAAGTAGGGGTGTTGTCCAATATGGTACACATATCTTTTCACCCACTTGACATTTATATACTTAAATTCTAGTCACAGAAATGTGTTATATCCTCCCATTCTAGGAAATCACTAATTGTTGTAGAAACTACAAATCCCTTGAGCGACATGTAGTTTGATACAAAGTCACGCGTTTTTCGGTTTTCGAACGCATATGTTAAAATAGGGGTGTAAAACAGTATACTGATTACATCGAATATCTAGTATTGCCGAACTAGCAAGTTGATATATGTTAAGAAAAAGTAAAGATTTATTTAAGATGTGTTTAGAACCGCCCAATATGGATTTACGGCAAAAAGCAAAAAGAACTGCCCAATAGATTTACGGCAAAAAGCATTACAGTTTGGTACTCCCGCTTTTATAGAACAATAGATAGCGTTAGGATTGGTTTATCTGATTAACACATGAAATATTTACTACAGCCAAACTTGTAAGGGCAGTGATAGTAGATGCTTTAAGTTAAGAAATGACACACAACACTGCATTTGAGTCGTTTATTTGAAAATATTATTAAACGCTTTGCTGTAGCTTGGTTGAGCGGCAGAAACCGAACGCAGCCAATCCACGGCAGACAGCTTCAGATAGGAATAGAATGACTCCAACTACGTCACTAGACCTTCTGACGATCTGATAGGACTTCTTTTAATAATACAGTTCAAAATGCACATGTCTGGTTTAACGAATGCATTGAGTAACACGGCTTTAATAGCATTCGCTTTGAGGATGTAGCTAGTATTTTCACACTAATCAGCTTGTTTTCTACCCCGGGATGACGACGGAGGTTGACTGGCCAATCACCTCAGGAGGCCGGCTGCTACCCTCTTAGGTGATCCGCTGCTTCTGGTCGGCTGGTTGTCAAAAACGTCCGAGCAAACTTCCAAACAGGCGTTATTTGAATAAACTGATTACATATTCGGGATCTACACGGTTACTTTCTCACATGAAAAAATATCAAAACGTAAGTACGTGACGTATTAACAACTATAGATCGGGAATTAAAACAGCTTTTGGCCTGCTTATTACGATGTCGCTTAAATGTAACAGAGAGTCGAAATTTGGGTGCATACAAAACGACAACTGTGACCCCGGAGTGTCGATATTTATTCGACCGATAGGGGTCGCTTAACTTTGAAACGTAACATGAGGTCGTAATTCGAAGCTTCTACATATGACTCGTGGTCGTTTTTTCGAGGACAGTCTCTACCATAGACATATATACATAGACGCCTCATTGAGCGGGTTGGCCCGCTGCTGCGATACGTCAACGTCGCCGCCATATTGGGGGAGGCAACTCTGCCCCGCGAACCAATACGAGTCAATGGAGAGAACTTTATTAAGTGTCTGCTACTAGGTGCTATAAATTAATTCCTCTCATTTACACATTTACATACGGACGTATATATTCAGAAAACTGTTAGGAACCTAAAACAACGTGTGTAATGGTCTCTGATGATTATAAACGTGAACTATTCTTGATATGTTCAGTGTACAGGTCGGCATCAAACCACTCGATGTATTTTGGAAATGAGACATCTGTATTAAAACAGCACCAGCATTTAGATGGTACTGATTTTGATTAATCGTTTTAATATTATAACGACTAATATTGCGAATCATTGGGACAAAAAAATAACATAAATTAACATAAAATGAAATAATAATGGCATAAAACACTGCGATTGCCTGGTCTAAACCATACTCTTGATTTTTATTTTTTTTAGAAGGAAACAGATTAAAGAACATGTATATTATACAGCAGTATGAGCAAGGAAACAGATTAAAAAATACATATATCAATACGCTTTATTCATTTATTTTCTATACACAGTTATTCATGTTAGCCACATGCTAAATAAAAGGATAAAATATTGTAATGATCTCAGAGTGTAATACAAAATACATCAGAGTCCTTTTATTATCACTGAACAAG
This sequence comes from Planiliza haematocheilus, assembly GCA_005024645.1. Taxonomy (NCBI): domain Eukaryota; kingdom Metazoa; phylum Chordata; class Actinopteri; order Mugiliformes; family Mugilidae; genus Planiliza; species Planiliza haematocheilus. The sequence continues at coordinate 580,911 of SRSE01000582.1, read as the reverse complement.
TGTACATCGAAATTCTAGCACAACATCCGAGTATTACACACAACATAAATAGAGTAAAAAGTACAACAGTGCAAATATAAGTTCTGTTCTGTCAAAGTCCTCCAGACTAAAATGCTCACTGCAGAGCCTGGTTGGAAGGCTAGCAGAAAACCCTTCCCTTCTCATAGCAATTTCCCACCGCTTTCTCAGCCCTTCATCTTTGGGAAACCTACATAGTATGAGAAAAGTTTGCTAATCAACTTTGAACACTCCGAGTAGTTAGTTCGGGGCAATTTAGTTAAATACGACTTACTTCTTGCTTGTTTGAAGTCTGGTTTTAACGCGGGACTTCATAGTATTATGCGCAGGACTTGTAGTATCAACAAAAGTATACATATTCTGATCTCAAAATGATGTTGTAATGATCAAATACAATCAAAAGTAGTTGTTCTGTCTTACTTGTGAAAAGTAATCCCGTGGGATCGGGTTTCGCTTGTCATTCGACTGAAACATTTCCAAGCAGCACAAGAATGAGGCATCTTTCGCCGGGTGATAGCTGCAGTTTGCCTCCCCCAATATGGCGGCGACATTGACGTACGGCACAGCGCTCAATGAGGCGTCTATGTATATATGTCTATGGTCACACCGGTCTGCGGTCAGGAATCCTAGGAACACAAAACCTCTCTGCTGCTGTAAATTCGTTCGTTTGTTCTGCCTGGGTCACGTCAGCTAGAAGGATTGTAATATCATTTACATTAACGTTTGAATCGAAGTCCATGTGTGTATGTGTGTTTGGTAATTAGGCGCAGCCAGAATGTCTAAAAAAAAGAAAAGTGGACTTAGATAGAAGCCAAAGTGTAAATGCATTACAGCCATCCTGCAGCATATCAAGATCCTCCTCATCATTTACAAAGCTCTCAATAATCTTGTAAAGTGTATTAGTTTTATTAAATATAAATAAAATGTATTATTATTGTTATTATTAAAAAAGGGTAAAAATGCAATATATACAAATGTGATTTTATACATCGAAACTCATGATAATTGTGAAACTACGTTTTTTCTCTATAACCGTATCATCAAAATTGACGATTGTTGCACCCCAAATTGTCCCACTGTTCATGTCATGCACCCTGAGTTGAAGTGAAGTTGATTAACAAGGTGAAACACAGAATTGGTGATAATGTTTTGCTACATGCTTTACAACCAGTCAAACCAAAAAAGGGAACATTAAACTTAAAAGTAGCAATAGAAAAATAACAATTCTTAACAATCTGAATTGTTATTGAATCAAACATTTTTATTAATTATTATCATATCTCATGATATATTGGTGAGCCAAGCAGCCATTCTTTTATCTTGAGCCACCAGTCTTTCCACTCTTTTCATCATCTCAGTTTTGCACATTTTGCAATGTCTCCTGAAGGACCCAAATTTTCCTGTCACTTTCTTGGCATTTCACTTGTAATTGTGTTGCCCTTTTTAGTGCTGAATTTAGTTGCTGACACGCTGCATAAGGAAGGCACTCAGGGGGGAGGGGTTTAATGCTGTGATTGAACCTAGTTTTTTCTGTCAATCAACAGGGCTGGATACAAGAAAAGGTGGGTCATGTGGGTTCAGCAGGAAGGGAAAGTGCTTCACAATGAGGAAACAATGTGTCAGTATCAAGGTTGGTCTGGCCATCTGGCAAGAAAGGAAAGCGCCCGGCCTGCCAGATGGCCAGAACAAGCCTTATTGACACATTGGTTCCTCCTTATAACACTAGTATGTATATAACTTAGCTCAGTGGTTCTCAACCTTTTTGGGATCCTAGACCCCTTGCATATTTTTGATCGGCGCTGAGGACTTGCAGCGTCGATCAAAACTTATATCCAACTTATATCAGACCAATGGACAAATAGTATGATTTATTTTATCAATAGCATAATGTATTTTATCGTTATTACTTTTTATGATGTTAGGTGAGGCACTTTCTCCCCTGACCGCACGTCTGTTTTCTTTTTCGGTGGCCCAGAGTCTGCTTCGTCTGAAACAAGCAGTATATTTCACAATAAAAGCATTATTAAGAAATGAATGGTGTATGCCCACTGAAACACAAGGGGGCTCATAATTTGAAAAGAATGCAGATCCTGTTAAGTTTGCATTAACAGCGCAGTAACTTTAGCAATGCAAGCGGGCGAGGGATCTCTTAAAAAACACTCTTGAAACAGATGGAATTACAGGAAAAAAAAAGTCATGTTACTCACTGTAGTTTAGGTAGATAAAGGTCTCAGTCACATTTGAATAAAATAATACTTTTTGTATAAATGTAATAGGATCTTTTTTTAAAGATATTTTAGTTTCACGGATTTAGATGATGAAAACGTGTTTTTTTTAATTTACTTTTTATTGTCATTCAGTAACCAATACAACATATATTTCTATTTCCATTATCAGTTATTAAATTTCTGCCTGAATGTACTTTTCTATTTTCACACACAAAAAAAACAAGCACACAAACAAACCAGAAAAAAACATTAAGAACATTAACATATAGGGAGTAGGATGTTGTTGTCTTCTGCATACTGGGTGCATTATCTATTTTTTAGTAATACACAGGACAAGATGTTACAATCCCTTGTGCCGAAATCCCAGGCAAAACACGTTTAGAGGCCCTGTTCGACTAAGAGGCCCTACCAAGCCTACAGTCATGTAATATGACCAATAACCTATATTCTACCTAGGCTAACTAGAAGCTGCTGGCTTGTAAGCCCATTGAGCAGCAGAGGATACTTCAGACATTGTAAAACATACCTAACTAAACGCTGCTGGCTTGTATGGCCCGCTCAGCAGCAAACCATGGCTACCAAGTAACATGAGAACATGATCTGAACAACAGCAGTATGCAGCATATCATTGGGGTTTTCAAGTGGGCACCTCCCTTCACCGATGTTTCGTTAAGTTAGGCCCACAACACCTCAAGAAGGCTTAACAGTGATTTCCAGCGTCCTGGAATCACCCCCCTCCACACCGCCACTACACGACCCTCTCTTCCTCACCCTTCGGTGTCTATCAACAACTAGTATGGAAACTAATAACCACGAGCCAAACAAACAAATCTACCATGCTCCGCTCCGTTGATGCGAGCTGAAGCACGTAACAAACAAACAAATCCGTAACAAACAACTCTACCATGCTCCGCTCCGTTGATGCAAGCTGAAGCACCTAACAAACAAACACATCTGTAACAAACAAACAAATCAACCATGCTCTGCTCCGTTGATGCAAGCTGAAGCACGTAACAAACAAATCTGTAACAAGCAAACAAATCTACCATGCTTCGCTCCGTTGATGCAAGCTGAAGCAACAAACAAATCAACTGTGGCCTACATGGTAAATGGTAAATGGCCTTGCTTTTATATAGCGCTTTTCTACCTATTGGTACTCAAAGCGCTTTTACAGTCAGAGACACATCTACCCATTCACTCACACAAGCACGCACACATTCACACACCAGTGCCACGCACTGGGAGCAACTGGGGGTTCAGTGTCTTGCTCAAGGACACTTCGACATGTGGCACATTCCGGGGATCGAACCGCTAACCCTCTGGTTTGTGGACAACCCGCTCTACCTACTGAGCCACAGTCGCCCCCATGCGACCTACATCCTTACCTTAGTTAGCTCCCCAGCTAGCATGCTTCCTGCGCACCCATAACCAGTCACTGGCTCTTTCTGCTGCCCGGGACATATTGCTAACCGCATTCCTCTGGCTTCTTCCTCGTATGCCCAGCTCACTCAGCAGAGCAATGACCGACTTTGCCACAAATCCACGGCAGCCCACTTCTACCCGGCGGACATAAGCCTTCCATCCATATTGCTCTGCATCTGCTGCTAACTCTGCATACTTAGCTCTTTTTTGCTCGTTAGCCTCCTCAACTCTATCTTCCCACGGAACAGTCAGCTCTATGAAATAGACTACTTTCTCTGGCTCGGACCACAACAGCAGATCTGGCCGTAGTCGAGTGCTAGCTATCTCACCTGGGACAAACAGTTGGCTATTTAAGTCCGCCCTCATCTCCCAGGCTCCTCCTACCCTTAGCTGTCCCTTGTTATGCCTGAAGCCTGCTACTCTGGCCTTTTCTCCCCCCCGTACAAACTTAATACATCTATTCTCTCTGCTAATTTGCCCTAATGTTTATGTTAGCGCTTACATCAACTGTTTTCATTTGCTCATGGTATCATGGTTTAGTAGTGTTAGAGAATATCTGTACTGAATGCAGTGGTGTCAAACCAAATCTCTCTTGACTCATTATTTGCTTCAAACACTCATCTCATCTCTCCCAAAGAGCCGAGACAAGCAAACCAGTGATCGGGTTTCTGAATGAAGCAGTGAAATGGTTCATACGTCACAAAGCATGTGATTTGTCCTAACCAAAACTATACACGCACTTCTGACTATATGTCTATATCTTATCTGTATCTCTCTATCTTATCTATAACGCTATTTAGAACTATCTATGTAACTATGTCTATCATCAGTATAGTGTAATATAACTATGTAACTAATTCTATTTCTCTCTGAATCTTACGATCTATCTCAACAAAATACGCAACTAACTCCAACCTACTATGCAAAGAAACATTCAAATGAGCACCACTAAATAGGGATAATGTATCCGGGATATCCCTGAATACACTCGATCCCACCAGGTGATTCACATGACAAACCGAACCCCTCAGGTGATTCGTTTGCCACTGAAGCATTCGAAGCGCTTGAACTGCTTCGAACGTCATTCAAGTGCTTCAAACGTCACCAGTCACGTGACCGAACCACGCCTCGGCACAGTGGTTCGATACAATTGCTTCATGAGCTACGCCGCATGTGTCGGAGCCTCGGGTGTCAGAGGGCCATCACTATCCTCACCTACCCACTGGTTCAGGTTCTGGGGAGTTGGCAGCACATCATAAGTAGCCCCTAACATAAATCTTATCCTGCTAGCCTCCATGCTCCAAAGCTCTCTCCACTTCACCTTCCTTTTCTCCACACTCTCCCAGTTCACCCATTGACCCTGCTTAGCCTGCGACACTGCCTTCGAGCATCTAACCGTTTCCTCTTGCCTCTGTACCTCTTCCACTATCATCTTTCTCCTTTCTACTGCTTATGCCTTGCTCCACAGAGGTTTCCTTGCACACAGTCCTAGGCCTCCACGCCCTTGCTGTACATGGCCTATGATATCTCTATGCTTAAGAGCGGCCTGTGCTTGCTGCACTGCCTCTTTTGCCTTCCACTTCCTCCCCGTCTTAATAGTAGGTGCTACACTCCTAACCACTGGATCCTTTGACTGAGTCAGAGTCATTTCCAGTCTAACTTTAGTGCACTGAAACTCCTCTGTTAGGCAGGTAACTGGGAGCTCCAGTATGGCTTTCCCATACAACGCTGGGCTACTTAAGCAGCGTGGGACACTTTCTGATAAATGAATTACCCATTCTTTCTAGCTTTTCTACCTTTGAAAGGGCAACCTCATACACCGTTAGCGGCCACATTAGCCGGGGCAGTAAACCAAATTGCCAGCATCACAATTTTAACTTGCCTGGTAGCCCTGACCGGTCTATGCTTGAAATGCCTTGAATCATTTCCTGCCTCAACCCTTCAGACTGCGCCTTATCACTAAGGCTTGCATCGTACCATCTTCCCAAACTCTTCACTGGCTTCTCCAGCACTGTGGGAATTACCTCATCATTTATAAAAAACCTCTTATCTACCACTTTTCCTTTAACAATGGAAATACTCCTAGATTTAGTAGGCTTCACTTTCATCCTAGCCCACTGCAGATTGCTATTTAACTTATCCAGCAACCTTCTAGTACAAGGAGCGGTTGACGTTGTTGTCGTCATGTCGTCCATGTAGGCCCTAATTGGGGGGAGGCAAAGCCCTCCCTGCAGCCTTTCTCCACCTACCACCCATTTGGAAGCCCTAATAATGACCTCCATTGCCATTGTAAAGGCTAGCAGAGAGATTGTACACCCTGCCATGATGCCTACCTCCAGCTGCTGCCATGCTGTAGAGCTGAATGTCCAAGAAGTATGCTTTGACTAAGTTTTTTATACTACCTGGAATTCTAAAGAAATCAAATGATTCCCATAACAAACTATGTGGCACCGACCCGAAAGCATTAGCCAGGTCTAAGAATACAACATGTAGGTCTCTCTTCTCTTGCTTTGCTGACTGAATTTGGTGCCAAATCATGCTTGTGTGCTCTAAGCACCCAGAGAAGCCGGGGATCCCAGCCTTTTGGACCGACGTATCAACTAGCCCGTTTTTCACTAAGTAACTGGACAACCTCTGTGCCACAACACTGAAGAAGATCTTCCCCTCAACATTCAGCAGACTAATTGGTCTAAACTGGCTTATTTCCAACGAGTCCCTGTCTTTGGGAATAAAAATCCCCCCTGCCCTGCGCCATGCCTTGGGAATAACCTGTTTCTTCCACACTACCTTCATTAATTTCCACAAGAACCTCAACACATCTGGTGCACTCTTGTACAGCCGGTAGGGAACCCCATTAGGTCCCGGGGCTGAAGAGGCTCTTGCGCGTCTTACCACCTCCTGAACCTCTTTCCACCTTGGTGGGCTGTCATCACACTGGCTAACAATTTCACCAACAGGTGGAATATCAGAGGGTAGAGACAACTTTCTAAACATGTCTGTATCTTTATGCACCTCCTCCAAGTACTCCTCTAGCTTCTCTTTTGGTACCGTAAGGTTACCATTCTTTTCCTTACTAAATAGTGACTTCACAAACCTAAATGGGTCCTTATAAAATGCTAATCTAGCCCGCTCTTTCCTTTTCCTATTTTTCCCAATGTTCTCCGCCCTTCTTAACGCTGCCAACCGCTTCCTAAAGTCTGCCTGTAAACAATCAATACCTTCCTTCTCTTCTAAAGTTTATACGGTCCAAGTCCGGTCTGCGTGGTATTATATAATTCATCCATTTCCTCCAGCGTGAAACAAACAAGTCTCTCTTGTAGTTCACCTCAGCTGTTATTCTCTCCATCCTGAAAATGTCCATTGTGATGTCCGTCCACATGTCCAAAGTTGGGCTCTCCTGTGATAGCCATTTTTTCATGAGGGCCTTTTTACTTGCCACTACCAGGATACTAAACAGATATTTGTCTCTTTTAGGCCATCTTTCAGGTATGAGCCCAAAAAACAATATTTTACTTTCTAAAGGCAGGTGACTTCCAAAAATGTCTTGCGTTATGTATCCCCTTCCAATAGGTTTCAATAAACCTGCAGTCCCAAAAAAATATGATAATGATTTGCATTTGTATTCCCACAATTTCTCCAGCAAGTTGGGGGGTTCCCTTCATAGTGAGATTTTTGATACGGTGTGATAAAATATCTTATCAAGCTTTTCCAGCCAAACTCCCTCCAGCTCAGTGAGCTGCTACATTTCCATTGACAAGTCCATATTTTTGTCCATTCTTCCTCCGTTATACAAATTCCTCCCATTTCTCATTTTGTTTTAACATATAGGGTCAATTGTGTTTTTATATTTATAAGCCCTTCATATATACCCGAAATAATGCCTCTATCTTTGTTTGAACTATATGCCCTTTCAAAAAGGTATAACAACTGTTTGCTTGATTCTGTTACACATTTTATCTTGTCACTGACAAAATGTCTCATTTGTACTGTAGGTAACGATAAAAATCCTGCGAAAACATGTGTTTATAACTCCCTTTCTTTTCTTTCTAGCTTCTCTGGGTGATGTGTCTCGCTACGCTAAAAGCTTCACTAACTTGGCAGAGGTGAACTCTTACTTGTCTCTGAACGTCAGCTCCTCCCTGTGTCTCACTGCCAAGGTGCTCCAGGCTTTTCCACAGCAACCAGGTGTACGGCGCACCATTGTTAACATCACCTCCCTGTGTGCCTTGCAGCCTTTTTGCTCTTGGGTGCTGTACTGCACTGGCAAAGCTGCACGAGAGATGATGTTCAAGGTGCTGGCAAAAGAGGAGCCAGACCTCCGGGTGCTCAACTACTCTCCAGGTGAGGAAGGGATTGTCGGTGCTTCATACATTCAAGCCCATCCATGCAGGCGAAGATAGGAGATGTGATATTGGAGTGGAGCAGTAATGCCGCTTTTTTCATTAGCAGCATAACAACAGCAGTTGAAGTACTAAATTATTATTTTTAATATGTAACCACATATTGTGTCTGTATTATGTTTTTTTAACTGGATGTCTGATTCCTTGTTAATTGTGACCTCCATATTTGGAATATTTTAATTTGAAAAAATTGAAAGATGAAATTACAAAAATCTTTTATACTGAACCAGGACCTCTGGACACAGCTATGCAGATGGAGGCCAGAACCAGAACTGCTGATTCCAGCTTCAGGAAGTCTTTTTCAGACATGTACATCCAGGGCCAGCTGCTCACCTGTGAAGCATCCTGTGCCAAACTGATGAAGCTGCTGCTGGAAGATAACTACACATCAGGGGCTCATATTGATGTCTATGACGTGTAGAGGCAACTTCCAGCCATTTATAGTATATTGTTCCTTGCTTTTAATTGAACCTGTGCTCATTTATATATTTTAAGAATTTCAGTAGCTGACTCAAAGTGAACTGTTGATTTCGTACAATTTGCATTTGTATTAAATTGAGAAATACAATTCCCCTTGTTCATTTGTGTCAGTACTCTCACTACAACATTTTAGAATAATTTGGCTATTTGAACATCATGTCGTAATGAATTACTACAGTCTAGTAACAAATGCTTGGTAGAAGTAATAACGGCATGGACTCTAGCTTGACTTTAAGGCAGAATGTCCAAGAAATGTATTTATATGTGAGTTAAAGAATATATTCCAGCCAAAAACCTGGAGATGGACTTTCTCAGTAGGTGTTCATAATAATTATAATAATTATAAGGTCACTGAACAAGCTTCTCTGCCTGACTGTGTTGTTGTGTAGAGGGTGGTGGACATAATAGTCAGGATTTTGTGTTGTTGCATCTGATATCGATGTCAAGGAATCCAGCTTTGCTCCTACTACAGAGCCTGCATTCTGTACCAGTTTGTCCAACCGCAAGTTGCCTTTCTTCTTGGTGCTGCCTCCCTAGCACATCACAGTGTAGAAGAGGGTGCTATCAACAATAGTGTGTGGAACATGTCCAGCATATTCCTGCAGATATTAAAAACCCTTAGATCCAGGTTACGCTTGGCACTTTGTAACGCCAGGTCACTCAATAACAAAACGTTTGTCTTAAATGACGTCACCTCATCACATAACCTCGACCTGTTTTTTCTCACCGAAACCTGGCTGCCCCCAGGTGATGTCAGTGCCTTTTCTGAACTCCTCCCCTCTGGCTACTTATTCCTGAACACCCCGAGGCATACAGGGAGGGGCGGGGGGATAGCCACCGTATACGGACAGTTCTTGAAGTGCCGGCAGGTGTCCACTAGGGGGTTCTCCAGTTTTGAGCTTCAAACTTTTTGTGCTCACGCCTTGTCCCCTATTATGTGCAGTTATCTACAGACCACCTAAACTAAAAGAGGACTTTCTTAATGAGTTTTCATAGTTTCTGACAGAGTTTATGCCAAAATTTGACAACATATTAATTTGTGGTGACTTTAACATCCATGTGTGCTGCCCCTCTGATTAGCTTGCCAATGATTTTAAATCATTACTAGAATCTCTGGATTTTACTCAGTCTGTATCCTGTCCTACCCATCGGCTAGGCCACACATTAGATTTAGTCATTTCCCGTGGGGTGACTGTGTCTACTTGTGATGTTGAGGATTTCCCCCTCTCTGACCACTCTCTCATACGGTTTGAAATTTTTGCTGCACCACCTTCACTTCCAACCACTGCTCCTCATCGTCGTCGCATCATTACCATCATTGACTTTGCTGCTGCTTTTTCTGCCTCGGATGTATACTCTAGTGCCGAACTGACATCTCCTCTGTGTCCAGACCTTTTCCTCTCTTCCTTCAACTCCATATGCTTGGAAATCCTGGACTCTGTTGCCCCCTTTAAAGTAAAATCAAATAAAAGTGACTCTGACCCCTGGCTCAACGACACTACGAAAACCCTGAGGCGTCAGTGTAAGCGGGCTGAGCGTAAGTGGAAGAGGGATAGGCTGCAGGTGTCACTGGAGATTTTTAGAGATAGTCAAGCATCCTATCAGAGAGCAATGAAGGATGCTAAAGCAACATACTTGTCAAATCTCATCAACAGCAATAGCCACCGCCCTGGAATCCTCTTTAGTACTATCAACTCTGTCATAAATCCCGTATCTGTTGTTTTGCATGATGTGTCTGTACATACTTGCAATACATTTAAACAATATTTTATAGACAAGGTTTCCTCAGTCAGAAAATCCATCACACATACCCCTTCTGATGTTCTTCCGTCTCAGCTTTGCAGTGTATCTTTGAGTATTTTTGCACCAGTTGTTCTTAAGGACCTTAAGAAAGCAGTCCAGGAGATGAATGCCACCACCTGCCCTCTCGACACGATCCCTGCCAGAATTATGAAGGAGGCTATTGACACCTTAGGCCCCTGCCTCATCCTCTTCATAAACAGCTGTCTGAGTTTGGGTCTTGTGCCCGCTGCCCTCAAACATGCCGTTGTACGACCACTGCTTAAGAAGCCTAACCTTGATCCATCCATCCTGTCCAACTTCCGCCCAATATCTCACCTTCCTTTTCTGTCCAAGCTGATGGAGAAACTTGTTTTTCCCAGCTTCAGGCCCATCTCCAACTGCATGCCATTGCTGAGAAATTTCAGTCAGGTTTTAGATCCAGACACAGCACCGAGTCTGCATTGCTGAGGGTCCACAATGACATTCTTGTGGCTACGGACAAAAAAAGCTCAGTGGTTCTGATGCTACTGGACCTGACTGCTGCATTTGACACGTGGATCATGCCATTCTCATCTCCCGGCTTCAACACACTGTCGGCCTCCAGGGGGCGGTGCTCAAATGGTTCTCATCCTATCTCACAAACAGGACTTTCTCAGTAATGCTAAATGACTTTTCATCATCATCTTCCCCTCTGTCAACTGGAGTGCCCCAAGATTCCATTCTGGGGCCTATTCTGTTTGCACTGTACATGCTGCCACTCGGACAACTCATCACCAGACACAACATCCAGTTCCATTTCTACGCTGACGACCTCCAGATCTACCTTCCAGTGATCCAGTAACCGTTCTGCACTGGAACCTCTTCATAACTGTCTTCAGGATATTAAAGGATGGCTTGCCCAGAATATCCTTCATTTAAATGATGACGGTCTTTTGCTGTATTAGGCCAAAGACTGTGGAACGCTCTCCCAGCTCATAATCACTCTGCCACCGAGCAAACTACTTTAAGGTCAGAGTTAAAAACACACTTATTCAGGCTGGCATTCCACACGTAGCCACTAACGGGGACTGTTGCTTTTTTGTATTTTATGGTAAATGGTAAATGGCCTTGCTTTTATATAGCGCTTTTCTACCTATTGGTACTCAAAGCGCTTTTACAGTCAGAGACACATCTACCCATTCACTCACACAAGCACGCACACATTCACACACCAGTGCCACGCACTGGGAGCAACTGGGAGTTCAGTGTCTTGCTTAAGGACACTTCGACACGAGGCACATTCCAGGGATCGAACCGCTAACCCTCTGGTTCGTAGACAACCCGCTCTACCTACTGAGCCACAGTCGCTATGCTGGCCTAATTTTAATTTTATTTTAGTAGTACTGCTTTTATTCTAGTAAAAGTAGTACTGCTTTTATTTTAGTAGTACTGCTTTTATTCTTTTACACTTGAATGCACTTTGTGCACCTTTTTGCTGTGTAGCTGTGTCTTAATTATGTTTTAGTAATATTGTTTTGTTCTTTGTAATATATACAGTGGTATGCAAAAGTTTGGGCACACTACGATTTCATAATAATTTGCTCTAACTTTATAAAAGACGATCACAGCAACAAGATTTTATTTCCTACAGAGATGTAGACATTTGAGTGTTTTCCAGACCAAAATTCTTAGTGTATCGTTACAAAGTTTTATTTTAATAAATTAAAATGTAAAAAATGGTATGTGCAAAAGTTTGGGCACCCTTTTAATCACAATGATTTCAAGACCTGTAGGGATTTGTAGCTGACATGTTGCAGCCCAAAACTGCTTTGATTAGCTTGTGAGACCTTCAATTACAAAGACAGGTAAAACCAATCATGAAAAAGGCTATTTAACAGAGGCAATTGCTGGCTGTGCTTGTCCTATACTCCTGGCAACATGGGGGCATCGAAACAACTCTCCACTGACCAAGAAACTAAGATAATTCATTATCATGAATTAGGAGAAGGGTACAAGAAATTATCAAGGAGGTTTGGGATATCTATCTCGACAGTCAGACATGTGGTGCAGAAATGGAAGGCCAGAAGAACAATCATTGTGAAGGAAAGATGTGGTAGGCCAAAAAAAATACTGGAAAGACACAGGCGGAGGATGGTTAGAATGGTCACAGACAAGCCACAGACCACCTCCAGAGAACTACAAGAACATCTGGCTACTGATGGTGTAGTTGTTCATCGTTCCACAATCCAGCGCACTTTGCACCAGGAAAAGCTCTTTGGAAGGCTGATGCGCAAAAAGCCTTTCCTGAGTGTTCGTCACAAGAAGAGTCGCATCTGGCACATCTGGACAAGCCAGAAGCATTTTGGAAAATAATACTGTGGTCAGATGAGACTAAGATGGAGTTATTTGGTCAGAACAAGAGGAGGTATGCATGGCGAAAAAAACACATTGAATTCCATGAGAAGAATTTATTGCCTACTGTGAAATATGGTGGAGGGAGAGGTGGAGGGTCCATCATGTTATGGGGCTGTGTGGCTAGCACAGGGACTGTAAACCTTGTTAAAGTTGAGGGTCATATGAATTCCTCTCAGTATCAGCAGATTCTTGACAAGAATGTTCAAGAATCTGTCACAAAGTTGAAGCTACGCCGGGGTTGGATTTTTCAGCAGGACAATGATCCCAAGCACTGTTCAAAATCCACCAAGGAATTCTGGAATGGCCAACCCAGTCCCCAGACCTTAACATCATTGAAAATGTATGGATTGATTTGAAGCAGGCTGTTTACGCACGGAAGCCAAGAAACCTGACTTAACTAGAGGCGTTTTGTATGGAGGAATGGGCCAAAGTACCACCTGCCAGACTTCAGGGACTTGTCAGTGGCTATAGGAGGCGTCTACAGGCTGTTCTTGTAGCAAAAGGAGGGTCTATTAAATATTAATGGAATTATTTCTTTGGGGTACCCAAATTTATGCACATGCCTATTTTTGTTTAAATATTCATAAAAATGTTTCTGTTAGACCAATGAAAATGATTTCACTGCCGAGATGTTTCTGTTTCCATAAGGTATAACATTTGTTAAAATAAAGTTGCTGCTTCAAAAGCTCAGCAAGTGACAAACTGATGCAATGATTTTCCTAAGGGGTGCCCAAACTTTTGCATACCACTGTACATTGGGTCCTGGAAGGTGCTATATAAATAAATATTGATTGATTGATTGATTGATTGATTGATTAGCCTCCTGAAAAAATAGAGACGGCTCATACACAAAAACTCTGTATCTACACTGTGGACACTGTGAGCAACACCACACCTGTCCAAAACCCAAGTTACATGGTTTATTAAATTACGGCAGTAATTTCTGTTGGTTTACTTTTAATATGAATGATTTGGCCCACTTAACATGAAAGGGACGAACAATGTTGTTTATGAGCTGTGTAGCATGTTATGTCAGTGCGAGGGTCTTGCTGTGGACTGGGTGAGGGAGAGTCCTGCTCTGGGAGAATTGAGACGTACACCTTTCAGAGATAAACTAAAACATTGACATTTTGCACAATGATGTGGGCTGTAGCACAAGCATGTGATATAGTGTAAATTCCTGGAAGTATTTGTAAAATATATGAATACACATTTTTTTATTAGCGTTTCTACTACCCACAAACTATCTAATAGTAGGGTTCTAATAATAGGGTTGCCAACTCCCTGAAAAATAGATAGGAGGCACTTTTTTCGGTAACTTATTTTGCACAGACAGTGTTTACATTTGAAAAGCCATGTTGCATTTATGTTTGCATCCAGTGGAACATCGCAATAAAATTAGGCATAATGTTTTAATTCCATAAATGATATGTGTAAAAAAGACTGCATATATCGGTATCGTTTATCGGAAATTAAGAGTTGGATAATATTGGAATATCGGCAGAAAAGACAATATCGAGCATCCTTAACAAAATTAATTTAATTGGATTTGACCATTAACTAGAAAATTCCCGCAGAAATTTTGAAGTGCCGAGTGGGCTGTTACCATTAGCTGCTAATGTTAGCAATTAGCATGATGCGCTAGCCACCAATTTTAAAATTGGTTTAGTGTTAGCATGACTTTTAAGCCACTAAAAATTAAGTAGATGCTAATTGCTAACATGCTAATTGCTAATATGCTATTCGCTAACATGCTAATGCTGCCACTAATGCTACCACCAATTTCTAGCTACTAAAAATTAGCATTAGCCGCTAATGTTAGCAATTCGCTAACATGCTAATGCTGTCACCAGTTACTTCAGTTAGAAGTTTCCCGAGTGGGCTGTTTCCATTAACATTGCCCCAAAACGGCCGCCCTACAGACCAGTTACTTATGTTTTCCCGCCTCTTTCTGTGGAGCCCCTGGTTGCCACGGTTACCAGTTTGAATTTCAGTTAGAAAACGGCTAGAGTAAGCGAAAATGCTGAAACCACGGCCTCGAACAGGAAGGCCTTGTGGCCAAACCGTGTGTCCAATCGTTGAACCGACTTCACTTTGGGCATCTTGAGGCTTTCCTGAACGTCTAGATATGCAGTTTGTGGGTAAAATGAAGAAATGTGAGCTATTTAAAGCGATTTAAAACAAAGGATTGCTTCTGCTTTCCTCCACAAATTTAACATTACAGTCTATGGAGCGAGGAAGGGGTTTGCTGGCGCAGCTTTGCGTCTCACGCCAAAACTATAAGACTTACAGCTTTAGCAGACGAATTGTGAGCGAGAAGACAAATTTTCCTACGTTTCTATGTATAAATTATGTCTGTGGTGTGAAATTTGTGGCCACCGGAGCAGTTTCTGTTTTATTTTTTGCCTAATTTTCATCTCTCCTCTTCACTCTGGCAGATGATGTCATCCACTCTAGCGATGTTTCAGGAGTTAAGTTGCTGAAATATCGACCTCTTTTGAATTGTCAACTGTCTATATTGTATCAGAGGCCCTTTGCGATGCTTATACTGGTCTTCATTTGTATATGCACAGCGTAATTATTTATATTTTATCTTGGTTGTTTCAACCTGTTTTCTAGCATTGCCTGCTAGCTAATTAGCTAGCGCGACTTCCCCTGCTGTGAAGGTAGTTCGGTGATGAGTCGCTATCACCTTTATAGCAACTTTTATTTAGTAGAATTTTGTGATATACTAACTTTTCATTATGTGACGTGTTGGCTGTACTTAATTTGTTGTACTGTCCCTGTTCACTTATATCCAGCGCTACTTGCTGATGCTTGATGAGATGCTGATAGATTGCTATCCCATGCCATGAGCTCGTGATCAGGGTATGTCAAGGCATTGTCGTGACTCGTGATTTGAGCGAAGGTTATTTAATTAGGAATGACGGGGATTTTAGAAGTGAGCTAGCTTCTAGGCGAATTCTGAACGGACCGCCATGGCAGACCTCTTTGCGTTATCACAGAGGTAGCTAATCCCTCAATCGGAATTTATAAGCAAAATCACGGGAATCAATAGCCTAATACAGCCCAGTTGTGCTCAAATTAATATCATGAGACGTCTACCATCAGATGAATCAATGATATGGAAAAGTTAAGTTAGAGCAGCTAAAGCCAGTGCTACTACCTATGCGAACATGAACACTAAGCTTTTTCCTCCAAAAATTAAGTTTTTGTTGTCACCCTGCCTCTCAAATGCAAAACTGACATTAACAAAAATGCAATAATGTAATAACAGCTGAAAAAGTACTTGGGTGTGTGTTTTATTTTATATTTACCGTTTAATAATGCAATCGCTGCCGTCTGTCCCATAGAAGAACATGACAGCAAGCGTATGTTTGGAACTAATGGGGTTTACATGAACCACGTGACAGCCGTAGCGGCGACATCAAAGAGTGTCGCAACTCTCTCACTCGATGGCACTGGCGCGAACATTCCGCGCAATACACACCCATTATAAACCCCAAAATTTGAGTAAAAACCTTCACAACTTTGAGGCTTAATGGTTTAAAAACGGTAAAAGGTGTCGATAAGTGAAGGGAATCTCTGAAGAGAAGACAAGAGTGTCTACGTTTTAAAGTTTAAATGAAGTGTCTGGGTGAAAGTATGCCAGAGCAATTGATTGTAGAAAATGCCTGTTGATTTTTCGGGGTCTCCCATTCATTTCAATGGGAAATTTTTCGCCTTTTTTCGCGAATAAATTGGCGAAAAAGGGCGGAAAATGAACTAGAAAATTCCCGCGGAAATTTTTGAAGTGCCGAGTGGGCTGTTGCCATTAGCTGCTAATGTTAGCAATTAGCATGAAGTGCTAGCCACTAATTTTAGCATTGGTTTAGTGTTAGCATGTCTCTTTAGACACTAAAAATTGAATACATGCTAATTGTTAGCATGCTAATGCTAACATGCTAATTGCTAATATGCTATTCGCTAACATGCTAATGCTGCCACTAATGCAACCACCAATTTCTAGCCACTAAAAATTAGCATTAGCCGCTAATGTTAGCAATTAGCATGACGCGCTAGCCACTAATTTTAGCATTAGTTTAGTGTTAGCATGTATTTTAAGCCACTAAAAATTAAGTAGATGCTAATTGCTAACATGCTAATGCTAACATGCTAATTGCTAATATGCTATTCGCTAACATGCTAATGCTGCCACTAATGCTACCACCAATTTCTAGCTACTAAAAATTAGCATTAGCCGCTAATGTTAGCAATTAGCATGACGCGCTAGCCAATGACAGACAGACACCTGTCATTGTTCAACTTGGGTGCCAAAAGCCAAAATGGCCGCCCCACGGACCAGTTACTTCAGGTAGAAGTTTCCCGAGTGGGCTGTTTCCATTAACATTGCCCCAAAATGGCCGCCCTACAGACCAGTTGCTTATGTTTTCCCGCCTCTTTCTGTGGAGCCCCTGGTTGCCACGGTTACCAGTTTGAATTTCAGTTACGAAGACAGGGAGAGAGAGAAAAAATGCTGAAACTACGGCCTCGAACAGGAAGGCCTTGTGGCCAAACCGTGTGTCCAATCGTTGAACCGACTTCACTTTGGGCATCTTCAGGCTTTCCTGAACGCCTAGATATGCAGTTTGTGGGTAAAATGAAGAAATGTGAGCTATTTAAAGCGATTTAAAACAAAGGATTGCTTCTGCTTTCCTCCACAAATTTAACATTACAGTCTATGGAGCGAGGAAGGGGTTTGCTGGCGCAGCTTTGCGTCTCACGCCAAAACTATAAGACTTACAGCTTTAGCAGACGAATTGTGAGCGAGAAGACAAATTTTCCTACGTTTCTATGTATAAATTATGTCTGTGGTGTGAAATTTGTGGCCACCGGAGCAGTTTCTGTTTTATTTTTTGCCTAATTTTCATCTCTCCTCTTCACTCTGGCAGACAATGTCATCCACTCTAGCGCGAACATTCCGCGCAATACACACCCATTATAAACCCCAAAATTTGAGTAAAAACCTTCACAACTTTGAGGCTTAATGGTTTAAAAACGGTAAAAGGTGTCGATAAGTGAAGGGAATCTCTGAAGAGAAGACAAGAGTGTCTACGTTTTAAAGTTTAAATGAAGTGTCTGGGTGAAAGTATGCCAGAGCAATTGATTGTAGAAAATGCCTGTTGATTTTTCGGGGTCTCCCATTCATTTCAATGGGAAATTTTTCGTCTTTTTTCGTGAATAAATTGGCGAAAAAATCACCGATCGCTTATCCAAGTAATAGCATAGGATTCGGGATCAAAACACACGTTTCGATATATCATGTGTTGGGGTCCTCTTGCCGGTTCGGGCCGCATTAATCGGCGAAAAAGGGCGGAAAATGAATAATAACTAGAAAATTCCCGCGGAAATTTTTAAAGTGCCGAGTGGGCTGTTGCCATTAGCTGCTAATGTGAGCAATTAGCGTGATGCGCTAGCCACTAACTTTAGCATTAGTTTAGTGTTAGCATGTCTCTTTAGACACTAAAAATTAAATACATTCTAATTGTTAGCATGCTAATGCTAACATGCTAATTGGTAATATGCTATTCGCCAACATGCTAATGCTGCCACTAATGCAACCACCAATTCGTAGCCACTAAAAATTAGCATTAGCCGCTAATGTTAGCAATTAGCATGAGGCGCTAGCCACTAATTTTAGCATTGGTTTAGTGTTAGCATGTCTTTTTAGACACTAAAAATTAAATACATGCTAATTGTTAGCATGCTAATGCTAACATGCTAATTGCTAATATGCTATTCGCTAACATGCTAATGCTGCCACTAATGCTACCACCAATTTCTAGCTACTAAAAATTAGCATTAGCCGCTAATGTTAGCAATTAGCATGACGCGCTAGCCAATGACAGACAGACACCTGTCATTGTTCAACTTGGGTGCCAAAAGCCAAAATGGCCGCCCCACAGACCAGTTACTTCAGTTAGAAGTTTCCAGAGTGGGCTGTTTCCATTAACATTGCCCCAAAATGGCCGCCCTACAGACCAGTTACTTATGTTTTCCCGCCTCTTTCTGTGGAGCCCCTGGTTGCCATGGTTACCAGTTTGAATATCAGTTAAAAAAACGACTAGAGTGGGCGAAAATGCTGAAACCACGGCCTCGAACAGGAAGGCCTTGTGGCCAAACCGTGTGTCCAATCGTTGAACCGACTTCACTTTGGGCATCTTGAGGCTTTCCTGAACATCTAGATATGCAGTTTGTGGGTAAAATGTAGAAATGTGAGCTATTTAAAGCGATTTAAAACAAAGGACTGCTTCTGCTTTCCTCCACATATTTAACATTGCAGTCTATGGAGCGAGGAAGGGGTTTGCTGGCGCAGCTTTGCGTCTCACGCCAAAACTATAAGACTTACAGCTTTAGCGGACAAATTGTGAGCGAGAAGACAAATTTTCCTACGTTTCTATGTATAAATTATGTCTGTGGTGTGAAA
Organism: Planiliza haematocheilus; assembly: GCA_005024645.1. Classification (NCBI taxonomy): domain Eukaryota; kingdom Metazoa; phylum Chordata; class Actinopteri; order Mugiliformes; family Mugilidae; genus Planiliza; species Planiliza haematocheilus. The sequence continues at coordinate 561,721 of SRSE01000582.1, read as the reverse complement.
TTTGTGGCCACGGGAGCAGTTTCTATTTTATTTTTTGCCTAATTTTCTTCTCTCTTCTCACTCTGGCAGTTGGTGTCTCACCCTCTGGCGCGAACATTCCGCGCAATACACACCCATTATAAACCCCCGAAATCTGAGTAAAACCCTTCACCGCTTTGAAGCTTCATGGTTTAAAAACGGTAAAAGGTGTCGATAAGTGAAGGGAATCTCTGAAGAGAAGACAAGAGTGCCTACATTTTACAGTTCCAATGAAGTCTCTGGGTGAAAGTATGCCAGAGCAGTTGATTGTTGAAAATGCCTGTTGATCTTTCTTTTTTTTTCGGGGACTCCCATTCATTTGAATGGGAAATTTTTCGCCGTTTTTCGCGAATAAATTCGCGAAAAACTCACCAATCGCTTATTCAAGTAATAGCCCGGGATTCGGGATCAAAACACACGTTTCGATATATCATGTGTAATTTTTGAAGTGCCGAGTGGGCTGTTGCCATTAGCTGCTAATGTTAGCAATAAGCATGACGTGCTAGCCACTAATTTTAGCATTGGTTTAGTGTTAGCATGTCTCTTTAGACACAAAAAATTGAAAACATGCTAATTGTTAGCATGCTAATGCTAACATGCTAATTGCTAATCTGCTATTCGCTAACATGCTAATGCTGCCACTAATGCAACCACCAATTTCTAGCCACTAAAAATTAGCATTAGCCGCTAATGTTAGCAATTAGCATGACGCGCTAGCCACTAATTTTAGCATTAGTTTAGTGTTAGCATGTATTTTAAGCCACTAAAAATTAAGTAGATGCTAATTGCTAACATGCTAATGCTAACATGCTAATTGCTAATATGCTATTCGCTAACATGCTAATGCTGCCACTAATGCTACCACCAATTTCTAGCTACTAAAAATTAGCATTAGCCGCTAATGTTAGCAATTAGCATGACGCGCTAGCCAATGACAGACAGACACCTGTCATTGTTCAACTTGGGTGCCAAAAGCCAAAATGGCCGCCCCACGGACCAGTTACTTCAGGTAGAAGTTTCCTGAGTGGGCTGTTTCCATTAACATTGCCCCAAAATGGCCGCCCTACAGACCAGTTGCTTATGTTTTCCCGCCTCTTTCTGCGGAGCCCCTGGTTGCCACGGTTACCAGTTTGAATTTCAGTTACGAAGACAGGGAGAGAGAGAAAAAATGCTGAAACTACGGCCTCGAACAGGAAGGCCTTGTGGCCAAACCGTGTGTCCAATCGTTGAACCGACTTCACTTTGGGCATCTTGAGGCTTTCCTGAACGTCTAGATATGCAGTTTGTGGGTAAAATGTAGAAATGTGAGCTATTTAAAGCGATTTAAAACAAAGGATTGCTTCTGCTTTGCTCCACAAATTTAACATTGCAGTCTATGGAGCGAGGAAGGGGTTTGCTGGCGCAGCTTTGCGTCTCACGACAAAACTATAAGACTTACAGCTTTAGCAGACAAATTGTGAGCGAGAAGACAAATTTTCCTACGTTTCTATGTATACATTATGTCTGTGGTGTTAAATTTGTGGCCACGGGAGCAGTTTCTGTTTTATTTTTTGCCTAATTTTCTTCTCTCCTCTCACTCTAGCTGTCCCTCTAGCGCGAACATTCCGCGCAATACACACCCATTATAAACCCCGAAATTTGAGTAAAAACCTACACTTCTTTGAGGCTTAATGGTTTAAAAACGGTAAAAGGTGTTGATAAGTGAAGGGAATCTCTGAAGAGAAGACAAGAGTGTCTACGTTTTAAAGTTTAAAATAAGTCTCTGGGTGAAAGTATGCCAGAGCAGTTGATTGTTGAAAATGCCTGTTGATTTTTGGGGTCTCCCATTCATTTGAATGGGAAATTTTTCGCCTTTTTTCTCGAATAAATTCGCGAAAAACTCGTCAATCGCTTATGCAAGTAATAGCATAGGATTCGGGATCAAAACACACGTTTCGATATATCATGTGTTGGGGTCCTCTGGCCGGTTCGGGCCGCATTAATTGCGGCCCGAACTGCAAAGAAACACGCAGAAGATCAAGAGTTGCCTCGTGCCTATGGCACGAGGCCCCTCCTCCCTATGGGAGGAGGGGCCTCTTGACATAGGCACTCGGCACTAAAAATAAAACTGCAAAGAAACACGCAGAAGATCAAGAGTGGCCTCGTGCCTATGGCCTCGTGTCATAGGCACTCGGCACTAAAAACTGCAAAGAAACACGCAGAAGATCAAGAGTGGCCTCGTGTCATAGGCACTCGGCACTAAAAACTGCAAAGAAACACGCAGAAGATCAAGAGTGGCCTCGTGCCTATGGCATAGCTTGCTATGGGAGTAGGGCCTCGTGTCATAGGCACTCGGCACTAATAAGTAAAAGAACTGCAAAGAAACACGCAGAAGATCAAGAGTGGCCTCGTGTCATAGGCACTCGGCACTAATTAATTTCACAAAACCCAGTTTAAAAGCTTATGTCAGACGTAGAACGACACGCCCCACCCACCTGCAACGGAAGAACAATCTCGGACAGATTCTTCAGTCTTCTCTGAGTGTAGCCTCGCACGTTTTTCACTGAGCGTGAGGATAAAAAATACTTCACCCACCTCAGGTAAGTAACTATTTGTATTGTTCAAAGTTGGATGTCCGAATTAACATGATTGTATTGCGCTTTTCGCAAAGGCATTACTCTGTTTCCTACATTATGCTAGCTACATTAGTGGCCGCCAACGCCATTTCAAATATACACAACAGTTCGTAACCTTCAACCAGTTCTACTGTCTATACCTGTGCGCGTTTAATGATAAGCAAATTATGTATTTGCGCAGTAGTTTATTTCTTACAAATAGTGCGTAACTTCTAAAAAAACAAAAAAAAAAAAACAAACATCGTTGCTTAGACTTCGATGTCTGTCTGGTACACATACACCGATGCTGGTGCACCAGCAGCAGCATTGCTATTTGCTATAAAATCAGCGATGTGGTGGTGATAAACCCGATAAACAGTGGCGAATATTACCGTTTGTACCCTAAGGGTCGGCATTAACAGTCAGTAGCTTGTGGTGAGCAGTGCAAACTACCGCTTTTTATTTTTTCCTCAAATATTTATTGAGAATTTCAAATTTCCATAAAAGCATGACATACATAGAAACAGACAAAAGGGATGATACAAAACTAATAAAACAAAATACCATATTAAAATAAAATAAATAATAGATGTAATTAAAATCAAAACAAAAATCTAGCTATAATAATTCAATAAGGCACTTTCACTTAAGTGAAAATGAATCTTCTAAGCAAAGCAGTGTGTGTTCACTTTTCTTGTTTATCATTAATTTTAATGTGTCTATATAAACATTAAACTCTGTCATAAAGACATTAAAGTTTGGGAGGGACTTGGGAGGGATGTGAAATTTACCAATCAGAATCATGAGATACTATGAAACAAACAGATTTATCGTTATACATCAATTTTGAAATAATGTCTGTGGGTCTTATCCTTATGTATTGTTTAGTTTTATCGTAGATACATTTCTCCATGTCCCTCCAAAATACAGATGATAATGGGCAAATACAGAATAAATGTAAAATTGATTCTGGCTCATCTCCACAGAAAGTACACATTTCATCCACATCTGCAAACCTAGAAATTGCTTTGTGAGTGCAAACTACCACGGCTTCCCGGCACCATGAGGAGTTGTCGTCATGGTACAGAGCCTCGCGGGATCCTCACTCTCTCCGCCATGTTGGCAGGATTCCAGCGGCAAAACATGATTGTTTACGTGTGTTGTTAATTCGGTAGTAGAGGAGGTTCTCGCAATTCCGCACTGTAATACCATGCCTGGAACTCACTGCTGCGTTAAAAACTGCTCCAGTACCTCACACGATATATACATCTTTTGTTTCTGTCTTGGTTTCTGTTCTGTTTCCTGTTTTATTTTGTTAAGTTCCTTGATTTCCTGTTTGTCATGTCTGCGAGTTCCTTTTGATTAGTTAATTGGTTTCACCTTGTCTTGTCACCTGATTTGTCTCCAGTGTTGTGCCTGAACGCGTTCAATGAACAAAAGTTCATGAACTCCTTCATATTTTGGTGAACTAAGAACTGAACCGTTCGTATTTCCGATTGAGGAACTTTATTGCGAACGCGTTCATTCTGACGTCTGTGAACGGCGTTCATACACGTTCTATTTTCGTTCAAAACTATGCCATATTTCCAGTGACCCCCCCAAATAAAACACACCGTGAACTGTGCTTAACGGCGCTGCGGAAAGCCAGCCGATGCGGCAACAGATTTGCTCCGCGACACCGCTCGTCGCCCTGTCGCACAAACAAAACGTCATCACAACAAAGCATGGGCTATGGAGGAGGAAGGCAACAGTCCGGAGCTCTCAGACTACACAGCATATGAACATTTAAAAGAGTTTTTCGGCAAAGACCGTACTGACGCAGACGGTAGAAACGTGACTTTTGTCTGTAAACTACAAATACCAGTATCCTGAGGGCTGTCCGCTCGATGCTAACTTAAATTCTCATTCAAAAGGTGTAGAATTGCTGTCTGTGGTGCTACAGTGGGCAGTGACAGTAATTTTGACAAATAGCTCGCAGCAATGTATTGGAGGTAAAAAAAATGTAAAAAGAACTAAAAATGAACTATTTAGTTCATATTTGAAATCATGAACGAACAAGTTCATTTTAAAGATTGTGAACTATGAACTGAACTAGTTCACTTTAAAGCTTATGAACTATGAGCTGAACTAGTTCGTGTAGAAAAAGAACTTTCCCAACACTGTTTGTCTTACCTGTGTCTCGTCATCCCTCTGTTCCTCATGTGTATTTATAGCCCTGCCTTCCCTTTGTTCCTTGTCATACTTGTCACTTCATGTTCAGGCCATAGAGTTACTACATGTTACTTCTTGTTAAATCTTGTTGCCATGCCAAGTCATAGATTTGAGTTTTGCTTTGTTTTGGATTCCCTGCCATGTCAGCGGCCACTTTAGTTTTTGTAGTTGCCTTTTTGTTTAATAAATAAACTCTTTTCGCCTACTACTGCCTCAGCCTCCCGTTTTGAGTCCTGCATAGTGATGGGCAATCGAGGCTTTGTTGAAGCCTCGACACGTGATTCAAAAAAAGGTTCATTACTCGAAGCTTCAACGACACAGTGCTCTATTAGGACATCTAGTGGACAATAAAATGTAGTGCAATGGAGACGTGTCTTACTGGTTCATGCTTGTATGGGACTTGATTTGCCATGCACATTCCTATTCGACTACATTACATGGATATGTGGTTTAAAGTTTATTATAAGAAAATTATATAGGCTACAAATAACAATAAAATAATTAATAAAGTACAAATGGGACTCAAACCCTTGTTTCGCTAAGGAAAGACCGGTGACTTCACAGTGTACCACGAACATCATCAGTGATCCACCGTTGTCGGTGGATCATTTTGATTACGTCAGTACACTCTATGAACCTTCGCTGATTTACACTAATGTTTAAGTTTCAGCACTTACGTCAACCATTTTCATTTGCTCTTGATATCATGGTTTCGTAGTGTTAGAGAATATTTGTACTGAATGCAACAATGTAAAACCAAATCTTTCTTTACTCAGTATTTGCTTCTAAGACTCATCTCATCTCTCCCGAAGAGCCGACCAAACCAGTTGGGTTTCCGAATGAAGCAGTGAAATGGTTCATACGTCACAAAACACGTGATTTGTCCTAACCAACTATCTATGTAACTATATCTATCTATCAATCGAGTGTTATCTAACTATGTCACTAATTGATCGAATTCTTTCTGAATCTTAGTTGGAGTTAGTTGCGTATTTTGTGGAGATCTGTCTCCACAAAATACGCAACTGACTCCAACTACAGCAAGAGACCAACCTACTATGCAAAGAAACATTAAAATGAGCACCACTAAATAGGAATAAGATATCCGAGATATCCCTGTACACACTCGATCTCACCAGGTGATTCACATGACAAACCGAACCCCTGGGATGACTCGTTTGCCGCTGAAGCGCTCGAAGCACTTGAACAGATCGAACGTCACTCAAGTGCTTCAAACGTCACTAGTCACGTGACCGAACCACGCTTCGGCACAGTGGTTCGATACAATTGCTTCATGAGCTGCGGCGCTTGTGTCGGAGCCTCGGGTGTCAGAGGGCCATCACTAGTCCTGCATCTGGGTCCAAAATTCCATTCCCCGCTACCCGTTCTGACAGGAACAATGGAATACAGTTTTTTAGGTTACCGAAATGGACACAGCATCAGGGAGAGCAAGTCTCTGACCTGACGAGGAGATGCCGGATTGCGACATGTTTTGATGTAGGCTAAAGCTGTGTACCGTATGTTAGGTATTTAGTTGTAATTTGATTTTAGCCCAATGACACATACTGTACCAGGCATAGACTGTATATATAGAACAGTCTATGGTACCAATTTTTTGTGTTGGGGGCTGCAAAGTGACAAACCAGTTCTGGGTTGGCTAGGGTAGTTAAATGTGTGATTGCAAGATGTAAATGTCCTGGTGTTGGGACATGAACCTGGTGGTGAGCTATGGAAGCTCACCAGGCATAACCAAGTTAACCACATGTTTTGTCTTTATCTTGGAGACAAAGAGAAGCCCTGGAAACCCCAAGTCCCACAATCCTCCAGGTGTGAAAACTGACTCAGCAGTTCACTGGCTGACAGTGGCATGTGACCTCTGAGGTCATCAGGTCATATAAAATGCGCTGTTTTGGCCTTTGTTCTCTCTCTTCCTCTCTTCCGCTCTTGCTCAACTCCATACCTCTGCGTGGAGACCCCCAGCTGCTCGGCTGCAGCTGGGGGCCAAGTGGTTTGCTAACAAAGAGCACTACTTCAGGCCTGTTCTCCCTACAGCAGCGAAGCGAAATCCTGCTGAGGATTTTCCTTTGTGGTCAAGACCTCAAGGCCCAGCGGCCATCTTAACACACCCACACTGGCAGCCATCTTGGAATGCCCACAACTGGCAGCCATCTTGGAACGCCCACAACTGGCAGCCATTTTGACACACACACACACACACTCACACACATACACACACACCTGTATAAAGTATTCTGTTTAGATTGTATGTTTATTTTTATTCTTGTTAATAAATGTCTTTTAAACATCCCAGTTGTCTGTTTAATGTTGCACAGGAATGAATACTGCCAACCTCTACACTGCCAAGAACTCCAAATTCCTTCAACTAGTTGTTAACCTGGTCATTTTTGGTTATAGTTATTAAGTTAATTATTAATGGTAATGGTAAATGGCCTTGCTTTTATATAGCGCTTTTCTACCTATTGGTACTCAAAGCGCTTTCACAGTCAGAGACACATCTACCCATTCACTCACACAAGCACACACACATTCACACACCAGTGCCACGCACTGGGAGCAACTGGGGGTTCAGTGTCTTGAACCCCCAGTGTCAAGGACACTTCGACATGTGGTACATTCCGGGGATCGAACCGCTAACCCTCTGGTTCGTGGACAACCCGCTCTACCTACTGAGCCACAAATCCAAATTGACAATTTAGTATAATTTATGAGACTAATTTGATTGATTGGCTATCTTTTCCCTTCCTAGAAGGGTGGTGCCCCGAGGTGATCTTGTAATTCAGATCCGATTATTTAAAAATAAATAATTATTTTTGATAATTATTAATTATTCATGATAGCTAATACCCCGATATTGAGTGCCTTAATATCCAGGCCCAACACTGGTTAGATTAAAGTCATTAACAGTGTGAATGCAAGGTGTATGAGATTCAGACAAGGCTGCAGACAGATCTAATGTGTAGACTATCTGTCTGCAGTAGGGTTGCAAAGGGGTGGAACATTTCCATAAACGTGCCATGGGAAGTGAAACGGGGGAATTTTGGAAATATTCCAAATTAGACTCTTTCCATGGGAATTATGGGAATTATTGAGAATTTATGGGAATTAACTGGAAATTTGGGGTAATTTAAACAAACTGTATCATATCCAAACATAAATGTAAATATTTTTGTCATAAGCAGACATCCATGCAAAATAATACAAAAACATGACATTTCAACAGATTTATTTCAGTAGAACTTTAGTTTTTATTTCTTGTATGAACAATTATTTTAATGAACAACTAAAACATGAATGTTGAGTAAATACTCCCCCCCTCCCCCACCCAATCAAAAAGTAAAATGACCCCCCCCCCCCAAAAAAAAAGTCCCATTCAAAATGTTAAATGAAAGGGGCCCCACTCCCTCCAAAAACGTCCCATTCAGCATGTAAAACAAAGGCCTCTTCCGTCAAGCTTCGCAAGCCTAGTTTCTGCATGTCCTGCATTTTTGCCAAAACCTTTCAGGCAATGGCCTCTTCCTAGGCCTCATCAATGACTCCTCTTCAGTGTCACTGTCCAGCCTTGTTGAGGATGGCTCTGTGTCAGGTTCAAAGAGCCTTAGGTTTGCCCGAATGGCCACCAGTTTTTCCACTCTCACGTTTGTGAGCCTGTTGCGAACCTTTGTGTGTGTGTTCCCGAACAGTGACCAGTTGCGCTCAGAGGCGGCTGATGATGGTGGGATTTGGAGGATGATGAAGGCTATAGGTGCAATGGCCTCAGATCCACAAAGTCCCTTCCACCAGGTGGATGCAGATATGTGCTGGCATGACTGCCAGATTCCATCCCCTTCCCAAAGGCCAGTCTTGGTTTGGTACTTCGCCAAACTGCCCAGAACCTTGCCTTTATCAAGGCCCAGGTGGTCTGACATGGCTGTAATGACAGCATAAGCATCGTTAATCTCTTCTCCAGAGAGAATGCCCCTGTCATATTTTGGGTCCAGCATGTATGCTGCTGCATGCACTGGCTTCATGCAGAACTCCCGGCGCTTCTCCATTGACTTGACCACAGCAGTTTCCTCTGCTTTGAGTAGTAGGGAAGTGGCCAGGGGCGTCTGGATTTCTTCTTTGAGGTCAGCAAAGAGACAGTGGACATCTGATAAGATGGCATCATCACCCTCTATCTTGGCAATTGCTACTGCAATTGGTTTGAGGATTCTCAGGCTGCTAGTCACTCTTTCCCAGAACACATCATCTAACAGGATTCTCTTGATGTCACCCTCAATGCCTGCAGTCTGGGATATGGCCATCTCCTGCAGAGACTCCTTTCCCTCCAAAAGACTGTCATACATGATGACAACACCACCCCACCGTGTGATGCTGGGGAGCTTCAGTGTGGTACTCTTGTTTTTTTTTTCCTTTTGCTTTGAGAGACAGGTTGCTGAAGCAACTTGTTTAGCTCTCTTGTGTAGTGTGTCCATTGTCTTCAGTCCAATGATGTCTTTCAGGAGAAGATTAAGAGTATGGGCAGCACAGCCAAAGGTTGTTATATGAGGGTAGGTCTCCTCCACGTGTGCCCAGGCAACCTTCATGTTTGGTGCATTGTCAGTGACAAGTGCGAAAACCTTCTCTGGTCCAATGTCATTGATGACCGCTTTCAGCAATGTAGGGGCCTGTGTGTCTGTTGTCCTTTGTGTCTGTGCTCTTGTAGAATATTGGTTGAGGGGTGGTGACAATGTAGTTGATAATTCCTTGTCCCCGAACATTTGACCACCCATCAGAGATGACTGAAATACAGTCTGCTTTGACAATGGTTTAGGGCTGAAACGATTCGTCGAGTTACTCGATTAACTCGATTACAAAAATTGCTCGAGGCAAAAACTCTGCCTCGAAGCCTCGTTAAATTCCTATGACGCGCACTATACACGCGGGGATCTGACTTTTCCACACGGACTGTTGTTTTGGAAGCACGGAAGCACCTATGCGAAGCACACCACCAGCTTGTGATACATGTTGAATTTATTTGGCACGATGGCGTAAAGATGCCCATAAACGGCAAAAAATGTCTAAAGTTTGGGATCATTACATTCATAAGTTGTAATACATTTCACGCAGCTGAATCACGGAAAGAGCGAATGAAAGTGGCCATGTGGTATTGTTTACAAAACTTGACCGCAGCCACGTTTGCAGGCAGGCGACGTAAGCTCCGCTAGCTAGCGTAAAACACAAAATGGACCGGTTTTTAATAAAAAAGAGACAGAAACGAGCTAAAAAAACAGACGTAGAAATGCAAAGGTGACGTAGTATGTTGTCGTAAAAGTGGCTCGCCTTTTGAGTTTGCACTGCCAATGTGGCTCTTGCGAAAAATGCACCCTCATCTCTCTCACTCTTCCTCACGCACAGCACACGTTCACAAACACACAGGTTGCTAGGTTACCATAGGGCTCACCCCAGAAATAATGTATTATTTGTTAGTAGTCTAATGGTAAATGCTGCAGGTGTAGAAATCTACATAGTTCGCTTAACTGCATTGTTATTTAATTGTTGTCACTGGCACTTTTAATGGGTAAGTTGCAATAAATGGGCTTAGTTTTGGAGCCAAATGTTGGAGTTGGAGTTCTGTTTTTTTTGAGAAATAAAAGGCAAATGCTTGATCATTTTACAGCCACATAATTTTCGTTATGCATAATTTGTTTTGGTTGTTTAAAAATGTAAAAAAAAAAATCCAATTAATCGATCGATAAAGTGCTAGATTAATCGATTACAAAAAGAATCGATAGCTGCAGCCCTACAATGGTTTGTTTGACCTTTGTTTGCACTCTGTTGAACTCCTCATCCAGCAAATGAGTAGATAGGGCATGTCTGGTTGGAGGGGTGTATGCTGGCCGGAGAACATTCAGAATCAGAATCAGAATCAGAATCAGCTTTATTGGCCAAGTATGTGCACATACAAGGAATTTGACTCCGGTAACTTTTACTCTCTGGTACAGTACAACCTTAAATAGTGAAATAAGAATAAAAATAAAACACAATAAAATAAATCTCAATCTGTACATATAAAATATAGGTAATATATCGTCTCGTCTCGTCTTCTCCCGCTTATCCGGGTCCGGGTCGCGGGGGCAGCAGCTTCAGAAGGGAAGTCCAGACAACCCTCTCCCCAGCCACTTCAGCCAGCTCCTCCGGAGGAACCCCCAAACGTTCCCAGGCCAGACGAGAGATATAATCTCTCCATCGTGTCCTAGGTCGTCCCCGAGGTCTCCTTCCGGTGGGACATGCCCGAAACACCTCTCCAGGGAGGCGTCCGGGAGGCATCCTTACTAGATGCCCTAGCCACCTCAACTGGCTCCTCTCGACGTGGAGGAGCAGCGGCTCTACTCTGAGCTCCTCCCGTATGTCCGAGCTCCTTACCCTATCTCTAAGGCTGAGCCCGGCCACCCTGCGAAGGAAACTCATTTCGGCCGCTTGTATCCGCGATCTTATTCTTTCGGTCATTACCCAAAGTTCATGACCATAGGTGAGGATTGGGACGTAGATCGACCAGTAAATCGAGAGCTTCGCCTTTCGGCTTAGCTCTCTCTTCACCACAACCGACCGGTTAAGCATCTGCATCACTGCAGATGCCGCCTCGATCCGTCTGTCGATCTCCCGCTCCCTCCTACCCTCACTCGTGAACAAGACCCCGAGATACTTAAACTCCTCCACTTGAGGCAGGACCTCCTCCCCGACCCGGAGTAGGCAGTCCACCCTTTTCCGACTGAGGACCATGGCCTCAGACTTGGAGGTGCTGATCCTCATCCCAGCCGCTTCACACTCGGCTGCGAACTGCCCCAGCAAGAGCTGAAGGTCGCTGCTCGACGAAGCTAAAAGGACCACGTCATCCGCAAACAGCAGAGACGAGATCCTCCGCCCACCGAACTCGATACCCTCCCCCACCCGGCTGCACCTAGAAATTCTGTCCATAAAAACTATGAACAGAACCGGTGACAAAGGGCAGCCCTGGCGGAGTCCAACCCTCACTGGGAACAAGTCCGACTTACTACCGGCTACACGGACCAAACTCGCACTCCTTCGGTACAGGGACTGAATGGCCCTTAGTAAGGAGCCATCCACCCCATACTCCCGGAGCACCCCCCACAGGATGCTCCTGGGGACACGGTCGTAAGCCTTCTCCAGATCCACAAAACACATGTGGACTGGTTGGGCAAACTCCCATCTCCCCTCCAGCACCCTAGTGAGGGTATAGAGCTGGTCCATGGTTCCACGTCCAGGACGAAAACCGCATTGTTCCTCCTCGATCTGAGGTTCAACAATCGACCGGACCCTCTTTTCCAGCACCCTGGCATAGACTTTGCCGGGGAGGCTGAGGAGTGTGATCCCCCTATAGTTGGAACACATCCTCTGGTCCCCCTTTTTGAAAATGGGGACCACCACCCCGGCCTGCCACTCCAGAGGTACTGCCCCCGATGTCCACGCAATGTTGCAGAGGCGTGTCAGCCAGGACAGCCCTACTACATCCAGAGCCTTGAGATACCCGGGGCGGATCTCATCCTCTCCCGGAGCTCCACCGCCGCGGAGTTGTTTCACTACCTCGGCGACTTCTGCCCCAGAGATTGGACGACCCAACCCCAGGCCCTCCGGTTCCGTTTCCTCTATGGAATACGTGTTGGTGGGATTGAGGAGCTCCTCAAAGTATTCCTTCCACCGCCGGACAATATCCCCAGGTGATGTCAGCAGGTCACCACCCACACTGAAAACAGTGTGGGCGTGTTGCCGCCTACCACCCCTGAGGCACCGGATGGTTTGCCAGAACCTCTTTGGAGCCGATCGATAGTCTTCTTCCATAGCCTCACCGAACTCCTCCCACGCCCGAGTTTTTGCCTCAGCGACTGCCCTTGCTGCGGATCGCCTGGCCCTCCGGTACTGGTCAGCTGCTTCAGGAGACCCACAGACCAACCATGCCCTGTAGGCCTCCTTCTTCAGCCTGACGGCACCCTTCACCTCCGGTGTCCACCAGCAGGTTCGGGGATTACCGCCACGACCAGCACCAGCGACCCTGCGGCCGCAACTTGAAACAGCCGCCTCCACAATGGCGGAGCGGAACATGGCCCATTCAGACTCTATGTCCCCCACCACCCCCGGGACGCGGTTGAAGCTCTGCCGGAGGTGGGAGTTGAAGACCATCTTGACAGGTTCTTCCACCAGGCGTTCCCAGCAGACCCTCACTATTCGTTTGGGCCTACCAGGTCTACGTGGTGTCTTCCCCTGCCATCTGATCCAACTCACCACCAGGTGGTAATCAGTTGACAGCTCTGCTCCTCTCTTTACCCGAGTGTCCAGAACATACGGCCGCAGGTCAGATGATACAACTATAAAGTCAATCATCGACCTACGACCTAGGCCGTCATGATGCCAAGAGCACCGATGAACAACCTTATGTTCGAACATGGTGTTAGTTATGGACAAACTGCGACTCGCGCAGAAGTCCAATAACTGAACCCCACTCGGGTTCAGATCAGGCAGGCCGTTCCTCCCAATCACGCCCCTCCAGGTCACGCTGTCGTTGCCCACATGAGCATTGAAGTCTCCCAGCAGGACAATGGAGTCCCCAGTCGGGGCGCCATCCAGCGTCCGTCTCAGGACCTCCAAAAAGGGTGGATACTCTGAACTGCTGTTCGGCGCATATGCGCAGACAACAGTCAGGACCCGTTCCCCAACCCGAAGGCGTAGGGAAGCAACCCTTTCGTCCATCCGGGAGAACCCCAACATACAGGCAGATAGTCCAGGGGCAAGCAAAAAGCCCACCCCGGCCTTCCGCCTCTCACCCGGAGCAACTCCAGCAAAGAGGAGAGTCCAACCCCTCTCAAGGACTTGGGTTCCAGACCCGACGCTATGTGTTGAGGTGAGGCCGACTATATCTAGCCGATAGCGCTCCACCTCTTCCACAAGCTCCAGCTCCTTCCCCGCCAGAGAGGTGACATTCCATGTCCCAAAAGCCAGCTTCCGTAACCGAGGATCAGACCGCCAAGGCCCCCGCCTTGGTCTGCTGCCCAATCCACACTGCACCGGACCCTTCATGAACCTCCTGCGGGTGGTGGGCCTACAGGGAGGCGAGTCCATGTCACCCGTTCGGGCTGGGCCCGGCCGGACCCCATGGATAAAGGCCCGGCCACCAGGCGCTCGTGTAATATATACACCAGGGTTATTGTACAGTGAATATATACAAGACAGAGTCATTGTTTATTGTTCATGTGGGTGGTCTCTCACTCTGTGACTGCTCAGAGTTCATCAGAGCGACAGCCCGGGGGAAGAAACTGTCCTTGTGGTGGTTGTTTTTGGCGTACAGTGCTCTGTAACGCCGGCCTGAGGAGAGGAGTCTGAACAGTTTGTGACCAGGGTGTGAGGGGTCTGTGGAGATTTTCCTGGCCCGCTTCCTGACCCGGGACCGGTACAGGTCCTGGATGGAAAAAATCTCTTCCAGTACAAACTGGATGGCAGCATCAGGGGTGAGCCAGTTGCGTAGACTGCACGAGCAAAACATTCATCTGCATTCCTCTGGCTACGTTCATCCATTGAATCAAAGAATCCTCTGATGCCAGAGGGGCCAGAAGCTGATGAGAGGCTATCTGACTCTGATACAGCAGATTCATTTCCCCTTGGAGTGGAACTCTTGTCTGCTGATTGTTTTTTGTAATTCACTTTTTATTGCTTTTTTTTTTTTTTAGCAGAACACAAGCAAACACTCGACCAATGCCAGGAGACAAAGAACAGAAACATGATTCCTGACATACATTAGACGAGTCAAAAACCACACCAACAACAACCACAATAATAATAATAATAATAATAATAATAATAATAATAATAATAATAATAATAATAATAACAATAATAATGAAAATAAATAAAAAGGAGAAAAAAAAAAAAAAAAAAAGGAAATATTACTCACAGAGACATCACAGAGACATTATACACTATATTACCAAAAGTATTCGCTCACCTGCCTTTACTCATTCTATGAACTGAAGTGCCATCCCATTCCTAACTCATAGAATTCAATATGATGTCGGTCCACCTTTTGCAGCTATTACAGCTTCAACTCTTCTGGGAAGACTGTCCACAAGGTTGAGGAGAGTGTTTATAGGAATTTTTGACCATTCTTCCAAAAGCGCATTGGTGAGGTCACACACTGATGTTGGTCGAGAAGGCCTGGCTCTCAGTCTCCGCTCTAACTCATCCCAAAGGTGTTCTATCGGGTTCAGGTCAGGACTCTGTGCAGGCCAGTCAAGTTCATCCACACCAGACTCTGTCATCCACGTCTTTATGGACCTTGCTTTGTGCACTGGTGCACAGTCATGTTGGAAGAGGAAGGGGCCCGCTCCAAACTGTTCCCACAAGGTTGGGAGCATGGAATTGTCCAAAATGTTTTGGTATCCTGAAGCATTCAATGTTCCTTTCACTGGAACTAAGGGGCCAAGCCCAGCTCCTGAAAAACAACCCCATACCATAATTCCTCCTCCACCAAATTTCACAGTTGGCACAATGCAATCTGAAATGTACCGTTCTCCTGGCAACCTCCAAACCCAGACTCGTCCATCAGATTGCCAGATGGAAAAGCGTGATTCATCACTCCAGAGAACGCGTCTCCACTGCTCTAGAGGCCAGTGGCGGCGTGCTTTACACCATTGCATCCGACGCCTTGCATTGCACTTGGTGATGTGTGGCTTGGCTGCAGCTGCTCGGCCATGGAAACCCATTCCATGAAGCTCTCTGCGTACTGTACTTGGGCTAATCTGAAGGTCACATGAAGCTTGTAGCTCTGTAGCAATTGACTGTGCAGAAAGTCGGCGACCTCTTTGCACTATGCGCTTCAGCATCCGCTGACCCCTCTCCGTCACTTTACGTGGCCTACCACTTCGTGGCTGAGTTGCTGTTGTTCTCAAACGCTTCCATTTTGTTATAATAGAGCTGACAGTTGACTGTGGAATATTTAGGAGCGAGGAAATTTCACGACTGGATTTGTTGCACAAGTGGCATCCTATGACAGTTCCACGCTGGAATTCACTGAGCTCCTGAGAGCGGCCCATTCTTTCACAAATGTCTTGTTTCACAGTCTGCATGCCTGAGTGCTTGAATTTATACACCTGGGGCCAGGCCAAGTGATTAGAACACCTGATTCTGATCATTTGAATGGGTGAGCGAATACTTTTGGTAATATAGTGTATATGGATCCCATATTTTCCTGCATTCTTCCTCCCTATTATTTAGCCTAGAAATCAAAGCTTCATAGCTGGCTATTTTGGTCATTTCTCCCACCCACTCATTAAATGGGACCTCATTTTTTGACTTCCAGTGCCTTAGAACAATCCTAGATCCCGTAGTAAGGGCCAATCTACACCAGAGAATTTGTTGAGATGATAACTCCACTCCCTCTGGTATTATGCCCAAAATGCATAAGGCAGGACTCGGTATTATCTCTATCCTTAATGCTTCACTGATGCATGAAGTTATTTTTCCCCAGAAATTTTGTGTCAATTCACATTCATACAACATATGTAACAGTGTCCCCCTACTACTCTCACATCTCCAACAAATCTCTGATTCACAGAGCTTTAGTCTTGCCATCTTGCAAGGAGTCCAATAAACCCCCTATCTAATTAAGCATGTCTGCATCTCTCTAGATATCTTATACCAGGACCCGGTTATGTCCTTCCACTTCTCCATCGCAATCTCCCCCTGTAGATCTGCCTCCCATGCTCTCTTAAGGCCTTCCAGTTTTGGTGGGTGAGATTGTCTTATAAGGCTATAATATCTTGAGGCCCCGCTTCTAACCCCCTGATCTCCCTGCATTAGTTTTTGTAGTTCCGTTAGGGGTAGCAGAGGGAGTTTTTGTTGTGCCGCCCTTATACAGCTTCTTAACTGCAAGTATTTCCAAAAATCTCTTTTAGGGATTTTGTATTTATTAGCCAGATGAGTGAAGCTCATTAAGTTATTGCCTTCAAAAACATCTCCAATATAAATGATCCCTGCTTCAACCCACAACTTCCAATACAGGGTTTTTTTGCCCACTTTCAGTAGGTTATTATGCCATGAAGATGATCTTCTAGTAAAAGAGGGGTTTAAGCCTGTGAGACGATGTGATGCTTGCCAGGTTTCTCTTGCAAATGATAACAATGGATTCTTTGAAGGAACTTCTCCTCCACTTTGTGAAATAAAAGCCTGTATAGGTATTGGTTCACTAAGTTCCCTTTCAATCCCGACCCAACTTGGAGCTTGGTCCTCTGTGATATGTATTTTAGCCAGCTGCTTAAGAGAAAAGGCATAGTGATACCAATCCATTCTTGGCAGGTTAAGACCTCCATCTTCCTTTGCAGCATACATTTTAATTCTATTCAGACGAGGTCTTTTACCTCCCCACAAAAAGGCAGCGACCGCTGTATTAAATCTTTTAAGTAGTAAGGGAGGAAGGTTCACAGGTAGTAGATATAAGATATAATTGAGTTGTGGAACTATCATCATTTTAAGAATGTTTATTTTTCCCAGCAATGATAACCCTAACTTATTCCAGTTTTGAAGAGTACCCTCAGTTTTCAGAAGTATGGGTAGGATGTTTTCTGTCATTATATCTTTTAAACCTGGTGTAAGCTTAATACCCAAATACACTAGTCCCGAAGGAAGCCATTTAAACTGCCAGTTTTGCCTTATGCCAGATGGGCAAGAACTAGACAGCGGCATTGCTTCTGATTTTCCCCAATTTATTTTATAGCCTGAGATATGGGAGAAAGCATCAATCACAGATAGGATTTGAGGGACAGCTATCACCGGATTTGAGGTCAATAACAGAATGTCATCTGCATACAAAAATAATTTATGTTCCATCTTTCCAGCTTGGATTCCTTTAATACTCGTGTTCTTTCTGATGGCAGCAGCTAGGGGTTCTAAAGCTAAGGCAAAAATTAGAGGGCTCAGGGGGCAGCCCTGTCTTGTACCCCGGTGCAGAAAGAAATGTTCCCATTTGTTAACACTGAAGCCTTGGGGTTATTATATAAAAGTTTAACCCATTTTATAAATGAGGCACCTAATCCGAACCTAGATAGCGTCCAAAACAGGTATCCCCACTCCACTCTATCAAACGCTTTCTCAGCGTCGAGGGAAAATGCAACTATAGGCTCGGGGCTATTCCTTACTTGCCAAATTAAATGAAGTAATCTACGAACATTATCTGCTGAGGACCTTCCTCGGATAAAGACTGGGCAGGTGCATCTCCAACCTTATGGCTAAAATCTTGGCCAATATTTTAGCATCTACATTTATTAAAGAAACTGGGCGGTAACTTCCACATTGCTGGGCATCCTTCCCTTTTTTATGGATCAAAGTTATGATTGCTGATTGCATCTGGCATCTTGCCCCTTTCAATTGCATCCTTAAAAACTATCACTAATCTTGGTGCTATCAGGTCCATGAATTCTTTATAAAAATCGGTCGGTAGCCCATCTTCCCCAGGGGACTTCCCAGGGCTCATTTTTTTTATGGCTTGTTGAACTTCATCTAATGTAATATCTCCCCCAATTTCTTTCTGTTTTTCCTCCGACAAAATCGGCAGATGCACTTGCGACAAGAAATTATCTATATCCTCTTGCTCTATTGTGCCTTGTGATGTGTATAATTTTTGGTAAAATACCCTAAATATCTCATTGATTTCTCCTCTATCTGTTGCTAAGGTCCCTTTTTCATTCTCCACCGAGGTTATTAGAGTACGACTGTACTGCTGTTTTGCTCTCTGAGCCAGAAATCTGGCAGTCTGCTGATTGTTTTGAGCCTTGAGGAACTTTTTGGCACTTTGCAATATTTTGCTGCATTTTTGTAGCATTCTTCACTTATGTCTTTCCACAATATTTACACATATACAAAGACTTTCCTTCAACATTAGCTTGTGTGAAATGCTTCCACACATCGGATGGCAAAAGTGGCATTTTTCTGTAGAATAAAATAACAAAAAAGCTTGTAAAAATACTAAAGCAATGGCATGAACAGAAATATAGTTGGCTAAACAACTGGAATGGTCTTCAAAATATTTGACAATTGATACATTTTTGTATGGTCACAGAAAACCGTCTTGCAGGAGTCAGAAAAAACTGCATCAAATTTAAGGTAGCTACCACCATAATTAGCTAGCCTCTTAAATGGTCAATGAAATGAAAAATAGCTTTCATTTAGCACCTAACTTACCAGCTAGTTAGCTACTGTATTAATACATTTTTATTTAATATTTGCAAGTTAAACATTAATAACGTTATAGATCAAATATATTTACCCCATGATATTATCAAAACTTACTTGACTTTATATAGTCCGCGGGCTCAAATGTGTGGCTTCAATAGTCTTGTGCTTTGAGCTCAAAAGTGTGGCCTCCAAGCTTCAAGAAATCACCTGTGCATGTGCAGTGCAGTGTGCTGTGTGCATGTGATTGAGGAGTGCACTTGCATTAAATCTGGTTGTTTTAGCCAAGACTATGCTACAATACAGTGGTATGCAAAACTTTGGGAACCATTAGGAAAATCATTGCATCAGTTTGTCACTTGCTGAGCTTTTGAAGCAGCAACTTTATTTTAACAAATGTTATACCTTATGGAAACAGAAACATCTCGGTAGTGAAATCATTTTCATTGGTCCAACAGAAACATTTTTATGAATATTTAAACAAAAATAGGCATGTGCATAAATTTGGGTATCCCAAAGAAATAATTCCATTAATATTTAATAGACCCTCCTTTTGCTACAAGAACAGCCTGTAGACGCCTCCTATAGCCACTGACAAGTCCCTGAAGTCTGGCACGTGGTAGTTTGGCCCATTCTTCCAAAACGCCTCCAGTTCAGTCAGGTTTCTTGGCTCCTGTGCGTAAACAGCCTGCTTCAAATCAATCCATACATCATTGTATGGATTGATTTGGGGGATCATTGTCCTGCTGAAAAATCCAACCCAGGCATAGCTTCAACTTTGTGACAGATTCTTGAACATTCTTGTCAAGAATCTGCTGATACTGAGAGGAATTCATATGGCCCTGAACTTTAGCAAGTTTTCCAGTCCCTGTGCTAGCCAGACAGCCCCATAACATGATGGACCCTCCACCATATTTCACAGTAGGCAATAAGTTCTTCTCATGGGATTCAGTGAGTTTTTTTCGCCATGCATACCTCCTCTTGTTCTGACCAAATAACTCTATCTTAGTCTCATCTGACCACAGTATTTTAACTTATTATTTGCATTACCATCCTTCCTCTTGATATTTTAATTAGTTAACTGCCACATAAGAGCGCTATATGATGATATCATCACAAAAAGTTAGTGGGGGTTTTACATGATGTTTTGGATTATTGCCTAAAGTTGGATCCATTATGAACACAGCCATGCCTTGCCGTGCATTAATTTTGATTGCCCATGTTGTTTTAAATGTTCTTGTAATTGCAGCTGTTCTGCAAATTTATTTTGAAATACGTGCTTTTATTAGTTCAAAAACCGAAAAATGGTGCCTGTTAGCGTCGCAATCTTCACAGAAGGCGTAAGACTCACCTGTAGCTAGCTATGTATGTCTAACATCGTAAGTTATTTTTTTGTCAATTGTATTTTAACTTTTAAGACACCATGTTCAAGAAGTGTATTTTGATACAGAAGATTGCCTTTGAGGAATAACCAGGATAACTCTGCCGTTGGTTGAGAAGCAGGCCAAAGTGGTTAGTGTAATCTTAAGTTTTCTTTATCTTTATTAGCTACAGTGCTAAGCGATGCTATTTTCCTGACAATTGTATCTGATGTTTGTTTTTGAATTTATTTGTCTGTACTTTAAGTTCTACGGTGTTAATAAACATCAGTGTCAAGAACAGGAGTCTCGCATCCAATCAATGGGCGGCATAGTAGAACACTTTCTGCATCGGTGAAGGCTCCGAGATGAAGACGGACTAGCTGCAGGCTACAGGCTACATGCGGGAGAAGGAAGTGCCACATTTCGAACTGTTCGTGTGATTCCAAGGTGCAAGTGGACAAGGCTACACAAGCAAGCACGTTAAGGAGGGCGTCTTGAAAGTAAAGTACTTGTTGACTGCCATTAAGTTTCTATCACGGGGACGTTTCATCTGTGGTATTCCTTAAAGGAACAGTGTCCTTTTTCTGCAACCGATTATTAAGCAAGAATTAAAGGGACTTAGTAGTGAATTTACCGTTCACCAAGTTAATGAAAGCCTAAGATAAGTTTGACAGTATTATAATTTCATACAAGTGAGTTCCAAAAAAGGTTTAAAAAAGGCAACTGGACTTGTAGATTTTGGAGAAGACGTTTCACCACTCATCCGAGTAGCTTCTTCAGTTCTGAGGGACTGGTGGGAAGTCTGAGGTTTAAATAGGAACTCCTCCTGAGGAACCTTGCTTGTTATGCTAATAACCTGAAACTGGTGCAGCTATTCCCATAACGACTGGGAACTTACCTGTTGTGAGGGGGGGACTGTTTTGGTCCCTGTCCTCTTCCCTATGAATGGTTCTCTAACGACTCTTGTCCGTCTGGGGCTCCAGTGTCAAGGTGTGAAAGAGACTGAAACTTCTTGGGGACAGAAGTTAACACTGTATTGTAAATAGATGACAAATTGAATCTCAGTCCACCTCCTCTGTTTAGTGAAGGTTTTTCCAGTCTGACATAGATGGCTTCCTTAACTCCTCTTTCAAACCATCGGTCTTCTCTGGCTAAGATTTGGACGTTGTTATCCTCAAAAGAGTGTCCTTTGTCCTTCAGTATCTATCTTTTTTTTAGCACTCTCTGCTTCAATTTCCCTTTCTTTAGCTTCTCTTTCAGCCTTTAAGATTTGATCTTCCACCTCAAGTCTTTCAATTTCTTCCTTTTGTTGATGTTGTGCATTCATTATCTTTATCACCTCTTGTGTAGCTGCATCTTCAGCTGCCGCTTGTTTTGCATTTATGGACAGGATGGAAGAGTGTCTGGATACTTTGGAAGAAGTTTTTGACTTACTGGTTTGAGCAGAGGAGACACTAGATACTGTACTGTCAAACACTGACTTAGCATCAGGCCAAGATATGTCTTCTGAATCTTCACCACTGCAGAAGTGTTGAGTCTTTTTATTTGCAATACTAGTGAATGCCTGGCATGTGTCATTCATTCTCCGGATGTCAGGTTCAGGACTTGAGATGGCTCTTATTTCAAGGTAAGTATTGTCAATGTCAGCTTGGATGGTGTTGATTGCATTTACAATCACATCTATCAGGTCAGAAGCATCATTATTCTTAATGGATCGTTTCAAGCCATTGATGTGATACTTCCATCTTCTGTACATCTTTGACAAACTCAGATTCAGATGGGTCACTTTGTCATCTAACAGAGCTTTTCCCTTTTCAGTGAGCTTTCGTGAGCGCCCACCTTTTCTAATACCCATAGGCAGGTGTGGGTCATCAGCACCAACCTGAGATTGTGTGTCTGGTTCTGCATTTTCAACTTGCTCACCAGCATCAGCTTGCTGCGATAAGGTAGTTTGCTCTGCATCACCACCTTCTTGAAGGTCTCGATGGGTGGCCTCTTCAGTTGGCAGAACAGTACTTTCTTTCGTGTATGACATATTGAGTGTAAGGTTTTAAATGGGTTGAAATGTGAATGAAATGTATTTTGTCCTCTAATATGTACTAACCTGAACTGACCTATTGCGTTAAAGATGAAATTAAATGTAAATATACCCTTTTTTTACTTTAAATCGACCTTTGCGTAAATCCACATCAACACTACCACATCATAATAACACACTTACATCAATGAGTAACAAAATGGTAACTGACAAACTGTCAAATGGTAATCTTGGCACAGTCTAAATATGAAAAAACTCAGTTGTATGTCTGTGTAGGTTCTCAGTCATCCAGGTCATGGTAATCCAAAAAAGGTTTAAAAAAGGCAACTGGACTTGTAGATTTTGGAGAAGACGTTTCACCACTCATCCGAGTAGCTTCTTCAGTTCTGAGGGACTGGTGGGAAGTCTGAGGTTTAAATAGGAACTCCTCCTGAGGAACCTTGCTTGTTATGCTAATAACCTGAAACTGGTGCAGCTATTCCCACTAACGACTGGGTACTTACCTGTTGTGAGGGGGGGACTGTTTTGGTCCCTGTCCTCTTCCCTATGAATGGTTCTCTAACGACTCTTGTCCGTCTGGGACTCCAGTGTCAAGGTGTGAAAGAGACTGAAACTTCTTGGGGACAGAAGTTAACACTGTATTGTAAATAGATGGCAAATTGAATCTCAGTCCACCTCCTCTGTTTAGTGAAGGTTTTTCCAGTCTGACATAGATGGCTTCCTTAACTCCTCTTTCAAACCATCGGTCTTCTCTGGCTAAGATTTGGACGTTGTTATCCTCAAAAGAGTGTCCTTTGTCCTTCAAATGTAGGTGGACCGCTGAATCGTTACCTGATGAGCTGGCTCTCCTGTGCTGGTACATTCGTTTGTGGATAGGTTGTTTAGTTTCCCCAATGTATAGGTCTGTACACTCCTCACTGCACTGAACAGCGTACACCACATTACTCTGTTTCTGCCTGAGTGTTTTGTCCTTTGGGTGGACCAGTCTCTGCCTAAGTGTGTTTCCTGGTTTGAAGTAAACTGGAATACGGTGATTCCTGAAAATCCTCCTGAGTTTCTCGGACACTCCAGCCACATAGGGGATGACGATGTTTTTCCTCCTGTCGTTCTCATCTTTTTGAGCCTTTCACAAAGGCCCAATTAGGATACCCACATGTCTTGAGTGCCCGTTTTATGTGTTTCTGCTCCTTCTCCTGACCATCCGGTCTTGTGGGTACCGTCTGTGCTCTGTGCTGGAGCGTTCTGATGACCCCTTTTGTGCTCCAGGGGGTGGTGGGAGTCAAATAATAAGTGCTGATCGGTGTGGGTGGGTTTCCTATATACTTCGATGTTGAGGCTTCGGTCTTTTTCCACATGCACTTTGGGAACAGCACCCTTCGACTAGTGCGGGAGTATGAGAGGACCTCGAGGAAACTTGCAGACTACAGGAATCACCTATGGTTCAACCTGAGATGCAGACAACACAAGATCATTCCCACCAGCTTACATCTAGGCTCCACAGTGAAAGGCCACAAAGCGGAACAGATTCTCCAGAAGGCTCAAGCGCAGCTGCTCAACGAGTAAGTGAGGCAAGTTCACTTCACCATCGACGCTCTCAAATCAGAAACCACACAGTGTTTCGAAAAATTGACATCACAGCTACCTGAGGACATTCTGGAGGAAGTTTCCAAATTTGTGGAGAAAGCCCAAACATCGCAACACACTAAAGGTAAGGAATGACACAAACGGAAATTTGTGTTTTTACAATCACAGCACAACATCCAACACAAGTCTGAGGAACTGACATGGAGGAGAAAGGACGACCACACCACACAGAATGACATCGAGGAGAAGTGGGTTCACAATCTGTCAGACAGAGATCTCACTCAGCCAGAAAAGGATGTTTTAGCAAGAGGTTTGAACTTTGCCATCACACCAGATCAAATTCCAGTGGTGGACCTCATCACTGCCACAGAATCAGCAATCAAGAACAACAAACTCACCAACACAGAAGCAGAACAACTGAGGTTGAAGGTTACAGCAGCCCTGGCCAGTGCCAAAACGCCACCTTCCAACATCACCACCCAGGAAAGGAAGGCGCTGGTGTCACTACAAAGAGACCAGGACATTACCATCCTGCCGGCCGACAAGGGAAGGTGCACTGTGGTGTTGGATACAGCGGAATACCACACAAAGATCAACAACCTCCTTAGCGACAAGAACACATATGAGACACTTAGGCGAGATCCAACCAGCACCTACAAAACGAAAACAATAAACTACCTACAACAGCTGGAAAAGGAAAAGGCAATCGATAGACGTCTCTACTATCGGTTGTATCCTGGAGATGCCATCCCGTGTATTTATGGACTTCCAAAAATACACAAGGAAGGAGCACCTCTCAGACCCATCGTCAGCAGCATAAACTCAGTTAGATTAGATTAGATTAGATTCAACTTTATTGTCATTACACATGTACATGTACAAGGCAACAAAATGCAGTTTAGCATCTAACCAGAAGTGCAATAGGCAGTAAGTGCACGTGGCATAAATATTATGGTATATAAGTATGTTACAGGTTGTTTTTACAGTGTATGGACAATATTTACAGATCAGAACCTATGTACAGGTGAGACCATATATACAGGTTAATGAACAAGATATACATAATGATTGAGGGAGGTACTATGAACATATTAAACAGATGGATTGTTCGTTAAGTGGGAGAAGACTATAAACAGGAACTAGCATAACATAATTTACAATAGAGGAGATGACAGATGATAAATTAGGCGATACAAAGACAGATGACATGGGCAACTTACAGTGCAAAAATAAATAATAGCAGTGGCTATCTAAGTTACTAGACTAGTGCAATGTTCGGTACATAGTACTGTGCAAACAGATTGTATAAAGTAAAAGTGAGTATGTGCAGAGTAGTCCAATAGTGCAGTGGTGATGGTGTAAAAGTCTTTGGTCAGTGATTGGTGAATTGGTGTGTGGGGGTCACCGGGGGTCAGAGTTCAGTAAGGTCACAGCTCTGGGGAAAAAGCTGTTCCTCAGTCTGCTGGTCCTTGTCCGGAGGCTTCTGAAGCGCCTGCCTGAGGGCAGGAGGGAAAACAGTCCATGTGCCGGATGGGAGGAGTCCTTCAGAATGCTGCGTACACGACGCAGACAGCGCTTCTTCTGGACGTCCTCAATGGCAGGGAGTGGGGTGCCTGTGATGCGCTGGGCAGTTTTCACTACGCGCTGCAGGTGTTTGCGCTCCGCAGCAGAGCAGCTTCCGTACCAGACTGTGACACAGTTCGTTAGGATGCTCTCAATCACGCAGTGGTAAAAGTTCACCAGGATGGCTGAAGACAGATGGTTCTTCTTCAGAGTCCTCAGGAAGAAGAGGCGCTGATGAGCTTTCTTGACCAGGCTGGAGGTGTTGGTGGTCCAGGACAGGTCCTCTGAGATGTGGGTCCCCAGGAACTTGAAGCTGGAGACACGTTCGACGGCCATTCCGTTCATGTGAATGGAGTCATGCGTGCTTCTTCTCTCCTTCCTGAAGTCCACAATGAGCTCCTTGGTCTTGCTGGTGTTAAGGAGCAGGTTATTGTCAGCGCACCATGTGGTCAGGTGCTGTACCTCTTCTCTGTAGGCTGTCTCGTCGTTGTTAGTGATGAGACCAATCACGGTGGTGTCGTCTGCAAACTTGATGATGGAGTTTGATCCATGCACAGGTCTGCAGTCGTGGGTGAAGAGGGAGTACAGGAAGGGGCTCAGCACACAGCCTTGTGGTACACCGGTGTTGAGTGTGACAGTGGTGGAGCAGATGTGGCCTGACCTCACGTGTTGTGGTCTGTTGGTCAGAAAGTCCATGATCCAGTTGCAGAGGGCGGTGTTGATGCCCAGGGCTCCAAGTTTGGTGATTAACTTGGAGGGGATGTCAGTGTTGAATGCTGAGCTGAAGTCAACAAACAGCAAACGTGCATAGGTGTGGTTATTGTCCAGGTGTGAGAGCACAGAGTGCAGTGCTGTGGAGACTGCATCGTCTACTGGTTCAGGTATGTGGATGACACTTGGGTTAAAATCAAGACGGATGAAGTGGAATCTTTCACAGAGCACATCAATGCAGTGGACAACAACATCAAGTTCACTCTGGAGGATATCAGCGGGGGTAGTCTAGCTTTCCTGGACTGTCTGGTGCATGTGGAAGAAGACCGAAGCCTCAACATCGAAGTATATAGGAAACCCACCCACACCGATCAGCACTTATTATTTGACTCCCACCACCCCCTGGAGCACAAACTAGGGGTCATCAGAACGCTCCAGCACAGAGCACAGACGGTACCCACAAGACCGGGTGGCCAGGAGAAGGAGCAGAAACACATAAAACGGGCACTCAAGACATGTGGGTATCCTAATTGGGCCTTTGTGAAAGGCTCAAAAAGATGAGAACGACAGGAGGAAAAACATCGTCATCCCCTATGTGGCTGGAGTGTCCGAAAAAATCAGGAGGATTTTCAGGAATCACCGTATTCCAGTTTACTTCAAACCAGGAAACACACTTAGGCAGAGACTGGTCCACCCAAAGGACAAAACACTCAGGCAGAAACAGAGTAATGTGGTGTACGCTGTTCAGTGCAGTGAGGAGTGTACAGACCTATACATTGGGGAAACTAAACAACCTATCCACAAACGCATGTACCAGCACAGGAGAGCCAGCTCATCAGGTAACGATTCAGCGGTCCACCTACATTTGAAGGACAAAGGACACTCTTTTGAGGATAACAACGTCCAAATCTTAGCCAGAGAAGACCGATGGTTTGAAAGAGGAGTTAAGGAAGCCATCTATGTCAGACTGGAAAAACCTTCACTAAACAGAGGAGGTGGACTGAGATTCAATTTGCCATCTATTTACAATACAGTGTTAACTTCTGTCCCCAAGAAGTTTCAGTCTCTTTCACACCTTGACACTGGAGTCCCAGACGGACAAGAGTCGTTAGAGAACCATTCATAGGGAAGAGGACAGGGACCAAAACAGTCCCCCCCTCACAACAGGTAAGTACCTAGTCGTTAGTGGGAATAGCTGCACCAGTTTCAGGTTATTAGCATAACAAGCAAGGTTCCTCAGGAGGAGTTCCTATTTAAACCTCAGACTTCCCACCAGTCCCTCAGAACTGAAGAAGCTACTCGGATGAGTGGTGAAACGTCTTCTCCAAAATCTACAAGTCCAGTTGCCTTTTTTAAACCTTTTTTGGATTACCATGACCTGGATGACTGAGAACCTACACAGACATACAAGTGAGTTTTTTCATATTTAGACTGTGCCTAGATTACCATTTGACAGTTTGTCAGTTACCATTTTGTTACTCATTGATGTAAGTGTGTTATTATGATGTGGTAGTGTTGATGTGGATTTACGCAAAGGTCGATTTAAAGTAAAAAAAGGGTATATTTACATTTAATTTCATCTTTAACGCAATAGGTCAGTTCAGGTTAGTACATATTAGAGGACAAAATACATTTCATTCACATTTCAACCCATTTAAAACCTTACATTCAATATGTCATACACGAAAGAAAGTACTGTTCTGCCAACTGAAGAGGCCACCCATCGAGACCTTCAAGAAGGTGGTGATGCAGAGCAAACTACCTTATCGCAGCAAGCTGACGCTGGTGAGCAAGTTGAAAATGCAGAACCAGACACACAATCTCAGGTTGGTGCTGATGACCCACACCTGCCTATGGGTATTAGAAAAGGTGGGCGCTCACGAAAGCTCACTGAAAAGGGAAAAGCTCTGTTAGATGACAAAGTGACCCATCTGTATCTGAGTTTGTCAAAGATGTACAGAAGATGGAAGTATCACATCAATGGCTTGAAACGATCCATTAAGAATAATGATGCTGCTGACCTGATAGATGTGATTGTAAATGCAATCAACACCATCCAAGCTGACATTGACAATACTTACCTTGAAATAAGAGCCATCTCAAGTCCTGAACCTGACATTCGGAGAATGAACGACACATGCCAGGCATTCACTAGTATTGCAAATAAAAAGGTTCAACACTTCTGCAGTGGTAAAGATTCAGAAGACATATCTTGGCCTGATGCTAAGTCAGTGTTTGACAGTACAGTATCTAGTGTCTCCTCTGCTCAAACCAGTAAGTCAAAAACTTCTTCCAAAGTATCCAGACACTCTTCCATCCTGTCCATAGATGCAAAACAAGCGGCAGCTGAAGATGCAGCTACACAAGAGGTGATAAAGATAATGAATGCACAACATCAACAAAAGGAAGAAATTGAAAGACTTGAGGTGGAAGATCAAATATTAAAGGCTGAAAGAGAAGCTAAATAAGTAGAGAGTGCTAAAAAAAAAGAGCTCAGTTTATAGCTGAAAGTGCTGATAGAAAAATGAAACTGGAAGGGAAAAGGAGAGAAGTGGAACGGTTGGAGGAACTTAAAGGACATGTTGCAGCACAAGCGAGACTGCAAGTTTATTCAGAATTTCTTTATCCACCACTTGCACTTAACCCTTTAAGTGACCCATTTTTTCCCTCCCTTCAAGCACCAGTCTCCCAAGCTCCTCCGGCACAACAAGCCACATTTACTCAAGTTCCTGTAAGTCAAGCCATCACCCCAACTTCACTTCCGCTCGTGCAACAAGCCCCATCCACCCAAGTTCCTGCCACTCAAGCAGTCACCTTTTCGACTTCTCATGAAACCTCCAATGACCTTGTGAGAACACTCGCTGATGCAATCACAGCTAATCGAGTCCCAATCCCAGAACCTGAGGTCTTCAAGGGAGATCCTCTCAAGTATAATGATTGGAAGCTTTCCTTATGTACTCTGATTGAGCGCAAGAACCTCCCAACTCAAGAAAAGCTCTACTTTCTACGCAAGTATGTTGGTGGCACAGCAAAGAGAGCTATTGAAGGACATTTTCTTGTAGGAACAGAGACAGCTTATCGTGCTGTCTGGGACATACTTGAAGACAGATTTGGCAATTCATTGTTAGTTGCCAAGTCATATCGTGATAAGATACATACATGGCATAAAATTGGCCCTAAAGACAGTGAAAGCCTCCGCGAGTTTGTGGATTTTCTGAGCAGTGTGGAATCAGCTATGCCATACATTCAAGGGCTACAAACTCTCAACGACTGTGTGGAAAACCAAAGGTTACCACCAAGCTATCGGATTGGTTGAGCTCACGTTGGAATAGAAAGGTCACAATGTATCAAGATGAATACAAAATATTTACTGACTTCAAATACTTAGGATATACTATCCTAAGTATATACTAGGATTTCTCAACATGGAGGCACGAATTGCATGCAACCCCGTCACCCCGTCACAACCCCGTCACATCATTATACGCTCGTGCAACAAGCCCCATCCACCCAAGTTCCTGCCACTCAAGCAGTCACCTTTTCGACTTCTCATGAAACCTCCAATGACCTTGTGAGAACACTCGCTGATGCAATCACAGCTAATCGAGTCCCAATCCCAGAACCTGAGGTCTTCAAGGGAGATCCTCTCAAGTATAATGATTGGAAGCTTTCCTTATGTACTCAGATTGAGCGCAAGAACCTCCCAACTCAAGAAAAGCTCTACTTTCTACGCAAGTATGTTGGTGGCACAGCAAAGAGAGCTATTGAAGGACATTTTCTTGTAGGAACAGAGACAGCTTATCGTGCTGTCTGGGACATACTTGAAGACAGATTTGGCAATTCATTGTTAGTTGCCAAGTCATATCGTGATAAGATACATACATGGCATAAAATTGGCCCTAAAGACAGTGAAAGCCTCCGCGAGTTTGTGGATTTTCTGAGCAGTGTGGAATCAGCTATGCCATACATTCAAGGGCTACAAACTCTCAACGACTGTGTGGAAAACCAAAGGTTACCACCAAGCTATCGGATTGGTTGAGCTCACGTTGGAATAGAAAGGTCACAATGTATCAAGATGAATACAAAATATTTACTGACTTCAAATACTTAGGATATACTATCCTAAGTATATACTAGGATTTCTCAACATGGAGGCACGAATTGCATGCAACCCCGTCACCCCGTCACAACCCCGTCACATCATTATACGCTCGTGCAACAAGCCCCATCCACCCAAGTTCCTGCCACTCAAGCAGTCACCTTTTCGACTTCTCATGAAACCTCCAATGACCTTGTGAGAACACTCGCTGATGCAATCACAGCTAATCGAGTCCCAATCCCAGAACCTGAGGTCTTCAAGGGAGATCCTCTCAAGTATAATGATTGGAAGCTTTCCTTATGTACTCTGATTGAGCGCAAGAACCTCCCAACTCAAGAAAAGCTCTACTTTCTACGCAAGTATGTTGGTGGCACAGCAAAGAGAGCTATTGAAGGACATTTTCTTGTAGGAACAGAGACAGCTTATCGTGCTGTCTGGGACATACTTGAAGACAGATTTGGCAATTCATTGTTAGTTGCCAAGTCATATCGTGATAAGATACATACATGGCATAAAATTGGCCCTAAAGACAGTGAAAGCCTCCGCGAGTTTGTGGATTTTCTGAGCAGTGTGGAATCAAATCAAATCAAATCAAATCAAATCAAATTTTATTTGTATAGCCCAAATTCACAAAACATGTTTTGCCTCAGAGGGCTTTACAATCTGTACAGGGAGTGACACCCTCTGTCCTTAGACCCTCGGTTCGAGTGAGGAAAAACTTGCCCACAAAAAACCCTATTAACAGGGAAAAAATGTGGAAGAAACCTCAGGGAGAGCCACAGAGAAGGGATCCCTCTCCCAGGACGGACAGACGTGCAATGGATGTCACATGTACAAATCAACACAGACATATTGTACAATTACAATGAAAGATGAAATGACAATGAATTACAATGAATGATAGAATGATTACAGTACCAGTGGAACCTGTGATAGAGAGACACAAATGCACAGCAGCAGTAAATCATGAACTAACTGAAGTGGAGATATGGTAACAATAATGACAGTAATGCTTTATATGGTGGATGTCAGCAGTAGACCACAGCAGCAGCCACGATCCATGAGAACCTGCTGGACGACAAAGCACAGAGAACTCCGGGGAAGAAGTTTAGTTAGTAGCTAGCAGTGACGGTAATGGTGATTGGGGAGAGAGAGAGAGAGAGAGAGAGAGAGAGAGAGAGAGAGAGAGAGAGAGAGAGAGAGAGAGAGAGAGAGAGAGAGAGAGGGTTATCAGTAAAGGGAGATGATTACATCTTCGACCAGTACTGTGCCTGGCTAGGCATAACCCAGAGGTCCCCCGGTAGTCTAATCCTATGGCAGCATAACTAAGGGATGACCTGAGTCACCCCTAACTATAGGCGCTGTCAAAAAGGAAAGTCTTAAGTCTACTCTTGAAGGTGTTGACCGTGTCTGCCTCCCGAACCCAGAAAGGTAGTTTGTTCCACAGAAGAGGAGCTTGATAGCTGAAGGCTCTGGCTCCCAATCTACTTTTGGAAACTATAGGAACCACAAGGAACCCAGCATCCTGAGAGCGCAGTGGTCTAGAGGGATAGTAAGATACTATAAGCTCTTTTAGATATGATGGTGCCTGACCATGAAGAGCTTTATATGTAAGGAGAAGAATTTTAAATTCTATTCGAGATTTAATAGGTAGCCAATGCAAGGAAGCCAAAATGGGAGAGATGTGATCTCTGATCTTGGTTCCTGTCAGAACGCGTGCAGCAGCGTTCTGGATTAGCTGCAGAGTCCTCAGAGACTTACTGGAGCAGCCTGATAACATAGAGTTGCAATAGTCCAGCCTATGCCATACATTCAAGGGCTACAAACTCTCAACGACTGTGTGGAAAACCAAAGGTTACCACCAAGCTATCGGATTGGTTGAGCTCACGTTGGAATAGAAAGGTCACAATGTATCAAGATGAATACAAAATATTTACTGACTTCAAATACTTAGGATATACTATCCTAAGTATATACTAGGATTTCTCAACATGGAGGCACGAATTGCATGCAACCCCGTCACATCATTATATGCAATGAAGCCAACTGATCAAGAAAAATCAAAGCCCGACAGAACGAGAACAGTTTAAGTATCAACGAAATCACAACTTAAGTGCCAAGACTTTCACCACTAGTACAAGTGAGAAGACAAGCATGACATGTATTTTTTGCAAGAAGAAAGGCCATACTCTCCATAGGTGTCGCAAGATCATGGAAAAACCAGTTGCAGAAAGAGTTAAGTTTGTACAACTGGAGAAGTTATGTTTTGGCATCATAACTCCAAAGCTTGTACATCCAGAAGTGTGTGCGACTCATGTGCAAAACGGCATCCAACATGCCTACATCAAGATCGTGGGAAGAAAGACCAAGAACAAGAGGTAAAAAGCAAACAAGAAAGGTCAAATGACAACAAAGGACACAAGGACCAAGAGTCAGAGTCAATTGAAGCTACTTGAACAAGCTACCTCCAACAGAGTTGTTCAAGAGAAGAGTAGCACTTATACCTCATCTATTGTTCCAGTCTATGTCTCTACGACAACGGACCCAGACAAGGAAGTACTTGTGTATGCTTTACTTGATAGTCAGAGAGACGCAACCTTCATCCTGAAGGAAGCAGTTGAAACACTCATTGCCAAGAAAGAGCCAGTAAAACTCAAAGTGTCCACGATAACATCGAAAACAAAGGTGGTAAATAGTCAAAAGGTGCAAGGACTACAGGTAAGAGGCATCAGCTCTGACACTAAAATCAATCTCCCAGCAACTTTTACAAGGGATTTTATACCAGCAAACCGATCCCATATACCCACAAGGAAAACAGCAAAGTCCTGGCCTCACTTAGAACATTTGTCAGATGAAATGTCTCCTGAGCTTGACTGTGAAGCAGGATTGTTAATCGGCTATAACTGTCCCCAAGCCTTACTTCCGAGAGATGTCATCACTGGCAATGAAAACCAGCCATACGCACAAAGGTCTGTGTTGGGTTGGAGCATTGTTGGCTACAGCAGATCTGACATTGATTATGATGATGAGGATGAAATTGGTGTGAGCCACCGTATCATCATAAAGAAAGTTCTACCAGCTACCAAGCCCACTTCTGAGCTCAAGGCTGAAGTCCACTTTGTCGAACTCAAGTCAAGGAAATGATCATTCAGATATATCAGATATACTCAAGGTCTTTGAGTCAGATTTCGCTGAGAAATTCAGTGAAGAAGTTCCAATATCACAAGAAGATATTAAGTTCTTGGCAAAGCTAAAAGAAGGCATCAAGCAAAGGCCAAATGGGCACTATGAAATGCCATTGCCTTTCAAGGAAGGAAGGCTAAATTTGCCAAACAACAAAGCGTGTGCAGAACACCGACTTAGATGTTTGGAAAAACGCCTGAAGAAAGATGATCAGTATCACAAGGATTATGTAGCCTTTATGGAGGACATAATAGCCAGAGATGATGCTGAAAAGGTTCCGGAGTCAGAGATGACCAATCGCACTACATGGTATATCCCTCACCATGGGGTTTACCATCCCCAAAAGCCAGGAAAGATTCGTGTAGTGTTTGATTGTTCAACAAAGTTTCAGAATACCTTGCTGAATGACCATTTACTCACTGGTCCAGACCTTACAAATACCCTTGTGGGTGTTTTGTGTCGCTTCCGTAAAGGACAATTAGCTATCATGTGTGATGTGGAGCGGATGTTCCATCAATTATATGTTGCACCAATGAACGCATGAAGGTTCACTTGTTCGGTGCTGCATCGTCACCTGGATGCGCGAACTTTGGGCTCAAGCACCTGGCTGCAGAAGGAGCAGGCAAGTTTAGTGAAGCTACAGTGAGGTTCATACAGCGCAACTTCTATGTTGACGATGGATTAATAAGTGTGGACAGTGAGGCAGAAGCTATTCAGCTTGTTAGACAGGCAAGAGACCTGTGTAGCACTGGTAAGCTCCGCTTACACAAATTCATTACCAACAACAAGAAAGTGCTTGCCACAATCCCAAAGCAAGAACGTGCTGAAGGTGCAAATGACCTGGACATGGCCTTGGGAGAACACAAGATGGAACGGGCTCTCGGGGGTTCAGTGGTGTATTAGCTCAGATAAGTTCCAGTTCAGAGTGATGGTAAAGGAGCATCCTTTTACCAGAAGAGGAGTACTATCAACAATTTTTGATCCTCTTGGATTTGTGGCACCTCTAATTTTGAAATGTAAACAGATCTTGCAAAGGATGTGCCAAGACAAGGTAGGATGGGATGAGCCACTTCCTGATGACCTCAAGCCGCGTTGGGAAGTATGGCTGCAAGACCTCCATAATCTGGCTACGGTAGAGATACCACGGCAGTACATACCAGTGACAGCCAAGGAAGTTCAGCAGTATGAACTTCACCATTTTTCTGATGCCAGTGTTTCTGGCTATGGAGTGTGTTCTTACCTCAGGGCTGTTTCTAAGTCTGGAAATGTCCATTGTGCTCTTGTTATGGGGACGGCAAGAGTTGCACCAACAAAGGTAACAACAATTCCAAGGCTGGAACTCTCAGCTGCAGTAGTGGCCACAAGAACAAGTGATCTGCTAAAGAGGGAAATGGAAATGGAAGTTTACAGGAATACTTCTGGACCGATTCCAAGGTCATCCTTGGTTACATTAATAATGATGAAAGACGATTTCATGTATTTGTAGCCAACCGAATCCAGCAGATCAAGTCGAGCACAGAGCCAAGGCAGTGGTGATATGTAGCCTCAGAAAATAATCCAGCTGACCATGCCTCTCGCGGACTCACCACAAAGGAGCTTGTAGAGTCTAACTGGTTCACGGGACCTAGTTTCTTGTGGCAAAAGGATCTTCCTAAGGAGGAAGAGATCAAGGTGGGAGAGATCAATGAGGATGATCCAGAGATCAAAAGAGCACAGGTTCATGCGACAAAGGAAAAGGAGGACAGGTAACGCACCGCCTCCAGAAGTTTTCAGATTGGAAGAGAGCCTTAAGGGCCATAGCAAGACTTAAGCGTCTTGCAAAGGAAGTGAAAGGTCTTAAACCAAGATCCAATAGCGTGACGTCACCAACCACTAGGAATCACTTCCGTGCCCAGTCATTTTTAGGTAGCGTAAACAAGTATGGCTACAGCCGCTACAGGACAAGAACCAGTCACCTTTTATACAGTGACATCCTACTTTACTGACTTCCCAAAGTCTGTTCAGAAGGGTCTTAACTCCTAATTCTAGCATTAGCTGCTAATGTTAGCAATTAGCATGACGCGCTAGCCACTAATTTTAGCATTGGCTAAAATGTATGAGGGATGTCCTCCCTAGGATCCCCATACTTCAAACAGGAATACAATTTTTCAGTTTGACACAGATTCGTTTTATTTAAAAATATCTTCCCTTTAAATTGTAAAACTTCAACATTATGTTTTAACTTCAGTGCCGGTCTGATGACTGTGATCCATGCGAACTGTGTTGGCCCAGCTACTTTGCCATCAGGAAAATGCCAGACCCTTGAGTTGTAGTTCGGAGTGAACTTGTCACGCCTGCAAAACGAAAAAATAAAATAAAATAACTAAGTGGCAATTGACATCTTACATCTCAGGCTAGCGGTAGCTAGTAGTACCCAGCTAGTAACGTTAGCTTGCTAGTAATCGCTAGCCGGTTATTATTATTATTTTTGTTATTAACGTTCATCATTTGAGATCCGTAACAACTTCAGCCATCTCTTCTTCTCTTTTTTTGTCGAGGGGAAATCGGTAATAAGAGATTGTTTTGTGAAAGAGCTAGGATGCAGCTTTGTCATGAACCCACCTGCTTCCAGTCACATGGGCGGTGTCTGGGAGAGACAAATACGGACAGTGAGAAGTGTCCTCACAGCCATCTTAAATCAGTCTACCGGAAAGAAAGTTAGACAGCTCTTCATTAAGAACTTTCCTATATGAAGTAATGGCTATAGTGAATAGTCGACCATTGACCACAGAACATCTCAATGATCTATCAGGACCACAACCTCTAACTCCTAACCACATATTGACAATGAAATCGTCAATCATTGCACCACCACCTGGTGAGTTTGTAAGGGAAGATCTCTATCTTCGGAAGAGATGGAAGAGAGTTCAGTTCTTGGCAGATGAATTTTGGACAAGGTGGAGAAAAGAGTATTTGCTGAGTCTTCAACAAAGACGTAAATGGAACAAAGACAGAAGAAATGCTAAGGTGAATGACATTGTCCTGTTGCAAGATGACGTCACACCAAGAAATCAGTGGAAGCTGGCAAAGGTGGTTGAAGTCCTCCAAGGAGCTGACGGAAGGGTCAGAAAACTCAAACTGTTACTTAGTGACACAACACAAGACAGCAAAGGCACTTGCACAGTTAAGCCTGTTTACTTAGAAAGGCCCATACTGTACAAAACAGTACTTGTAGTGGCACTTCTTACTCTGTTTCCAAAATACCACTTAGAGCTGCAGACACAGTGATTTCTTCACGCGCACGACATGAGACTTTCTTTAAGTTTAAGAGTCTTTACTTTGAAAATAAAAAGGTTACAAATCAAGTACTCGGACGCACGGTAAGAAAACTATATGCTCCCGTGCCTTGTGCAGCTCTGACTAAACTGGTGCTGCGCGGTCTCTCTCATTACGTCACTCTAAGGGAGCGTCATCAAAAAAATTTTAAAATAAAAAATCCTTTTCTAAGAATCAGCAATTACACAATCATGAGAATTATGAATTAAATAAAACATACATTTCAACTATAAACTGTACATATTTTTGCACATTTTAACTTTTATGCCTTATGGCCCTTACATATCCGGCCCCTAATTGTGTATACTGAAAGATTACACAATTATCAATTAACTTAAATATGCATCAATAAACTATAAATAACAAAGTCATCAATTTTCTTCTCCTCTTTCTTCATAACATTTTCCTCTTTTCCAGGTCTATATGGCTTCTTGCAATAAGCATATCTTATGTACAGATCTCTCCAGGGTGCTATTTTTTGTTTGCAACTTCACACGACGTACAGTTCCACTGGAGTCAGGTAAGGTTTGTATTATTCTTCCCATGGTCCACGTGTTGCGTGGTGATGAACTGTCAACTACTAGTACCACATCTCCAGGCTCGAAGTTTCGCTTTTGGCTCGTCCACTTCTGGCGTTCCTGAAGGAGGGGTAGGTACTCGCGAGTCCATCTGCGCCAGAATAGATCCGCAAGAAATTGTACTTGCTTCCAGCGCTTTCTTGTGTATAGATCATCCTGGTTGAAGATTCCCGGTGGGAAATTGGGTTGATTCTTCATCAGCAACAGATGGTTAGGGGTCAGAGGTTCTAAGTCGAGTGGATCATCTGACACGCTTGTTATGGGTCGACCATTTATGATGCTTTCAACCTCACAAAGAAGTGTTTGAAGGCTGTCATCAGTGAGGGATTGTTCTTTTACGAGAGCGCTGAGAATCTTACGCGCTGAACGGATTTGCCGCTCCCAAATCCCTCCTTGATGCGAGGCGGCTGGACTATTGAAAATCCACTTGATGCCCCTCTTTTGCATTGACTTCTCTATCTCTGACTGGTTCAGGTTTTCCAGTGCCTCTCTCAATTCTCTCTCGGTACCAACAAAATTGGTGCCGTTGTCAGATCGCATTGTGGTAACCTGTCCTCTTCTACTTATAAATCGACGAAGGACATTGATACAGGCACTTGTGTCCAGACTTTCTGCCACTTCAATGTGCACTGCCCTGATGGTGAGGCAGGTGAACATGACACCATACCGTTTAACAGTGCCCCGGCCCCGTTTCACTTCAAATGGGCCGAAGTAATCAATTCCAACACTGGTGAATGGCGGCTTGTCTGGTACAAGACGATCCTCCGGCAGAGGTGCCATTTTCTGTTCACCAACTCGTCCCCGAAGTCTTCTGCAGACTGTGCATTTGGATATGAGCTTCCTGATGGTTGAGGTTGCCTGAGGAATCCAAAACTTCTCTCTCAACTGTGATAACATATAGTTGCGCCCGCTGTGACCGAGCTTCTCATGGATGTCCCTCAGAATGAGAATTGCAACTCTTGAATGTTTGGACAGTAACACAGGATGTTTTGTGTCCACTGGCATGGCAGATTTAGTTAGCCTTCCTCCTACCCTCAGAATGCCCTCCTCAAACACAGGATCAAGTTTGCACAGCTGGCTGCTCTTCTTGATGGGCTTACCATTGCAGAGTGCATTAATCTCCTCCGGAAAGCATTGAGTTTGGCTGTACCGAATGATTTCTGCTTCTGCGTTTGTCAGCTGTTCCAAGGTAAGTACTTCCTTTTCCAGGGTACTCCTATACCTTTCCATGCTCTGTTGCACAAGCAACTTCTGTTTCTCTGGATCCTTTTCTGTTTGACTGATTTCACTTTGGAACTCTTTTCTTTTGTTTTTCAACTTAATCAATAGGTCTTTAACTTTCATAATCCATGCAGTCGCCCTCTTCAGTCGGTGCCAACTGTCGTAGTACTCAAGTAGCTTGTTCATACAATCAGGTTGTTCCTCAACTGTGATGGTGTTTACTGAAACACTTTTCACTTCTGGGTCATTCTGCATGTTCTGACTCATGTTGTCTGGTCTCTGTGGCCATTCACATTCTGCCTGTGAAAGGAACTCTGGGCCATTTATCCAGTCTTTATCTTGCATGAACTTTTTGGCCTTCATGCCCCTGGTTGCCTTGTCAGCCGGGTTTTGCGACGTTCTGACGTACCTCCACTGAGATGGTTTAGTGGCTTCTCGTATGAGTGTGATTCTGTTAGCCACGAAGGTCTTGTATCGGGCAGTGTCATTATCGATGTACTTCAGAACCGTCGTGCTGTCAGTCCAGAAAATTGACTGCTGAAGCGGGATCTGCATTTCTCCTTGCAGCATCCTATCCACCTTGACAGCAACTACTGCTGCAGTCAACTCTAGACGTGGCACGGTGACCTGCTTGAGTGGGGACACTCTAGACTTTCCCATAATTAGGGAACAGTGAATCCTACCTTGGTCGTTCATCAAAACGAGGTAAGATGCTGTACCATAGGCGACCTCACTTGCATCAGAAAAATGGTGCAACCTGGCCACCACAGTGGTTCCATAGTCCTGAGGTTTGACACATCTTCTGATGCTAAAGCCCGAGAGGAGAGTGATATCTTCCAACCACTTATTCCACTGCTCTGCTCGCAAGTCTCCGATATCTTCATCCCATCCTAACTTTTCTTTACACAGGTCTCTCATCAGAAGCTTAGCAGGGAGTATCAATGGTGCCAGGAAGCCAAGAGGGTCAAAGGTGGAATTCACGATGGAAAGAATACCTCTTCTCGTCTTTGACTTGTCCTGTGGCTTTATGTTGTATGTGAACACATCATTCTCTGTACACCATTGTACGCCGAGAGCTCGTTCGATGGGCAGGACATCCTGTGTAAGGTTGAGGTCTCTCAACTCAGTGGCTCTGAGTTCTGTAGGAATGGTAGACAAGACTCTCCGGTCGTTGCTGACCCACTTGGTGAGGGTAAAACCTCCTTCAGCACACAGGTCAGAAAGGTCCTTCACCAAGACGATTGCTTCCTCCACTGTCGCCACTGATTTAAGACAATCGTCTACATAAAAATTATGTAGAACCGTCTCCACAGCTTCTGGCGTGGTGGTGCCTCTTCGATCCTCTGCTGTTCTTCGCAGCGCATAGGACGCAACGCTAGGGGAAGACGTTGCTCCAAACAGGTGTACCATCATCCTGTACTCCTTCATAGGTGCACTGAGATCACCAGATGGCCACCATAAAAATCTCAACAGGTCAGCGTCTGTCTCAGGAACTCTCACCTGATAAAACATGGACTCTATGTCCGCCATCACAGCTATTGGTTCTTCTCGAAACCTCACTAAGGCACCAATGAGCGTGTTGGTGAGGTCAGGTCCCTGCATCAACTGACCATTGAGAGACACTTCCTGGAAGCTGGCATTGCAATCAAAAACGACACGGATTTTCTTTTTCTTCGGGTGGTATACGCCGTGATGCGGGACATACCAAACCCTGTTGTCATCACGAGAAAGCTGGTCTTGAGGAACTTCCATGGCGTAGCCTTTCTTCAGGATACTCTCCATAAAGCCTTTGTAGTCCTCCAGAAACGAATCGTTCTTCATCAGCTTTCTCTTCAGACCAGCAGCTCGCTGTTCGGCTATGCAGCGATTGTTGGGCATTTTTACATCCAAGTCTCTCAGTGGGAGCCCCACACTGTAGTGTCCATCTATGAACTTGGTGCTTTTTTGCACTGACTCCATGAACAGCTTGTCCTCTTGTGACATTTCGTCTTTATCATCATATAGACGCTCAGGGAAATCTGTGTTATATTGCTGTATTAGTAGCTGTTCCACTTCCTCTACTGCAATTCGATTAACACTGTAAGCTGTCTTGCCTCTGACAAGTGGATTCTCATTCGTTACTGGACCATACACCATCCAGCCGAGAACAGTCTTCACAGCGTAAGGTCCTTCCTCTTGGCTGTTAATTACATGCCAGGGCTCCATTGCTTTGGAGTTGTTGGCGCCAATGAGAAGGCCTACACCAACATCAAGATGCGGTAGACTCACCTCGTTCAGGTAAGACCACTTCTCTAGATGTTGTTGACTGGGGATGTTTTCTCTCTGCACAGGGATGTTGCTGTGAGTGAAGACTTCGGGTAGCCAAAGGTACTCTTCTCCATCAAGACTACACACCTCAAGGTCAGTGAGTAGGTGGCTGTTGATCAACGCTCGTTCCCCTGCTTCATGCTGACTCATTGTGCTTAAGGAGATTTGAGTTGGCTTTCCCTTCTCGTTCAGCCTCTTCCTTACATCCTCCGTACAGAACGTGGCTGTACTCCCGGGGTCCATAAACGCATAAGTCTCTATGGATCTTCCACTGCTGCGGGACTTTACCTTCACAGGAACTACAGGTAATAGGCAGTCTGTTTCTCCGGCCCCAGTATAGCCGCATACTTCTTCCTTGACAGGGCTTGGAGTCACAGACGTTTCTTCCTTCTGAGTATTACCCTGTTCTGGCACAGAAGTTATATTCTTGCCCTCTTCGTTCTGGTGAAGAATGTCTGGGTGTTTACGTGAGCACTGTGTACATACTGTCTTCTTCTTACAGTTCTGGCTGATATGACCTTGTCTCAAACACCCGAAACACAGTCCCTTTGACTTTAAAAAGTCAAGACGCTCTTGGCTTGTTTTCTCTTTTATCTTTGTACAAGATTCCAACGTGTGGTCTCCTTGACAAAATAAGCATGGAGTTTCAAAAGCAGTTCCTGTCTTGGTTGAGCTTACTTGCTTTGGTGTTACTGCTGCAATTTTCTTTTCCACCGTCACATTGGTTGCAAAGCTTGTCCCTTTTGCTCCACTCTTGACGATCTTTGCACTCTCTTTGCTCTTTCCTGCTGGTGGTGGGTTTTTACCTTGGAGGTCTCCAAACAGTGGATCCGTGGCCACCTTAGACTGTCGGTCAATGAAGGCGACGAGGTCAGCAAATCGTGCTCTGATTCCTCTTTTCTCTTTGATTTTAAATGCTTCATTGCGCCAACTTTCTCGCATCTTATAAGGCAACTTGGATACCACCATCCTCATATTTGTGGGATTATCCATTTCCTCCATTAATTCCACATCTTGCATCGTGTTACAACAACCAGTCAGGAATAAAGCATAGGTCTGAAGGGCTTTTCCATCTTCAGCCTTGATTGGCGGCCATTTTAAGGCCTTATCGATGTAAGCGCTTCCAATCACCAATTCATCTCCATAATGTTTCTGTAACAGTTCTTTTGCTTTTTTGAATCCCTTGTGTGCTGGCATGTGTTCGCAGCTTCGTACAAGCTGCTGTGGCTCACCTGCAGTAAACTGTTGCAAGTAGTACAACTTGTCTTGTTCACTGTCCGTCTTCTGTTCAATAGCTTGTTCAAAAGCTCTAATAAAAGATCTATAGTTAAGTGGATCACCTGTGAACACTGTCACCTTTTTCTCAGGAAGCTGTGCATATTGCTGTTGCTTAACAAGCATCTGTGTAATAATGTTTTGATTTTCCATTACTTTCAGAAGGCCACTCATATTTCCATCTAGCTGTTGCCCTGCAGTGTTTGCTGTTGCAACCTGGCGTTTTGCATCTTGCAATGGCCTAAGTGATGCCTGGCTTCTGAGAGTAGGTCTGCTTTGGGAAATGGGGATAGTGTTTCCCTCTTCCTTCACTCTTGCGCCACCTGTCTGATGAGAGCGCATGTAGCTGCTCATGCCATCTCCTGTTTTCTCATACTGTTTCAGTATTTTGACTTTAGCTCTTTTTTCTGCTATAGCCGCATGCATGTCCAGATTCTGTTTAGCTGCTCTGATACGTGCTTCCTCCATTTCTAACTCCTGCTTCTTTTCCATTACAGCAGCACGTTCTAATAGAGCACAGAGTTCGGCTTCCTCAATTGCACGAATTGACGCATGAGAAGACACAACAGATGAGCGTCCAGCATGTGAACCTTTTTTGCTTACTGGCTTATTGCTCACTTGTGACACACTATCATCAGGGTCTATCTCTTCTTCAGCTTGGTTTTCTTGATTTGTTTGTTGTAAGCTTAATGTCTCCTGCTCAATCCATTTTTTAGTTTCTTCTGTAAACTGTCTGATAACTATCATTTTAGGTTCAAACCAGTTGTTCAAATCTGCCTCCTTCTCATCTTCAGGCAAAAGATCTCCTAATTGTTCAGT
Organism: Planiliza haematocheilus; assembly: GCA_005024645.1. Lineage (NCBI taxonomy): Eukaryota > Metazoa > Chordata > Actinopteri > Mugiliformes > Mugilidae > Planiliza > Planiliza haematocheilus. Next base: position 518,630 of record SRSE01000582.1, on the reverse strand, counting down.
AATTTCAATGAACTGTTGAAATGCTGGATTAAACTCCTCATTCATTATCTCTTGCACTGTTGGCAAATTATCTGCCAAAGTGATTAAACCGGCAACTTCTCTCCTTAGAGTTGTGAGTCTAGACAAAACTCCTCTTCTGGTGCCAAGTAGCCTAAACAACTTTTCCTCAGTTGCCTTCTCAGTTAATTTCACTGGCCGTTTGGAAGCAATTTCTTCATTGCCAACTTCTTTAACATTACCTTCCTCCATTTTAATAAAGCTGAGCGCAAATTATGTGCATATGAGTAAAAGTATTCTTTTAACACCTTTCTTCATCCAATAAATGCTTCACAATTTCCAAAACAGAGCTTTCAGTTATTTTCTGATTCAGGCTTCAGTTAAGCAGTTAGCATCATGTAGCTTAATGGCATTCATTTATTGGTCCGAACTGCAAATGATTCACTGGCTAAATAGCACTAGCATCGTGGCATAGCTTAGCAGCAAACTAGCAAAGTTTGTAGCTTCCTTCCATTAAGACATCTAGGCTTCAATTCGTCCTTTTTATCATTCCAGTGACTGTCTGTCTTCATATGTTAATTCAGAAGGCTTACCACCTCGTATGCGTCGTGAAAGTCTGATCCAGAAAGTTGCAACAATGCCTCACACCCTTCAGAAGTGTTACTTGGTGGCTAGCTCCATGTTAGCATCCAAAAGATCGTTTTTCAGTCACTTTGGTTCCTTCCGTGAGCTGAGCAGTTTTCTTACTAAATGTAGTGGCACTTCTTACTCTGTTTCCAAAATACCACTTAGAGCTGCAGACACAGTGATTTCTTCACGCGCACGACATGAGACTTTCTTTAAGTTTAAGAGTCTTTACTTTGAAAATAAAAAGGTTACAAATCAAGTACTCGGACGCACGGTAAGAAAACTATATGCTCCCGTGCCTTGTGCAGCTCTGACTAAACTGGTGCTGCGCGGTCTCTCTCATTACGTCACTCTAAGGGAGCGTCATCAAAACATTTTTAAAATAAAAAATCCTTTTCTAAGAATCAGCAATTACACAATCATGAGAATTATGAATTAAATAAAACATACATTTCAACTATAAACTGTACATATTTTTGCACATTTTAACTTTTATGCCTTATGGCCCTTACAGTACTGTTGCTTGAGGCTGAAAAGATAGTTTAGCTCTTCAATGAGATTCTTTTTTTAAGGTATTTTTGTTTATTTTCATCAATATCTTATACGGTCAATGTCACTTTTCAGAGTAAATCACACATTGTGTGATGGTGGGAGTGTAATTGCAGCTGTTCTGCAAATTTATTTTGAAATACGTGCTTTTATTTTGAAGTTCAAAAACAGGAAGTGGTGCCTGTTAGCGTCGCAATCTTCACAGAAGGCGTAAGACTCTGTAGCTAGCTGTGTATGTCTAACATCATCTAAACATCAGTGTCAAGAACGGGAGTCTCGCATCCAGTCAATGGGCGGCATAGTTCTTGTAATATCTTTTAAAGGTGTTCTGCTAATATGAGGTCAGATGTTCATGCTTGTAAATTGTTGCAAAGGTGTTAATGTAGAAATGTTTTTAATATTATGTACTTGTATTATTATGTAATATTATGTAGCTATGTGTTTTCCTAAGCAGCATATTATAAGCGGAGGTCATGTCTTTTATGCCCTGAATATGGATGGACTTGGTTTTTCATACTGTCTACCTCATTACCACTGTTTGGATATGGTTTATTTGTAAAATGTATGGTAATGCTAACCAAAATAAAGAAATAATAAATAAAAAAATTATAAAATAGAGTACATGAGTTATTAATTTTTCATTTCTTGTTATTTAATTTACTTAAGTTTCATATACTGATGCTTTTTCATTGATTTTACTCAATTTCTTGCCCATTTTATTGCAAATGCTACTTAATATTTTAGCATACACTGAAATACATTATTAGGTTTTCCTTACTCAAATTACTAGTTCGCTAAACTTTGAAAAAGTGGTTGGAAAAAGTTGCCTTATTTTTTATTTATTTATTTATTTGAGTTAGATCTAAGTCACGGTTTATACAGTGTCATATTAGCCCATATTAGCATATAGCCCATACAAGACATTTTTCTTTGCGTTTATTTGATTTCTTTTCAAGACAATTTGACAAGAATGAGTATATTGTTAATACAGGCTATAGAGCTTAATTTTTTAAGGGGTTGCAGGAAGTGAAGGCAAGGCAGAATATATAAACCCTTCCATTTCTGCGATCATCATGGGGAACGTTTGCTCCTTCGCAAACAAGACAGACGAACCGGCGGCGCTGATAACACCCAGAGGGCATTCCGTGAGTGCAGCTTGAGTTTTTACGGAGACATGGCTGCACTCGCACATTCCTGACGGCAGCATCATAACGCTTTGTGACTGTGCGGGCGGACAGAGACGTGAGTACTAGTAAGAAGAGGCGAGGCGGGATTGCGCTGAATGTGAATGAGCGATGGTGTAGTCCCGGACACATCTGCGTGAATTAACGTGTAGTGGCAAACTTTGTCTGTTTAGAGACATTATCTGCCTTGAAAGATTACATTTAAATTGTCGGTACAGCTATAAGAGAAGTATAGGCTACTGCTCGTAGTGGTGAGGTAGAGTCGGTAATACAGGGAAAATGTTATACTCTTTCTTAGTGTAAGAATGAAATTTGTTATTGTAATAATGTTTGTTTGCTGTTCTGCAGCTTTCTGTCATCCTTGAAGAGGATGGTGATTTGTATGTTTTATTTTCATAAGTGGTTATTTTTTGTTTGCTTCAATAAACACATATACACACAAACATATTTAAAATGTGAGTTTTATCATAATGATTAAGTGATGCGGTCCTATGTGGCCCTCTTGTTGTGTCAATGAAACGTTCCTGTGTACATTAAAAAATAATCTAACCAATCATTGTTGAATGACAAAACATTGCTCCTGTTTGTACTACTACAACTGCAGAGCACTGTCTCTAATCCTCATAAGCATAATCAGAATTGTATAAACTTAAGGGCTTGACTTAAACAAATTTAATTATATCTGAAAGTTCCACACATGAAATATATTTAAAATACTTCTGGTCTTGTAGCAATGCTAAAGAAAAGTTTAAAAAATCATTATAATTCCCCCTCTTGGTTCCATTAATACGTACTTTAAATGAATGCCAGTCTGATCAGCAGGTTTGATGTTTGACCTGTCTTGTGCAAAACAGTTGATGATCCATCATGTTAATATTTCACCAAAATAGTGGTTAGTATAAAAGTTAATGGTTTTTGGTGTTATATGAGTCCTCTAATATAAAAAAAACAAAAAATGAGAGCAGTGATGTTGGCACTAGATATGATGATTATGTTTCCTGTCATGTGTCATGTCCTGTCATGTGCCTCTGACAGACAGTCACAGCTGCCCTGGACCAAAATACCTCAGGTCGAACCAACCCAAACAAGGGGATGACATCTACATATTACCTCCTCCCCAGCCACATCTCCCACTGCTCGCCCCTTTTCCTCTATGGGGAGGTGGTACAACCTCTAGAGGGGGAACATTTATTTTTGGCTGTAGGAGGGGATAGGCGGAGGAGAGAGGGGCAAGTACTTGCAAATACTGTTGAGAATTTCATGAGAACTCTCCGCTCCCTCTGCCCGTCCCACCTTCAGCCACCTTTTCCTTCCTTTCTGTGTCCTCTGTGTTTTGTTTAGCCACTGCAATGACTCTTGGGAACATGGAAAGTGCTGAGCTATTTGATGCTGGGGAAAAAGGTAGAGGCCTGAGGGCCACCAAAGAGCTTAACACCGGGGAAGTGGTTTTTGCCGAGCCCAGTTTCTCCGCTGTGGTCTTTGACAGGTATGAGGCTCCTGGTTGTTTTAGAAAACAGATTGGTAGGATAATATTGCAGAGCTGAGTGACACAGTGCATGTTAGTATTCACTATCAGCCTTATCTGGGCTGTGACCTAATTTCTAGATCCTGAAATTCTCACATCAGCATTGAGAATTTGTCATGGTGTCATCTGAACTAGGCACACCATTTTTTGGATTTAGTTTACAAGAGTAAGACGTGCTGCCAAAAGGAGCTCAACATAGTGCAAGCTTTCAAATAAATGTATTATTAATAAAATCGAACTCCTGTGACCTCATATGACATGATAGTATGTTACAGGTGCTTGAAGTTGAGTAGTTTAGCTTTATAAGTACTGTCACTTTGAATAGAAAATTCATATGCACATGTAAAACTTTGTTGCAGTTTGTTTCAGTTAGGAATAAAATCTAAACACTGATTTTCCGTGTTTATATTGCGTCTAAGGACAGAAAGCAGTCCTGTCCTAGATGCCTGAATTGTTCATAAGACAGCTAAAGTAAAGTTCTGGCTGCATTGTGTTCTTTAATATTATAAATTTAGAAGAGACATTAATAATCAGTATTTTTTTTCTGATTAAGGGCTTTCTTGTCAGAAGTTAAGTGAGATTATAATATCTGCCATGCCAGTTTGAGACAAAGGAAAATCTGTGGTTAAGGAGAGTCACGTGGAAACAGATGTTGCGTCTTTGTTTTGTGTCTTTACAATATACTAAGCTTTGCTTAGCTAACTGCAACAGTGTAAGAAAATCACAAGTAGTTTTCAGAATGTTAATAACCATCCCTTTCACTGAGAAAAAATGATTACACTTACTCGGTAATTGTGACCTAGTCTTTCTTGTGATATTGTTATGTAATAAGTCACTCAGGGATACTTGGTGGGTGTTGGTTTTGAGCTGCACAAGGCACTGCTGCCTTCCAGCAATTGCTACAAGCATTAACATGTCTGTTCTTTGTCCATTTAGACAGGCAGACCACACTGAATAAACAGTTTACTTGAAGATGTTCCCTTACATATGTTTGTTGTCCTCATCCAAGCAGCATGTGGGCAAAAAAAAAAGTGGCGCGTGATCCTGTTAGAAAATATGGATGAACTGTAAGGACATTATGCTGAATTTTAAAGAATACTGAAGAAATAAAAAATTAAAGGTGAAGCTGAGGGAAACAAAGAGTGGAAATCCATTAACATTGTGTGAAGAATGTAAAGAAATATACATGGAGGAAGACTTTTTCAAACTGTCTAATTTATTGTTACTCACACAAGCAATGAATTAGCTTCAATAAAGTTAAAATTTAATCAGTATACGTTCAAGTTCACAACGTTGAGTTGAGCTTTTTGTATATTTTTTTTCCCATTGCATTTCATATATTTCTGCAAGACCAAGCCACACAAGGCAAAAGAAGAGTAGCTTCCACAACAGTTACAGACATTATCCCATGAAACTTTCTTCAGTAGTTTTGATGTGACCATATTTGTCTCTCAGTTTGGCCAACCAGGTGTGCCACAGCTGTTTCCGGCAGCAGGTCAATCTTCACCGCTGTGCTCAGTGTAAGTTTGCCCACTACTGTGATCGCACCTGCCAGACTGCATGCTGGGATGAACACAAGCAAGAGTGTGGAGCCATCAAAAAGATTGGCAAGGCACCAAGTGAGAGTATCCGGTAAGTAACAGTTCATCAGTGGATACTGCTGCATTAGTGATTCTAACTGAAGAGAAATCTGTGTTCTAGACACTATTTTCACAGACATGAGACTTGGCTGCTGCAGTCAATCAACAGCATGAAATAGCAAATCAATTTGTCTTCTGGCATGTGAATGCATCTACTATATGCATTGCAGTCTGACCATCAAATCTGGTATTTCTAGGTACAGTGGTATGCAAAAGTTTGGGCACCCCTTAGGAAAATCATTGCATCAATTTGTCACTTGCTGAGCTTTTGAAGCAGCAACTTTATTTAAACAAATGTTATACCTTATGGAAACATCTCAGTAGTGAAATCATTTTCATTGGTCCAACAGAAACATTTTTATGTATATTTAAACAAAAATAGGCATGTGCATAAATTTGGGTACCCCAAAGAAATAATTCCATTGATATTTAATAGACCCTCCTTTTGCTGCAAGAACAGCCTGTAGACGCCTCCTATAGCCACTGACAAGTCCCTGAAGTCTGGCACGTGGTACTTTGGCCCATTCCTCCATACAAAACGCCTCCAGTTCAGTCAGGTTTCTTGGCTTCCGTGCGTAAACAGCCTGGTTCAAATCAATCCATACATTTTCAATGATGTTAAGGTCTGGGGACTGGGATGGCCATTCCAGAAGATTGTACTTGTGCTTCTGCATTAATTCCTTGGTGGATTTTGAACAGTGCTTAGGATCATTGTCCTGGTGTAAAATCCAACCCCGGGCGTAGCTTCAACTTTGTGACAGATTCTTGTCAAGAATCTGCTGATACTGAGAGGAATTCATGTAGCCCTCAACTTTAACAAGGTTTCCAGTCCCTGTGCTAGCCACACAGCCCCATAACATGATGGACCCTCCACCATATTTCACAGTAGGCAATAAGTTCTTCTCATGGAATTCAGTGTGTATTTTTCGCCATGCATACCTCCTCTTGTTCTGACCAAATAACTCCATCTTAGTCTCATCTGACCACAGTATTTTTTCCAAAATGCTTCTGGTTTGTCCAGATGTGCTTTTGCATACCTCATGCGACTCTTCTTGTGACGAACACTCAGGAAAGGCTTTTTGCGCATCAGCCTTCCATAGAGCTTTTCCTGGTGCAAAGTGCGCTGGATTGTGAAATGATGAACAACTACACCATCAGTAGCCAGATGTTCTTGTAGTTCTCTGGAGGTGGTCTGTGGCTTGTCTGTGACCATTCTAACCATCCTTCGCCTGTCTTTCCAGTATTTTTTTTGGCCTACCACATCTTTCCTTCACAATGACTGTTCTTCTGGCCTTCCATTTCTGCACCACATTTCTGACTGTGGAAATAGACATCCCAAACAGTCAGAGACACAACCAGTGAAAAATAAAACATAAAAAATCGAAAATTTAAGATGCAGGAAATAAAATGCAGAGATTGCTGGTACAGTGAAAGTTTAAGAACATAGGCACTGCTCGAACGATTTCCATTGATGTTTTGTTTTAAAATAGAGCGGAATGCTTACATCGAAATAAGTTCTGACATTTTCAGTTCAGATTGGAGGGCATTCCAAGCGGAGGGGGCAGAGAAACTGAATGCTTTTTTACCCGTTTCAGTTCGTACACGAGGAGCAGAAAAATGCAGAATGTCATTCAATCTTAGGGCATAACGACTTCTAGTTCTCTGAAGAAAAGTACACAAATATATGGGAACCAAGTCAAGAAGAGCCTTATACACTAAAGTCATCCAGTGTGTATATCGTCTTATCTCCAAGGCAGATGGGTCCCTCCATATGAGCTGGGTTCTGCTCAAGGTTTCTTCCTGTTAAAAGGGAGTTTTTCCTTGCCACCGTCGCCTTCAGGCTTGCTCTGGGGGTTTCAGGCCGGGTCTTGTAAAGCGTCTTGAGACGATTTGTATTGTTATTGACGCTATATAAATAAAATTGAATTGAATTGAATTGAAGGAAGGCATGCCAGCTTTCGCATACAATTCACAGTGGTGGGTGAGGCGGCTACAACCAGTGATAAATCTCAGAGCACAGTGATAGACAGGAGTCAAGGACTGAAGGCAGCAGGTTGAAGCTGACATATACACAACATCTCCATAATCAATCACAGGCAAGAAAGTAGCTGACATCAGGAACTTACGAGCTCTAAGGGAAAAACATGATTTGTTTCTGTAATAGAAACCAAGCTTCACCCTTAATTTGGAGATCAAATTTTTAACATGCAATTTGAATGAAAGCTCCTCGTCAATAATGAATCCCAGGTACTTATTACTGGTAACCAGCTCTAGCGTTTCACCCTGGACAGTTTTGATTTGGGGGATATTCTCCATGGGAACAGATGAATTTGAAAAAAATCATTAGTTTGGATTTATCAGCATTTAAAACCATCTTCAATTTCTCCAAACAAATCTGCACTTCATCAAAGGCAGACTGCAAAAATTCAAATGCCTGAGCAATCGAATGTGAGCAGCAGTAAATTACAGTGTCATCCGCATAAAGATGGTATGAGGCATTTGACATGTTTGCACAGAGATCATAAATTGTGAACAGAATGGGTCCTAAGACTGAGCCTTGAGGTACACCTTTTGTGACCTCAAGAAAGGTGGAGCTAACTCCAGCCATCTGAACACATTGTGTTCTATTTGCCAAATAATTAGCAAACCAAGAAGTAACTTGTTTGGAGATGCCATTCTTGAAGAGAGTTTCTAACAGAATATTGTGATCCACAGTATCAAATGCCTTAGACAGGTCAATAAATAGAGCCACACAGAACTTTTTCGAGTCCAATGCCTCAAACACATCATTAAGGACTTTTAAGGCAGCAGTAGCAGTGCTGTGCTGCTTCCTAAAACCTGACTGAAGGGGATTTAGAATGTTCCTCAATTCCAAAAAATCCTTTAGTTGATCACAGATCAATTTTTCAAATACTTTGGCTAAAATACATAATTTTGAGATAGGCCTGTAATTGTTCACATTTGAGGGTTCACCTCCTTTTAGCAGTGGGAGGACAAAAGCAGATTTCCAAACTTTAGGAAGTTTGTTTGTACTGAGACTTAGATTAAAAATACTCGTTAGAGGCTCAGCAATTAAGTCAGCTGCCAGCTTCAGAAAAAATGGATCCAAGCTATCTGGACCAGCTGATTTTTTGGAGTCCAATTTTTTAGCGCACTATGGACCTCAGAAGTAGACACAGGTTCAAAATGAAAAGAACAATCAACAGGGAGACGGCTTTCAACAGAAGTTTCATCAGTTAAAAGGTGCTTTTAGAATCACTGTTAAAAGAATCAAACAAGTGCCCTGCTGTGATAAAATGTTCATTAAAATAATTTAACATGGCACAATTATCGGTCAGGTTTCCAGTGTCTATGACCAAAAAGTTTGGCAGTTCAGTAAAGGGCATAGCACCAGAAGCAGATCTCACAACATTCCAAAATTTCCTGGGATCATTTAGGTTTTTGGTAGTTTCAGATAAATAAAATTCTGATTTAGCCTTTTTGATTAGGGAGGTACATTTGTTGCGGAGTTTTGCGTTGTTGGAGCAGGAAAGTGATATAAGGCAGTTATCTACGTAGAATGATTTGAGAACAGTTTCAACCACATCCTCGTTGCCTTTACTGTGATCCTGCACATGCCTCTGGACAGCATATGTGGGCACAGCAGGGACTACATGTTGTACCAAATGGGAGTACTTGCCATTCATAGACTGTTGGTGTTTCTTTCCGTTTCACATCACGCCACAAAAACCTGAGAAGTGGTTTGTCCTCTGGTAAGAGCCTTACTTGATGAAACATTCCTTTGATATCTCCACTCATAGCGACTCTGTGTTGGCGGAAACGCAATAGTACACCAAGCAGTGATGGGCCTAATGTGGGGCCAGGAAGGAGCTGGTCATTTAGTGCTTGGTTTTCATATGAAAAGGAACAGTTGAATACAACACGGTGTTTGCCGTTATGTTCCACCAAGTGATGGGGAATATACCACGATTCTTGTGACTCTGTAATCTGTCCTGCATCCAGTTCTGCAACATAGCCAGTCTCCTTTAGTTTGTTGATCTCATTGTTGTAGATGTCAGCCAATTCAGGGTTTTTCTCAAGTTTGCGCTCAGATCGGCGTAGAAGTGGCATCACTGATTCAAATGGGGCAGTCAGAGGTGGTGCACTTTTCTTTCTCAGCAAAGGTGTTGCATAACGTTGCGTTCCCTCTATATCCACTCGTATGGTTTTTGCGTTTAATAGGTCCATGGCTTCATTATCTTGCTTTGATCTAGTGATCAACTTTTAATTTCTGAAGGGAAGGGTGTCTACCTGCCATAGTTTCTCTACATTACGTTTTAGTTCAGCATAAGGGTTGACTTGTGATGTGAGTAGGCACTGGCTAGAATCAGATGACTCACCAAGAGAAGTAGGTCCTTGTAGAGCCCATCCAAGCCGTGTTCTAACTGCAGCAGGTGCTCCCCTCGGACCATATTGGATTCTCTCCATCGGTGTGATGAGGAATGGGATATCTGATCCAATGAGGATGTGTGGCTGAACTTTAGAGAACGATGTCAGAGGGAGGTCATGTAAATGCTGATAGCGTTGCTTGAGTTTCTCAATAGGATAACTCTGCTCGACAAACATGATCGTGTCAGAGGTAAAGGCTCTGTCAATTGAAATTTTTCTGTCAGGGCATGAGGCAGCAGATAGTTTGAGGTTTACTGATCTGCCTTGTAGGGTCTCTGTTTGCTGCCTCACTGTGCGCAGCTCAAGGGTTTCTGGCTCTCCCTCCAAACCAAGATATTTAGCTGCACCTGCTAACAACATTGTACGTTCTGATCCACCATCTAAGATGGCATAGGTATCAAATGTCCTATTCTTGTTAAAAAGTCTCACTTTAACTATTTTTAGTAGTACTTTGGGTGATATATTCTGTGGGTTCACATACAACACTTTTGATGCTGCTTGGGTTTTTTGACATCATGTAATACGCCTAGGTGTTGGCCATTACATTTGGGGCAAGCTTTTCTCAGGGTACAATCTGCTGCTTTGTGAGTCCTACCACATCTCCAGCATCTGTTTTGTTCCTTCAACCATTTTGTCACTTTGTCTGTGCTCAAAAGTTTCAAGCTTTCACAATTTGTGAAGTAATGAGAGGTTGACTGACAGTATGCACATGGATACCTTGTTTGGGATTGTGGCCCTGATGCAGCTCGTTCTCGTGGCAACATCCGTTCAGCACTGTGGAAAATGGTAGCCGATGGGGATTTGAATCTTTGAGTTGTATCTTTCCTCTGAATTTGGGGACCACTGATTTGAAGGCTGTTTGCTTGTGCCACAACTGCTTGACATTCTGACTCTCCCTCCAGCCATGCAGAAAAGTCCACCAAGTTGTAGTGAGCATTAGAAGAGGCTGAGGAGTGGGTGTGTCTTGCAAAGTTGGAAACTAGCTCTACTGGGAGTTTACTCAACAGTCGCTGTACATGTAAAGCACAGGCTAGCTCTGCATCCCCTTCTAGTGATCTCAGGGATTGTAACATGCCCACCAATGATCTCACTCTAACGGCACAGTTTTGAAACCCTTCAGCATCTGCACGAGCTACCTTTGGGAGGTTTAATAAGGTTTGGATTTCTTTTAGAGCCAGTTGATGTGGTTGACCATACTGACGCTCTAAGGCTGCCAGCGCCATGGTGAAAGGTTGTGGGTCATGGGCGTAGGAAAGTACAATATGGCGAGCAGAGGGGAGGCGTAAATGATCCAATAGAATATGAAACTTGTACAGTTCCGGTTCCTCTGCAGGTAGCAGATTGGTAAAAGCCATCTTTAACATGACAAACTCATGAGTATCATTATGGATTAAATAAGGGAATGAGGGGCCCTCAACTCATGATGGATATCTGTAACTCACAGTCTGCTGTACAGGAGCTGCAGGTAGTGAGAAGGTCGGCTTAAGGGGGACTCCTGTAAACTGGGGGGTATATAAAACAGGGGCTGACTGGGATACAGAGTACTGAGGTTGAGGATGCTGCTCGAGCACATGATGATGGTGGTATGAAGCCACATTGCTTGGATGGTATGCAGATGGTCTGGAACTGGTTGGTGGATCTTGAGGTATACGGATAAGTGAAGGTTGCATGGCATGTGTTGGGAGCACAGCCCCCTGAACTGGTGGCAAATGACTGTGAGGGCCATAGCCAGCTAAAGCTATGCTAGCCCCCTGGGCTGGTAATGTGGGATCTATTTGATGAGAAGACACATAAGAAGAAGAAGTTAGTGGCATATGAATTGGTGGCATTTGAAAAGGCATATGAGGTGTTGGTTGAGACGAAGAAGGGTGACTTCCATGCATGTAGGTAGAAGGAGCATTAGATGACAGCACTGACCTTAAAGGCGTATAAGGGCCAGACTCTGAAGCTGTTAAGACTGAGCTTTGGGACATATATGAAGAAGTTACTGGGTTTGATGGTACAGGAGCTGATGAAACTGAAGGCAATGAACTTGAGGGCTCCTGCTGAAAATCTGTATTATGACTCACAAAGGTAACTGAGGCCGGTCTCTTCTGTTCACATTCTACTAAGGCAGAGGGTTTATGGGTACAAGGAAAAAGTGTTTGATTGGGAAGTTTTTTCAGGGTTCGACACAAACACTGATTCAGATAAAATAGGTTCAGATTGGGCCTTTTCACAATGAGTCCCTCTGTCAGTCAGTACATAGTGGTTCCATTCATATGCTGCTTGCTGAGGTTCCTGGGACTGTATATCACACTGTTCCTCTGAATCTCTCTGAGTAACTGTTCATACTGTTGAACTCTTCCAAGTAACTCTTGCACCATACCCTTTAACTGTGCTACTTCCTGTCTTAAAACTGTGTCTGTAGTCTCTAATTAGGGTTCCACACGTTCTTTTACTTGTCGGGGGGGCTGGCCATAAAGCTCGGTTTGGTGATCTTGTAGGTATATCGGTGGCGCCCTCTGTATGTGGATCCATTTTCCAACATAGATATTATCCAGCTCGAATGACAATGAAAAAACTGTAAACTAGATGTATCCTTATGTTGCTGATTCACTGAATATCAGATGTTGGATGCACATTTAAACACAAACAATGAATACATCAAACAATATGCAACATCAAACAAATGAATATTAGAAAGGTGAAAGCCCATACAACTCACGTCCAGTTGTATGGATTGTTGTATGTATTTGTTCTCATGGGATGGTTTGGAGTAGAGATGTTATGTTCGAAGCAGATGCTCGAAACAGTGTCGAGCGTTCAAAGCAGTAGTATCGCGACAAGATGTTTCGATGCCTTGCTTCATCAACTGAAAAATCACGTGACTCCCCAAATGAAGCTTCATTACGTCACACGCGTATCGGCCGTCACCGGCGAAGTGTCACGGATGGGTTGTGGCTTTTTGAGAGAAGAGTTTTGTACGAAGGAGGGTGACGTTTAAGGTAAGATTAGTATAACATTAGCTTAACTTGCATACTCAGATTGGCACATAGGCATTCACACACTATACCGTATACATAGCCTAGAAGAGGAACAGACTAAATTAAGCCTAACCCAGCTGAAATTATCTTGTTTTTAAATAAAAATTTCTAAACCACCCATATGCCCTTCCCAGTTTCCAAAGACATGCTCGTTAGATTAAATTTGTAATTCTAAATTGCCCGTAGGTGTGCATGTGAGTGTGAATGTTGGCCCTGCGATGGACTGGCGACCTGTCCAGGGTGTACCCCTGCCTCTCGCCCGATGACAGCTGGGATAGGCTCCAGCAGGTGTGGTCAGTGATGAGGTAGTTGAGGGGGAGACAGGTGAGGTGGGGACTTGGGATTTAACAGTAATTAAAAATGATGGGAAAGTCGAGTACGCAAAATCTTTGGGCGAGCCTGGACGTAGCAGGTATTATGAAAAAGTAGAAAAATATGTAGGATATGAACCATAGACACTAAGTAAAGGTGATTTTTCGTACTTACATCGCATTGAGGTTATCGACATCACAATGACCCCGTCCTACTAGCCAAATGAAGGCATACAAGTGATTGGGTCAGCGGCCTCAGATCCAAAGCAGCACTGAATGATTCCTCTCTTATTTTTGCCCTGGTGAGTAAATGTAATTCACTCTCTTTACATTGCTGTTTCAACTTTAATGTAATGTTACATGAATGCATCACTGGCATCAGGCTACAAGCTAGCTGGCTAACTGTAGCTAACTGGTTTCTACCTAATGTTTCTAGGTCAACCATTCTCAGAGGTCTAATGAGACACCATTAAAAATGTGGGTCGTGGCTAAGGACAATGGAGAAGTTGTTACAGCACACTGCAATTGTATTGGCTGGGTAAGTCATAATAAATGAGCACAAAATCAACATGTAAACATTCAAAATTAGGCCACCTTTTCCCCTGCTTTAGTAATTTATACAGTTGTTTGAACATTACAATGTGACACTATAGTTCGTTTCCAGTGAGATATTAGCTTAGTGACTTAAGTTTCTATGGTAAACTGGCAATGTGTATCATAGAGGACTGAGTTACCTAATAGTAACAATGTGAAAAACAGATCTTACCTTATCTATGCATAATTCATTTTCTCTGTCCTTTTTACCAACAGATTGTCAGAATACTTCTCACATGCTGGAGCAGTTCTGTTTGCCATTGAAGCTGGTGTTAAAATGAAAGAGTGAATCTTATAATGGACAAGTGCAAATGTGTATGTATGTTCTCATGTCTACAGTGGCTTGCAAAAGTATTCATACCTCTTGAACTTTTCCATATTTTGTCACACTACGACCACAGACATGAATATATTTTATTGGAATTTTATGAGAAAGACTGACACAGAGTGGCATAGAATTGTGAAGTACAAAGAAAATTATACATGATTTTATTTTATTTTTTTACAAATAAAAACCTGAAAAGTGCGGTGTGCAAAAGTATTCAGCCCCCTTTTCTCTGAGTGCAACCAATTGCCTTCAGATATCACCCGATGATTGCTGAACGATCGAATGTTGACCTAATGACTAAGGCCCCGTCCACACGTACGAAAACGATCTTTTTCCTACCCGTTTTCGCTGGTACGGTTTCAAAAAGATCTGCGTCCACACATGATCCGTCTTTACACTGAAAACGCTACTTCATATTCCAGGTCTATAGGCGGCGCTGTTTCAGTTTCAGAAATTCACCAAAAACGGAGAGGAAGAGGTGGCGCATGCGCATGAAGCTTGAGCGCTGTTTACAAATCGGCTTTTGAAGAAACCAAAAATTTGATTTTGCCCTAGTAACCATAACAGGCTCAATATGTTCTCCAGTAGTAACGCAAGCATGTAGTCCGCCATTGTTGTTGATGTTGTTATGAGATGTTTCGCGAGATATACGAGGTGGAAGACTGCTCGAGGGGTGTGGCCATGGTGGCGATGGTGGCGATGACGTCATCGTTTTCAGAAATCTCCGGATTCAACCGTCCAGACTGATCCGCGAGAAGTGCGTTTTCGAATTTATCCACCCTGGGACCCGGTTTCAAAAAAGTGCCTTTTTCGGGCTATGCGTTTACGGGATTCGTGTGGACGATAGGCCAAAACGAATAAAAACATCTGCGTTTACGAAAAAAATGCGTTTTCGTGTGGATGGGGCCTAAATAGAGTCAACCTGTGTGTAATCTAATCTCAGAACAAACAAGGTTGTTCTATGACGGCCTCAAAGGTTTGTTAAGAGAATATTGGAGACTGTCCTTTTCGAAAAAACAACCACATCAGTCATGTGTACAACTCATTGACTATATACTTCAACTGCGAATTGCGACCTCATGCTACGTTTCAAAGTTAAGCGACCCCTAGCGGTCACGTAAATATCGACACTCCGGGGTCACAGTTACCGTTTTGCATGCACCTAAATTACTACTCACTGTTACGTTTGAGGGTGAGTAGCTTTAGAGCTGTTAATACGTCACTTAATTAAGTTTTAATATTTATCATGCAAGAAAGTAAGCGTGTAGATCCCGAATATGTGATAAGTTTATCCAAATAACGCCTGTTTGGAAGTTTGCTCAGACGTTTTCGGAGAAGTGAAGCGCCACCTGTGGAACCGGGAGCAACGAGTCATCTCAGAGAAGGGCCGCCGGCCTCCTCTTGAGGTGATCGGCCGGTCAACCTCCATCGTCATCCCGAGGTAAAAAACAAGCCGATTAGTGTGAAAACACTACCCACACCCTCAAAGTGAATGCTACTAATGCCGCATTCGTTAAACGTGGTACATTTTGAACAGTATTGCTAAAAGGCTTATGAGATCGGAAGAAAGCCTAGTGAGTTGGACTCTTTCGATTCCTATCTATCTGCCGTGGATTGGCTGCGTTCGGTTTCTGCCGCTCAACCAAGCTACAGCAAAGCTTCATAATATTTTCAAATAAACGACCCAAATGCAGTGTTGTGTGTCATTTCTTAACTTTAATCAACTATAATTACTGCCATTACAAGTTGGAGTGTAGTAAATATTTCATGTGTTAATCAGATAAACCAATCCTAACCCTATCTACTGTTCTATAAAGCTGGGAGAAGCAAACTGCATTGCTTTTTGCCGTGAATCTATATTGGGCGGTTCATATGCGTTTGAAATCCGAAAAACTACAAATATCACGTGACTTGGTATCAAGCTCCATGTTGCAGCTCAAGGGATTTGTAGTTTCTACAACGACTACAACTTTGTCCCATGTCCCCTTTTGATGCAGAATTACAGCCCTCAGAACTTCTCAGAAGTCAGGGTTCAAAGGTCAGTTCACATTCTTGGAGACAAATGTGCACAGGCTTAGATTCAGAGAGCCTTTTGCCTTTTTTTTTTCTTTCTTTTTTAAATAACAATGAGAAATATAGCTGCAAGCAGCAATGAAGGGTTCAAGCAGTTCGTTTGGGATAGAGTTGTACAAAAACGCAATGTTTTCTAAGTAAATAGTCCCCCTAGTGGCCGAACGATACACCATTTGGAGCCAAAAGGAGACTTTTGCTAATTGCAGCGTCCCCTAGTGGCCGAATGATACCAAATTTGACATGTCCACTCGGGACAGGGTCTGGAAACATACTTCCAAATTTAATTTTGATACGTCACACCGTTCCCGAGGTAGGACCTTGTATCCTGTTTGCAGCCTTCGCCGCTGTTTCTGATATAGCGGCCTAACGGTTTTGAAGCTGAAGATGCCTGATAGTAACTTTTGTATGCATTGGTCAGAAGACGATCTGTGCTGATTTTGGTGAGAATTGGACAAATTTTGCGAGCGCTGAAAATTTAGTTTCGCTTTCAACACAATCCAATATGGCAGACAATCCAATGGGGTGAAATTAACATCACAGGTATTGCTAATCTCGGCATGATCCAAGGAGTCCAACAGTACCAGGTTTTTGAATATCAGGCATACAGGTCAAAAGTTATAGACAAAAACGCAATGTTGCCAATTAAATCGCCCTCTAGTGGCCAAATGACACCAAATTTTTATTGCGTGTCGAAGCGTCTGACCAAGTTTAGTCTTCGAAAGTCAAAACGTCACCGAAATATAAGCAAACTTCCTGTTTGATGTCTTTGCCGCCGACTGCGATTGGCTAACACAAAAAGTTGGCATTAACTGTCACTGGGGCAACCCACGGTATCTGTGAATATAACAATTTCATTTCAAATAAAAACACATCAAGAGATATGAGCAAAAACAATGTTTTGCCAATTATAACGCCCCCCAGTGGCCACATGACACCAGATTTTGTTCGTGCACTTGGGACAGTGTCTGGAAGTGTGCTACCAAATTTGGTTTCATTGCATCAAGGCATTGTCGAGATATGAGCTCAAATGTAAAACGCTGCCTTCACCACCAATTTTGATTGGCTATAGCGGCCAAACGGTTTCGAAGGTGAAGACGCCTGATAGTAACTTTTGTGCCCATTGGTCAGAAGACAGTCTGTGCCAATTTCCGTGAGAATCGGACAAAATTTGTGACCGCTGAAAATTTAGTTTCGCTTTCAACAAAATCGTAAATTGCGAAAAATCTATCATGACGCATTATGTCGTCATAAGGTGCGTTGCAATCGTCATCTCATCGGCTCTCATAGCTTGCTATGGGAGGAGGGGCCTCGTGTCATAGGCACTCGGCACTAATAAAAATAGACGAGAATAACAAGTAGTGGACTCTGCGATGCACAGCACCACTAAATAGACGAGAATAACAAGTAGTGGCCATAGGCACGAGGCCACTCTTGATCTTCTGCGTGTTTCTTTGCAGTTTTATTTTTTTTTATCTGTGCCGATGCACTGGCTCCCATTGCGCATTGCCTGCCTGCAGGGGCGTGGCACATATATTGTTATTGCTCGGGCTTATTATCTGTGCCGATGCACTGGCTCCCATTGCAATGCATTGCAATGGGAGCCAGTGCATGCAAAAGGCACATATATTGTTATCAAGTGAAGAGAAAATCCAAAGTGCTCAGGGAATTGTTCACAGAAAATCTTGAAGGTGCTCTTTGGTGTTGGGGAAAAAAACTATATCTTGTCAAAAAGGGAGTCCAAGGCACTCTTCTTGTGGAAATTTTTTTTAAAAAGCCTTTATTGAAAACATGGCTAATAAGTTAAAAACATGGGAGCAGAGACCTACGCGTTTCGGCGCAAGCCTTCTTCAAGGTACTGCTCAAACAGGAATTCCTAATGATATACACCTGCCAAGCACAAGTAGGAAGTCACATGAACCATTTCCCAGGTAAACATTACATGCAAGGGCCACTAGGTGGCCACACAGGTGTCAAAAGCCAATAAATGGCCAGGTAGAGAGAGAGAGAGAAATTAATAAATATAAGAGCAAGAGCCACTAGATGGCCATACAGGTGTCTCAAGCCAGTGAATGGCCAGGTAGAGGGAAAAAAACAAAAAACATATATGCAAACAAAAGAAGATACATGAAGAGCCACTAGGTGGCAAACAGCTTAATTAAGGACAGCTACCAATACTAAAAAAACACTTATAAACTGAGAAGTCATCACAAAAAAGGACTAAAATCAATTTCTTCATTTAATCCTGGGTATGTCATGGCCTGCAAAGTGTATATGTAGAAAGTTTCCCTTTGTAGTAATAATTTCAACCTGTCACCACCCCTAATATTCTTTTTGATTGTTTCTAGACCTTCAACCATTAACCCATCTGGATTGCTATTGTGTGCTGAGTGAAAATGTTTAGCCATAGGGTAATCCAAGTTAACCTTCCTAATGGCATTTTTATGCTCGGAGACTCTGTCTTTTAGACGCCTTTTTGTACGGCCTATATAAAAACAGCCGCAGGAGCATGATAAACGGTACACCACAAAGGTGGTATTGCAGTTGATGAATGCTTGAATGTTATATGTTTTGTTAGATTTGAAATCAATAAATTGTTTGCATTCTTTCATGTTGGAGCAATGGTTGCAATAGCCACATTTGTATGTACCGGTTATCTGTCTATGGAGCCAGGTGGTCTTTTTTTTCACATTGAGATGGCTAGGTACAAGTTTGTCTCGAAGGGTGGGGGCCCTCCTAAATGTAATTTTTGGGGGGACTGGAAATACTTCTCTAAGAATAGGGTCACTTTTCAACAGGTTCCAGTTAGACAAAATTATCTTTTTAATCGGATTGGCAAAGCTGCTATATTTTGTGACAAAGTAAACTTGATCTTGACTGGATGACTTTCTTTTCTTCTTTTTGAACAGATCTGTCCTCTGAATGGAGAGAGCTTTTTCATTGGCAGACTGTACAACATTAGTTTGGTAGCCCCTCTGTGTAAAACGATGAGACATGATTTTGGCCTGCTTCTCATACTCTAAGTCTGAATCACATATGCGTCTCAGGCGTTGGAATTGTCCAAAAGGTATATTATTTTTTAGCCAAACTGGATGGAAACTATCTGCTCTCAACATAGTATTTCTATCTGTAATTTTGCGGAAAACTGTAGTATGGAGCCGGCCATCCAGTCCTTTTGAGATAGTTAGATCTAAAAAGTTAATAGTTGTTTTTGAATGTTCCATAGATAGTTTGACATTCCTATCATTATTATTCAACAAATCATGAAACATAGACAACTCATCTTCAGAACCGGTCCAAATTAGGCAAATATCATCTATGTAGATGCACATATATTGTTATTGCTTTGCGTTTAATTTTCTTCCAGCTTCTTCCGGCCAAAATTTCGCCGCGTAACTCCTCCCAGAGTTTTGAAGAAAAGTACACAAATTGTATATCCAGACGTGCGCCTTGATCAGGAATGGTGTGCTATGTCTTTTATAAGCGATCTGTCCAACGCGGCGAGAATAAACGGGCGATAAGCGAGCATTTTGTCCCATTGAAATGAATGGAGAAGCCCGGAAAAATCCCCAACATTCCAAATTGGACACCTTCGCTTTGCTGAGCGATCATTCTGTCGTGCTTTGGAGTAGAAAAATGCTTGGAAGTTTGTACGAGGCACGAGAAGTGTAGCTTCGTTTTTCTGAAAACGGCGTTTGGTTTGGGTCGCAGTTTACGTTTTGGTGAAATTTTGGAAAAAAGTTAAAAAATCGTCGTTTATAATGGGGCCCTATGGGCGCACTCTAAGTCCCACTCTAGGTTCAGAGTTTCGGCCAAATTCAGAAAAAATCACGTGGCGGCCACAGTTTATGAGGTACAGAGATGAAAACTACATAAAAACGTAGGGATTTTTGTTGGCTTTCAGATGATGTGTGTTTTATTCACGTGGGACGTACGGTTTGGACTGCAGGCTCCTCCGAGCGAGGAGTGCGCCGACAGCTTTTCGAATTTTTCCCCATTCGTGTGTATGTGGAAAGCGAGAAGGATTTCTCGTCGATTTTTCTCGACGCATGCCTTTCTTTCCAAAACGACTACGGCCACAATTTTGGCAGCACGGGCGTGGGAACAACACTAAATTGTAGAAAACCCTCGGCTGACGCTCACAATGTGTTCGTTTTCTCGATAGGACTTGTGATTTTCGAGATATGAGCGTTTGTTCTGACTCAAATTTCTAGGGTGCAGGAGAGAGGGGAGTGTATATTTAGAATATCATGTACGCATAGCGTAGTCATAGCAACGGCCTGTGACGAGCAGGCACAGCACAGGTGCGCAGAGACAGTGGAGGGAAAAGAGTCACGATCTGGCAAAACATTAGGGTCTGTCAGTGTATTACAATGGGGAGGCAGAACACCCCATACAGGAGCACATTCACACAGACGCAGAGTGCCAAAACATTATGAACCCTGAACTGATCCTAACGAGTGAACTCAACACAGGTGTGTACAGAGATGTCTGAAGGAGACAGAGGGAGATTATCTGCCAAAACATTAGCACTCCCCCCCTTCCCACTATAGCATTAAAGACAGGCTGACAAAACATTAGGGACTCTCCTCAGTCTATTACAATGGGTAGGCAGAACACAGAAGGCTGAGGGAGACAGAGGGAGATGATCAGCCACAACGTGACAATAACAGACTGCCAAAACATTATGACCACTTAACGCATTACAGGACTATATTAGGGTGCCAGAACATGACTCTATAACCCACCCACCCCACTCCACTCCATTTTTACATAACAGTAACAGACTGCCAAAACATTACGACCACTTCCCTCATTACAGGACTATAGTACAGTGGCAGAATCTGACACTGACCCCCCACTCCATTTCAGCATTACAGTAACAGACTGCCAAAACATTATGACCACTTCAAGCATTACAGGACTATAGTACAGTGGCAGAATCTGACACTGACCCACCACTCCATTTCAGCATTACAGTAAGAGACTGCCAAAACATTATGGCCACTTCAGTCATTGCAGGACTATAGTACAATGGCAGAATCTGACACTGACACCCCACTCCATTTCAGCATTACAGCAAGAGACTGCCAAAACATTATGGCCACTTAAAGCATTACAGGAGCATATTGGAGTGGCAGAACTCTATGACATCAAACTCACAATGAAACACCAAGCACACATCATCACGCACACATCATCGACACAGTCAAAATTTCCGCAGGAATTTTCTAGTTAGTGCCGAGTGCCTATGACACGAGGCCACTCTTGATCTTCTGCGTGTTTCTTTGCAGTTTTATTTTTAGTGCCGAGTGCCTATGACACGAGGCCACTCTTGATCTTCTGCGTGTTTCTTTGCAGTTTTCTTACTTATTATTCATTTTCCGCCCTTTTTCGCCGATGAATGCGGCCCGAACCGGCGAGAGGACCCCAACACATGATATATCGAAACGTGTGTTTTGATCCCGAATCCTATGCTATTACTTGGATAAGCGATCGGTGAGTTTTTCACGAATTTATTCGCGAAAAACCGCAAAAAAATTCCCATTGAAATGAATGGGAGACCCCGAAAAATCAACAGGCATTTTCTACAATCAACTGCTCTGGCATACTTAAAGTTTTAGCGTGAGATGCAAAGATGCGCCAGCAAACCCCTTCCTCGCTCCATAGACTGCAATGTTAAATGTTTGGAGGAAAGCAGAAACAATCCTTTGTTTTAAATCGCTTTAAATAGCTCACATTTCTTCATTTTACCCACAAACTGCACATCTAGACGTTCAGGAAAGCCTCAAGATGCCCAAAGTGAAGTCGGTTCAACGATTGGACACACGGTTTGGCCACAAGGCCTTCCTGTTCGAGGCCGTGGTTTCAGCATTTTCGCTCCCTCTAGCCTTTTCTAACTGAAATTCAAACTGGTAACCGTGACAACCAAGGGCTCCACAGAAAGAGGCGGGAAAACTTAAGTAACTGGTCTGTAGGGCGGCCATTTTGGGGCAATGTTAATGGAAACAGCCCACTCGGGAAACTTCTAACTGAAGTAACTGGTCTGTGGGGCGGCCATTTTGGCTTTTGGCACCCAAGTTGAACAATTCAATTCAATTCAATTCAGCTTTATTTATATAGCGTCAATAACAATACAAATCGTCTCAAGACGCTTTACAAGACCCGGCCTGAAACCCCCAGAGCAAGCCTGCAGGCGACGGTGGCAAGGAAAAACTCCCTTTTAACAGGAAGAAACCTTGAGCAGAACCCAGCTCATATGGAGGGACCCATCTGCCTAAGGCCAGCCAGGTACAGACAGAGAAAGAGAACAGCAAGATAAACATACATCTGTCATAGATACACACATCTGACTAAAGCATACGGTGGGATGCTATGGTACAAACTAATGATGTTACATGACAGTTAGAAAATGTAAGGGGAATCATCAGCAGGTTGGAGAATCGTTCATTCAGGCAGGAGTGGATAACAGCAGGATTCCATGGAGACTGGGCAGGCTGATGAGACCACGACAACAGATGTAGTATGGAGCTCCACAGGAAACACTCAACTCCAGGCCAGAGATACTCGGAAGAAGGGAGAGCAGTAGTAAACATTCTACATAGTAATAGCACAGAATTGCATGACTAGTAGCAGATAGGAATTTAGAGGGCAGGAGCTCTGTGCCAGAGAAAAAGAAAGTGGAGGACACGAGAGTGGAGAGAGAAGAAAGAAGAATGTTTGTTGCATTGTCCCCCAGCAGCCTAGGCCTATAGCAGCATAACTAAGGGATGGTTTAGTCCAGCCCTAACTATAAGCTTGATCAAAAAGGAAAGTCTTAAGCCTGACCTTAAAAATAGAGAGAGTGTCTGCTTCCCGAACCCAAACTGGGAGCTGGTTCCACAGGAGAGGAGCCTGATAGCTGAAAGCTCTACCTCCCATTCTACTTTTTAAAATTCTAGGAACCACAAGTAGGCCTGCACTTTCAGACCGAAGTGATCTGTTGGGATGATATGGTACAATGAGGTCTTTAAGATATGATGGAGCTAGGCCTTTGAGGCCCTTGTATGTAAGGAGGAGGATTTTAAATTCTATTCTAGACTTTAAGGGGAGCCAGTGAAGAGAAGCTAAAACTGGAGTAATATGATCTCTCTTGCTGATTCCTGTCAATGCTCTTGCTGCGGCATTTTGAATCAGTTGGAGGCTTTTTAAAGAGTTATTTGGACAGCCAGACAGTAATGAATTACAATAATCCAGTCTGGAAGACACAAATGCATGAACTAGTTTCTCAGCGTCACTCTGAGACAGGATGTTCCTAATTTTGATGATATTACGTAGATGAAAGAAGGCAGTCCTAGTTACTTGCTTAATGTGACATTTAAAGGACATATCCTCATCAAATATAACACCAAGGTTTTTCACAGTAGTACTGGAGGCCAAGGTAATGCCATCCAAGGACAGGTGTCTGTCTGTCATTGGCTAGCGCGTCATTGCTAACATTAGCGGCTAATGCTAATTTTTAGTGATGGATATTGGTGGTAGCATTAGTGGCAGCATTAGCATGTTAGCGAATAGCATATTAGCAATTAGCATGTTAGCATTAGCATGTTAGCAATTAGCATCTATTTAATTTTTAGGGGCTTAACAGACATGCTAACCCTAAACCAATGTTAAAGTAAGTGGCTAGCGCATCATGCTAATTGCTAACATTAGCGGCTAATGCTAATTTTTGCGTTTTTGTCTATAACTTTTGACCTGTATGCCGGATATTCAAAAACCTGGTACTGTTGGACTCCTTGGATCATGCCGAGATTAGCAATACCTGTGATGTTAATTTCGCCCCATTGGATTGTCTGCCATATTGGATTGTGTTGAAAGCTAAACAAAATTTTCAGCGCTCGCAAAATTTGTCCAATTCTCACCAAAATCAGCACAGACCGTCTTCTGACCAATGCATACAAAAGTTACTATCAGGCATCTTCAGCTTCAAAACCGTTTGCCCGCTATATCAAATCAGAAACAGCGGCGAAGGCTGCAAACAGGATACAAGGTCATACCTCGGGAACGGTGTGATGTATCAAAATTAAATTTGGAAGTATGTTTCCAGACCCTGTCCCGAGTGGACATGTCACATTTGGTATCATTCAGCCACTAGGGGGCGCTGTAATTAGCAAAAGTCTCCTTTTGGCTCCAAATGGTGTATCGTTCGGCCACTAGGGGGACTATTTACTTAGAAAACATTGCGTTTTTGTGCAACTCTATCCCAAACGAACTGCTTGAACCCTTCATTGCTGCTTGCAGCTATATTTAGGGTTCAAGCAGCGAAGCTGCGTAGAAGCCCTATTGTGATTCTATGTTTTCTTATTATTATTATTATTATTATTATTATTATTATTATTCCTAATTCTTCCGCCATGGGCGTCTATGGCAGCCCATAGAACCGTACGGTAAAAAGTTGTAAAAATTGGGCACATAGCTTAAGGCCAGTCTCAATATTACTTTGACTGGGTTGCATGTAAGCGCCAAGTACGGTCTAGCGCCACCAACGGGTCAAAGTTCAAAGTACATTTGTGCATGTAACTTTTGAACCGTGCGTCCGATTTTTGAAAACAAGGTATCGTTGGAATCCTTGGATCATGACGATTGCAACGCACCCTATGACGTCATAATGCATCAGATAGATTTTTCGCAATTCACGATTTTGTTGAAAAACGAAACTAATTTTCAGCGGTCACAACTTTTGTCCGATTTTCACGGGAATTGGCACAGACTGTCTTCTGACCAATGCGCACAAAAGTTACTATCAGGCGTCTGCAGCTTCGAAACCGTTTGGCCGCTACAGCCAATCAAACGTGGCGGCGAAGGCGGCGCTCATATCTCTGCAACGATTTGGTGCACTGTAACCAAATGTGGTAGCGTTGACACTATCGGCACTATTGCAAATGAACTGCTTGAACCCTTCATTGCTGCTTGCAGCTATATTTATTATTCCTAATTCTTCCGCCATGGGCGTCTATGGCAGCCCATAGAACCGTACGGTAAAAAGTTGTAAAAACTGGGCACATAGCTTAAGGCCAGTCTCAATATTACTTTGACTGGGTTGCATGTAAGCGGTAAGTACGGTCTAGCGCCACCAACGGGTCAAAGTTCGAAGTACATTTGTGCATGTAACTTTTGAACCGTGTGTCCGATTTTTGAAAACAAGGTCTCGTTGGAATCCTTGGATCATGACGATTACAACGCACCCTATGACGTCATAATGCGTCATGATAGATTTTTCGCAATTTACGATTTTGTTGAAAGCGAAACTAAATTTTCAGCGGTCACAAATTTTGTCCGATTCTCACGGGAATTGGCACAGACTGTCTTCTGACCAATGCGCACAAATGTTACTATCAGGCGTCTGCAGCTTCGAAACCGTTTGGCCGCTACAGCCAATCAAACGTGGCGGCGAAGGCGGCGCTCATATCTCTGCAACGATTTGGTGCACTGTAACCACATTTGGTAGCCTTGACACTATCAGCACTATTGCAAATGAACTGCTTGAACCCTTCATTGCTGCTTGCAGCTATATTTATTATTATTATTATTATTATTATTATTATTATTCCTAATTCTTCCGCCATGGGCGTCTATGGCAGCCCATAGAACCGTACGGTAAAAAGTTGTAAAAATTGGGCACAAAGCTTAAGGCCAGTCTCAATATTACTTTGACTGGGTTGCATGTAAGCGCTAAGTACGGTCTAGCGCCACCAACGGGTCAAAGTTCGAAGTACATTTGTGCATGTAACTTTTGAACCGTGCGTCCGATTTTTGAAAACAAGGTATCGTTGGAATCCTTGAATCATGACGATTGCAACGCACCCTATGACGTCATAATGCATCGGAAAGATTTTTCGCAATTCACGATTTTGTTCAAAAACGAAACTAATTTTCAGCGGTCACAACTTTTGTCCGATTCTCACGGAAATTGCCACAGACTGTCTTCTGACCAATGCGCACAAAAGTTACTATCAGGCATCCGCAGCTTCGAAACCGTTTGGCCGCTACAGCCAATCAAAAGTGGCGGCGAAGGCGGCGCTCATATCTCTGCAACGATTTGGTGCACTGCAACCAAATTTGGTAGCATTGACACTATCGGCACTATTGCAAATGAACTGCTTGAACCCTTCATTGCTGCTTGCAGCTATATTTTATATTGTATCTGCTCATTTGTTTTTGCCAATTAATTCCACCAGACATTTTGAACCTGTGTGAAAACTAACATCACAACAGCTATTTGTCAAGTGACTTTGAGTACATCAGTTACACATAGCGTTGTTATGATGTCCAATAGGTAATATCTGACATCTGCGTGTTTCAATGAAAAAACAGCATCTCAACAAAACACTAATAAGGATATGCGACAAGGGCATTCCTTGATTTCAGAATATTGTAACTTCTATCCTCACCTATAGTGGAACTACAGATTCACACCTTATGCCTTTAACAATAAATGTTAATCAAAACGAATCAATTCTGAGTAATTAACAAGCAATATAAGCACAAGAATTTAGCTGATGGGTAAGAATTTACAACTCGATGACATGGGCTTGTCTTTTATGCTGGCTACTGTAATGGGTGTGATTGGATGAAGTTGTCTGGTAACCCCTCAGCCTTTTTTAGTGAAAAACATATTCAGGCTGCTGATTTAACTGTAAACAGTCATGTAACTGAATTGAATGGAAATGAACAGAGGCAGAGACAGGTGGCATTAACATTTACCATTTATGTAGGCTGCCTCTTCAAAGATCAAGCAAAATAGATCATAAAGCAGTTATATCAAAGAATATATAACTGATTTTCACTCTTGTCATCAATTAATATCAGTCTGAATCAAACATTAAAAAATAATTATTAAAAAATAAACATGTCTATACTTGAACATTTATGATTACTACAATATGGTATAGTCCCCTGTCCATAACTGTCATACAATACAGCAACAATAACAAAATCAATATGACACAGTAACAGTCTATTTCAGGAAGTTAGCTTTAAATGTTGTCTTTTGGCTCCCAGGAGTTTTCCCACTTTGTCCCACTGCAAGACAGACAGATAGAACAGCATTAAGTATTACTGTTAAATTGTTAGAATTCTTTTTGGAAAATGTACAGTTTCGAATGACACATTGATTCCTCAGTTATGCAGGCATTCTATAATCAGAATACCTGGCAAAATTATCCACATTCTGTATATGTATGCAACAGCCTATATTTGAAGATGACGCAATAAATTAGTGTAGCCAAGTTAGATAAAAAATTGCATTATATAACACAGTATGCATGTAGTACACAACGTACATACTATGTAGTCAGGCACCTACAAGATACAAACATGTCATGTTTTCAATTTGCAGTATAACATTACTCATAATGCTTCTAACATCAGAAATATAATGTACTGCAGAAACTTATGTCAGAATTTGGTTTCCCAACACAAATCATAGTAGTTGTTACTTAGTGAAATTGAGGGTCTCAGGACGGAGGATGTCACATACTGTATAGATGGTAAACCTCCTGAAAAATTGAATTGATTTGATTTTGGGCTATATAAATTTGACTTTAAGTCCTTTTGATGCTGGATGACAACAGTAAAACTGTCTAATCAAGGAGCTACCTGTCTGTTTAACTTCATGTTTGCCCCTTATTATTCAATAGCGTACTATTACATGCATGTTATGTTCCTTTGTAGAAATCATGGCCAGTCAAACAATGATGCAGGCTATGGGTTAAGAGAAGGCTAGAATGAAACTGTTCTCACTGAAACAGTTTGACAGGTATTCATATACTGACAATAAAATTACTTATGACACACTTTTAAATGATCCAGTGATCACTCTGACCTGTCAAGAAGGCCTCAGGTTCTCAGGAACCATGCCTGACTTCAGGGATAGGGCAATGATAAATTAATATATTACTTAACTACTTCAATACATGCTTTCTCTTCAGAAAAATAGATACTGTGATTGGTAAATTAAGTATGTAAAGTATGATAATAGCATTTGAAAATCGGCTTACAGACACCAATGGACACCTGTCTTATCTGTCTGTACTTTTCCATTCCAGGCTTTCACCTGTGCATGTCCTGGCGTCTTCAGGAAGTCATATTTACATAGCTGTAGCTAGCGTTTGGCAAGCGTTGTTTTAATGCAACATTAGCTCATAACATGAATTTTATCCCCCATAGTAAGTTTAGATGGTATACTGGACAGCGAAACAACATTAAATGGGCTGACAACATGTTAAATTGTTCTCAAATGTCAATAAAACACATTTGCTGTACTTACCTTAATTCGTCCAACTATGATATACCGATGTAGTGGATTAGTCCCCGCAATCGGCAATACTCTCCTGTTACCGGTAGGAGTGCTATTACAAGAAACACTCCCATGGGTTGTATTCAAAATCAGAATCAGAGTCAGCTTTAATGGCCAAGTATGTACACATACAAGGAATTTGACTCCGGTAACTTTTTCTCTCTAGTAAAGTACAGCTTAGAGAGCATGTACACATGTACATTCGAGAGCATGTACACACGACCTATGCAGTCATATAAGTTGGAGGGCTTGTTGCAACATTGGGAAGAAAAACAACATCAAAAGGTCCAAGAAACACACCAGACAGGTCAGGGATAAAGCTGTGGAGAAGTTTAAAGCAGGGTTAGGCTATAAAAAAGGCTTCCCCAGCTTTGAACATCTCACAGTGCACTGTTCAATCCATCATCCGAAAATGGAAAGACTATGGCACAACTGCAAACCTACCAAGACACAGCTGTCCACGTAAACTTACAGGCTTAACAAGGAGAGCATTGATCAGAGATGCAGCCAAAAGGACCATGGTGACTCTGGACGAACTGCAGAGGTCCACAGCTCAGGTGGGGGAATCTGTCCACAGGACAACTATTGGTCATGCACTGCACAAATCTGGCGCTTATGGAAGAGTGGCAAGAAGAATGCCATTGTTAAAAGAAAACCACAAGAAGTGCAATTTGATGTTTGCCAGAAGCTATGTTGGGTAAACAGCAAACATCTGGAAGAAGGTGCTCTGGCAAAAATTGCAGTCTCTTGATGTGCAAGGCTGGTAGAGACATACCTCAAAAGACTTGCAGCTGTAATTGCAGCAATAGGCGGTACCACAATGTATTGGCTCAGGGGGGCTGCATACTTCAGTTTTCTATATGTTTTCTAAAAAAAAAAAAAAAAAAAAAAATCATGTATAATTTTCTTTGTACTTCACAACTGTGTGCCGCATTGTGTCTTTCACATAAAATTCCAACAAAATCTATTTATGTTTGTGGTCGTAATGTGACAAAATGTGGAAAAGTTCAAGGGGTATGGATACTTTTGCAAGCCACTGTATACATGTATGTCCATAGGTTTTCATAGAATGTGATCACAACAGGTCAAAATCTTATCACAAAAGAAAATAAATGAGTTTTTGAAATATGCCAAGGCCACTTTGTGATGTCAGTTTAAATAACTTATGAATTAAGTATGGCAAGGTGATGACTTAATATTGTCCATCTTTCACTGGAATCATATGATCAGTTTGGGTTATTATGACAGTGTTTAAAAGTATGAAAGATTTTTTTTAAGAAGACAAATATAAACACATATGTACATATACAGAGGTGCCAAAAGTACACACATTCTTTACTCAGTTGGAAGAACAGATACTTGTGTAAAAACAGACTAAAACACATTTACTCGAGTAAACATTTTAATTTCATATATAGAATATATTTGGCAAAGAGGGCATTTAGCAAAACGGATGTTTTTGGTGAAACGCCATGGCGACGTTTGACTAAAATATTGAACTAAAATGTGAAAAATGATTTGTTCTAAAAGTCTAACAGGTGTAATTGTTTTGTTTAAATGCTACAGCTCTGTAGAAATGTGATATAATTCATTTAAATATGTGAAAGAATGGGTAGTTACTGGTGGTTTTTACATGTCATGGACATGGGTTCATGATTTGTTCAAAAAATGTCATAAAGGTCTCGTCTCTCGTCTCATCGTCTCCCGCTTATCCGGGTCCGGGTCGCGGGGGCAGCAGCTTCAGAAGGGAAGCCCAGACAGCCCTCTCCCCAGCCACTTCAGCCAGCTCCTCCGGAGGAACCCCCAGGCGTTCCCAGGCCAGATGAGAGATATAATCCCTCCATCGTGTCCTGGGTCGGCCCCGAGGTCTCCTTCCGGTGGGACATGCCCGAAACACCTCTCCAGGGAGGCGTCCGGGAGGCATCCTTACCAGATGCCCTAGCCACCTCAACTGGCTCCTCTCGACGTGGAGGAGCAGCGGCTCTACTCTGAGCTCCTCCCGTATGTCCGAGCTCCTTACCCTATCTCTAAGGCTGAGCCCGGCCACCCTGCGAAGGAAACTCATTTCAGCCGCTTGTATTCGCGATCT
Source organism: Planiliza haematocheilus (assembly GCA_005024645.1). Taxonomy (NCBI): domain Eukaryota; kingdom Metazoa; phylum Chordata; class Actinopteri; order Mugiliformes; family Mugilidae; genus Planiliza; species Planiliza haematocheilus. The sequence continues at coordinate 487,925 of SRSE01000582.1, read as the reverse complement.
TATTCTTTCGGTCATTACCCAAATTGGGACGTAGATCGACCGGTAAATTGAGAGCTTCGCCTTTCGGCTTAGCTCTCTCTTCACCACAACCGACCGGTTAAGCATCCGCATCACTGCAGATGCCGCCCCGATCCGCCTGTCGATCTCCCGCTCCCTCCTACCCTCACTCGTGAACAAGAGCCCGAGATACTTAAACTCCTCCACTTGAGGCAGGACCTCTTCCCCGACTCGGAGTAGGCAGTCCACCCTTTTCCGACTGAGGACCATGGCCTCAGACTTGGAGGTGCTGATTCCCAGCCGCTTCACACTCGGCTGCGAACCGCCCCAGCAAGAGCTGAAGGTCGCTGTTCGATGAAGCTAAGAGGACAACGTCATCCGCAAACAGCAGAGACGAGATCCTCCGCCCACCGAACTCGATACCCTCCCCCACCCGGCTGCGCCTAGAAATTCTGTCCATAAAAACTATGAACAGAACCGGTGACAAAGGGCAGCCCTGGCAGAGTCCAACCCTCACTGGGAACAGGTCCGACTTACTACCGGCTACACGGACCAAACTCCCACTCCTTTGGTACAGAGACTGAATGGCCCTTAGTAAGGAGCCATCCACCCCATACTCCCGGAGCACCCCCCACAGAATGCTTCTGGGGACACGGTCATAAGCCTTCTCCAGATCCACAAAACACATGTGGACTGGTTGGGCAAACTCCCATCTCCCCTCCAGCACCCTAGTGAGGGTAAAGAGCTGGTCCATGGTTCCACGTCCAGGACGAAAACCGCATTGTTCCTCTTCGATCTGAGGTTCAACAATCGACCGGACCCTCTTTTCCAGCACCCTGGCATAGACTTTGCCGGGGAGGCTGAGGAGTGTGATCCCCCTATAGTTGGAACACACCCTCTGGTCCCCCTTTTTAAAAATGGGGACCACCACCCCGGCCTGCCACTCCAGGGGTACTGCCCCCGATGACCACGCAATGTTGCAGAGACGTGTCAGCCAGGACAGCCCTACAACATCCAGAGCCTTGAGATACCCGGGGCGGATCTCATCCTCTCCCGGAGCTCCACCGCCGCGGAGTTGTTTCACTACCTCGGCGACTTCTGCCCCAGAGATTGGACGACCCAACCCCAGGCCCTCCGGCTCTGTTTCCTCCCTGGAATACGTGTCGGTGGGATTGAGGAGCCCCTCAAAGTATTCCTTCCACCGCCGGACAATATCCCCAGGTGATGTCAGCAGCTCACCACCCACACTGAAAACAGTGTGGGCGTGTTGCCGCCTACCACCCCTGAGGCGCCGGACGGTTTGCCAGAACCTCTTTGGAGCCGATCGATAGTCTTCTTCCATAGCCTCACCGAACTCCTCCCACGCCCGAGTTTTTGCCTCAGCGACTGCCCTTGCCGCGGATCGCCTGGCCATCCGGTACCGGTCAGCTGCTTCAGGAGACCCACAGACCAACCATGCCCTGTAGGCCTCCTTCTTCAGCCTGACGGCTCCCTTCACCTCCGGTGTCCACCAGCAGGTTCGGGGGTTACCGCCGCGACCAGCACCAGCGACCCTGCGGCCGCAACTTGAAACAGCCGCCTCCACAATGGCAGAGCGGAACATGGCCCATTCGGACTCAATGTCCCCCACCACCCCCGGGACGCGGTTGAAGCTCTGTCGGAGGTGGGAGTTGAAGACCATCTTGACAGGTTTTTCCACCAGGCGTTCCCTGCAGACCCTGACTACACGTTTGGGCCTACCAGGTCTACGAGGTGTCTTCCCCTGCCATCTGATCCAACTCACCACCAGGTGGTGATCAGTTGACAGCTCTGCTCCTCTCTTTACCCGAGTGTCCAGAACATACGGTCGCAGGTCGGATGATATGACTATAAAGTCAATCATCGACCTACGACCTAGGCCGTCATGGTGCTAGGAGCACCGATGAACAACCTTATGTTCGAACATGGTGTTAGTTATGGACAAACTGCGACTCGCGCAGAAGTCCAATAACTGAACACCGCTCGGGTTCAGATCAGGCAGGCCGTTCCTCCCAATCACGCCCCTCCAGGTCACGCTGTCGTTGCCCACATGAGCGTTGAAGTCTCCCAACAGGACAATGGAGTCCCCAGTCGGGGCGCAATCCAACGTCCGTCCCAGGGCCTCCAAAAAGGGTGGGTACTCTGAACTGCTGTTCGGCGCATATGCGCAGACAACAGTCAGAACCCATTCCCCAACCCGAAGGCGTAGGGAAGCAACCCTTTCGTCCATCCGTGAGAACCCCAACGTGCAGGCAGATAGTCCAGGGGCAAGCAAAATGCCCACCCCGGCCTTCCGCCTCTCACCCGGAACAACTCCAGCAAAGAAGAGAGTCCAACCCCTCTCAAGGACTTGGGTTCCAGACCCGACGCTATGTGTCGAGGTGAGGCCGACTATATCTAGTCGATAGCGCTCCACCCCTTCCACAAGCTCCGGCTCCTTCCCCGCCAGAGAGGTGATATTCCATGTCCCAAAAGCCAGCTTCCGTAACCGAGGATCAGACCGCCAAGGCCCCCGCCTTGGTCTGCTGCCCAATCCACACAGCACCGGACCCTTCATGAACCTCCTGCGGGTGGTAGGCCTACAGGGAGGCGAGTCCATGTTTCCCGTTCGGGCTGGGCCCGGCCGGACCCCATGGCTAAAGGCCCGGCCACCAGGCGCTCGCCCACGAGCCCCAACCCCAGGCCTGGCTCCAGGGTGGGGCCTCAGTAACCCTCCGGGCCGGGTACACTTCCTCTTCATCTTCTTTTTCAAACAAAAATAAGTCAGAGAGACATGTGATAGCTCAAATGCTGAAACTGAATTATAGGAAGAAAAATAACATTAACTGGGAGGATTTGTTTGTCCATTTCAAAACAGATGGACATGAGCTGCCAAAATATTTATTTTTTATTGTCTTCAGAAAATTAACACTTTTCCATTTAAGGACATAATTTTGTTCCCTTTAATAATAATTGGTCTATGGTAATTGGAATTGGTCTTGTAGCATTTTTCTACCTATTGGTTCTCAAAGCGCTTTACAGTTACAGGCACATCTACCCATTCCCTCACACAAGCACACACATTCACTCACCTGTGCCATGGACTAGGAGCAACTGGGGGTTCAGTGTGTTGCTCAACGGCACTTCGGAGTGTGGCACGTTGGTGTCAGAATACTGTGTATCGAAAACTAGTATCCATTCTCTAATATTTTGTCATAATTCATGCGCCACAGGATATGGATCTTAATTATATTCCTAAAATGGGGCAAAATGCAACTTTTCTAAACTGAACACATCTTGTAGTCTAAGTTTGGCCACCACTAGTGATAATTAGTCTTACTAGGGCAAACAGTGACCTATCCTGACAAGTCGATATACTGCATAACTACATATAAGGATATCGCTAAGGACAGGAGAAGTAAATAACATTGACCACTTCTTGAATGGGATTTATTATAAGAAATACACATAAATGCTGATGGGCTACAAACAATGCAGTATGTGTGTTCAAAGTGTGGGATGATACAGGACTGAATCGATGGTGGCCTTGCTAAATGGCTCATATGTCCCCTACTCAGTCTGGCAGCACGTGTGTTGTGGCGTATACACAAGGACACAGGATTCGCATCAGACAACCAGCTGGTCTCTGTGGACCAACTGCAGGACCATGTGGCCGATCTGCCTGAAGAAGACCTCAAGGAGCTCAAGAATAACGTATACAGCTTCATGGAATATTGGTCTTACGGAAGGAAGCAGCACTCTACCGACTACATCTTACACATCTTTGGCACTGTTAGTGTGGTTTGTTGGTTTAACTTTGTTTTTTATTTATCAGTGCTTAAATGGCTTAAATTCTACATTAATGTCAGCAAGGAAAGATACTAGATACAAACCTTCACATTGCCTTGCCATGTCCACTGCTTCTCTCTCTTCATTCTTGCTTCCCTCTATGTCTGTTTCTGCAGATCAAGTGTAATGGATTTACGCTGAGTGACCAGAGAGGTCTGCAGGCCGTTGGTGTGGGACTTTTCCCCAACCTGTGTCTAGTCAACCATGACTGCTGGCCCAACTGCACTGCCATCCTTAACCATGGAAAGTAGGTATCTAAGCTACTATTCTTGTAAGTTTGAAAACTTTTTGATGCACTATTGTTTTTTAACCAAATACCATTGTGACATATTGTCACTTTATTCTGCAGCCAGTCAGCTGTGAGCTCTGCTCTTCACTCTCAAAGGAGGTATGTATTACACATATTCACCCCACGTTCTGTAGTTTCATGGCAGCTTTAATGTGAAATAGTTGATCTAGACACACACAACATCCATGTTGAAATATGTGATACTTCCATATAAAACAAGACAGAATTACAACGGACTATGACCTACAGCATAATTCTTTTATGTCATGACCTCTCAAATTAACTACCAGTAAAAACATTTAGATTCAGATTCAGAAAACTTTACTTGTACAATTACTTCCAGTTTAAGGCACAAATGAACAGCTTAACGAGCAAGTACAGATATTTTAAGGAGAAAAAAAATGTCACAAAATACAAAAAAAAAGTATATACATGCCATAAATGTTATGACTATCCAAAATGTCCATGGAGAACATAAATAGAAAGGTCTGACATAGCAGAACACCGCAATAATTAATTTTTTTATTATTGAAATATATGAAGCTTAATGCCTTATTTTACTCTGCAATAAAAAACAGGACAAATAAACAAATTGAAAAAAAATTCACATTCACAAATTCACACATTCAATATTATCAGGACATTCTTCCTAACGCTGTTGCAGAAGTTCACATGTGTGGCAGTTGTAGAATGCTTTGCTATTGTTCTTCTGTCCATTTTATCCCAAACTGTCTTGATGCGACACACCTGGTTGTGACTTGATCTTGTTCCTTTTTCCTAAGGTAGTTCAGACATAATATAATAAAAAAAAATAATAATAATTAGTGATATTGGCCAAGTATACTTGTGTATACATGGAATGTGTTCTCTGCATTTATCCCATCCGTGAATTAGTGAACACACAGTGAGGTGAAGCACACACTAACCCGAAGCAGTGAGCTGCCATGCTACAGCAACGCTCGGGGAGCAGTGAGGGGTTAGGTGCCTTGCTCAAGGGCACTTCAGCCGCTTTCTACTGGTCGGGGGTTCGAACCGGCAACCCTTCAGCCACAAGCCCAAAGCGCTAACCAGTAGGCCACGGCTGCCCCCGTGCACCCCTCTCCCCCCGATCTCGTCACTTTCTGGCGTTTAAAATCCAGTGCGCACATGAGCTTGAACTTAAGTTTTGGGTCATTATCTTGCTGACCAGCTAGGCCCACACCAGAGGGTACTGCAATGTAGTGTGTTGGGGAGGCAGGGTAGAGACAGCAGTCTATCACTGAACAAGCTTCTCTGCCTGACTATAGTATCATGTAGAGTGTGGTGGACATTGTTTATAATGGTCCAGAGTTTGTTTAAGGTCCTTGCATCTGCCACTGATGTCTGTCAGAACAGGGTAGCAGGGAATGGAGTACAGACCCAGATGCAGGACTTCAAGGAGGCTGAGGCAAAAGTTGGCAAAAAGTTTTATTTTATTTTATTTAATTAACAAAAAGACAAAACTTACAAAAACTAATAACGCTGCTAAGGAATCCAAGAACCAAACAAAATCAAAAAACACTTTCAAAAGGTGGCATAAAAAACTATGGCATGGGAACATGAAAAAACCTACAACATGAAACGTGGACATGGAACAAGCCGTGAACAGAAATAGGCAATGACAAGTAGTACAGGTAGTAATATGAAGTATGACATGTAGTATGACACAACAAGGATCACAGGGGAAGGCAGGGCTATGTATACACACGAGGAACAGAGGGATGACGAGACACAGGTGAAGCAAATCAAGAAACGAGACCAGGTGAAACCAATTATCTAATCAAAAGAAAAACATAGAAGTGACAAATCAAAGAACTTAACAAAATAAAACAGGAAACGGAAAAACTGAACCATGACTATGAAAAATCCGAGAAAGATACAACAAAAACACAAGAAACTAAACCATGACAGAACTAAACAGTGACTGTGAAAAAGACGAAAGACAAGACTGCAGACAAGACAGATGACATGACAGAAGACATGACCTTAACAAAAGAAACCCGAACCGAAAACATGACAGAAAAACATGACAGAGGACATGACAATGTCAGAGACTCCAGTTCTTCCCCTCCCACAGTTAAACGACCTTAGCCTACTGAGGAAATCGAGATGACTCTGACTTTTTCTGTATATTGAGTCTGTGTTAGCCAACCAGTCCAGGTTGTGGTCCAGCTGTAGACCCAGGTACTTATAGGTCTGAATCACTTCTACCACCTGTTGATGGTTACGGGCTGGAGGTGGGACCTGGACCTCTGGAAATCCACTACCATTGCCTTGGTTGTAGCGGTATTGATCAGAAGGTGGTTTGCTCTGTACCATGAGACAAAGTTGTTCACCGGATTCTTGTACTCCTGCTCCTGTCCATCCCTGATACACCCCATAATTGCAGTATCATCTGAGAACTTCTGCAGGTGACATGAGTGTTGTGGCTTGAAGTCCAAGGTGCATAGGGTGAATAGGACAGTGGAGAGCACAGTCCTCTGTGGTGGACATATGAAGGGTCCAGCGGAAACCCTGTGCTGGTTCAGATAGAAATTTTCAAACAGTGAATCGCAGTTTGTTTGTATAGCCGTTGAGTGGTCAAGGTGGCTGGGCTGACCTCTGTCGACTGCCAAAAGCACCCACTACCCACCCACTATTGCCGTTTTCTTTTACATTATGTGCATGTGTGTCTCTTACACACTGTATGCACTGACCTTGCAAATTATAGGACTTAAAGGACCATGCTGCTAATTTCTAATCATTATGATAATGTTATGGCTGATCAGTGTATAAAAGTATGGAAAGTAGAAAGGAGGTGCTCATTACTTCACTGGGGGTGAAGTTTAAGTATGGGAAGGTTTATGGTCATCTGTGCTTGCCCTGCTCAGGGATGAGCAACTGGCAGATTAATATAGAAAAGTAGAAAAATGCATCCTCTGTGGCACTGAATCAGTTGTAATGACACATTTGGCCACTAGATGGCGCCCCAATGCAGACGCCGCCTCGTACACGCCTTCACCAGGTCTTCTCTACCAGTGAAGAAGAGACGTTGAGCCGTGGCTAAGAGCGAAGAGAGAGAGAAAACGGAGAAAACCTGATCGAGAAAATCCTATCTCTCAGGTGAAAGATATCTGTTCACATAATGTGAAGGCAAACCTATGAACTTAGTCTGCTTAAAGACGTTCTCTGCCATGAACAATTTCAATTTAAGTCACCGCTACAACACGTTGCACAAAGCTATCGTAGCGGACCTCAAAACAAAAGTATGCAAACAGCGACTTTTTACCAGTGCCCGCTACTGATAGTGGTGAGGTAGAGTGGGTATACAGTGGTCCCTCGTTTAGTTATACATTCTGAAAATAACCCGTGATAGGCGAAATCCACGAAGTATCTTTTTACAATGATTATAAATGTTTTAAGGTTGCAAAACCCCTCACTACACACTTTATACACCTTTCTCAATAATTTGCAAACATACCACACTTCAGTCACACTGCCAGCGATCAAAGATACTGTATATGTAAATTTGGCAAGCTGAACGCATTCTGTACTGTACAAGAAACACCGTACGCGGAGATTGATTGACAATGGTCTGCAGTCCCTTAGCCAATCAGGACGCAAAAGACGACACGCGGGCTCTCCCTTACCCAATCAGGACGCAGAAAAAAAAATGGTGAACTGCGAGGAACTACTGTATGGGGAAAAATCTTCACAGTGTAAAAATGCACTTTTAATTAAAACATCAAAAATCATAGTAAGTGGTTATTTTTTGCAGAACTTGTACCTGTTTGTCCCTCCCTTTTCTCTTAGAATTGAGCTGAGGGCTCTGGGGAAAATTGCTGAAGGTGAGGAGCTAACCATCAGCTATGTGGACTACCTCAATGTGTCTGCTGACCGCAAAAAGAAACTGAAAGAGCAATTCCATTTTGAGTGCTCCTGCAAACACTGCAGCCAGCACATCAATGATGACCTGATGACAGCTGCCGCTAGCAGTGAGGGAAGCACAGTAAGTGAAGACACATACAAGACTCATTAGGGCCATGCAACGGAGCTGCAAGGACCCTATTGTTTTCGTACTGTTTATTATTAGGGCCCGAGCACACAGGGCGAAGGCCCTATTGAATTTCTAATGTTTATTTTTTTTTTATTATTATTAGGGCCCGAGCACGCAAGGCGGCGAAGGCCCAATTGTTTTTCGAATGTTTATTATTTTTTTATTTATTTATTAGGGCCCGAGCACGCAAGGCGGCGAAGGCCCTATTGTATTTCGAATGTTTATTATTTTTATTTTTATTATTATTATTAGGGCCCGAGCATGCAAGGCGGCGAAGGCCCTATTGTTGTTTTTCGAATGTTTATTAGGGCCCGAGCACGCAAGGCGGCGAAGGCCCTATTGTTTTTCGAATGTTTATTATTAGGCCAGCCGCAAATCAACACAGACATATTGTACAATTACAATGAAAGATGCAATGACAATGAATTACAATGAATGATAGAATGATTACAGTAGCAGTGGAACCTGTGATAGAGAGACACAAATGCACAGCAGCAGTAAATCATGAACTAACTGAAGTGGAGATATGGTAACAATAATGACAGTAATGCTTTATATGGTGGATGTCAGCAGTAGACCACAGCAGCAGCCACGATCCATGAGAACCTGCTGGACGACAAAGCACAGAGAACTCCGGGGAAGAAGTTTAGTTAGTAGCTAGCAGTGACGGTAATGGTGATTGGGGAGAGAGAGAGAGAGAGAGAGAGAGAGAGAGAGAGAGAGAGAGAGAGAGAGAGAGAGAGAGGGTTATCAGTAAAGGGAGATGATTACATCTTCGACCAGTACTGTGCCTGGCTAGGCATAACCCAGAGGTCCCCCGGTAGTCTAATCCTATGGCAGCATAACTAAGGGATGACCTGAGTCACCCCTAACTATAGGCGCTGTCAAAAAGGAAAGTCTTAAGTCTACTCTTGAAGGTGTTGACCGTGTCTGCCTCCCGAACCCAGAAAGGTAGTTTGTTCCACAGAAGAGGAGCTTGATAGCTGAAGGCTCTGGCTCCCAATCTACTTTTGGAAACTATAGGAACCACAAGGAACCCAGCATCCTGAGAGCGCAGTGGTCTAGAGGGATAGTAAGATACTATAAGCTCTTTTAGATATGATGGTGCCTGACCATGAAGAGCTTTATATGTAAGGAGAAGAATTTTAAATTCTATTCGAGATTTAATAGGTAGCCAATGCAAGGAAGCCAAAATGGGAGAGATGTGATCTCTGATCTTGGTTCCTGTCAGAACGCGTGCAGCAGCGTTCTGGATTAGCTGCAGAGTCCTCAGAGACTTACTGGAGCAGCCTGATAACAAAGAGTTGCAATAGTCCAGCCTAGAGGTTACAAATGCATGGATTAGTTTTTCTGCATCTACTTGAGACACAAATGGCCCGAGCACGCAAGGCGGCGAAGGCCCTATTGTTTTTCGAATGTTTATTATTTTTAGGCGAAGGCCCTATTGTTTTTCGAATGTTTATTATTTTTATTTTTATTATTTAGGGCCCGAGCACGCAAGGCGGCGAAGGCCCTATTGTTTTTCGAATGTTTATTAGTGCCGAGTGCCTATGTCAAGAGGCCCCTCCTCCCATAGGAGGAGGAGAATGTTTATTATTTTTAGGCGAAGGCCCTATTGTTTTTCGAATGTTTATTATTTTTATTTTTATTATTTAGGGCCCGAGCACGCAAGGCGGCGAAGGCCCTATTGTTTTTCGAATGTTTATTAGTGCCGAGTGCCTATGTCAAGAGGCCCCTTGATCTTCTGCGTGTTTCTTTGCAGTCTTTGCAGTTTTTTTACTTAATATTATTCATTTTCCGCCCTTTTTCGGCAATTAATGCGGCCCGAACCGGCCAGAGGACCCCAACACATGATATATCGAAACGTGTGTTTTGATCCCGAATCCTATGCTATTACTTGGATAAGCGATTGACGAGTTTTTCGCGAATTTATTCGAGAAAAAAGGCGAAAAATTTTCCATTCAAATGAATGGGAGACCCCAAAAATCAACAGGCATTTTCAACAATCAACTGCTCTGGCATACTTTCACCCAGAGACTTATTTTAAACTTTAAAACGTAGACACTCTTGTCTTCTCTTCAGAGATTCCCTTCACTTATCGACACCTTTTACCGTTTTTAAACCATTAAGCCTCAAATAAGTGTAGGTTTTTACTCAAATTTCGGGGTTTATAATGGGTGTGTATTGCGCGGAATGTTCGCGCTAGAGGGACAGCTAGAGTGAGAAGAGAGAAGAAAATTAGGCAAAAAATAAAACAGAAACTGCTCCCGTGGCCACAAATTTCACACCACAGACATAATGTATACATAGAAACGTAGGAAAATTTGTCTTCTCGCTCGCAATTTGTCTGCTAAAGCTGTAAGTCTTATAGTTTTGGCGTGAGACGCAAAGCTGCGCCAGCAAACCCCTTCCTCGCTCCATAGACTGCAATGTTAAATTTGTGGAGCAAAGCAGAAGCAATCCTTTGTTTTAACACTAGAAGTCCCAGCTTTTTTTGCTCTACCTATAAAACCCAGAGGGCAGCCGATTGGCTGTGGTTATGTAAATGAGGCAATCACTGGGGCACCACAGGAGGGGACACGCTGAGCCTCTTCAAGGAAACTTGTGGGGAGGGGAGGGGGAGTGAGCCCAGAGAGTTTATGGGGGACGGGGTGCCTGTTCTTTTCTAACCTGGCAACACCTTGAGACAGAAACTGGTTCATCCCAAAGACAAAACACCTTGACATAAAACGGGGGAGGGGGAGATTCAGAGGAGCGGGGTTGCTGGGGGTTTAGAGGCCAGAGTGAGCGGGGGAGGGAGGCACCCTGAAGGCTGTGAACTCATTTGCTCTGTCCAGGCTGCTAACTGACTGTCTGTCTGTTTCACCAGGTGGCAGCCCGGGCAGAACAAATGAGCTGAATCTAAATGTAGAAGAATATATGTAGAAATATATGAAGAAGGATGTAGAAGTTATCAGGACCCTACAACACTGGGCTTCCAACATCCCCACCAGACACATAGGAAAAGTAAAAGAACAGAACCACATCAAAAAAGCCCCCAAAACCTGTGGTTATCCCAACTGGGCCTTCAGGGTAGTTACACATATTTACAAATAATAATAAAAATGCATTATCAGGATACAGTGTTAGAGAGTGGAAGTGAGTGAGACTTAGACTTAGAACTTAGACTTAAAACTTTATTGTGTTTACTCCCTTTGAAATTTGAGTTTTCCACAGCAGCAAGCACACAGGGCAGTGGTTTGCAAATAGTTAGAAAAAGTGATTGAATAATAAAATGGTGAACATTAAATAATGAACGGTGAACTTCCTTTGAGTGGGATTAAAATAAGCTGTAGAAAAACTCTAGTAGGGAAAAATAAACAGTAAAACAGTAAGTAACAGTGAGTGAGGTGAGTACATTTCAATAATCACTCACATGCTGGCACTGCCAAGCCATCTCCTTTCTGCATTTGCCACATGTGTATCTGTAGCAGTCAATACATTGCACAGTGGCATGATTGCTACACTGAATTTTAACCTGACACATTGCTCTTTTTCCAGAGCTAGGTGTTGAAGGTTGTTGCCGAAGCCATTGTTCCTTTTGTGCCTGCTTTGCACCCACATGAGAGTGAAATCCTGTTGACTGTGCTGAGGATGGTGGTTTTCCGGCTAAGCAGTCGTTGTGCAAGTGACAAGGATGTAAAGAAATTGTCCGTGGTAACATTTCCATCAGCCTCATAACTACATTCTCGGACAGTCTCTCCCCACAAAACTAGTCGGGGTGGTTGCAGTCACTTGAGTCATTATGGCCGTCATTGGCATGGCGTGCCAGCATTATGAGTGATTATTGAAATGTACTCACCTCACTCATTGCTACTACAATAAAGTTGTCTACCTATCTACTTACCTACCTACCTACCTACTGTTTATTTTTTCCTACTAGAGTTTTACTACAGCTTATTTTAATCCCACTCAAAGGAAGTTCACCGTTCATTATTTAATGTTCACCATTGTATTATTCAATCACTTTTTCTATAACTATTTGCAAACCACTGCTCTGTGTGCTTGCTGCTGGTGGAAAACTCAAATTTCCCTGAGGGAGTCACCCCAAAGGGATCAATAAAGTTCTAAGTCTAAGGCCCTATCCACATGAAAACGCATTTTTTCGTAAACGCAGATGTTTTTTAATCGTTTTGGCCTATCGTCCACAGAATCCCGTAAACGCATAGCCCGAAAACGCACTTTTTTGAAACCGGGTCCCAGGGTGGATAAATTCGAAAACGCACTTCTCGCAGATCAGTCTGGACGGTTGAATCCGGAGATTTCTGAAAACGGTGACGTCATCGCCACCATGGCCACACCCTCGAGCAGTCTTCCACCTCGTATATCTCGCGAAACGTCTCATAACAACATCAACAACAATGGCGGACTACATGCTTGCGTTACTACTGGAGAACATATTGAGCCTGTTATGGTTACTAGGGCAAAATCTAATTTTTGATTTCTTCGAAAGCCGATTTGTAAACAGCGCTCAAGCTTCATGCGCATGCACCACCTCTAATGCATTTTTATTATTATTTGTAAATATGTGTAACTATCCTGAAGGCCCAGTTGGGATAACCACAGGTTTTGGGGGCTTTTTGATGTGGTTCTGTTCTTTACTTTTCCTATGTGTCTGGTGGGGATGTTGGAAGCCCAGTGTTGTAGGGTCCTGATAACTTCTACATCCTTCTACTATATTTCATAACAGTCATTTTCCATGGCTCTCTGGAACTTTGAAAACAACATTCCTTTAGACGCCGAACTGTCCTCTCGAGTCCCTCACTCCCCACACTTTGGCCTTTAACCCCAGAAACCCCGTTCTGATTTTCTCCCCATTTTTGTTAAGGGTTTTTATTTGGATGAACCGTTTTGTCTCATCTGCCAGGTTAGAAAAAGAAAGGTAGGCAAAATCCCATAAACTTCTCTGGCCATCCCCCACCCACAATTTACATGACGTGGTCATTTGTCCCTCACTTGTGGCCATTATGCTTCTCGTTACATGAGACGCAAGTTCCAGCATAGCTGCCCTCCACAGCTCCATGACTGCATGTGGTTTTTGGAGAAAGAAAATGGCGTTTTTCTTTTAAATCGCTTTAAATACTTCACATTTCTTCATTTTACCCACAAACTGCATATCTAGATGTTCGGGAAAGCCTCGAGATGCCCAAAGTGAAGACGGTTTAACGATTGGAAGTACGGTTTGGCCACAAGGCCTTCCTGTTCGAGGCCATGGTTTCAGCGTTTTTTCTCTCTCTCCCCCTCTTCCAGCTGACCCTGGCAGTTGGTTGCACAGTCACCATGACTACCGCGTTACACACGTTCACACACGCAGCAGAAGAGGAGGGGCTCCACAGAAAGAGGCGGGAAAACATAAGTAACTGGTCTGTAGGGCGGCCATTTTGGTTCAATGTTAATGGAAACAGCCCACTCAGGAAACTTCTAACTGAAGTAACTGGTCTGTGGGGCGGCCATTTTGGCTTTTGGCACCCAAGTTGAACAATGACAGGTGTCTGTCTGTCATTGGCTAGCGCGTCATGCTAATTGCTAACATTAGCGGCTAATGCTAATTTTTAGTAGCTAGAAATTGGTGGTAGCATTAGTGGCAGCATTAGCATGTTAGCGAATAGCATATTAGCAATTAGCATTAGCATTAGCATGTTAGCAATTAGCATCTACTTAATTTTTAGTGGCTTAAAAGTCATGCTAACACTAAACCAATGTTAAAATAATTGGCTAGCGCATCATGCTAATTGCTAACATTAGCGGCTAATGGTAATTTTTAGTAGCTAGAAATTGGTGGTAGCATTAGTGGCAGCATTAGCATGTTAGCGAATAGCATATTAGCAATTAGCATGTTAGCATTAGCATGCTAACAATTAGCATGTATTTAATTTTTAGTGTCTAAAGAGACATGCTAACACTAAACTAATGCTAAAGTTAGTGGCTAGCGCGTCATGCTAATTGCTAACATTAGCAGCTAATGGCAACAGCCCACTCGGCACTTCAAAAATTTCCGCGGGAATTTTCTAGTTATTTTTATTATTCTAGTGTCCACGCCGAAAATCACTACTTCGTCATACATGCACGAAAAGTCCTGAAAATGGGCAGAGGGAGTCGTTTGCCTCCAATACTGATCTGAGTAAGTGCCCCCAGCACGGGCGTGGCAAAATGGCTCTTTAGCGCCACCTAGAAATTTTCAACGGACCTGGACCGGAAGCCCGTTGCGTTTAAAAATCTGGAAATATATCACATTTATGTAACATCCCAGGACGCACCAAAACATCAAAAGGCGCCATAGTCTAAACCCAACAGGAAGTCTGCTATTTTGTCCGCAAAGTTGAAAAAACACCTTGAAATGGAAAAATCTTGGCTTTGGAATGTGGGAGGGTCTGGCATTTAACCTTGTCAGATTGACTTCAATATTTGGAAATAGATAGTTACAAGTATAGGCAGTGTCCTGAGATAAAAAAAAAAAGACTTTTCGTCCAAGTGGCGTGGGTGTTCTGGCCCCTCAAGAATTTCTTAGGATTTGATGACGCGGGATGGAACTGGAAGTAGTGTTAAATGTGCTTTAATTCAGTCCAAAGTGCATCAAACTTCACAGTATTGTTGCTGGTCCCTATCTGAACACATCCATATGACAATATTCATACAATTATTGTAGCGCCACCTACTTTGGACAAGACATGTTAGAAAATATCTGATGAGCTGCCGTTCCTTTCGAGGTGTTTGGATTCTTTTCTTATTTTGTCAGGATGTACTTATAAGGGTTTTGGTCGTTCACTGCGAAAATTGTGACTTTTCGTTAACCTTTGGGCATTCTACTGTAGCGAAAGTGACACCTGCCCCTGTCTGACTGATTCCCTCATCTTTGCACGTAGTATGCGACTTTGTCCAGCAGATGGTGCCATTTAGTCTGTTAAAACAAGCATTTCTAAAAGGGCTTCAGGAGATTCAGGGAGGAGAGACGTTACGCTCTGCCCCGGGAACTGCAGTGACCCCGTCCTTGCCGGTCGCCGACAAGCGTGGATTGCGAGGGCCCGTCCAATGCTGCTTGCAGCTTTAATTAGGGCCCGAGCACGCAAGGCAGCGAAGGCCCTATTGTTTTTCAAATGTTTATTATTAGGGCCCGAGCACGCAAGGCGGCGAAGGCCCTATTGTTTTTCGAATGTTTATTAGGGCCCGAGCACGCAAGGCGGCGAAGGCCCTATTGTTTTTCGAATGTTTATTATTTTTTAGGGCCCGAGCACGCAAGGCGGCGAAGGCCCTATTGTTTTTCGAATGTTTATTATTTTTATTTTTATTATTATTATTATTAGGGCCCGAGCACGCAAGGCGGTGAAGGCCCTATTGTTTTTCGAATGTTTATTATTTTTATTTTTATTTTTTTTATTCTCTTTCTTCAGTTTTCCCCAAAATAAATCGCCTTTTTGACAGCATAAAAGTACTCGAAAACTCACGAAAATTTGCCTATCCCCCCAAAGTTGGGCGTAAAATTACGTATTTTGGGGGTCTCGCACAAGGGCGTAACAAAATGGCTCAACAGCGCCACCTAGATGTGCGTTTTCGGAGTAGCTCCTCGACACGGTTTCACGCACGTCTACGACATTTGGAGGGAGTATGTAACAGACAGAGACGCACAAAGAAGCCTCCTGGAGCCATAGTCCAACTCCAACAGGAAGTCCGCCATCTTGCATCAAAAATCATATTTGGTCACGAGTGTGCACATTTCCACACCTCGTATTTGAACGAATTCATCCTACAGCTTTCGTCCTATCTGTTCCAAACTTGTCGTGTGTGTTCTTAAGGCCTTGACCATGACAGGTTGCTCAAGCCGTAATCCTTGGATTTACTGTGGGGGAGGGGCGGGGTCACGAATTGTGGCGTGTTTTCATGAAAATTTGACGTGCTGTAACTTTGCGGAAAATACTCCAATCGTCACTAAACCTCTGATATATAATGCCAGTCTGCCCTAGTACACATTTCCATAACAACATTTGGTGATTTTCAGAGCGCCACCTAGTGGCGATACAAACATTTCATTTTTACAAGATGACGTCCAGCTCGGACAATATCGACCATACGGGGCTGAAACTCAGTGAAACTATCGGAAACAACTTCGGGAAGAAACCCTCCAAAAATGAAAACTTTTCCAGAAACTATGTGGACATGGTGGCCCATCAAAGTCAAGCGTCCCGATTTTTTTCCAAAAATCCAAGACTCCATTGACCTTTTAGGATCATTTTCAGGCAAAAGTGTGCGGCTTTAATATACTTTCTCAGAGCTGTCTGAAACTTCTTGAGGCTATTAAGAGCAATATTCTCCAAAATCCGGCTACCTCATTAATTAGGAGGCGGGGCATAATCGCTCTATAGCGCCCCCTAGATATTTTCTTTCAGGCAGCCCCCCCACAGTTTTCGACACAGAGTTATAGAACCTCAGCCGAATTGTACACCATGGTAAGACTTACAAAATGTCTCTTGGAGCAACGGGCTACAATTAACAGGAAGCGAGATATTTATGCATGAAAATCACCATTTTTGGTGATTTGGCCTAGTTGACAAGGGGTCATATTTGAACCAACTCCTCCTAGGGATTTTATCCGATTGACTTCAAACTTGGTAGGTGTGTTCATTAGGTCATCCTGATTAAACCTTATCAGAAGGATTTGCCCTTGAGGAAACTGTGTGGGCGTGGCGCTCCATCAAATGTGACCCTCTGATCCAAAATTGTAACTCCATTGACTTGGATGATGGTTTCGCAGTAGTTTTAAAGCTCAGTCCGCTATATTGTCAAAAGTGTCCCTCTTGTATTTTTTTCCTCTTATGTAGCATGATACTCCAACATAATTAGCTGCACCACATGCCAGCTTAAATAAAAGTCTATAGTCACAAAAAAATAATGATTTTAACTCAGATTTTAACCATAAGAAGAATTACTAATGAATGTCATGGCCCCTTTAGATTTAAATGTACCATCATTGTGAGATTATGGGAAGAACCTGAATTACTGGACATGGAAAACACTGTGAAATACACCGACTGTATTTTAGTTTTTTTTTTAATCCTCCATGGTCTAGCTCCACCACCTTTGCAGGAGTATATTAAAAGGAACGTGGGTAGTGTGACCAGAGCAGGCTCTAGGGGTGAGTGCACTGTTCTTTTAAGTTAAGGATTAAAAAAAAAACTAAAATACAGTCGGTGTATTTCACAGTGTTTTCCATGTCCAGTAATTCAGGTTCTTCCCATAATCTCACAATGATGGTACATTTAAATCTAAAGGGGCCATGACATTCATTAGTAATTCTTCTTATGGTTAAAATCTGATTTAAAATCATTATTTTTTGTGACTATATACTTTTATTTAAGCTGGCATGTGGTGCAGCTAATTATGTTGGAGTATCATGCTACATAAGAGGAAAAAAATACAAGAGGGACACTTTTGACAATATAGCGGACTGAGCTTTAAAACTACTGCGAAACCATCATATATCTTGAGATTTCAATGAATTCATCGATGCAAAATACATCATGCTGACTTACCGGGAAAGGGGTGAAAAGTTCTGCCAAAGTTGTAGCCTGTCAGTGCGTCTTCTTTGTTGTGATTGCAGTGTTTCTGCCGGACTGTGGGAGGAAGCCGGAGTACCCGGTGAAAACCTACGCTGCACAGGGAGAACATGCAAACTCCACACAGAAAGATCCCAGGCATCGTAACCGGGACGCGAACCGGGGATCTTCTAGCTATGAGGCAGCAGTGCTAACCACTGGGCCACTGTGCAGCCCCGGCCTTTGATATGCAGACATTAAATGGTTCAAACATTGGCTCTCATAAGCCACCAGCATAGGCTTGTAGCCATAGCCCTTAAAATTATGAGCATGACCTGTGTGTGTGTGTGTGTGTGTGTGTGTGTGTGTGTGTGTGTGTGTGTGTGTGTGTGTGTGTGTGTGTGTTATTAATAACTTAGAACACTACTCTGTCACTTTCTGAGCTGCCCCACCTGACCTGCGGGTTGCTTGTCAACATTCAGTCACTATTGGCAGGTTTATAAGTAAACAAATAAACAACAACAACCACAAAGATCATTATTTTGTCTCATATTACATTTGTGGGAAGTTATTACATTTACAGATTTTCACTTTCCCACATATGTAATAATTTCCTGCAAATGTAATACTTATTACATTTGCAGGAAATTCAGTATTACGTTTGCAGTAGGCAAATTTTATTACGTTTGTGGGAAATTTATTACATTTGCGGGATTATTACATTCAAAGCTGCAGATTTTTATTACCTTTGTGGTTTATTACGTTTGTGGGCAGTTATTACGTTTGCGGGTGTAACAATCACCATTTTTGGTGATTCGGGCTGGTTTACAAGGGGTTATATTTGAACCAACTCCTCCTAGGGATTTTATCCAATTGACTTCAAACTTGGTAGGTGTGTTCATTAGGCCATCCTGAGTAAAAGTTATCAGTGAAGTATGAACCTTGAGGAAACTGTGTGGGTGTGGCGCTCCATCAAATTTGATCCTCTGATCCACAATTGTAACTCCATTGACTTTTTGGCTAGTTTTTAAGGCAAAACTGTGCTGCTTTCATATACTTTCTCAGAGCTGTCTGAAACTTCTTGTGTTTATTTAGACCCATATTCTCTAAAATCCGGCTCCAGAATTAATTAGGAGGCGGGGCATAATCGCTCTATAGCGCCCCCTGCAAATTTTCTTTTAGGCAGCCCCGCCACAGTTTTCGACACAGAGTTATAGAACTTTTTTAGATTATAGATTTTATTCAATTGTCTTGGTAGGTGTGTTCATATAGACTTCCTGAGTAAGCATTATCGAAATTCCATGTTTTGATGAAACTGTCGGGGCGTGGCAAAGTTCGATGTTCCGTCATGAAAGGGGAAGCACCTGCTGATGGGCTTGTCGTACTCAGAAATTCACAAAAATTGGCTGAATGCACCAGAAGGTCAAACCTCCCACCCAACATGCCGCACCCCCCCGACGGGTGCGGACGTGCGAGGGCCCGTCCAATGCTGCTTGCAGCTTTAATTAGGGCCCGAGCAACGAAGTGCAGGGGCCCAACGGGGCCATGCAACGGAGTTGCAAGGACCCTATTGTTTTCGTACTGTTTATTAGTGGTGCTGTGCATCGCAGAGCCCACTACTGACCCATATAGCAAAGCTATAGGGCCAGTAGTGGGCTACTTGTTATTCTCGTCTATTTTTAGGACAAGAGACATTTCTTTCATTACGGATAGTAAATCCCAAAGTTCAACTGAAGTCTCATGCGGTGTTATTGCAGCGTAATTATCACACAGTTATTTGGTTGTGCATCGCAGAGCCCACTACTGACCCTTATAGCAAAGCTATTTAGTGGTGCTGTGCATCGCAGAGCCCACTACTTGTTATTCTCGTCTATTTAGTGGTGCTGTGCATCGCAGAGCCCACTACTGACCCTTATAGCAAAGCTATAGGGGTCAGTAGTGGGCTGTGCTGTGTGTGTGTGTGTGCGTGTGTGTGTGTGTGTGCGCATGCGTGTGTGTGTGTGTGTGTGTGTGTGTGTCTTTACTAGATGTAAAGAGAAGTAAGAGATACTTAGAGATACTTAAAATATATTCATAATTTTATTTTGAATCATCTTTTGTTGTATGTATTACAGTTTTACAGTAAACTTAAATTGCGAGTGACTAAATAAATCCTTGAAGCAAGAAGACTTTGCCTCTGATTGGAGAACTGTTAGCAGTCTGCAAAACTGCATACAACACATTCAGGGAGGGGCAATTATTACGACTGTGCTCCGGGAGCTGCAGTGAGCCCGTCCTTGCCAGTCACCGCTCAACGCTGCTTGCAGCTTTAATTTCTTATTGTTACCATCTTTAACTTGACTTTCTGTCTCTCTTTCAGCCCTCTGCTGATAAGGTGAAAGCAGTGACTGACTTCAGTAAAGAGAGTCTGGAGAAGATTGAGATGTCCCGTATTGATGGGAATTTCCATGAGGTACCACACTGTCAGTTTCAATTCATGTACTTTTCTTCTTTTGTCTCTCTGTGTACTCCTTCTGGTCAGGGGTTTTAAGAAAAACCTTTATTTGAAATTGCAGTTTAAAGCAACATACAAAAAGGGAGATCAAGAGTAGAGCATAAATAAATAATAATAAAGAAAGAAAAGTGTAGGGTATAAAAGATGTGCAGGGTATAGGGTGTAGAGTATAAAAGATAAGTAATAAAAAAAAAATAGAATAAATGCACATATGATTGTCAGATATTGCACAGATGGACCAGGTGTAACTGGGTTTTGAAGTTGTACACAATACATAGCGAACAGTAAAAGTGTTGAACCTTAAGTTTGTTGTGGACCCTAACAGCAGCAGGAAGGAAAGACTTTCTGAATCTTTCTTTAATACAGCGAGGGTGAAGCAGTCTGTTACTGAAGCTGCTCCTCAGTGCTGTAGTGTCACTGTGCAGGGTGGTGTACTTACAAAACTGGGAATAAAAGGTGCTTAAGACTGTAGTCCAAGAATACATATCCAAAAAACAAGTAAGAACTAAAGCAAAGACGAAAACTAGGTAACACAAATCTAAAACAAACAGGATAACAGAACACAAGAGAACAGAAGTAACATAGCAGACAACTTCACACCACAAACAACTCCACACCACAAACAAAGCAAAAGGCAGAACTTTATAGGCAGAGGGGTGACAAGACATATATGAAACGAATGAGAGCAGAGCACACAAGAAGACCAATCCAGCAATCAAAGGAGGAAAACACAGGAAGTAAAAAGACAAGAAACGCAAAGGAAAAAGCTTACAAAATAAGCTCAAAACTCAGAACCATGGCAATTCTGTCCAGCAAGTATCTTTTCTGCCATTCCTCAGGTGTTGAAGTTGTGCCGTGAGAGCCTGAAGAAGCAGGAAAGTGTCCTGGCTGACACTCACCTGTATAAACTGCGTGTGCTCAGTGTTATCAGTGAGGTCTTGTCATACATGCAGTGCTTCTCTGAGGCTGCAGTCTACGCCCGCAGGATGGTGGAGGCATACATGTGAGTGCTTTGTGTGGAAGGAAGAGATCAGTAAAGAAGTATGACGGTTATCGAAAGTGCATAAGATTAAGACTCAAATTCTAAGACGGAATGCTTTTGTGGATATTATCAGTTTTGATTTTTGAACAAATCAGCAAAAAAAAAAAAGTGAAAAAATGTGCATAGTCTATCACTTTCATTATTATAATTAAATCTACAATAAAAGCAAATGGATAAGAACACATCAGAGCTACTGTGAGAATAGTTATGCTGCGGTCTCTTTTACCCTATCCTCTTCAACAGGAAGTTATATCACCCCAATAATGCCCTGCTAGGAATGGCCATCATGAGGGCAGGCGTCACCCACTGGCATGCAGGGCAAATTGAGGTTGGGCACGGTTTGATCTGCAAAGCTTATGGCATTCTCATGGTCACCCATGGACCCAACCACTCCATTACCAGAGACCTGGAGGTATAAATACTGTCATGTTTGGGATACTAGCTACAGTTGAGGCCGAAATGATTAGCCCCCTATGGAAATTTGATTCTTTTGAAAATATTTCCCAAGTGCTGTTAAACAGAGCAAAGAATTTCAAACATCCTCCTTTTATTTTGGATGCTTACATTATTTTACTTGGCACAGTGAAGAGGTGGTTAGCACTGATGCCTCACAGCAAGAAGGTCACCGGTTCGCATCCATGGGCCGGCTGGCCTTTCTGTGTGGAGTTTGCATGTTCTCCCTGTGTCTGCGTGGGTTCTCTCCGGGTACTCCGGCTTCCTCCCACCATCCAAAGACATGCTCATTAGGTTAATTGGTGATTCTAAATTGCCCGTAGGTGTGCATGTGAGTGTGAATGTTGGCCCTGCGATGGACTGGCGACCTGTCCAGGGTGTACCCCTGCCTCTCGCCCGATGACAGCTGGGATAGGCTCCAGCAGAACCCCGTGACCCCTAACAGGACTAAACGGGTATAGAAAATGACTGACTGACATTATTTTACTTTCCACTCAGAAATTAAATTATTTCAGGAAAAACAAAAATTACCAGGGTCAAAATTATTAGCCCCCCTGATGTTAATTGTCAATTGTGTATCCTTTTTGCTGGATAACAGCCTGTAGTTTTAAACAAGTCCCTGACACGTCTTTTGAGGAATACCAGCCCATTCTTCTTTGGCAAATCTCTGAAGCTCTTCCAGATTTGATGGCATTCTGGCATGGACCTTGGTCTTTAGTTCACCCCACAGATTTTCTACAGGATTTAGGTCAGGGCTTTGTGCAGGCCATTCAATAACATTCACTTTGGGCTTCTGGAGGTAGTTCTTCACCAGGAGTGACGTGTGTTTTGGGCCGTTGTCGTGTTGGAAGACAAAGCGATGACCCAGACTCAGTTTTGCTGACTGCTTGACATTTTCTTTAAAAATCTTCACATAGCCTTCTTTCTTCATGATTCCGTCCACCTTGACTAGATTCCCAGTTCCAGATGCACTAAAGCATCCCCACAGGATAATACTCCTTCCACTGTGTTTCACTGTGGGGATGGTGTTCTGTTGGTTATACGGTCCAGTCCATTCCTATGCAGAACTCTAGTGAATGTCTTCTTTGTGACTACAATTCCCGACAAGGTTAAGTCATTCCCTAGTGTCTTGGCCTTTGAAATACGTTGCTTCCTGCCTCTGCCACGCTTGTTCCATACAATGTGGCTCTCTTTTCATTTCTTGATGATGGTTCTCACTCCACTGCTTGACACTTGGAAATGCTGTGATAACTTTGTGTATCCGTCTCCTGCTTTGTGAACATCAACAATTCTCTTTCTTACAAGCTTTGATCATTACAAAGTCAAAGCACATCATTGCACAACAGTGGTTTGTGCTATGGCTAATAAAATGGTCAGTTCTTAAGGGGGCTAGTTTAATTTTTTTTTTAACAATTCTGTTATTGTGTGCAAACTGAAGTAATTTATGCTTTCTAAAGAAAACTAGTATGTTTAGAAATGCCCTTAATTTCATAGGGGGACTAATAATTTCAGCCTGAACTGTACATATTGAACTGCATAGTAACAGAGATTTGTGCCATTTTGTAAATACAGTTACAGCAATAATTAACTCAATTATGCTTACAGTCCATGCGTATGCAGACTGAAATGGAGCTCAAGCTGTTGAAGATGAAAGAGTGTACCACACCATGAGGGACAGTGTTCTGAAGAACCATGGCCCATGGCTGGCTCTGCTGATGAAAACACCAAAGGCCTATTCTGCAAGCAATAATAACCTTCAATACTGATGCTCCTATAAGTGTCACACTCTGCAAATGTCCTGATGCTTGTATGTTTTGTGTTTGATGATACACTGTTTAAACCCGCATATGCAGGTGGAACACATGTACATGTTGCACAGCATCTACAATAAAATGCGAGACACAGATTGTGTTTTATAATTGCTTACACCCGAACATAATTTGGAGTCTTGACATATTGTACATTACTAGTATTTTCGTAGTATTAGAATTAGGTTTCTGACTCGTATATATGGTCTGCGAAGAGTATCATGAGAATCATCAACCCTATACAAAATAGGATTTATGGACATATGGAAGTGCAATCCTTAAACCCTGGACAACATAAACATAATTAAAATAACAATACTAATTTGTTTCATGTTTTTTTTTTCTTAGCCATCACCTATTTCTATATCTCTGTTACATTTAAGAAATTAGATTCACTGTGTAACTACAATCAGTGGAATAGAAGAAAGCCTCAGTAGTGTTATGATACACTGTTTAAAGTTCTACTTTGAAATGTGTGGTCATCAAACAAGGAGTGATACCGTTCAAAATTATTGTATCCATCCATCATCTGTTGCTGCTTTTCAGTGTTGGGCACATTATTTCAAGATTCAAGATTCAACATTTCTTTATTGTCAATTTCTCAAAACATTCACAACAGAAAAATTGAAAAAAAACAAAAACGTTTCTCTCTCTTTCTCACATGACAATAAAAAGAAAACCTAAATTGACCTAAAGTGAATGAAGTTGGCAGTGACTGTGGCTCAGTAGGTAGAGCGGGTTGTCCACGAACCAGAGGGTTAGCGGTTCGATCCCCGGAATGTGCCACATGTCGAAGTGTCCTTGAGCAAGACACTGAACCCCCAGTTGCTCCCAGTGCGTGGCACTGGTGTGTGAATGTGTGCGTGCTTGTGTGAGTGAATGGGTAGATGTGTCTCTGACTGTAAAAGCGCTTTGAGTACCAATAGGTAGAAAAGCGCTATATAAAAGCAAGGCCATTTACCATTTACCCTCTCCACAGCAGCGCTTTTGATGGTCAGCGGGGGACGCTGGGGTTGACCTCTCCTGAAGTCAACTACAATCTCTTGTTTCCCTCCACATTGAGGATGAGATTGTTGTCTTTACACCACTGCACAAGTAAGCTCATCTCTCTTCTGTAGTTGGCTTCATCATTGTTGGTGATGAGGCCCACCACAATTGTGTTGTCCGCAGACCTAATGATGTTGTTGGAACCAAGGATGAAATTTTGATTTCAGAGGTAGGGGGTGTTCTGTAATAGGAACTGATGTTCAGGGGTTGTTGCAAACCGGAACCTTGTTGTGTGACACTTGATAGTTGTTAGTAAACGTTCAAACATTGTTGAGAGTGAAAGTGAGGATTTTGCTTTTCTGGGTGAGATGTGCTCTGATAAGGAGGAGGAGTGGACTGAGTTGCTGAACTTGAATGGAAACTCGACACAGGAGCAAGTGTTACCATTACCATTCCAAACAGCAGCTGAAACGAATGGAGGACATTGGGGTAATTTCAAAAGTGACTCAACACACAATGGTGCGCTGGTTTGGTGGTGGCACCAAAGGTGTGAGGTTTCGACTAAGACTCATGAAGTTCACGTTTCTGTGCATATGCCAGGCAAGTGCTTAATAACAGCAGACACTTTATCAAGAGTGTTTGTCGATGCCATAATACAAAGCTTTCCCGCCACAGAAATCAGATTAAAAACTACACAAGAGAAACAAAGACAAGACCCCGTGTGTCGAAAAACTAATCAGGTAAGACAGGAGAAATATGCCCTACCAGCAGAGCTGGCAGCATACTGGCCAGAGAGAGAGAGATGCTCACACTGGCAGGAGAACTGCTTCTCAGGGGCCAAAAGATTGGCATTCCTCACAGCATGAGACAAGAAATCCTGAATGACCTCCATGATGGACATAAAGGGATAGTCAAATGCAGAGCGAGAGCCCACCAATCAGTCTGGTGGCCAGGACTGTCTCTACACATCAACCTCTGGTCGCGAACTGCGACACATGCTCACGAGAGAGACCAGAGCACAGAGAGCCTCCACTGACCACCCTAGTACAAGACAGGCCCTGGCAGAGAGTGGGCACAAATCTGTTCTTCTGGGAGAAACAAACTTATCTCCTAGTAGTAGATTACTTCGCATGCTTCATTGAAGTTGCCCACCTTAATACCGCTTTTTAAATGATGAGGAGGATCTTGAAGTGGATATGCTGCTTTATTGGAGCCAGTGAAGGTGTTGCAGGATGGCTGTAACACGTTTGCACTTTGACTTCTAAAGAAGTCTCTTGTGTCCACTTTTCTTTTTTTAGACATTCCGGCTGCCCCCTAATCATGGATTCAGACGTTAATGTAAATTAAACATGATATTACAAGCCCTCTAGCTGACGTGACACAGACAGAACAAGTTACAGTAACAGATTAACAAAGACTCCTGACCGCAGACTAGCAGACCGGTGTGACAGCAAGGTGGAGTGACAGCGGGGACGGCCAATCATCACAAGAAACTGCAAAGCCAATCGAGGAGCTTGTGGGCGGGTCTAAACTAAGAGAAACAGGCTTCAGCTTTTTCAGGCCGTTTGCCGCTTGGCCCTAGTGCTTGACGAGTCTCTGTTTACTATAGCATAACATTGTTTTTGGATGGTAAAAAAGTGCAGGGGACCAAAACGCCCTTTTGAACGCCTAGTGCAGAGGACATGTCCCCTGTGTCTTCCCTACCTCAAATTACATCCGTGCAGTCATGGCTCAGTTTTGGTATTAAAGTCGCACATGTGAGTTCTTTGAGTCCAGGTGGGTGAGTGCTGGGTGGAGAGCCGTGGAGGTAGCATCCTCTGTAGACCTGTTTGGCCTGTACACAAGCTGGTACGGGTCATGGGAGGGAGGAAGGATGGATTTGATGTTCTGAATGACCAGCCGCATGAAGTACTTCATGATGGTGGAGGTCAGGGCTATGGGCCGATAGGCAGTGTGGCTGGATGGGTTAGGGGTTTTTGGGACTGAGATTATGCTGAAGCACTTGGGGACAACAGCTTGGCTCAGGGAGATGTTAAAGATATCGGTGATATCTTTGAGCTCCTCGGCACAGTCCCTTAGAACACAGCCAGGAATGTTGTCTGGTCCGGCTGCGTTTCATAGGTTGATCCTGGAGAGGGTCTTCTTCATGCTGGCTGGGTCCAGACACATGGCCTGCTCTTTCAGTGGGAGTAGGGACTTCAGAGCCAGTGTGCTGTTATGTGTGTCAAACCAGCCGTAGAAGTCATTGAGGCTGTTCAGCAGTGTGATGTCACTCTCACAGGTCTGTGGTGGGGGTTTATAATCTGTGAGCGTTTGGATGCCGTGCCAGAGAGACTGAGCGTCTCTTGTGTGTGTTGCTTAAGTGTCCAGACATTTTACTGTTGTACTGTCGTTTTGCTTCCCTGATTCCATGTGACAGGTTGGCTCTGGCTGTTGCTAGCCCTGCGGTGTCACCCGCCCTAACGGCTGCATCTTGAGCCACTCAGGAGCCTGTGGACCTAAGACCTAAGGAGAGCTTTAATTAATTTGAAAGTCTTACCCTTAGTCTTGCTCATCCAGACCGGAAGACACAAAAACCAATTCTTTTTGTTGTGGTATATCGCCCACCTGCTCCTTATTCTGAGTTTTTAGCTGAATTCTCTGAGTTTCTATGTGATTTAGTTCTTAGAACAGATAAAGTCATTATAGTAGGTGACTTTAACATCCATGTTGATGTTGTCAGTGACAGCCTTAGCTCCTCATTTACATCATTATTAGATTCAATTGGCTTTTCTCAGAATATAAATGGATCAACTCACAGTTTTAATCACACCTTAGATATGGTCCTAACATACGGCATAGAAACTGAAGGCTTAACAATATTTACCCATAACCCTCTTTTGTCTGACCATTTTCTCATTACCTTTGAATTTACTATAATGGATTACGCAAGAACTGAAAAGACATATCATTACAGCAGATGTCTATCTGATGATGCTGTAACTAGATATAAAGAATTAATTCCTTCTTTATATATCCCAGTGCCATGTGTCAATAATGTGGACGACAGCAACCACAATTTAACTCCTGCACTATTAGCTGATTTTGTTGATGGCACTGCAGCATCGCTTAGTTCAGCTCTAAACTTAGTTGCTCCTCTGAAAAAGAAGGTCATGAATCGGAGGAGGCTAGTTCCCTGGTATAATTCACAGTTGTGCTGTTTAAAACAGGCAGCCCGAAAGCTAGAAAGAATTTGGCATTCCACTAATTCTGAAGAAGCTCACATAGCCTGGAAAGACAGTTTAACGACTTATAAAAAAGCTCTCCGTAGTATTAGAACAGCATACTATTCATCATTAATAGAAGAAAACAAGAACAACCCCAGATTTCTTTTCAGCACTGTAGCCAGGCTGACAAAGAGCCACAGCTCTGTTGATCCATCTATTCCTTCGGCCCTTAGTAGTAATGACTTCATCAGCTTCTTTACCAATAAAATTGTTGGCATTAGAGAAAACAGTCAAGGCATTCTTCCGACGACTGTTAAAGATGTAAGTACAGTGACTTTAGAAATTTCTGTTAGACCTTATCAACATCTGGAATCCTTCTCCCCAGTAGATCTTCTCGAGCTATCTTCAATAATTAAAACATCTAAACCATCAACCTGTCTTCTAGATCCAATCCCAATTAAATTGCTCAAATATGTTCTTCCATTAATGAACACCTCCATATTGAACCAGATAAATGTATCTTTATTAACAGGATATGTGCCTCAGTCTTTTAAGATTGCTGTAATTAAGCCCCTACTTAAGAAAGCCACTCTAGATCCAAATGTTTTAGCCAACTACAGACCAATCTCCAACCTTCCTTTTATTTCCAAAATTCTAGAAAAAGTTGTTGCTAATCAGTTGTGTGACCACTTAAACAGGAATGGTCTGTTTGAAGAGTTACAGTCAGGTTTTAGAGTTCATCATAGTACAGAAACAGCTCTGGTTAAGGTTACCAATGATCTCCTCATGGCTTCAGATAGTGGACTTTACTCTATACTGGTTCTGCTAGATCTTAGTGCTGCATTTGACACTATTGATCATAATATTTTAATACAGATACTTGAAAGTGAGATCCAGATTAAAGGAACTGCATTAGATTGGTTTGAATCCTATCTGTCTGACAGATTCCAGTTTGTTCATGTCAACCATGATTCCTCTACTTATACAAAAGTAAGTTATGGCGTTCCTCAGGGTTCTGTGCTAGGACCAATACTCTTCACTTTATACATGTTTCCATTAGGGAAGATTATTAGAAAACATGGCATAAACTTCCATTGTTACGCAGATGACACCCAGCTATATTTATCTATGAAACCAGATGAAACTAATCAGCTGGTTAAACTCCGAGCATGCCTCAAAGACATAAAGGCTTGGATGACCTGTA
This sequence comes from Planiliza haematocheilus, assembly GCA_005024645.1. Taxonomy (NCBI): domain Eukaryota; kingdom Metazoa; phylum Chordata; class Actinopteri; order Mugiliformes; family Mugilidae; genus Planiliza; species Planiliza haematocheilus. The sequence continues at coordinate 458,979 of SRSE01000582.1, read as the reverse complement.
ATTTCTTACTCTTGAACTCAGACAAAACAGAAGTTATTGTATTTGGTCCTAAGCATCTCAGAGATTCATTATCTAATCACGTGGTTTCTTTGGATGGCATTACCTTGGCCTCCAGTACTACTGTGAAAAACCTTGGTGTTATATTTGATGAGGATATGTCCTTTAAATGTCACATTAAGCAAGTAACCAGGACTGCCTTCTTTCATCTACGTAATATCATCAAAATTAGGAACATCCTGTCTCAGAATGACGCTGAAAAACTAGTTCATGCATTTGTGTCTTCCAGACTGGATTATTGTAATTCATTACTGTCTGGCTTCCCAAATAACTCTTTAAAAAGCCTCCAACTGATTCAAAATGCTGCAGCCAACTGATTCAAAATGCCGCAGCAAGAGCATTGACAGGAATTAGCAAAAGAGATCATATTACTCCAGTTTTAGCTTCTCTTCACTGGCTCCCCTTAAAGTCTAGAATAGAATTTAAAATCCTCCTCCTTACATACAAGGCCCTCAAAGGCATAGCTCCATCATATCTTAAAGACCCCATTGTACCATATCATCCCAACAGATCACTTCGGTCTGAAAGTGCAGGCCTACTTGTGGTTCCTAGAATTTCAAAAAGTAGAATGGGAGGTAGAGCTTTCAGCTATCAGGCTCCTCTCCTGTGGAACCAGCTCCCAGTCTGGGTTCGGGAAGCAGACACTCTCTCTATTTTTAAGGTCAGGCTTAAGACTTTCCTTTTTGATCAAGCTTATAGTTAGGGCTGGACTAAACCATCCCTTAGTTATGCTGCTATAGGCCTAGTCTGCTGGGGGACAATGCACCAAACACATGTTCTCCTTCTTTCTTCTCTCTCCACTCTTGTGTCCTCCACTTTCTTTTTCTCTGGCACAGAGCTCTTGTCCTCTTATTTCCTATCTAGTCATGCAATTCTGTGCTATTACTATGTAGAATGTTTACTGCTGCTCTCCCTTCTTCCGAGTATCTCTGGCCTGGAGTTGAGTGTTTCCTGTGGAGCGCCATACTACATCTGTTGTCGTGGTCTCATCAGCCTGCCCAGTCTCCATGGAATCCTGCTGTTATCCACTCCTACCTTAATGAACAATTCTCCAACCTGCAATGATTCCCCTTATATTTTAAAACTGTCATGCAACATCATTAGTTTGTATCATAGCATCCCACTTGTATGCTTTAGTCAGATATGTGTATTGGTGACAGATGTACACTATATTACCAAAAGTATTCGCTCACCCATTCAAATGATCAGAATCAGGTGTTCTAATCACTTGGCCTGGCCCCAGGTGTATAAATTCAAGCACTCAGGCATGCAGACTGTGAAACAAGACATTTGTGAAAGAATGGGCCGCTCTCAGGAGCTCAGTGAATTCCAGCGTGGAACTGTCATAGGATGCCACTTGTGCAACAAATCCAGTCGTGAAATTTCCTCGCTCCTAAATATTCCACAGTCAACTGTCAGCTCTATTATAACAAAATGGAAGCGTTTGGGAACAACAGCAACTCAGCCACGAAGTGGTAGGCCACGTAAAGTGACGGAGAGGGGTCAGCGGATGCTGAAGCGCATAGTGCAAAGAGGTTTCTGCACAGTCAATTGCTACAGAGCTACAAACTTCATGTGACCTTCAGATTAGCCCAAGTACAGTACGCAGAGAGCTTCATGGAATGGGTTTCCATGGCCGAGCAGCTGCAGCCAAGCCACACATCACCAAGTGCAATGCAAGGCGTCGGATGCAATGGTGTAAAGCACGCCGCCACTGGCCTCTAGAGCAGTGGAGACGCGTTCTCTGGAGTGATGAATCACGCTTTTCCATCTGGCAATCTGATGGACGAGTCTGGGTTTGGAGGTTGCCAGGAGAACGGTACATTTCAGATTGCATTGTGCCAACTGTGAAATTTGGTGGAGGAGGAATTATGGTATGGGGTTGTTTTTCAGGAGCTGGGCTTGGCCCCTTAGTTCCAGTGAAAGGAACATTGAATGCTTCAGGATACCAAAACATTTTGGACAATTCCATGCTCCCAACCTTGTGGGAACAGTTTGGAGCGGGCCCCTTCCTCTTCCAACATGACTGTGCACCAGTGCACAAAGCAAGGTCCATAAAGACGTGGATGACAGAGTCTGGTGTGGATGAACTTGACTGGCCTGCACAGAGTCCTGACCTGAACCCGATAGGACACCTTTGGGATGAATTAGAGCGGAGACTGAGAGCCAGGCCTTCTCGACCAACATCAGTGTGTGACCTCACCAATGCGCTTTTGGAAGAATGGTCAAAAATTCCTATAAACACTCTCCTCAACCTTGTGGACAGTCTTCCCAGAAGAGTTGAAGCTGTAATAGCTGCAAAAGGTGGACCGACATCATATTGAATTCTATGAGTTAGGAATGGGATGGCACTTCAGTTCATAGAATGAGTAAAGGCAGGTGAGCGAATACTTTTGGTAATATAGTGTATAATCTATTGTATCACGGGCATTCAAAACATTGAGAGCTCTTAAGTTCCTGGCATGACCATAACAAAAAATGTCAGCCAAATATTCAGTTACTATTTTTTTTGTTTAGTCTTGAATGACGAATTAGGAGTGTTGGGAAATAAATCGATATATTAGTTAGATTCAGATTTAGGGCTAATGAAGCTATTTTCAAAGATACTTAGGCAGCTATAAAGTGAAAAATCACTCTGCTCGGATATTTCAAACATGAAAAATCACACTTTTATTTGAAGCTCTTTCTGTATTGACACACATATTATAAAGACAAAAGGTAGAAGAAAGATTATAGCAGAAAAGCCAGTCATTTGCAAGTTGTATTAACAATCTGAAAGTAAAAGCTGTGTGCATTACAGCTACAGTATGTCATCATAGTGAGCCCTGAGAACCCATTTATTCATGGGCATATGCAGCAAAGTTAAAGATCACAATGTCTCACTCAAAGAGTGTGTATATTGCCTATAGTGTTGATGGTTTGGTAAAGTATTTCACACTCTGCAGTTGATACAATTCTTGTTGTTGACAGCATAATTTAGTAGAAACGCAGCAATCCCTTATTAAATAAAAAAAGTGTTAAAACATTTCAATAAAGTCAATACAGAGAACAATAAAACAAACAAATGACTAAGTGTGACCATTTTATATAAGGTCTATCAAAGAAAATACATTGCTGCACATTAGTGTTTTCCCGGGAATGTCCATATAAAATCACACATTAAAATGACATTATATAAAATGATACAGACAAATGGTACCAATAATAAAAGTACATCTCAGATCCAACGTGACAGCCATGTGCTCTCCTGAGAAGCTCTGCCTCGCCTTCTGTCTCACTGGACGACACAGAGCTCAGTGCTAGACTGATTGTGAGCCTCTCCTGGTGTGCTACTGTCTTTGTGAGCCCTGGTCTGCTCTTGTGATGCCTCGTCCTGAGTGTATGATGGAGGCTCCATCCTCTGCCTCAGCTCCATCAGCAGCTCCTTACCATCACTCAAGGGCAGGTTTCCTAGGTAATACTGGGGAACCAGCTCCACAAGCCTACCACAGAGAGACCATAAATCACAGCTAATGTCAGACTCAAAAGATAAGAAAGAATACCACAACTCTACAAAGGAGATGAGAGGGAATTATATGGACTGACAGATCAGGAGCAGAAATGAATTAGTATGCACTATTATTTGTGGACCTTATATAAGTAATACTATTTTACTCTCTTCTATATCATTGTCATTTTAATTCACCACTGTTAATATTTATATTTACATAAGTCTGTTTGCTACTGTGTACAGATTTTCTCGTGTCACCTCCATAGTTTGTATATTTACTGCTGCAGAGAGGTGGTAAACTGTATTGCTTTTTTACCAGACAATAACAATAAAAATGTAATCATTCATTCATCTTCTGTAACCGCTTATTCCTGTGCAGTGTTGCGTGGTCTCCTGGAGTCTATCCCAGCAATCACACGCACATCTATAGCCAATTTAGAATGACCAATTAACCTAATGAGCATATCTTTGGAAAGAAAGAAATTACAACAACATACTGACAACATATGACAAGAAAATTTCCCATTTGTGGGATTAATAAACATGTCTTATGCACAAAGGATTGTCAACTCCCTGAAAAATATTTTTTTTTAGCTTTTCTGTGTGTGTGAAATGATTTTTTAAACTATTTGACTCAAACCTGAATTGAATTAGATGCATATTTTTTGAGTGACATGAACACGTGCAAACCAAATTATTTTTCACAGCACCTTCTCAGCAAGCAGGGGCGCCTGTAGCTGTAGGGGGCGCGATTTGCCAGTTCCCCACACAGATATGACAGATGATAGAAAGCCATGTAGCGGTGCAGATTTATTTATTTATTTATTTTCCAAGTGCTCGTATCGCCCCCCCTTGTGTCATGAAAAAATGAATTGCTGCCAGTAGTCTAGAACAGTTGTTTTTGAAAGTGGGGGCCGCCAGGGGGCGCTAGAGGGACCTCAGACAATTGGAGGGAAGATAAAAAAAAAATAATTGAAAAATAAAAAATAGAATCTAATCATTTTTAACCATCATTATAAAATATAATCAAATTATTGTTTTAATCATAAACATTCTAAAAGATTAAGTTTCTTTCCATAATTTGTAGCATTGTTAGCATGTTTGCCAGGGTCCCCGTCCAGAAGCTAATTCTGCTTGGGGGGCCTTGGGATGGAAAGGTTTGGGATCCCTGTTCTAAATGACACGACAAGTTCCAAACTAAAAGTTCCGTAATTTCACAGCTGTTCAGAAAGCTTCTGTAACAATTCTAAAAATGTGAAGGTACTGGTGTGTATGGTACTAGTTGTGAATGGAGATATTTAGGATTTGAGCTGGATGATGAGACAGCCAAAAGTCAGTCACATAACATCTGAGACTAATGAAAACATAAGATGCAGTAAACATAGGTTTGAATAATGAATAGTGACAGCTATGTATTTTGTAGAAATGTCAAATAGCTGGGGGATTTATTTTTTTCCTTTCTATTTTTATTGACTTTTGGTGCAATAAATGTTCATAAAACACCTCTTTACAGTTTTGTAGTAATCAATCCAATGTTTGTTCTGACAGCTTTCTATCATACCCAGCATTAAGGTTTTCAGCAATTTGCCTGAAAACCTTAACCATCAGGTTCAAGTTGGCTTGCTATTTACTGTCTGGCCAAAAAAGGTCGCCACCAAAAAAAGGTCATACACACTAATATTTCGGCTTTAGATTACATGCATTCACTATGGCGGGGTTTCAATAAGCTTCTGCAATGTGGAAGGAGGCTTGTACCTATTTATTTTAGGTCTGTTTGTTTTTGGCTTTTTCCTACTGTTTTGACTTGAAATGCAATTTAATGCATTTTTCCAGACATAAGAGCTTGCGTTTACAATATTCATGTTTGTGTCTAGTATGTGATTCACTAAAATCCATTTAGACATGCACACAGGAAATGGCACATCTACATTGTCCGGAATCTGCTGGCTTGACTCACATCTGAGGGTGGACTTCAGAAGCAATGCGGATGCAGTTATCGCGGGAGATGGTGAATTCATGGTAAAGGACCCAGCTGGGGGGGGTTGGGGATGGCTGACGGCACAGGTAGGAAGAGAAAGGATGAAGGTGAGCCACATGGCGATGAGTTAGCAGGAGGTAGTTACCAGAGCCATCCACATCATGTGCCACCTGAGAAAGTAAATATTTCAGTCAAACTTCAAACTTGATATTTGTATCCACTGATTAGCAGCTTTAGTGAAAAATGGTATTTAAAAATACAGAGCAAAATGGGGCCGTCTAGGACATTATTCAGAATTAGCTTGCATATACACAAGTGAAACCAAAGTCATTCACACACTACAGTGAAACCATGCACATACACATATGAAATGCTCTCATGCACTATAGTGAAACCATTCACACAATTCAATTCAATTCAATTTTATTTATATAGCGTCAATAACAATACAAATCGTCTCAAGACGCTTTACAAGACCCGGCCTGAAACCCCCAGAGCAAGCCTGAAGGCGACGGTGGCAAGGAAAAACTCCCTTTTAACAGGAAGAAACCTTGAGCAGAACCCAGCTCATATGGAGGGACCCATCTGCCTAAGGCCAGCCGGGTACAGACAGAGAAAGAGAACAGCAAGATAAACGTACATCTGTCATAAATACACATATCTGACTAAAGCATACAAGTTGGATGCTATGATTCAAACTAATGATGTTACATGACAGTTTGAAAATATAAGGGGAATCATCGGCAGGTTGGAGAATTGTTCATTCAGGTAGGAGTGGATAACAGCAGGATTCCATGGAGACTGGGCAGGCTGATGAGACCACAACAGCAAATGTAGTATGGAGCTCCACAGGAAACACTCAACTCCGGGCCAGAGATACTCGGAAGAAGGGAGAGCAGCAGTAAACATTCTACATAGTAATAGCACAGAATTGCATGACTAGTACCAGATAGGAATTTAGAGGGCAGGAGCTCTGTGCCAGAGAAAAAGAAAGTGGAGGACACGAGAGTGGAGAGAGAAGAAAGGAGAACATGTGTTTGTTGCATTGTCCCCCAGCAGCCTAGGCCTATAGCAGCATAACTAAGGGATGGTTTAGTCCAGCCCTAACTATAAGCTTGATCAAAAAGGAAAGTCTTAAGCCTGACCTTAAAAATAGAGAGAGTGTCTGCTTCCCGAACCCAAACTGGGAGCTGGTTCCACAGGAGAGGAGCCTGATAGCTGAAAGCTCTACCTCCCATTCTACTCTTTGAAATTCTAGGAACCACAAGTAGGCCTGCACTTTCAGACCGAAGTGATCTGTTGGGATGATATGGTACAATGAGGTCTTTAAGATATGATGGCGCTAGGCCTTTGAGGGCCTTGTATGTAAGGAGGAGGATTTTAAATTCTATTCTAGACTTTAAGGGGAGCCAGTGAAGAGAAGCTAAAACTGGAGTAATATGATCTCTCTTGCTAATTCCTGTCAATGCTCTTGCTGCAGCATTTTGAATCAGTTGGAGGCTTTTTAAAGAGTTATTTGGGCAGCCAGACAGTAATGAATTACAATAATCAATAATAATAAGACACAAATGCATGAACTAGTTTCTCAGCGTCACTCTGAGACAGGATGTTCCTAATTTTGATGATATTACGTAGATGAAAGAAGGCAGTCCTGGTTACTTGCTTAATGTGACATTTAAAGGACACATCCTCATCAAATATAACACCAAGGTTTTTCACAGTAGTACTGGAGGCCAAGGTAATGCCATCCAAAGAAACCACGTGATTAGATAATGAATCTCTGAGATGCTTAGGACCAAATACAATAACTTCTGTTTTGTCTGAGTTCAAGAGTAAGAAATTACAGGTCATCCAAGCCTTTATGTCTCTAAGGCATGCTTGGAGTTTAACCAGCTGATTAGTTTCATCTGGTTTCATAGATAAATATAGCTGGGTGTCATCTGCGTAACAATGGAAGTTTATGCCATGTTTTCTAATAATCTTCCCTAATGGCAACATGTATAAAGTGAAGAGAATTGGTCCTAGCACAGAACCCTGAGGAACGCCATAACTTACTTTTGTATAAGCAGAGGAATCATGGTTGACATGAGCAAACTGGAATCTGTCAGACAGATAGGATTCAAACCAATCTAATGCAGTTCCTTTAATCTGGATCTCACTTTCAAGTCTCTGTAGTAAAATATTATGATCAATAGTGTCAAATGCAGCACTAAGATCTAGCAGAACCAGTATAGAGACAAGTCCACTATCTGAAGCCATGAGGAGATCATTGGTAACTTTAACCAGAGCTGTTTCTGTACTATGATGAACTCTAAAACCTGACTGAAACTCTTCAAACAGACCATTCCTGTTTAAGTGGTAACACAACTGATTAGCAACAACTTTTTCTAGAATTTTGGAAATAAAAGGAAGGTTGGAGATTGGTCTGTAGTTGGCTAAAACATTTGGATCTAGAGTGGCTTTCTTAAGTAGGGGCTTAATTACAGCAATCTTAAAAGACTGAGGCACATATCCTGTTAATAAAGATAAATTTATCTGGTTCAATATGGAGGTGTTAATTAATGGAAGAACATCTTTGAGCAATTTAATTGGGATTGGATCTAGAAGACAGGTTGATGGTTTAGATGCTATAATTATTGAAGATAGCTCGAGAAGATCTACTGGGGAGAAGGATTCCAGATGTTGATAAGGTCTAACAGAAATTTCTAAAGTCACTGTACTTACATCTTTGACAGCCGTCGGAAGGATGCCTTGAATGTTTTCTCTAATGCCAACAATTTTATTAGTAAAAAAGCTGATGAAGTCATTACTACTGAGGGCCGAAGGAATAGATGGATCAACAGAGCTGTGGCTCTTTGTCAGCCTGGCTACAGTGCTGAAAAGAAATCTGGGGTTGTTCTTGTTTTCTTCTATTAATGATGAATAGTATGCTGTTCTAATACTACGGAGAGCTTTTTTATAAGTCGTTAAACTATCTTTCCAGGCTATATGAGCTTCTTCAGAAATAGTGGAGTGCCAAATTCTTTCTAGCTTTCGGGCTGCCTGTTTTAAACAGCGCAACTGCGAATTATACCAGGGAGCTAGCCTCCTCCGATTTTTGACCTTCTTTTTCAGAGGAGCAACTAAGTTTAGAGCTGAACTAAGCGATGCTGCAGTGCCATCGACAAAATCATCTAATAGTGCAGGAGTTAAATTGTGGTTGCTGTTGTCCACATTATTGACACATGGCACTGGGATATATAAAGAAGGAATTAATTCTTTATATCTAGTTACAGCATCATCAGATAGACATCTACTGTAATGATATGTCTCTTCAATTCTTGCGTAATCCATTATAGTAAATTCAAAGGTTATGAGGAAATGGTCGGATAAAAGAGGGTTATGGCTAAATATTGTTAAACCTTCAGTTTCTATGCCGTATGTTAATACCAGATCTAAGGTGTGATTAAAACTGTGAGTTGATCCGTTTATATTCTGAGAAAAGCCAATTGAATCTAATAATGATGTAAAAGAGGAGCTAAGGCTGTCACTGACAACATCAACATGGATTCACTATAGTGAAACCTTGCACATACACATATGAAATGCTCTCGCATATACACATACAGTGGTATGCAAAAGTTTGGGCACCCCTCTAAGATGTCATAATAATTTGCTCTAACTTTATAAAAGATGATCACAGCAACAAGATTTAATTTCCTACAGAGATGTAGACATTTGAGTGTTTTCCAGACCAAAATTGTTAGAGTATCATTACAAAGTTTTATTATAATAAATTAAAATGTAAAAAATGGTATGTGCAAAAGTTTGGGCAATTTTAATCACATTGATTTCAAGACCTGTAGGGATTTGTAGCTGACATGTTGCAGCCCAAAACTGCTTTGATTAGCTTGTGAGACCTTCAATTACAAAGACAGGTAAAACCAATCATGAAAAAGGCTATTTAACAGAGGCAATTGCTGGCTGTACTTGTCCTAGGCTCCTGGCAACATGGGGGCATCGAAACAACTCTCCACTGAAACTAAGATAATTTATTATCATGAATTAGGAGAAGGGTACAAGAAATTATCAAGAAGGTTTGGGATGTCTATTTCCACAGTCAGAAATGTGGTGCAGAAATGGAAGGCCAGAAGAACAGTCCTTGTAAAGGAAAGATGTGGTAGGTCAAAAAAAATACTGGAAAGACACAGGCGAAGGATGGTTAGAATGGTCACAGACAAGCCACAGACCACCTCCAGAGAACTACAAGAACATCTGGCTACTGATGGTGTAGTTGTTCATCGTTCCACAATCCAGCGCACTTTGCACCAGGAAAAGCTCTTTGGAAGGCTGATGCGCAAAAAGCCTTTCCTGAGTGTTCGTCACAAGAAGAGTCGCATGAGGTATGCAAAAGTACATCTGGACAAGCCAGAAGCATTTTGGAAAAAAATACTGTGGTCAGATGAGACTAAGATAGAGTTATTTGGTCAGAACAAGAGGAGGTATGCATGGCGAAAAATACACACTGAATTCCATGAGAAGAACTTATTGCCTACTGTGAAATATGGTCCATCATGTTATGTGGCTAGCACAGGGGCAGGAAACCTTGTTAAAGTTGAGGGCCATATGAATTCCTCTCAGTATTAACAGATTCTTGACAAGAATGTTCAAGAATCTGTCACAAAGTTGAAGCTACGCCGGGGTTGGATTTTTCCGCAGGACAATAATTCCAAGCACTGTTCAAAATCCACCAAGTAATTCATGCAGAAGCACAAGTACAATCTTCTGGAATGGCCATCCCAGTCCCCAGACCTTAACATCATTCTAAATGTATGGATTAATTTGAAGCAGGCTGTTTACGCACAGAAGCCAAGAAACCTGACTGAACTAGAGGCGTTTTGTATGGAGGAATGGGCCAAAGTACCACCTGCCAGACTTCAGGGACTTGTCAGTGGCTACAGGAGGCGTCTACAGGCTGTTCTTGCAGCAAAAGGAGGGTCTATTAAATATTAATGGAATTATTTCTTTGGGGTACCCAAATTTATGCACATGCCTATTTTTGTTTAAATATTCATAAAAATGTTTCTGTTGGACCAATAAAAATGATTTCACTACCGAGATGTTTCTGTTTCCATAAGGTAAAATATTTGTTAAAATAAAGTTGCTGCTTCAAAAGCTCAGCAAGTGACAAACTGATGCAATGATTTTCCTAAGGGGTGCCCAAACTTTTGCATACCACTGTATGAAATGCACTCATGCACTACAGTGAAACCTCGCATATACACATATGAAATGCACTAGCATATACACATATGAAATGCTCTCATGCACTATAGTGATGTTCTATATTAACTAATACCATGTTCAACTCTACAGTAATTCAAGTGTTATTGTCATAAAAAGAACGGCGACGCAATTAAATACAATTTTTAGAGGCACTCGATGACAAGTGCTATTTTTAGAACATCCCCTGCGGGCGATATTGGCGGTGGGTGGGTCCTCGTTCGACTTCCTTCTGGTTCAACTGAAATACCTTCCGTTTACACTGAAATTGTCATGCATACACACTAGTGAAATGCTCACACGCATACAACTGAAAATGTTGAACTCGCTAGTGTATGTGTATGTGCAAGATTTCACTATAGTGCGTGAATGGTTTCACTATAGTGCGTGAATGGTTTCACTATAGTGCGTGAATGGTTTCACTATAGTGCATGACAGCATTTCATATGTGTATGTGCAAGGTTTCACTATAGTGCGTGAATGGTTTTACTATAGTGCATGAGAGCATTTCATATGTGTGTGTGCAAGGTTTCACTATAGTGTGTGAATGGTTTCACTATAGTGCATGAGAGCATTTCATGTGTATATGTGAGGTTTCACTGTAGTGCGTGAGTGCATTTCATATGTGTACATGCGAGGTTTCACTGTAGTGCGTGAGTGCATTTCATATGTGTATATGCAAGGTTTCACTGTAGTGCGTGAGTGCATTTCATATGTGTATATGCGAGGTTTCACTGTAGTGCGTGAGTGCATTTCATATATGTGAGGTTTCACTATAGTGCGTGAATGGTTTCACTATAGTGCATGAGAGCATTTCATATGTGTATATGCGAGAGCATGTGTATGTGTGTATGTGCAAGGTATCACTGTAGTGTGTAAATGGTTTCACTATAGAGTGTGAATGGTTTCACTATAGTGCATGAGAGCATTTCATATGTGTATGTGCGAGAGCCGAAATCCCAGGCAAAACACGAGGCCCTGTTCGACTAGGAGGCCCTACCAAGCCTACAGTCATGTAATATGACCAATAACCTATATTCTACCTAGGCTAACTAGAAGCTGCTTGCTTGTAAGCCCATTGAGCAGCAGAGGATACTTCAGACATTGTAAAACATACCTAACTAAACGCTGCTGGCTTGTATGGCCCGCTCAGCAGCAAACCATGGCTACCAAGTAACATGAGAACATGATCTGAACAACAGCAGTATGCAGCATATCATTGGGGTTTTCAAGTGGGCACCTCCCTTCAACGATGTTTCGTTAAGTTAGGCCCACGACACCTCAAGAAGGCTTAACAGTGATTTCCAGCGTCCTGGAATCACCTCCCTCCACACCGCCACTACACAACCCTCTCTTCCTCACCATTCAATGTCTATCAACAACTAGTATGGAAACTAATAACCACGAGTCAAACAAACAAATCTACCATGCTCCGCTCCGTTGATGCGAGCTGAAGCACGAAACAAACAAACAAATCCGTAACAAACAAACAACTCTGCCATGCTCCGCTCCGTTGATGCAAGCTGAAGCCCCTAACAAACAAACAAATCCGTACCAAACAAACAAATCAACCATGCTCCGCTCCGTTGATGCAAGCTGAAGCACGTAACAAACAAATCTGTAACAAGCAAACAAATCTGCCATGCTTCGCTCCGTTGATGCAAGCTGAAGCGGGATCCTATATAGTGTGTGAATGACTTTGGTTTCACTTGTGTATATGCAAGCTAATTCTGAATAATGTCCTAGACCGCCCCTCATAAGTATTACTTGCTATTACGCTGCATTATTGCTTGACTGTTATTTTGATTTCTGTTACTTACCTTAATTGTTATTGAGACAGGTGACATTGGGGTACTAGTATTGTTATATTACTTTCATTTCTTTGGCAAAACCATAACCATTATCAATATTTCCCCACTGTTTATGTTTTAAGCAGATGTTTCAGCTACCTTTGTAATTAAATAAAGTTTGCTACATCCAGATTCTACTTCATTGTTTGTCCTGTGTTCGTCCCTAAATTCCCCTAGGGACGTAATACAATCAGTTTGTTGATTTTGTAAGGTATTCCACATACATGTATAACAATACAGATTTTTCAAGCAATGCTGAGGTATAGTTATAAATATAATGAAGGTGAACAAAAACATGGTGTTAAAGAAAACGCAACTGCCTACATTACCACACAGCTTTATAAAAACAGATTGCTTACTTTGAGGAAGAAGCCTGAGATAAGAGCACGCTTGATATTTGTGCAGTTGTCTTGGCATCCAAAAGCAGAGGGAGAAACAGGAAGCTCTATTCGCTGCATAACATCCAGCAGCTCCGCCCTGATCACCACAGCCAATCGTAAGGCGGAATGAGCGAGGAAGTTTGTTGTGCACCAGGCCTCATCCTGATTATCTGCAATTATTACACATAGAGGGTGTATCATTAGAAAATATTAAGACTTTGAGGGCCATTAGTATCAGCCACTGTGGTCATGAAGCTGAATTTCATGACATCCACATTCCATGCACAAAATCCAAACACTGTTGTTCTTCATTGCAGAATTATCCTTTTTTTTTTTTTTTTTTACAACCTGGACCTTATTTCTGGCATAAAATACGATCGTTTACTCGCCATATAAGGTTGGTGTGTTTTGGAGTCGTTTGTATGATATTTAGATCCAGCGGACCCGAACTCAATGGGAACTAGCACTAGCGTATCATAACAAAATATTGCTGAAATGAACAAGTTTCGTGGCAGATAATGCGTTATTTAGAGGCTGTGTTTTGGTGCCCCAATGGATATGGTGCTCAGCTGTATCTAAATATCATCCAAATGACACCAAAGTTATATGGGAGAGTAAACAATCATATTTTATGCCAGAAATAAGGTCCAGGTTGTAAAAAACGGTAATTCCCCTATTGCTGATCAGACATTGCATAATTTGTTGCTCTAAGGACGATCCAATTATATGCAGAAAGATTTATTTTTTCTGTCTCTATTGAAACGCACCCAACAATAAATTAAAGCTGCAAGCAGCGTTGAAAGGGCTCTTGCACCCCACACCCGTCCGCGACCGGCATTACAAGTCATTACATCAACAAACAATTGTATAATTATTCTCTCTGTGGCATCAAAGTATGTTAAAACAGCTTCACCAATCATTATTAAGTTTAACCAACATACACACACACTGGCAGCCAGCTACCAGAGAGCAAAACTATGGCTCAATCTGCTGGACAAAGTAGCACACTACTTGAAAAGATGATGGAATCAGTCAGAAAGTGAACATTTTCACTTTCATAACCAGAACAGGCCCAAAGTTTGACGAAAACTCACAATTTTCACAGTGAGTGATCATGAAGGCCATAAGTATGTCCTGACAAATTGGACTGACAATCCAATGACCCTGACAGGAACAGCAGATCACATTATAAACACTGTCCAAAATCAGACATTTCCTGTTCACAATTGAGAGTGAGGAGTCACGTGCCAACTTGGGTTGATTTGGGCGGGGTCTGAGCCGGTCGGCCATGATGGTAGGAGACGCTATCGGTTGCCAGGGGCAACGCCTTCAGAACTTAATGGAGGCGCGACGAAACATTCCAGAGCTCTTTAATTTTTAGGCGTTTCCGGTGGGACAGATACAAGAAAAGTAAGAAAGTAAAGCAAAGTAAGAGTTCTGGGTGGGCTAGTTTCAGACGAGGCTGCGGACAGATCTAATGTGTAGACCGTCTACACATTAGATCTGTCTGCAGCCTCGTCTGAATCTCATACACCTTGCATTCACACTGTTAATGACTCTAATCTAACCAGGGGCGACTGTGGCTCAGTAGGTAGAGTGGGTTGTCCACAAACCAGAGGGTTAGCGGTTTGATCCCCGGAATGTGCCACATGTCGAAGTGTCCTTGAGCAAGACACTGAACCCCCAGTTGCTCCCAGTGCGTGGCACTGGTGTGTGAATGTGTGTGTGCTTGTGTGAGTGAATGGGTAGATGTGTCTCTGACTGTAAAAGCGCTTTGAGTACCAATAGGTAGAAAAGCGCTATATAAAAGCAAGGCCTTTTACCATTTACCATTTACATCTTGCAATCACACATTTAACTACCCTAGCCAACCTAAAACTGGTTTGTCACTTTGCAGCCCCCAACCCAAAAAACTGGTACCATAGACTGTTCTATATATACAATCTATGCCTGGTACAGTATGTGTCATTGGGCTAAAATCAAATTACAAACTAAATAGCTAAACATACGGTACACAACTTTAGCCTACATCAAAACATGTTGGAAACGTTTGTGTACATTGAACATCTCGTCACAATCTAGTGTTTACGAAGCAGTCGCAGTCAATCACAAGCAATCCGGCGTCTCCTCGTCAGGTCAGAGACTTGCTCTCTCTGATGCTGTGTCCATTTTGGTAACCTAAAAAACTGTATTCCATTGTTCCTATGTTTTCCATATGTATCGTGTGAGGTACTGGAGCAGTTTTTAAGGCAGCAGTGAGTTCCAGGCATGGTATTACAATGCAGAATTGCGAGAACCTCCTCTACTACCGAGTTAACAACACACATAAACAATCATGTTTTGCAGCTGGAATCCTGCCAACATGGCAGAGAGGGTGAGGATCCCGCGATATTGAGGGGAGGGGCTCTGTACCATAACGACAACTCCTCACTCTCAATAGGTGGCGCTACAATAATTGTATGAATATTGACATATGGATGTGTTCAGTTAGGGACCAGTAACAATACTGTAGAGTTTGATGTACTTGGGACTGAATTAAAGCACATTTAACACAACTTCCTCTTTCATGTGCATCATCAACTTTGAGGGGCAAGAACACCCACGCCACTTCAACGAAAAGTCAATAAACATACAATTTTAATCGTTCATCTATCTTTCGACTACCTAATTCCAAATTTTGAGGTCAATGTGATAAAGTTTAATGCCTGATTTACAAAAACTCAATCAAATAAAACTTGTGTCGAACTTTCACTGTTTTATCAAAATAATAGACTTCCTGTTGGGTTTAGCATATGGCTCCAATTGACTTTTTTGTGCGTCCTGGGATGTTACATATATGTGACACATTTCCAGATTTTTAGACGCAACGGGCTGGTCCGTAGATGGCACTAGAGAGCCATGCCCATGCTCGAGGCCCCTATACAATAAAATTTTTTGGGCAAACAAATTTCCTGCAAATTCTCAAGACTTTTCGCGCATGTTTAGAGATGCTTAGAATTTTTGAAAGACCCAGACAAACAATAATAATAATAAAAAGAAACAGTACGAAAACAAGAGGGTCCTTGGAACTCCATTGCATGCCCCGTTGGGCCCCTGCACTAAGTTGCTTGGGCCCTAAATATACGTGGGACTGGCTATGGAAGGCTAATATAT
This sequence comes from Planiliza haematocheilus, assembly GCA_005024645.1. Classification (NCBI taxonomy): domain Eukaryota; kingdom Metazoa; phylum Chordata; class Actinopteri; order Mugiliformes; family Mugilidae; genus Planiliza; species Planiliza haematocheilus. The sequence continues at coordinate 442,809 of SRSE01000582.1, read as the reverse complement.
ACAGAATAAAAAGTCTTGCTCATCCGATCTAACTTGGTAGTCAGGGATCAATACATATGTAATAGTCCAAACTGTACGTACGCCCTATGAAGGCATTATAAATATTAATGAGAGTCATGTGGTCTCCCTCTGTGTGCATTAGAGGACGCCAGTGTGTGACAGCAGCCTCTTCTTTGCTGGGTTCTGCAGTCACGAAGCAGGAAGGGGCTGAAATAGGAGAAAGAGCATTTGAAATGTTAATTATAAGTTAACTATACATGAAAATATGTGTATGAACATGCTGCATTATCGCTCATGTGTCATGTGTATTGTATATTGGCATGTAACCAGATGTAGTAGTCATTTATAATGAAATGTAAAGCTAAATGATTTTTTAATTACCTGTGAGCATGGCAGCTATAGTGAGCAGCTCATCAACACAATCATACTCGCAGGAAGCAATGAGGGCTTTAGCCAGTGGTGGCTCCAGTGGCAGCTCTGACATTATTATGCCCACCTCTGACAGGTTGCCATCATCATCCAGTGCTGCCAGGTAGTCCAAGTCCTCCAAAGCCTGCATCAGAGCCTCTGGGGCTGAAAGTGATGGAGAGAGAAGAAATGAGTGAAAGTGAACAAATGTTGTGCACAAATTACTCTTTGATGAAGAAAAAAGGACAAAAGCAGAGACACTTCTCTGAGTCAGTAAACTATGAGACTCTCTCTACAGCTTGGTTGTGCTCCAATAACCTCAGTATGACAAAGTTCAGTGCACACCGTCACACCGTTCCCAAGATATGAGCTTGTATCCTGTTTGCTGTCTTCATCGGCTATTTTAATTGGCTGTAGCGGCCGAGCAGATTTGAAGCTGAAGACGCCTGATAGTAACTTTTGTGTGCATTGGTCAGAAGACGGTTTGTGCCAATTTTTGTGAGACTTGGACAAAATTTAGTTTCGCTTCAAAGAAATTGGAAATTGCAAAAAATATTTCATAACACATTATGACGTCATTGATCTCGTCATGATCCAAGGAGTCCAACAGTACCATGTTTTTGAATATCCGGCATACGTGTCAAATATATATAGCAAAAATGCAATTTTGCCAAAAAGAGACTTTCGCTAATTGCAGCGCCCCCTTGTCGCTGAATGACACTAGTAACTTTTGTGCGCATTGGTCAGAATCAGACAAAATTTGTGACCGCTGAAATTTAGTTTTGTTTCTCAACAAAATTGTAAATTGCAAAAAATCTATGATGACGCATTATGACATCATAAGCTGCGTTGAAATCGTCATGATCAAAGGATTCAAACGATACCTTGTTTTCAAAAATCGGACATACAGTTCAAAAGTTACATGCACAAATGTACTTCAAACTTTGACCATTTGGTGGCGCTAGACAGCTTCGCTGCTTGAACCCCAACAATGTACTTTCAAACCTCCCTGCTGTACAGCTCAGCACCCACTTCAATGGAAGATATAAAACTTTAAAAACAAACATACAGTTTCACATTTAAAAATGGCAAAGAAGGTACCTGGTCTGTCAAGGAATTTGCACTGTCCCATGTCAGCAATATCAAGCCTCTTAAGCAGCAGCACCAAGTGGCTGAGGTTCTCCTCCACCACGCCTGGACAATGAGTCTCCCCCATACCTTCCTCATACAGTGACCGAGGGTATAGACGAAGACATACCCCTACCAAGAACAATAAATTAAACACAAGTAGTTAACAGCCATAATACAGTTACATTTAATAGGTGTAACGATATACATAGGGCTGCACGATTATGGCCAAAATGATAATCACGATTATTTTGATCAATATTGAGATCACGATTAACTAGAAAATTCCCGCGGAAATTTTTGAAGTGCTGAGTGGGCTATTGCCATTAGCTGCTAATGTTAGCAATTAGCATGACGCGCTAGCCACTAATTTTAGCATTGGTTTAGTGTTAGCGTGTCTTTTTAGACACTAAAAATGAAATACATGCTAATTGTTAGCATGCTAATGCTAACATGCTATTTGCTAATATGCTATTCGCTACTAATGCAACCACCAATTTCTAGCCACTAAAAATTAGCATTAACCGCTAATGTTAGCAATTAACATGACGCGCTATCCACTAATTTGAGCATTGGTTTAGTGTTAGCATGTCTTTTTAGACACTAAAAATTAAGTAGCTGCTAATTGCTAAGATGCTAATGCTAACATGCTAATTGATAATATGCTATTCGCTAACATGCTAATGCTGCCACTAATGCTACCCACTAATAATTAGCATTATCCGCTAATGTTAGAAATTAACATGACGCGCTAGCCAATGACAGACACCTGTCATTGTTCAATTTAGGTGCCAAACGCCAAAATGGCCGCCCCACAGAGCAGTTACTATGTCAGTTGGAAATTTCCCGCCTCTTTCTGTGGAGCCCCTCCTCTTCTGCTGCGTTCTGGGCCTGGTTGTCACGGTTACCAGTTTGAATTTCAGTAGAAGACGGTTAGAGGGAGAGAAAATGCTGAAACCACGGCCTCGAACAGGAAGGCCTTGTGGCCAAACCGTGTGTCCAATCGTTGAACCGACTTCACTTTGGGCATCTCGAGGCTTTCCTGAACGTCTAGATGTGCAGTTTGTGGGTAAAATGAAGAAATGTGAGCTATTTAAAGCGATTCAAAGAAAGGATTGCTTCTGCTTTGCTCCAGAAATTTAACATGGCAGTCTATGGAGCTGTGGATGGGTGCTGCTGGCGCATCTTTGCGTCTCACGCCAAAACTATAAGACTTACAGCTTTAGCAGACGAAATTTGAGCGAGAAGACAAATTTTCCTACGTTTCTATGTATAAACTAGAAAATTCCCGCGGAAATTTTTGAAGTGCCGAGTGGGCTGTTGCCATTAGCTACTAATGTTAGCAATTAGCATGATGCGCCAGCCACTAATTTTAGTATTGGTTTAGGTTAGCATGTCTTTTTAGACACTAAAAATTAAATAGATGCTAATTGCTAACATGCTAATGCTAACATGCTAGTTGATAATATGCTATTCGCTAACATGCTGATGCTACCACTAATGCAACCACCAATTTATAGCCACTAAAAATTAGCATTAGCCGCTAATGTAAGCAATTAACATGACTCGCTAGCCACTAATTTTAGCATTGGTTTAGTGTTAGCATGTCTTTTTAGACTTCACTTTGGGCATCTCGAGGCTTTCCTGAACGTCTAGATGTGCAGTTTGTGGATAAAATGAAGAAATGTGACCTGTTTAAAGCGATTCAAAGAAAGGATTGCTTCTGCTTTGCTCCAGAAATTTAACATGGCAGTCTATGGAGCTGTGGATGGGTGATGCTGGCACATCTTTGCGTCTGACGCCAAAACTATAAGACTTACAGCTTTAGCAAACGAATTTGAGCGAGAGGACAAATTTTCCTACTTTTCTATGTATAATTATGTCTGTGGTGTGAAATTTGTGGCCGCGGGAGCAGTTTCTATTTTATTTTTTGCCTAATTTTCTTCTCTCCTCTCCACTCTAGCTGTTGGTGTCACCCCCTCTAGCGCGAACATTCCGCGCAATACACACCCATTATAAACCCCCGAAATTTGAGTAAAAACCTACACCGCTTTGAGGCTTCATAGTTTAAAAACGGTAAAAGGTCACATCTTTTGGAACTTCCGGTTGTGACATGTAGAGAGAGGACGCACACGCAAGGGCTCCCGGTTCACTTTTTCTTAACCTCCTTTTGCGGCGAGTTTTTGCACGGATTTCGACACAATTTTATCTGTTCAAGCCAGTTTAACTAATTCCGAAGAAATGAGCATGTCTAAACCCGCAAATGTCAAACCAGTGAACGTACAAACTCCGGCCACACGTGCTGCAAGCAAGCTAGCAACTTTTTCAGCTAGCAACACTCCGACAACAGCAAATGCTCCTGTGTCGCCCGGACAACCTGCGGCTGCGGTGGTGGCTATGGACCAACTGTCTGCTGAATTTGCTAAACAGAGAACCTCACTCAAGGAAGATGTTTCCAGCCTGATTCGGGAGGCCATCAGACCAATACAAGACTCACTGGACTCGTTACAGTCAACAGTGACCTCATTCCAGAAACGCCTTGTCTCCGTGGAATCTGTAGCAGGTGACAACTTTGAACGGCTTACGGTAGCGGAGTCCGCCATCAAGACGCTCCAGAGCCAGAACCAGTCGCTGCTAGACCGGTGCGATGACCTCGAGAATCGCTCACGGAGATGTAACCTCCGTATATTGAACATTCCCGAAGGCAGTGAGGATGGTAAAGACCCCTTAAAGTTCATATCAGACGTTCTGATGGAAACGATGGGCCCCGAGGTTTTTTCTACACCGCCTGAACTGGAGAGAGCCCACCGCTCCCCGACCTCCAGAGCCAGCCAGAGATCATCTCCCCGCACGTTCCTGGTCTGCTTCTCCAGATTCCAACAAAAAGAAGCTGCACTACGCTGGGCCAGAAACCACGAGCTCAAATACCAAGGTGCCACTATAAGGATCTATCAGGACGTCAGCGCAATACTGGCCAAAAAGAGAGCCGCGTTTAACGGCATCAAGCAAGCCTTGTATCAGAAGAACATCAGGTTCCGCCTGCTCTACCCGGCCCGGCTGCGAGTGATGCACGGAGATGACGTGCTCACTTTCGACTCGCCTGATGAAGCCCAGAAGTTCTTCGACCGGAGGTCCGGCAGAGAATAGGACGAGCCGCGGTTTGATCTGTACAGCTTGGCGATGATTAATCATCAGAGCCCGACGTGGTGTAAGTTCACCCTTTCAGCATACGATATCGACCTGCGGTCCGCGGACCCGAGGTATGGACATTCAGTGATGTTACTGCCGGAAGATTCAATATTATGCCGAGTTATATCTTAAATTCCTCCTACTTTATTGCCTTTGAATATTGAGGTTATGTTCTCATTATGTGAACCCACTTGTTTGAGAGTAATTGTGCTGCTCAACCATCTCTTCTCTTTTTTTTTTGCTGTTGTTTCCATCTTGATGTTAAGAGATATCTTGTCACAGGAACTGGGAGCCTTCCTGGGCAGTGTGAAGTGTTGAGAAAATGTGCTACCAGAAGTTTTTTGAAATAGTGTTTAGCCTGCAGCTTGCCTCAGAGGGAGCGACAAGTATAGGCATAGTTCTAGTTTTGTTTTTGTTTTTTGATAAGGTTAGGGGAAGGGACACCACCATATTTTTGCAACATATATTCGCCTTTATTCACATACTTGAATTGAACCAAACTGTGCACGCCAACATGACCGTTGCCTTACCTTTTTTATTACTTACTTCTCTCCTTTTATTTTATTTTCTTTAGTTAAATATGATGAATGGTATTGATACAAGGATGGCTGCTATACGATTTATTAGTTGGAATGTGAAGGGTTTAAATGGGCCTGTTAAAAGAGCAAGGATATCTAATCATCTTAAGTACTTAAAATGCGATATTGCATTTCTCCAGGAAACTCACCTGCTGGTAAAAGATCAAGTCAGACTTAGGAAAGGATGGGTGGGGAATGTATTTCACTCCAATCTTAATTCTAAAACATGTGGAACAGCCATATTGATCCATAAAAAAATTCAGTTTGACACAACCACTGTTATCTCAGATCCACAAGGACGATTTGTGATTGTTTCGGGGCTCCTCTACCATAAGCCTGTGGTTCTGGTAAATATATATGCCCCAAACTGGGATGACGATAAGTTTATTGCCAAAGTTATGTCATTAATTCCAGATCTGAATTCACAACAATTAATTTTTGGTGGAGATTTAAACTGTGTGATGAGTCCAACACTTGACCGCTCCAATTCTAAATCTACAAATCTTTCCAAAAAAGCCAAGCTTTTATCTGTTTATATGGATCAGATAGGAAGTGTCGACCCCTGGCGGTTTTTATTTCCACAGACTAAGTCCTTCTCTTTTTTTTCGAATGTACACCACTCCTATAGTAGAATTGACTATTTTTTTATTGATCAGAACCTTCTCCCCTTGGTCAAAAAAGTTGAATATTCATCTATTACAGAATCAGATCATGCCCCTGTACTTCTAGATCTTGCATTTCCTCTTTACCAATCAGAACACCCCCCCTGGAAATTAGACAGACATCTCCTAGCAGATGAGAGCTTTTGTGAAATGATATCACAAAAAATTGATGACTTTATAATTTCTAACCAAAAAGACGGCGTTTCCCCTTCTCTCCTGTGGGAAACACTAAAGGCTGTAATCAGGGGTGAAATTATATCGTATTCAGCTAAAATAAATAAGATGAAAAGAATTAAACAAGAGGAGCTAATTAAATCTATATCTAAGGTGGATGCACAGTACTCTATTTCTCCCTCCCCTGAGCTTTATAAAAGGAAGTTGGACCTCCAAACACAATACAATTTACTATCAACTGAAAAAACAGAACGTCTCCTATTAAAATCACGGGGGTATGTTTATGAGCATGGCGACAAAGCCAGCCGTTTATTGGCACACCAACTTAAATGCCGCTCAGCCTCTCAACAAATCCCACAAATACGAAAAGATGATGGTGACTTAACTATTGACCCAGAAGAAATTAAAGAAACATTCACCAATTTTTACTCAAATCTGTATACATCAGAGATGACAAATGATTGCTCTGACATGGATCATTTTTTCAATAACCTCCAAGCTCCTTCTGTAACAACAGTTCATAGGACTGAAACTGAGCTTCCACTAAATCGTTTAGAAATCATTACTGCAATAAAGGCAATGCAAAATGGCAAGACTCCAGGCCCTGACGGGTATCCTATAGAGTTCTATAAAAAATTCTCTGACAAGCTAACGACAATTTTACTCAATATGTTTAACGATTCTTTGCTTCATGGGTCACTCCCACAGACATTGACTGAAGCATCAATTACTCTCCTCTTAAAGCCTGGTAAAGACAGTACAGAATGTGGCTCGTATCGTCCCATCTCCCTCCTGAACTGTGACGTGAAGATCTTGGCCAAAGCCCTTGCCCGACGCCTAGAAACCACTATGCACGATGTGATATCTGCTGACCAAACTGGTTTTATTTCCGGCCGTCATTCTTTTACAAATATCCGTCGACTCCTAAATGTTATCTACTCCCCTGCGTCCGGCGCGACGCCTGAGGTGGTCGTCGCGCTGGACGCAGAAAAAGCATTTGATAGGGTGGAATGGGGATATTTATTTGCTTGCTTAAAGAAATTTGGATACGGCCCTAATTTTATTTCATGGATTAAACTTTTATATACCTCACCAAAAGCCTCTGTAATCACGAATGGTAAACGGTCACAATATTTTCAGCTGTCAAGGGGCACCCGTCAGGGCTGTCCAATCAGTCCGTTGTTATTTGCCTTAGCCATAGAGCCCTTATCTATTACACTTAAAACATTACCATCAATTACTGGGATTCATAGGGGGGGGAGAGAACATAGAGTATCTCTTTACGCGGATGATTTGTTAATGTATGTATCCGACCCTATCTCATGTGCTCCCCACATTGTCCACACCCTGAGGAGTTTTGGCGCCTTCTCTGGGTACAAACTGAACTTCAGTAAAAGCGAATGTTACCCTGTTAATGATTTGGCTCTTCAAATACAGGATGGTATTCTACCATTTAAAACCTCTAAAAATGGCTTTAAATATTTAGGCATTAACATCACAAGAGACATGCAAAACCTTCACCAAGAGAATTTCTGTCCACTATTTGAGAAAGTCAAGTTGGACCTTAAGAAATGGAAACCACTTCATCTGTCCTTAGCAGGGAAAGTTAATTGTATAAAAATGAATGTGCTCCCCAAGTTTATCTACTTGTTTCAATGTATCCCACTTTATCTTCCTAAATCTTTCTTTAAATCTATTGATAAGGCTTTAATTTCATTTATATGGGACGGGAAAAAGCCTAGAATTCGGTTAGATCTGTTACAGAGGCCTAAAAACCAAGGTGGCTTAGCTCTCCCGAATTTTTGTTACTATTATTGGGCCTCAAATGCTCAAAAAATTATGTATTGGCTTCATACTTCTGATGCAGACTGGTGCCAATTTGAAGCTGCATCTTGCATCTCCACCTCTCTTAAAGCCCTAGTCACTTCCAGCCTACCCCTCTCTTTCTTACAATACACTAACAATCCTGTTGTCATAAATACCCTCAAAATATGGGATCAACTTAGACGAAACTTTGGGTTTAAAAACCTTCTTCATCTAAGTCCCATACACAATAACCACCTCTTTCCCCCAGCGAGGTTAGACTCTGAATTTATTATTTGGCAGAGACGAGGCATTCATAACTTTAAGGATATGTATATAGACTGTATTTTTGCCAGCTTTGATGACTTATCACACAAGTTTGGCCTCCCTCGGTCTAGCTTATTTCGATACTTCCAAGTCCGTCACTTCCTTCAACATCATGATCCCAACTTTCCATACATAACATCACCTTCCGGTCTAGATGATCTGCTAAAATCACAATTCAAGACTAAAGGACTTATCTCAAGAATTAGTGATTGTATAACCTCCTTTAAAAACACAACACTGGCAAAGATTAGAGCAGATTGGGTGAATGAGCTGGGGGAAAACTTGGAAGAGGAGATATGGGAGAGCGCTCTGCTAAGAGTAAACGACAGTACCTCCTGTGCCAAATTAAACGTTATACAATTCAAAATTCTACATCGCACCCACTACTCCAAAGCAAGATTGGCTAAAATATACCCAAACACAGATGCAAGCTGCGACAGATGTCGAAATACTCCTGCTGATTTAACACATATGTTTTGGTCATGTCCAGCTCTGGCAACCTACTGGTATACCATCTTTAAAACGTTGTCAGAAGCATTGAGTATTGACCTTCAACCCAATGCAGTTATGGCCATATTTGGTACTACCGATAGGATACATACAACATTAAAGAAAAGCCATAAAAACATAATTGCTTTTACGACACTACTTGCACGTAGAAGAATATTATTAGATTGGAAATCAAAAAATCCACCCAAAGTGTCTGTGTGGTTTAGTGACCTGACACAATTCATACAATTAGAAAAGATAAAGTACACTCTCAGGGGGTCTAGGGACAAATTCTTTTCTGTCTGGAATCCGGTGTTAAAACATTTAAGTAAACTTAAAACTATACCCACTTAATTGACCACTTAGCATCCATCTTGTAATTAAATCCTTGTTCTTATTTTGTGCACAGCTTCAGTGTTGGCGAACTCATGTTTGTGCTTTTTCTTTTACTTTTCTTATTATTATTATTATTTCCTTATTTTTTATTATTTTTATTATTATTAGTATTATTTATTTTCCTTCTTCTGGATTGGTGTCCCACCATGTTCGTGGGGAGGGGGGGAGGGGGTTATATATATGTATTAAAAAAAAAAGGGAGCATTGTGATACTTCTTTATGCTTTTCTATGTATACTGTTGATGATGCTCAATAAAAAGAAAATTAAAAAAAAAAAAAAAACGGTAAAAGGTGACGATAAGTGAAGGGAATCTCTGAAGAGAAGACAAGAGTGCCTACGTTTTAAAGTTTAAATGAAAGTATGCCAGAGCAGTTGATTGTTGAAAATGCCTGTTGATTTTTCGGGGTCTCCCATTCATTTGAATGGGAAATCTTTCGCGGTTTTTAACATCCATATTTTGCACGCTAAACCCAAAATGCTTCCACACAATGGATGACGATCCGATTCTCGGGACAAGCCCCTCGGCCTCGCCCTCTGCTACGTTAGAGATTTTTTGTGTTCTTTGTTAAGATTGTTTATAGCCTTATATACGGGACAAACAGGTCTGCTGTCCCGGGCCCAGTGTAGAGGTGGGGCCCAGAACTGGACTCATTAAATTATGGAATAATTAAAAAATAAAAAAAATAAAAAAAAAATATATATATATATATATATATATATTAAAATAGGCCTATTTGTGGGAAAAAATATGTAATATCTGAGTTACATGAAAGCATTTGATTTGTCTTCTTCCCAACTGTCCTTGAAATAGTGGTCAGGAACCCCCCCATCCCCAACACAAAAATGGTTTGGTCAATGATTTTGACGTTGCCGTTTGAGTTCCGTACGCTCAAAATGTCTGGTCAGCACAAGTCCGATTGTCAGAAAAGGAAAGAAAATAGAAGAAGAAACTAGAGGCCTTATAGATTTTCTTAACAAATATTTAAATAAAGGTGGTGACGGTGAAGCTGGGACTAGTAAAGTGAACGTAGAGCAATGTAAGAAACAGCGCAGCCAGCCTCGTAACGTATTGTAGCGCTAATGTTAACGTCCATTCGCTTGTATAAAAGCTTGACACAACACGTAAAAGATTATCTCGTCCTGGGCCCAGGCAAGACTGTCAGCTGGTCTGGCCTTATGACCGACTGCTATCTGTTGCGAAATTTCCCCCACGTTACTCTGTCACTGTCCACATCTAGAAACTACGCTGCGCGGTGCAGGGATCCACTCTGACTGGTTCATGGAGGCACGTGATCAGACCGTGGTTTACGGAGTGCTCACTGGGAGCGCTAGATTGGATTTGCAAAAACAAACAAACAAAAAAAAAAACGTTGACATGGAGCATTCTATGAACAGAATAACGCATTATAAATATTGCTCAATCACGCAAATTTGATCGTGGGAAGCCAAAATCGTGATCGTGATTAAAATTCGATTAATTGTGCAGCCCTAGATATACACATGTCACGGTTCATTGAGGTCATCAGGTGAGCACCCTCCTTCACTGATGACACCTCCAGAGGGCTCATTGGCAACACCTGGCGTCCCAGTTGTGCCCCTCTCTGCTTTCTGTGCCAACAATGCTTGTGGCCCAGGACGGGTCTTGCCTCACCGACTTGCTTCTTCTGCTGCACCTGAGAGAGCTTTGATGGTTTGGTGTTGGGCTTGGCCCCACAACCTAATGGTAGACTTGCCCACAAAGCCTCTGCAGATGACTTCCTCTGGGCAAACCATGGCTTTCCATCCCTCTTGCTCAGCGTCAGCTGCCAGCTCGGTATACTTCAGGCTCTTGTGTTCGAAGGCCTCCTTTACAGCTGCCTCCCAGGGAACACTGAGCTCTATTATGTAGACAGGGCGAAGTGAGGAGGATCAGAGCACACACAAGGTCTTGTCTGAGGTTTGTTATTTCAATCTCAGATGAGAAGCAGAGCCTTTGGTTCAGATCTGCCATCAACTTCCAGTCACATGCCCCTCCGAGCTGGCTGATGTCTGATGTTGTATGGACTTTGGCTGGCTTCGCACCTTCTGTGACGAACACTTTTGCAGATACAGGATGGGATAATGGAGGAGGCAGGGCGTTGATCTTTACCCTTCTGGTCTCCAGCAAAGCTGATAGGCACTTTAGGACATGGTTGTGGCGCCAGGTGAAACTCTATGGTGACAGGCTTGTCTTGTAGCCGACCAGGTAACGTCTGAGATTTGCGAGAGATGGGCAGATTGGGCACACAGGGTCTTCTCCATACCACTGGTTCAAGTTAGAGGGGGGGAGGCAGGACATCATACATTGCCCGTAAGATGAAGCTGGTGTGAAATGCTTCCATGCCGAAAAGCTCCCTCCAAGAGAACTTTTTCCTCTCTCACTTTCCCCTCCCATCTTATCCACTGTCCTTGCTTGGCTTGTGAGACAGCCCTTGCACACCTTGTTGCCTGCTCTTGCCGACGCACTTCCTTGATGACCAGATGTCGGCGCTGAGCTTGAGCTGCCAGGATGGTCTGCTCTCTCTTAGGTGAAGGCCTCCTTTCCCCTGCTGCATAAGGCAACAAGGTCTCTGCGCCTGAGGTCTGACTTTGCCTACTGGGGAGCTGCAGTTGGGGTCCATTTCCTTTCGGTCACCAAGGTAGGAGCTGGTATGGCTACACATGGGTCACAGGATCCTGTCAGTGTCATTTCCAACCTTACTTTGGAGCATTTGAACTCCACTGCTAGGCTGGAAACAGGGAGGTCAAAATTCCTCTTCCATACAGCCCGATGTTGCTAAAGGATCTGGGGAGACCCAGGCACTTTTTGGCAAAAGAGCTGACCAACCTCTCCAGCTTCTCAACCTTTGAGATTGGTACCTTGTATACAGTGTTGGGGAGTAACGGAATACAAATTATGAGTAACTGTATTCCGTTACAGTTACAATTTAAATAGTTAGTATTTAGAATACAGTTACATTGTTGAAATCAATGGATTACATGACGATACTTCTGTTTCACAAGTTTATTCGCTTTCTAAATAAATTAAGTCAACTCCATGCATTTCCCAGAAGCCCCAATATGAAAATGAAAAAATGAGCTGCGTGATCAGTCACAATGGAGTCGGAAGAGGAGCTAGCAGAGATAGAGCTGGAACCGGCACAACAGGGCAAGAATGCGTCTTCATCGTGGAAATTCAAAGATCATTTCACCTTCAAGAAAGAGAAGGGACGCAATATAACTGTGCAGTGCAATCTCTGCTTGCCAGCAACCAACCTCCTTTCAGTGTCCAAAGACTCCACCTCGAACCTGAAGAAGCATCTTAAAGTAAGTTATTTTCATTTAAATTAGACAGGGGTGGTCGAATGCTGTAGTTTTACTGGTCATCTTACTTTTATAGTTGTATCAGGTAGCCTAGCTGCCTGCTTAGTTGACGTGCGACTTAATATTCTCTTATGTGCTGATTTACTAGCCCCAGACCCGTTGAAAGACTGAATAGCCCAGTTTGACATGCTAGCTAAAATGAACCCGTGGTAGTCTAGTTTAGACTCGGTTTAGATTTTTGTGGTATGGAGTTCGGAACTACAAATACAAAAATCTATTATGCTACTGTGGAAGCTTTTACATGTTTAAATGCTTCTACGTGGTTTTAACATCAGATGGTGCAACCCGGGGCATGTTATGGTGAAGGAGATTGTGTGCAACAGAGACATCGAGTTGCTGGCGGTAGGTCTCAGACCGTATTACATGCCCAGAGAGTTCTCCCACGCCATTGTTGTTTGTGTTTACGTCCCTCCGCGTGCACATGCCGAGACCGCGTGTGACGTCATCCACTCCACCGTAGCGGGACTACAAACACAACACCCAGACGCCTTCATCGCCATCTCTGGGGATTTTAATCATGTCACACTGGACTCCACACTACCAGACTTTCACCAGTTTGTAAGCTGCCCCACCAGGAAGAACAGGACGATAGACCTCCTGTATGCCAACGTGAAGGAAGCTTACACTGCTACTCCTTTGCCCCCACTGGGAAAGTCTGACCATAACCTGGTCCTGCTCACACCACACTACAAACCAAAGATCCAGAGACAGTCTACAACTACACGCTCCTTCAGGAAGTGGTCTCCTGAGGCAGTGGAGGCGCTGAGGGACTGCTTTGAATCTACTGACTGGAACGTCCTGCAGGACATACATGGTGAGGACATGGAGGGGGTCACCCACTGCACTACTGACTATCTAAACTTCTGTATGGACGTTGTGGTCCCCATTAGGACTGTACGCTGCTTCCCGAACAACAAGCCCTGGATCACCAGCGACGTCAAGGACATCCTGAACAGGAAGAAGAGGGCATTCAAGGATGGTGACCGAGACGAGCTGAAGCGCGTACAGGGGGAACTCAAGGTCCAGCTGAGAGAGGCAAAGGAGGATTACAGAAGGAAGGTGGAACAGAAGCTGCAGCAAAACAACATGAGGGAGGTCTGGGATGGCATGAAAACCATCACAGGCTGCAAGAAGAAGGGCGGCAGCACAGAGGAGGGGGATGCTGAGAGAGCAAACCAGCTGAACCTGTTTTTTAACAGGTTTGATACTGCAGCTCCTACAGACAACGACTCGGACTGCAGAGCTCCCCCACCCATCACACCTATGGACAATGCAATGCACCTCCCCCCCCTCACCACCACGGACAGTCCAACCCACCTCCCCCTCACCACCACTACTACGACTGACAGTTCAACCCCCCTCCCCTTCACCATCACCAAGGATCAGGTTAGCAGAGAGCTGAGGAGGCTGCGACCAAGGAAAGCAGCGGGCCCGGACAAAGTGTGTCCAAGGATGCTTAAGGCCTGCTCTGCTGAACTGGGGGAGCCGCTTCAGCATATCTTCAACCTGAGCCTGCAGCTGGGGAGGGTCCCCGTGCTCTGGAAAACTTCATGTCTCATCCCGGTTCCCAAAACAAAACACCTCAGGGAGCCGGGTGACTTCAGACCAGTGGCACTAACATCTCACATCATGAAGACCTTTGAACGGCTGCTGTTCCATCTCCTCAGACCCCAGGTCCACCACGCACAGGATCCACTGCAGTTTGGATACCAGGAGGAGGTGGGCGTGGAGGATGCCATCCTCTATCTGTTACACAGGGCTTATTCTCATCTGGACAAGGAGAGCGGTGCTGTGAGAATCATGTTTTTTGATTTCTCCAGCGCCTTCAACACCATTCAGCCCTTCCTCCTGAGAGACAAGCTGACAGAGATGAGGGTGGACTCACACCTAGTGAGATGGATTACAGACTACCTCACAGAGAGACCACAGTACGTCAGACTGAAGGACTGCACGTCAGACACTGTGGTCAGCAGCACCGGAGCACCACAGGGGACCGTGCTCTCTCCTGTCCTCTTCACCTTGTACACATCTGACTTCCAGTACAACTCGGAGCTCTGCCACATGCAGAAGTACTCAGATGACACTGCGATAGTCGGCTGTATCAAGGATGGACGGGAGGAGGAGTACAGGAGCCTGGTCGAGGACTTCATGGGGTGGTGCAGGTCCAACCATCTGCAGCTGAACACCTCCAAGACCAAGGAGATGGTGGTGGACTTCAGACGGAAGAAATCACATCTCCAACCTGTGTCCATCAGCGGGGTCGATGTGGAGGTCGTTCGGACTTACAGGTATCTGGGGCTGCAGCTGGACGACAGGCTGGACTGGACTTCTTGCATGGACGCACTCCACAGGAAAGGACAGAGTCGTCTGTACTTCCTGAGGAGGCTGGGGTCCTTCAACATCTGCAAAAAACTGCTGCAGATGTTTTACCAGTCTGTGGTGGCCAGCGTCCTCTTCTATGTTGTGGTTTGCTGGGGAGGAAGCAGCAAGAAGAGGGACGTCGCTCAACTGGACAGACTGGTGAGGAGGGCTGGCTCAGTGGTGGGCACAGAGCTGGACTCTCTGGTGACAGTGGCAGAGAGAAGGACCCTGGACAAACTGCTGTCCATACTGGACAACGCCCACCACCCTCTGCACAACACCTTCATCAGGCAGAGGAGTGTGTTCAGTGGCAGGCTGCTGTCTCAGTCCTGCTCAACCAACAGACTTAAAAACTCTTTCGTCCCCCTGGCCATCAGACTGTACAACAGCTCTCAGTGATGGCAGGAGGCACAATAGACTGGTCACTTTATAATTCCTAACGGGTCACTTTATATTTTTAACTTTATAAGTTTCAACAGGTCACTTTATATCTTTAACTTTATAATTTTTAACAGGTCACTGTATATTTTTAACATAACTGTACAAAACATTTTATTATAGCTGTAAAAAACACTTTATTTCTAGTCACTTTTTCTATTTTTATATAGTTTTTGTATTGTATGTTTCAATGTAAGTCACTGCTACTGGATGCTTGAATTTCCCCCGGGATTAATAAAGTATCTATCTATCTATCTATCATCTTCTTATTAATGTGCAGTTAGTTACATTTAGCCTGCTATCTTCAGTTAGGCTACTGTCTTATGTTTCCTTACATGCCAAGTCCTCCTGTGTATGAAATATGTAGGCCACAATGTGATAACATGGTATGTAGCCTAGGTGGTAGTAGATTTCACACATTATATTTAAAACAGATTATTATTATGAGTATATGTAATGATTACTATGAAGTGTAATGTCACCATCAGCAGACCTCTTTATTCTTCCCAGTATAAAACAATTTCAGTTTTATTAAATTGTGCTCTTTCTGTCTTTCTTTATTTTAGAGGAAGCATTCCAGTGTCTTGCAAAGGACAGAAATGGCATCCGATGATGGTGGTGAACGAAGTGCCATGTCCACCACACCTCCTCTAATACAAGCAACACTCACCACTTCAGCAATCACCCAAAGGAAAGTAAACTCCTTGGTTCTTGAGTACATAATTGCAGATGTGCAGCCCCTTTCATTAGTGGAGAATGCCACATTTTGTAAGATGATTGAAGGACTTACTGGGGGTAGAACACCCATGTGCTGCGCATTGAAAGGGGATCTTAAAGTATGAAGGAGGCACTTACTGAAACACTTCAGGATGTTCAAACCGTGTGCACAACAGCAGATATATGGACGGTTCATCACAGGAGTTACATGGGAATCACGTGTCACTGGATTGAGGCAGAGACATTAGAACAAAAGTCTGCTGTGTTGGCATGTGAAAGGATAAGGGGCCGCCACACCTATGATGTCATTGCTGCCAAAATTAGTCAGATTCATGCCGAATTCCAAATACAAGGCAAAATCAGTGCCACAGTCACTGACAACGGTAACAATTTTGTCAAGACATTCAATGAATATGTAAGGATGTGAAATGGATGATGAGATGAATATCACAGATGATGTGCAGTTTGCTGATGTCTAGTTGTTTAATAAACTTTTTTTTTGCCACCTCACCATCAATGTGCCGCGCATACTTTGAATCTTATTGTCACGACTGATCTTGAAAAAGCTGCCTCACAGGGTGTTTCTCGAAAATTATACAGAAGTGCAATGTCAAAATGTGCTGCAATCTGGAATAAGGCTCATTGCTCATCAGGTGCTGCTGATGCAATTGAGGAAATTGCCCAAATGAGATGTTTGGTACCTTCAGTGAAAAGGTGGAGCTCAGAGTATCATGCAGTCGAGAAGTTAATGAGTCTCACTGAGAGTCAGCTCAATGGGATCTGTGACCAGCTGAAAGTAGCCAAACTGCATCCTCAAGAAATAATGTTAAGGAGTACACAGCCATTCTGAAACCTCTTGCCTACTCAATCAACCTGCTCCAGGGAGAAAAGAACTGTTACTTTGGATACATAGTTCCTACCATTCTCAGCCTAAAAGCCAAGTTAGATGAAAAATTGACCCAAGTGCAGTTCTCAACCCACATCCTTTCGACTGTTATAAAAGCCATTGACACTCGATTTGGGCAGGTTTTGGCCTCCCATGAGGCAAGGATGGCGGCTTCCACCATCCCAAAGTTTTGACTGTGGTGGCTTGCTGATGAAGAGAGGGGAGCCATGAAAACAGCAATGGTCCAAGAGACTCGTCTTCTTCATACAGAGCCTTCTGAGGATGGTGGCACCACTGGAAATGCCACAATTGGAGGTGATCCAGAAGATGATGAGAACTTCTTCACTTTTAAGACAGCACAGATGACAAGTTCATCAGCGGAGGAAGAGGTGCAGAGGTATCTCCAGGATCCAGACAAGCCATTGGCTTCAAGGAAGATGTATCCAATGACCAGAGCCCTCTTCTCAAAATACAATACGACTCTGCCATCAAGTGCTCCTGTCGAGCGTCTTATTAGACAGGGAGGACTTATTTTCACTCCGCATCGCAATAAAATGACCGATAAGCACTTTGAGCAGGCTCTCCTACTGCGATACAACTGCTGGAGTGTTGACATGTAGTGTAGGTGGTCACATATTAGTAATAACAGGCAGTTATTAAAAGAATCATTATTCTTGTAAAGCAAATTGCTGTCTATTTTTACATCTGAGCTTTTCACCCTGTTATATAGAGTTGTGACATTTTGGATAGTTTTTTTGCTAGCCTTTGTTGTTACATTATGGAGAAGTAATGTTTTTTTCCAAAATAACATTGTTTCATGTGGGTAAAGTGATATTTGATTGCGTAGTTTAAAAAAAGAGTTTCCGTTTTATTTTGATGGTCATTCTTCATGAAAGAACAGTAATAGTCAGCTCTAACTATCGTTTTTATGGAAAACAACTGGAATGTTTAATGTTGAATGTTTCATTTCATCCTTTTATGTTTTTCATTTTATTTATTTTTATTTTAAGGCGATAAGTTGCAACACCTATGTTAGATATATTAGGTAATAACAAATTCTGTACAAAAACAGAATATTTTATGTTTGTCTATTTTCCCACATTTAACAGCTGAGTAAATAAAGAAACTAAAAAGGGGAAATTGGTAAATTCTTCACTTTTTTAACAGAGCAAAACATCTTTTGTATAAACAGATTTGATGGTCGCATTCCTACACTGCAATTCAATGTGGATAATCCAAATCCAGTAATCCAAGTATTCAGAATACGTTACTCAGATTGAGTAATGTAACGGAATACGTTACAAATTACATTTTTGGACATGTATTCTGTATTCTGTAACGGAATACATTTTGAAAGTATCCTTCCCAACACTGCTCGTATATGGTAAGAGGCCACATCATCCTGGGTAGCAGCCCAAAATGAAGGCACCAGGTATTTGCTTGGAAGCATGGTTTTTTGATACTTTCAAGGCCACTTAGGGTGTCCTGCTTATGCTGGTCCTCTGACTAGGGTTGGGTATCGAGAATCGAGAATCGATTGGAACCGGGACTAGCTTTGCGATTTTCCCGTAATCGTTTAAAAGTTTAATTTTCGATTCCTAGTTTCAATTCCCAGTCCGCCGACCGGAAAAAGAAACCGCTGAACACCAACGAAGAAGCGTCCACCGGAAGTGTTGGCTTAACCGAACGTCTATTTGAACATGGATAACGTGCGTCAGAGGTCCAAAGTGTGGCTTCACTTCCAAAAAAGGTTTCAAAAAAGGCAACTGGACTTGTAGATTTTGGAGAAGACGTTTCACCACTCATCCGAGTAGCTTCTTCAGTTCTGAGGGACTGGTGGGAAGTCTGAGGTTTAAATAGGAACTCTTCCTGAGAAACATTGCTTGTTATGCTAATAACCCGAAACTGGTGCAGCTATTCCCACTAACGACCGGGTACTTACCTTTTGTGAGGGGGGGGACTGTTTTGGTCCTGTTTTGGTCTTACCTATGAATGGTTCTCCAACGACTCTTGTCCGTCTGGGGCTCCAGTGTCAAGGTGTGAAGGAGACTGAAACTTCTTGGGGACAGAAGTTAGCACTGTATTGTAAATAGATGGCAAATTGAATCTCAGTCCACCTCCTCTGTTTAGTGAAGGTTTTTCCAGTCTGACATAGATGGCTTCCTTAACTCCTCTTTCAAACCATCTGTCTTCTCTGGCTAAGATTTGGACGTTGTTATCCTCAAAGGAGTGTCCTTTGTCCTTCAAGTGTAGGTGGACTGCTGAATCGTTACCTGATGAGCTGGCTCTCCTGTGCTGGTACATGCGTTTGTGGATAGGTTGTTTAGTTTCCCCAATGTATAGGTCTGTACACTCCTCACTGCACTGAACGGCGTACACCACATTGCTCTGTTTCTGCCTGGGTGTTTTGTCCTTTGGGTGGACCAGTCTCTGCCTGAGTGTGTTCCCTGGTTTGAAGTACACTGGAATACGGTGGTTCCTGAAAATCCTCCTGAGTTTCTCTGACACTCCAGCCACGTAGGGGATGACGATGTTTTTCCTCCTGTCCTTCTCCTCCTCTCTGTCCCTTTTGGGGTATCTTTTTGAGCCTTTCACAAAGGCCCAATTAGGATACCCACATGTCTTGAGTGCCCGTTTTATGTGTTTTTGCTCCTTCTCCTGGCCATCCGGTCTTGTGGGTACCGTCTGTGCTCTGTGCTGGAGCGTTCTGATGACCCCTAGTTTGTGCTCCAGGGGGTGGTGGGAGTCAAATAATAAGTGCTGATCGGTGTGGGTGGGTTTCCTATATACTTCGATGTTGAGGCTTCTGTCTTCTTCCACATGCACCAAGCAGTCGAGGAAAGCCAGACTACCCCCGCTGATGTCCTCCCGGGTGAACTTGATGTTGCTGTCCACTGCATTGATGTGCTCTGTGAAAGATTCCACTTCATCCGTCTTGATTTTTTTTTTTTTTGAAACCTTTTTTGGATTACCATGACCTGGATGACTGAGAACCTACACAGACATGTGGCTTCACTTCTCTAAACAAAATGTCTCGGCAAAATGCAACATCTGCAATAAGATTGTTTCGTGCATAGGAGGGTGCACGGAGTTCATGGAGTACAAATAAATGTGTGCCCCGTCTTTGGTGCGCTGCGCCGGCCGTCCTCCGCTGCCTCTTCCTCCGGCTCTAGCTCCGACCCCCATTCTGGCACCGCAGTGACTACACTGCAGTCCGAAACAATACATATACATTAAACAATATGTCTTGCGCCAACATTAACATTTTGCGGCAGCTAACAAATTAGCCCACATATTTTTTTTCATAGACAATTTACAACCTGAGATTGCGAACGTCGTGGAGTCATTGCCAGGCTGATGACTCCACGACGTGCTGAGTCTACTCCGGTCACCATAGCGGCAAGAAGATACAGTACAGGAGCACAGTAACATGTTTAAGTACCTGCAGCATCATACACTCATGTGCACATGTGTTTTCATGAGATTTTCAAAAATAAAGCTTGCAAGGGAAGTGTACCCCTGTGATAATATATTCATAAATTATAATATTTCAGTTCATAGATTTGATATTTATATTGTAGTTGAAAACAGCCCTGTGAGAAATTCATAGTAGGCTCATAAAAAGGAAAAAGTTCATCGAATAAAAATTGATGGAGAAGGTCAGACTATTTCCTTCAGAAAGACCGCTGGCTAGCTAGCTCATTTAAAATATCCTAAACTTTTTTTGACCCTGCCTCTTAAAAGAATCGGAATTGAGAATCGTTAGGAATCGGAATCGAAACAAGGAATCGGAATTGTTCAAATTCAAACGATACCCAAACCTACCTCTGACACTGTTGGTATGGGTTCCTAGCCTACAAACCAGGATTCTGACAGCTTCCCCTTTACCAATGAAATACCCCTGGACTTGCTCGGCTTTATTTCCATCCTGGCCCACTGGATGTTCTCTTGCAGCTTGTTCAGCAGCCGTCTCGTGCATGCCATTGTTGTGGTGAGTATGGTCATCTTGTCCTTATAAATTCTAATGGGAGGGAGACGAAGACCAGGTTTGATCTTCTGTCCCCCTACTACCCACTGGGAGGCTCAGATGATGACCTCCATAGCCATCATGATGGTTAGTGGTGAGACAGTGCATCCTGCCATTATCCCTATTTCCAATCCTTGCCATGCTGTGGTATATAAGCATAGCTGAATGTCTTGGAAGTAGGATTTGACGAGATCTGTGACTGCTTCTAGGACACTGAAACAGTCAAAAGCCGTCAATGACCTGAAGGCAAGGTCCAAGAGAACGATATGGAGATCTCTTCCATCTTTTTTGGTGGCTTGGATTTGGTGCCATATCATGTTTGTGTGCCCCAAGCAACCAGAGAAGCCTGGTATCCCTGCCTTCTTCACCGTGGTATTGATGTAGTGGTCATTTTCCAGTTTGACAGCCAGCCTGTGGACCACTACACTAAAGAAGATTTCTTCAACGTTCAGGACAGACATATCAGGGTGATGACGTTTTATGTACGTTAGCATGTTTGATGTGTTTCCAGTGAGGTACCGCACCTACGCGAAACATCATCGGCAGACAGTCTTTGTCTGGTCCACCACTTACATGCCGTCACCGTTACCTTGCACCAGAAAACCAAAGTGTTCCCACACTGGTGATTTAAATGAAGCCGGTGGGCTCTTCCAACTCCACACTGTTTTTTCTTCTTCTGTAGGCTAATGGCGTTAGCTGGCAGCTTTTAGGCTCATTACCGCTGCCTGGATTGAAGTGAGGACTTTTTCTTTTTGTAACTAACCCAATTTATGTTTTAGCCATAAAAAGGGGATAGCCCTGTTACATAATTATTTTGTTATCTTTATTATGCGTTTTGATCCTGATTTTAAGTTTTCAGTGTCTTATTTCCCGTAGTTAATTATTTTGAAAGGGTTCCGCAAAATATTATAGTATTATATTATTACAATATTATCTGTGTCTTAATTTAAATCGGAACTTTGATAACCTTTTATTTAAATAGTTGTTTAATTAAGTTAGCGTTAGCTAATGTTAGTTAGTGTTAGCTAAATATAAGCTATTGTTAGGCTATGTCATGGCGTGAGGTTGTGTGGGAAAGCAGTTAAAACTAGAAAATTCCCGCGGAAATTTTGAAGTGCCGAGTGGGCTGTTGCCATTAGCTGCTAATGTTAGCAATCAGCATGATGTGCTAGCCACCAATTTTAACATTGGTTTAGTGTTAGCATGTCTGTTAAGCCCCTAAAAATGAAATAGAAGCTAATTGCTAACATGCTAATTGCTAATATGCTAGTCGCTAACATGCTAATGCTGCCACTAATGCTACCACCAAATTCCACCACTAAAAATTAACATTAGCCGCTAATGTTAGCAATTAGCATGATGCGCTAGCCACTTATTTTAACATTGGTTTAGTGTTAGCATGTCTTTTAAGCTGCTAAAAATTAAGTAGATGCTAATTGCTAACATGCTAATGTTAACATGCTAATTGCTAATATGCTATTCGCTAATATGCTAATGCTGCCACTAATGCTACCACCAAATTCCACCACTAAAAATTAGCATTAGCCGCTAATGTTAGCAATTAGCAGGATGCGCTAGCCAATGACAGACAGACACCTGTCATTGTTCAACTTAGGTGCCAAAAGCCAAAATGGCCGCCGCACAGACCAGTTACTTCAGTTAGAAGTTTCCCGAGTGGGCTGTTGGCATTAACATTGCCCCAAAATGGCCGCCCTACAGACAAGTTACTTATGGGTTCCCGCCTCTTTCTGTGGAGCCCCTCCTCTTCTGCTGCGTGTGTGAGTGTGTATGCCAGTTGGGGCCTGGTTGTCACGGTAAGCAGTTTGAATGTCAGTTGAAAGATAGAGAGAAAATGCTGAAACCACGGCCTCGAACAGGAAGGCCTTGTGGCCAAACCGTGTGTCCAATCGTTGAACCGACTTCACTTCCTGAACGTCTAAATATGCAGTTTGTGGGTAAAATGAAGAAATGTGAGCTATTTAAAGCGATTTAAAAGAAAGGATTGCTCCTGCTTTGCTCCAGAAATTTAACATTGCAGTCTATGGAGCGAGGAAGGGGTTTGCTGGCGCATCTTTGCGTCTCACGTCAAAACTATAAGACTTACAGCTTTAGCAGACGAATTGTGAGCGAGACGACACATTTTCCTACGTTTCTATGTATAAATTATGTCTGTGGTGTGAAAGTTGTGGCCACGGGAGCAGTTTCTATTTTATTTTTTGCCTAATGTTCTTCTCTTCTCCACACTCTAGCTGATGATGTCATCCACTCTAGGGCGAACATTCCGCGCAATACACACCCATTATAAACCCCGAAATTTGAGTAAAAACCTACACCGCTTTGAGGCTTCATAGTTTAAAAATGGTAAAAGGTGTCGATAAGTGAAGGGAATCTCTGAAGAGAAGACAAGAGTGTCTACGTTTTAAAGTTTAAATGAAGTGTCTGGGTGAAAGTATGCCAGAGCAGTTGATTGTAGAAAATGCCTGTTGATTTTTCGGGAATAAATTCGCGAAAAACTCACCGATCGCTTATACAAGTAATAGCACGGGATTCGGGATCAAAACACACGTTTTGATATATCATGTGTTGGGGTCCTCTCGCCGGTTCGGGCTGCATTAATCGACGAAAAAGGGATTTTATTTCCTACAGAGATGTAGACATTTGAGTGTTTTCCAGACCAAAATTCTTAGAGTATCATTACAAAGTTTTATTATAATAAGTTAAAATGTAAAAAATGGTATGTAAAAAATGGTATGTGCAAAAGTTTGGGCACCCTTTTAATCACAATGATTTCAAGACCTGTAGGGATTTGTAGCTGACATGTTGCAGCCCAAAACTGCTTTGATTAGCTTGTGAGACCTTCAATTACAAAGACAGGTAAAACCAATCATGAAAAACGCTATTTAACAGAGGCAATTGCTGGCTGTGCTTGTCCTAGGCTCCTGGCAACATGGGGGCATCGAAAACAACTCTCCACTGACCAAGAAACTAAGATAATTTATTATCATGAATTAGAAGAAGGGCACAAGAAATTATCAAGAAGGTTTGGGATGTCTATTTCCACAGTCAGAAATGTGGTGCAGAAATGGAAGGCCAGAAGAACAGTCCTTGTAAAGGAAAGATGTGGTAGGCCAAAAAAAAAATACTGGAAAGACACAGGCGAAGGATGGTTGGAATGGTTACAGACAAGCCACAGACCACCTCCAGAGAACTACAAGAACATCTGGCTACTGATGGTGTAGTTGTTCATCGTTCCACAATCCAGCGCACTTTGCACCAGGAAAAGCTCTTAGGAAGGCTGATGCGCAAAAAGCCTTTCCTGAGTGTTCGTCACAAGAAGAGTCGCATGAGGTATGCAAAAGCACATCTGGACAAGCCAGAAGCATTTTGGAAAAAAATACTGTGGTCAGATGAGACTAAGATGGAGTTATTTGGTCAGAACAAGAGGAGGTATGCATGGCGAAAAAAACACACTGAATTCCATGAGAAGAACTTATTGCCTACTGTGAAATATGGTGGAGGGTCCATCATGTTATGGGACTGTGTGGCTAGCACAGGGACTGGAAACCTTGTTAAAGTTGAGGGCCACATGAATTCCTCTCAGTATTAACAGATTCTTGACAAGAATGTTCAAGAATCTGTCAAGTTGAAGCTACGCCGGGGTTGGATTTTTCAACAGGACAATGATCCAAAGCACTGTTCAAAATCCACCAAGGAATTCATGCAGAAGCACAAGTACAATCTTCTGGAATGGCCATCACAGTCCCCAGACCTTAACATCATTGAAAATGTATGGATTGATTTACGCACGGAAGCCAAGAAACCTGACTGAACTGGAGGCGTTTTGTATGGAGAAATGGGCCAAAGTACCACCTGCCAGACTTCAGGGACTTGTCAGTAGCTATAGGAGGCGTCTACAGGTTGTTCTTGCAGCAAAAGGAGGGTCTATTAAATATTAATGGAATTATTTCTTTGGGGTACCCAAATGTATGCACATGCCTATTTTTGTTTAAATATTCATAAAAATGTTCCTGTTGGACCAATGAAAATGATTTCACTACTGAGATGTTTCTGTTTCCATAAGGTATAACATTTGTTAAAATAAAGTTGCCACTTCAAAAGCTCAGCAAGTGACAAACTGATGCAATGATTTTCCTAAGGGGTGCCCAAACTTTTGCATACCACTGTATTGTTGTTTAGGTTTTTCTGTAACCAGCTCTTACGTTGATTTGGGGATTTTTATTAAAAAACGTAAATCATCAGTTCAAGTATGAGACCATCTTTTGGTGGGATATGTTACATGTATTTATTTGATTATTATTATTTTTTAATAGCTACTCACTCAGACGTATTCGCCATATGACTGCCTGCACTGAATCGTGACGCCCATACCGTGACAACGCGGGACCAATAAAAGTACTCCTACTCCTAAGACACACATTTTAAACACTGCATACAGTAGCTTTACGGTTTATTAATCACTGAATAGGAGTATATCAGACAGCTGCTAATTTTCTTGGACCTACCTGAAAGGTGACTGTTTACTCTTTGAGTCCGCATATCTGCTTGGTGTTTACTGATAGCTCTAAGGACCTGCGAGTTTGCCCTTATTTGTGGATTGTAAACCTGTAACAGATAATGAAAACAAAAGGTTTGAAGTCTTTAAATTACAAGCCATTTCTTTTCAATAAAAATCAAAAAAAAAAAAAAAAGGTTGTATTTTTTATTTGCAGTTGGTTGATCTAGCTCACTATGCAATAGGAAAAACCATGAATAGTTATCATAAAAGCACAAGAGACAGAGATAAATATGACTATTTATGTCATGCCATGACTAAATTGCATATTGTGATTTTATTTATACGGAATATAAACTCACAGTTTTGAGTTGATAACCCGTGTCTATGACATAACGAATGGCTTGAAGGGAGAAGGAGGCCTCTGCGAGTGTATCAGTGAGGACAACCTTCCTTTTGACATCCATGCCACCAGTTCCAGGCACTGAGCTTTCCACACCCTCAAAGCTGTCATTCTCCCTAACTGTAGAAGGTTTGGGGTCAGACTCATAAACTCGCTGTGTCAGCCCACCCAGTCCAGCATGAAGAGGGAGGATTCTGAGAGGTCCAAGCTGAGGACTCAGAGCTATAGACTCCTTCTCCAGCAGTGTCACACAATCTTCTATTTCCTGAGGGGAGAAGATATAGATGCATCTTTTAAATGATCCACTCTCACACTTTCTACATTAATTGAGTGAAACAAGAAAACCCTGCAAAGTTTTGCATGTATATTTGCGGGTATGTACTTAACAGAGGATTGGCCTTAATTGTACGAGAACGTACAGATTAACACTAGAAAAAGACTGGAGTGAAAAAATGACTTATCTAACACACGGACAAGAGCAGGAAGTGTGGTGATGTTTACAAACAGGGTGTTCAACATGCATGAAAGAGTTTGATATACTGAAAGTCAATATGTACCAATGGGTTTGCCAATGAAAGAGAAAAGATAAAAGGAATTGTCTGCATATTGTATATGGTTTAATTTGCCTTGAATGACAGGGAGAGGGAGGATGTGTGTAACGGGACATCAAACACCTGCATTTGCCTCAGAGGCCTCTTAGATTGAGGTGTCCTTGATTCACTCCTCTAAACAACAAAGACGGTGAAACCCTATAGCACATCTCAGAAGGAAGTTTAGTTTGCCCAGTATTCCTTTTGTAAAAATACAAAAAGAGTATTCACTCACTGCCGAAGGAAAAATCCATAAATGATACATGCTAAGTTTGGTGAGAATTGGATGAATGGGCTAGGAGGAGTTGATTTTGCTTTGAGGTGCATTTTTTTAAGGTGAAATATAATAATTATAAAACAATAGATATCCTGCAGCTTCGTTTGCATGGACCTCTAATAAGGTTTCCACCAAACTATTTCCTTGAAGGATTAATAAAGTATTCTGATTCTGATGATTCTGATTCTGAAGAAACAGCCAGACCTCTTATTATTAAATAACTTAATATTTTTTTTTACCATTGTTATTATTTAGTTTTTTGATCAGTGAATGAGTTCTATTGCTTTACATTGTAGCACTGTGCCACATAGAACGGCACAGTGTGGTCATAAAACGGTCATAAAAGTGAACTTTCTTGACACCTTTGGACTGACACAACAGGTATCCAGACCAACACACAAGTTGGTCTTTATTTATCACAGGCAGTGTTGGGAGTAACGTGCGACAAAAGTAATGTAATTACTGTAATGTATTGCTTTTTGCTGTAACGTGGTAATGTAAGGCATTCCAAAAACAATTTGGATAATATTTTACTCAGCACAAAGGTCTGTAACCCGAAATTAGGTGGTGTTTTGTTTTATACTAACGCCAATAAGCGAGATCAGCAGATAAGAAAAATCCCATACAAACTGTAAAACGTTTCTTCCTGTATGGCTGAAGCAGGCTAGAGACAAAGATATGGGGAGCATAGTAGTTAAGTGCACTTCATGTGCGAAACCAAAACATCTATCTATGTTGCGAAATAGCACAAGTAATCCAATGAAACATTTAGAGCGGTGCCACGCTACCAAACTGAGGACAAGCAGTCTGTTTTTAACTAACTTCTGGTTATAAATGTTCCTTGTATTGCATTACGAGCCATCACTGCACCCATAGGTACTCCTAAACTTTGTCACAGCACCCCTAAAAATAAGAATTGAAAAAAAAATTATTGTTTTATTTTAAAAGGGTTTGTCTATGATAAGATGACCAAAATAGCACAATCAAAGAAAATATGTGGTTCAAAAATAATATTGTAATGAGTTTAATGTGTTCTCTCATTTATTGTTGTCTTTCCAGTCTGGTTGGGGGTGCTTAGCTCTCCTTAAGCTCTGACCCTAGAATCACCCCTGGCTGCGCCTATACCTTCTGTTGTTAGCCTTAAGCCTAGGAGCATAATAAGAAACATTTAGAATATGTATATATGTATTTGCAGTTGTTTTGGTGTTATTGCATCACCTAGCAAACCAACAGCCTTTAATACTGAAATGCTCAGTGATTTACCAACACAGTCTTTCACAGATTGGTGAACCCCTCCTCATCTTTACTGCTAAAAGACTTGGGCTGTGTCTGAAACCACTCCCTAACCACTATATAGTGCACTATATAGTGACCACGCCATTTTGTAGTGGTGTCCGAATGTTTAGTGTCTACTATATAGTGCACTGCATGTATCCCACAATTCACCGCGAAATGTAGTGACCATCCGATGGTCACTAACCGGAGCAAGATATCCCATCATGCATTGCCAGAGGTTCTCTTGGCACGGAAAGTAAATTAAATACGGCAAACGGATGGGAGACTGTGTACAAATGTCAGTATGCTATAGTTTATTTTATTAAACATTTCGAAACAAAAGACTCTAATTTAATAAAAATGCAGTAGTAAATGGACAAGTATTATGTGAGACGACGTTAATGTGGTACGTTTTAATTAAGCGACAGCAATGACGTAATTACCTGCGCCAAGAGAAGTGTCCGAAAGTGTCTGAATTTTTTTCTGTTGAGCTCACTATGTAGTGCACTACCTTTATTTCTCTATGTAGGGAGTAGGGAGTAGGGAATGAGTGAGTGATTTCGGACACAGCCTTGGCCTCTTGGTGCTGCTCTATTTATAATAATCATGTTGCGTAACCTTGTCAGTTGTGAGTTATTTTTATTATTTACTTGTGTGTTCATTTTATTACAACTCTTTGTGAGTTTTGCTGCACCAAATTTGTTGAAACCTCTTGCTGGCAGCAAATTTAAAACCGGCCAACAAACGGTGTATTTACTTTATAATAAACGAATCATGCAATTAGCCAATTTCTTTACACTGTTTCTTTAGTAGATATATTACACCTTACAATTATTTTCATAATTAAGGCTATTTCAGCTCGAATAAATACATGCAGGTGAGGAACACCCCGGACAGGTCACCAGTCTATCACAGAGAGACAGACAACCATACACACTCGCATGCACACCTACAGAGGGAACGCATGCAGTCTCCACACAGAATGGATTAGAACAGGGGACCTTCTTGTTGTGGGCCATCAGCCCTGACCACTATGCTACACACAGCTTTTGGAAATGACATGTTTAAAATGAAAAGAATTAATTACTTGTAGGTAAAATACACCCAAATAGGATACACCCAAACTATTTTGGGAGAAAGTTGCCAATGAATTCCCAAGATTCTTTCCTATAACATGGCATGAAGATGTTATGGACTAGTGGACTTTACCTTCCCTTCAGTTATCTTGCCAACTCTCTAGGCACTCCTGCCTCCTTGCATAACACTCTCAAACACCAACATACCTACATTTGCACGCACACACAGTGGACTAAACTGTACTGAACTCGACTGACTCAAACTAAAACTGACATTCAAACATCTCAAATTCACACATACATATGGACATTTTGGATTTTGTTTCAGAAGTTAAAGAGTAAATGTTTGATGTATTTTCTTTTTTATTGTAATTGATTGTTTTTTATCTTATTTTGAATTCATGGGAATTTCTGTCATTTATGAGTGTGTTTTGTTTTGATGACATGGCATATTAATCTGATTTACTGTACCAAATTAAAACTGGTGTTTTCTTTTTGTATGCCTTTTGTAGCAAAGGCACTGTACTGAGTTAATCAGGTTACCTTTATTAATTAAGAAGTTTCAAATTGACAGATTGAAAAAATTATTTACTCGCCTGTCTGGCACCAACCTATAATTTTGACGAAGCCTACGCTACAAGATAATGTATAAATAACAAAATTGTACCTGTCCACTAGCAAGAAACACCATCACATCTCCTTCCTCTCCTCTTCGATGAAGATCCAACACCATATGACAGGCAGCAGCCACAGAGTCTTTGGCTGATGTAAGCTCCCTGTATAGTGTCTCTACACTGCTGTTCCCAGCCTTCATGTCCTTGTCGCCCCTCTCTTCCTTGTCTCTGGTAGGAGGCTGATTGGTCAGGTTGTCTAGTGTGAGGTGTGGGACAGAGGGTCCCAGGAAGCTGGAGAGGCGAGGTGCCAGCGTAGGGTGAGTGAGGAGAACTACCCGGAAGTTGTCTGGCCTCTGGTGGCAGACGTCACACAGCAGGCCCAGCAGCACGTCAGTGGGTACGGTGCGCTCCTGGAGTTCATCCAAGACTACAATGGAATACTGATGCAACAGAGGATCTGACATCATTTCCTCTAGCAAGAGAGTGTCACTAACAAACCTGGGGACCGGGCAACAAAAACATAGATGAAGAATAAACACGTAGCATTTAAACAGTTTTAGATTTAAATTTAGAAGCACCACATGAAAACATGGTTGAAATTAATTTTAATTAATTGCCATTAAATTCATTATCATAAAGTGTAAGACATAACATACAGATTAAGTTTTAGTGACTATGCCACTTTTCCTGCTTTACATGCCGCCTTGACATAGAGGCACAGGAAATAGAGGAAAAAATGCCAAGGAAAATAAAGTCACAATATTCTACAAAACTGGTATGATCTATTATTCTTTATACAGTTCTCAAATGAATCAATGAGTAACCAATAATATGGATTTATCTGCAGTTTGGCCAAGCATATTCTGTTATACTCAATCTGTTTGAGGCCAAGAGGCCCACCAGATCTTTTAAATTGGTACAATTTAATGTATTTTAGTATCAGAGACTTAACTGTCCAGAATTGTGCAAATGTATACCTTCCAAAAAGCTTGGTTTCATAATATTTCTAGCTATAAAATGAGATGATTAGTTGCCCTGATTTCTGATAAGTAAGAAGCTGGATGCAGGAGTGCGGAAGCATGGGTAAAAAAAGCTAGCCTAGGTTCAACCTCCAAAACAGCCATAACCTGGCAAAGCACAGACCCTACTAGACCATGAAGGTGTGCTGCGTTTTTTGGCACCAGTATGTTATCGGCTGGTCCTGTAAATCGCTTGCTCCGTGAAGTCTGACTTGCTTGTCCAGATCTGGGGATTTTGGAGGAAGTCAACATCTTGTACTCGTTGTGTTCTTCAAATCATTTGTGAACCATTTTTGCTTTATTACCCAGCATTAACCTTGAGAAATCTCAGCTTCAGTAGCTTGTCTATTGAATCAGATCACACAGGTCAGACTTTGTACATCAATTAGCCTCGGCTGCACATGAACCTGTTGCTGGTTCAACATTTTTCCTTTTGATGCTTTTGATAGGTACCGCCCTGTGCAGACTTCAATTTTGGAGATACAATGACCCAGATGGCTAGGCATCACAATGTGGCCTTTTTCTCAAATCTATCTGCTTGCTCATTTTTCATGCTGGAACGGGTTGTGAGTGTATGGCCTATTTCACAGCCAAACTTCACTACTAACACAATACTGCATATCCAGAAGGTGTTTAAAAACGCAACAACACTCATCCAAGTAGCTTCTTCAGTTCTAAGGGACTGGTGGGAAGTTTGAGGCTTAAATAAGAAACTCTGTGGGTATAGCCCATCAGAAACTTGCTTGATTTGTTTCTGTTATTGACCAGGAATTGGTACACCTGATGTTCATTAACAGCTAGATACTTGCCTGTCATCGATGGGGGGACTGTTTGTCCCTGACCTCTTTCCCTGTGAATGGTGCTCTAAGGACCCATTGTCAGAGACTCCAGTCTCAAGGTGTGAATAAGGTGCATTGTAAACTGATGGCAGACTACATCTCAGTCCACCATCTGTTTGGAATTTTTTTTTCCAATCTGACATAGATGGCTTCCTTTACTCCTCTTTCAAACAATTAGGCTTCTCTGGCTAAGACTTGGACGTTGTTATCTTCAAAGGAGTGTCCTGGTTCTTCAGGTGGACTAGTCAATTGTTTCCTGATGAGCTGGCTCTCCAGTGTTGGCACACACATGGATGAGTTGTTTGGTTTCCCCAGTGTACAAGTCTGCACATTCCTCACTCCACTGAACAGCATACACTACATTACTTTGTTTCTGCCTGGGTGTTTTGTCTTTGGGGTGGCCAAGATTTTGCCTAAGTGTATTACTAGGTTTGAAATAAATTGGAATGCGGCGTTTCCTAGAAATTCTCCCTTATTTCTTCAGTACACCAGCCACGTAGGGGATGACAGAAAGAGTTCAGGGCCCTGATCTCTACCTCCTTCATGTATAGATTGGGGTGAGATTGGTTGTGCCGGCCAAGGTGTCATCCTTTTGCAGTCTTTCCCACACTACATTCTCTGGTGGGGATACATGAAGAGGTTACATCATAGGATACAATGGATTCTTCTGGACCTGGTGTAATGTTCCTGACTTTGTTGATGAAATCTCTGGAGTTTTAAATGTGGTGAGAAGTGGTACCCACCAATGGAGACAAGATGGTTGCCAGATGCTTAGTGACGTTCCACCTCATCTTTGTAAAAGAGGTTTCATCCACCTTAGCACCATATTTGCTCAATATAGTAAAGGGTAGTTTAGCAAACGGGTTTGTACCGGCAAGTTCTAAACATGCTGTAGTGACACCACTGATTAGAAAGCCTGGTTTAGACTCATCAGTACTTTCAAATTTTAATCTGGAAAACTGGGTGGCCATTCACGGTCGTGCCCTAGATTGATTTAGGACCTACCTTACTGAAAGAAGTTTTTGAGTCCATGTTGGAGCCGCTGAATACAATGTAGTGCCTCTCAGAAGGGGAGTGCCCCAGGGTTCTATACTTGGTCCGCTTCTGTTTTCCCTCTACTTGGATCCTCTGAATCAGTTCTCCGGAAACATGCATTGGATTCCATCTTTACGCTTACGACAGCCAAAGTTATATGCCCCTCAATCAAACAGATGCCTTTTTTAAATCAAGTGCAAATCGAGTGCTTGGCATAAGTCAAAGCGTGGCTGGCCATGCTGCTGTTCGACTTTTAACTGATGCCAAAAAACAAGATCACATTACCAAATAATAACCCAATAAAAATTAAAATTATTTTATTGTAACAAAACCCA
This sequence comes from Planiliza haematocheilus, assembly GCA_005024645.1. Taxonomy (NCBI): domain Eukaryota; kingdom Metazoa; phylum Chordata; class Actinopteri; order Mugiliformes; family Mugilidae; genus Planiliza; species Planiliza haematocheilus. Next base: position 409,868 of record SRSE01000582.1, on the reverse strand, counting down.
AACACAAAAAGGATAATGAGAGGTGAACGCGCCTATGCAGTTGCTGCCCCCAAACTGTGGACAACCTGTCTTTGCACATCAAGCAGGCCGACTGCCTTCTTCCTTTTTAAATCCTCTCTTCAAACACATTTTTATTCTCCTTGGTTTTTAACTCGGCACGAGGTGCTGGTTCCTATTGTTTATATTGTTTGATTGGTTTCATGATTTTAATCTTGGTTCCCATTTGTTTTTCTTTTTTTAATAATAATAATAATTAGTGGTATTGGCCATGTATACTTGTGTATACATGGAATGTGATTTCTGCATTTAACCCATCCGTGAAATTAGTGAACACACAGTGACGTGAAGCACACACTAACCCGGAGCAGTGAGCTGCCATGCTACAGCGGCGCTCGGGGAGCAGTGAGGGGTTAGGTGCCTTGCTCAAGGGCACTTCAGCCGCTTTCTACTGGTCGGGGGTTCGAACCGGCAACCCTTCAACCCTTCAGCCACAAGCCCAAAGCACTAACCAGTAGGCCACGGCTGCCCCATGTAGGCCACGGCTGCCCCATTTTTTTTACATGTTTTATATATTCTCATGTCTGTGTACAGCACTTTGGCCAACTGAATTGTTTACAAACAAAGATTGATTGATTGATTGATTGATTAGTGACTGAGTTTATGCTGCTGACAACTGGTCTGAGAGGGTCTCCTTACGTGTGTATTTTAGGTAATCCATACACAGGGTGGCTTCCCCCAGGTATAACCAAAGGAGTCTGTCAATTGCCTTCTCCTTTTGCAACTGCTGTAGGGAGTTTGGTGGTTTGTAGGTGGTTGGGTGCCATTTCAGTGTCTTGTATATATGCTTGTTGCTGAGTTGTGAGGTTCAGTTTGATGTGGTAATGCGCTGTGTTTAACGGCACTGTGCATCTTCCCTTGTCGGCTGGCAGGATTGAGATGTCATGGTCTATTTCCCTAGAGTGACCCTAGAGCCTTCCTCTCCTGGGCAGTGATATTGGAAGGCGACTTTTTTGCACTAGGGAGGGCTGCTGTTACTTTCAGCCTAAGTTGTTCAGTTTCTGTGTTTGTGAGATTGTTATTCTTTATGGTGGATTCTGTGGTGGTGGTGAGGTCTACCACTGGAATTTGCTCTGGTGTTATGGCAAAGTTCTGTACTCAGGCTAAGACATCTTTCTCTGGCTGAGTGAGCTTTCTGTTCAACTGGCACTGGACCCACTTCTCCTGGGAGTCTACCTGTGTGGTGCAGTCATCCTTTCTCATCTATGTTATTTCCTTTCTCCTCTATGTTATTTCCTTCCTTACCTTTTTTGTGTTGTGAGGTTTGGGCCCTTTCCACAAATTTGTCCTGAGGTGGCACTCACATTCACTACACTGCATTACAAATGATTCACAACAATGCATACCGGACATAAGTCTAGGTGGGTAGTAGTCTAACCTGAGCAGAGTGTCTGGTGTACAGCTGTCATCATGAGACACCCTGTAGCCCACTTCCAGACCCAGGCTGAGATCCATCTCATCAGCCACGCGAAGGGCCAAACTCACCGCTGCAACTGAATAAGGTTGAGAACAGCACACAAGTCCCTGGGAAAACTCATAAGACAAAGCATACTCCACGCACCACTGCGGCACCTGCAGGGAGTACATCAAGAAAAGAAAAAGTGAGGAGGAGGCAGAAATACAATACTGTGGACATGATGAATTACATTTTGTGCTAGAAAATTGCCCTTCTCCAATTATGTCAATATGTTGATATTTTTGAACAATGTGTTTTATTGATTTTTAAATAGGAAAATACAAACACATCAACACATACATACACACATAAAATAACAATGGATAAATAAAAAAATAAATTAAAAAAAATGCCCCACTCAACCTCCTTACACATAAGTATAATCAACTGTTCTATTGTTGCCACCAAGTCCATTAAGGATGCCCATAATCCAAAAAGTTTTAAAAAAGGCAACTGGACTCGTAGATTTTTAGAGAAGACGATTCACCACTCATCCGAGGTAACTTCTTCAGTTCAAGGATGCCCATACCTCTTCAAATTCTTGCACTTAACCCCTAATTAAATAGGTTAACTTTTCTAATCTAACAGACACTGTCATCCCTCTAATCCAAGATTGTATAGTGGAGACTTCAGTCTCTCTCCAAGATAGAGCAACCGTCCTCCTGGCCTGCAGGAGGCCAAAGTTGATCAGTCTTACACTTAGAGCTGACATTAAAGCAATCTGGGTATATCCCTAAAATTCAAAGTTTTGCTATGCAGGGAACCTGAATGTGTGTGATTTTACTTCGAGTACAGACAAAAAGATACCATCTTAGGACATTCCCATACACAATGAATCAAAGTACTTTTCTCAGTCAGACATTTCACACATGTATCTGGAATTCCAGGGGACCATTTATTGAGCTTTTCAGGTATTATGTATGTCCTCATTAACCACTTACTGTATGTTGTAGCAGTTTAATTTGAGTATTAATGGTTTGTGATTGAGCTTTTAAACAAACTGTCGCCCACTCAGCTTCTTCAATATCTTCCTTGATATCTAAACTCCATGCCCTTCTTCTATCATGACTAGATTTCTCATCATGTGAGACAAGTGCTGTATATAATATAGAAATTTGCCATTTCCCATTCATGTATTTTAACACAATGTCGTCAAGGCAGGACAGCGGTGGCTCATGTGTAGCCTGGTGATGCTTTGATGAGATGAAGTGCTTTAATTGTAAATATTTAAAAAAGTGTTTTTTTGGAACTGAATATTTCAAACAAGGGTCATTAAATGTTAGTAAAGTGGCTTGAACATTTAAGTCTCCAATGTTTTTCACCCCCCTATCAGCCTAAACCTGAAAACCATCTGGCCTGCCGGGAGTGAACCGCGCATTACCCCAAATAGTTTAGATATCAATGCTTGTTCAATATAAACCCATGGCCCAGTAATACCACTGTAAACTGGGCATCTGTAAGCATATGGCAGATACAGTAATCTGAGTCTTAGTCGAGGTTTTCTGTTGTTCCAGATAGATCTATAAAATGCACAATTAATTTCTTTAAAAAAGGGTTTTGGCAGTGGTACTGGAAGTGACTGAAATAAATATAAGAATTCTGGCAAGAATCATTGATATTGGAATTGATGTCCATTTTTATGAGTGTTGTACCTCTCTCATCAACGGGTCAAGTTTTCTTTAATAACTGTGTGTGTGTGTGTGTGTGTGCAGGGCCGGTTTTTGCTATGGGCAATGTGGGCGACCGCCCAGGGCGCAATCCATGTGAGGGCGCACGAGCGCCCTAAAAAAAAAAAAAAATAATAATAATAATAATAATAATAGATTTTTTCTAGACTACCACTCATTTCCACGTCAAGTTAGTGGACTGGGCGCTGGGGCGCCCTCATTGTCACGTCAACTTGCTGCTGCTGAGAGTCATACGGGAGAGGGGGACGGGGGATCAAGCTGCGACTGCAGAGGTTGGCAAAGAGGAGGGGGGCGAGGGATAGACTGATCCTAGGCCACACAACACAAACTGCTTCCAAATAAATTGTATTTCATTCCTAAAATTAACATTGACCTATACCTACATGTAATTAATTGGGTTATGTGAAAAATGACCAAAAAATAAAATAAAATAAAATAAAATAAAATAAAATAAAATAAAAAATCTGTGCAGTCATCTAGGCCTGCCTACGTCACTCACGTAACTCCGGTTGATTGACAGGCGAACGGACGGTGTCGGCAAAAAGTAATGCAAAAGTTAATGATGTCGAGTCTTCATCTCCAACATGGATCAAAGTGCGCGCCAAGGGATTGTTCGCCCAGGGCGTAAATCTAGCCAGGACCGCCTCTGTGTGTGTGTGTGTGTGTGTGTGTGTATCCAAGATAGGTAAAGCCCTCCCTCGCATTAAAAAAGGGTGTACTTATAACTGGATTAAAAGAAAAGAATAGAACATTTTGCATTATTAATACTGTATCCAGAAAACTGGCCGAATTTATTAATTAATTGTAACAATGTCTGGACACTGTTTGATAAGTCTAAGATTGCAATGCCTGACAAATTGGTTAAAGGCTCAATGGCCAAAATGAACAATAGCAGGGAGAGAGGACGGCCTTGATGGCATGACCTCTCTAACGTTAATGGGCTTGATAAATTATATTTAACAAATTCCGAATTTTTAAGCCATCTCACATGCAGACACCAATTAAGGGGAGACTGTTGAAGCTTCTCCATTTGAACAAACATAGAAATGGGGGAGTGATCACTAATGATACAGTCATACCAACAATTCGGAATTTTAGATTAGTTCTTGTGATACTAAAAAATAATCAATATGAGACCTGGAATTATGTATTCCTGAGTAGTATGAGCATTCCAATCTATCTGGGTTAGGTTTTCTCCAGATTTCAGATAAGTTTAAGTCTATGACATGATTTTTTATTTTTTTTTTATGGGGATCACATTTTGAAGAGCGTTCTACTGACGGGTTTAAAGTGGAATTGATATCCCCACCAATAATATTTAGGCCATACAATGAAGACAACGTTAAAAAGAAATTTTCAAAAAAATTGGAGTCGTCCTCATTAGAGCCATATATGCTGAACAAATTCGATGCAAAATACAGGACCCTACCCTGAGCAATTACAAACCTTCCTTGGGGGCCCCGGATAGTATTCAGTCAGACTGGGGTGGAGTCTTCTGAGCATGGGTGTCTAATGTGGCTGAAAGCGAGCAAAGAAGTAATTTCTTTATTCTTTATTTCAAGGATAGCCCCTTGAGATGTGCCATCTCATTTTCGAGGGGGTCCTAACAACAATGTACAGTACAAAATAATGGGATAAATAATACTAAACATGATTCCAAAACACATAAACACAAAGACACTCACACACTCACATACCCACACATACTCCAACAATGCTCCCCCAAAGCTACCCCCATCTCCACCCCCACCAGCTCACATTACACAGACAGGGTATGATCAGAAAAATAAATAAATCCCTCGACCCTCGAAATAGAAGTAAATTTGTACACATAGGCATTCTATACACACAAACAGTACTTTTGTCATGCACACATAAGGTACATATTTGTACACAAATGCACACATACGACTGTGCGACTGTGGCTCAGTAGGTAGAGCGGGTTGTCCACGAACCAGAGGGTTAGCGGTTCGATCCCCGGAATGTGCCACATGTCGAAGTGTCCTTGAGCAAGACACTGAACCCCCAGTTGCTCCCAGTGCGTGGCACTGGTGTGTGAATGTGTGCGTGCTTGTGTGAGTGAATGGGTAGATGTGTCTCTGACTGTAAAAGCGCTTTGAGTACCAATAGGTAGAAAAGCGCTATATAAAAGCAAGGCCATTTACCATTTACCATTTACATATTTACAGCAAAGTAGACAAGCGGAAAACAAGTATGAATAGAGTCAGAGAGAGAAAAAGTAAGGCAGATCAGAAACAAGAGCAGGATGTTTGAACATGCGTAGTTAAAGATGATTTGAAGATGTGAAAAGAAGTCAGTGACCTAAGTGAGGAAGGAAGGTTGTTCCAATCTGATGGAGCTTTAAATTTGAATGCCCGACGACCAATTTCGTTGCTGATTCTAGGTGTGACTAGAAACAAATGGTTGGTATGTCGTAGGCTATATTGAGAACTAAAAGGAATTAAAAGTTCTTTCAAATATGATGGGAAATTAAAATGAATACATTTGAAAATAAGTGTTAACCAGTGAAATTGCCTTCTGGGCTTGGGAGCGGGCCAGTTCAAGGACTTGTACATTTGACAGTGATGAGTTCTATAAGGACACCTGAGCACAAACCTACAGAGACTATTATATAATACATTTAGCTCATTCAGCAGAGAGGTGGAGCTTTCACAGATCTGTGGTGTGGGCTTGTAGTCCGTGATGGTCTGTATCCCTCGCCACAGACTTTGAGTGTCTCTGCTGTCACTGAAGAGATGGGCTATCCTCCTGGAGTGCTGCCTCCTGGAGTGATGCCTCGGGACAGGTTGGCCCTAGCTGTCCTCAAGCCCACCTTGCCTACAGCTCTGAAGGCAGCGCTTCGAGACTTCAGGAGTCTGTGGATCTCCCCTGTCAGTCATGGTTTGTGATTGGCCCAAACAGTGATGGTCTTGGTGTCCATGACGTCATCAGTACACTTGGCTATGTAAGCAGGGACAGTCTGTGTACTCATGGAGGGCCTTGTAGGTTCCCCTCTGGGTGGTGTAAACATAGTCCAATGTGTTTTTGATGTGCTGGTAGAGTTCATTCAGTGCCTCTCTCCTGTTGTTGGAGCTGGGAGGGATGTAAACAGCTACAAACAATATGGCCGTGAATTCCCTCGGTAGATAGAACGGCCGGTACTTGATAACTATAAACTCCACCAGTGATGAGCAGTGTTTACAGACCACAACAGTGTCACAGCACCAGGCATCATTGATGTAAACGCAGAGTCCACCCCCGCAGGTCTTACCTCCCTCGACGAGAGCTCTGTCCTCTCTGTAGCATGTTAGCCGATCGAGCTTAAAGGCACGGTCCTGGACGTCATTGTTGAGCCATGTTTCCACAAATAAGAAAAAACAGCACTCTCTCACAGTCCACAGGGTAGAGTGCAGTAGTCAGATATGGTCCATTTTATTATCCAGTGATTGTATGTTGGCCAGTACGATTGTGGGGTGAGATGCAGATGTGGGGGTCGGTGACGGTGTTGGCCTCCAGAGCAGACCCTGATCCCGTAGCTCTTCAGCGTGCACAGGGTTTAACTCAGTGAATGTGGTTCTGAGCAGACCCTAGCAGAAACTCACAACTGTCTGCGGTTTAAGACAGGTTGTAGCAACGAAGATGTAAAAAAAAGACGTACAAAAACGACTTACTAGACAAAAAAAACAAAAACACTGTATTGTTGGGGCAGAGAGGAGCCACAGCATTCGTATGCGCTGGCATCTAGGATCATTGATTGGTTCAACGAAATATTAGACCATGTGTGTGACCTTTTTTCTTTTTTGGTGGTGACTGTTTTTGTGCCAGGCAGTGTATATTCTCCATAGTTTCTGAATTATATTTTGATAAATTCAATTCAGTTCAATTTTATTTATATATGGTAAATGGTAAATGGCCTTGCTTTTATATAGCGCTTTTCTACCTATTGGTACTCAAAGCGCTTTTACAGTCAGAGACACATCTACCCATTCACTCACACAAGCACGCACACAATCACACACCAGTGCCACGCACTGGGAGCAACTGGGGGTTCAGTGTCTTGCTCAAGGACACTTCGACATGTGGCACATTCCGGGGATCGAACCGCTAACCCTCTGGTTCGTGGACAACCCGCTCTACCTACTGAGCCACAGTCGCCCCCTATAGCATCAATACAAATCGTGTCAAGACGCTTTACAAAACCCTATCTTTCCTGAAGGCGACAGTGGCAAGGAAAAACTCACTTTTAACAGGAAGAAACCTTGAGCAGAGCCCAGCTCATATGGAGGGACCCATCTGCCTAAGGCCAGCCGGGTACAGACAAAAGAAAGAGATGTTACATGGCAATTTGAAAATGTAAGAAAACTCATAGGCAGGTTAAGAATTGTTCATTCAGGTATGAGGATGACTTCAGGATTCCATGAAGACTGGGCAGGCTGATGAGACAACGGGAAATACACAACTCCAGGCCAGAGATACTCACAAGAAGATGGAGAAGGAGGGGAGGGAAGGGAAGGGACACACAGCAGTTAACATGCTATACTGTAATAACACAGAATTGCATGACTAGCAGTAGGTAGGGCTGTCATCTCTACTCCTGCATCTGACCCCTCTGACCCTGTTCCTTGTGTGGCTGTGTCTGATTTGTTTGAGCCTGTGTCTCTTAAGGCCTTAGAAGATGTGGTTAGCCAGATTAAGCCATCAGGTTCTCCTTGCGACACTGTCCCGCCTCACTTTTTTAAGGAGGTCTTCCCCAGCATAGGGCAGTCAGTTCTGGCCATTATCAACAGCAGTCTGTCTTCTGGTGTTGTCCCCCAAAGTTTTAAACACGCTGTGGTGCAACCCCTCCTCAAGAAACCCAGTCTTGATCCTGGTGTGATAGCCAATTTTAGACCCATCTCTAAATTGCCTTTCATTTCAAAAATCCTGGAAAAAGTTGTTTTTACTCAATTGAAATCATTTCTGGATGAGCATGAGGTACTGGAGGTCTTCCAGTCAGGTTTTAAAACAATGCATAGCACAGAGTGAGCTCTATTAAGAGTTTTTAATGACATCCTCCTGGCAAATGACTCTGGAGACTACGTGACTCTTGTGCTTCTGGACTTGACTTCGGCTTTTGATACCGTGGACCACAGCATTTTGGTGCATTGATTGCAGCATCTAGTAGGTATTTCTGGCACCACCCTGGACTGGTTTAAGTCCTACCTGGCAAACAGGACTATGTGCATAAGCCTTGGTGGTTCTGAGTCCCGCTCTGCTCCGCTGTCATATGGGGTTCCACAGGGTTCAATTTTAGGGCCCCTGCTTTTCTCATTGTATCTGCTGCCCCTGGGTTCCATCCTGAGAAAGCATGGGATCTCTTTTCATTGTTACACTGATGACAGCCAGATCTATGTGCCACTAAGAAAGAAGGATGCGTTTTCCCTGAAATCACTTCATTTATGTCTTGAGGACATTAAAGCTTGGATGTCCTTGAACTTTTTAAGATTTAATGAAAATAAAACTGAAGTGATGGTGTTCAGTCCCAGTGGCCCCAGCAAACCACCTCCTGTTGATGCGGATGTGAGAGAGGAGAGAAAAGAAAGAAGGAAGACATGTGTTTGGGGCGGAGGAGGATTTTAAATTTCATTCTAGATTTTAAAGTGAGTCAATGAAGAGAAGCTAAAACTCTAGTAATATGATCTCGCTTGCTAATTCCTGTCAATGCTCTTGCCACAGCATTTTGAATCAATTGAAGGCTTTTTAAAGAGCTATTTGGATAGCCGGAGAGTAATGAATTACAGTAATCCAGCCTGTACGATACGAATGCATGAACTAGTTTTTCAACATCCCTTTGAGACAGGATGTTACTAATTTTGAAAATATTCTGCAAATGAAAGAAGGCAGGCCTGGTTACTTGCTTTATGTGCAATTTAAAGGACATATCCTCGTCAAATACAACACAAAGGTTTTTCACAGTAGTACTGGACGCCAAAGTAATGCCAGCCAAAGAAAGCACATGATCAGATAATGAATCTCTGAGATGCTTAGGACAAAACAGAATGACTTCTGTTTTGCCTGAGCTTAAACAGTGTTTTGCCTACTGTGTAGTAGGAAATTGAGTCTGGCCTGGAGTTGAGTGTTTCCTGTGGAGCGCCATACTACATCTGTTGTCGTGGTCTCATCAGCCTGCCCAGTCTCCATGGAATCCTGCTGTTATCCACTCCTACCTGAATGAACAATTCTCCAACCTGCCAATGATTCCCCTTATATTTTCAAACTGTCATGCAACATCATTAGTTTGTATCATAGCATCCCACTTGTACGCTTTAGTCAGATATGTGTATGTTTATCTTGCTGTTCTCTTTCTATGTCTGTACCCAGCTGGCCTTAGGCAGATGGGTCCCTCCATATGAGCTGGGTTCTGCTCAAGGTTTCTTCCTGTTAAAAGGGAGTTTTTCCTTGCCACCGTCGCCTTCAGGCTTGCTCTGGGGGTTTCAGGCCGGGTCTTGTAAAGCGTCTTGAGACGATTTGTATTGTTATTGACACTATATAAATAAAACTGAATTGAATTGAATTGAAATTACAGGCCATCCAAGCCTTTGTGTCTTTAAGGCATACTTGGAGTTTAACCAGCTGATTAGTTTCATCTGGTTTCATGGATAAATATAGCTAGGTGGCGTCTGCATAGCAGTGGAAGTTTATGGTAAATAGCCTTGCTTAGATCTCACTTTTTTAGCGCTTTTCTACCTACTGGTGTTCAAAGCGCTTTACAGTCAAAGACACATCTACCCATTCACTCACACAAGCACACGCACTGGGGGTTCAGTGTCTTGCTCAAGTGCCGTTAACCCTCTGGTCGTGGACAACCCGCACTACCTACTGAGCCACAGTCGCCCCCATGTTTTCTAGTAATCTTCCCTAACATGTATAACGTGAAGAGTATTGGTCCTAGCACAGAACCCTGAGGAACTCCGTGACTTACTTTTGTATAAGTAGAAGAATCATTGTTGACGAGAACAAACTGGAATCTGTCAGACAGATAGGATTCAGTCTAATGCAGTTCCTTTAATCTTGATCTCACTTTCAAGTCTCTATAGTAAAATATTATGATCAATAGTGTCAAATGCAGCACTAAGACCTAGCAGAACAAGTATCGAGACAAGTCTACTGTCTGATGCCATAAGGGGATCGTTGGCAGCAAATCTGCAGCAAATCCTCTTGAGATCTTAGTAATCCTGAGTATATTTCTCACCAACCTTTGGTTATTTTTTGCTCGCAATTGCAAGCTTACATTATACAAGAGGCAATTTTGGGGGCAAATTTCAAAACGGTGATTATACGGGAAATGAGTCAAACTGAGCCAGTCAGCTAGCTACTACCAGGCCCAGCAGCAGCTAGCTACCACTAGGCCCACCAACCAGCCACCACCAGGCCCAGTGGCAATAGTCACCACCTGGCTCACCAGGCACTACCAGGCACCACCAGGCACTACCAGGCACCACCACCATCACCTGGCCTAGCAGCATCTGGTCACCAGGCCCAGCAGCAGCTAGCTACCACCAGGCCCACCAACCAGCCACCACCAGGCCTAGTGGCAATTGTCACCACCTGGCCCACCAGGCACCACCAGGCCTAGCAGCCACCACCACCACCACCAGGCCTTGCAGCATCTGGTTACCTTTCTCTCCAGCTATGCCTCGTGAAAAGTCAAAAGGGGAGAGTAATGAAGAGCCTGCTGGCAAAACTACCACGGATGAAGAATATGTCTCTCTGAGCACTCTACGGGAGCTACTCGACCAACAAAAGCTCTTTTACAAGGATATGTTGGAATTACAAGAAAAGAACTTTAAAACCTTCCTTACAGTAGTCATGGAATCAACTAACAAACAAATAGATGATCTGGTAAAAGATGTCATGGAATTTAAACACAGCATGGAGTACTCTCAAACAGAGGTAGATGAACTGAAGATTGCGCATATAGCCAACTTGAGCGGCTTCAAATCCATCAACGTAAACTTTGAAGAATTTCAAAAAACATTAGAAACTTTCATCTCCAAAATGGATTATGTTGAAAACCAGACAAGGAGGAACAATATCCTCATCGATGGCATCAAGGATGATAAAACTGAAACCTGGCATGACACTGAAGTTAAGACTAAGAAATTCCTTGTTGATCACTTCAAGCTGGATCCTAAATTAATCGAGGTGGAAAGAGCACATAGAAACGGCACTTTCAAACCAGATGGCAGACCCAGGACTGTGACTGTCAAACTCCTTCGGTTCAAGGACAAGGCAGAAATCCTTAAAAGGAGTAAGTGTCTGAAGGGCACAAAGTTCTTAATTAATTAATTAAGACTTCTCTGAGAGGGTGCGGTCCGAAAGGAAGGATCTGCTGCCACGGCTCAAGGAGGAACAATTGAAAGGAAATGTGGCTTATCTAAAGTATGACCAGCTGATTGTTCATTCTCCCTCATCCAAACCTACCACAAGAAATTCAACACCTGACACCGCAAGCATGTGAGTCTTATGTGGATGGCCTCAGGTAGGGTTTGTGACTTTTCCAGATTATGACTGAGTTCCTAACTGATGTAGACCTAAAGGACTTTTGTGCTGAGCATGTTTTCAATCCTCCTGATTTAAATGGAGCTGATAGTTATACTGACTCTGCTGATCCAGACTTGAATTGTCTTAAATTTACCAGCAATGTGTCTTCCACTTGTGAATACTGTAATGTTCAACAATTTAAAAGTTTATATGAGGGTCTCTCAAACTTATTTTTTTCCACGTGTCACTTGAATGTCTGCAGTCTTCCTAAAAATTACGATGAATTCACTAATTATTTATCTTCTCTTAACCATGAATTTTCTACTATTGCCCTGTCAGAAACATGGCTAACTGAATTGACAGAAATGTTCTATGATATTCCTTTATATAAGGCAGTTCACTGCTGTAGACCAGGGAGAATTGGGGGCGGTGTGTCCATTTACGTTCATACCAGCCTACAATTCTCTGTTAGAGAAGATCTGGCTTATGAATTGCAAAACATTGATGTTGAAGCCCTCTTCATAGAAATTGCTTTCTGCTCATTTTTTGGTGGTAGAAATGTCATCATTGGATGTGTTTATAGGCCTCCTGATACAGATATAGGAAGTTTTAATGAAATGGTTGGTTCGACATTAGATAGGATAAATATGGAAAGGAAACTGTGTTTTCTATTAGGGGATTTTAATCACTTAAAAGTGAAACTCAAGATCAGACTTCCTTAACATTTTGTTTTCCAGTTTTTTCTATCCCCTCATTTACAAACCAACAAGAGTGACTAAATCATCTGCTACCCTAATTGACAACATCTTTACAAACTCTGTGACTAATACAATTAAATCAGGTATACTTTTTACTGACATCTCAGATCATTTCCCCATCTTTCATTTCTCCCTCCCTCATTTATCCCTCTCTGATAAGACTAGTTGCGTTAGTACAGGTTCCTGCACTGAATTTTGAATATTCAATCTGAAAAATACTGAGCGGTTCAAAAGGTTGATTGATGATATTTCATGGATTAATGTTTATAAACATACAGATCCTGAATCTGCGTATCAGACTTTTATGACAACTTTCAATCCTGTATTTCAGTCATGCTTTCCACTGGTACAATCAAAAAAGAAAACTGGTAAAGTGAACAAGAAACCATGGTATACTTCAGGTCTCCATAAATCTTCAATAACTAAAAATAAATTATATAAACAGTTCCTTACCAATCCTACACCTTTGAATTCGGCTAAGTATAAATTATACAGAAATAAATACAACCATTTAATTCGGACAAAAATTCTACTTCAGCAACAAATTTAAAGAATATTCCACTGACATCAAGCCTACTTGGAAAGTTATCAATCAACTTATGAACAAACAAAAGGCTTATGCACCTCTCCCTACAGAATTCAATGCTCAAGTAGGTTCCTCTTTGTCAAAAAACATCAAACAATCTAGTGGCAATCCATTGGACTACATAAAAGGTACCCCCCCTTTATCCCCCTTTATAAAACTGGGGATTCAAAATCATTCAATAATTATCGACCGATTTCTATTTTACCATGTTTCTCAAAAATCTTAGAAAAGCTGGTGTATAAAAGAATGTTATCTCATTTCAACACACAGTATTTTATTCAAGCACCAATATGGTTTTCGGGAAAATCACTCTACCGATATGGCACTCTTACAACTGGTCGAAAAAAATCTATACAGCTATAAATAACAATGAATATGCATTAGGATTTTTTTTAGATTTATCCAAAGCCTTTGATACGGTTGATCACACTATTTTGCTTTCCAAATTACGTTGTTATGGTTTTCAGGATTATTCATATATGTGGCTTGCCAGCTATGTTCCTAATCGACAACAGTTTGTTTATGTCAATGGTTATTCATCTTCCAGAGCTCAGTTAACACATGGTGTCCCTCAGGGCTCCATACTTGGTCCATTATTGTTTCTTGTCTACAGTAATGATCTTGCAACTGTGTCTTCCACTATACTACCAATATTTTTTGCTGATGATACAAATTTGCTTTTGACTCATAGGAATTTTGATTCTCTAATTAGTGAAGCTAATTCTGGTATAATAACATTCTCAGAATGGTTCCAGATAAATAAGTTATCACTAAATATAAAAAAAATCTAATTTTATTATATTTACAAGCAAAAATAAAAAATATTGCAAATCCAGTGTTAAGATAGTAATTGATGACAGTGATATAGCTCAGGTTTCTTCTGCCAGATTTTTAGGGGTTCTAATTGATGAGAGGTTGTCATGGACTGAGCACATTAAGCTTGTCAATAACAAAAGTAATGAAGTCTATTGGTATCATCAGAAAAATTAGTAGTTTCATATCCCAGAATGCCCTCAATAGATTATATTATAGTTTAATTTATCCACATATCAGTTATTGTAATATTGTTTGGGCTAGCACATATCCCACTAATTTACAAAAAATATTCGTCACACAAAAGAAATTTGTTAGATTAGCCACTTCCTCTAATTACATGTCTCCATCTGCCCCTCTATTTAACAAACTTAACATATTGTCAGTTTATGACATTAATACACTCCAATCATGCATATTTATTAATAAATATATTCATCTTCCACATTTGCTTCCTACATCTTTCAATGGATTTTTCACAGTTAACTCTCAGGTTCATTCCCACAATACAAGACACACTGATCAACTTCATCGTCCTTTTTGCCGCACTACACATAGTCAGTTTTCTTTTACCTACAGAGGTTCCTTACTCTGGAATTCTCATCTCCATGTAGCAAGAATATCTTCATCCCTGTTAAATTTTTGATCCATCTAATACATCAAGACTCCTAATAGTTTCTAGTTTCTTTTCCTAATAATTTATTTCATTTATACATGCTCATCCACTTATACACAATTATTTTCACTTATGCATATTCATAATCATATTTTATAATTATATATATAATGTAATGTTTCATTTCTTGCTGATATGTTGTTGTTGCGTTGTTTTTTTGATTCTCTGTTTATTTTTGGGGAGTTTTTTTTTTTATAAACCTATACAGGGTTTTTTCACCTCTCCCGCACTCACTATTCTTGTTTCTTCTCTCTGTTCTTTATTACTTTTTTTATATGGTGCAAATAAATAAAATAAAATAAAATAAAAAAATAAAAATAAGTAACTTTAACCAAAGCATTTATCTACAGTGATGAACTCTAAAACCTGACTGAAACTCTTCAAACAGACCATTCCTGTTTAAATGGTCACACAACTGAGTAGCAGCAACTTTTTCTAGAATTTTGGAAATAGGTCTATAGTTGGCTAAAACATCTGGATCTAGAGTGTCTTTCTTGAGTAAGGGCTTAATTACAGCAGTCTTAAAAGACAGAGGCAAATATCCTGTTAATAAAGATAAATTTATCTCGTACAATATGGAGGTGTTAAATAATGGAAAGCTTCTTTGAGCAATTTAGTTGGGACTGGATCTAGAAGACAAGTTAATGGATTAGATGCTGTAATTGTTGAAGAGAGCTCTAAGAGAGATATACTGCGGAGAAGGATTCCAGATATTGATAAGGTCTTAGAGAAATCTAATGTTACTGTACTTACATCTTTGACAGCGGTTAGAAGGATGCTTTGAATGTTTTCTCTAATGCCAGCAATTTAATTAATAAAGAAGCTCATCATATATCAATTATTACTCTCATTCAAAAGAGTAATAACTGGCAAACACAAACCCTGGCATATAAAGGGTTTTATATTGACAATAATCAAACATTTTGTATTTATGATTAGGACTGAAGTAGATGAAATGATTTACACTACCGTTCAAAAGTTTGGGGTCACCCAAACAATTTTGTGTTTTCCATGAAAAGTCACACTTATTCACCACCATACGTTGTGAAATGAATAGAAAATAGAGTCAAGACATTGACAAGGTTAGAAATAATGATGATTTGTATTTGAAATAAGATTTTACATCAAACTTCGCTTTCGTCAAAGAATCCTCCATTTGCAGCAATTACCGCATTGCAGATCTTTGGCATTCTAGCTGTTAATTTGTTGAGGTAATCTGGAGAAATTGCACCCCACGCTTCCAGAAGCAGCTCCCACAAGTTGGATTGGTTGGATGGGCACTTCTTGCGTACCATACGGTCAAGCTGCTCCCACAACAGCTCAATGGGGTTCAGATCTGGTGACTGCGCTGGCCACTCCATCACCGATAGAATATGAGCTTCCTGCTTCTGCTCTAAATAGTTCTTGCACAATTTGGAGGTGTGTTTAGGGTCATTGTCCTGTTGTAGGATGAAATTGGCTCCAATCAAGCGCTGTCCACTGGGTATGGCATGGCGTTGCAAAATGGAGTGATAGCCTTCCTTATTCAGAATCCCTTTTACCCTGTACAAATCTCCCACCTTACCAGCACCAAAGCAACCCCAGACCATCACATTACCTCCACCATGCTTAACAGATGGCGTCAGGCATTCTTCCAGCATCTTTTCATTTGTTCTGCGTCTCACAAACATTCTTCTTTGTGATCCAAACACCTCAAACTTAGATTCGTCCGTCCACAACACTTTTTTCCAGTCTTCCTCTGTCCAATGTCTGTGTTCTTTTGCCCATCTTAATCTTTTTCTTTTATTGGCCAGTCTCAGATATGGCTTTTTCTTTGCCACTCTGCCCTGAAGCCCAGAATCCCGCAGCCGCCTCTTCACTGTAGATGTTGACACTGGTGTTTTGCGGGTACTATTTAATGAAGATGCCAGTTGGGGACCTGCGAGGCGTCTGTTTCTCAAACTAGAGACTCTAATGAACTTATCTTCTTGCACAGTTGTGCTACGCGGCCTCCCACTTCTTTTTCTACTCTGGTTAGAGCCTGTTTGTGCTGTCCTCTGAAGGGAGTAGTACACACCGTTGTAGGAAATCTTCAATTTCTTAGCAATTTCTCGCATGGAATAGCCTTCATTTCGAAGAACAAGAATAGACTGTCGAGTTTCAGATGACAGTTCTCTTTTTCTGGCCATTTTGAGCGTTTAATTGACCCCACAAATGTAATGCTCCAGAAACTCAATCTGCTCAAAGGAAGATCAGTTTTGTAGCTTCTGTAAAGAGCTAAACTGTTTTCAGATGTGTGAACATGATTGCACAAGGGTTTTCTAATCATCAATTAGCCTTCTGAGCCAATGAGCAAACACATTTCACCATTAGAACACTGGAGTGATAGTGGCTGGAACTAGGCCTCTATACACCTATGTAGATATTGCACCAAAAACCAGACATTTGCAGCTAGAATAGTCATTTACCACATTAGCAATGTATAGAGTGTATTTCTTTAAAGTTAAGACTAGTTTAAAGTTATCTTCATTGAAAAGTACAGTGCTTTTCCTTCAAAAATAAGGACATTTCAATGTGACCCCAAACTTTTGAACGGTAGTGTATGTAGATGAAAAGATTTATGTAAAAAAAGCAGAAAAAGCAGATAAAAATATTAACATATGCCATTTTTATGGCATTTTAAAAGAGGACACTTTTGTCCCTTAGTGGTAACAACGGAACTATTTTTGTATACTACAAAAAAACTAAAAATCTATACAAATTAGTCTTGCTACTGTTCATTGACATATCCAAGGCTCTAATAATCCCCCCAAGAAAAATCTACTTTGCATTCAGATTATTGAAAATATTTCATTTTTTGTGTTTTTTTTTTTTTTTAATGATGAATTTTGGATGCCATCACAAATCAATCAACAATCACTGGCATATGAAGGGTTAAAATATTGAAAATCAAATATTATTATTATATTACAATTAGTGCTGTCATAGTTAACGCGTTAATCACGATGCAATTAATTAAAAAAATTAACGCATTCATTTTTTTGATCGCGGTTAATCGCGCCCCAGTTTGTCCTCTACTAGACTGCAGTGTCAGACCTCCAGTCCGGGTGGCAGTAAGGCACCTTGAAGCTGGTTGCCAACTGCAGAGATGTAGAAGAAGGAGAGCAATACTTCTTCAAATCGTGGTCATGGAAAAAAATACCCCTGGGCTTCTGAATGGTTCGTTTCGCTTTAAAAAACTTCAAGACGGCTCAGCCGACAAAACAAAAGTATTATGCGCCTTGTGTCCTGCGGAATTTCACTATCACCCCGGCAGTGCAGTCCAGGCTAATAGCAAGCAGCACATTCGTCAAAGCTCTCTGGTTGAGTGTGTGAATCGTCACCAACCACTGGATGAAGCTAAGTTCACTACAGCGCTGGTGAAATGGGTGGCAACTGATTGCAGACCGATGAACATCGTTGAAGATGCTGGTCTAAGGGACGTTCTTCATTTGGCAACTGCTGATCCATCATACACATTACCGTCGTGGGGGACAGTTAGTAAACGCATGTGACCTGTATGAGACTGAGAAGGCAAGTAAACTGGAACTCCTCAAAACTGCACATGCTGTCGCATTAACAGGGGATCACTGGACGTCAGTGAGCAACAAAAACTATCTTGGAGTAACTGCACACTTTATAGACAATGACTGGAGCTTGCAGTCGTTTGCTTCAACAGTTCAACATACAGGAGAACGACACTATGCTGAAACATGTGCCCAGCATTTCACAGAATTGCAGAGAAATGGGATACTGCAAACAAGGTGACAACAATTGCCACAGATAATGCATGTAATATGGTAGCAGCAGCAAGACTTATGCAATATGAACACATGCCGTGCACTGCACACAGTATAAAGAGGTCGATTAACACGTCAATCCGTGACAGTGGTTTGGAGACCGTCCTGGCAAAATGCCGCAAACTGGTTGGACATTTTAAGCACAGTCCAGCTAACGCTGAAGAACTGCGACACAAACAACTGAAGAAGGGGCAGAAGGAGGAACCTCCAATCCAAGACGTTTCCACCAGATGGAACTCCACTCTGAGCATGATCACTCGGCTTCACAGAAACAAAGATGCTCTCAGAGCTGCACTTGACCTCCATCAGCAGAGGAGCGCTCCAGCCATGCTGACCGATGCCAAATTGGAGAAAATCAGAAAGTTTGAAATTCTCCTTGAACCCTGTAGGTAAGCTACTTAAAATAAAATAAAAACACAGTAAGATTTATTTAGAAATTATATGGTACAAAATGCACAGGTGATTCATTATATTGTCTCTTTAATCATTAGCAAGTAATTGCATTATTGCAACAAAAGTATGATGCTGTTGTTGTAGTTTAAGCAGTTGTGGTAGTTGGAGTAGATAAACTTGTGTTTCCGGTGTGGGGCTTTTCATAAGGTCACTTGGCACCGCGGTAAGCGGACGCCTGTTGCTGCAGCTCCTGAGTGCGTGCGATTTTTATTTGTTTTTTTCGTCACTTCTTTCTTACGTTTTTTATTTTTTTTGCGTGGATATAGTTCGTCAAGGTTCTTGTATCTGCCTCGAAAATCTTTCATTTACTTTCCTGCTACTTCATTAGTTTTTGTAACGGAGGACTACGCACAGGCGGCATGACCATTGTTTACACTTGCGACCAGCTGTTAGCGCTGTGTAAACCTGTACTGCCGCCGGGATCGAGGCCTGAAATCCCTGCTGAGGAGTTACGGAGGAGACGCCGGGGTTGCAGGGCTGGAAAGAAAGTGAAGGCAAGGAAGAGGAGATATAAGCCTGCCGTTCCTGCGATCATCATGGGGAACATTCGCTCCCTCGCGAACAAGACGGACGAGCTTGCGGCGCTGATTAACACCCAAAGGGAATTCCGTGAGTGCAGCTTATGGAGTTTCACGGAGACTTGGCTGTACTCGCACATCCCGGACCACAGCATCGCAACACCTGGCTTTGTGACTGTGCAGGCGGACAGAGACGCGACTACTAGCGGCAAGAAGAGGGGAGGCGGGATTGCGCTGTTTGTCAATGAGCGGTGGTGTAATCCCGGACATATCTGCGTTAAGGAACGTCTCTGTAGCCCAAACGTGGAACTGCTGGCTGTAGGGTTTCGCCCCTATTATTTGCCGAGGGAGTTCACGTCCGCCATAGTGATCACCACCTACATCCCCCCATCAGCCGAGGCCGAAGTGGCTGCTGACGTCATCACCACCACCATCTCCCGTCTGCAGACGGACCCTCACAGACTTCACCCAGTATGTGGATTGCCACACCCGTGACAACAAAACCCTGGACCTGCTGTATGCAAATACCCTCAGTGCATACAGTACCACTCCCCTTCCCCCCCTTGGCAGGTCAGATCACAACCTTGTCCTGTTAACCCCTGAGTATGTCCCGCTTGTCCAACGACAGCCTGTGTCCAAAAAGACTGTAAGGAGGTGGACACCAGAGGCTGAGGAGGCCCTGCAGGACTGCTTTGAGTATACTGACTGGGAGGCACTCTGCCAGCCTCATGGGGACGACATCAACAGCATGGCGGACTGCATCACAGAACACATAAAATTCTGGGAGATGTGTTATGACACCCCGGACTGCTCGTTGTTACTCCAACAACAAGCCTTGGATTACCAGCGACCTGAGGACTCTGTTGAATGACAAGAGGAGAGCCTTCAGGTCTGGAGACAGGGAGGAGCTAAGGAGGGTACAGCACCGACTGTGGGACAAGATCAGGGAGTGCAAAGACTCCTACAGGAGGAAGCTGGAGGCCAAGCTCCAGCAGAAGAACATGAGGGAGGCGTGGTCAGGGATTAAGGACATAACAGGCTGTGGGGGGAGAAGCAGGCTGTCTGAACGCAACTTGGAGCGTGCGAACGAGCTTAACACCTTCTTCAACAGGTTTAGCTCCAAGACTCCTGTCTCCTCAACCCCTTCCCACCATCCAGCCTTTGTTGCTGGGTGATAAGCTGCAGTCGATGGGTGTTGGCGCGTCCACTGTCTCCTGGATCACTGACTACCTGACAGACAGGCCACAGTTCGTGCGTCTGGGTCATGTCCTGTCTGATGTGGTGGTGAGTGATGTGGGAGCCCCTCAGGGCACTGTACTTTCTCCGTTCCTGTTCACCTTATACACCATTTCTTTTTAATATTCACTTTTAATACGTGTTAATAATTGTGTATACATGCTAATTTAACATTCCTTTAATATTCACTTTTAATACTTGTATACTGTTTATACTTTTTGTTCTTTTTATGGTTCTCTATTTTTACTCATATTGTTGATTTTAGCTTTTTTTTATATATGTATGTATGGTGTTGAATGCTGCTGCAACACAGAAATTTCCCAGTCTGGGATTAATAAAGAAAATCTAATCTAAATCTAATCTAATCTAGTAGACTGGACAGGTGTGGTAGGAGAAGCTGCTGTATTTGATAGTTGTTCATCTATGAATTATTAGCTCTTAATAATTGCACTATATTTTTCATGGAAGGTATGTGACTGATCTTTTGGGTGGAGAACAGTACATATCCTGTTCTGTGGTCCTGCCTGCACTGTGCCATTTGATGCGGGTGATGAAATCTTCTGATGATGATCCAGCCGATGTGATCTGATTTAAACAGTCCTTCACGTCTGACCTTTCAAAGCGGAAAGAAAGCACCAATGTCCGATGGTTGAAAGTGGCAACAGCGCTCGACCCCAGATTTAAGGATCTGAAATGCCTTCCCAGATCTGAAAGGGAGGAAGTCTTGGGGTTGATTAAAGAAGAGATTGCCCTGCAGCCAACCAAAGAAACAACAGATCCAGAACCACCAAAAAAGAAGATGAACCTCCTGTTGGTTGCATCAGATTCAGAAGATGAAGTGGAGGCAGCAGAAAATGCTTGTGTAGATCAGTACAGAGCAAAGCCCTGCACCTCTATGGAAACATGTCCATTGAAATGGTGGTCCGAACTGCAGGGGCCTACAAAAGCTTGGCAACTCTCGCACAGAAGTACTTGGCTACACCTGCAACAACAGTACCGTGCCAAAGACTGTTCTCACTGTCTGGTCACATTGTGCAAAAGAAAAGAGCAGCACTGTCCACTGAAAATGTTACCAGACTGGTCTGCTTTAGCAATTGGCTTAAATAAATAGGAGAAAAGCTAGCACTAAGAGTTCAGAGTTCTGAATCTGATGTGTCTAATGACTGTAGTTTTTCATTCATTTAACCGTCATTAGGCACCTGTTCTGTTTGTCTTTTGTTGTGTACTACCTCTTCAGTTTTAGGACCACATTGTTGTGGCATTTTATGTGCTGTGTTTTTGAAATAGAAAAGTGGGTCTACAATACACTTTTTTATTTGAAAGAAGAAAATAAAAGATAAAATAATTTTTTTCTTTGTGTTTATTTGATTCTAACTTTATATGTTTAATATAGAGATTAATCGTGAGTTAACCATGGGAAAAACACGATTAATCGCGATTAAAAAAATTAATCGTTTGACAGCCCTAATTACAATCAAATATTTGGTATTTATGATTAGGACTGAAGTAGATGAAAAGATTTATGTTAAAAAAAGCAGAAAAAAATATTAAAATATGCCATTTTTATGGCATTTTAAAAGAGTACACTTCTGTCCCTTAGTGGGAACAACGTAACTATTTTAAAATCAGGTATGAGGGTTAAGCAATTATTTATTCCACCACCCCACCGTATGTACAGAATGCCTTTACATTTCTAGTTTTTCTCTATATATTTTTTCAGTGTCATTTTGTGTCAGTTATTGTATATATTTTTCAAATTTGTATTGTGTTTTTGGTTACTCTTTACCCTGTCGAAGTCATTGTTTTCTGTATATACATATTTTCCGTGCTACTGTGACAAGGAAATGTCCCATATGTGGCATTAATAAACATGTCTTATTTATTAAAATATATACATATGTTTTTGTGAGTTATCCATACTGAGACTTTACCAATCCCCTCCGGCTCAGGCCTTCCTGACCCTATCTGTGTGAGTGGTCTTTCTGGGACATTTGTTCAGTGAATTGTCATGTACAAATACACACTTTCTTTCCTAAATAATGTGCAGCCTGTATGTCTTTTTATTTCATTTGCTTTGTTTTAAATGTCTGGTTTACTGATTTTTTTGTTTGTATCATGTGTCCCTGTATGTAAAAAATCTGGACAAATAAAATTTACAAAAAAAACCAGCTTAAAATTCCTTGTATGTATGGTCACACATGGCCAAATAAAGCTGATTATGATTATTATTATTTTTCTGGTGGGAGTTGCTCATTAAAACATCAAGTAAAGGAATATCTCATTATTTTGTCTTATGTGCAGATCATGTTGCATAATAGTAATTACTGAGATGTTATTACTGAAAGAAAGGGAAACAAGATAAGAGTTGAGCTATTCAATTCAATTCAATTCAATTCAGTTTTATTTATATAGCGTCAATAACAATACAAATCGTCTCAAGACGCTTTACAAGACCCGGCCTGAAACCCCCAGAGCAAGCCTGAAGGCGACTGTGGCAAGGAAAAACTCCCTTTTAACAGGAAGAAACCTTGAGCAGAACCAAGCTCATATGGAGGGACCCATCTGCCTAAGGCCAGCCGGGTAGACAGAGAAAGAGAACAGCAAGATAAACATACACATATCCGACTAAAGCATACAAGTGGGATGCTATGATACAAACTAATGATGTTGCATGACAGTTTGAAAATATAAGGGGAATCATTGGCAGGTTGGAGAATTGTTCATTCAGGTAGGAGTGGATAACAGCAGGATTCCATGGAGACTGGGCAGGCTGATGAGACCACGACAACAGATGTAGTATGGCGATCGACAGGAAACACTCAACTCCAGGCCAGAGATACAGCTCGGACTTAGAAAGGGAGGGATGACGGCATCATTTGGCCTTTCAGGGGAGTCACTTTTTTTTTGCCTTGGCAAGATGTCACAGAAAACATTACCAACAGAAACACTGCACCGTAGCTGTCCTGTCAGCTCCACATTTTCCAAGGCATGCTACTGTAGGCCTTTACTTTATAATCGGTCAGCATATCATTGGCTGTCAAGATATGACAATTTTTTAGCGATTTCCTGCCTACTGTTATATGAAATACAACGTAATATTTCAGTGTATCTACTTTAACTTGAGTAAATGATTTACTAGTAGAATGAAGAACCAAGAAAAGTGACTGTTAAGAATTATCACAGTTTTTTTTGTGTAAAGTTAAATCAATTTGTTATTTGTCCATTTGCTTGCAACAGTTCACAGTGTCCGCTCTCGGCCACTTAGCATGATACTGGATCCCCCCAGGGAAACACTGGATCCCCCCAGGGAAACACTGGATCCCCCCAGGGAAACACTGGATCCCCCCAGGGAAACACTGGATCCCCCCAGGGCTGTGTGCTCAGCCCTCTGCTGTAGTCGCTGTACACACGACTGCAAGGCCACTTCAGACTCCAACATCATCATCAAGTTTTCTGACGACGCCACTGCTGTAGGACTAATCTCCCACAACGACGAGACAGCCTACAGGAGGAAAGTGTCCCACCTGGAGGACTGATGCTGGGAGAAACACCTCCTGCTGAACGTCAGCAAAACAAAGGAACTGATAGTGGACTTCAAGAAGATCCTGAAACAGCCCAGTCACCCCGGACACTCTATTCAAGGGTGCCATCAGGCGGCGTTTCCGATGCCTGATGACAAAGACTGAGAGGCTGAAGAAGAGTTTCTATCCACACGCCATCTGCCTCTGCTCAACTCTGAGCCTTAACCGGACTTAAATATAACTGCACATCATCTATTTGTCTGCAGCACAAAATCCAAAATTGTTACTGCTCTGTAATTATAACGCAAAATTAAAAAGATTATTATTTAAAAGTCACCAGTGTGTGACTGATACAACAATAAAGATCTTGCTCTATATGTGTAGTACAGCTTAACAATTAATCAAATTTTAATCATGATCACGGTTTTGGCTTCCCACGATCAAATTTGCGTGATCGAGCGATATTTGTAATACGTTATTCCGTTCATAGAATGCTCCAAGTCAAGGTTTTTTTTTTGTTTGTTTGTTTTTTTGGCAAAGCCAATTTAGCGCTCCATAAACCACGGTCTGATCACGTGCCTCCATGAGCCAGTCAGAGTGGATCCTGCACCGCGCAGCGTAGTTTCTAGATGTGGACAATGACAGAGACCAGAGTAAACGTGGGGGAAATTTCGCAACAGATAGCAGTCGGTCATAAGGCCAGACTGACTGACAGACGAGATAATCTTTTTAATCTTCTTTGTTAAAGTTAACGTGTTGTAATGGTAAATGGTAAATGGCCTTGCTTTTATATAGCGCTTTTCTACCTATTGGTACTCAAAGCGCTTTTACAGTCAGAGACACATCTACCCATTCACTCACACAAGCACGCACACAATCACACACCAGTGCCACGCACTGGGAGCAACTGGGGGTTCAGTGTCTTGCTCAAGGACACTTCGACATGTGGCACATTCCGGGGATCGAACCGCTAACCCTCTGGTTCGTGGACAACCCGCTCTACCTACTGAGCCACAGTCGCCCCCTTGTGTCAAGCTTTTATACAAGCTAATGGACGTTAACATTAGCGCTACAATACGTTACGCTGTTTCTTACATTGATCTACGTTCACGTAGATCAATGTAACGTTAATTTCTATATATGTATATCTATATATATATTTATTTTTTTAATTATTCCATAATTTAATGAGAGTCCAGTTCTGGGCCCCCCCACTACCCTGGGACAGCAGCCTCGTTTGTCCCCCCCTATCGGCGGGCGTACATAAACAATCTTAACAAAGAAAACAAAAAATGTCTAACGTAGCAGAGGCCGAAGCCGAGGGCCTTGTCCCGAGAATCGGATCGTCGTCCATTGTGTGGAAGCATTTAGGGTTTATTGTGCAAAATATGGATGTGAAAGCAGTTAGTAGACTAATACAATAGACTATGTGACTATAAAATTTGTTTTGGTTGAAATAAAGAAATAATCGTGATAATTAATCGTGATCTCAATATTGATCAAAATAATCGTGATTATCATTTTGGCCATAATCGTGCAGCCCTAATGTGTAGCTTTGTATCAAAACATATTCCTAAACACATATACCTCATAAAATACTTTCATCTAAGTGCCTCAGGATGACAAAGCCAAAATCTTGGTGTAGTTTGCCGAAAGACCCTAAATTAATTTTTAAGCTGAACTTTCTTGAGAAAGTGGAGAAACTGAGGAGGGACACTGAAAAATGGAGGACTCTTCCTCTTTCTACGGTGGGTCGAATAAATGGCATTAAGATGGTTTCCCTGCCGAGGTTCTTGCATCTTTTTCAAAATTTACCTATTTTTTTGGCGCGATATTTTTTCAAATCTTTGGATTCAATAATTCTTCCTTTTATTTGGAACTTTAATACTCACAGAATTTCAAAAACTCATTTATATAAACCAGGGAAAATGGGTGGGTTAGGACTGCCGTATTTCCTGCATTACTACTGGGCAGGGAATGCTAGAGCCCTTGTCTATTGGCAGGAAGGATATACTGTAATGTGGAAGTATCTGCCGAGACTCCCCCCTGGGTTGCCATTGAAATGAGTGATGTCAAAAACAGTTCTCTTCCAGCACTTCTTGTCTCAACACTCAGACCTCCTACAACTGTTAAGATGGATAACATGATCATTTTTAATTGCTTAAAAATATGGCAGCAAATTAGGAAGGACTGCAGGCTACCAGACACTTCTATCTATGCCCCAGTATATCATGCATTCTCTCCATCCCTCTCAGAGAGGTCTTTTAACAGTTGGAGGCTAAAGGGTGTGGTCGCTTTGAAAGATCTGTATATTAATAAACAGTTTGCCACATTTGATCAGTTACAAAAAAAGTTTTCTCTTCCCACAACACATTTTTTCCGATATTTGCAGATTAGGAATTATGTTCGTCAATGTATGCCTAACTTTGAGTCTCTTCCGCAAGATAAAATGATTGATAAGCTTTTGTTAGGTCCACCTGAATCTAGAAAATTGGTCTCCGACTTTGTAAACATATTCTCTGAACGAACAGTTTATGCTACACACTCTTTGAAGGACTTGTTGTTTTTATTCTGTCTTTTTTCTGTGCCTTTATTTTTTTGTAACTTGTTGTACACAAAATTCTAATAAAAATATATGTAAACTCTGTGTTCTATCATTTAATTTTATCGGACATAAGAAAACTTACATTCAGACCTTGAAAATCTAATTACACTACCAGTTATTTTATCTGTAGCTCTATTGGTTCTTGGTTACCTGAGTGCTTTTTCCGGCTCCACTGGGTGCACTGACAAGCACCATGTTGTGGTTCTCCAGCTGTTCCAGCAGACTCTGCCTGAGTCCCCATACAGGTAACTGTCGTCTCTCTTCCAGAAGGGCGTAATACCGTGAAGAAAAGGGCAAACCATCATATGGGTTCACTTCTAGGTCTCCCAGTAGTTCATCATTCATTTCTCCTCCTCTTTCAACATCTCCCTCATCATCTAGATCCCCAGACAACAGGGAAGACAAAGACAGAGAGTCCACGGCTGCACATGGTCGCATCTGAGATCTAGAGGAGGGGAAGGAAATGGATGGCTTTGATGTTGACGATGACATCATTGATTGGGTCCAGAGTTGAAGAAGTAGTAAGGGGTTCACAGAAAAGAGACCTGTACAGAGGAAAAACAATACTGATTGAAAGTCACAACAGTGGTTCCCATAGGATTTTGTGAGGTTGTACTGTCTCAAAAAACACCTAGTGACTTTTCTATTTTTTATATATTTATTATATAGTTTTTGTTTTGTATGTTTCAATGTATGTCACTGCTACTTCCCTGGGATTAATAAAGTATCTATCTATCTATCTATCTATCGATTATTAGATAATTCCTGCAGATAGGTAGGTGGGTGGGTGGGTGGGTGGGTGGATGGATGGATGGATGGATGGATGGATGGATGGATGCTTTATTAATCCCAGGGGAAATTCAAAGCATCCAGTAGCAAAACATCCATTGAACAAACAATACAAAAACTATGAAAAATAAAAAGTGACTACAATAAGATGCTTTACACAGCTATAAACTATGTTATAACTACTACATATAATACGATCATGCATTTGCATCACTCTGTCTTTAAATTACCGTAATAAAGTTTACCTAGTTCACGAGTCGTTTCCTACTGGTTTTGAGCAACTCTCTTACAATAATTTGAAACGGATTTTAAACAGTGGTGGTGCTTCATCTGACCACCTTCAGCAGCAGACCATACTGCATCCCTGCTTTTCCCCATGTAGTTAACGGTGCAATGTAATTCACTCCACAGACACTATTATACCTTATACAAATAAAATTACTCACTGAAAAATAACCATCCTATGTTAATCCATCTATGCCCAAAGGATGTGTGCTGCTCTCCCTGTTTTGGTATGTTCTCAAACAAGTTACTTGCAAAAGCAGTGATCATATTTTGCCTGAAGACTAGATTCTTTTACATGTTTCCATTAATATGCATTTATACTCAGCCATTTCAATTTCCGCATTTGCATTTCCATTCCCTTTGAACCAGGCAAGTTTTTAACAGGCACTGCACAAGTTCATCTCATAATAAATTGTTTGCTTTTGTTTGTTGTTACAAAGGAAAGAGAAAGCATGGAAAGAAAAGTGTTCAGACAGGTGCATCAAGTGAATCCAGTGTAGAAAGAGAAAACAAAGACCAAATTAATAAAACACACACCGTCCTAGGCCTGTCACGACAAAAAGAATTGCTGGACAATATACGTGCCACAATTTATTGCAGATAAACATTTTAACATACAGACCATTTTTTTTCACTAATGTAATGATAATATGGCACAATGATGAAAGTATACCCTTTCAAAGTAGTGAACGTATTTAACATTGTAACAAGAAATTTTAAATATCCTAAATAAATAAAACAAACAAACAAAATGTTTGTAGCATTAGTATTTTGCACTGTGTCATTTATATTTACATTGACTTGACCTCAGTGAGTGTTGACTGTCGGGGAGAAGGCTCCTCTGCATCTTGAGCTGCAGTTTTTTTTCCCCAGTTGAGAAAACTGGACTGGATGTTTGTTTTTCACTGTTTCACACTGGGCGCTGTGGCAAATTATCACCTTTATTCCTACACATTTCTTCTCGTGTTATTGCCTGCTGAAATCAGGCTTCACACATGAATCTCGGCGGATTCGCCACTCACTAAGCAGAGAAATAAAACTTAACCGACTCATGGATCCACGTACATTTTAGACCATAAAATAACCATAAAATAACATATTCTTTTGTAATGGTGAAACTGTACTCATTCTTTTTTTTCTTTTTTTCTTTGAACAGCGTAATTTTAAGCTTTAGGCTCATTTAAGCTACTTGATATGATTTAGTTGAGATGATTACCAGTGGCAGCGTTTACATGATTGACAAATGGCAACATGAATGTAGCTCGAATTATATAATATTCTTTATTTCAAGGATAGCCCCTTGAGATGTGCCATCTCATTTTCGAGGGGGTCTTAACAACAATGTACAGTACAAGATAATGGGATAAATAATACTAAACATGATTCCAAAACACATTAACACAAAGACACTCACATACTCACATACCCACACATACTCCAACAATGCTCCCCCAAAGCTACCACCGTCTCCTTCTGGTGCATTAGGCCAATTTTTGTGAATTTCTGAGCACGACAAGCCCATCAGCAGGTGCTTCCCCTTTCATGACGGAACATCGAACTTTGCCAGGCCCCGAC
This sequence comes from Planiliza haematocheilus, assembly GCA_005024645.1. Lineage (NCBI taxonomy): Eukaryota > Metazoa > Chordata > Actinopteri > Mugiliformes > Mugilidae > Planiliza > Planiliza haematocheilus. The sequence goes on along the minus strand of SRSE01000582.1, from coordinate 380,511 downwards.
AGTTTCATCAAAATATGGAATTTTGATATTGCTTACCCAGAAAGTCTATATGAACACACCTACCAAGACAATTGAATAAAATCTATAATCTAAAAAAGTTCTATAACTCTGTGTCGAAAACTGTGGCGGGTCTGCCTAAAAGAAAATTTGCAGGGGGCGCTATAAAGCGATTATGCCCCGCCTCCTAATTAATTCTGAAGCCGAATTTTAGAGAATATTGCTCTTAATAACGTCAAGAAGTGTCAGACAGCTCTGAGAAAGTATATGAAAAAGTCAATGGAGTTACAATTTTGGATCAGAGGGTCAAATTTGATGGAGCGCCACGCTCACACAGGTTCAATCCTTCTGATAACGTTTAATCAGGATGACTTAATGAACACACCTACCAAGTTTGAAGTCAATTGGATAAAATCCCTAGCAGGAGTTGGTTCAAATATGACCCCTTGTCAACCAGGCCGAATCACCAAAAATGGTGATTTTCATGCATAAATATCTCGCTTCCTGTTAATTGTAGCCCATTGCTCCAAGAGACATTTTGTAGGTCTTACCACGGTCTACAATTCGGCTGAGGTTCTATAACTCTGTGTCGAAAACTGTGGGGTGGGGCTGCCTCGAAGAAAATTTGCAGGGGGCGCTACAGAGCGATTATGCCCCGCACTCTAATTAAATCTGAAGCCGAATTGTAGAGAATATTGCTCTTAATAACCTCAAGAAGTTTCAGACAGCTCTGAGAAAGTATATGAAAGCCGCACACTTTTGCCTGAAAACGATATCGATATTGTCCGAGCTGGACGTCACCTTGTAAAAATTAAATGTTTGTATCGCCACTAGGTGGCGCTCTGAAAATCACCAAATGTTGTTATGGAAATGTCTACTAGGCCAGACTGGCATTATATATCAGAGGTTTGGTGACGATTGGAGTATTTTCCTTAAAGTTACAGCACGTCAAATTTTCATGAAAGCACGCCACATTTCGTGACCCCGCCCCTCCCCCATAGTAAATCCAAGGATTACGGTTTGAGCAACTTTTCATCGTCAAGGCCTTAAGAACACACACCCCAAGATTCGAACAGATAGGACGAAAGCTCTAGGAGGAATTCGTTCAAATACGAGGTGTGGAAATGTGCACACTTGTGACCAAATATGATTTTTGATGCAAGATGGCGGACTTCCTGTTGGACTTGGACTATGGCTCCAGGAGGCTTTTTTGTGTGTCTCTGTCTGTTACATACTCCCTCCAAATGTTGTTAACGTGCGTGAAACCGTGTGGAGGGGCTACTCAGACAACGTACATCTAGGTGGCGCTGTTGAGCCATTTTGTTACGCCCTTGTGCAAGACCCCCAAAATACGTAATTTTACACCCGACTTTGGGGGGGTAGGCAAATTTTCATGAGTTTTCGAGTACTTATAGGCTGTCAAAAATGCGATTTACTTTTAGGATTCTGAAGAAAGAAAAAATAATAATAATAATAATAAAAATAAAAATAATAAACATTCGAAATTCAATAGGGCCTTCGCCGCCCTGCGTGCTCCGGCCCTAATAATAATAAAAAAAATAAAAATAAACATTAGAAATTCAATGGGCCTTCGCACCGCGTGCTCGGGCCCTAATAAAAATAAATAAATAAACATTAGAAATTCAATAGGGCCTTTGCACCGCGTGCTCGGGCCCTAATAAGTGTATCATCTGGTTAGCTAACTACAGCGGGGCAAAATGTATCGATTTTTAGTACCTAAGGTGAAAGTGAGAGTGGACACAGAAGTGAGCAGAAAACGGAGGAAGTATGACCCTGATTATTAGGGCCCGAGCACGCAAGGCGGCGAAGGCCCTATTGTTTTTCGAATGTTTATTATTTTAATTTTTATTATTATTATTATTATTATTATTAGGGCCCGAGCACGCAAGGCGGCGAAGGCCCTATTGTTTTTCGAATGTTTGTTAGGGCCCGAGCACGCAAGGCGGCGAGACGCACAAAAAAGCCTCCTGGAGCCATAGTCCAACTCCAACAGGAAGTCCGCCATCTTGCATCAAAAATCATATTTGGTCACAAGTGTGCACATTTCCACACCTCATATTTGAACGAATTCCTCCTGGAGTTTTCGTGCTATCTGTTCGAAACTTGGCGTGTGTGTTCTTAAGGCCTTGACGATGAAAAGTTGCTCAAACCGTAATCCTTTGATTTACTGTGGGGGAGGGGCGGGGTCACAAAATGTGTCGTGTTTTCATGAAAATTTGATCTGCTGTAACTTTGCGGAAAATACTTCAATTGTCACCAAACCTCTGATATATAATGCCATTCTGGCCTAGTACACATTTCCATAACAACATTTGGTGATTTTCAGAGCACCACCTGGTGGCGATACAAACATTTCATTTTTACAAGATGACGTCCAGCTCGGAGAATATCGACCATACGGGGCTGAAACTCAGTGAAACTATCGGAAACAACTTTGGGAAGAAACCCTCCAAAAATGGAAACTTTTCCAGAAACTATGTGGACACGGTGGCCCATCAAAGTCAAGCGTCCCGATTTTTTTCCATGAATGCAAGACTCCATTGACCTTTTAGGATCATTTTCAGGCAAAAGTGTGCGGCTTTATTATACTTTCTCAGAGCTGTCTAAAACTTCTTGAGGTTATTAAGAGCAATATCCTCTAAAATTTGGCTACATAATTAATTAGAGTGCGGGGCATAATCGCTCTATAGCGCCCCCTAGAGATTGTCTTTCAGGCAGCCCCCCACAGTTTTCGACACAGAGTTATAGAACCTCAGCCGAATTGTAGACCGTGGTAAGACCTACAAAATGTCTCTTGGAGCAGCGGGCTACAATTAACAGGAAGCGAGATATTTATGCATGAATATCACCATTTTTGGTGATTCGGCCTAGTTGACAAGGGGTCATATTTGAACAAACTCCTCCTAGGGATTTTATCCGATTGACTTCAAACTTAGTAGGTGTGTTCATTAGGTCATCCTGATTAAATCTTATCAGAAGGATTTCACCTTGAGGAAACTGTGTGGGCGTGGCGCTCCATCAAATTTGACCCTCTGATCCAAAATTGTAACTCCATTGACTTTTTGGCTAGTTTTTAAGGCAAAACTGTGCGGCTTTCATATACTTTCTCAGAGGTGTCTGAAACTTCTTGAGATTGTTAAGAGCAATATTCCCTAAACTTCGGCTGCATAATTAATTAGGAGGCGGGGCATAATCGCTCTATAGCGCCCCCTGCAAATTTTCTTTTAGTCAGCCCCGCCACAGTTTTCGACACAGAGTTATAGAACCTCAGCCGAATTGTAGACTATGGCAAGACTTACAAAATGTCTCTTGGAGCAATGGGCTACAATTATCAGGAAGCGAGATATTTATGCATGCAAATCACCAGTTTTGGTGATTCAGGCTGGTTGACAAGGGGTCATATTTGAACAAACTCCTCCTAGGGATTTTATTCAATTGCCTTGGTAGGTGTGTCCATATAGACTTCCTGAGTTAGCATTATCAAAATTCCGTATTTTGATGAAACTGTCGGGGCGTGGCCAAGTTCGATGTTCCGTCATGAAAGGGGAAGCACCTGCTGATGGGCTTGTCGTGCTCAGAAATTCACAAAAATCGGCCGAATGCCCAGAAGGTCAAATCTCCCGCCCAACGTGCCGCACCCTCCGACGGGCACGGACGTGCGAGGGCCCGTCCAATGCTGCTCGCAGCTTTAATTATTTATTTATTTATTTTTTTTTTTTTTATTTCTTCAGTTTCCTCAAAGTAAATTGCATTTTTGACAGCCTAAAAGTACTCGAAAACTCACGAAAATTTGCCTATCCCCCCAAACTCGGGCGTAAAATTACGTATTTTGGGGGTCTCGCACAAGGGCGTAACAAAATGGCTCAACAGCGCCACCTAGATGTGCGTTTTCGGAGTAGCCCCTCGACACGATTTCACACACGTCTACGACATTTGGAGGGAGTATGTAACAGACAGAGACGCACAAAAAAGCCTCCTGGAGCCATAGTCCAACTCCAACAGGAAGTCCGCTATCTTGCATCAAAAATCATATTTGGTCACGAGTGTGCACATTTCCACACCTCGTATTCGAACGAATTCCTCCTAGAGCTTTCGTGCTATCTGTTCCAAACTTGGCGTGTGTGTTCTTAAGGCCTTGACGATGAAAAATTGCTCAAGCCGTATTCCTTGGATTTACTGTCGGGGAGGGGCGGGGTCACAAAATGTGGCGTGTTTTCATGAAAATTTGATGTGCTGTAACTTTGCAGAAAATACTCGCATTGTCACCGAAACTCTGATATATAATGCCAGTCTGGTCTAGTATACATTTCCATAACAACATTTGGTGATTTTCAGAGCGCCACCTGGTGGTGATACAAACATTTCATTTTTACAAGATGACGTCCAGCTCGGACAATATCGACCATACGGGGCTGAAACTCAGTGAAACTATCGGAAACAACTTTGGGAAGAAACCCTCCAAAAATGGAAACTTTTCCAGAAACTATGTGGACACGGTGACCCATCAAAGTCAAGCGTCCTGATTTTTTTCCAAAAATCCAAGACTCTATTGACCTTTTAGGATCATTTTCAGGCAAAAGTGTGCGGCTTTAATATACTTTCTCAGAGCTGTCTAAAACTTCTTGAGGTAATTAAAAGCAATATTCTCTAAAATTCGGCGTCATAATTAATTAGGAGGCGGGGCGTAATCGCTCTATAGCGCCCCCTAGAGATTTTCTTTCAGGCAGCCCCCCCACAGTTTTCGACACAGAGTTATAGAACCTCTGCCGAATTGTAGACCGTGGTAAGACCTACAAAATGTCTCTTGGAGCAACGTGCTACAATTAACAGGAAGCGAGATATTAATGCATGAAAATCACCATTTTTGGTGATTCGGGCTGGTTTACAAGGGGTCATATTTGTACCAACTCCTCCTAGGGATTTTATCCGATTGACTTCAAACTTGGTAGCTGTGTTCATTAGGTCATCCTGATTAAACCTTATCAGAAGGATTTGCCCTTGAGGAAACTGTGTGGGCGTGGTGCTCCAACAAATTTGAGCCTCTGATCCAAAATTGTAACTCCATTGACTTTTTGGCTAGTTTTTAAGGCAAAACTGTGCGGCTTTCATATACTTTCCCAGAGCTGTCTGAAACTTCTTGAGGTTGTTAAGAGCAATATTCCCTAAACTTCGGCTGCATAATTAATTAGGAGGCGGGGCATAATCGCTCTATAGCGCCCCCTGCAAATTTTCTTTGAGGCAGCCCCGCCACAGTTTTCGACACAGAGTTATAGAACTTTTTTAGAGTATAGATTTTATTCAATTGTCTTGGTAGGTGTGGTCATGTAGACTTTCTGGGTAAGCAATATCAAAATTTCATATTTTGATGAAACTGTCGGGGCGTGGGAAAGTTCGTTGTTCCGTCATGAAATGGGAAGCAACTGCTGATGGGTTTGTGATGCTCAGAAATTCACAACAATTGGCCTAATGCACCAGAACGTCAAATCTCCCGCCCAACGTGCTGCACCCCCCCGACGGGCACGGACGTGCTCGGGCCCGTCCAATGCTGCTCGCAGCTTTAATTTAAAGTTTGTTTTTTCATGCATTGGGCCTGACGATGCTTCGCTGCCACAGTGTGTTATTTGCAAATATCGGTGCTAACTAACGACAGTATGCGACCATGTAAACTCTGGCGTCATATTGAAACTATGAACTAACCATTTCGTCTCCATTCAACTGGACGAGTCCATCGATGTGGCTAACTTAAACTCTTTAACCACCACTCACTTGGGGGGAGGAGGACAGAAAGGAAAGGGCCTGAATGACTTTTTGAATGCAACCTACAACAGTAATGTGCAATACAATGTACCCGGTATTTCTATATTTATGCAACAACTAGGGCTGGGTATCACCAGGTACCTCACGATACGATACTATCACGATATTTTACCCACGATAACAATAAAATCACGGAACAGCGATTCTGCGATAATCGATATATTGCAAGATATTTCATCCACGATACATCACGATATCTGTGTCACTGAATTCAGAATTTATTAAATGCACTGAATACATTTCACAGGAATTACAATTCAAGAAACAACAAAAAACAAGTAAAATAAAGTGTACTGCAGAGTGGCTATTCTTAGCCCACACTGACCACAACTTGTCTAATGTCCTTGTCTTTAAGAGAATGATGCAAAGTAATGCTTCAAAATGCTTCAAAATATTTTCTGCAACAGAAAATTAAAAAACACAATGAATGCAGACATTCATTCATTCATTCAGACACACACATGTCAGTGCTAGTTATCAACTTTTCTGTAAACAATGGACTCATAACAGTGCTGCTGAACGAGCAGAATCAAACTTTATTATTATTTAATATTCGGCGGAAACCTTCATTTTCAACTACGCTGTATAGTCTGAGATCTTTACAAATAAAGCACGCAATGGATTTTGTAATTGAGAATGAGGAGTCACGTGTCGATTTGGGCGGGGTCTGAGCCGGTCGGCCATGATGGTAGGAGACGCTATCGGTTGCCAGGGGCAACGCCTTTAGAACTTAACGGAGGAGCGAAACATTCCAGAACTCTTTAATTTTTTCGCGTTTATTATTTCGTCAGGACAGATACAAGAAAAGTAAGAAAATGTAAGAAAGTAAAGCAATGGATAAAGTTAAGGCGAACGAAAATGGACCTTGCAGGAACAAGCTACACCTACCGCAAAACAGCGGTTTTGGAGAAGCTCTCAGACATTAAACACATAGACCCATACGAGCTCCCTGCAGCGGAACGGCACAGAAACCTGGACCATTTACCTCCGTGCACGTATATACAGGTGCTGGTCAACGAATTAGAATAATTTGAAATAGTGCAATCATTAAATTCTTTGAATGCATTTTTTGTGCAGAAAGCAAATCAGGTGTTCACCGCACCTGTCCTACTCGTTAGACTAATCACAGAACTTGTTACCTGTAAAAAATTTGCTCAGCTGAGCTTTCCAAAAGGCCCATTTAGGCCATTTAACTGTGACACTGTTGTTTTATTGAATTAGAATAATGGAGAAACCGTTTCATTGAATTAGAATAATATTTATTATAATTAGAATCATCACTTTCTCAGTATTTTGTGGCTGCCCCCTTGGCTTGTATGACTGCCTGAAGTCTCCGCGGCATCGATTTGACCAGCTTGTCGCAAGTTTCCGCACTCACAGCTTCCCAGGCAGTGGCGATGTTCTGCTTCAGTTGGTCCAGCGTAGTAGGCTTTCTGTCGCGAATTTTCCGCTTGACGATGGCCCAAAGGTTTTCAATGACATTGAGGTCAGGCGAGTTGGCCGGCCATGCCAAAACTTCAAGCTGTTTTTTAGTGAACCAATCTTTGGTCGACTTTGCCGCATGAGCCGGTGCAAGATCCTGTTGAAATATGAAGTCTTCTTCGCCGAACTGTTCCTCAACAGTCGGAATCAGGAACGTTTCCAGAACATCTTGATATACGGCAGCATTGACAGTCTTCTTGAGGAAGCAGAGTCTCCCTACACCTCGAGCGGACATGCATCCCCAGACCATAACGCTCTGGGGAAACTTGACGGATCTTTTCATGCACTCGTGGTTGTAGGTTTCGCCACCACGACGCCAGACACGAGGACCTTGGTCACCGAAGGAGATGCAGAAGCGTGATTCGTCACTGAAGACCACTTTCTGCCAGTCTTCAGCAGTCCACTCGACGTGTTCTTTGGCCCACTTCAGCCGTTTCTCCATTTGTTTCTTGTTCAGCATCGGTTTTACTGCTGGAACGCGAGATTTGAAGCCGAGTTCGCGCAGACGACGGTAAGTGGTTGATCTGGAGACGTCAGCGCCGGTCTGCTTGTTCCACAAGTCAGTGAGCTCGGAAGTGGACTTGAACCGGTTGCTGACTGCGATCTTTCTCAGCTGCTTGTTGTCGCGAGCAGAAGTTTTTCGGACGCCGGAACAGTTGGTGCGCTTGCTGCAGTTTTTCTTGAGAGCTTTGCAGACGGAAGACTGGCTGATGCCGAGCTGCTCAGCAATTTTAGTTTGGGTCAAGCCTTGTTGGCGAAGGGCTTGAATTTGAGCCACTATTCCGGATGAAAGGTCGCGCTGCTTACCCATGAGTGCTTTTACAACTTAGAAATTCTACTCAACCCTGACTTTATACTGCACAGTGAACACTCTTCACAGAAAACAAAAATTCGAGCATTTATTCTAATTCAATGAAACGGTTTCTCCATTATTCTAATTCAATAAAACAACAGTGTCACAGTTAAATGGCCTAAATGGGCCTTTTGGAAAGCTCAGCTGAGCAAATTTTTTACAGGTAACAAGTTCTGTGATTAGTCTAACGAGTAGGACAGGTGCGGTGAACACCTGATTTGCTTTCTGCACAAAAAATGCATTCAAAGAATTTAATGATTGCACTATTTCAAATTATTCTAATTCATTGACCAGCACCTGTAGATATGATAAATTACCTTGTGTTTGGCGTGAGTTACTACACGATGCATGAGTTTAAAAGCCACAAGTCTTTGGAAAGTTACGAGGCTTTTTTGCTGTGGGTGGGTGCAGCCTCCGGGTGGTGAAAACAGCATTGTACTGGCAAAGGTAAAATTTCTATGCGTTTTAGTGTGTCGTAATTACATTACATTTAGCAGACACTTCTTGACCCAAATGACAAAGTAATTTACTGCAACTGCTTCGTAAACAGTAGATTGCGACGAGATGTGACGAGATGTTCAATGTACACAAACGTTTCCAACATGTTTTGATGTAGGCTAAAGCTGTGTGCCGTATGTTTGGGTATTTAATTGTAATTTGCCTCCGTTAAGTTCTGAAGGCGTTTTCCTTGGCAACCGATAGCGTCTCCTACCATCATGGCCGACCGGCTCAGACCCCGCACACCATGACGACAACTCCTCATTCTCAATACTGGCAGCCCTGGGGGACCCAGAAGGAAGCTTTGCTTTAAATACAGTGTTGATTATAGGCTGGCTTACAGAAGCATTAACTTTAGCGTCGCTAACTGACACCGCGTCCTCTCCTCCACGGCAAGCTCGGGATGATGACGGACAAGATGGCTGTGCATGTTCGTTTTCTTTCCTGATTCCTGGCGGGGAGTGGTTGTATTACATCATTTCCAGTCCACTCACTGCAGTGGACTTCACTCTAATTCCCGAGCGCCATCATGTGGGGTCTTGAAGTAGTGAATCTGTAGATTAAATCTGTAGCAGGTTTTTGTGAGCGCATATATTTGGAACGGCTGTACGTTTATTGTGTAAATATCGATATTTGGCGTCAGTATATCGATAACGCCTCGCAAGACGAAATATCGCGATAAATCGCAATATCGATATTTTGGCACACCCCTAGCAACAACCATCTATGTATAGTCACAGTATTTATTTTTTCATTACTATTATTCTTTATTGGGTGTTTTTTTGGTATTTGGGCTTACTGTACTGCTTTTTCTTACATGTATGTCTGACAGTGCTGTATGCGATGGAGATGTCAATTTCCCTGCGGGAACCTCCCAAAGGGATCAATAAAGTTGTCTATCTATCTATCTATCTATCTATCTATCTATCTAACTCTTGCACAGCTAATGGTGTATGTGCTTTATTAGAGCGCAGTGTCCATCCTCTGCCGACGTGCACTACAGCAGCAAAAATCTTCAAGACTTTGAATTAGGGCTGAACGATATATCGTTATCGTATCAGTATCTAACACAGCGGGGAATTTAAAAAGAAAGAAAGTAAAGTGAGCGTGGAAGATAATGCGGCCGGTGGCGGTGCATAATAGAGGCGACGATTTTTCATTTAGGTGCAGTACCTACGGGAGTCAGTTTCACTGTTGGTAACGTGATCGGGATGAGATAGAACAAATAATCAACGGAGCGGGACGGAGCCGGAGATTAAATTAAAAAGTGACGCTGCAAAGCGGTTAGTGCGCCTAACTGTAGACAACAACATAGGAAGCTGGACGGGATTTGTGAGTCTTTCTCTGGTGATTTTGCGGGACAGGATTGTTTTTGGGGGGACAGTCACGTAATATGACGGAAGTATTTTTGTGGGCTTGGGATGGGGGCGACAATTGATTCCCGTGTCACTAGTGCAAAATCAGATTTGGAGGTATTTTGGATTTAAAAATGATGATGTAAACCAGAGGGAGGTGTTGCGCAGGTCGCTTGGCGAAATTGCGACGAAGCAAGATAGCACAAGAAACATGTTTCACCACATGAAACAACACCAATTATAACTTTTATTCAGTGGTGGACAGTAACGAAGTAAATTTACCTGAGTACTGTACTTAAGTACAGTTTTTCAGTATCTGTACTTTACTTGAGTATTATTTTACTTTCACTCCACTACATTTGAAGGACAAATATTGTGCTTTTTATTCCACTACATTTCTGTTGATGCTCTCGTTTCTCGCTCCTTTTTAGCCAATACAGCTGATTATTTTTTTCATTAAGAATATAAACTGTTTCTGCTGATTCGCATATGGTTCGTCTTAGTCGTATACGTCATGCCATACAATCCATACAATGTAGGAAGAAACTGGAGAAACACCTGGAGAAACTGAGCACCTGTGGCCTTATCTCAAACCCATGTTTGAGATTTTTGCCACAAAAACTGATTTGTTTCAGTTTAAATGTTTGTTGTGCTTACGGCGCAAACAAATTATATCACTGCCTACAAGAACTCGTCTTCCAACCTGAAAAAGCATGCTGTGGTATGGAGAAAGCGAGAGAACTGGGTGGGTGTGCACGCGTGCACTTTTACTTGTATTGGAGTAATATTTGACAAGGACTATCTGTACTTTAAGTCAAGTAGTGAAAGTGTGTACTCTGTCCACCTTTGCTTTTATTACTGTTATTGAAGCAAACACATCAATAACAGTAAGTAATAAAAGCAGGCTAATCATTTGGGGGGGGCGGCGCGGCTGCTTTTGAGTTCTCTTAGGGGAGGCCCACCATCCCACACTTTGAAAACCCCTGGACTAGACTAAAACTAAAATTAAAACAGACCGCCAAAAACAACACTAGTTATGACCATGTGATATCTCAAATTTTTCTTTATTAAATTTGCAAAAATTTCTGCATTTCTGTTTTTTTCTGTCAAGATGGGGTGCTGAGTGTACATTAATGAGAAATAAAATTAACTTTTTTGATTTTAGCAAATGGCTGCAATGAAACAAAGAGTGAAAATTTTAAAGTGGTCTGAATACTTTCCGTACCCACTGTATATATATTAAAATAGGCCTATTTGTAGGAAAAAAATACGTAATATCTGAGTTACATAAAAGCCTATTATTTGTTTTCTTCCTTATTGTCCTTGAAATAGTGGTCAAGAACCCCCCATCCCCAGCACAAAAATGGTTTGGCCACTGATCAACATTTGATGTTGCCGTTTGAGTTCCGTACGCTCAAAATGTCCGGTCAGCACAAATCCGATGCTCAGAAAAGGAAAGAAAAAAGAAGAAGAAAGTAGAGGCCTTATAGATTTTCTTAACAAATATTTAAATAAAGGTGGTGACGGCGAAGCTGGGACTAGTAAAGTGAACGTAGAGCAATGTAAGAAACAGCGCAGCCAATGTTTACCAGCCTCGTAACGTATTGTAGCACTAACGTTAACGTCCATTCGCTTGACACAACACGTAAAAGATTATCTCGTCCTGGGCCCAGGCAAGACTATCTGCTGGTCTGGCCTTATGACCGACTGCTATCTGTTGCGAAATTTCCCCCACGTTACTCGTCTCTGTCACTGTCCACATCTACAAACTACGCTGCGCGGTGCAAGGATCCACTCTGACTGGCTCATGGAGGCACGTGATCAGACCGTGGTTTACGGAGCGCTCACTGGGAGCGCTAGATTGGCTTTGCAAAAACAAATAAACAAAAAAAAAAAAAAACGTTGACGTGGAGCATTCTATGAACGGAATAACGCATTATAAATATCGCTCGATCACGCAAATTTGATCGTGGGAAGCCAAAATCGTGATTCTGATTAAAATTCGATTAATTGTGCAGCCCTACTTGATGATGGTTCTCACTCCACTTCTTGGAAACCCTGTGATAACTTTGTGTATCCTTCCCCTGCTTTGTGAGCATCAACAATTCTCTTTCGCAAGTCTAAACTGATTTCTTTTGCTTTTGGCATGATGCTTCCTCAAGTGCCAGCCAAAACCCTTACTGGAGGATTTATACTGTGTGTAAATTGGGAGATAACTCTTAATTTTAACTTGATTTTACAAGCTTTGAGCATTACAAAGTCAAAGCACATCATTGCACAACAGTGGTTTGTGCTATGGCTAAATAAAATAGTCAGTTCTTAAGGGGGCTAATCAGTGTTGTGCCTGAACGCGTTCAATGAACGAAAGTTCATGAACTCGTTCATATTTTGGTGAACTAAGAACTGAACCGTTCGTATTTCCGATTGAGGAACTTTATTGCGAACGCGTTCATTCTGACGCCTGTGAATGGCGTTCATACACGTTCTATTTTCGTTCAAAACTATGCCAGATTTCCAGTGACCCCCCAAATGAAACACACATGCTTAACGGCGCTGCGGAAAGCCAGCCGATGTGGCAACAGATTTGCACCGCGACACAGCTCGTCGCCCTGTCGCACAAACAAAACGTCATCACAACAAAGCACGGGCTATGGAGGAGGAAGGCAACAGTCCGGAGCTCTCAGACTGCACAGCATATGAACATTTAAAAGAGTTTTTCGGCAAAGACCATACTGACGCAGACGGTAGAAACGTGACTTTTGTCTGTAAACTACAAATACCAGTATCCTGAGGGCTGTCCGCTCGATGCTAACTTAAATTCTCATTCAAAAGGTGTCTGTGGTGCTACAGTGGACAGTGACAGTAATTTTGACAAATAGCTCGCAGCAATGTATTGGAGGTAAAAAAAATGTAAAAAGAACTAAAAATGAACTATTTAGTTCATATTTGAAATCATGAACGAACAAGTTCATTTTAAAGATTGTGAACTATGAACTGAACTAGTTCACTTTAAAGCTTATGAACTATGAGCTGAACTAGTTCGTGTAGAAAAAGAACTTTCCCAACACTGGGGCTAATAATATTGAGCATGGTATTTTTTTATTTTTTTGAACAATTCTGTTATTGGGCGCAAATTTAAATAATTTATGCTTTCTAAAGAAAACTAGTATGTTTAGAAATGCTATGTTGAAAATTCCATGTTTTACTAAAAAAGCACTTGGGAAAGTTTTGAAAATTTAGAAAATTTCATGGGGGGGGGGCTAATAATTTCAGCCTCAACTGTAGAAGCCACACGCCTCAGGTGGTCAACCAAAACTAGGTTTTGTGCACGCTGCGGCGGGAAGGGATCATATCAGTGGGGATGGAGGGGGACTGCATTTCCTTTTTAAAATATTTTGTTTAAACCACATGCTTTCTTTGATTGTGCTATTTGATTTGGCATCTTATCATAACAAACCCTTTTAAAATAAAACCACCAAAAAAATAAAAAATTCCAACTCTTAATTTTAGGTATAACTCTTATTTTTTAGTTTAAAAATTAATATTTTTTTTTTCAAAAGGTTTCAAAAAAGGCAACTGGACTTGTAGATTTTTAGAGAAGACATTTCTATGAGTGGTGAAACGTCTTCTCTAAACGTCTTCTTCAGAACTGAAGAAGCTACTCGGATGAGTGGTGAAACGTCTTCTCTAAACGTCTTCTTCAGAACTGAAGAAGCTACTCGGATGAGTGGTGAAACGTCTTCTCTAAAAATCTACAAGTCCAGTTGCCTTTTTTGAAACCTTTTGAAAAAAAAAAAAATTAATTTTTAAACTAAAAAATAAGAGTTATACCTAAAAAACATATTTGATTGAATATTAAATACACTCACCGGCCACTTTATTAGGTACACCTGTCCAACTGCTCGTTAACACTTAATTTCTAATCAGCCAATCACATGGCGGCAACTCAGTGCATTTAGGCATGTAGACATGGTCAAGACAATCTCCTGCAGTTCAAACCGAGCATCAGTATGGGGAAGAAAGGTGATTTGAGTGACTTTGAACGTGGCATGGTTGTTGCTGCCAGAAGGGCTGGTCTGAGTATTTCAGAAACTGCTGATCTACTGTGATTTTCACGCACAACCATCTCTAGGGTTTACAGAGAATGGTCCGAAAAAGAAAAAATATCCAGTGAGCGGCAGTTTTGTGGGCGGAAATGCCTTGTTGATGCCAGAGGTCAGAGGAGAATGGCCAGACTGGTTCGAGCTGATAGAAAGGCAACAGTGACTCAAATAACCACCCGTTACAACCAAGGTAGGCAGAAGAGCATCTCTGAACGCACAGTACGTCGAACTTTGAGGCAGATGGGCTACAGCAGCAGAAGACCACGCCGGGTGCCACTCCTTTCAGCTAAGAACAGGAAACTGAGGCTACAATTTGCACAAGCTCATCGAAATTGGACAATAGAAGATTGGAAAAACGTTGCCTGGTCTGATGAGTCTCGATTTCTGCTGCGACATTCGGATGGTAGGGTCAGAATTTGGCGTCAACAACATGAAAGCATGGATCCATCCTGCCTTGTATCAACGGTTCAGGCTGGTGGTGGTGGTGTAATGGTGTGGGGAATATTTTCTTGGCACTCTTTGGGCCCCTTGGTACCAATTGAGCATCGTTGAAACGCCACAGCCTACCTGAGTATTGTTGCTGACCATGTCCATCCCTTTATGACCACAATGTACCCAACTTCTGATGGCTACTTTCAGCAGGATAATGCGCCATGTCATAAAGCTGGAATCATCTCAGACTGGTTTCTTGAACATGACAATGAGTTCACTGTACTCAAATGGCCTCCAAAGTCACCAGATCTCAATCCAATAGAGCATCTTTGGGATGTGGTGGAACGGGAGATTCGCATCATGGATGTGCAGCCGACAAATCTGCGCCAACTGTGTGATGCCATCATGTCAATATGGACCAAACTCTCTGAGGAATGCTTCCAGCACCTTGTTGAATCTATGCCACGAAGAATTGAGGCAGTTCTGAAGGCAAAAGGGGGTCCAACCCGTTACTAGCATGGTGTACCTACTAAAGTGGCCGGTGAGTGTATATTACATCATTATTTTAAGGGCCTGAGATATGTCAATGACTGACAGCAACACTAATTTTGATGCATCTTTATTTTTTACACAGTGGCAGACTAAAGTTAATCTCAGCCTATAATGCAGGGATGGGCAACCTAAATGACTGAGGGGGCCACAA
This sequence comes from Planiliza haematocheilus, assembly GCA_005024645.1. NCBI lineage: Eukaryota > Metazoa > Chordata > Actinopteri > Mugiliformes > Mugilidae > Planiliza > Planiliza haematocheilus. The sequence continues at coordinate 365,250 of SRSE01000582.1, read as the reverse complement.
TTTTTCGACACTACTTGAGGCAGTGTCAGCAGTGCACACTGGTAAAAAGCCACTGTTAGCAGCCCTTGCAGCTTCAGCATACTTCTCATATTTAGTTTTGTGCAATGTGTGGCGGCGACTCAAATTAAAATCTTTCATGGCAGATAACGTCTCTAATAGGGCTGCAGCTATCGATTCTTTTTGTAATTGATTAATCTAGCACTTTATCGATCGATTAATCAATTAATCGGATATCTTAAATGTTTTTAAACAACCAAAACAAATAACGCATAACGAAAATTATGTGGCTGTAAAATGATCAAGCATTTGCCTTTTATTTCTCAAAAAAACAGAGAACTCCAACTCCAACATTTGGCTTCAAAACTAAGCCCATTTATTGCAATTTACCCATTAAAAATGCCAGTGACAACAATTAAATAACAATACAGTTAAGCGAACTTACTGTAAAACATGTATAACATGTTTTATGTAGATTTCTACACCTGCAGCATTTACCATTAGGCTACTAACAAATAATACATAATTTCTGGGGCGAGCCCTATAGTAACCTAGCAACCTGTGTGTTTGTGAACGCGTGCTGTGCGTGAGGAAGAGTGAGAGAGATGAGGGTGCATTTTTCGCAAGAGCCACATTGGCAGTGCAAACTCAAAAGGCGAGCCACTTTTACGACAACATACTACGTGACCTTTGCAAATGTGCATTTCTACGTCTGGTTTTTGAGCTCGTTTCGGTTTATTAAAAACCGGTGATCTTCTCGCTTTGAGGCATCAGTGCTAACCGCCTCGCCACTGTGCCCAACAGTTTTGATGTAGGCTAAAGTTGTGTACTGTATGTTTAGGTATTTAGTTGTAATTTAAATTTTAGCCTGTATAGAACAGTCTATGGTACTAGTTTTTTGTGTTGGGGGCTGCAAAGTGACTAACCAGTTCTGGGTTGGCTAGGGTAGTTAAATGTGTGATTGCAAGATGTAAATGGTTAGAATAAAGTCATTAACAGTGTGAATGCAAGGTGTATGAGATTCAGACGAGGCTCCAGACAGATCTAATGTGTAGACTGTGAAGTTACAGTCTACGACGCAGGGAGCCACTGTGAAGTTACAGTCTACACATTAGAACTGTCTGCAGCCTCGTCTGAAACCAACTAGCCACCCCAGAACTCTTACTTTGCTTTACTTTCTTACTTTTCTTGTACCTGTCCCGCCGAAATAATAAACACACAAAAATGAAAGAGCTCTGGAATGTTTCATCGCGCATCCGTTAAGTTCTAAAGGTGTTGCATCTGGCAACCGATAGCGTCTCCTACCTTCATGGCCGACCGGCTCAGACCCCGCCCAAATCAACCCAAATCGGCACGTGACTCCTCACTCTCAATTACTGGCCATCAAAGACGACTCAAGAATCATCAATCTAGACGTCTATTTAACCGGCTCAGTACAGTCCTGCCATATTTGATTGATATATAATCAATAAACGGCACCATTCAAACATCATATATCTCACTCAGCAGAGAAACAAAACATACTACCCAATTTGTTCACCGCTCTCTGACCTACGCACTGAAGAAGTGAAACTTAACCAACTGATAAATGGTAATCACAGATAACTGTAATAATCCGTTCTTTGGTGTTTACTATGCTTAATTATGTCTTAAGTCAGTGCTTCTCAAATAGTGGGGCGCGCCCCCCTGGGGGGGCGCCGTGCAATGCCTGAGGGGCCGCGAGTGCTTGCTCTTGTTGTATTCGATTAAAGTGTAATTGCACATCCAGAACGTAGGTGGCAGCGGCGCTCTCATTGTGCGCACTATTAGCTCTATGGTGTTTTTTAACAGAACCGGCGGTAAGAGATGTAAACAAACTGAGGAACATGGAAAAATATTTGACAGGGATGAAAAGAAAGGCCGTAAAAGAGGAAGATAATAAGACAAAGGAAAGTCACTCAAAACCCAAGACAAGGAAATATGACGAAACGTCGAAACGTATGTAGCGCTTGGCTTCACTGTAACTACGGTCGGGGACGAGGAAAGACCGTACCGGTATGTTTTTTTCAGAGAAAACGCTCCGAATATTCCCAGCAATCATCCCGTTTTGTGACTGCTACGTCATTTAACCAGCGAGCACTGTTGGCATCATATAAGGTAAAATAGTTGAAATAATAAATAAATAATTTAATACCTACAATAGTTTAAATAAGGATTTATTTTTTATTCCGGCAAATTGCACTTTAATGCACTAATCTTTTCTGTAAGAGACTGAGAAACAATTTTAATTAAGTTATTCCATGTCTTTTTTCTTTTCTCTGTACATATAACAAGTTTTGGAAAAATGATACTAATTGTAGGGGGGGTGGGGGGGGGTGCGCCGCAACATATTCTTCTTCCTAAGGGGGGCATAACAGAAAATAATTGAGAAACACTGTCTTAAGTGAATGTACTGGGAACACTTTCTTTTGCAATCGGGCCATTTTGGATCGCACAACCCGGCTTATACTGACTCGGAATGATCTGAATCCCTCGAAAGATCCGGGTTTTGCACTACTACTGCAGAATCACATCAAGACAGCGCTGCAGTAAAAGTTCAGCTACTGCACACTTCACAAAATGTGCAAAAAGTTAGAAAGCGTCACTTTAATAAAACAATTATAAATTGACATGCTTTAATATCATTCTTATATAGCCTGCATATCATTTAACATTTTAAGGTCAATAATTTGAGATAATACTTTACCGGAATTTCAAACATTTTTTCCGGTAAATTAAAAACCTGCCATTCACGTTGTCTGGTGCCATTTTTTTAGCCGACACCCATCAGTAAATCCAGCTTCACACAGATATGTGCTTGCAAAAGGAACCAACCCTTTTAGAGCACACAGTGAGATCTCTGGCTACTCATCTCTTGCTCCAAACCAGAATTCCTCCACTGGCACTAACTCGCTAATGAGCTTTGTCATATGACACTGACAGATAGCTGTCGCTTGTGCAGTCACGTGATCACAGCCGTCAATCAAGATGCACCAGCGCAGATATTTTATTTTGAACTGAATTTATATTCATGCAAACTGAAAGTTGTTTAAGATTGTGTGTGGTGTTTTTAATTACAAATTTAAAAAGAATAATAATTAGTTGACAAAAATATTTGATTTTTTTTTTTTAATCAATTACTAGATATTTCAGGTGAACCCATTTGAATTCCAGATGACCCCAAGTAGGGTCGCAACCCCATGGTTGAAAAACCTTGGGGTACAGTTGTTTAAGATTGTGTGTGGTGTTTTTAATTACAAATTTAAAAAGAATAATAATTAATTCAATTAAATTCAATTCAGTTTTATTTATATAGCGTCAATAACAATACAAATCGTCTCAAGACGCTTTACAAGACCCGGCCTGAAACCCCTAGAGCAAGCCTGAAGGCGACGGTGGCAAGGAAAAACTCCCTTTTAACAGGAAGAAACCTTGAGCAGAACCCAGCTCATATGGAGGGACCCATCTGCCTAAGGCCAGCCGGGTACAGACAGAGAAAGAGAACAGCAAGATAAACATACATCTGTCATAAATACACATATCTGACTAGAGCATACAAGTTGGATGCTATGATTCAAACTAATGATGTTACATGACAGTTTGAAAATGTAATTAGTTGACAAAAATATTGTATGAGTTTATTTTTTTTTATTTTTTTAATCAATTACTAGATATTTCAGGTGAACCCATTTGAATTCCAGATGACCCCAAGGTTGAAAAACAGTCTTCAGGGTTAATGTATCATTTTAATTTTGCAACTGTTTATTTTCTTTCTTTTAATTTTAAGCAATGAGAGGGAAAATAAAAAGTGGACAGCCCATACTCAATGCTGCAACATAAGTAACTTTCAATAAATACACAGTCAAAAACTGCAAATGTTATTTTGTTATGGTATATTGTTATGTTACAGCCAACGTTACATTTTAACTTACTCACTGTAATGTACTGACTGGTCTGCTTGAAACAATGCAGACCAGTCAGTGCATTATTATCTAAGACTGTGTTTGTGCGATAATAAATAATACGTGAACGGGATTATCGAATATGGTTTACCAATGGGCTGATTTACGGAGGTAACTGTAGGACAAAGGACATTATAAATATGGATGCCATTTTCTGGCCGTTTACTTTACATTACAAATTAAACACCTTTCCTAATTATTGTTTAGATACAATTCCTATCCAAACTAATTATTAAATACTATGTGAAGCATCACCTGTACGGGCTAATGTGGCGTTTTAAGCTAGGCCAGTGGCGTCCATTTCTGTTTACACAGCAATTAGCGGCTCTCATATGAGTTCCGTTTCAATTTAATGTCAGCGTAACAGCTGATAGTCACACAGGTATTTTGATAAAACAATTACAAAATACCAAGAAACGACTAAACGCAGAAATATCCAGTCACAGGTATCTTACGTGTGAGACATACCTGAAGGGAGATGAAGAAACCTTGAAGACACACTCAGCCTTAAACCCACTGTTGTCGGTGTACACAGGTCTAGCGTCCTCCGTGACTCACAAACCTCCCTAACATACCGGACAGTAGCTGAATAAAACCCCGGGAAGTAGAGGAAAGGCCAGAGTATTCCCTGACTGCTGACCAGGATAATAAAAGAAGACGGCGCTGTTTGCTTAAACTAGCTTGAAGCCGCCATGTTTGGCTGCTTCTCCAATTTCGGCTGTCAAACATCGTGCTACATTCAGGGCACCTCGGAGAGTTTGGTTTCTTCTTTTTTTTCTGACTGGAGGCACCATGAAGATGCAATACCGCCACCTAGGAGTTTGGCTGCCACCGCCACCATGGTTTAGACCAGAGCTATTCAATTACAGTTTTTCTCTATTGGTTTGGCTCAATTCTTGAAACAGAAATTACATTCTCAAAATAACATGGACAAATCTCCAAACCACCTTGCAAATGTTCACAACAGAATGGCATTTCTCATTGCTTTCATCAAATTGCAAATGTCTTAGTACATGTCTCAAGTGTCTTAGTGCATCTTTGCAAATGGTTATGTACAAGTACCCTAGAGTTAGCACAATGAGCATACATTTAGCACATTTTCCAAATGAATAGATCTTGCTGATCTAAGCTGATTAGTTGATTCTCAGTCTAATGGTTGCTCTCTCCAAAACATGTCAGCATGATTTCACTGTGTAAATCATCATATGCACAATAGTCTGTTCAACTGTCAAAATTAGTCAACATACTGTAGGCTAATACCATGAAAACCATATGAATTTCTTGCAGCATTTCATAAATTCATGACAGTAATTGACAGTCAGGTGAAATTAGAACTTGACTAACGAAGGAGGAGTTCCTACATCTCAGATGACCAATCAATCAGCTATTTAGCCACCTGACTGGTGCTGTCTATGATTGTGAATGCTGCCAAACGCGTATATATAGAGCTTGGCTAGGGCCTGTACCTTTTGCAGTATAAACATGGAGGTACCTGGCCAAGAAAATGAGAGAGGACTGGAAGGGCCTCACCTCCCACACTATGTGATAGTGTGGGACAATGTCAATTTCCACCGAGGCCCGCTCATCAGGGCCTGGTTCACCAGGCATCCAAGGATGCTCATGCAGCTCCTACCTCCATACTCTCCCTTCCTGAATCCAATTGAGGAGTTTTTTTCCGCATGGAGGTGGAGAGTGTATGAGCATCGTGCTCAAGACCAGAGGTCCCTGCTCCATGCCATGGATGCTGCGTGTGATGACATTACAGGGGATCAGTGTAGGGGATGGTTGCGTCATTCACGCCGCTTTTTCCCTCGCTGCATCGCGAGGGAAAATATCCGCTGTGATGTTGATGAAAATATGTGGCCAATCAGAGCGCAGCGTATGGATGGTCAGGAGGATGAAGATGGTGGCCAGGAGACAGAGGGTGATGACAGTGATGACCAGTGAAAATGTCTCTACTCGTGAAACTTTGTTTACTGCACTATAGGCTTGGTATATTTTTTCTGGTTTTTTGTGTTCATATTTCATACATGTACAGAGAACTGTAGGCCTATACATTTTGTTTTTACAGTACATAATCTTGAGTTACTTTATGTAGGCTATATGTGAATAAAAATGGTTACAATTTCCTTGGCAATATGAGTGCAGTGTGTGTGATGTCAAACTTTGGAGGCTGCTCTTACTGTAAAGTCCTTTTCTTAGGTTTTATACATCTCTGCCATAGTGACAAAACATCTAAGCATTTTGACTTGCAGTGCTCACAGAATGCCACAGGGATGATGCATTTTGGGGGCACTGACTACTTACATGAGAAAGAAGTTTGGTTTTGACACAAAAGTAAACTGTTTTGGGAGAGATATGAGGTTCTGCAGCTCATCCATGGTGTTATGCTGAACCATCCAGTTTATTTTTGGTAAAAGCACTAAGTGAATGCAAATGAGCCAAAAGCAATTGAGAAAGATCTTTGCCATTTTGATGGTACTGACACTTTACATGGTAAAGGAATCTAGTTTTGAAGCATGTGTGAACAGTTTTGGGAGATATATGCGCTTTTGCTAGTGAGCTGTAATGTTGTGCAGAACTGTAAGACTGTTTGGCCAAATGGTCTTATAGTTTTAAGAATGTAATTTCTGTTTCAAGAAATGAGCCAAACCAACAGAGAAAAACTGTAAGTTTGAATTGGGGCCAACTCATGAAACTGAGGCAAACTAGGGGGCCAGAGAATAAAAGTAATCACGGTAACAAATAAAGAAATTGCAACAACATACTGAAGGAGTCCGTGTATGATACATACGCACAAAGGATTGTCAACTCCCTGAAAAATAAATAAGGGACACCGTATTGGCAGGGCCAGTCGACCTGATCCTTCACCCTTCCCATTTTAGGTTAGGTTCATATTTTTGAGTGATATGAGCACGTGCAAAGAAAGAAAGAAAGAAAGAAAGATGGATGGATGGATGGATGGATGGATGGATGGATGGATGGATGGATGGATGGATGGATGGATGGATGGATGGATGGATGGATAGATAGATAGATAGATAGATAGATAGATAGATAGATAGATAGATAGATAGATAGATAGATATTTTATTAATCCCGGTGTGTGAATGTGTGAGCGAATGGGTAAATGTGTATGTCATTGTACAGCGCTTTGAGTACCAATAGGTAGAAAAACGTTATATAAAAGCAAGGCCATTTTTTACCATCTACCATTCTCACGGTAATAGGGACAAAGTGCGTCCCGTTTCAGCTCAATACAGCACGCGTACTTTTGTACATTGTGCGGTCCCTCAAAATATAGGTCCGACTTAATCGTGTGCATACCACCTCCCACTGCACGAGAGAATGTACAGTTAGCCATAGTCATGCGCTGCATTAGACTATCCATATGTAATAACCAGGCATGAAAACGGGTCAGGGGTGAAAAAGGTGAGAAGGGCGCGTGGACGGACAGTTGGACGGACGGACACTGTAGGGCGCCTGCGGATATAATAAATACGCATGCCAGCCTGTCACTTAATGTAACATTTACAAAACATGAGGCACAGTGTGGTAAGGGCAGCAACATGACTTAATGCATTCTTACATCATGATTGACAGACAAGATTTTTTTTTTTTTTTTTTTTTGGGGGGGGGGGGGGGGGGCAAAGAAACCACCCTATGAGTTTTCTACCATTATTGAAACAGAGACAGAGCATGCCAGAAAAAAATATGTTTGATTTAGAATCAAAAGTTTCCCTTTTCCAATTTCACAGTAGCCAAATGAGTTGAGTGGATGCAATAATAAGTCAAGCACAGGTTCTGAAAAAATATTGTATTAACAAGTTAAACATTGAATTAAAGGCAGGGAAAGAGCCCGCTTCTGGCTTCTGGCGGTCTGCACTCAGACTCCTCATATAACTATACGACATTGTAAGTATGGGCCGGTACAAAATTCCTCAGGGTCCGCCAGTTGAATAGCCCGGGCTCGCTTAGGGGGACACACGGAATATAACAGCAAAAGCCTACCAAGATATGCCTGTTTGTTTCCAGGTTTCCAGGTTATTTAACAGAAATCTACCGGTCTTGAACTGCAGTGAAGTTAGTTTTAAGATGGATATTAGACAGACATTCGCTCTGGGTAAATTTTCATTTCAAGTGCACCCGTACTACAGACACTATGGTAAACACATGGAGATTGAAGACAGCCACAGCGTGTATCGACTTCCGGTTTTCAAAATAAAACCATGATCCGCACCGATTTGTAGTCAATAGGCTAGATCACATGACCTGGAAGCTATTGAGCTAAAATGCTAATATTTACATGTAAAAAATAATAAAAAAATATTCAGAAAATTAAAAGGTCAGAAAAAGAGGTGTATCTCATGCAGCTAGTAGAGGACTATAATCCCACACTGCTTAGGAGTCAATAGATCACATGACCTGGAAGCTATTGAGCTAAAATGCTAATATTTACATGTAAAAATTAATAAAAAATATGCAGAGATGTAAGATATCAAAAAAAGACCTCTATCTGATGCAGCTAGTAGAGGACTATGACCCTGATTTGGAGTCAATAGATCACATGACCTGGAAGCTATTGAGCTAAAATGCTAATATTTACATGTAAAAATGAATAAAAAATATTTGGAGATTTAAAATGTAAATAAAAGAAGTGTATCTCATGCAGCTAGTAGAGGGCTATAATCCCACACTGCTTTGGAGTCAATAGATCACATGACCTGGAAGCTATTGAGCTAAAATGCTAATATTTACATGTAAAAATTAATAATAAATATTCAGAAAATTAAAAGGTCAGAAAAAGAGGTAGAGGACTATAATCCCACACTGTTTGGAGTCAATAGATCAAATGACCTGGAAGCTATTGAGCTAAAATGCTAATATTTACATATAAAAATTAATTAAAAAATATTAAGAGATGTAATATGTAAAAAATTTGCTGTATCTCATGCAGCTAGAAGAGGACTATGATCCCACCCTGATTTGGAGTCAATTCATCACATGCCCTGGAAGCTATTGAGCTAAAATGCTAATATTTACATATAGAAATTAATAAATAATATTCAGAAAATTAAAAGGTGGAATGCAGAGATTTGCTCTCCTCCTCTCTGTCCGTTTTGGGATCTCTTTTTGAGGCTTTGACAAAGGCCCAGTTGGGATATTTACATGTCTTGAGAGCAACAAAAGGAAGAACATTGTTATTCCATATGTGGCTGGAGTGTCCAAGAAACTCAGGAGAATTTTCAGAAATCTCTGCATTCCAGTTTATTTCAAACCAGGAAACACACTTAGGCAGTGACTGGTCCACCCTAAAGACAAAACACCCAGGCAAAAACAGTACCGTGGTGTACGCTGTTCAGTGCAGTGAGGAGTGTACAAACTTATATATTGGGGAAACCAAACAACCCATCCATGAACGCATGTACCAACACAGAAGAGCCAGCTCATCAGGAAACAATTCAGCGGTCCACCTACACCTGAACGACAAAGGTCATGCCTTGTGAAGATAACAATGTCCAAATTGTAGCCAGAGAAGGCCGATGGTTTGAAAGAGGACTAAATTATTATTAAATTTAGTTTTAAATGCAAATATTAGCATCATACCTCAATAGCTTCCACGTCATGTGATCTACCGACCCCAGATCAGTGTGGGATCATAGTCCTTCACTAGCTGCATGAGATACACCTCTTTTTCTGACCTTTTAATTTTCTGGATATTTTTTAATAATTTTTACATGTAAATATTAGCATTTTAGCTTAATAGCTTCCAGGTCATGTGATGAATTGACTCCAAATCAGGGTGGGATCATAGTCCTCCATGGGCTGCATGAGATACAGCTCTTTTTTTGACATTTTACATCTCTGCATATTTATTATTAATTTTTACATGTAAATATTAGCATTTTAGCTCAATAGCATCCAGGTCATGTGATGAATTGAGTCCAAATCAGTGTGGGATCATAGTCCTCTGCTAGCTGCATGAGATACACCTCTTTTTCTGACCTTTTAATTTTCTGAATATTTTTTATTCATTTTTATATGTAAATATTAGCATTTTAGCTCAATAGCTTCCAGGTCATGTGATGTATTGACTCCAAATCAGCGTGGGATCATAGTCCTCTACTAGCTGCATATGATACACTTCTTTTATTTACATTTTAAATCTCCAAATATTTTTTATTCATTTTGATATGCAAATATTAGCATTTTAGCTCAATAGCTTCCAGGTCATGTGATCTATTGACTCCTAAGCAGTGTGGGATTATAATCCTCTACTAGCTGCATGAGATACACCTCTTTTTCTGACCTTTTAATTTTCTGAATATTTTTTTTTAATTTCTATATGTAAATATGAACATTTTAGCTCAATAGCTTCCGGGTCATGTGATCTATTGACTCCAAAGCAGTGTGGGATTATAGTCCTCTACTAGCTGCATGAGATACACTTCTTTTATTTACATTTTAAATCTCCAAATATTTTTTATTAATTTTTACATGCAAATATTAGCATTTTAACTCAATAGCTTCCAGGTCATGTGATCTATTGACTCCAAATTAGTGTGGGATCATAGTCCTCTGCTAGCTGCATGAGATACACCTCTTTTTCTGACCTTTTAATTTTCTGAATATTTTTTATTCATTTTTATATGTAAATATTAGCATTTTAGCTCAATAGCTTCCAGGTCATGTGATGTATTGACTCCAAGTCAGCGTGGGATCATAGTCCTCTACTAGCTGCATATGATACACTTCTTTTATTTACATTTTAAATCTCCAAATATTTGTTATTCATTTTGATATGCAAATATTAGCATTTTAGCTCAATAGCTTCCAGGTCATGTGATCTATTGACTCCAAATTAGTGTGGGATCATAGTCCTCTACTATCTGCATGAGATACGCCCCTTTTATTTACATTTTGAATCTCCAAATATTTTTTATTAATTTTTACATGTAGATATTAGCATTTTAGCTCAATAGCTTCCAGGTCATGTGATGTATTGACTCCAAATCAGCTTGGGATCATAGTCCTCTACTAGCTGCATATGATACACTTCTTTTATTTACATTTTAAATCTCCAAATATTTTTTATTCATTTTGATATGCAAATATTAGCATTTTAGCTCAATAGCTTTCAGGTCATGTGATCTATTGACTCCAAATTAGTGTGGGATCATAGTCCTCTACTATCTGCATGAGATACACCTCTTTTATTTACATTTTGAATCTCCAAATATTTTTTATTAATTTTTACATGTAGATATTAGCATTTTAGCTCAATAGCTTCCAGGTCATGTGATCTATTGACTCCAAATAAGTGTGGGATCATAGTCCTCTACTAGCTGCATGAGATACACCTCTTTTTCTGACCTTTTAATTTTCTGAATATTTCTTATTAAATTTTATATGTAAATATTAGCATTTTAACTCAATAGCTTCCAGGTCATGTGATCTATTTACTTCAAATCAGTGTGGGATTATAGTCCTCTACTAGCTGCATGAGATACAGCTAATTTTTTACATATTACATCTCTTAATATTTTTTAATTAATTTTTATATGTAAATATTAGCATTTTAGCTCAATAGCTTCCAGGTCATGTGATCTATTGACCCCAAATTGGTGTGGGATCATGGTTTAATTTTGAAAACCGGAAGTCGATACACGCAGTGGCTGTCTTCAATCTCCATGTGTTTACCATAGTGTCTGTAGTACGGGTGCACTTGAAATGAAAATTTACCCAGAGGGAATGTCTGTCTAATATTCTAGGCTACTTAAAACTAACTTCACTGCGGTTGGACTTGAATACGTTTCTTGAAGATGTTTCACCTCTCATCTCACCAGGAAGCCTTTTGGATGAGACGTGAAACATCTGCTTTTAATGTCTTAAGTAATTAAGTCGCGTATTTGTTTGCGTCAGACTCTTGGTTATACGGGTGGCAAACATATAAATGGGTTAAACCTATAGCAGTTACGTATAACTTGGACATGATGTAATGGTGGCATCAAGTTCAGCCGGTTAGTACAACCTGTTACGTTATTACTCTTATGTAATCACTGACCCTTATGTGAGCTGTGGCGCCATCCAAAGGCAGAAATATATCACCCAGATTGTACAGGTTAACTTTGACGTAGACAATACATAAATAACACCAAATATAACACTGTCAGATTATACTCTAAACACTGCAGTATCTGACAGATAATGGCATGACTGTAGTTAATAAATGAAAATGTTATGTTCTAAATGTATGTCTGTACAATGCAAAGATACAAAGGAATTTTTTATGTATTTATTTTTAATTTACCATTTTTATTTATGTATTTGTATTTCAGTATTTTCAATTTTTTCTATTAGTTATATCTATATGACACAAAAAAAACACAGGTCGCACCTCTCGGAAAAATCATTGCTTTCACAACAGACATTTTATACTGTCATTAGGATAAGCTAATAATATCACAGCAGCGGGTGCACAGTAGCTACATACAGTAGCTATGTACAATTTTAAGCTACTTGTACTTGGGTTGAGTATTTCCTTTAATTGGTTTTACTTTACTTTGTGCCAAACTACAGGTACAGTAACACCTACAAATACTACTTTTTGCAACATACAATACAGTCAGCTTGTATACGGGCTGATACATATTTCACTCCCCAAAGGTAAAGTAGTTCAATATGTGCATGGATCAACAACAGGTTGATCAGCTGATCTTGCCCATTTATGGATGTATATTCAAACAGTGTATTTGAGATTTTAGGAATAATACGTCCCTCTGTTCTTCCTGACTGCATCCACAGACTGAATGCACTCTATCAGTCTGTCCTCCCAGTCTTTGCGCCAGTTCAAGCTCCGTTCCAGGTTCTGGCAACGGGTGGGCAACTTTTCCAAGGCCAGCACCTCATCAGGTAGATCAAAGGTCAGGCCTGCCATCTCAACTGCTGTCTGAAACTTAGCTGGAGATGCTGTTGCAATGTAACACCTGCAATCAGAATAATTACTTACATGCATGTCACATCTCTCTCCACTAAAACAAATGTGTAACTAATACATTTTAATGGGCAATCACATATGTTGAATACTAAACACTAAATGGTGTTGATAAAATTCAATGGATGAACATAGTTTCTCTTGTCTTACCGCGTTCTATTTTTTGTATTTTCCTTTGTTGTTTCCTGTCACTGTAACACCTTAAATCCCCAAAGGCATATATCAAGTCCTATCCTATCTTATCTTATAGTTGTAAGCTACAATACAAAAGATAAAGACTAACCACAAAGTGGACTGCCAAAGGAATGAAACAGAGAAAGGTCAAAAACTGTAGTCAGTAACCAGACCTTGTTCAGATCTTGCATTAAGATTCAATCTGGATCTTAATTCACATAATTTATTTCACATGGTTTTGTTTGTTAAACTGTGGACTTGATTTAGCTATTGGTTACAAATCAAACTAAGGCTTGGATCAATTAAAATGAAAGTGTCAATATTTGAATGGGCGCCCGACCACTTTGTACTGAGAAAACTGGGCCTGAGGTCAAAAAGGTTAAGAACCCCACTGGAGACTGCATCCACAAATTACATTATCCTTCCTTAAGATATGTTAAACCATAAGCCCGAGAGGAATAGTGCCACTTCCAGTTAGAATGGCGGGTCCAGGCTCAGTGCATCAAGAACCCAACAGGGTCTTCACATTCACTAACACCTCCTCCTGACCCTGGGAAGACAACACTAAATCATGCTTATTTCAGCCAGCGAAATAAGTCAGTGGCACTACCACTGTTGAGACATTTTTGCATTCCTTGACATATTGAGCACCTGCCTGATCACAAGGTTTCAACGTGGTAAACTCAAAATGCAAAAATGTACCTAGTATGCACTGCCAAAAGAGACAGTCAGTACCCCTTTAAAACATCAAATGTGCAGACAAACTTTGATAAATATAGTCCTCCATCTATGACAACAGATGGGAATGCACTTTGGTGACATAGATCACTCTCAAAATTTATGACAGAATAAATTTGCTTCTAAAATATCGCCGATTCCTAAAACTGCTAGTCACAATTTCTTGAATGTTCTTGGTCACAGGAATCTATACAGCTTGTGACATGACCAGCTCTATTTTCTACACAAGGCTAGGTAATCTGAGTGACCCAGTTGGTTCACACAGTCACATCAGTGAAGTCGAAATATCTTGTGTATCTGTGGCTACATGTACACCGATTTAGTATTCTTTACCTGTTGCGTCTGGGGCTGGGAGGACAGTGATAATGATGCCATACAGCCACAGCTGTATGAGGACACAGCACATACTGGTTTTCCTTCCAGCATCTCCTCATTGTCTCCAGGATGCCTTCATCAGTCACTGCACCAGTTGAAAGAACTTGTGACAGCTGGAGGTAAAACAGTGGGAAGGTTATGTGGTTATTATGTGGTAGATGGGTGTTCTCACTAGTCACAGTGGATCAACAGGGCGGGATGTATTCAGTGGGTGCAGTAAATGTTGCAAACTGGTACCAGTTGGCGGTGGTTTTCAGGCAAGAAATATCTATGGATGTTCTGAAACTCTTCCATCATGGTCTTCACTAAAACTCCATCTCTGCCAAGTAGCATCCAGAACACTCGCTCCATGTTGTATGGGTCCTAAAGGCCAGAAATTAAGCAGTGTGACATTGCGTCCTGAGCAGAGAAACTTTTAACTAGTGATGGGCTCACACAAACACATCTATGGATTGTAATAATGAATAATTTCAATAAGATTTCCTCATATAGCACCATTAGAGTTTGTCATTTTACTTCAAGGTTGACATTTTACTGCAATCAGTAACCATTAAAAGTCTACATAACATTTAATAATAATAGAAGTTACCTTTTCAAACCTTTAGATTAATGAAGACATTTTAGTCCCACTTCTGAAGACTTGATAACTAGTTGAACTTAACTATTTGTTGTAAACTAGTTAAGTTACCCTGTAGCTTTACTCTATATTTTATGCATCTAGAGCACATGTACAAAGTAGCATACTGCGTTCGCTATCGTTGGCAGTAGTAGGACTCCTGCCAGTGGTTTTTGTCATGATTTCTGACTGTACTTACAAATTTAAACTCTTATTCAGTTTGTGTAACTAAGCAGTGATAGTATGCCTATTTAATCTTTTAACTAAATTAAAACCTACAAGAAAAAAGTAATCACATACCAATATAATCATCCAAATTTAAAAACTATAAAAATGTAAATATGAATTTGAAAGACCTGTATTTTAAGGAAAAGCTGCAAAGTGTTACACCATTCAGCTGCATCAGGATTAAAGGAAAGTTTCACTGTACATGGTGAAAAACGTAAAATCAGACAGCTCATGAGGTCGCAGCCCATTGTTAATCTATTTGACTCAAGTAACACTGAAATGAGCAGCTGTAACTCTTGTGTAACAGCAGTACCTGAATGTCTATAGCCGGGGCCAAAGTTTGTTTGATGTTCTCTGCCATAGAAAAGTCCCCAGTGGTTACTGTTCTGTGCACTATGTCATTAGAATTCACCATGGCAACCAGTTTCAGGGGCAATCCCATGTGCTTTACAATGTAGCCGGCTGAGAAACAGAGAGACAGAACAATAAAAGTTCAAGAAACACAGCAAATTTTTCTGTTTGCTGAATTGTATCTTCTAAGACAGACTAAACAATGAATGAATGAATAAATGATGTTTTTAAACACTAAACTCTCAAACTCGTACTCCTTTTAGAATTGATGATTATGTATATATTCTTTTCAGAATATAGCTACCAAATATGAATTAATTACATGATGGAACAGCAATGACAATGGAGAAATCAAGCATTGTGTTTTGATTGACAGGTTACAATGACTGCGTTCTATAAGCCTGTATAGCCTAAATTTGACTGAAAGCACACTTTATCTTATGCCCACAGTCTCAGACATTGCAAACAATGGATGTATAGGGATTCCTCTTACATTTATTCTGTTCAACACAAATGTACAACTTTATCTGGTATTCTTGAGGGAATGTTTTTCTCAACATAAAATTACATATTAAAACAAAGACTGTATTGTGAAATTTAAAGAAAGTACATTCATTTAAATAATTAAAAGAAATAAAGTTTGACTCATAATTTGACCAAGCTTCCAGAATTAAAAACAATTTGTCTCATTTGGAATACAACCAAAAAACTGTTACTCTTCTTATGCTAGATTGTATGCACTTTCAAATTCAAATTCAAATTCAAAGTGGACTTTATCGGCATGAAAGTTTCTTAACAAAACAATATTGCCAAAGCAAAGCATCGATATAGATCGATATCGATATCGATATAATGTATATAGATATATACATTATGAACATTCTATTATTTATATACAGTGTGTGTGTGTGTGTGTGTGTGTGTGTGTGTGTGTGTGGGTGTGGGTGTGTGTGTGTGTGTGTGTGTGTGTGTGTGTGTGCCTCGATCACTCACTGTCTCTCAGGGTGTGGCATGTTAACACATACTGGGCAGCAAGGTGTGCCCGCTCTCCTTCTCCGAGGAGTATTTTTAATTTGGAGAGGTCGTCCAGCTCTTTGAAACCTGGAACCAAAGAGCTGAACTTGTTCCAATAAATTTCTCTTGTGCCATTTAATTTTGTACATTGTAGGAGAAAGTGCATCTCCGTCTCAACCTCACCTGTCGAACAGTGACCACATGTTCTGTTTTCTTTTGGTTGCCATGATTTTTTGTGTCTTCCTGTTTGGATTGCCAGTTTGTGGTCACTGAGCCTGTACTTGGTTAGGATCTGTCTCTGCTTTCTATCTCTGACAGTAGAGAGATATTCTGCTAATTCATAATCTCTTTGAAGGGCAAGATAACATTCCAATCTACTTTGGCTTTTAGTTGTTTCTTTCCAATGGTCCAGATAGCTTTCTTTATATTGTGCTATAATTTGCTTTACCCTGATTTCTGTTTGTAGAGCAGTGTTGTTGTGAGGCTGGTCAGAGTTTGTCTGAGAGGGGGCAGTTAGCCTCAGTACCAACTGACATAGGGGACTTTTTTCTGGGCTCAGCTCTTGGGTTTGGAGGGCTTTGGAGTGGAGGGTGTCTCTGGGACTGGATTTCAGGTGGTTAAAAAAGTTGAGCGTTTTCTTCTGAACGTTGATTATTAGTGGGTATCTGCCTAATTCTGCTCTACAGCATTTGTTGGTGTGTTTCTGTGTACGTGTAAAATGTATCTGCAGAATTCTGCATGTAGAGAATCTGTTGGATGTTTGTCCCAACGGGTAAAGCTCTGATGACTGAGTGGACCCCATACTTCACTACCGTACAGCGCAATGAGCTGGATGACACTATCAAATATTTTCAGCCAAATTTTTATTGGAATATGGAAATGATAAAATTTTCTCTTAATTGCGTGAAGAGCTCTTCGAGCTTTTTCTTTTAGTGCATTCACTGCCATGTTGAAACTCCCTGATGCTGTTATGGTTATACCAAGGTAGGTATAACTCATGCTGTGTTCAATGACATGATTATTGATGGTAAACTGGTGTTTGTTCTCATGACACCTGGGGCGTTTTTGAAAAATAATGACATTTGTTTTCTTCATGTTTACTGCCAGGGCCCAGTTCTGACAGTACTTTTCTACTATGTCCAGCTGTAGCCGTAGTCCTTGTTCAGTAGGAGACAGTAGAACAACGGTCATCAGCATAGAACAGAGACTTCACCTCTCTATCCAGGAGGGAGAGGCCCGGAGCAGCACATTTATCCAACTCAACAGCCAGTTCATTTATACACATTAAATAAAGTCGGACTTAGATTGCAACCCTGCCAAACACCTCTTCTCTGGGGGAAGAAACCAGTTAATTTGTCTCCAATTTTAACAGCACACATGTTTTCCAAATACATTGATTTAACCAGAGCATACATTTTGCCACCTATGCCACATTTTAAAAGTCTGTAATAGAGCCCTTCATGCCAAATAGAGTCGAAAGCTTTCTTGAAATCGATAAAGCAGACAAATATTTTTCCATTCTTAGTTTGTTGTACATGTTTGTTGATTAAAGTGTGGAGGGTATATATATGATCGGTGGTGTGGTGTTTTGGGAGGAAGCCAATCTGACTTTTACTTAAGATTGACTGTTCCTCAAAGAAATCTAGTATTCTTGTATTAAGAATACTACGGAATTGTTTACCCAGACAGCTGCTGACACAGATGCCACGGTAGTAATTAGGGTCTGATTTGTCCCCACTCTTATGAATGGGGGAAATGAGCCCTTTGCACCAGATGTTGGGAAAACAACCTGCCTGTACTATAAGATTGAACAAGTGTAACACCGCACCCTGCATTTCTGGGCTGCTGCTTTTGAGCATTTCATTAGTGCCGAGTGCCTATGTCAAGAGGCCCCTCGTGCCATAGGCACGAGGCAACTCTTGATCTTCTGCGTGTTTCTTTGCAGTTTTATTACTTATTATTCATTTTCCGCCCTTTTTCGGCAATTAATGCGGCCCGAACCGGTGAGAGGACCCCAACACATGATATATCGAAACGTGTGTTTTGATCCCGAATCCTATGCTATTACTTGGATAAGCGATCGGTGACTTTTTCGCGAATTTATTCGCGAAAAAGCGCAAAAAATTTCCCATTCAAATGAATGGGAGACCCCGAAAAATCAACAGGCATTTTCAACAATCAACTGCTCTGGCATACTTTCACCCAGAGACTTCATTTAAACTTTAAAATGTAGGCACTCTTGTCTTCTCTTCAGAGATTCCCTCCACTTATCGACACCTTTTACCGTTTTTAAACTATGAAGCCTCAAAGCGGTGTAGGTTTTTACTCAAATTTCGGGGTTTATAATGGGTGTGTATTGCGCGGAATGTTCGCGCTAGAGGGACAGCTAGAGTGACAGGAGAGAAGAAAATTAGGCAAAAAATAAAACAGAAACTGCTCCCGTGGCCACAAATTTCACACCACAGACATACTTTATACATAGAAACGTAGGAAAATTTGTCTTCTCGCTCACAATTTGTCTGCTAAAGCTGTAAGTCTTATAGTTATGGCGTGAGACGCAAAGCTGCGCCAGCAAACCCCTTCCTCGCTCCATAGACTGCAATGTTAAATTTGTGGAGCAAAGCATAAGCAATCCTTTGTTTTAAATCGCTTTAAATAGCTCACATTTCTACATTTTACCCACAAACTGCATATCTAGACGTTCAGGAAAGCCTCAAGATGCCCAAAGTGAAGTCGGTTCAACGATTGGACACACGGTTTGGCCACAAGGCCTTCCTGTTCGAGGCCGTAGTTTCAGCATTTTTTCTCTCTCTCCCTGTCTTCGTAACTGAAATTCAAACTGGTAACCGTGGCAACCAGGGGCTCCACAGAAAGAGGCGGGAAAACATAAGCAACTGGTCTGTAGGGCGGCCATTTTGGGGCAATGTTAATGGAAACAGCCCACTCGGGAAACTTCTACCTGAAGTAACTGGTCCGTGGGGCGGCCATTTTGGCTTTTGGCACCCAAGTTGAACAATGACAGGTGTCTGTCTGTCATTGGCTAGCGCGTCATGCTAATTGCTAACATTAGCGGCTAATGCTAATTTTTAGTAGCTAGAAATTGGTGGTAGCATTAGTGGCAGCATTAGCATGTTAGCGAATAGCATATTAGCAATTAGCATGTTAGCATTAGCATGCTAACAATTAGCATGTTTTAAATTTTTAGTGTCTAAAGAGACATGCTAACACTAAACCAATGCTAAAATTAGTGGCTAGCACGTCATGCTAATTGCTAACATTAGCAGCTAATGGCAACAGCCCACTCGGCACTTCAAAAATTTCCGTGGGAATTTTCTAGTTTATACATGGAAACGTAGGAAAATTTGTCCTCTCGCTCACAATTCGTCTGCTAAAGCTGTAAGTCTTATAGTTTTGGCGTGAGACGCAGCAAGAGGACCCCAACACATGATATATCGAAACGTGTGTTTTGATCCCGAATCCTATGCTATTACTTGGATAAGCGATCGGTGAGTTTTTCGCGAATTTATTCGCGAAAAAAGGCTAAATATTTCCCATTGAAATGAATGGGAGACCCCGAAAAATCAACAGGCATTTTCTACAATCAATTGCTCTGGCATACTTTCACCCAGACACTTCATTTAAACTCTTGTCTTCTCTTCAGAGATTCCCTTCACTTATCGACACCTTTTACCGTTTTTAAATCATTAAGCCTCAAAGTTGTGAAGGTTTTTACTCAAATTTCAGGGTTTATAATGGGTGTGTATTGCGCGGAATGTTCGCGCTAGAGTGGATGACATCATCAGCTAGAGTGAAGAGGAGAGAAGAACATTAGGCAAAAAATAAAATAGAAACTGCTCCGGTGGCCACAAATTTCACACCACAGACATAATTTATACATAGAAACGTAGGAAAATTTGTCTTCTCGCTCACAATTCGTCTGCTAAAGCTGTAAGTCTTATAGTTTTGGCGTGAGACGCAAAGCTGCGCCAGCAAACCCCTATCTCGCTCCATAGACTGCAATGTTAAATTTGTGGAGCAAAGCAGAAGCAATCCTTTGTTTTAAATCGCTTTAAATAGCTCACATTTCTACATTTTACCCACAAACTGCATATCTAGACGTTCAGGAAAGCCTCAAGATGCCCAAAGTGAAGTCGGTTCAACGATTGGACACACGGTTTGGCCACAAGGCCTTCCTGTTCGAGGCCGTGGTTTCAGCATTTTCGCCCACTCTAGTCGTTTTCTAACTGATATTCAAACTGGTAACCGTGGCAACCAGGGGCTCCACAGAAAGAGGCGGGAAAACATAAGTAACTGGTCTGTAGGGCGGCCATTTTGGGGCAATGTTAATGGAAACAGCCCACTCTGGGCTAACTCTGCTAAAATTAGTGGCTAGCGCGTCATGCTAATTGCTAACATTAGCGGCTAATGCTAATTTTTAGTGGCTAGAAATTGGTGGTTGCATTAGTGGCAGCATTAGCATGTTGGCGAATAGCATATTAGCAATTAGCATGTTAGCATTAGCATGCTAACAATTAGCATTTATTTAATTTTTAGTGTCTAAAGAGACATGCTGACACTAAACTAATGCTTAAATTAGTGGCTAGCGCGTCATGCTAATTGCTAACATTAGCAGCTAATGGCAACAGCCCACTCGGCACTTCAAAAATTTCCGCGGGAATTTTCTAGTTTCTAATGTTGTCTGGACCACAAGCTTTCCTTGGCCTCAGACACTTTATCTGTGTGGTTATTTCTTCCCAAGTAATTTTGAAATCAAGGGGGTTTTGATTGTCTTTAATTGTTTCTTCCAATTTTTGGAGTTTTTCTTTCATAATACACTGATCTGAAGTGATTTGATTGATTGGTATGTCTTTGTATAGATTTTCAAAATGTGATCTCCAGATGTCCCCGTTTTGGATGGGTAATGTCTGTTGTTGCTTCGTGTTGAACTTGTTCCACATATCCCAGAATTGATTTTGGTTAATGGCATTCTCAATATCTTCAAGTTTCAATTGGGTATAATTTTGTTTTTTGATCCTAATTGTGTGTTTATATGTGTTTAAAATTTCATTGTATCGGATGCGCAGGGCTGGGTTGTTCGGTTTCTCATTGGCTATTTTTCTCAATTCTTTTCTGATTTCTTTGCATTCTTGATCAAACCATGTGTTACTATTTTGCCTTTTAACAGGTCTCCGTCTTTGCTTTATGAGGTCAGCCCTAATAGCTGCCTTATGAAATATCATATTGATATCATCAGTGGCCTTGTTCACTCCATCTCTGGTAGGGGCATATTGATGCTGAGTATATATTGATATGTAGTTCATCAGATCAGGGGAGTTTAAAGCCTTGGTGAATTTGTCTCCACTGTCTGGGGCCCATCTGTAAGAAGGATTTAATTTGTACAGCTTACTGGGCTTCCTTTTTGTGTCACTAATTTGGCCTGATAATTTAAAGAACACATTGATTTGGTTGTGGTCTGAGAGGGGGGATTGCTGTCTGACAGTGAATGCACTGATAGTTGAGGGGTCCATGTCAGTGATTGTTCTAGTGTCGTAGACACTAGAACCAAGAGCTGAGGAGAATGTGAACCTCCCTAAAGAGTCCCCTCTGAACCTACCATTATGTACAGGCCTAAGGCCCAACAGAGATGCATCTCCCTGCCACTTTGATTTAATATTGAGTCCAGGTTATTCCGACGGGTGATGTTTGGTGTGGTAAACAGGGGGCCCTGACCAAATACATGGTTGTTGCCCTGTGTGTCAATGATGTCAGGTTCAGTCCTGTTAGAGGTTGACCGATAGTGGATTTTCTGGAGCAGGAAAAACCCGATAACCGATTAATCGGCCGATAACCCCCCCCAAAAAAGAAAAAAATGCCAATAAAATCTCAAAGTGAAAATAACAGAACAGAACTTAATTAATACAGAAATAAATACATCTTATCCATACTCTCAACAGTCCTGTTCTTTATTAATAATTAATTTACAAGAAATTCCCAAATTTTAAGATTCATGGCAAACTAAGATGAAGAGACTACACACAGTCAGCTTTTATTTTAGCCTGTTAACAAGCTAACTGTTGTTAGCTTCACAAGCTCATGTAGGCTAAATCATGCCGGTGGAGATATGGCTGTTTATGCTGAAATATGATGCACGTTTATGCTTGTTGAACTAGTGGTACTTATTGCCTCTGCGAAGGAGGTTATGTTTGTTGACTTTCAACTTGTGAAGGTTTTATTTCACTTACAATGACATGTGTTTTCGTCCAGTCGAATTGTCTTCTCCACAGATCACTTAACTCCTCTCTGCTGCCGCTGCACACGCTGCGTTTCTCTCTCTCTCTCTCTCTCGCTGTGTGTGAAGAGCAGCCCCGCCCCTCAGTGATCAGAGCGACAGAGCGGAGTTTTTTTTTTTTTTTTCAGAGTTATGGCACTGTGGAAAAAAAATGGCAGCTATCGGCAACTATCGGCGCCAAATTCGGCCGATGCCGATAGTTTTTAAAACGTCCTATCGGCGCCGATTAATCAGCCAAACCGATTAATCGGTCGACCTCTAGTTCCTGTACGTCCATTCAGATCTCCAGTAAGAAGTATGTTTCCCTGGGCCTGGAAATAGGCAATTTCTGAGTTTAGGGTGTCAAAAATGTCCTCTTCAAAATAAGGAGAATCCACTGGGGGTATGTAAATTGCACAGAGGTATAGATCCCTATCGTTATGCCTAGGCTTTGATCCAACCTCAACCAAATGTGCGATTTACCCTGTTTTACTGGTGAGATCTGATTGCAAAGATCTCCTTTATACCACACCAAAATCCCCCCCGATGATCTGCCCTTGCGTATGTTTTTTAGTTTTATGGAGGGAACCATGACTTCATTATATCCTGGGGGACAGTGAGTGAGTAAATCATCTTGGCACCATGTTTCCGTCAATATGATGACATCAACATCTTTGATAGATTTCATGAACTCAGTGTCTCCACTCTTCAGCTCAAAGGTCGAGGAGTGGAGACCCTGAATATTCCAACAACTTGTATATGAAATGAACGCATCAAAAAAGAAAACAATCAAAATGAACCTGCACAGAGACAAAAACAAAACAAAACAAAACAAAAAAACTCTATATATCTATAAAAATCTATATATTAATAATAATAATTTGATATTAATTCTATGGAGATGTACTATTTTCAATAATATTATCATTGTTCTGCCTACTACTATTGCTATTACCATTACTAACTAACAAATATATGTCCATGTTGTTTTGTGACTCATATGGGAATATATCTTAGCTGGACAGAAGGGGGGGGGGGGGGGGGGGGGGGGGGGTATCCGGGGGCTGGAGATAGGGGGGGGGGGGGTCTGTGATGGTTTCTGAAGCTTCTGGTAGAAGAGAGGGTGGAAGGGCTGCATCCTAGAGCCATGTCTTTGAGGGTCTTTGCAAAGATATTCACCCTCTCTCTGTGTAGATGGAGTCCATCGTAGAGATCCCGGGTGCCAATGGTTGGATGGAGGGCCAGGTGGACGTTGGGTAAGGTGGCACAACCTCTTCTGATCTCCATAATGATGTCATGGATGACGTGAGGAGGAGTGTCTGTCCTAGGCAGCAGGGTGGAGATCACAATGCAGGTGTCAGGGAATTCCATGGTGGCCTGTTCCGCCATGGAGGGCAGCTGGGATGGATAGGGTTGACTGCTGGGAGCTGGCTGTGTGGGTGTTGGTAGGGTGCAGGGCAGAGATGGTGGGACAGAGACAAGGGAGGGGTTTGGAGAACTAGCAGGGAGAGTCTGTGTCTCTGTCTCTGTAGTTGTCTTTTTGGGGACTGATGAGAGTTGGTCTGTCAGGTGTCGGACTTGTCTGGTGAAGTTCCTTTCTCTGTTCTCAGCGTCCTCTTTCACTTTGGCTAACTGAGCCTGGAGTACACTGTTCTCCTATTTTAGTGCCTCTACACTTCCTCTTAGCTCAGATGTCAAGGCCTGGTTTTCATTCTTAAGCTGCTGGAGCTCCTCTTGAAGCTGCTGCACAATGTTGTCTAGGGGGGCAGACAGCCTGGCCTGGGTCAGCTCTTTGAATTCAGCAAAGTCCAGCTCCAACAGGGCCATACTCTGCTTCAGCTGGATGGTGGAGCTGGCAGGTGTGGGAGGGGCAGAGATGGACAAGGTGGTGGGGTTCTCTTATCTTCATAGAAAACCTCTTCTGTTATCTTATTTAGTCTGGTTCCTCCTTAAAAATGTTCTCCACTGTGGCAGGTGGTAGCCCACAGCAATTGATAAACAGTTGCCAGCTAGCTTTTGACAGTCACTAGGGCCCAGGGTCTCCTGTTTGAATCTTTGCCCATTTTTGAACATGACTTAGGCAGAAAGTTTGTGCATCTTAATACAAAGTCAGTGGGTTTGGTAAATATCAGATGGTTTTGTTTATATATAGCACCTTTATACATATTGATACTCAGTGTACAGTCTACACGACTACTATTTGCCACCCTACATCCACCTTCCAGAGAAAAAAGTTTTGCTATCTTTCAAACCTGATTATTAAATGCTCAATGTGAAACTTTTGGGTGAGTGACAATTGATCCCCATTCCCTGCTAAAGAAATCCACTCACCAGCAATGTTTCCAGCCCCTCCAGTGGGAACCACCACTTCCAGTTCGGGCAGAGCTGCATCAGCCTCAGTGTGCTCCATTCCACTTAGCTCTAGGTAAGCATAGATGAAGTGGGCCAGCTGGATCATGACTCTAGACCAGTTGACTGAGTTGAGGCTCATGAGGTTGTGAGACATGACCAGTTCCCGGTTAGCAAAGAGGCTGCGCAGAGGCTGGTCAATGTCATCTGAGCTGCCATCCGCTGCAGAGGTGGGCGCCGTAAAAACACATATGTAACATTTTAAAAAAATGTTTCAACTATATATAAATCCTTTCAGCCGTTTTAGATGTACCTGCAAACACATGGACATTATCCTCCAGACAGCAGATCATGTGTTTTTCTTGAACTGGAGTAATGCGGCATCTGGGATAAATGACCACCACATCCAACCCAGGGAGACCTTTTGCACTCTGTATTGCTGAGCCACCAGTGTCTCCCGACGTACCTGGAGAGGAAAACCACAAGTGATTCTCATTTATGACATTTATATCCCATTCTGTGGTATTACAGGTGGTTGGATTTAGAGCTAAACCTGACCATAAAAACTTTTACTTTTCAAGATATAGTTATTGACCTAGGTATAATCATCTTTTCATCCAGCTTCTTGGCCAGAGCCGTGAAAGCAATCAGCTACCTGTAGCAAAACAACGCATCCCATCCCATTCCCCTACAGAGCCCTCACATAAGTACCCTCCGCTCTCCAGCCACACACACACTCACCTTCTCATACACACTCACCTTCTAACACGGCAATCAAACAGACCACCAGTCCTCAGCAGTAGGACAATCACACACTCACAACATTTCGTAGACTGGACTTGCACTAAGCTGTTCTTTATTTACATTCATCTTCTTTAAGGGCGTTTTTTTATTTTGTATGTGTTTTATTTAAATGTTGTGTCATCTATATTTATGCCTCTTAAGCCAGGAGCCTCTGCACTATGTCGTCATGTTTCTATAATGACAATAAAGACTTTTGATTCTTGATTCGTAAACTAGAAGAAATTCAACAAGCCTTTGGAGCATGCTATAAGGACTTATATACGCCGTCTTCTCAGATGCTTTAAGCACACTCTTTAGGAAGGCCAGATGCCCCAATCTCGGAGCGAAGCAGTAATATCAAAAATTGACAAGGCAATGACAAGGAAGAATGTAGTTCATACAGGCCAAGCTAAACTACTCTTAATTATGGCCAAAAGGATAGAACACATTGTCTCTAAAATGAAAGACCAAGCTAGAGAGAGGCCAAGGATGCCTACTAAGCCCCACCCTCTTTGCACTCTTTATAGAGCCCTGAGCTCAGGCAATAAGGGAGGACCCAGAGATTAAGGGAATTTCAATTGGAGATAATGAATACAAGATAAGTCTGTTCTTGGATGACATGCTGCTCACGATAAGTGCACCAAAATGGATGTCCCTTCTGACACTGTTTGGCTGATTTCAACTTCACACCCCTGCTATTAATTATCTGGGAGTTTAGATCTCAGACCCTAAACCAATCACATTGTAATTGCTTTTTTCTTGCTCACCTACAAGAACAGTAGCTCTACGGTTCTCCTTTTGCAAGAAGTAGTTGAGGAAACGCACAGTGCAGGTCATAGCTAAGTCCTTAAAGGCCAAAGTGTCTCCATGGAAGAGCTCCAGGACTGACAGTCCATCCTTTAGCTGGGCTATTCTGACCACCTCAGGCACAGAGAAACCAGACAAGGCTTCACCAACTAGGTCTAAGAAAGGGACACACACAAACAGAACAGAACTAGTTTAAGTTTTCTTGAAGATGTTTCATGCTACATCATCCAAGTGGCTTCTTCAGTTGTAAATCGCTGGAGGGCAGTTTAGTATTTTATTAGGAACATCTATGGGTGGTGCACTTGAAACTCATGGCTAAGGTCACTTAATGATCCGAAACTCACCTGGAATTACAGGAACCCCCCCCCCCCTAGAGAGATTCCCTAGCCTGAAGACTAGGCTAATAGATATGAGGAAATGCTCAGGAGAGCCCCAAATCAGTTGCTCAATGAGAGAATGAGAGAATTCACCTTTAATGCTCTTATATCAGAAACTGAATATGTGCTCAACAAACTGGCATCATATCTATCTGGAATGAGAAAAACTGATATGGAGGAAACATGACAACAACATACAGGTCAGGACAATCTAGAGAAGTGAGCTAAGAATCTGTTTGTCGGGAGATCATTTAACTGATGTCTTAGCCAAGGGACTGAAATTCTCTATAACACAAGAACAAACGCCAATAGCAGACCTCATCACAGCTAGTTTTTTTAGGAACAAAAAACTGACCAACAGAATAGCAGAACAATGTAGGTTGGAAGGTGGTCCTTTAGCACTGGCAAGGGCAGCTTTTGCTTTCAACCTACATTGTTCTGCTATTGTGTTGGTCAGATTGTTGTTCCTAAATGCAGACTCTGGCTGTGATGAAAGTAAACCAGATACTCTCATCTGTATCTATTAGATAGATGGCTTGAAAGAAGAGTAAAATAAGCCCTTTATGTTAAATTAGAAAACTGCTCTCTGGCCAGGACTGGTGGACTGAGACATACCTATAACACAGTCCAAGGATCTGTCCCCAAAGGAAAGGCATTCAGTATGTAACACTCTCAATTGTGGAAAAACAGTACAGCACTAGGTTAATCTGAAAATAATAATAATAATTACAGGTGATGAATTTGTCTTTGTACCATCCACAGATGTTCTTAACTATGTCATAAACTCCATACCAGCCATTTAGAACTAAAGAAGGAAGTTGGATGAGTAGTGAAACGTCTTCAAGAAATTTGAAATAAGTTTGTTTTGGGGTGTCATTTCCTGGATGACTGACAGTCTTCACAGGCAGTTGATTAATTCTCCATTCTCCAGTTCATCTAGTAAAGTAGCATTTAAATTTAAATTTATTGTTGCAACTTCACTTAATGGCTTTTGTTCATAAACTCAGATAATTCTGAAAAATTGAATAACTACTTGAATAAAAAGGTATTAAAAGCACATATCTAGTGTAATGCATGTTTAAACATGTACCTTGAATTCATCATGATATACATTTATATAGTGCATTCATTATTATCAAAATACATATTTTGATAACAGTAAATATTAAGCCATCTCACTCTCCATGTCATATCTGGGGATCAACTGTGTGGGAACGAAAAGTGAGGCGACCTCCACCACCAGTTTGGTGTAGGATAACCCCTTCCAAGACCTCAGGATTTCTGGGCTCAGCACAGGGACACTCTCTGGCATGAACATTCCTCCATCTGGAGCGTAACCTGAAAACAGCACATTCTTGAAGTCCCATCCATGGACCCCACCACGAGTGCTGCAGTACAGCATCTTCTAAATCTGTGAATGAGAAGTAAAACATATATGCTTCATACCCAACAATATATCTGTCAAATCAGCCTGCCTTGTCTTAGATCATATTTTTCAGTTTTGAGAATGCACCTTACCCGGAATGTGCTGTTACAAAAAAAATGAAAAGAAACAAACAAAAAACAAAAAAAACGTCTTTAAATCAATAAATCAACAAGGCTGGATTAGCAACTGGGTAAAGTGGGAAAATCTAGCAAGGAGACGCAAAAAGTCTAATTATCACAACCTTCCCACAATCTTATTATTCTCTTAACTGTGTATGTCCAGTAAGTTACCAGTCCGCGAGAGGAAAAGAGTTCATCTGTGTACGGATGTCTAAAACTGATAAACCTCAACACAGCGGGTCAGTCGCCGCCTAGTGCTCCGGTGGCGTAATTACATAACGATACTGCATCAGTGTACAGTGTAAAACAGTGCTTGTACTGTATGCACGGACATAATACATAATGTGTGTGTGTGGGGGGGGGGGCAGTG
Organism: Planiliza haematocheilus; assembly: GCA_005024645.1. Classification (NCBI taxonomy): domain Eukaryota; kingdom Metazoa; phylum Chordata; class Actinopteri; order Mugiliformes; family Mugilidae; genus Planiliza; species Planiliza haematocheilus. The sequence continues at coordinate 336,283 of SRSE01000582.1, read as the reverse complement.
GACATGTCCCCTGCATTTTTTTTGAAAGGCCCTTTGCCTTCCCTGCACCGTCCAAAAACAACGTTACGCTATAGTAATGAGAAAAATGTCAAGCACTAGGACCTAGCGGGAAACGGCCGCTCAACCGTCCCGTTTCGTGTGATTGGCCTTCCACGCTGTCACTCCACCTTGTTGTCACATCGTTCTGCTAGTCTGCGGTCAGGAGTCCTTGTTAACCTGCTACTGTAAATTGGGCGTTTGTTCTGCCTGGGTCACGTCACCTAGAAGGATCGTAATATTTTTAAAAAGCCTCCAACTGATTCAAAATGCTGCAGCAAGAGCATTGACAGGAATTAGCAAGAGAGATCATATTACTCCAGTTTTAGCTTCTCTTCACTGGCTCCCCTTAAAGTCTAGAATAGAATTTAAAATCCTCCTCCTTACATACAAGGCCCTTAAAGGCCTAGCTCCATCATATCTTAAAGACCTCATTGTACCATATTATCCCAACAGATCACTTCGGTCTGAAAGTGCAGGCCTACTTGTGGTTCCTAGAATTTTAAAAAGTAGAATGGGAGGTAGAGCTTTCAGCTATCAGGCTCCTCTCCTGTGGAACCAGCTCCCAGTTTGGGTTCGGGAAGCAGACACTCTCTCTATTTTTAAAGTCAGGCTTAAGACTTTCCTTTTTGATCAAGCTTATAGTTAGGGCTGGACTAAACCATCCCTTAGTTATGCTGCTATAGGCCAAGGCTGCTGGGGGACAATGCACCAAACACATGTTCTCCTTCTTTCTTCTCTCTCCTCTCTCGTGTCCTCCACTTTCTTTTCTCTGGCACAGAGCTCCTCCCTCTAAATTCCTATCTGTTACTAGTCATGACATTCTGTGCTATTACTATGTAGAATGTTTACTGCTGCTCTCCCTTCTTCCGAGTATCTCTGGCCTGGAGTTGAGTGTTTCCTGTGGAGCGCCATACTACATCTGTTGTCGTGGTCTCATCAGCCTGCCCAGTCTCCATGGAATCCTGCTGTTATCCACTCCTACCAGAATGAATGATTCTCCAACCTGCTGATGATTCCCCTTACATTTTCTAACCGTCATTAACATCATTAGTTTGTACCATAGCATCCCACCTGTATGCTTTAGTCAGATGTGTGTATCTATGACAGATGTATGTTTATCTTGCTGTTCTCTTTCTCTGTCTGTACCTGGCTGGCCTTAGGCAGAAGGGTCCCTCCATATGAGCTGGGTTCTGCTCAAGGTTTCTTCCTGTTAAAAGGGAGTTTTTCCTTGCCACCGTCGCCTGCGGGCTTGCTCTGGGGGTTTTAGGCCGGGTCTTGTAAAGCGTCTTGAGACGATTTGTATTGTTTTTGACGCTATATAAATAAAGCTGAATTGAATTGAATATAAATAAGAAGTATCATTTGCAAAGGACTGTTGTGTTGAGTCAATCTCTAACATCCCAATAAAGAACTCTGTTACTTATTTAGGTATCATCATTGATAAAAATGAATCCCAAAGATGTTATAATAACTTCACTTCATTAATTGATAAAACCAAAAAAAGATTTAATCAGTGGCTTTTACGTGACTTGTCTTTAAGAGGTCGAATACTCCTTTCAAAAGCCGAGGGTATATCAAGGTTAACATATGCTGCCTTATCACTAGGAGTTGAAAGTCGTGTGTGTAAATCTATAGACAAGATTTTATTTGACTTTGTTTGGAAAAACCGGACTCACTATCTTAGAAAATCTGTGTTAATGAATGATTATAGTAAAGGCGGCCTTAATCTTTTGGACTTCACTTCCCTAAATAACACCTTCAAAATTAATTGGGTTAAGCGTTACCTCAAGTTTCCAACCTCTTTATGGAACTTTATTCCCCATTATGTTTTTTCTTCAGTCGGCGGGCTCCAGTTCTTGTTGCTCTGCACTTACAATGCTGACAAACTTCCTCTCAAACTTTCCTTATTCCACAAACAAATGCTGCTAGCATGGTGTTTAATTTACAAACATAACTTTTCTCCGCATAGGTTCTTTATATGGAACAATAGATATCTTTTGTACAAAAACAAATCTATTTTCCTCCAACAATGGTTTGATAACAATATACTTTTACTGAGTCAGTTGTTTGACCAACATGGGCGTCTTTACAGTTATGTTGAATTTATGCAAAGGTATGGAATCCCTGTTACACCCAAGGATTTCTCTATTGTTTTTGATGCTGTGCCCTCGGGTATTATTTCCCTCTTTAAAAATCTTAATGTAAACAACAATTTGCCCATATCTTTGAACATTACTGAAACAGTAATGGGGAAAGCTTGTTTCACAGGTAATAATAAAAATAAAAATAAGTTTATTCGTCAACTATTTCAACAAGACATTGTAAGTTCACCCTCTGCTTCATCCTACTGGTCTACATTTGTTGGAAATATTAATTGGGAAAAAGTCTGGCTACTACCTAATAAGTTTTTTTTAACCAACAAAGTCAAAGAGATTTCTTTTAAAATGCTTCATAGATTTTACCCAACTAATCATTATATACAAAGGCTTAAGAAGGACATTGATGTAAACTGTACCCACTGTGTCTCTGTCAATGAAACCTTGGTTCATTTATTTTGGTCTTGCCCACACACCAGACAACTTTGGAGCAGACTGGCACGCTTTATCAGTGATCATATTTATCCCCAGTTTAATTTATGCTGGAAAAATGTTTTGTTTGGCTACACTGAATATGATAAAAAACTAAATTCTCAGTTTTATATGATTAATTTGTTAATTATTTTATCCAAATTTTATATACACAAGTCTAAATTTTCTGGTAAGAAGCCAAACTTCTTGGAACTGTCTGCATATGTTGGTCAATATATCTCCTCCCTCTGTGATTGTGAGAATAAAAAAGCTGTTAAAACGTATGATCTTTGTAAGCTTTACAAAATATTTATTTAAGTTTATGTTTTTCTCTTTTTTTTTTTTTTTTTTTTGTCTTGCTGTCGTCCCCTGGCGTATTCATGATTGTTTGATTGTGTAGTAATGTTGTATACACTTATTTCATCTAACTGTATTCAGTCCTGTGTATACTCTTGTTGTAAATAAAGTTGTTAAAAAAAAAGAAGTATCATTTGCATTAATGTTTGAATCGGTGTCGATGTGCCTGTGTGCGTGCCGACATTTTATTCAGTTTCTCCCCACCTGTGATGCCAGTTTGACCTGCCCACCACTGGGCGGTGCTATTTACGTCTGTTTACCATATATTTCATAAATAAGTGTAAAGTTGGTGGTACTGACTGAGTTGGAGTGAAGTTGGATAACAAGGTGAAACACAGAATTGGGTGATAATGTTTTGCTACATGCTTTACAACACACACACTTCTGAAATACTAATTGCTTTCGGCGGCGAGGCTCACCCTACTCAGGTTGAGCACCACGGTACTTTAAATGACGCTTTAACTCAGTCGTGTGATCAACGAGCCGTCAAAGGTGTTAGAGAGGGTGTTACAGTGATAATAAATTAAAGCGTAGACAGTGACGGAGCTGATGTTTCAGAGTGCATTGGGGGCTGACTGTCAAAGTAAAGGCTGACAATAACCTTAAAGGTTCAGGTCAAAACATAGTGTAAATAAAGTTGAAATGGAACAGATCCCCGAAGTGAAGCACAAGCAAGTAGAGCTCCCCCTGGTGGCTGACTGGCTAAGCTTAGTGGATGAGACTTGAACTAAAACACTAGTACATGCCAATTTTTTGTTGTTTTTTTCAAAGGTAGCTTCTGCCGTTTTAGGTAGTTAATATAATGCTGATGTTTGTTCAAATATCCATTGAAATACAATTATGCTCTTAAGTTAATGTTAATGTTAATAACACACAGTGAGGAACAACACAATCCCCGTGACTATGGCTTTTGTCATATCTGGAGTTTGTTCTACTGGAAAACAGAGAGAAGAAATAGCAACAGCGGCAAAATAGGTCACAGGAGAATGGCTGGCCATGGCTGGCCAGATTAAGAGAAACTGACAGGCTCAGATAAGCACTAGTTTCAACTATGCTGATTAACACGGAGAACACCAGAGCAGTCCACCTTAAGGTAGTTAATTTCATAGTTAAAGGCAATTTCCGATCCGAAAAAAAAGTAAAAAAGTGGAAAAAGATCAAAAGTAAAAAAGTGGAAAAAGTAGTATGATCTGATGAATCCCATTTATCCTGAGGCAGCAGATGGTAAATCAGAATCAACAGCAGGAATCCATTGAGACAACCAGACTTGTCTGCTAGTGTAATGATATAGGTACTGTTGACTTCTGACAGTTATTACACTTGCTAAGTGAGTGCATATCGTATACATCCGACTATCTATTATAGTAGCACAAATAGACAGCATAATACTTACAGATTATTTAATGATTCTTCAATTTGTTTCGAAGAAAGGCATCCATAGCAATTTACAAATGGTGTAATGCTTAAGAGGCATAGATCTAATGACAAGCTGCTGACAGTGAAAAAGAAGATAAAAGCTGAGCTTGAACTTTGGAACCACCTACTTACTTAGGACCTAATTACTAACCAAGCTGTTTTACTTTTGATGTCTCGTCGCGTCTCGTCTTGTCTTCTCCCGCTTATCCGGGTCCGGGTCGTGGGGGCAGCAGCTTCAGGAGGGAAGCCCAGACAGCCCTCTCCCCAGCCACTTCAGCCAGCTCCTCCGGAGGAACCCCCAGGCTCTGAGCTCCTCCCGTATGTCCAAGCTCCTTACCCTATCTCTAAGGCTGAGCCCGGCCACCCTGCGAAGGAAACTCATTTCGTCCGCTTGTATTCGCGACCCTATTCTTTCGGTCATTACCCAAAGTTCATGACCATAGGTGAGGATTGGGACGTAGATCGACCGGTAAATTGAGAGCTTCGCCTTTCGGCTTAGCTCTCTCTTCACCACGACAGACCGGTTAAGCATCCGCATCACTGCAGATGCCGCCCCGATCCGCCTGTCGATCTCCCGCTCCCTCCTACCCTCACTGGTGAACAAGACCCCGAGATACTTGAACTCCTCCACTTGAGGCAGGACCTCCTCCCTGACCCGGAGTAGGCAGTCCACCCTTTTCCGACTGAGGACCATGGCCTCAGACTTGGAGGTGCTGATCCTCATCCCAGCCGCTTCACACTCGGCTGCGAACTGCCCCAGCAAGAGCTGAAGGTCGCTGTACGATGAAGCTAAAAGGACCACGTCATCCGCAAACAGCAGAGACGAGATCCTCCGCCCACCGAACTCGATACCCTCCCTCACCCGGCTGCGCCTAGAAATTCTGTCCATAAAAACAATGAACAGAACCGGTGACAAAGGGCAGCCCCGGCGGAGTCCAACCCTCACTGGGAACAAGTCCGACTTACTACACTGTAATAAATAATTCAAGAGCCCAGTAAATGTAACATTAATATATAGGTAGGCATGCTTAATAAAAATGCTGAATGTCATCATGATGGGTATTTGATTTGACTACATCAAAATTCATTAGTAAAAATCCAACAGGAATCTTTGTGTGAAATATCCATACTAAAATTAAGTTTATGTCTTTAAAATAAATTCATATTTGACTCACAGATTATATTATTTAAATATTTGTAATAATAAATGTATGTTTTCAACAAGATTTTTGAGAATGCACTACAAATATCAATTAGCTTTAAGTACGTGTAGTTATCAAACAAGTCAACTCAATTTTATTGGACAGTAACTTAACAACTTAAAAAAATCAAGTAAGCGGAACCGACTAAGTGACGTCTTCCCTCAAAATACGATAATTGTATGCCTCTGATACGATAATCCTACATTTCCCACCTGGCAACGCTGCTGACGGTTGGGACAGATCTGAGAAAGATGGACGCAGGCATGGACGTGCTGGCGGGCACAGCGGATGCTTGAATCTCAACTTGACCTGACCGTAAGTAGCTGATTTTGAATGAATTTATTTTTTATGATAACATTCCTTTGCATTAAATATCAATTTAACGTTACAAACATTACTATCGCGAAGAAGCCATTCCTCACCAAAGCTAATTGGCCTTGTTAGCTAACGTTATTTTAATGGCTTGACTTATTTGAAACACTGTGAACATTGTGTCGAGCATTTGTGGCATATTTTAAGGTGGAGACAGTTTTGGCAATAAAATTTAAAACTTTTGTCCGTGCTAAGTTAGCCATATTCAGACTAGCTTTGTAGTTCGGTTTCAGACCGCGTGAACGTTAATTCTGGCGCCGGACCAACTCAGCCCGACCCACGGGTTATGGCAGAACAAGCCCCCGGTCACCACCGCTTTTTTTAACCTCCTCCTCTCTCTCTACGGTTGCGTGCCGTGTTAACCAGCACCGAAAATAGCGGGTTTTCAAGCTCAGAATGCACTGTTGTTGCACGCGCTGCATATTTTTTTCGAGTTCGGCTGGAAGTGAGTGTCGGTCTGCTTCAGATATCCGCGATTTGGCTGTCTTTTGAGCTGCTCTAACCGTCGACCTGGTTCACCACGGCGAGGTGGTCTTGGCCGAAGCGGTGTGCACGGGTTTTTGTTGAGTTTATAGCCGTAAACTACGTTATCCGAAATGTGGTATAACTGTGGACGCCTCCTTCCCATGCCGTCTCCGCTCTTATCTCCTTTTCTCTGTTTTTAATTTCATATGCTTAAAAGTCAAAAATGGAAGGGGAAAATTGTTTCTATGGTGTAAATGATATTATAGAAATTAAGCTATAAGTTATTAATATTAAACATGACTAAACATGACTAAGGAAAAAGTAAGTTGTGCTGTGCCTGTGTTTGTGTATCATAGTTGTCTCAAATGTTAACGTCTCAGGCTGGGCTCAGTCTTATATTAATTTTCAGTGCAGGTCTCTTGTTTGTCTCACACATACGACGGAGTATTAGGGCCACACATGAAGAAAAAAAATATTTTTGCCATGACGAGATTAAACTCGACATGTCGACTTTAAAGTCGACACGTCGAGATTAAAGTCGACATGATATTTCAACTTTATTCTCGAAATGTCGAGTTTAATATCGACATGGCAAAAATATTTTTTTTCTTCATGTGTGGCCCTAATACTCCGTCGTACACTCACTGTAGCCAGTGTGTGTGTAGTAGGCTTTTTTAAAAGTTCACAGTGGCAGTTCATAGTGGCTTGTATGTTTGGTGGTTAGTTAGGTGGTTAGTTAAAGTGTTTTTCATGCATTATTTTCAAAATCTGCTTTTCAGCATGGGAAGCAAACGCTGAGGGAGAGTGAGTAGAGAGGTAAGTTGTTTGGATTTAATAGTAGCAAAGCACAACGAATATTTATTATAAATTTTGTGGGAAGATATACTTGCTTTAGCAGGTAACAGAGATTTGTATTGTGGTCACATTTTTTCTTTGGCTTACAGAATCGGCGTGGGAGAAGTGCACGAATCAAGGAGAAAGATAGAGTGCTGACCCACAGTAAGGTAACAGTACATGGAATGGCACTGCAAGCTCTGCACATTTGTGGCATCATCGAAGAGGGGACTTCTTACGCACTATCGACTGAAACATGGACATTTTGGTCGTGGACATTATCTGCCTTGTATTCATTTGAACTGTCCATGTTCCTTTAAAACTAGGAGTGCCTTGCGTGCACACTTGTATAGAGCTCACAAATCAGAGGAAACAGAAAATCAACAAGATGCGATAGCTTTCAAATGTAAAATTTGTGACTCATGCTTTCCAAATACTAAAGATTATTTTCAACACATTAACTCTCATCTTAAAAGACTAGAAACAATAGAGTGTGTGTTTGATGGATGTGAGTTCACAACAAACATATATGGCACTTATGCTACTCATAGAAGTCGAAAGCACCAGTCTTACTCATGCGATGACTTGAAGGCTGATGTCATTGTAAGAATTCCAATTTCTACCAGTGTTCAACAGAATGAAAGCCATTTCTCATCACTGGAATCAACTGATGATGTGGAGTTGGAAACTACTGTAGATTCAGATTGCGAAGGACATACAAGTGCATATGTGGAAATAATTGGTTCTCTTTTGTTGAAGCTAGACAGCATTTATAATGTCACAGGTAAATGTTTAGATGACTTGGTGGAACAGCTCCAGTTTATTTGTGCATCGTCATCTCAACATATTCCAAATTTAGTGAGAAATATTTTGACACAGAATAACTGCACTGTTGATGAAAGTGTTATCAGTGAGTTAGTTGAAAAATTACAACTCTGTAATCCTCTAACTAAAGCCTTTGGGACTGATGGTCCCTTTCATTCTAAGTATAAGAGGGGGAAATACTTTAAAGAAAACTTCAATTTTATCGAGCCAGTTGAATATATATTTGATCCACAGGACAGTGATAGCTTTCAATATGTGCCTATCCTAAAATCCTTACAGCAACTGTTAAACAATAAAGATATTGTAAGCAAAATACTGACAAGTCATTCAGGCAAGGCCTCACAATTTTCATCCTTTAAAGATGGCAAATATTTTAAGTTAAATGAGTTTTATTCAGATGGGGAGCTAAGAATTTCACTCATACTTTACGCGGATGATTTTGAAATATGTAATCCGCTTGGAACCTCGCGGAAAAAACATAAAGTGACAGCCTTCTATTGGGTACTTGCAGATGTGCCTTCGGAATTGAGATCCCAGTTAACATCAGTTAATTTGGCACTACTTTGCAAAGCTAATGATGTTAAGAAATTTGGCTATGAAACCGTCCTGGAGCCTCTCTTGAAGGACCTTATTATCTTAGAGGAGGAAGGCATTTTTTTCCCTGCCATTGGCAAAAATATCAGAGGAACAGTTTTTTGTATTTCAGCAGATAATCTGGGTGCCCATGCTTTGAGTGGTCTGGTGGAAAGTTTTACTGGGCATTACATATGCAGATTTTGTATCGGGGACCATTCAGACTACCAGCAAAAAGAGGTGCATTCTGGATTTTTTCCACCAAGAACAAAGGAGAATTATGCATCACATGTTCAAGCTGTAAAGGAAAACCCTGATCAGGGACATTGTTATGGTGTAAAGAAGGTTTGTCCCTTAACAGAAAAATTGAAGCATTTCCATTTTGTGACAGGGTACCCCCCAGATGTGCTCCACGACCTCTTAGAAGGAGTAATACCATTGGAGTTAGCACTATGTCTTAACTTGTTTGTAAAAAAGCAGTATTTCACTCTGTTACAACTGAACAATTTAATTGCAGAGTTTCCATATAACTGGACTGACAAAACTGACCGCCCTCAACCAATCCCGCTAAATCTTTCTTCTCGCAGATCTATCGGCGGAAACGCACACGAGAATTGGACACTACTGAGATTGTTACCATTCATAATTGGTAGAAAGGTGCCATTCAGTGAACCTGCTTGGCAAGTTCTCATGACCTTAAAAGACATTACTGAACTTGTGGTATCCCCTGTTCATACCGAGGACAGTATTAGTTATCTTGATAAATTGATTTCTGAACATCGCCATAAACTGCTAGAAGTGTTTCCTGACTTTAAGTTAACTCCGAAGTTCCATTTCTTAGAACATTATCCAGACATGATAAAATGCTTTGGGCCTTTGGTTTGTGTCTGGACGATGCGCTTTGAAGCAAAGCATAGTTTTTTCAAGCGTACTGTCAGACACACCAACAGTTTCAGAAACATTCTACTCACTCTCGCCACAAAGCACCAAATGATGCTGGCTTATCATTTACATGCTGATGCTTTGAAACCTGCATTATGTGTGAGTAAAGTAACTAGTATTCCATTGGCATTGCTGCATGAAGAGATACAGGACTCTTTTAAAAAAGTATATCCAACACAAACCACAGTGGAGCTGACAAGTGCACTGTCATATCATGGAACCAGATATGCAGTTGGGATGATTCTACCCCATGGATCTACTGGTGGTCTGCCCAATTTTGTGGAGATTTCACAAATTGTGATTGTGGGCAGTGATCTGAACTTCATTGTTAAGTTGCTCAACAGCTGGTATTATGAACATTTTAGGGGGTTTGTTTTGGAGCACTCTGGGAAGGTGACCCTGCTGGGCATAGAGCAACTTAGTGATACATACCCACTGACACCATACTATGTGGGAGGGAAATGCATGGTCAGTTTAAAACGACATGTGATTATCCAGTATTAGGTCAGTAAAAGCCTTAACTGTATTTGTTTTTGTACAGATGGACCCTGTTGTTGTGAAGGTGATTATTGATCATCATAGTGAGAAGCTCACACTGTCACCAGGGATTCCAGATACAGTGGAGCAATTGCATAAGACTGTGAAGGACACATTTCAGATTCATGAAGAATTCACTCTTCATTACCTTGACGAGGACTTTGGAGATTTCTTCACAATTCATTCTACTAAGGACGTTAAACATAAGGGGACAATCAAAGTGGTTGTAATTCCTTCCATAGTGCTCACAATAGCAACACCAGAGACTGAAAATGTGGCAGATGTAAGTGATGTGAGTGACACTTCCAGCTTTACTTCAAAAACGTTGCCTTCACAGTCATCCTGTAGTTCTGTAGACTACCAGTCAGATGGGACATCATCAGTGTCATCACACAATACTATATTGTTGAGCCCTGAACGGGCATTGTGGCCAAGTGAAGTTGACATTCCACTTTTTTCAGTTGCAACAGAGGCAGTACTCAGGAATGCAAATGAACTGTTTTTGAAAGATGGCACTGTCCTCAACAACACCCGGGTCAAGTCTGAAATAATGGAAAAGCTGGCAGATTACATGTACAACTACACTGCCTATCCCACAGGCCTTCAGGTTGGACAGGTTGCAGAAGCCTTAGTCCAAAAACATCCATGTCTAACAGAACCCGGAAGTCGCAACGGATGGATTGGATGGATGTACAGCCTCAAATACAAAATGGGCAATTACAGGTCCAAGTTAAGAAATCTTGGATTTCCTGAAGTCACGTGCAATTCTCTTAAAAACAAACGTCCTGGTGAGAGAAAACCAGCCCAAAATGTAAAAAAGGCACGCAAAGGGGAAGTGATGTATCTCCCACATTATCCTTCAGGAGAAAGCACTGAACAACAAGAGGCACAGCGGCTAACAATCCTGTCCGAATTAAAGAAGAGAGAGAGGGCGACCGTCAGTCAATTGATGTCCAACACTTTTGCTCATAGAAGACAGGATGTTGTCAGTCTTCAACTGAGCATCAGAGAGATCAAAGAAAGGTGGCCTGCCTTGTTTGACATGTCACAGGTGAGAATTTAAAAATCTGTACAGTTTTATGCAAATGCACCTTAGACAGCTTGTTTAAACCGAAGTCTGTAAATTGGGCCTTGTGCTTTTGTTTTGTATTTTTTTTCAGGTCAACGCTGAGTTCCATCGAATTACCACTGTAAATCTTGAGGCCAAATTCATGTTCAAGTTGGACCACTACACCCCGAAACTGCTTGCCATCTTCCAAGCCAAGAAAGGTGCTGCTGCAGAGAGACATCGTGCAGAGATGAATATTCTACTGCAGGTATTTTAGTTTACTCCTCTGAGATTATTTTTCCCCCACCTTTGTTGTTCTCACTGTTCTTTTCCACCAGTGTTTCGCAATCTGCTCTAACCATCTTCATATACAACAACATACACTGCCAACTCTTGCTTCTCTACCCATCTGCCTACTATAATGTTTTACTGTTAATTTTTACTCTGTTTCAGTGTGACTGTATTCTGAGCTATATCAAAAATATATCATATGGCAAATATGACTTCAAGGTTCCAGTGACCACTACTGATAAGGGATGAATGATGGGATGAATGTTCATAGAACTTTTAATGATTTACCAACTGCTTGACTAAATTGTTTCATTTTTCCAGTGTAGTCAAAACTGATATAATCTTTAAAGTAGAATGGCCAAAATGTACACTGAGATTGACTACTGTATCTTCTCAGCTGTTGTTTTTTTTCTCTCCTTAACAGAGTGGAATTCCCATTGAGAAAACTAGAGAAGTTGTCATCAAATGTCTCATTGATCACCTGGGAGAAGACGTGGGTGCCTTAATCAAGGAGTTTGAGGTGAGTGCAAAAAAATACATTGTCAGCTGCACTTTGCCCTTTTGTGTCTATTGGAAAGACTGCAACATTGCTCTTGTAGCTTATATCTAAATCAGATTGGAATTAGCAAACCTAATACATCAAATGTCATCTAAATCTAAAGTAATTTCACATTGGCATGCCATTTAATTCAAATCTATTTATTTATGTATTGCCACTTAACTTGTGTAATCTCAAGGCAACAAACTTTAAAAGAAAAACTTTAACATGAAGAGACATTGGACATAATTAGGACTGAGGCATGTGGTTGAGGGGGGACAACAGAAGGAAAAAAAGGGCTTGGTTGAGGGAACTGTCACCGGAGAGGGTTAGTTGGGTGGGCAGTTAGTGCAGGGAGGTGGAGCTCTTGAGGATCTGTGGAGACAAAGAGACACCAAGGCCAAACTACAAGTTGAAATGTGCATGAGGAGAGGGAGAGGACAGGAGCAGAAGAGAAAAGAAGAGATAGAGGAGAGGGAGAGAAGAGAAGGGGGAGGAAGAGGACAAGGCTCCACACTGAAATGGTCAAAAACTATTTGCTTACCCTCTCACACACCTGTTGGTCATCATGTGTCTTACCTGTATACTTTTATAATCATAATGCCCAACCTAGTGGCCAAACATAAAAACTACATATGGTTCCAACAGTTCACTTGATTTAATTCAATATCCTTCTGACATCGTTAACCTGGATTAATGTACAGATACCTTAATTAGTGTTTAAGTCATCATCATCATTATTATTTTCATGGGTCTATTCATATAATTCAAAGTTGTGCTAGTTAAAATAATAGACAACTTAGACCATGATGTTTGTATAGCTTATTTTATGTAGTTGGTCATTTATGTTATTCTGGTGACATTCTGCCTGCTCTAACCACTTTCCTTTACAATGTCTACAGACTTCTGATGATTCAGCCATCGATGTGGAAGAAGAGCTCAGAGCAGAGATGATGGCTCTGTACCTTGTGCAAAGTGAAAATGGACAAATCAGGGACGTAGGGATCGTCATCGAGGGTTCCATTGTACTCAACCACCTTGGGGATCTCAGCAGAGCCTGCTGCTACTTGCTTGGGCTAACTTATGCCTTGGATCTTAAATACCCCAAAACTCTAAAGTACACTTTTGAAGTATTTCAGAAGATGCTTGTTGAAGTGGATACTGGGAACCTGTCAACAAAGGTACAAAGACTGAAAAACAACGTGATGATATAGTTATCTGTTGGGTGAGCACAGCTGAGACTCAAACCCACCAGGACTATGCGTGTAAGGCAAAAACGGACTGTACTGAGATCCTTCTGGACAGAAACTTGGATGACCTGATTTCTTTTTGATTGCACATTTACACTGTGTTGTTGTTTATCATTCCTGAGCCACAAGGCTTAAATTTTTTTTACTTTAGAGTGTTGAGGCTGTTTTTCCAGAAGTAACTTTGTTCTTCAAAAGGAGAAGTTATTGTATTTTCAGTTTGGAATATCTGGAAATGTGAGAAGCACTTTTGGTTGCTGCTAGTATGTGCAGAAGTTGGGGGGGAAAAATGTAACTTTCTGTTTGAATTGTTTGAAAATAAATGTTTCCTGGTTTGTGAAGTCTTGGTCATATTCATTTATAGTAGCTACTGAATATCCTCAAATAAAAATAAAAACTAAAAAAATCAGTCAGTACAACACATTTTTTTTAGTAAGTCATTGGCAAATTTGCAAGTATCTCCTATAGATGTTTTCAACTATATTTACTGAGTTTTTTTTAGTGTTTTTACTCAGGTTTTTTCATATGATTAACACAGCATTTCAGTTACATTTACTTAATTTATGTGGTATTTGGGCCAAGTCAATTCATTCAGACATACTTGAAAATATTACTCAGATTTACTCATGATTCATGTTTTGATTTAACTGATTTGAGAGCTTTCAAATCTACTCAATATCTTTGAGTGTAAAAATGTTGCACCAATTGAATTAAGTAATATGCAGTATTTCTTTTTAGAGTGTACCGGCTACACGGACCAAACTCTCACTCCTTTGGTACAGGGACTGAATGGCCCTTAGTAAGGAGCCATCCACCCCATACTCCCGGAGCACCCCCCACAGGATGCTCCTGGGGACACGGTCGTAAGCCTTCTACAGATCCACAAAACAGATGTGGACTTTTGATGTTATAGCCATAATTTACATTTCCCACATTTATATTATTTTCAAATTGTACAAAACATTATTGTGTATCTGTCTATATATATATATATACATATACATATGTATGTGTGTGTGTACATATATATGTACACACACACACGATGTCTATGATTCTAGACTCCTGTCAGCTGTTAAGGAGGCTGATGGCAGTGGGGGAAAAGGACTTCAGTCTCGAGGTCTTACAATTCACACTCCTGTGTCTTTGGCTCGAGGGTGGGAGTATCTTAAAGACCTCATTGTACCATATCATCCCAACAGATCACTTCGGTCTGAAAGTGCAGGCCTACTTGTGGTTCCTAGAATTTCAAAGAGTAGAATGGGAGGTAGAGCTTTCAGCTATCAGGCTCCTCTCCTGTGGAACCAGCTCCCAGCTTGGGTTTGTGAAGCAGACACTCTCTCTATTTTTAAGGTCAGGCTTAAGACTTTTCTTTTTGATCAAGCTTATAGTTAGGGCTGGACTAAACCATTCCTTAGTTATGCTGCTATAGGCCTAGGCTGCTGGGGGACAATGCACCAAACACATGTTCTCCTTCTTTCTTCTCTCTCCACTCTCGTGTCCTACACTTTCTTTTTCTCTGGCACAGAGCTCCTCCCTCTAAATTCCTATCTGCTACTAGTCATGCAATTCTGTGCTATTACTATGTAGAATGTTTACTGCTGCTCTCCCTTTTTCCGAGTATCTCTGGCCTGGAGTTGAGTGTTTCCTGTGGAGCGCCATACTACATCTGTTGTCGTGGTCTCATCAGCCTGCCCAGTCTCCATGGAATCCTGCTGTTATCCACTCCTACCTGAATGAACAATTCTCCAACCTGCCTATGATTCCTCTTACATTTTCAAACTGTCACGTAACATCATTAGTTTGAATCATAGCATCCAACTTGTATGTTTTAGTCAGATATGTGTATTTATGACAGATGTATGTTTATCTTGCTGTTCTCTTTCTCTGTCTGTACCCGGCTGGCCTTAGGCAGATGGGTCCCTCCATATGAGCTGGGTTCTGCTCAAGGTTTCTTCCTGTTAAAAGGGAGTTTTTCCTTGCCACCGTCGCCTTCAAGCTTGCTCTGGGGGTTTCAGGCCGGGTCTTGTAAAGCGTCTTGAGACGATTTCTATTGTTATTGACGCTATATAAATAAAACTGAATTGAATTGAATTGAATTAAACAGTCCGTATTGGGGGTGAACTTTATGCTGGTAGATGCTCGGCAGAGAGGGCAGTGGAGTCCTGGTGATCCTCTCAGCCATAGTGCTGCTGTACTACGCAGTGATGCAGGTGGTCAAGATACTCCAAATGATTCAGCTATAGAAGCTGCTGAGGATCTTATGCAACATGCCAAACTTCCCCAGCCTCCTCTGGAAGTTCAGCAGCTGTTGAGCCTTTTTAACCGGTTCGGTGTCTAGGTGATTTGGACCCCTGGGTACTTGAAGCTGCATCCATTCCACTTCAACCTCCCAGATAAATAGTGGCTGATGAGGGTTGAAGGTGAGGCTGTTGTCCTCACACCATGTGACCAGACTGGCTACCTCCCTCCCCTAGGCAGTGGTGGCCAGTGGTGTCATCCGCAGACTTAAGGATGCTGTTATTCTTGTTTAAGGCATGGGTGAACAGGGTGTGTATAGGATTGGGCTGATTACACAACCCTGTGTTGTGCCAGCATGAATGGATATGCTGGCTGAAGTCATGTTACTAATCCTGACGGACTAGGGCCTGCCAGTCAGAAAGCCCAGGAGCAAGTCATAGAGTAGTGCAATTCGAGTGTAGACAGCTTGTGGGTGAGTTTGTCTGGTATGACTGTATTGAAGAGCATCCTGATGTAGGAGTTTTTATTTTATCAGGTGCGAGGGAAATATGGAGGGTAGCAGTGATGTTGTCCGAAGCGGACTTGGTGGGACAATAGGCATACTGCAGAGGGTTCACTGTGTCTGGTATGACGCTCTGAACTCTCTTAAAGCACTTCATGATGTTTGGAGTGAGTGCTATTGGCCTGTAGTCATTCAGTCAGGTTGGTAGGCTAGCCTTGGGAGGGCGACGGTCATCGTTTTCTTGAAGCATAAGGGTATGGTGCTCAGGGTCAGAGAGAGTTTGAAGATGAAGGTGATAACGTCCATCAGCTCGTTGGCACATACTCTGAGGGCTCATCCAGGGATGTCGTCTGGCCCTTCTGCTTTGCAGGGGTTGTTCCTCCTCAGGGCTTTGTGTATCTGGGCTGATGAGCTGGTTGGTGGTGGGGAAAGGGTTCTGTGGTCAAGGTGAATGTGTGCCTACTCTCTATGTCCCACTATGTCTCACTTTGAGACTTCCAGCCCCACCTGCTGAAGGTGTTGAGGTCTTCCGGCAGGCTGTCCAAGGAGGTGCTGGTGCTGGTGGTGGTCTTCCAGATCTGGACTGCAGGCGGGCCAGTTCAGCCCTCAGCACTTTTCTGATTGTAGATAAGATAAGATAAGATAAGATAAGATAAGATAAGATAAGATAAGATAAGGTTTATTTGTCACATGCACAGTTATACATAGTACAATGCACAGTGAAATGTATTGTTGTACCTGCAGCCAGTAGTAAAAAAAATAAAATAAAACTACAGTAAACAGTAGTAGGTAAACAGTATAAGTGTAATATACACCGATAGAGAAAGAGATAAAAATATAAAATATAGAGTAAAAAATAAAAAAAATAAAAATATAGGCTGAATAAAAATACAGACTGATAAACAGAGGTGGTGTAGTTGAATATGTACATCGTTGACAGTATTTAGCAGCTGCAGTTAAGGCTCAGAGTTGAGCAGGCGGATGGCGTGGGGGTAAAAACTCTTCTTCAGCCTCTCAGTCTTTGTCCTCAGGCATCGGAAACGACGGCCTGATGGCAGTAGAGAGAAGAGAGAGTGTCCGGGGTGACTGGGCTCTTTCAGCATCTTCTTGGCCTTTAACCTGCAACGTTTGGTGTAAATGTTCTGCAGGTTGGGGAGGGGGGTTCTGATGGTCCGCTCCGCTGAACGGACCACCCTCTTGGGGGCCAGGAAGTCCTGCCTGGTGCAGTCTCCCATCCAGGTGGTGATGCTCCCACACAAGATGCTCTCGATGGTGCAGGTGTAAAAGTTCCTGAGCACCTTGAGAGGGAGCTTAAAGTCTCTGAGGCGTCTGAGGAGGTAGAGACGCTGTCTGGCCTTCTTCACCATGATGTTCAGATGGTGAGTCCATGACAGGTCCTGTGAGATGGTCACTCCCAGGTATCTGAAGGTGTCCACTCTTTCCACCTCGGAGCCACAGATGATAAGTGGATGGAAGACCCTCTGCTGTTTCCTGCTGAAGTCCACTATCAGTTCCTTAGTTTTGCTGACGTTCAGCAGGAGGTGGTTCTCCCGGCACCAGTCCTCCAGGTGGGACACCTCCCTCCTGTAGGCTGTCTTGTCGTCGTGGGAGATTAGTCCTACAACAGCGGTATCGTCAGCAAACTTGATGATGAAGGTGGAGTCTGAAGTGGCCTCGCAGTCGTGTGTGTACAGCGAATACAGCAGAGGGCTGAGCACACAGCCCTGGGGGGATCCAGTGTTGAGAGTCAGGGGGGCTGAAGTGTGGTGACCCACTCGGACCACCTGTGGTCTGCCGGTCAGGAAGCTGTAGATCCACCTGCACAGGGAGGAATCCAGGCCCAGGCCATGCAGCTTAGCAGCCAGTCTGGAGGGAACTATGGTATTGAATGCTGAGCTGTAGTCAACAAACAGCACTCTCACAAACTGTAGTGGATCCAGGGTGGTGGGCAGTGTGGAGGTGATGAATGTCTTGATGAGTCTCTCAAAACATTTCATCACCACAGATGTGAGGGCTATGGGCCTGAAGTCATTGGGGCTGTTGGGGTGTGGTTTCTTTGGGACAGGGACTATTGTGGACTTCTTGAAGCAGGTTGGAATCACACACTGTCTGAGTGAGAGGTTGAATATCACTGTAAACAGAGGTGCCAGCTGATCAGCGCAGGTTCTGAGGACACGCCCACTAATCCCGTCTGGTCCAGCCGCTTTCCTGATGTTAACACTTTTAAACACCCTCCTCACTTCGTGCTCCGTCACAGTAAGTGTGACCTCCCCTCCAGCTGGGAGCGCAGCAGGCAGTCGGTTTCCCGACTCAAAGTGCGCAAAGAAGGTGTTGAGTTCGTCAGCCAGAGAGGCGTCGGCGCTCACCGGGGGGGCGTGTGCTGCTTTGTAGTCCGTGATCGTTCGTAGTCCCTGCCACAGTCCCCTAGAATCAGGCTGTCCCATCAGTTTCTCCAGTCTTTGGCCATAGCGGTGTTTAGCCTCTTTCACCGCTCTGCGCACACTGTAAGAAGCCGACTTGTAATCCTCCATGTTCCCAGAGGCGAGTCCGGAGTTGTAGGCAGCGGTGCGGGAACGCAGAGCGTCGCGGACAGATCGATCCACCCACGGCTTCTGGTTGGGAAAGGTCCTGATGGTTTTCCTCGGCGTGGTATCATCCACAACTTTCCCGATAAATCCCACAACCGCGTCCGTAAACTCCTCGATATCTCCACCCGCACTACTGTGAAACATGTTAGCTGAATCCAGCGCACCCTGCAGAGCGGCCTCTATGGCGTCAGAACAGTGCCATTACGCATTCACTCGAGCAAAATGCAATCGGGCGTATTGTAATATGTCACACGCTTAAAAATGAACTGCGAGCGCGCAAATGATCTCCTCGCCCGAGGAGAAAATTGCTGCGAGCAAGCAGGATTCGGTGAACTGCGCACGAATCAGCCACTAGGGGGCGGGCAGGCTGACGCGCCCTCGAAAATCACTCCCTCTCTCGCTCGAAGCTGATCTCTGCTCGCGCGAAAAGTTTTTCTCCTCCCGCCTCTGTGTATCTGCTCGCTCGACTTTCCTGACTTTTGGCACTTTGGGGGCGGGCACTGAATAGACGGCCCGGCAACGCCCCTCCTTTATGATTGGCTGTTATTGTCTCCTGGTCAGAGCCAATCCAAGGCAGAGTAGGGCGGGTCACCATTGTCGTTGTCGTTAGTGGCAGAATTTGATTGCTAATCGAGATGTCAGAGAAAAAAGAGGTAAGTTGAGGAACAGACAGATAATTAAATTTAAATGTATTGAACAGCTTGGGAGTAAATGTGTTATTGGCCCGCTACAAGGGAGAATGGAGGCTCTACCTCCACCACAATCAGCTTCGTTGAAGTCAAAGCACATGGGTTAGCAAAACAGCGACTGGACGTGCATAGCTCGTATAGTTGCGAACCGTGACTAATATTTCGATTCCATATGTTGCACCCGGTATATCAGGGTTAAACAGCCTCTCTGCTATTAGCCATTTGGCCTAGTGTGTGTTGTTGTTGCTGTTGTCTTGTTAACTTTTATTTAATGTTGTGCTCAGCAAAACGTTCTGCTTATGGTAGGCCCATGCATATATTAATGTTACTTCATGTGGACTGTAATGATAGGGAGAGTTGTAGGATACTGTGCAGCGGCTAGTGTCCTTGCTACAGAGTGTCCTGTCAGAGCCAGCACCTAGAAACAGCGATGATTGTTGTTATTATAACCGTAATATTGGCTATTAGCATGTTTAAATGCATTCCATGATGTATTAACACAATATTACCAGTGGGAGGTAAATCGGTATAATTTTGGTGATAGCACTTGATTATTCAAGATAGTCCTTGTAAGAATGCCAAATGTGTTTTTCCTGTTAGAAATTATGAAAATTCTGCAGATTTAGAAAACCAACATCACAATTTTTGCCATATGCAGGCAATAAAGTTTGACAGTTTTTTGACAGCTCATCATTAATTATTTGTTGTTGTTTGTAGTTTGAAGTGCTTAACATTGTTTACCTTATCATGCTTTTCTCATGGTGTCTTTTTGTCTTATTTTACTCATTTATAGATCCTTCCCAGGACTATTTGTAAAATAAATTACAGGGAAAAGGAGACCAAGTTATTTATTTATTCTTTCTAGACACACCCATCACTATAGCTATGCAAGGCACAGGAAGGTGGAGATCAAGCATTTTCTTCAAACGATGTTCGCCGACCAAAACTTGGGCCATCCTTGGGTGCCTGTGATCTCCACTGTGACACATGCGGCTGGATGTACCAGTTGTGCTCTCACAAGTTCAAAGAGTTCATGCAAAGCTGGGTGATAGCAGCTGGTACTGGTGGTTGGATTGGGCCTGCAGAAGATACAGCTCCTGGTGACAAACAAATTCCATGTGATCCAAATTTAGTGGGGTTGCAGTGAATGCCAATTGTATTTTTTCCAAAAGTCTTTCCAGAAGTTGATGTCTCAGCTGTTAAGAAAACACAGTATAGTTAATGAAGTGTCAAGATCAATGTCTCTATTGTGATACGAATACAGCCAGTCAACAGATGTCAGTCAATCATGCATATTAAATCTTTACTTGTTTGTCTATTTTTAAGAACTTTTCATTTATTCATTAAAAAGTTGTATACGTAAATATTGAATGAATTCTGCAATGTGGAACTATTTATCCCCCCCCCCCCCCATCTGCTGTTGTGCTCCTTTGCACAAGAGTAGACCCACCTGAACTTGCTTCATATCAGGACTGCAGGATTATCATGGGGCCTAATTGTTGATGTTATAATTGTTATAAACAAGTATAATTTCAGTTTAGAAGAACTATTATTAATGACAGAAATAAATAGAATTAATTAATAAGATCTTAATATGATTTAAAAGAACAGATTTACGTTCCTGTGAACAACCCAGATTAAAGTAAATTAAGGCTTGACCAGACATCCCAGTTTATCTGACACAGCCCCATCATGAGTGTGTTGGGGCTGTAGTTAGAGGATGCTGTCCGCCCACTTTTAACCACGATTTTGCTGTCAAGGGGGTCTTGCGGTGACTTGTATAAGGTGAGAACGAGTGCGAGGAAGCTTTCTACATGGTTACTGGAGACTTTAACAGTAGGAAACTGATATTTTATGGTTTTTGTCACCAAATGTCTACAGCAACTAGGGTAAACACCACGTGTGACAATGCATACAATAAAACACTGTTTACTTTGGTGACATATGAAACTCAAACATTCCTCCTGCTAGAAAAAAAAAAGAAGCCTACTACCCCACTGGTCCCGTCAAAATCAAATGATATTAAAATGAAATCTGAGAGACAGACTAACTGAGTAAGACTTACTTGCTCAGCCATGAAAGCCCCACGAAAATGTTTTTTTTCCCCAGGAAACTGCCAGGTCTCCTTCACTGTGATCAGACCACTATAACGGAAGGTTATGAGAATGTTATGTATTGGTTCAGAAAACTTTAAACGTAGCCACGGCTGTTATAGCCTATCACTGCATATCCGTTTGTTCCGGCTTACCTTTTTTCTCTGGCATCTCGATCCGCAATGGGCGGTATGCTCTGGCGATCATAACGTTTTTAAATCTCAGGATGGCTGTAAACATCCGGTTATCGTAGAGTGATGTCATGTGCGATCAGCTACTGTATGCTACCATCGTCAGAAGGCCCAACACTGTTCGTTTCAATTGAAAATACTACTCTGATACATGAACGCGTAAAAATAAATTTTAAAACACTAAGAAGGCTGGACACAACATACAACTTTGATCTGGGTATCATCAGTGTCTCTACACATGAACTCGAGCACTGAGAACATGGTTGTTTGGACAACTCACTGCTTGACTGGCGAGATGGCAGTGAGCAGAAAAAACAAGTGAGTTGTTCAAACCTTTCTATAACTAAACTCTGTGTACACGAACAATGTTCTCAATGCTCGAGTTCATGTGTAAAGACACTGATGATACTTCGATCAAAGTTTCATGTTGTGTCATGCCTTCTTAGTGTCTTAAAAATAGCCATTTCTACGCGACCACGTAGGCCAAAACAGTAACGTTAGCGCCCCTACGATTCTCATTCAAAAGGCCATTTGACCAGAAAAGGACAACACGAACAAGATTAAAAGTGGCGCTTCAGGCGTAATTATGCTTTTAAACTAAAGTTTGACTCGGGTGCATTCACATAATCACAGGATGCATTTGGGCTAAAGTTATTATGCTTTAAAACACCAAAACTACGATTCTAGCTCAGGCTAGCTAACGTTAGCAAATTACCTTCAAAGTTGCAAAGAAATGAAGACACGTAAAATTTGACGCCTTTGTCTAATTTGCTAAGTTGTGTCGTAGCTACTGGATGCCCGATCCTCCGTATATCGTTAACAGATACTTTCGGCAACTCCGGCAAACACCTTGTGAACTTATCTGCCATCGTAATGTCAAATGCCACTGTCTAATATTTCCTTCATGTAACCGGAAATGTCACATCATCATCCTTAAGTGATGCGTGCATAGAGGCCATCAAATTCTGCCGCTAACGTCAATGGTGACCCGCCCTACTCTGCCTTGGATTGGCTCTGACCAGGAGACAATAATAGCCAATCAGAAAGGAGAGGCGTTGCCGGGCCGTCTATTCAGTGCCCGCCCCCAAAGTGCCAAAAGTCAGGAAAGTCAAGCGAGCAGATACACAGAGGCGGGAGGAGAAAAACTTTTCGCGCGAGCAGAGATCAGCTTCAAGCGAGAGAGGGAGTGATTTTCGAGGGCGCGTCAGCCTGCCCGCCCCCTAGTGGCTGATTCGTGCGCAGTTCACCGAATCCTGCTTGCTCGCAGCAATTTTCTCCTCGGGCGAGGAGATCATTTGCGCGCTCGCAGTTCATATTTACGCGTGTGACATATTACAATACGCCCGATTGCATTTTGCTCGAGTGAGTGCGTAATGGCACTGTTCTGACGCCATAGACCTCCGTTTGATCTGTCCACCGCGTCACTTCTCTCACAGCAGGGGGTTCCTGCTTCAGCCGTTGTTTGTATTTGGGCATGAGAAAGACAGCGGCGTGATCCGATTTTCCGAAGGGGGGAAGAGGTTTCGCTTTGTAGCCTTCTTTGAATGGGGAGTAGCAGTGGTCTAGAGTCCGTACTCCTCTGGTGGGGCAGTCGATGTGTTGAGTGAACTCCGGTATCACCTTTTTCAGATTGGCACTGTTAAAGTCCCCGGCTACAATAAGGGCCGCTTCACGATGGTTAGTCTGAAGGGTGGAAATCGCCTCATGTAGCTCGGACAGTGCAGCGTCCGTGGCCGCCTGGGGTGGGATGTAGACGGCGCTGATGATGACCGAAGTAAACTCACGGGGCAGGTAGTGGGGACGGCATTTAATGGTTAGAGACGGCATTTAATGGTTAGAGTTGTTGTGTTAACTGACAGTGGTTTCTGGAAGTATTCCTGGGCCCATTTAGAAATGTCAGTGACACATGAGTGATGCAGTGTCGTCTGAGGGCCCGAAGATCACGGGCATCCAATAAAGGTCTTCAGCCTTGTCCCTTACGCACAAAGACATCTTCGGTTTCTCTAAATTTTTTTATGATGTTATGCATTGTAGATGATGAGTTGCAAAGCCTTTGCAATTTGACGTTGAGGAACTTTGTTATTCTTTTGACACACACTTTCACAGATTGGAGAGGCTCTGCCCATGTTTTCGCCCGAGAGACTCTGCCTCTCTAACACATCCCTTTTAGAGCGAATCATGTTACGGACCTGATATCAATTAACTTAATTACTTGCTTGATGGTCTCTAAGCTGAATCTTTTTATACCTTCTTGCTCATTTAGTGGATGAAGGTGTACAGTCTGAATATTTGTTACGTTATCTATGTTCTGTTGTGAATAAAATATTGGCTCATGTGATTTGAAAATCTTTTAGTCTTCATTTTGTCAGTCAGTCAGTCATTTTCTAAAACCTGTTTAGTCCTGTTAGGGGTCACGGGGGTCCCTACGGGCAATTTAGAATGACCAATTAACCTAATGAGCATGTCTTTGGATGGTGGGAGGAAGCCGGAGTACCCGGAGAGAACCCACGCAGACACAGGGAGAACATGCAAACTCCACACAGAAAGGTCGGCCCATGGATTCGAACCGGTGACCTTCTTGCTGTGAGGCATCAGCGCTAACCACCTCCCCACTGTGCCGCCCGTCTTCATTTTGTTAAAATTTAAAAATCGTCCCAACCTTTCTGGAATTTGGGTTGTAGAAGCTTTCCACTTTCTCTGGCTATTCTCAGCTCTACTCTGCCTCATTGACCGGTCTAACTACAAGAGAGTGAGCATGCAGCATGTGTCGTACCCAACTGTCCATCCAGGGCTTGTCTTAATTCTGGAGCCAATGTACAGTATATCCCTTGTTTATGTGTAATTTGCATAGCTTCGTCATCTTTATAATTTATTATTAGGATGGAACAGCTATTGACACCATGTGCTAAGTTTTTGTTTTTTGAGGGAGTGGTTTATATTTGCTTTCGATATAGTATCCTCACCACTAGTGAGAAGGTTCTGGGTTCGAATCCATGGGCCGACTGGGCCTTTGTTGAAGTTTGCATTTTGTCCCTGTGTCTGCGTAGGTTCTCTCTGGGTACTTTGGCTTCCTCCCACCATGCACATTAGGTTAATTGGGGATTCTAAATTGGCCGTAGGTGTGCATGTGAGTATGAATGGTTGTCTGTCTCTCTGTGTTAGCGACGAGATAGACTGGTGACCTGTCCAGGGTTTACTCTGCCTCTCGCCCGATGACAGCAGAGATAGGCTTCAGCAGACCCCGCGACCCTTAACAGGAATAAGTGGTTGCAGAAGATTAATGAATGAATGAATCTTAATTTAATTTAGAGACATTTTATAAATATATGCAAATTATAGATGGTTATTATTGGTGTAATCGATAAATCAGTGAAAGAGCCAATTTTTCATCCCACCATTCATTTTAATGTACATCTGTAAAAACGTATATACAAGCCTTAACACTGGAGACAATACAAAAATGTGCTTACAAAATAGAAACCATGCATATAACTGACGTATGACACAGAGTATAGTGATCACAACACATCAGAGCGTGTACCACACATACACATATGCCATCAGGTTAGAAACAAATACATAATAAAGAGAGGACTGTGTAATGTAATTAGCATTATTCCTTCAAAGAAATATTCACCCAAAAACATAATAAAAAATACACTCAAATGCAAACTGTTGTCTTAGAAGGCTTGCTCTCTTAAACTGAACAAATTTTTCTTGTCATTTGTAAAAGTTTTGATGCTTAACAGTTAAAACGTCAATGTTTATAACTGCAGTGCACTGATTTTTTTCTAATGGTTGTGGTACAGCACAAACCAAAGCTAGGTTTCCACAGGCAAACTCATCTCTTCCTGATTTCATAAACTAGGCCAAATTTAATAAAATAACATACGTGCATTGATCACATGTTGTAAAAGGAATTTGGATTGATTTTTAAGAAGAAAGAAAAAAGTATAATCTGTTTCTATACCAAAACCCACTATAACCATTCAAAACTGTGGTAGATTTTCAACAGTAAGTATTGACACAAGTAACTAAAGAAACCAGCAGCCAGTGTATGAATCATTTACAGGGATAATGCTACTAATGTGGTTCCACTTGCGGCAAGCAATATTTTCACAGTGAATGATTTACTAAAAAAAAAAAAAAACTGAGATCAAAGTGCTGTCAACCCAGGTTGGAGAAAAAAATGCTCCATATGAGAAAACAATGCCCTTCATGTGACCTTACAATATTCTTAAATTACATTTCCCAAAAGGTGTTGTAGAGATGATAATGATTTTCAGAAGATTACTTGCACAATACTGAATAGGCCCAGGACACCACTTTATATTTATATTGTCAGACTGGAAATATACCCAGAAATACTTTCTCCTAATCATTATTAAACATGTTTCTTACATTAAAAAACTTTTAAAAAGTAAAAAAAAAAAACCCTTAAAGAACACACATGCTATTGCTGCACACAATTAAACATCTCTTTAATCTGACTAAATACACGATTGCAGTCAGATCTTTGTTAAATTCTTGACTCCACTCAAATATTTCTTGTATATTTTCATGACCACCTATGCTCTGTAGTGTAGGATTACTTGGCTACCTCAGATGTTAAGTGTTAATATGATCTGAGAACAACATGTCTCCATGGGAGAGATTGCTGTGAGAAGCCATTTCTCGTAACACATTGTGAAGCAAGTAGCATCCTTATCCCACTCACTTCAAGGAAGCAGCAGTTTCAGCATGTCCTCCAAGTTTCAACGACTGCCCCAACTGGTAAAACATCACACATGGAGTTTAAAAGCAGCATGCTATGTTTTCCTTGTTTCTTTCTTCATAGATCATGTCCATTCATAAGAGATGTTTGACATGGAAGCTTTTTAATCTTAAATTTCTCACCTACCACATGTGATTATAGACAGTAGAAGGAAAATAAGGAACTGGTTATGAGTTATCCTGCAGTTCTTTGGCCTTGGTCAGGATGGTGTGGACATCTGAGATGGGGTAATCCTAAAAAAAATATTGGAGAACAATCATCCCTGATATTATATTTATACATACACAATCTTGTGACAATGCAGTGCTTTGCTGGGAAACTTTTGGCCCTAGCATTTGTGTGGCTACTACTTGGAGCCTGTTCAGACCTTGCATTAAGATCCGATCCAAGAGATCTGGTTATTGTAGATGGTGAGATTGCATTTGAGAGATCCAATATTTGACCATATTTGGAGGTGTTCTGGGTTGCATGTGTCCACATTCTTTTTGTAGTGCTACCTCAATGCATCCTGACTCACATTAAAGACCTATGCTCAACAGGGTGCTCCTGTGTCAATGGAGTTTTGCCTCATTCATTCAGAAAAAACAACAACGTATGGCCGCTATTATAAATGATGAGCTGAAAAGGAAAAAGAAAAGAAAAGTAATGTCTGTTCATTACTAATGAGAACCAGGTGATGTCTGGGTTTTATTTACTGAGAGTGTAAATCTAGATTGGCTCTGGATATACGTTAATGCCAGGTCTGAATACATGTACCTAGAGCTACCTCGGATTTTAATGCAAGGTCTGAACAAGCCTTCAGACATGTACCACTCGCCTAGCCCAGAGCAGGCCTTAACAGTATTAGAGAGATGAGTTGTTACCACTAAGGGACAAAAGTGTCCTCTTTTAAAATGCCATAAAAATGGCATGTTATTATTTTTTTTCTGCTTTTTTTTTTAACATAATTCTTTTCATCTACTTCAGTTCTAATCATAAATACCAAAAGTTTGATTATTTTTCAATATTTTAACCCTTTATATGCCAGTATTTGTGATGGCATCACAAATTTATTGTAAAAAAACACACAAAAAATTAAATATTTTCAGTAATCTGAATGCAAAGTTGAGTATTCTTGGGGGGATTATTAGAGCCTTGGATATGTCATTGAACAGTAGCAAGATTGATTTGGATGGATTTTTAGTTTTTTTGTAGTGTCAGATTTTCAAAAATAGTTATGTTATAAGTTATTTTTTTCTGCTTTTTTTTACACAAATCTTTTAATCAACCTCAGTCCTAATCATAAATACCAAATATTTGATTGTTTTCAATATTTTAACCCTTCATATGCCGGTGTTTGTGATGGCATCTCAATGCATTACATACAATGCATTCAATTAGGAGCGCAGTGTCCAACAACTTCGAATGCTCTAGAAGTAAAACATAAATACATAAATATTTTAAAATGTGGAACAGTGAAGTACATCAATGGCATTAGGAATGTTGTTTGTGTTTGTGCGTGTGTGTACATGTGCGTGAGTTCAGTTCTGCAGCAAAAGGATGTATGAACTTTGCAAATTGATTTATTATTTTCCGGAGTTGCTGTGATTTGCAGCTCCCAAGTTTCTTATGATATAAAAATTATGTTATTGGTCAAGAGGAGAAAGGGATCCTTGCATTGATTGTGTGTGTGTGTGGGTATGTGTGCACGTGTGTGCATGTTCAAGATTCAAAAAGTTTACTTGCATGTGCTCAGTGTAGAAACATGTTTCCCTGTACAATGAAATTCTTCTTTTGCCGTCCACCCAAATGCCTACAAATCTTAAAAAAAAAGCTGGATACTTGACCGGTCGGTCGTGGTGAAGAGACAGCTAAGCCGAAAGGCGAAGCTCTCAATTTCCCAGTTGATCTACATTCCAACCCTCACCTATGGTCATGAACTTTGGGTAATGACCAAAAGAACAAAATCGTAAATACAAGCGGCCAAAATGAGTTTCCTTCGCAGGGTGGCCGGGCTCGGACATGCATGAGGACCTCAGAGTAGAACCAATGCTCCTCCACATCAAGAGGAGTCAGTTGAGGTGGCTAGGGCATCTGGTAAGGATGCCTCCCGGACACCTCCCAGGAGAGGTGTTTTGGGCGTGTCCCACCGGAAGGAGACCTCCGGTCGGACCCAGGACACGATGGAGGGATTACATCTCTCGTCTCGCCTGGGAACGCCTGGGGGTTCCTCTGGAGGAGCTGGCTGAAGAGGCTGGGGAAAGGGCTGTCTGGGCTTCCCTGCTGAAGCTGCTGCCCCCGCAACCCGGATAAGCGCGAGAAGACGAAGACGAAGTGCAAATATCCATATGCAAATGAAATGAAAACAATGTACTGAAAAAATGTAAACATAAGCTGGAAAGTGAACATGGCACGATTTTAGTCTGTGATTGTAGACTCGTGTCAGTTCTTGAGGACTCAGATGGCAGTGGGGAAGAAGAACAATCTCAAGGTCCTATATTTCACACTCCTGTACCTCCTTCTTGAGGGTAGGAGTGGGAACAGTCTGTGTTGGGGGCAGGTGGGCTCCTTAGTTATGGAGGCAGCTCTCCTGTGAACTCTATGCTTATAGATATTGTGCAGATAGGGCAGTAGAGTCCTGGTGATCCTCTCTGCAGGTGTTTGGGGTCCTGGCCATAGTGCTGCTGTACCACACGGTGATGCGGTGTGTGTCTAATTGAGGAGTTTGATCTATAACATTTATCCTTTTACTTCAAAGACACACAGGTGCAGGTGCAAAGTTCAAAACTGAAGGTTTCATTGGAAATAAATGGGAGTTGTTTGTACACAGCACAAAAAAACAATACTAATACTACTAATAATAATCCATCAAAATTAATCTTGTTTCCATTTATTGACATATCCAAGGCTCTAATAATCCCTCCAAGAAAAATCCACTTTGCATTTAGATTGTGTTTTTTTAACGATAAATTTGTGATGCCATCACAAACACTGGCATATACAGGGTTAAAATATTGAAAATAATTAAACTTTTGGTATTTATGATTAGGACTGAAGCAGATGAAAAGATTTATGTAAAAAAAAAAGCAGAAAAAAATATTAACATATGCCATTTTTATGGCATTTTAAAAGAGGACACTTTTGTCCCTTAGTGGTAACAACGTAACTATTTTTGTAAATCTGACACTACAAAAAAACTAAAAATCCATCCAAATCAATCTTACTACTGTTCATTGACATATCCAAGGCTCTTATAATCCCCCCAAGAAAACTCAACTTTGCATTTAGATTATTGAAAATATTGCATTTTTTGTGTTTTTTTACGATAAATTTGTGATGCCATCACAAATAGTGGCATATAAAGGGTTAAAATATTGAAAATAATCAAACTTTTGGTATTTATGATTAGGACTGAAGTAGATGAAAAGATTTATGTAAAAAAAAGCAGAAAAAAATATTAACATATGCCATTTTTATGGCATTTTAAAAGAGGACACTTTTGTCCCTTAGTGGTAACAACGTAACAATTTAAAATCAGGTATGAGGGTTAAATGCTATTGAATTGTTATAATTTTTTTAAATTAAAATGACGGATAAAAATGGGTTATGACGGGATTTTTATGACCCTGTCACTCAAAATGACAGACAACGAAAATTAAAATCTAGCCGCTGCAGCAGTGCCATAAGACAAAACATCAAAGGGATATAAAGAAATAATGGCTGCAGCTTAGCACAGTTGAGAAATCTGAGTAGAATAGATTAAAAAAAAAAAATCAATAAATATCAATATCGACTGATATGAAACACTTATATCGTGATACATTTTTCAGCCATATCACCCAGCCCTTCAACAAGGATAGCCCCAAATATCAAAAACTGACAATGTCAGTCGCGGTTGTTTCCACCATTTGCTGCAATGACAGCTTGACAGCGACGTCTCATGCTCCTCACTAGCCTCATGATGTTGTTCTGAGGCAATGTGTTCCACTCTTCCACAAGTGCTACATGCAGTTCTGTCAGGTCTCACGGTGGGGTATGATCATCCAGTCTCTGCTTCAGCTGGTCCCAGACGCACTCTATGGGGTTCAGGTCAGGGGACATTGTTGGCCATACCATGAGGCACTCCGACTTCCTGAAGTCGAGCTGTGACAATTCTGTCACAATGTGGTGGAGCATTATCACCCATGAACTGAAAGTTGTACTGGCGGAAATGGGGGATGATGATGGGTTCTATGATGTCTCTGAGGTAATAATGTGCAGTGACAGAGCCATCTACAATAACCAAATCTGTTTTACGCTGACTGGTGATGCCAGCCCAGACATCGGCAACGGTCGTCTGGCATTCAAGCCAAAGCGGTGGTGTCAGTTGCAAATGGTTTGTCTGGAAACCCTAGTACCCCTCACATCTCGTAAAAGGGCCTGCAGCTGTGTGGCAGTTCCATAACGATGTTTGAGTGCATAGGTCCTGTGTTCATGGCTGTTTGAATGATGAACTTGGAATGACTTACTGACAATACAGCTTTTTATACCCACAGACTGTTGAAATTGATGCTACTCTGAAAAGGGTCGTCTTTTAGTACTTTTTGGTATTGGCCCCAATATGCAAGGCACACTGTACACAGTGAGACCATTACGTGGAAAACACAAAATGAGGTGTCTATCACCCCAATAAAATTGCCTCCCTACCCCAAAAAATCTCTGAAGTGAAACAAACACCGTCATCCACCGAGTCTCTCACAATATCCCCAACTTATTGTGAGTAGTGTGCACATTTGATATCTGTGTTTATGTTCCTCTTTGTATTATAGATTACCTGCAATAATCTCATATTCACTGTGAAGTCTCCTGCCAGTAAGTTATCCCGGATGAGTCTGTGAACAGATAGATTGATGATTCATAATTACAGTTGATGATGAAAAGTGAGATACAGGACTGTAGAAGCAAATCCATAAGACTCACATGAGCATTGCACAGCAGACGAGGATGAGGAAGTGGAACCGATCTTGGTCAGAAAACAGGGTGTCCCAGATGCGGATGACATCTGGCAGGAGGAACTCCTGAGATAACAACAGGGTCAGCCAGCGGAATGTGAAATACTGGGGTTTGATGTTTTGCTCTTCCTGTGGATAAAAAACACAAGGGGAAAAACTGAAAAAACTGCATTAGTGAATTGATGTAATGTACACTGCTGGCCACAAAGTCACCATAAAAACTGTCATTGGGCCACTTTTAGCTTTGATTACGGCACACATTCACTGTGCCATTGTTTTGATAAGCTTTTGCAATGTCACAAGATTTCTTTACACTAAAATTTTCACCAAAATCTTATATTAATGATGGGAGAGTCCGACCACTGTGCAAAGCCTTCACCAGCACATCCCAAAGATTCTCAATGGGGTTAAGATCTGTACTGTGTGGTGGCCAATCTATGTGCAGGGATGGACAGAGTACTGGATCCCAGTACTTGAGTAAGAGTACAAATACTCTTGGTCAAAATTTACTCCGCTACAAGTAAGAGTAGCCCAGTCAAGAGTAAGAAAGTACTTGCTTTTAAATGTACTTAAGTATTCAAGAGTAAATGCTTTTAAATGTACTTAGAGTAAAAGTAAGAGTAAGAGTAAATTCCTGTTTTCCTATTTATTTATTTTTTTTAATCTTTGACGAGATTGGACCTGACTGAATTAGTCATTTTACAATTTTATATACTACCTTGTATCTCGTTTCAGAGAAAACTCTTTGAAACACCTGCACTGATGTGCTTGCCTGTAGAACCATTCTGTTATCAGTCAATCAATCAATTAACTAAGGACCCGTGTCAGTGTCATAACAAGGCAAGGGGGTCGAGAGGGTAACTTTGGTGAGTGGCTAACATTTCAATTATATAACGTTATGGGCATTGGCGTCGCCACCATTATAAGAGGGTGGGTCCAGACCCACTGACTTTTCGGGTCCAATAATATTGGCGGCATGGGGGCGGCATTGCGGCCGCGAAGCAAAAAAAAATCAGCGATCGCTGACATGTCTTCATTCCGACAAAGTCGAACATAGCTTTAAGATAAGGCCATGGGTTTTCTTCCTCCGCCTCATAAAACTCCGGCTCATCATGTTCAGACTTGGATTCATTGGAGATTTCTTCGGCAGTCGCCATTGCCACCGCGGTCTTGTTTTGAGCTGATTGGGTAGGGGATGACGTATTTCCGCTTTGACGTAAATCCCAGTTGAGAAGGTGTACTGTGATAGGTTTCCTTCTTTGACCGACACTGCGTGTGGCCAATCGCATTTTAGGGAAAAAAACAACAACAACAAAAACAGGCAAACCTAAAAGTAAAGAGTATTCATGAGCCTTCTCAGAAATTAACTCGAGTAAAAGTAAAAATCTTTGCCTTGGAAATGTATTCGAGTAAGAGTAATAAGTATCAAAGAATTCTAGTATTTGAGTAAAGTACAAATCCTCAGAATCTGTACTTAAGTACAGTACTTAAGTAAATTTACTCCGTTACTGTCCACCCCTGTCTATGTGTGACAATGATGTGTCATGCTCCCTGAACCACTATTTCACAATTTGAGCCCCATGAATCCTGGCATTGTCATCTTGGAATATGCCTTGCCATCAGGGAAGAGAAACTCCATTGATGGAATAACCTGGTCATTCAATATATTCAGGTAGTCAGCTGACCTCATTCTTTGGGCACATAATGTTGCTGAACCTAGACCTGAGCAACTGCAACAACCCCAGATCATAGCACTGCCCCCACATGCTTGTACAGTAGGCACTAGACATGATAGGTGCATCACTTCATCTGCCTCATCAGGGTAAGAATACCCTGATGCCTCAAACAGGGTAAATCTGGACCCATCAGACCACACAACCTTCTTCCATTGCCCCAGAGTCCAATCTTTATGTTCCCTAGAAAACTGATTAGTGATTTTCTCAAGGATACACAGCTGTTCAGTCCCAATCCCTTGAGTTCCTTTCATATTGTACGTGTGGAAATGCTCTTACTTTCACTATTAAAAATAGTCTTGAGTTCTACTGTTGTTTTTCTACTCACTGCATCAGTTGGGGTTAAATAACTTGTTGCCAGCTTATAGATTATAACCCATGCAGTAATTATCAAATAGGAGGCTCATACCTCTTTGTTTAGTTAAATCCAGGTGGCGACTTTTTTTGGTCAGGCAGTGTATAATGAATAAGTCGCGGTCAATGTTTGGTGTATGCTCTACACACTGTTATGGGTTATGCCTTTCCTGTTTGGTGGACAATGTGGCGTTTGCTATTTTAGGAAAGCAAAATGTGGAACTAAGAGTAAGCAAAAGGTAGAAAGAAAAAAAAAAATAATTTGTTTGCATGTGGTCTGGAAATTTCTGCAACTATATTACTATGTGAATGTTTTTTTCCCTTGAGAAACAGGCCTTTGTTTGTGTCAACCACACTCCCAGCAATTATCCTAGACATGACTGTTAACTGAATACCGTTTATTTTAGATTAGACAGTCCAGCAAAAAACTCTCACAAATGATGGCCTCACTTCCTGAGAGGTGCTAACAATTATTGTTGCTCAGATCACCAGAATAATCATTTAAGACATCCCTGTGTCACCTTAAAAGCTTTGATCTTACCAGTTTGAGATAGAGCACTAGGTCTTTGTCTTTGAGCATGGAGTACACACTCTCCATCTTGTAGGTGATGCCACACTGAGAGTCGTCCAAGCTCTTAATGAAGTTGTCTCTGTTCTCCGACATTAGATTTGTGAAACAGAAGAACGTATCTGCTTCAGCATGCTCTGTACAACGAAGAAGTCACAAAATACCATTTACATTAACTGCCCAGTTCATTCTATCATTCATTGTAATTCATTGTCATTTCATCCTTCATTGTAATTGTACAATATGTCTGTGTTGATTTGTACATGTGACATCCATTGCACGTCTGTCCGTCCTGGGAGAGGGATCCCTTCTCTGTGGCTCTCCCTGAGGTTTCTTCCACATTTTTTCCCTGTTAATAGGGTTTTTTGTGGGCAAGTTTTTCCTCACTCGAACCGAGGGTCTAAGGACAGAGGGTGTCACTCCCTGTACAGATTGTAAAGCCCTCTGAGGCAAAACATGTTTTGTGAATTTGGGCTATACAAATAAAATTTGATTTGATTTGATTTGATTAGGTATAATAGTGAAAACAAATACATGCTACTGTACTGTTCATGACGTTAAATCTGGCTGTGGCTCATTAGGTAGAGTGGGTTGTCCCAGATCCCAAAACAAGCCATGTGCCAAAGTGTCCTTGAGCAAGACACTGCTCAAGGACACTCTCGTGTCCTCCACTTTCTTTTCTCTGGCACAGAGCTCCTGCCCTCTAAATTCCTATCTGCTACTAGTCATGCAATTCTGTGCTATTACTATGTAGAATGTTTACTGCTGCTCTCCCTTCTTCCGAGTATCTCTGGCCTGGAGTTGAGTGTTTCCTGTGGAGCTCCATACTACATCTGTTGTCGTGGTCTCATCAGCCTGCCCAGTCTCCATGGAATCCTGCTGTTATCCACTCCTGCCTGAATGAACGATTCTCCAACCTGCTGATGATTCCCCTTACATTTTCTAACTGTTATGTAACATCATTAGTTTGTACCATAGCATCCCACCTGTATGCTTTAGTCAGATGTGTGTATCTATGACAGATGTACAGTATGTTTATCTTGCTGTTCTCTTTCTCTGTCTGTACCCGGCTGGCCTTAGGCAGATGGGTCCCTCCATATGAGCTGGGTTCTGCTCAAGGTTTCTTCCTGTTAAAAGGGAGTTTTTCCTTGCCACCGTCACCTGCAGGCTTGCTCTGGGGGTTTCAGGCCGGGTCTTGTAAAGCGTCTTGAGACGATTTGTATTGTTATTGACGCTATATAAATAAAGCTGAATTGAAAAAGCTGAATTGAACTGAACCCCCAGCTGTGTACGTGTATGAGTGAATGGGTAGATATGTCACTGTGACTGTAAAGCGCTTTGAGTATTAATAGGTAGAAAAGCATTATATAAATACGAAACTGTTTACCATGCACCATTACAGTTTATGTTAAAGCATCAGAAACACGGTAATTCAGCTAGATGATCGTTATGATGATGTAGTTTGTGGTCCCGTTAAACTGGTTTGAATTAAAAACTAGCCTACTGACTGAAATGGTATTTTGAAAATAATACAACACTGCCAATCAAATATTACAGACCTTTCCACTGGCTGTTGGGATCTGTGGCAAAGGTGTAGTAAATTGGTCCAACGATCTCATTCATGCCCTGCACATAGGCAATCCCGGGGTTGAGTTTGGCATAGATGAAGAGGATCCGCTCAACCACTTCCCAGTGTGCTTCATGGCCACTGGGCAGCACTTCATATTCATTAGACGGATACAGGTTCAAAGCCTTTCCTGGAGAACTGACCTGGAAGAAAAGAAAACAGAATTAATATTATTCAAGGAATCCACTGTGCTGATATGAAGGGTTTGATTAAAAGGAAGATGTTTATTTAAAGGAAAAACAAGATGAAAGTGTGTTTTTTGTTACTGTTGAACATGTTTGCCAGTAAATCAGACTTCCAAGTTCATAGGATTTTTTGGGACAACTTTCTCCCTTTTCTCTTTCTTCTCATCTACCACTGCCCTTGACTACAGAGAATTTGGGGTAATATTCCGTTACATTCAAATACATTTCTGGCCATGACCAATCATCATAACTTTTATTGGAAACGACAAATAATAAGATCAAGACCATTACAAGATTCCATTCGTCACTCATTGTGTAGAGGTATGGGAAACACAAAACAGAAGACTAATTTTATTTTCATGCTACTAAAGAAAGCTAAAAGAACTTGGTATTACAGACCAACCAGCACCCTATTTATCAACTTATATTCCTTAAGATTTTTGACCTAGTATTTCTTAATACTGCAGAGATAATAAACAAACCTCACACACTATATTCAGATGGCTCCACAACCATTGTACATTTTATTTGACTTGAAAGTGCAACGTTCATTTGTTTAAGGATGAAATGTAGGGGTAAGTCAATGATGTTTGTCCGCTCCATATGACCCCAAAATATATGGAAAACACACACAGAGTGTGACTAACATTAGTGACTCCACTCCGGTTGCGGTTTACGGTTTGTGCTTTCAGGGTGGTTTGTTCCACTCGTCGACGCAGTGTCTCATAATCATTCTGAGGGTCCAAGATAAGCTGGCAGGGGTATTCTGTGGGACGCTGGAAAAATGCCATGTCTGGGTACAGCCGTCTGCAAACATACACACATTCTTATCACATTTACCAGAAGTTGCTCTACATCAGGTATTAGCATAATATTAAATTTAGAACAATATATTTATGGTTTTAGCTGATCCTTTCAAGATGTTTGAAGAATATATTTCTTATGTTGTGTAAAGCAAGTAGAGCTCCCGCTGGTGTCTGGCTGCACTACAGGTCACACAATGGAGTCTGGATGAATTGTGGGCAGGTCATCAATAACATACCGTGTGGCTCCACTCTTGGACTGTACTGCGCAGACTCCAAATTGGCAAGATGGTGCCGCTCATATCCCAGGGAAAATATTGTTTGGCCAATGCAAAGCAGTGGGGATGCGTTGTATTTATGTAAACGCACTGTTTATATAAATATGGATATATATTCATATAAAGTCTATGGTATACACAATGCTCCCGCACGGTTTCCATAAAAATACTTTGAAGAACAGAAGAACAAACTATACACAAATAAATACAATAACTGTTTAAAATTCATACCTTACATCCTTGTCAATCTGCAGAAGAATTTCATTATCTTTGAAGTAAGTATTCCACCTGCTGTCTGGGTTGGGATTTAGAGGCTGTAAAAAAATCAAACCAAATAAAGACACTTTGATGAGTCAAATGACAAAATCACCAAAAACTGTATGCCAAGAAAACCAGCCAATCTGCTCCTGTAAAGGACACAGTTCTGAGCAACCTCTTAACAGAGAGGAACAGGGGGGGCTGGGAAGGCCTCCAGTACTGACATTCATGCTGAGATGCTGACATCATACCTCATACCTCAGCCAAGATCCTCACTGACCTGTTCTGGAACATCTGATATAAGATATAAGATATAATAATAATAATAATAATAAATTGGACTTTTATAGCGCCTTTCAAGAAACCCAAGGTCGCTTTACAAGAGATGTTTATTAATCCCACGTATGGGAAATTTCCTTGTTGCAGTAGCATGGAATTTGGCAAAGATATATACAGACAGCAATGACGACTTTGACATGGTTAAAAGAAAAAAAGAGTTACACAATACACATTTGAAAAAATATATACAAAATAAGAATGGTCTGAAAAATATAAAGACATTCTGTATATACAGTTATGGTACAGTCAATGGTGGAATAAAAACAACTCTAAAACTGTAAAAAGAGCAATCTGGGGCAAGAACATCATTCCTGTCTCAAATGTCTGATTGCCATTCTTCGATACATCTACTAAACTGCAACAACTGGCGAAACATCATATTGTTGTCCATAACATCTAAAGCATGGGTCACAAACACGGTGCCCGCGGTCACCTGGTCACCCACAGGGGCCATGCCAGTTACCTTCGGGTCATGTTCTAAAATAGCACTTGTCATTAAATTTAATGCTGTTGCTGTTCTTTTTATACTAACAACAATTACATTGGGGGATTTGACCATTGCAAAAATAAATATAAAATGAGGTTTTTAAATGTTTTATGTATGTATGAACTCCGTGAAGTTCAAAATCACGCACAAGACAAACCGCCATCTTTCTATTTGGAGGCGGGCAATGTTACATGTTAGGATGAGGAGCTAAAAGAAGAAACATCTCAGAAAAGCAAAAGAAAACATACGAGTGGGAAGAATAGTTGTTTTTTTACTACAGTAAAAGAAAAATGTGTATGTTTCGTTTGTGGGGCTACTGTGGCAACTGCAAATCGGCAAAATGCTGAGAGACACTTCAGTACATGTAATGCTAGCTTCAATGCTAACTACCCACCCAATCTTAACTCCACTCTCTCCAGTGTCCAGCTGGGAGCAAATTCAATAGTGTCGGCTTTGTGGTTTCAAAACGACGATTACAACTGCATCTCATTCAAGGAGATCCTATTTACTAATTTAAACATATAAACACTGTTACAAGCAAGAAAAGAACAACGGCGACATAAAAAGACAAAGAGGAAAAAGAGCCTAGATCCGTTACCTAGCAACCAGAAGAGTATTTTTGTAGCAATTTCACGTCTAAACACTACCCCACTGGAAGACAACACAACACATTTCTAGCTGAGTGCTGGTGTTTAGTATCCAGTGTGACAAGTCCGTGGACAACAGCACATCGCAGCTTATGATGTTTCCGGGGGGTGTTTGACGATTGCTCCACTAAAGAAGAACTTCTGACACTACTACCCCTGAGGACAACAATGAGGGGAGTTGACATCTACGGTGCGGTGAAGAGATTCTTCACTGAGAAGAAGGTAACGTTAGAAAAGCTGGTGTTGATGACAACAGATGGAGCTCCTGGCTTTATGTAAATGTGACCCAGATTTCCCCAAATTATTACACTACCAGTGCAGCATTCACTAGCAGGCAACATGTGCGAAAGTGATCGGCTTTGATTGTGTGAAGATCATTAATAGCATTCGCTCCAAAACCAAACAAAGAATATTCAGGGTGCTATTGGACGAACTGTCAGCTGAATATGGTGACCTGTTACTACATACAGAAATCCGATGGCTCAGCAGGGGACAAGTTTTGCAGCCTTTTTTGGCACTTTTGACTGAAATCAAAGAACTCATGCAGTCCAAAGGGGAAGATGCCAAGCTGCCCAAAGACAGAGTGGATCCTTGACCATGCGTCACTGGGACACTGAACCATTTGAACTTTGAGCCACAAGGGAAAGGTAAGACTGTCACTGACATGATAAGCACTGTCAACGCATTCAAAAAGAAGATAAACATTTTCTCTGTGCATTTACAGCAAAAGAAAGTCCTGCACTTTCCTTCTGTGAAGTCAGTGCTGAATGGGAATGCTTCTGCATCTAATCATAAATAGACTTGGGCAAGAGCTTGAGAACAGGTTTTGTGACTTTGATCAAACTTGAGCCATGTGTGTCATTCATATCTAATCCTTTTATGCAAGTAGACATGACATGAAATGCAGAACAACTAAGTACAACATTCAGCTTGGATGCTGAACAGCTGGAGATTGAAATCCTAACATTGCAAAATGTTATTCGTCTCAAAGCCCATCAGGGTTCTGTTAGGAGCGGAGGATGTGGAGGTCGTGCCGACCTATATCTTGGCCTGTGGCTAGACAACAAGCTAGACTGGATGAGTAACATGGGACAGCTGTACAAGAAGGCCCAGATCAACATCTGTAAGAAGCTCGTGGGGATCTTCTACCAGTCTGTGGCTGCCAGTGTTCCGTCCCATGCTGTGGTGTGCTGAAGTGGGAGCACCTCAAAAGCAGATCTCTCCAGGTTGGAGAAGCTGAACAGGACAATGCCAGCAACCCTCTGCTCACGACCATCAGTAGCCAGAGAAGAACCTTCATTGAAAGGCTGCTCCCCTGTGCCAACAAACTGACGGGGATGTGGACAGTTTCCTGTTTTCCATGTGCAATCACAATATTTATGCAATAACCATGTATGCACAATATTTATTATTATTAGGCAACTCTTGATCTTCTGCGTGTTTCTTT
The DNA here is from genome assembly GCA_005024645.1 of Planiliza haematocheilus. Taxonomy (NCBI): domain Eukaryota; kingdom Metazoa; phylum Chordata; class Actinopteri; order Mugiliformes; family Mugilidae; genus Planiliza; species Planiliza haematocheilus. The sequence continues at coordinate 296,256 of SRSE01000582.1, read as the reverse complement.
GCAGTTTTTTTTACTAAATATTATTCATTTTCCGCCCTTTTTCGCAATTAATGCGGCCCGAACCGGCCAGAGGACCCCAACACATGATATATCGAAACGTGTGTTTTGATCCCGAATCCTATGTTATTACTTTGATAAGCGATTGACGAGTTTTTCGCGAATTTATTCGCGAAAAATTTCCCATTCAAATGAATGGGAGACCCCGAAAAATCAACAGGCATTTTCAACGATCAACTGCTCTGGAATACTTTCACCCAGAGACTTCATTTAAACTTTAAAATGAAGGCACTCTTGTCTTCTCTTCAGAGATTCCCCTCACTTATTGACACCTTTTACTGTTTTTAAACTATGAAGCCTCAAAGCGGTGTAGGTTTTTACTCAAATTTCGGGGTTTATAATGGGTGTGTATTGCGCGGAATGTTCGCGCTAGAGGGACAGCTAGAGTGAGAAGAGAGAAGAAAATTAGGCAAAAAATAAAACAGAAACTGCTCCCGTGGCCACAGATTTCACACCACAGACATAATTTATACATAGAAACGTAGGAAAATTTGTCTTCTCGCTCACAATTTGTCTGCTAAAGCTGTAAGTCTTATAGTTTTGGCGTGAGACGCAAAGCTGCGCCAGCAAACCCCTTCCTCGCTCCATAGACTGCAATGTTAAATTTGTGGAGGAAAGCAGAAGCAATCCTTTGTTTTAAATCGCTTTAAATAGCTCACATTTCTACATTTTACCCACAAACTGCATATCTAGACGTTCAGGAAAGCCTCAAGATGCCCAAAGTGAAGTCGGTTCAACGATTGGACACACGGTTTGGCCACAAGGCCTTCCTGTTCGAGGCCGTAGTTTCAGCATTTTTTCTCTCTCTCCCTGTCTTCGTAACTGAAATTCAAACTGGTAACCATGGCAACCAGGGGCTCCACAGAAAGAGGCGGGAAAACATAAGTAACTGGTCTGTAGGGCGGCCATTTTGGGGCAATGTTAATGGAAACAGCCCACTCTGGAAACTTCTAACTAAAGTAACTGGTCTGTGGGGCGGCCATTTTGGCTTTTGGCACCCAAGTTGAACAATGACAGGTGTCTGTCTGTCATTGGCTAGCGCGTCTTGCTAATTGCTAACATTAGCGGCTAATGCTAATTTTTAGTAGCTAGAAATTGGTGGTAGCATTAGTGGCAGCATTAGCATGTTAGCGAATAGCATATTAGCAATTAGCATGTTAGCATTAGCATGCTAACAATTAGAATGTATTTAATTTTTAGTGTCTAAAAAGACATGCTAACACTAAACCAATGCTAAAATTAGTGGCTAGCGCCTCATGCTAATTGCTAACATTAGCGGCTAATGCTAATTTTTAGTGGCTACGAATTGGTGGTTGCATTAGTGGCAGCATTAGCATGTTGGCGAATAGCATATTACCAATTAGCATGTTAGCATTAGCATGCTAACAATTAGAATGTATTTAATTTTTAGTGTCTAAAGAGACATGCTAACACTAAACTAATGCTAAAGTTAGTGGCTAGCGCATCACGCTAATTGCTAACATTAGCAGCTAATGGCAACAGCCCACTCGGCACTTTAAAAATTTCCGTGGGAATTTTCTAGTTATTATTATTATACTTTTCTGGGCATTGGGTATTTGGGGTCTATTCACTGCTTTCCATATATATAGTTTGTGTACATGTATGTCTGCCAATGCAGTATCCCATCACAAACTCTATCCCATATCTACAAACTACCAGTTTGTAGATATGGGATAGAGTTTGTGATTTCTTCAGAGATGTTATAAAGGTAGTAGTGCATGAAATTATTTAAAAAGTGTAAATTTGGACAGAGTGTAAAATTGTTAATTTGGACGGTGAAAAATAAATTATGTGGCAGGTTTAAATACATCATTTCCTATCATAGTATATCATTTTAAATATTTATTGTGAGGATTCGTTAACACCAACGCAATGTTTTTCAGCCTTGGGGTCCTGAACCCATGTGGGGTCATCTGGAATTCAAATGGGGTCGCCCGAAATGTCTAGTAATGATTAGAAAATATTTTATTATTTTAACTACCGTAATTTCCGGACTACAAGGCGCACCTGAATATAAGCCGCACCAGCTAAATTTTGGGGGAAAATACAGATTGATCCATATATAAGCCGCACCCGACTATAAGCCGCTGGTGTTTTAATGCCTAATTACCGTAAGGGTTTCTTCGAGGGGGGATTGACGGGACAGAAATGACTTTTTGGAAACGCAAAGCGTCCCATTTATTTACATTTGAGAAACACAATAAATATTTCAGTCAGTCAAACAATCAATCAATCAAACAAACAATTAAAACAATCAATCAAACAATCGGTGCTCTCCTAGTGCACTTCCTGCAGTCATAGTACTGTAGTAGTACAGTATAACAAAAACAAAGCTTACAACGCTTGACAAGGCAACAACGTTAAATGGCTAAATTTAATTTGTTTTTAAAAGTACTTGCCTGTAACACGGCAGCAAAAGTGCAGTAACCTGACTGCTCAACAAAATAACCAGCATCTTTTTTGAAAACAGCCAACACGGCAGTAAAGGTGCAGTTACACGGACGTTTACTGTATCAAAGTAACCAGCCTACTATTCCAGAAAAGTCAGCCAAATCGATCTCCATTGACTTAAAAGCAGCTCTCGTACTGTATTTGGGCTCACTTGGTTTCTTTTTCTCTCGTTACCTGGCTCGACCTGACCTGTCTCGCTCTTGCGCCCCCTGGTGACCGTTAGCTGTAAAAATCCATAAATAAGCCGCACCGCTGTATAAGCCGCAGGGTCCAAAGCAAGTGACAAAAGTAGCGGCTTATAGTCCGGAAATTACGGTAATTACTATTTTTTTTAAGAATTATATTTGTATTGCATGTAGTGGAAATTTTCTGAGTGCTGGCTAGCATGACAGAATGTTGATGGAATGAATGACCTTTGTAACAGATAATGTGTTATTTGGAAGCTGTGTCTCGATGCCCTGTTCAATCCTGTAGTGGAGAAATTCTTAAGTACTGATTGTCGTACTTTTGCTCACACAAGACAAAACATATCGGCACCAGCTCAGCTGTCTCTGTGGTGACCTTCTCAAGGTCCCATTGTTGTTGCGAAGACTAGTAGATATGAAACATCATGAGAGAGGAACAAGAACCAATGGATGGAAAGTTACTGTGCCATATGCAAATTGACAACGCCTAGTTCGAAGTATAAAATATCTTGTAAGACCCAAATTGGGCGGAGAGAGTCCTCGGAGCATTCACGGCCTGTGTTGTTCTCTGCATAATTCTCTCCCGCTTCATGAAGGGTATACCTTTGTTTTTTGCAATAAGACTCACAAAGACAAAACCTTTGTCTTGAGATCTTTTTGATCCGAAGTTATGAAAAAATCCAAAACATGCATGAATATAAATCGAGTTCAAAACAAAATATCTGCGCTGGCGCATCTTGATTGATGGCTGGGATCACGTGACTGCACAAGCGGCAGCCATCTGTCACATGACAAAATGCATCAGCGATTACATTTGTGAACATCCAGTAGAGGAATTCTGGTTTGGAGCAAGAGATGAGTACCCAGAGATTTCACTGTGTGCTCTAAAAACGGTTGGTTCCTTTGCAAGCACATATCTGTGTGAAGCTGGATTTACTGCCAAGTCTCCACTACAAAAAAATGGCACCAAACAATGTGAACGGCAGGTTTTAAATTTACCGGAAAAAAAATTGAAATTCCGGTAAAATATTATCTCAATTTATTGACCTTAAAATGTTAGATGATATGCAGGCTACATAAGAATGATATTAAAGCATGCCAATGCATAATCGATTTATTAAAGTGCCGTTTAACTGTTTACACATTTTGTGACATGTGCAGCTGCTGAATTTCTGCTGCAGCGCTGTTTTGATGCGGTTCTGCAGTAGTAGTGAAAAACCTGGATCTTTCGAGGGATTTTGAGTCAATATGAGCCGGGTTGCGCGCGTCACTTGAGTCACTTGACCCAAAATGTCCCGATTGCGAAAGAAACATATTAAAGCAACACCAAAGAACAGACCTGTGATTGCCATTCATCACTTGGTTAAGTTTCGCTCCTCTACAGTGCGTAAGTCAGTGAACGGCGAACATGTCCGGTAGTACGTTTTGTTTCTCTGCCGAGTGAGATACAAGATGTTTGAATGGTGCCATTTATTGATAATATATCAATCAAATATGGTAGGACTGTACTGAGCCGGTTAAATAGACGATGATTCTTGAGTTGACTTTGATGGCCAGTTATATGAGTTATCCCAAATCTTTTCTTCTACCGCTATTCTCCAGAGAGAAACCTCTCTCTGCTGGCACACTGGAGACAGGGATCGTGCAGACTATCTTGGCCAGTTTAGCCCATTCTGGGCATTTCTCTGAAATCTCAGATGAGAACTTTGCAGGCTGTTGAGAAGTTCAGTCCTCCATAACCACAGAGTACTGTCATTACAATGGTCTTCTTGGGCAATTAATAAAATCCTTAAATGACCAATAAAATCGCCTATTTTAATAAAATAAAAAATTTGCTTTGAGGGAACATTTACATTTTGACCGGTGGGGTTAAAAATACGGGCATCAGCAGATTTTACCGGTAATTACCGGATAATGGAAACACAATTGTAAAGACAACTGTACTGTACATGTGATCAGGAAAAATAAAATGTCACTTTGTGCAGTAATCGGGTTACTCTGTATTTTCAACATAGTATAACAAACATGATCAAAAGCTAAGTCTTGAAAAAAAATTGTCTCTGGGGGCACCAGAAATTTGTGACGTTAAAATAGGGTCACAACCCAAAAAAGGTTGGGAACCACTGATCTAACGGGATGGGTAACCTGGGGTCTAAATTACTAATTTAATACCAGGCAAATGTAACCTTTTTATGCATTTAAACTGAACTGGAGTACTGACTTTGCACTTTTAGTTGAATTTGTTACCATTTATCAGTTAATTACACTGTGCAACAACACTCAATAACTTGCTATTCTTATTAAGTAACTTTTCAATCTACTCTATTTTGGCGAAAATAAACTTCCTCCACTACCAGTTACCGTGTTGGAGGCTCCAGAGTAAAGCCAATAGACTGAAGTGCTCCTCAGTAGCAGCATGGAAGATGTTGTTCCTGGATATCCTGAAGGATGGCTTTAGAATGCACTATTAATTCGGCTGACATCTGAGCTGTTCTGGTGTGTGCTTATGTTTAAGATTCATTTGTTGCTGTTGAAAACATAGGCTGCAATAGTTGTCCTAAATCTAACAATTTAAGAGTGTTTTAGAAAACAGACAGAACAACCACATTTAAAAACTTATCTAGGTAGAACAGTGTCTGAAGTCCACTCTGAGTTTGGACTTGACACAGTCAGTCACATGGGCTGTAACTACTGCACAACTACACAATGTCATCTACTTAACAGATTCTGTTAAAGATGTCCTACATTTGGATAGAATAGTAGAAACTGACGTATTTAATGAAGCTACATGCAGCTACATCTCACCTCATATAAATGTACTACTGCTGTGAAGAGCAGAACAGAGCATAAAAATATGTGAATGGGCCGGCTCCAATGTGTCTTTTTGATCTCCTACAAATCCAAGTTCCATTAAGTTTATTGTTTGATTCAGTTCAGAGAGCTGCTTTATTTTATGTGTGTACATTTTGATCAATCAATATTTGTTATTTTTGTTATATTTACATTTTTTTTTTTTTGATGATGATGATGATGATGATTTATAAAGAAACTGACACTGACAACAAAGGAGACTATACTTACATGGTCCTCCATTGTAACATCTTCTCTGGAAAGGCCTAAGTTGGCTTTGGCAATGCCAGGCTGGATGATCATTTCTTTTAAGAACTGGGAGTACACCTCCCTATGAAGGTTTCATTGGAGACAATGAAAAAAACAAAATATTATTTTCTAATAATATCCATCCAGTCAGTGTTCTTTCTTAATTATCCAGTCAATACAAACAGTTATAAAAACTGAATTTGACGTTTGGACCCCTCTCACAGGTCCCCCCTGTAAAATTACATCTCTGCCTTGTGACACCAAAAACAATTTCTCTAAATAAAAGGAAAACCATGTGGGTTAAGTCTTAAAACTTACAAGCTCTTTGATCAAGTTTTGATGTAGACTATTTACCTCTGCTTCTTGAGGAAGGACACCCATACTGTCTGATCAAGAGGTAGGTAATTAAGAAGGATCTTGGGAAAAAATAAATAAAGAAGTCACTGACACAAACTAGAACAACAACTTCATAAAAAGCTATATATAGACTATACAGACACCTATATAGGCTATATATTTCAAACAAAGCAGGACTCTGCACATGCTCACTTTCACTTTATACAATCTGTTTGCACAGTACTATGTACCAAACATTGCACTAGTCTAGTAACTTAGCCACTGCTATTATTTATTTTGCACGGTAAGTTGCCCATGTCATCTTTTTTTGTATCTCCTAATTTATCATCTGCCATCTCCTCTATTGTAAATTATGTTATGCTAGTTCCTGTTTATAGTCTTCTCCCACTTAACGAACAATCCATCTGTATAATATGTTCATAGTACCTCCCTCAATCATTATGTATATCTTGCTCATTAACCTGTATATATGGTCTCACCTGTACATAGGTTCTGATCTGTAAATATTGTCCATATGCTGTAAAAACAACCTGTACCATACTTATATACCATAATATTTATGCCACGTGCACTTACTGCCTATTGCACTTCTGGTTAGATGCTAAACTGCATTTCGTGGCCCTGTACATGTACATGTGTAATGACAATAAAGTTGAATCTAATCTAATCTAATCCAAACACTATTTTACACAAAAATCACATCTTTATCTCAACGGATGCTGGTAATTTTGTCACAGATTTGTGATTTAAGACAGCAGGATCTGTAGACCCTCTCTCTGTACACAGGGTACACAGGAATTGAGCTACGTATGTGCAATATCCGAAAAGAGTCCAGACATCTGCATGTCTGCAGTAAAAACCCTCTATTGTGTTACAGTAACAATAACTATCATTTTCAACACTGCTTTTCAAATTTGCTCCAACATCTGGTTGCTAAGAATTTTAAATTTCGCAGATTGTTTGATTTTCATTGGTTAGTTTCATACATTTGGCATCGTTTGTTAATCCCAGAGGGTGATGAGCCACCGATCTACAAAGCATGCACTACAGTGTTGCTTTTTTTCAACCAAATAAACAATCTCAACCACAAAAGCAGTCCCACCATTGACAGTGACTACCCTGAAAGACATTACTACTTCCATTGCCCAGAATGCAACACAATTGTAAATTATAATAGTATATTCAAGCTGAACTGTCAGTACAAAATCTTATCAGTCACAAATGTAACCACGTCATCGGGCGAGAGGCACAGTACCTCCTGGACAGGTCGGCAGTCCATTGTAGGGCTAACACAGAAAGAACCATTCACACTCACATGCACACCTATGGTCAATTTAGAATTAGCAGTTAACCTAAGGAGCAGGTCTTTGAAGCATGTCTTCGAATGGTGGGAGGAAGCCGGAGTACCCGGAGAGAACCCACTCAGACACAGGGAGAGCATGCAAACTCCCATGGATTCAAACCTAGAACCTTCTTGCTGTGATGCATAGTTTGTCTATCACATCAGTGCTAACGACCATGCCACTGTGCTGCTACATTCATCAAATGCAAACAAGTTTATATCACATATATGTACAATGCAGGTTTTGAGAATTCAATCTGGAGCATATCTCAAGGAAATGACAAAAGTTCGGCATAGTAATACTAAAATGTTTTTAAATCAGACCTGATGTGTCATCCACAAAAGGATACTAAAGCCGTCAGAGGAAGAGCAACTTACTTTCCAGCAAAGCGATCGAATGCCTCCTTCAAATGGGATTCCTGACATGAAAAAAGACAAACAAAAAACATGGTCAAAAAAGGACATTAGGAAATGCTCCTGTGATAACTTTACTAGCATAAGAAAATCAACAGTGAAAATTACCACTGAAGCACAGCTCCCTCAATGTCTTCAAGTTTATTTTTTCGTCACTCAAGGCTACTTTGAACTCCTGTATTCTGAAACAAGAACGTGAATTTAGTACTTTCATTTCGATATCAGTGCTAACAACAAAATGACACTTTTAACAATATGAACATAATATGAAAGTATAACATGTCAATAGATGGTCTACCACTAAAGATGTGATATCAGACATATACCTTGTAATCCTTAGCCATCATAAGGAAATAGAGCTGTGTAGTGGGTAATTTGATTTTAACAATTCAGAATCTACTTCTTTGTCGTGGTTCTCCATGATTTATACACTGCACAATAGATTAGAGCTAATTTTATTCTCTATATTTATACTTTTTTTTTTTTAACTTATGGCTTGAATCAGGACCAGAGAAACCAATTTCGTTCCTTCGCATGTACCAACTTGTGTTGTAATGACATTAAAGAATCCTTGAATCCTTCTCAACTGAGATTCTTTAAGAGACAGGGTCAAAACAGGTCACCTGCTAATTTCACTGCAATTGCCAGTTATTTAAAAAATTGTGGAATGGGCTGCAATGTACTGATCAATGTATTGATTGATGCATTGTTAAAAAAAAATAAAAACGTCAATCTATTTTTACCTGTCATTTTAATTTTTTAAATGATAATAATGCAATTTAGTAGCATTTCATTAAATTAAATTAAATTTTCATTAACTTTAAGTACCTTTTTAGTATTGACAATATTGACTTTAAATAGTGGGGAAAAACTTGTACTTAGACCGGGGCTCCTAGAGCTAACAGCTCTTAGATGGCACCGTAGGGTTGAAGTGCTTAGGTGGTATGCAAACTCTTTTATTTTGCACAATTTGCACAAAAACTCATCAGTCCTGGCAACATGTATTCATCCGATTCCTCCATTTTGGTTAGTGGAGCTCTGACGTGTGCATCAGTATAATTGCTGACTGTACGAGGAAATCGTGCACTGATAAGTTACGCGACGTTTGCAAACTGCGATTAGAGACAAGAGCCAATTAGTAACGTCACTCGCAAGCAAGTGGTCAGGGGTGTGAATTGCAATCTTTCAAAATGACAGATGCCCTTCAGATTTTTCAGTCACAGTTAAAGAAAACAAAAAACAAACAGTCAATGATGGGAGTCATATGCAGGGAGTGCCATAACAACTTACAGCCAGGGGTAGAAGCACTACAAATCTTTGTGTGTGAAACTGCATGCCACAGAAGTCTCAGTCACAAGCCATCCACAACCTGAAAAAGCCCCATATTGGGATATCGATATTCAGCCTAAATACATTCAGACGGGGGCGTAGCACCAAATTCTTAACCCTCGTGCTACCTTTGGGGTCTCTGTGACCCCAAGTGAATGGATAGACAGAGAGCATGTAAAGAGGGTAGGATGAAGGTTAATCAGTGGGCCCCTATCCACGCAAGTGCATGAAGCATGCGAGCAAAAAACAAACAAACAAACAAAAAAAAACATCTGAATTGATGCATTTGGCCTACTTGTGCTCAAAAATCTATAAACATTAGACTACATTTGGTCTGTGTACTAACTAGGGATGTAACCTCTAACCGGTATGACGCATTAAAATAAGTTCATCCTCCTGGGTTTCTACTTCCAGCTCTTCTTTGACATGTGCACGCATTTATGGCACTACTATTTCACCTGGTGGCTAGAAATATTATTTTGTCCCATCGATTTGCTGATAGGTCGCCGATTCAAGCAGAGGAGTCTGCTTTCATCTCATCCACTCGTAGATTACTCATTTTAAACAGTTTATGTTAATAATGTGCAGCGAATTTTATCACTTCTCAGCGTGTGAGCGTGTGAACTTATTGACTGTGTGTGTCTTATTTGAGAGCCCTATTATGTAGTTACAGCACGCCATCCAGCCTCCACTGCAGTGGGATTGGGACCACTGTTCGTCCCAGCCATACAGTCTGTGGTACCAGCCAGCCCAAGTAGCCGGTAGCTAATATCATAGGCTGCTACCCTAGCGCCCACTGGTGGTATGTAACTGTATAGCTACAGATGTACACAGACAAATCTCCAGGCGCATTTACAAATCGCTGCGTGCCTTTGCGGTTCTGCCATGGCAGAAGTGCAGCAAAAATCACATGTAAGAACACATCCAATGGAGAGGCCAGATATACAGATCACACATTTACAGATTTATCTACGTATACAGATCGATGTACGCATTTGCAGATTTTTATTTTATTTTTTTTACACATTTGCAAATCTAGTTACATACACACAAATTGAAACACACATTTAGTCAGATAGTTTTGCTACAATAATGGCCCCATACTTGGGTACAACCAATCCTCCTCTTTGCTCAGGCATTATAGTCTGAGCTCTTTCATCTTGTTATTCAATTTACAGACTGACATCCTACTATTTTCCTTTATAAAGGTGCTGATATAAATGAATTGTTCCATTAATAATTACGAGCCATCATGTCATCATAATGTCTGAAACCCTGTCAATAAAAGTAATCAAGTGGTTTCAACATTACAGACTAGAGCATTCAAAACCAACACAGACTAACTAACCCGGCTATAAAACAGAAAAAAAGCATGATAAACTTCACTATGGTAATGGTTTCAGACATCTAACGTATAATTTGAGGACCCTTTATTCAAACGACGTCGGTGATTACAAGGAAAACAATTGTTAAATAAAAATAATTAGATACACATTTTTGAAGTACTAATAACGGGACATAAGAACAGTATTTAACTGTAAATAATTCACACTCGTTTTCACCCTTGCTCTGACAGACACACACTGTCAGCACAAATCGACAGCTGGATGACGGCTAATTGTTAGCCAGTTAGGGAAGCATGTGTCAGCTGATATGCTATCACGGAGCTAGCGCAGCTTCCACATAAAACAAAGAGCTGTGTTTACCCGCATACAGAACGCCCTAGACGCTCGTTGTTTCCGAAAATACATATGTCTTGAGCTTAACAAATTTGATGTAACATGACCTGTAACGCAATGTATGTTTTAGTAACTTACTTTGGTCAAAAACATAAACCTAGCTTGTGTTTGGCTAGCTGCTCTGTTTTTACTGTTCGCTTTACATTTAAATAAATGCTAGTTTTGCGATTCGGTTTGCTAAGTGCTACAAAGGATGTACAGAGCGTTTTCAGTGTTTCTCACCTGTTTCTATAGGCAGTAGACATGTCTGGACAAGCAACGATTTAACTGTTTCCAAAGAGGAATGAATGACTGGTCAGGGGGAAGTACTCATATCACTTCCGACTTCACAAAAACACTACAGGCAGACGCCGCCACTTGGATCCGGATTTGTTGGGACTATTGCCTAAATTAATACCTTGCTCATAATTTCTTCTCTTTCTTATTTACATGATTTTAAACAAAATAGACATTTCCAGAACTGTAACAACAGTGCAGCTGCTGATAATTTAGTGATACAATTTAGTGATTGCTTGTGTGTTATCAGTTAAGTATACAGTCAGAGTAGTGTTATTGCAGTGGATACTATCTGTTGGTAGTCTGTGCAGAGTGATATACCACTGACAGACTCTAGATGGCAGAAAAACTTTTAAATGAGTGGCCTCACCAAACAACTCAGCATGGATGAGGAAAAAGGCAAAGAATGAAGGAGAGAATGAATGAGTGGGGATATTTTCTGGATATATTTCTTTGCATCTCGGGGCCGATGTACGTAACTAAACTGTACATTAAAGCTCCCAAACCAGACACAATTTATAGCATCCAAAATATACTTTGTGCTTGATACAAGCAGATAACCTACACTGAAAATAGAGGCCCAAAGCACCTCAATGCACCTAGAGTTGGACACCATGGGGGTCCACATGGTAAACAATTGCCTCAACAAATCACCTGCGATACAGTGACAGCAGTGGTTCAGGTACATGTATTGCACCACAAATGTAAATGTACTGGACTGTACTTGTGAACTTTTGTATTCAGTCAGGTGTACTGCAGTCAATTGTTGGTATTGTTGCAGATATTATGGCATTGCATCATGCCAAAAAGGTATGTGAATCATCATCCTCTGCTGCTGTTCTAAACAGGCCAGATTAGTCTTGGCAATTCTACCTATCTTTAAAATATTTAAAATTCCAGATTACCCATAAAATCCTACTTCTCAAATTCAAGGCAATGAACAGCCTCACCCCTCAGTAACTCAGTAACCTCCTCCACATACACATTCCTTCCCACACTCATAGGTCATCTTCATCCATCCAACTCACCTTCCTGCTCGCTTGACCACCATGGGGTTCAGAGGTTTCAGTCGCTCAACCCCCCGCCTATCAAATGCCCTCCTCACAGCATCATACTGATGGGATGTGACCCACTAGCTTTACTAGAACAAAGTTTTTATGGGCTGCCAAACTGAAAAACTGAATGCAGATACCTCCCACCTTCACTAACTACTAACAAACATGCACCACTTACAGTCAGCTGTCTTACCAAAGATGGACCATGTCCTTTACAATATCTGTCTATCTATCTATTATTATCTGATATCCCAGATTTGCCACCTCCGATTAGCACATAGATAATTGTGCGGTAAAATAGAGAGAAAATTGCAAGACATTTTAAGGGACTTTATTTTGAAATTCACTCAGGTGTACTACTGAAGTGGAATTAGTCTGTGGAAACAAGTAACAACTACCATCATTCTGAAATCAACAAAAATGTCTGGAAGTTTAATTGAATATTTTAATTAAATAGCATTTACTTGATTAAAACAGAGTCTCGCCTAATTTATCATTAAAATAATAAATAATAATGAGTAAACAATTTCAACAATAATTATTCTTTACTTAGTCATGCTTTTTTATTAGATTTTTGTTCATCCATCAATTTGTGATCAATCACATGAATGGAAAAAATATAAGAGACTACTGCAAAATGATCAGTTTCTCTCCGATTTCTATCAGATATCACTACTTATAGGTACACTATATTACCAAAAGTATTCGCTCACCTGCCTTTACTCATTCTATGAACTGAAGTGCCATCCCATTCCTAACTCATAGAATTCAATATGATGTCGGTCCACCTTTTGCAGCTATTACAGCTTCAACTCTTCTGGGAAGACTGTCCACAAGGTTGAGGAGAGTGTTTATAGGAATTTTTGACCATTCTTCCAAAAGCGCATTGGTGAGGTCACACACTGATGTTGGTCGAGAAGGCCTGGCTCTCAGTCTCCGCTCTAATTCATCCCAAAGGTGTTCTATCGGGTTCAGGTCAGGACTCTGTGCAGGCCAGTCAAGTTCATCCACACCAGACTCTGTCATCCACGTCTTTATGGACCTTGCTTTGTGCACTGGTGCACAGTCATGTTGGAAGAGGAAGGGGCCCGCTCTAAACTGTTCCCACAAGGTTGGGAGCATGGAATTGTCCAAAATGTTTTGGTATCCTGAAGCATTCAATGTTCCTTTCACTGGAACTAAGGGGCCAAGCCCAGCTCCTGAAAAACAACCCCATACCATAATTCCTCCTCCACCAAATTTCACAGTTGGCACAATGCAATCTGAAATGTACCGTTCTCCTGGCAACCTCCAAACCCAGACTCGTCCATCAGATTGCCAGATGGAAAAGCGTGATTCATCACTCCAGAGAACGCGTCTCCACTGCTCTAGAGGCCAGTGGCGGCGTGCTTTACACCATTGCATCCGACGCCTTGCATTGCACTTGGTGATGTGTGGCTTGGCTGCAGCTGCTCGGCCATGGAAACCCATTCCATGAAGCTCTCTGCGTACTGTACTTGGGCTAATCTGAAGGTCACATGAAGTTTGTAGCTCTGTAGCAATTGACTGTGCAGAAAGTCGGCGACCTCTTTGCACTATGCGCTTCAGCATCCGCTGACCCCTCTCCGTCACTTTACGTGGCCTACCACTTCGTGGCTGAGTTGCTGTTGTTCCCAAACGCTTCCATTTTGTTATAATAGAGCTGACAGTTGACTGTGGAATATTTAGGAGCGAGGAAATTTCACGACTGGATTTGTTGCACAAGTGGCATCCTATGACAGTTCCACGCTGGAATTCACTGAGCTCCTGAGAGCGGCCCATTCTTTCACAAATGTCTTGTTTCACAGTCTGCATGCCAGGCCAAGTGATTAGAACACCTGATTCTGATCATTTGAATGGGTGAGCGAATACTTTTGGTAATATAGTGTATGTGTTTGAGTAAAATGAACATCTTTGTTTACTGTATAAACTACTAACAACATGTGCAAAGTATTTTCATTTAGAGCATTTATTTGCAGAAAATTACAAATGGTCAAAATGCCAAAAAAGACACAATGTTTTCAGACCTCAAATAATGCAAAGAAACCAAGTTCATATTCATTTTTAAACACCATAGTACTTATATTTTAACTTGGGAAGAGTTCAAAACACAATATTTGGTGGAACAACCCTGATTTTTAATCTTAACTTTCATGCATCTTGGCATGCCCTCCATCAGTCTTTCACATTTCACATTGCTGTTGGACTTCATGCCATTCCTGGTGCTCAGCTTTGTTTGATGCCCTTTGACCATTCATCTTCTCTTGATCACATTCCAGAGATTTTTGATGGGGTTTAAGTCTGCAGATTAGGCTGATCATGACAGAGTTTTCTTCTTTTACTGGCTAAAAACGTTTCTTTTCAACTCTTTTGGCATGGTTAAAAGTGCTTTTTTGATTCCACTTAGTTTTGAGGTGCTGCTAGCACTGCCTTTGCCATCAAGCTGGATACAAGCTGCATCAAAGAGGACGGCCACATAGTGTTTTTTTATACTTTTTCTTGTTTTCTTTGTTCCGGTGATCACCTAATCAGTTCCGCTATTAAATAGAATGCAGTGTGCTTGTGCTGAAATTCAGCAGACACTGGAATGGGTTGACTGTCATTACAGTTTTTCTCAATCGCTTTGGTGCTTTTCTCAGATCAGAATGAAAGTTCTCACAACTATTACAGTTTTTGTCAGTCGCTAACAAGCGTTTGTCCAATCAGTGGTCACATTTTCAAAACTCTAAACACAATTAGCACAGTATCGGTCTTTTGTGGCCATACCATTCACACATTTCATGTCGTTTTCACACAATATGCAGTCAGTGAACACATTTCCACAATGCTTACATGTTCTTAACAGACCAGCTGTACCTCCCAACAAAATTATGGATAGTTTTTGTATTATTTTCAAATGTTAACACACAACATACCACAATAGCAAAAGCAATATTCCAAACCTTAGATACAGTATAAAAACCTCTTCTTCTGCAATGATATCAGTTCAGAAACAACATATCTCAGCTGATATAGTTTTTTTCAATCGCTAACAACATGGTTTGAAGTCCAGTGTTGAAGAAAAAAAAACAATCCAAGTCTAGTTCCAAGTTTGGTGAAGTGTTGCAAGTTTATTGGAGTTCCAGGTCATGGTGAGCCTACCGACACAGAGTGGGTCAGAGACTGGAGACTGACCCTGAATGTAGGGCCAGAGCACAGATATACCCTGTCCCCAGGTGTGGTTGCATATTGGTTAGTCAAGGTCAACTTTACACAAGAGGATGAACTCAGTGGAGGGGTAGAGATTGCTCCAGACTTTGTCAGAACAAAAGGACAAAAGGACAAAGGAAACTCTGATCAGCAGGGCAGCAGAAGCAGGAGAGGTCATATCAGAGGTCAGTATATGGCTGGAATTGCCCCAGGCATGTCAATTTCAATGCCCCTTCAAAGTTTTCTTCACCACCCAAGACTGGTACATCTCTCCCTTCCACCCTATTCATCTTTCCTCAACCCCATAGAGGAGTTCTTTTCTGTATGGAGGTGGAAGGTTGATGACCATTAGCCACATGACCAGATGTCCCTCCTTGAAGCCATGGGTGCTGGCTGCAGGGACATCACAGTTCATGATTGCCAAGGGTGGATCCGACATACCAAGCGCTTTTACAGTTTTTTACAACCGCTATGACCCGTTTGTCAGAACCTTAAACACTTTTTCAAAACTGTTAACGCACATCACACCTGAAACACACAATTCCCCAAACAGTTAATTTCATGCTCAAAATCACGCAGTGTAACTAAACACAGACACACACTTCCAAAATACAATAATACACTAACACAGTTCACCAAATCTACCAAAGCACTGACACACATCGTCTTCCAACAAAAACATTTAGTCAATCACAGCACAGTGTCCTAAAAAACACTGACAACTGATGGAATAACACAAACTGAATCAAATTGCATGTGTCAAATCGACTTTTTTCCTTTTTATTTTACAATCAACAGATTATTGTATTGATCATACATGTAAATTAATGTTTGTGATGATGTTCTTTATTTTTCATTTGTTGGGCATGAATTTTGTTCCTTTTTTTGTACAACACTCAGTACAAAAAGTGAACGACCCATGTCCGAGCAGCTTTGCAGAATGTTTATGAAAGAAGAAGACAGTAAATGACAGGATTTGCGGTAAACACTTTACTGTATTGCAAATGAATATGACTTACAGTAGAGTAAAGAGTAAAAAAAATCAGCATTTAGCTGTCATTCATTACTGTATTGTCAAATACACAAAAAGAAAAAGGAGCAGAAGAAAGCACTGTAAAAGAGGAAGAAAAAAAAAGCTAATCTGCTCGGTCGTCAGCATTGGGCCACATATTTTCATCGACATCACACCTGATGTCTTCTCTGGCCAGGCATCTTGGGAAGTATCTTTCTGCATGCCTTATCTAGCCCTGACAGTTGTCAGCTGTGATGTCCTGGCATGCAGCAGCCATTGCATCCAGGAGGGACATTTGGTCATGTGGATGGTGATCGAATACTTCGATCACCATCCACCAGGCTGAAAAAAACTCCTCTATTGGGTTGAGGAAAGGGGAGTAAGGGGCAAGGAAAAGGGACATCATCCTGCGATGGGCATCAAACCAAGCTGTGACTGCATGTGCATGATGGAATACCACATTGTCCCAGGTGATCACATACACTCACCGGCCACTTTATTAGGTACACCATGCTAGTAACGGGTTGGACCCCCTTTTGCCTTCAGAACTGCCTCAATTCTTCGTGGCATAGATTCAACAAGGTGCTGGAAGCATTCCTCAGAGAGTTTGGAGTTCCACCACATCCCAAAGATGCTCTATTGGATTGAGATCTGGTGACTGTGGAGGCCATTTGAGTACAGTGAACTCATTGTCATGTTCAAGAAACCAGTCTGAGATGATTCCAGCTTTATGACATGGCGCATTATCCTGCTGAAAGTAGCCATCAGAAGTTGGGTACATTGTGGTCATAAAGGGATGGACATGGTCAGCAACAATACTCAGGTAGGCTGTGGCGTTGCAACGATGCTCAATTGGTACCAAGGGGCCCAAAGAGTGCCAAGAAAATATTCCCCACACCATTACACCACCACCACCAGCCTGAACCGTTGATACAAGGCAGGATGGATCCATGCTTTCATGTTGTTGACGCCAAATTCTGACCCTACCATCCGAATGTCGCAGCAGAAATCGAGACTCATCAGACCAGGCAACGTTTTTCCAATCTTCTATTGTCCAATTTCGATGAGCTTGTGCAAATTGTAGCCTCAGTTTCCTGTTCTTAGCTGAAAGGAGTGGCACCCGGCGTGGTCTTCTGCTGCTGTAGCCCATCTGCCTCAAAGTTCGACGTACTGTGCGTTCAGAGATGCTCTTCTGCCTACCTTGGTTGTAACGGGTGGTTATTTGAGTCACTGTTGCCTTTCTGTCAGCTCGAACCAGTCTGGCCATTCTCCTCTGACCTCTGGCATCAACAAGGCATTTCCGCCCACAAAACTGCCGCTCACTGGATATTTTTTCTTTTTCGGACCATTCTCTGTAAACCCTAGAGATGGTTGTGCGTGAAAATCCCAGTAGATCAGCAGTTTCTGAAATACTCAGACCAGCCCTTCTGGCACCAACAACCATGCCACGTTCAAAGTCACTCAAATCACCTTTCTTCCCCATACTGATGCTCGGTTTGAACTGCAGGAGATTGTCTTGACCATGTCTACATGCCAAAATGCACTGAGTTGCCGCCATGTGATTGGCTGATTAGAAATTAAGTGTAACGAGCAGTTGGACAGGTGTACCTAATAAAGTGGCCGGTGAGTGTATGTTAGCAAGTTACCCCCAACTCACCCTGTCCCCTTTCCCCCTCAGGTACCAGTCTATCATACAGCTACACAGTAAATATAGGTGATGTGATTGAAAAAAAAACAGCGCCTGAGCTGGGTGAGACAGGAATCAGCTGTAATAAATGTAATCTTCAACCCATTAGTTTTGAACATGAGGTTTTCTGTTTTGACAAACCGTGTGAAAGCAATTGAAAATTCACCAGTTAACATCCACTGTTTTAGTCTTGATTGAGCTTGTGTGTAAAAGGAGTTAAAACTACTTTTAAACGTGTAAAATCTGTGTATTTTGTGTCAAAAGAATAAGAATTGTGTTAATTGTATAGCCCACACAGGCTGATGTTGTGGTAACTGTGTGAAGAGTTTTGAAAAAGCGTTAAAAGTATTGAACAATGGGTCATAGCGGTTGTAAAAAACTGTATTGCACGTGCATCGCCTTAGATAATATTTGATGCGATGTTGATGAAAACATGTGGCCTAACCCTGAAGATCACAGAGACTACATACAGTCATTTTGTGCTTTTTTTTAGTTACACCCCCCCTCAATCTGGGCTTTTTGCTGTTGTATTTTTTGTTCAGAATACTCTTGTGTGTTTCATGGATATTTTGTTGCTGTACTGTAAGCAACACTGTAAAACCTTTTATGTTCTATCATACTGTAAACTGTATTTCTACTGTGCCTCCTGTAGTAAACAGTAAAGGAAAAAAAATGATTTGCTTTTTACTGGAATGCTTTTGAATGTGAACAATACATGTGGACATAGAGTTCCCAACCAAAAAAATTAGTGTAAAAACAGTGAATTGCATGTTTTGCTATGTTCTATTTTGAAATGAAGAGTTAGTATATATTTAACAAAATGTGTTTTTGAGAAGAAAATGATCCATTTGGCCAATTGTGTTTTGTAGGTGTGAATCTGTGTTAAGAGTTTAGAAAAAATATCTGAAGTATGGGATAAGCGCTTGTTAGCGATTGTAAAAAACTGTAGTTCAACCTCCACAACATTGAGTCATTTGTGAACATCATAGTAGGAGTTTCTCATTCCTTTGAACAAATTGCAAATGCTTTTAGACTTGTATCAGTTACTTTCATACAATTCTCTGCTGTTTTATAACATTATCATTTGCTTATGTCATGTCAGTCAAAATGAAACATACTTATGAATGCTGAATAGTCATTCCCTATAAAACTAATAGTCCTTATTTCATTGGTTGAGTCATTACATACAAAATTGTTGAACTAGTTGTCAAAATCTGTCAAGCTAATTTCATACATTCCTTTATAATTTTTTTTCCTGAAAATGTCTCCTAAATTCAACAATTGCTCTCAGATGAACTTCAGCTTTCACTCAGGAGGAGGTGTGTGAAGCATTAGTTGTAACCAGTGACAAGACACTTGTCCACAGTCACTCAGAGCTGAATCCCATGAACCCTCATTTGGCAAGCATGTATGAACCAAGCAGGTAGTGTGTACCATTTCTACCATTCTGCGACACAGAAATGGAACGTCAGCGTCGTGGAGGAGGGGTGAGAATCCGCGGAGGAAGGGGAAGGGGAAGGGGAAGGGGACAAAACAGGGGCACAGGAAGAAGATGTGAAGTACATTGGCAAATTCCTGATGAAATTAGAGCTACACTTGTGGACCATGTTGTGAATCACGGCATCACTACGGCTGAGGCTGGTCGAAGAGTGCAACCAAATGTAGGGAGAACCACTGTGAATTCCATCATTCAATTTCTACAAACCATGTTGCAGTCCTTACAACACGCAGCATGGTTTGTAGCACATGGCAGGATGGTGGTTGAATATCTCCCCCCCTACTCCCCATTCCTTACAGTAATCCAATAGAGGAGTTTTTTTCTGCCTGGAGGTGGAAGGTTTATGACCGGCGTCCACATGCCCAAATGTCCCTGCTAGCAGCCATGGCTGCTGCATGTGATGACATCACAGTGGAGTCCTGCAGAGGGTGGATTCACCACTCAAGGAGAAACTTTACTCGTTGCCTTGCAAAGGAAGACATCTGCTGTGATGTAGATGAAAATATGTGGCCAGACAGACAGGAACATGTGGATGTCCAGGAATAATTTATGTTCAGTTTACAGTAATATGTTCTGTTATATTGTTTACATTTGTGCACAGTTCTACCATAATGGTATTTCTTAAGGTTGTTCTAAATAAGTAACTGTGTATTTTATTTTATTTTATTTTATTTGCACAATGCTGTAGAATTGCAAAGAGCATATGCAGTAAGTATGTCACAATGAAAACATGACAAAGCCATTTGACTGTCTTGTTCATAAACGATGGTGACAGGACTTATTATTTTGATGACACAGACAGTTTCATTGACATGAATACTTGCTTTTGAGGGATCAACTATTAATTTTGAGCAAGTGACGCACTTTTGCAGGTTATCCACTAGGTTTAGCAGTTTGTACTAATTGTTCTGAGAAATGCACTGTTGTGCAAATGTTATTAGTGATGTGAGAAATGCACCAAAGCGCACCAAAAAACTGTAATCCCGGGGGAAATTCAAGCATCCAGTAGCAGTAACATACATTAAACATACAATACAAAAACTATATAAAAAATAGAAAGTGACTAGGAATAAAATGTTTTATACAGATATAAAATATGTTAAAAATATAAAGTGACCTGTTAAAAAATATAAAATATAAAGTGACCAGTAGAAGTTTTTATAAATATGAGAGCTACATATCCTTCTTCTGAATGAAATTAGAAGATATGTCCATTGTCTATTGTGCCTCCTGCAATCACTGAGAGCTGTTGTACAGTCTGATGGGCAGGCGACAAAAGAGTTCTTTAGTCTGTTTGTGGAGCAGGACTGAGACAGCAGCCTGCCATTGAACACACTCCTCTGCCTGATGAAGGTGTTGTGCAGAGGGTGGTGGGCGTTGTCCAGTATGGACAGCAGTTTGTCCAGGGTCCTTCTCTCTGCCACTGTCACGAGAGAGTCCAGCTCTGTGCCCACCACTGAGCCAGCCCTCATCATCGTCTGTCCAGTCGAGCGACGTCCCCCAGCAAACCACAGCATAGAAGAGGACGCTGGCCACCACAGACTGGTAAAACATCTGCAGCAGTTTTTTGCAGACGTTGAAGGACCCCAGCCTTCTCAGGAAGTACAGACAGCTCTGTCCTTTCCTGTGGAGTGTGTCCATACATCCAGTCCAGCCTGTCGTCCAGCTGCAGCCCCAGATATTCGGTAAATGGCATTGCTTTTATATAGCGCTTTTCTACCTATTGGTACTCAAAGCGCTGTTTACAGTCAGAGACACATCTACCCATTCCCTCACCCAAAGCACAGGCACGCACACATTCACACACCAGTGCCACGCACTGGGAGCAACTGGGGGTTCAGTGTCCACCAATGGCCATTATTTAAATTGTTCAATTACATCTTAGTCTTGTTATCACATATTTTCTATTTCACGTCACTATATTTAATTGAATTTATTTATTTTGAATGAACACCATTATTTCGGTTTCTCGGAAAGAGTTTCATCACATTTGAACTGGCAGTAACAATAGTAACAGCAAGTACCTCTGCTAGTACTACTTATTATCCTGCTGCTATCACTGCTATAAGTAATAGAAGGACTTTGCTATAGGGGATAAATATAGGAAGTGGGAAGGCGGGGTAGAGGAAGAGGAAGAGAAAGAGAAGGGGAAAAGTAGGAGGAGTAGTAGAAATAGAAAGAGGAGGTGTCTGTTTGTTGACATCGGATAAACACGAAAATCAGATGTGAAGACTGGTGATAATACATTCATTTCTCGCCGTCATCAATACACATAGCCTTGGCGGAAGCTAAGGTAGAGCTCAAGCTGATGCGCCATTCACTCCGACACGGCTGACCACTGTTTGTAGCCTGATTTTCCACACAGACCGTTCGTCAGCGCTAGCCCCTATAGCTAAGTGGCTAGCAACATAGCAAGGAAAGTCATCGTTAGCCACAAGCTAATTTAGACGTTGATATACACTGGTGACACCGTATCGGCAAGTCAAAGTTTAACGTATAATAACAAATGTTGGTTATTGGTAATTTAGACTACTGAAACCGAGTAGGCGAAAAGTAATCGTGTGTTCGCCATTAGCAGTCTAGCATTATTTATGTTAAAGTTAATTAATCCACAGTATAGCTAGCTAGCTTGCAGTCTAGTGTGTTCTCAGAATTCATTGCTGTGTTGAAAGCTAGCAATCTACTTGTACCAATCAAAAGCAGTGTAAGCTATGTTGCTTCGACTTTACAGCAGTGATCAATAACCATAGTATTATTATAATAAGAGGGGTTGTTGCTAATTTTGAAACAAGTCGTTCCAAAGCAGCCGACATTTGTTGCTAACAGTACAGTCATGGACGCGACAGCTAGTTGGCTAAATACAACACTCATAGGTATGCAATGCCAACAAAGAGACTCTCAAAAATAGAACATACGCACTCGATCACTGATTGCTGATAAGGCTGTTTGACAGAACTATGTTTATTCACTTGACGAGGGAAATGCAGTGATAGTATGTTGAAAAAAGTACACGTTATTGACAAGTTATTATTTTGTGAAGTCAATGTCATTTCTTAGTGCAATCAGTGTATTTCATTATGAGGTAATCCTTGGCCAAAAATAAATGAGACAAATGTTAACCTAAAGTAGTAGTCAAACAGGAATGGATGCAAAGGACAGTGAGAACCTAAGCTTATATAATCCTATTGTAGCATCATAAATGCAAGACTTTGCAACTCCTTACTCCATTAAATAACTCATTAGGTCCCCTGCACTACCTTGGTTTTGACCTGAGCCAGAGAAGAGGAGGCTAACATGGCAACCAAAGCAGGAGACAACCCTGACAGCCTCATGACTCTGGCAACAATCTTCTGCCTGAGGAATCTAAAGAAGACCATGTGTTACCAAGGATTAAGGAACAAGCTTTTCCTGCGCTCTGACATCTTCCTTCCAAGTGAAATCTGCGACAAGTTGGTCAACACGTAAGTGACAATATACATCAATTAATTAATAACAATTTCAGGTTCTATGTCTCAAAGAAGCGTTTGATTCCATGTTGACTTGTATATACATGTTGACAGATATATGGAGTTGGTCCACACAGACAGTAATTTTGAACCAGAGGAGGGCTTCTTCCAATTATTCTCTGACCCTCGAAGCACCAGACTGACCAGGGTACAACTGAGAGAAGACTTTGTACGTGACAGAGATTTGGATGCTATTAAAAAGCAGGTAAGATTAAGCTGATAACATCTTTAGTAGAAGATATTTGAGTTCATCAAGGGAACATATCAACCAGAAAACCTAGACATGAAAATTTGTGTTGCCATTCACTTAGAAGAGATACCAAAGGAACTGCAATTGCATTTTACAATGTCAGTCTTATTTTTAAAGTCATGATGAAGGTTTGACCAACTGATTTAGTCATTGATTTATGTTGTATGCAACAGTAAATGCAGCAGTGTTGACATGCCAAACAGGCTGACAGTTAACAAACAGGCATCATATTTAATAACAATATTTTGAACATTCATTTACATTTTTTCTATTTTCTACTTTACAACTATCTTTTACAATATCTTTATTTTCTGTGCAAATTACAGATGAAATTACTTACATCTGTTTACACCTATTTAACATCATTATTTACCAGTAAAAAGTTTGGACATACCCTCTTAAATAAGAGTTTATGGTTTATGGAATTATGTAGTAAACAAAAAAATGTGAAGTAACTCCAAATATGATTCACATTTTAGAGTCCAAGTACACCCTTTGCTTTGTTGACAGCGCTGCAAACCCTTGGACTTTTCTGAGTGATCTTCATGGTGTAGTCACCTGGGCCCGTATTCCTAAAGATTCTGAGAATCCTCTCAGAGAGCTCCCAACTTAGCCTTAAACTTCGGCCTGGGCCCATATTCTTAAAGGTTCTTAGCGCAAAGAGTTGCTGCTAGTGGCCAAATTCTAGGAATATTCTTACAATCATGATGCTTTCTAAGAATTTCCTCTCAAAGTTAAGAGTAGATCCTAGTAAAGATAAAAACTATTCCTAAAGAATATTAGCTCTTAAGAGTGCTCCTAAGATGAGATTTGTTAAGAGAAGGGGGAGGACTTTTAGGAGCCTTATGAAGCAGAGGAGAAAATGGCTGAAAGAAGAGGCAGGAGAGATATTCTCCAAACACTGAGGGGCCGTCCACACAGAAACGCTTTGTTTTTCGCAGATGTTTTGCATCGTTTTGGCCGATCGTCCACACGAATCCTCTAAACGTCCACACGAATCCTCTAAACGCTTAAAACACTTTTTTGAAACCGGGTCCCAGGGTGGAAAAATTTGAAAACGCAGCTCCTACGTTTTTGTGTGGACAGACGAACACAACCTTCCACCTCGCGAGACGTCCCATAACAACATCAACAACAATGGTGGACTACATGCTCGCGTTCCTGCTGGAGAAGATATTGAGCCTATTATGGTTAATAGGGCAACATTTAATTTCTCCTTGCGGAGAAATGCAGCAGTGATGACTTGGGGCCAAATCTACATCTCAAAACACTTTTATTCTCATTGACCAGTTCACTCAGAAGCAAACACAGTTTGGACAGAGGTGTCCAGTTGGATTTCCTCCTTCATTTCTTCTCCACTGCTGTTTGGTTTGTGGAAGATTTAAACACCAACCAATACTGCTTCTTCTAGGCCCGTTAGCAATCACAGAAATTGATGAAAGCTAAGGCATTTTACCTTCGTTAATACCAAATGGATAAAGGGCAAAAATGACCAGCATGGTAAATGAATGGAAGCAAATAAATAGAACTCTCAGCATGTGAATACTGTGGTAGTGGGTTTGAGTTTAATCACACAGTTTATAGGATAATTTTTAAATTAACTTTGAGGGAAAACTCTTTGAAAACATCATGATTCATATTAGGTGCTCTCTTAAGAGTTAATATTCTTTAGGAATACCTTTTATCTTTACTAGGATCTACTCTTAACTTTAGGGGAAATTCTTAGAAAACATCATCATTGTTAACATTTTCTTAGAAATGGTAACGTGGAGAAAACACACCCGGACTCTCTGCTAATCATTCTCGGGGATTTTAACAGAGCAAATCTCAAAGTCGAAATGCCAAAATATAGACAGCACGTGACGTGTCCCACCAGGGACATGAACACTTTGGACCACTGCTACACCACAATAAAGGACGCATATCGCTCTGTCCCCCGCGCTGCTTTGGGACTTTCTGACCACTGCCTGGTCCACCTCATCCCATCTTACAGGCAAAAGCTAAAATCTGCTAAGCCTGCAGTGAAAACTGTGAAGAGATGGACCGACGAGTCAAAGATGCAGTTACAGGCCTGCTTTGACTGCACTGATTGGAGCGTCTTTGAAGCAGCAGCCTCAGACCTGGATGAACTGACTGACACTGTGACATCTTACATCGGCTTTTGTGAGGACATATGCGTGCAGACCAAAACCTTCTGCACATTCAACAACAACAAACCATGGTTCACTGCAGAACTGAGACGACTACGCCAGGACAAGGAGGAGGCCTACAGGAGTGGGGATCGAGACCTGTACAAGCAGGCCAGGAACAAGCTGACAAAGGAGATCAAGGCAGCAAAGAGGAACTACACCGAAAAGCTGAAGGACCGCTTTTCTGCCAACGACACCTCTACAGTTTGGAAAGGCCTGCAGACCATCACCAACTACAGGAGACCATCCCCCCACCCAGTGGGGAGCCCCCGCCTGGCAGAGGACCTCAGCGACTTTTACTCCAGGTTTGAAAGGACTGTCACACCTTTCACACCTTTCACTTCCCCCACCATCTCCATCACAAAAGGCCTTGAAGCTCCACAATCCACACCCGACCCCCTGCCTGCGCTGCGGATCTGTGAGCAGGATGTGCGTCAGCTCTTTCAGAGACAGAGGATTAGGAAGGCCCCGGGACCCGATGGAGTGTCTCCGTCCTGCCTGAAAGTCTGTGCTGACCAGCTGGCTCCCATCTTCACTCAGATCTTCAACAACTCCCTGGAGCTGTGCGAGGTCCCCTCCTGCCTCAAACGCTCCACCATCATCCCGGTTCCCAAGAAGTCCCCTGTCACAGGATTAAACGACTACAGACCAGTCGCCCTGACATCTGTAGTCATGAAATCCTTTGAACGACTGGTGCTGGCCCATCTGAAGGACATCACGGACCCCCTGCTAGACCCCCTGCAGTTTGCCTACAGGGCAAACCGGTCAGTAGATGATGCAATCAACATGGCTCTCCACTACATCTTGCACCACCTAGACTCTGCAGGGACCTACGCACGGGTCGTATTTGTGGACTTCAGCTCTGCGTTCAACACCATCGTCCCGGAGCTCCTCCACCATAAACTGTCCCAGCTCACTGTGCCCCCCTCCACCTGTCAGTGGATTACCAGTTTCCTGACCGACAGGAGGCAGCAGGTGAAACTGGGCAGCTTCACATCCAGCACCCGGTCCCTCAGCACTGGCGCCCCCCAAGGATGCGTTCTCTCCCCACTGCTCTTCTCCCTTTACACCACTGACTGCACCTCAAGGGACCCTTCTGTGAAACTCCTGAAGTTTGCAGACGACACCACCGTCATTGGTCTCATCCAGGACGGAGACGAGTCTGCTTACAGAAGGGAAGTGGAACAGCTGGTCCTCTGGTGCAGTCAGAACCACCTGGAGCTGAACCCGCTCAAAACTGTGGAGATGACAGTGGACTTCAGGAAGAGACCCCCATCACTCCCTCCTCTCACAATACTCAACAGGACAGTCCCAACAGTCAACTCTTTCAGGTTCCTTGGGTCCACAATTTCACGGGACCTGAAGTGGACCGCCCACATAGACTTCGTGAGGAAGAAGGCCCAGCAGAGGCTGTACTTTCTGCGCCAGCTCAGAAAGTTCAGCCTGCCTCAGGAGCTGCTGACCATGTTCTACACTGCAATAGTCCAGTCTGTCCTGACCACGTCCATCCCTGTCTGGTTTGGATCCTCCACCAGGCATGACAGGGACAGACTGCAGAGAACAGTCAGGGCTGCAGAGAGGATCATTGGCACCGATCTTCCCTCCATCCAGGACCTGTACCGGTCCCGGGTCAGGAAGCGGGCCAGGAAAATCTCCACAGACCCCTCACACCCTGGTCACAAACTGTTCAGACTCCTCCCCTCAGGCCGGCGTTACAGAGCACTGTACGCCAAAACCACCCGCCACAAGGACAGTTTCTTCCCCCGGGCTGTCGCTCTGATGAACTCTGAGCAGTCACAGAGTGAGAGACCACCCACATGAACAATAAACAATGACTCTGTCTTGTATATATTCACTGTACAATAACCCTGGTGTATATATTACCTATATTTTATATGTACAGATTGAGATTTATTTTATTGTGTTTTATTTTTATTCTTATTTCACTATTTAAGGTTGTACTGTACCAGAAAGTAAAAGTTACCGGAGTCAAATTCCTTGTATGTGCACATACTTGGCCAATAAAGCTGATTCTGATTCTGATTCTGATATGTGTTTTTAAAATATGGTCTAGTGTTGAAAATAAATGGTTATACTGCAGCACCTTATACTCAACATCTGTTGAGGCAAATAGATTTTCACTGCACCAACGAACACAAGATTGTTTTCAGTGATGTCGGTCAACAACTTTTTATGACACTGCATTGCCACCTTGCTAATTTAAAACTATGTAGCTTAGTTTCACAGATATTGTAATGGTAATTATAATATCTTATCTTATAGATTACGATTAATTAAACACTTATAATTGTCTCGTAAGTGAACTTATATTGCCTATTCCTGCTGTAGAATATTTTGTTCACTAATAAATAATAATACATGTTTTGTCTCCTGCCAGGACCTGATTGAGCTCCATCTCACCTACTGCAACAGCTTGTCATCCCGCAGCTTAAAAACACTGACATGCTTCCGTGAGACCTTGGTCTCTCTTTGTCTCTTTGGATGCAGCCACATCTTCTACAGGATGGGTGGTGCCCCTCTTGCCTGTAATGAAGACTCAGAGGATGAAGAGGAGGAGAGCCCTGCTTCTAGGCAAGCAATTGAGATGGACTTTAACTTCCAGGGATTCAACCGCCTGAGGTTGCTCAACCTGGGTGGACTACCTGACGAGGTGGATGCTGAGGCCTTGCTCAAACCCCTAAAGTCACTCACCTCACTAGATCTATCTAATGTACAATTGCTGGGAACAGCCTTTCTCACTCAGTGGAAAGACAGACTAGCCTCTGTTGTTCTTTACAATGTGGACCTGTCAGAGGAATTGGTCAGCACTGTGGTGGAGCTAGTTAATCTCAGGTAAGGTGGGAGGAGATCATTCATGCTTCTTATACATAAGGTAATCCTTTATTTATCCCACTGTGATCATATACTTAACTCATACTGGTATGTCAGTTCCTCTATGTATATTTCCTGGAAGGAACCAACTTTATATATACATATATAAGTGACACAATAAAACAGTTTCACAATTTAAAATCTTTATTTTTTATTAATCTAATGGATGGTTATACTTTGCAGGTACAGGTTAAACATATCAGTGTCTAAAATGTTTTAATGTTTATAGATATCCAACTTTAAATTAACAAAATGCTAATAAAAATAGGTTTTGGTGTTTTTAACATATGTCCCAATAGACTACTTGCTCCCAATATAAAGACATTTTTTGTATGTGTAAAAGTTTACACTGAAACACTTAACAGAATTTGTGTCAATGTTAATTTTCTAATATGTTAGAAATATGTATGCCTAATACTTAATATCTTAATAATAAATTATCTTAATAATAAAGTATTAATAAGTTCATATCACTGCTTCATTAGGCATCTTGACATCTCACGGGAGAGCAGGCGGACTTCAAAGTTTAAGATGTCCAGGAAAATCCTGACAGCCATTGTACAACGTCTGGTCAATTTGGTTTCACTGGACATTTCGGGTCACATTATGCTGGATAACTGCACTGTCCCACACTTTGAAGAAGCTATGGGGCGCCCAAGGTGAATTACCAATTGTGGAGTTTGCACTTCACTTATTTTGATTTATTTTCAGATAATATATCAACTTCTAGCAAGTATTACTTTTCTTCTCTTTCAGCATTGAACCATGCAAGAGTAGCATCTACCCTTTCCAGGAGCTGAAGAGGCCCCTGCAGTTTCTGGGCTTGTATGATACCACCCTCTGTAATGTGACACACATTCCTGCATATAAGGTATTTGTTATCTGTTTAAAATTTCAAGTCGTAATTCATAATTTTCCTTCCTTTTGTAGAGTCACAGATAAGAAACATTGTTCATGTATTATTTGTGCTAGTGGCCCGGATGAATAAATTAATTGCAGATCATCTGATATTTTGTGTGTAGTCAAAGTAAACTAAACCATTGCAACTCTTTTCTATCAAGAAGAGAGTTGCATTCAGAAAGATGACAGGTCCATTACTGCCTAAGGCGGGGTAGAGACAGTAAAGAGAACAGTAGGAGAAGCAAGATAAACCATCTTTCATAGATACATACATCTGACTAAAAGCATACCATCTGATGATGATACAAATACAAGATGATGTTACGTGACAGTTTGAGAATATAAGAGGTATCATAGGCAGGTTGGAGAATTGTTTATTCAGGTTGGAGTGAATAACTGCAGGCCATGAAGATTGCGCAGTTTGATGAGACCACGACAACAGATGTGGAATGGAGCTTCAGAGGAAACACACAGCTCCAGGCCAGAGACACTCACAAGAAGGTGGAGGAGAAGGAGGAGAGGGGTGGGAGAAAGAAGGAAGGAGAGGAGGGGAGAGGGACACACAGCAGTTAACATGCTATGCTTGTAGCACAGAATTGCATGACTAGTAATAGATAAGAAATTATATAAGAAATTAGAGGATGGGAGCTCGGTGCCAGAGAAAAGAAATGAGAGGATAGGAGCTTGGTGGAGAAGAGACAAGAGGACATGCTCAGCAGAGCTTTGTTGTCAGCCTGGATACAGTGCTGAAAAGAAATCTGTTCTTGTTTTATTCTATTTATGATGAATAATATGTTGTTCTGATATTACAGAGAGATTTTTTCTAAGTTGTTAAACTATCTTTCCAGGCTCTCAGTTTCAACCCTTTCAGGTGACATTTAATGTGGTGCTATATAGAGGTCGACCGATAGTGGATTTTTGAATGCCGATATTATACCGATAGTTTGGAGCAGGAAAAAACCGATAACCGATTAATCAGACGATTTCGTAAA
Organism: Planiliza haematocheilus; assembly: GCA_005024645.1. NCBI lineage: Eukaryota > Metazoa > Chordata > Actinopteri > Mugiliformes > Mugilidae > Planiliza > Planiliza haematocheilus. The sequence continues at coordinate 265,798 of SRSE01000582.1, read as the reverse complement.
ACTAAAGAATTTACAAGAAATTCCCAAATTTTAAGATTCATGGCAAACTAAGATGAAGAGACTACACACAGACAGCTTGCATTTTAGCCTGTTAACAAGCTAACTGTTGTTAGCTTAACAAGCTCATGTAGGCTAAATCATGCCGGTGGAGATGTGGCTGTTTATGCTGAAATATGATGCACGTTTATGCCTGTTGAACTAGTGGTACTTATTGCCTCTGCAAAGGAGGTTATGTTTGTTGACTTTCAACTTGTGAAGGTTTTATTTCACTTACAATGATACGTGTTGTCGTCCAGTCGACTTGTCTTCTCCACAGATCATTTAACTCCTCTCTGCTGCCGCTGCACACGCTGCAGCGGCAGCTCTCTCTCTCTCTCGCTGTGTGTGAAGAGCAGCCCCGCCCCTCAGTGATCTATCGGCAACCATCGGCGCCAAATTCGGCCGATGCCGATAGTTTTTAAAACCCTAACCCTAAGACAATGAAAAATAGTCATTAATACTTATACTAATTTGTGGGTTAATTCTGTGTTCAGGTGACTGGGTCAAAGAATGAAGATCAGGTCTTGAATGCCATCGAGGCTTACACAGAGTTTCGTCCTGAGCTGGCCCACAGAGCCATCAATCAGTTGTTTGATATCGCCCGGATACAACATTGCAGCCAACTGCTCCGAGCTTTACAAGTATGCAGTTCGCTTGATCTTTGAAAGAAATTACACTAACATGTTACTGTTACATCACTGTGATATTTATTTATTCTGTGCCTGTATCTCATTAGACTCTTATAAACACTCTGTTCTTGTTTCAGCTCGTCATTGCAGCTCTGAAGTGCCATAAATATGATAAAAGCATTCAGGTGACGGGCAGTGCTGCTCTTTTCTACCTGACCAACACAGAGTACCGCAGCGACCAGAGTGTACGGTTGCGCCGAGAGGTTGTCCAAGTAGTACTAAATGGAATGGAGCAGTACCAGGAGGTCACTGTAAGTCAGTTTCTTATTTCAACTCAGATTTTAGTAGACATTATTGGACTATTTTATAATAGCAAAATAACCTTATGGTTGTTTGTTTTCAATTCAATTAAATTCAGTTCAATTCAGTTTTATTTATATAGCGTCAGAAACAATACAAATCGTCTCAAGATGCTTTACAAGACCTGGCCTGAAACCCCCAGAGCAAGCCTGAAGGCGACAGTGGCAAGGAAAAACTCCCCTTTAACAGGAAGAAACCTTGACCAGAACCCAGTTCGTATGGAGGGACCCATCTGCCTAAGGCCAGCCAGGTACAGACAGAGAAAGAGAACAGCAAGATAAACATACATCTGTCATAGAAACACATATCTGACAAAAGCGTACAAGTGGAATGTTATGATACAAACTGATGATGTTACATGACAGTTTGAAAATGTAAGAGGAATCATAGGCAGGTTGGAGAATTGTTCATTCAGGTTGGAGTGGATAACAGCAGGATTCCATGGAGACTGGGCAGGCTGATGAGACCATGACAACAGATATGGATATGGACCTCCACAGGAAACACTCAACTCCAGGCCAGAGATTTTGAGTCAACATTACTCATTTAAAAAGTTTGACTTTAATTAACGTCTAAAAATAATTAATAAGAAACTAGATGATCACAAGCAATCATCAAGGGCTCCATGCTGTGGCGAAGTCATCCCCGAAGAGGATGGGACATGGCCTGAAAGGAGGAACATTTGGCTAGCAGGTGAATGAGAGTCAGAGGGGTTGGAACGTAATTTAGTGGGCTTAATAATAATAAGAATAAGAGAATAAGAAAATTTTCCCCATTTGTCCCACAGTGGGGAAATTGCAGTTTGCTCATTGTGGAGCAGCAGGAAGGAAATACTTTCTGTATCTTTCTTTCACACAGGGAGGGTGAAGCAGTCTGTCACTGAAGCTGCTCCTCAGTTCTGAACGATTCTCCAACCTGCTGATGATTCCCCTTACATTTTCTAACTGTCATGTAACATCATTAGTTTGTACCATAGCATCCCACCTGTATGCTTTAGTCAGATGTGTGTGTCTATGACAGATGTATGTTTATCTTGCTGTTGTCTTTCTCTGTCTGTACCCGGCTGGCCTTAGGCAGATGGGTCCCTCCATATGAGCTGGGTTCTGCTCAAGGTTTCTTCCTGTTAAAAGGGAGTTTTTCCTTGCCACCGTCGCCTGCAGGCTTGCTCTGGGGGTTTCAGGCCGGGTTTTGTAAAGCGTCTTGAGACGATTTGTATTGTTATTGACGCTATATAAATAAAGCTGAATTGAATTGAATTGAATTCTGTCAGGCAGGGCCGGAGTGGGACTCATTTCCAGCCCTGGAGTTTCATGCCTCAGACCAGCGGCCCACTTTAGATCACAACCTATTATATTAAAATAATGTAATTATAACTTAACATGTTAAGCCTACAATAGCGGACTGTTTAAAGCCTTGTAATTCCGTGTATGTTTTCTAAAATAATTCCAATTCAGTGGAAGTAATGGTTGCTTACTATCATTTGGGCATAAAAAGGGGTTTTATAGAAAATGATACTTGCTTGTTCACACACTAGCTCACCTGTTTCTTCCTCACCACTGGCTCCTGCCTCTGCCACTAAATCATAAAAATCTCAACACAAATCTCCACCTTTTCAAGTCAAAAATTCAAATCAGTTTCATTATTGTAGTGCTGAATCATCTATCATCATCAGTTATCTCAGGGCATTTATCATATAGAGCAGGTCTACGCCATACTCTTCATTATATTAATTCTAATAATATTCACTTAATGAGCAATCTTGCATCTGAGGGGCTGCTTAACTTGTTGCTGCTGGTGAGCGGGTCAGACACACAGTTTCTCAGCTTCTCACAAACTGCGGTCTGTCTGTGAAGTAGTCCAGGATCCATGTAGACAGCTGGTGGTCCATGCCCATCCTCTCCAGTTTGTCCCTCAGAATCACTGGCTGGATGATGTTGAACTTACTGGAGAAATCAAAAAAGGTGATTCTCACAGTGTTCCGGGCTCTTCCAGAGCAAGAGCTCGGTGTAGCAGGAAGATAACAACGTCCTCCACTCCAACATTATAACAGTAGGCAAGCTGTAGAGGGTCCATGGAGGGGCCTTTAGAGTGGAGACGTCCCAGTATCAGTCTCTCCAGTGTCTTCAGGTGGGATGTTAGAGCCACCGGTCTGTAGCTGCTGAGGTCTTTTAGGGTGCGATGTTTTGGGCAAATCTGTGGTACCACTCTCAGCTCAAAGATTAGGTTGAAGACACGCTCCATAACTCCACACAGTTCATCTGCACAGGACTTAAGGAGCCTGGAGCTTTTATCATGCTAATGATTTTTCTTATTTTATATATTCTTTTTTTAATTGGAGACCAGCATTCACAAGCATCAATACAGTACATTATTATACTACAGCTGTTTTCCAGCCCTTTTTTTGTATTGTACATTAGAACAGAGAACCAGAAAAAGAACATCTCCCAAGAGTAAAGGGGGAGAGAGAAAAATACATAACTAAAATAAATGGATAAATAATGATAATAATAAATAAATAAACAACTAAGTAAAGATAAATACATAATGCATCAAATTGTTTCAGTTGGAGTCCAGAAAGGTCAGGGTGTTTACATATGTAATGAGAGGTTGCCATCTTTTATAAAAACTGGCTGCTGAAACCCTGAGGGAATGTTTAACTTTTTCCAAAGACAGGAAAGACATTAAATCCCTTAACCAAGAAGTAGTGGGAGCATTCGGGCTTTTCCAGTGTAATAGAATAAGGGGCCGTCTAGACGAAAACGCATTTTGGCATGAACGCAGATGTTTTGCATCGTTTTGGCCGATCATCGCCACCATCCCCACACCCCTCGAGCAGCCTTCCACCTCTTATATCCCGTGAGACGTCTCATAGCGACATCAACAACAATGGTGGACTACATGCTTCTAAAGCCAATTTGTAAACGGCGCTCAAGCTTTATGCACATGCTCCACCTCTTCCTCTCCGTTTTTGGTGAATTTCTGAATCCAAAACAGCGGCACCCATACGCCTGGAATATGAAGTAGCGTTTTGAGTCGTGTTAAGACGGATCCGTGTGGACGCAGATGAGACTAGTTGAGTACAAGGAACTCCAAAGATCGATATCAGTGCACAGCAAATTCAGCATACCCAAATCACCACCATCAGATTTAATCTCAACACTTTTAAAGTATCTATATAGGTCCATAGGAGTGTTAATTTGACTCTGTTATGGGGCGCTCACACTGAAAGCGACAGAGGCGATCTGAGCGACGAGCGACCATTCATTTTCAATGTACACAGGCGACGAGGGGCGTTTGGGGCGACGAGGGCGGCGAGCGACGCGAAATGAGCGAATTGAGCGACGGGAAAAGTTGAGAATATCTCAACTTTATGCAAATGAGAAGCGGCGCGACCGCGGCGACAGCCAATCGTGAGCCGATCTTGTTGATGAGGTCATCAAACTGACTTTTATCCAGCCTGAAATAACGCTGAAACCAGGCATTATCGAAACGGAGCTCCTGAACCAGCCGGTGAAACCTCGTGGTGACTCCGGGCTCTGAGGATTTTATGGACCCAGATGGACCTACGGCCCCGGTTTCTTCTTTTGTTAAGCAAATATGCCGACGCAACACAAAGGTTTCCCAAAGTGCGATCCATGGTGAATGAGGGAACCCCCCCTAAAATCCCGCTTGTCAGAAAGCGCCAAGTCTGATGTGCTTATGAGTGGTTTTTCATTTAATCAAAGTCATGATACAATTTACACGAATTAGTAGGCCTTGTGAAAACAAGGATGACACCATAGACCGTATGGATCCATGTCACTACCGTCATGCCCGGGCAGACACATCCGGGCCGCAGCTTGAAGCACCGCCCCGCGGTCGCTTCCAAATCGCCTGCACAAACTGACACAAGCGACGCGAATTGAGCGAACTGAGCGACCACAGGCGATTTTGTCGCTTTCAGTGTGAGCGCCCCATTAGTATGTTAACACTCCCAAAGTGTTATTATTGACTCTTCTTGGAGTTAAAATTTAACACTTCTCAACACTAACCAGTGTCAGATTCTCTCAACACTAGTGTATAGGGTTTAAACTATCTCATAGTGTCAGTTGTTAACTACTACAGGTGTTTACCCAATATGTACACTGTATGGTGTAAATGTCAGTTACATATTACATATAATAAACTATGATGAAATAAAAAGGCCATGTTAAGCTTAAAACATTTATTTTAAAATGCATGTAACAACACATTAAAGGTACAGTAGGCAAGATTCTGAAGATCCAGGACTTACCAAAAAATTTGAACATCGACAACTTCTCAGTCCCTCCCTCCTTTCCGCTAAAGCCCAAAACGGTCTCCCAAGCCCCTACAAGGGAGAGCTGTGCACGATAGAGCGCGTGCATATTGGCCCTGGAATACTGTGCACGAGCAGAGAACCGAGAGAGCGTGAGTAAACAAACTAGCATGGAACACACCGACGTAAGAACAACAAAATAGATTTTTTATAATACCCTTCGTTATTACTAAATAATTTGACCTAAAGTGGAGGAGCCATTTTTTTTTTTAATGACCTGCTTCATGCAGTTATACTTGACCATAGGGACAGTTTCAGTAAATATGACAGAAAGTTAGTTTTGTAAAAGTTGCCTACTGCACCTTTAAATGCTACTTCACACCAAACTTTCCAGATACTTTGTTCTCAGACATCAGGGGGAAGGAGAGAATGCCAGAGTAGTACCAGGATACAGCAGCCTGCAGCGGGGCAGCTAACTTTACTACCACTCGCTGTCTTGTTGGTCTCTATCAATGTTACTACTATTTTATTGGGGAAGACAGAAAGCTTTCAAGTAATGTATATTTCCCTGCAGGTCATTCAGAAATCTTGCTCTTCGTTAGCGTATAACTGCACCGACTGTGATGGGCCCACTAAACATGGTTTAGCTAGGGTCAAACTTAATGCTAACCGACGAGCATGTTAACACCACCGCAGTTATAGTTTTTTGTCTACTTGGTCAGCTGTAACACCTGAAATAGCCTACTTTACCTTGTAATTGTACATGAATTAGCATTTGCTGACTGTAGCATACATGTAAACTCGAATGTTAACGTTAGCTTGTTGTTCAGACACAGCGCTGTACGGGGCATGCCGCATACAAAATTAAGAGTCAATATTTACATCATATATCAACATAACATTATACACAAAGTGAAACACATTTACTCACCAAACAGCGTTTTCCTGTCAGTGATTATCAGTCTGTAGTTGTCGGGATGACTGTCCAGGTGCGGGTATAATAAATGGGCAGAGTTTATAAAATGAACACCTTAGGTGTTATATCCAGGTTCAGAGCGTGTCATAGAAATTAAGAGAGTTAAATGCGTTGCACTGACACTTACAGAGTTAATTCATCAACATTCCATTCTGACACTCTATTTTAACACCAACTATTTGTCCCCAGAGAGTTACATATAAGACATATAACTCTGCAAAGAGTAGAATTAACTCTGCACTTGCTAAAATTTTGCCAACACCAGAATTTTAACTCCACAGCATTTGCTCTGTGGGTGCAAGGCTCTAGCCTGATATTGAGGGCATTATTTAATGATTTAAAAAACACGACCAGAAATTGACTAATTTGGGGCTAGAAAAAAACATATGAACTTGGTCTGTTGGAGATGACCCACATCTGTCACAGATATCATTTGTCTCTGGAAATACTAAGTCTGTTTTTTGTGAAATGAATTTTGTGGAAATCCTTAAATTGGATCAAACTAAGACGAGCACTGGAAGATGTAGAACTGACCCTGATCAGTGCCTCTCTCCACAACTCATCATTCAAATCAAAGCCAAGCTCCCTTTCCCAACTATCCATGAGCTTCACAAGGGAGGACATATTCGAAGATGTTATGGTAAATGGTAAATGGTAAATGGCCTTGCTTTTATATAGCGCTTTTCTACCTATTGGTACTCAAAGCGCTTTTACAGTCAGAGACACATCTACCCATTCACTCACACAAGCACGCACACATTCACACACCAATGCCACGCACTGGGAGCAACTGGGGGTTCAGTGTCTTGCTCAAGGACACTTCGACATGTGGCACATTCCGGGGATCGAACCGCTAACCCTCTGGTTCGTGGACAACCCGCTCTACCTACTGAGCCACAGTCGTTATGAGGTCAAATAATACTGAGATCTTACTATGAGCCATTGGAAGGGAGAGTACGTCAGTGATAAGAGATTCCGCTGGACAGTGAGGCAAAGGAGTAAAGTGTGTATGAGCATAGTAACGCGCTTGGAAGTATCGAAACATATGAGACTGAGGTAAATTAAATGTAACATGGAGATCGTTAAATGAAGTAAACAGGCCCTCTGAATATAAATCTGAAAAACAAACCAGACCTCTCTCTCTTTCTGCAAAGTGAAAGCTGCATCTGTGTTGGAGGAGGAAAATAAATGATTATTGCAAATAAGGCTTAAAAGAGACGGGTGATGAAAGTTTAAGTGTTGCCTGAATTGTTTCCAAATTTTAAAAGAGGAAAGTACAGTTGGGTTTTTAATATAACTAGGATAACGGGAAGGTAGGGGGGCACAAAGCAGCGCTGCCAAAGATGATTGGATGACAAGAAGCATCTTCCTTTACACACCACTCTAAATTGGGAGAATTACACCAGGCATGTATTTTTTGTGTTGTTTGATGTTGTTCTTACCAGCCCAAATACATTTTGAGATCATTTTGTCCAACATTTGTATAAATGATTTAGATTAAAAAAAAAAATAATAAAAAAAAAAAAATGGAAAAGACAATGGAAAAGAAACAAAAATCTGGGATAAATATTCATTTTAATAGAATTGATTCTGCCCACCAAAGAGGGAGAGAGTCTCAGCGTACTGTATAATAATAGCCGCATCGAACACTGCTCTTTGCGGTGTGCTGGTGCAGAAAACAATGTCACCATCCTGAAGCTAGCGGGACGATTCCCAACGATTCATTTTTATGAAAACTGTAAACTGTTTATTTGATCATATACCTTGTATTAAACATGCATGGACACCATACGAAATATATTTAGACAACCCAAACATCATGCTTATTAATGACTTAGCCAGTGACTTATACTTACAAACTATGTTAAGTGGATGGAAAACAGTGCATATTGGTGGATTGTCTTATCTGAGTGTACTGACCTCATTTTGCACATTGAACATGACCAAAAACAAGAATGCTTATATTTAACATTTTCAGCATCACTTCCTGATGAGGATATAGCATCCACTTAACATAGTGTATACAAACAGGGATCATCTGATTGGTCACTACCAGCCGGCCTTCTATTGGTTGACAGCGTTGATACGCCAAACTTTCGCGAGCAGAGGACAGATTCGCGAGCACACATGTTCCGTGAGCGCAAGAGGGAGACCTGGAGATTGAGCGCAGGAAATCTGTGCGAGCAACATCGTAACCGCGTGCGTGGACACAGTTTGAGCACGCGCAGAGCAAATTTGAGAGCAGAGCAAATTTGAGAGCGAGAGCAGAGTTTTGAGAGATAATATCACAAAATCTGAGAATGAAATCGATAAATCCTGGACTCGAGTCAATTTAGAAAGCTCTTGCATTATGATAGTAAATTCATTCCATACTATTGTAGCATAGTCTTGGCTAGAACAACCAGATTTAATGCAAGTACACTCCGCAATCACATGCACACTGCTTACTGCAGGGCTATTGAGGCCACGCCCCCACATGGGGTAAATATATTTGATCTATAAAGTTATTAATGTTTAACTTGCAAATATTAAATAAAAATGTATTAATACAGTAGCTAACTAGCTGGTAAGTTAGGTGCTAAATGAAAGCTATTTTTCATTTCATTGACCATTAAAGAGGCCAGCTAATTATGGTGGTAGCTACCTCAAATTTGATGCTGTTTCTTCTGACTCCATGACAAAAAATATTTACATTTATGTTTGGATATGATACAGTTTGTTTAAATTACCCCCAATTTCCAGTTAATTCCCATAAATTCCCAATCATTCCAATGTTTCTAATTTTGAATATTTCAAAAATTCCCCTGTTTAACTTCCCATGGCAAGTTTCTGGAAATTTACCGGACATTTTCAACCCCTTTGCAACCCTAAATCAGACCTAATTTCTATAACCAGCTTCGTAAAATGATTTGTATATAGTGAGGGGAGGGAGTGAGAAATATTAATACCTAAATAGCAAAAGCTAATTGAAATGGTAGTGCATCTGATGAGATCTGTTTGGCTGCTATGTTTACTGAAAAAAACATTTGCTTTTACTCATGTTTAGTTTATAACCTGAGAATGATCTGAAAGTTGGCAAGATTTGTAAAATATTATCTACAGACCTACAGTAACTGGGTATGTGACATATAGCAACAGGTCATTAGCATAAAGAGACACTCGATGTTCCAGTCCAGCTCTAACAATACCAGTGAAACATGCAGAAGATTTAAGAGCAATGGAAATAGGCTCCAATGCTGTGGCAAAAAGCACAGGGGACATTGGGCAACCTTGGCGGGTCCCTCTTGATAAAGGGAACTATTCAGACCTTTGAAAGTTAGTTGTCACACAAGCAGAAGGGGCAGAATATAAAAGTTGTATCCAAGACATAAATTTGGACCCAAAGCCAAATTTCCCCAAAACAGAAAACAAGTAATCCCATTAGACCACAATATTAAAAATCTTATAATATTAGATGATAGTTGACGGCCACTAACAAACCCTGTTCGATCTAAAGACATTATGTCTGGTAAACAAGGGTCCAAGCAGCATGCTAGTACTTTGGCTAAAAGTTTTACGTCTGAATTTATTAAACTTAGCAGGCTCCAGCTGCTACAATCATTCAAGTTCTTGTCTTTTTTAGGAATGAGCAAGATCAGAGCCTGATTTAAGGTTGGAGGCAGAGAGTCCCGCTTCATTGAATCATTAAAAATGTCTAATAACAAAGGAGCAAGTTGGTGGGAGAACTTTTTATACAAGTCAACCGGAAATCCATCCGGCTCTGGAACTTTGTTATTTTGCATTAATTGAAGACAAGAAATGAATTCTTCCAGCTTTATAGGCATTTCCACCTCCTCTTTAATATGAGGAACTATGGTAGGTACATACACTATATTACCAAAAGTATTCGCTCACCCATTCAAATGATCAGAATCAGGTGTTCTAATCACTTGGCCTGGCCCCAGGTGTATAAATTCAAGCACTCAGGCATGCAGACTGTGAAACAAGACATTTGTGAAAGAATGGGCCGCTCTCAGGAGCTCAGTGAATTCCAGCGTGGAACTGTCATAGGATGCCACTTGTGCAACAAATCCAGTCGTGAAATTTCCTCGCTCCTAAATATTCCACAGTCAACTGTCAGCTCTATTATAACAAAATGGAAGCGTTTGGGAACAACAGCAACTCAGCCACGAAGTGGTAGGCCACGTAAAGTGACGGAGAGGGGTCAGCGGATGCTGAAGCGCATAGTGCAAAGAGGTCGTCGACTTTCTGCACAGTCAATTGCTACAGAGCTACAAACTTCATGTGACCTTCAGATTAGCCCAAGTACAGTACGCAGAGAGCTTCATGGAATGGGTTTCCATGGCCGAGCAGCTGCAGCCAAGCCACACATCACCAAGTGCAATGCAAGGCGTCGGATGCAATGGTGTAAAGCACGCCGCCACTGGCCTCTAGAGCAGTGGAGACGCGTTCTCTGGAGTGATGAATCACGCTTTTCCATCTGGCAATCTGATGGACGAGTCTGGGTTTGGAGGTTGCCAGGAGAACGGTACATTTCAGATTGCATTGTGCCAACTGTGAAATTTGGTGGAGGAGGAATTATGGTATGGGGTTGTTTTTCAGGAGCTGGGCTTGGCCCCTTAGTTCCAGTGAAAGGAACATTGAATGCTTCAGGATACCAAAACATTTTGGACAATTCCATGCTCCCAACCTTGTGGGAACAGTTTGGAGCGGGCCCCTTCCTCTTCCAACATGACTGTGCACCAGTGCACAAAGCAAGGTCCATAAAGACGTGGATGACAGAGTCTGGTGTGGATGAACTTGACTGGCCTGCACAGAGTCCTGACCTGAACCCGATAGAACACCTTTGGGAGGAATTAGAGCGGAGACTGAGAGCCAGGCCTTCTCGACCAACATCAGTGTGTGACCTCACCAATGCGCTTTTGGAAGAATGGTCAAAAATTCCTATAAACACTCTCCTCAACCTTGTGGACAGTCTTCCCAGAAGAGTTGAAGCTGTAATAGCTGCAAAAGGTGGACCGACATCATATTGAATTCTATGAGTTAGGAATGGGATGGCACTTCAGTTCATAGAATGAGTAAAGGCAGGTGAGCGAATACTTTTGGTAATATAGTGTAGATGTTGTCCAGGAAGTTATTCATTGTAGTCCTATTTGCAGGGAGTTCAGATCGATACAGGTTAGAATAATAGGAAGCGAAGGTGGAGTCTTGTGTTATGAAATTTGAGGCTGACTGACGTTTAAGTTGGAGGGCAAGGACACAGCTGGCTTTATCACCATATTCACAGTATGTCCCTTTGGTCCATCTTAAAGGGTACATTTCTTTATCTGTAGAGAGAAAGTCATAGTAAGATGGTAAATTGATCCTTTTGGCATACAATTCTGGATTGGGAGAGCTTGAATATTCTCTATCTACGCTGAGAACTGCATCAATAAGCTCTTGTTGCTTTTGTTATTTTTCCTAGCCAGATGTGTGCTATATGAAATAATATCTGCTTTTAATGTTTCCCATAATAGAGGGCGATGTGTACTCAGTGTTATTATTGTCAAAAAAGACACTAATTTTTAAAAAATATAATCACAGAACTCATCTTTAACTATTAACCCTGTATTAAATGTTTTGTGGTGACAGGTAAGAGTGCTAAATCTAATATATGGGGGGTGTGATCAGAAACAACAATAGCAGAATATTCAGTGGATTTCACACCAGGTAAAAGAGCCCTGTCTATAAAAAAAATAAAAAATAAAAATAAAATGGTCAATGCGGGAATAAGCTTTTACTTGGGAGAAATAAGAAAATTCTTTTAAGAATGTGTGAAGCAAACACCAAGCATCTATGCAGCCCAATTGACTCATAATGGATGATAATGTCTTCGACATGGCAGAGAGAATAAGTACTTTCGGGTGAGATCGGTCTAGTTTGGGGTCTATTACTAGGTTCAGGTCCCCCCCTAGATTGAGACGATGAGTATCTAAGTTGGGAATTTTTGAGAAAAGGGAAGTCTGGTTTTCCCAATTAGGGGCATAAACATTAACCAATACAACTGAAGTTTGATGCCACTTTATAACATATAACATAACCCAACAGATATGATCTGATCAGGCAAGAACTGGGTACATTGTTAATAAGAATAGCAGCGTCCCTGGATTTACTATTGGAAGCTGAATGGAATATTTGTCCAACCCATGGTTTGTGCATTCTGCAATGATCATTTATACATAAAATGAGTCTCCTGAAGGAAAGCAATGTCAGTCTTAAGACTTCTGACACGTGAAAACACTTTGGATTGCTTTATCGGGCCACCAATTCTGCGAACATTCCAACTCACAAGCTGAATACTAGACACACTCAGTCCTCTCTGAGAGATATTTGGGTTAACCATTAATCACTGGTGAAAGATGAGATACATAGATATTGATAAGAATGGTAGGAAATAAATGAGCATCCTGGTTAGGAACCATCAGCGCCGTCGTATAGGGGGGAAAGGTGATGACAATTCTAAGGGCCCACAGCCCATCAGGGCCCACACACAGCCCCCAGTAGCCTCTACGACTAAATTATTATGCATAGGCTTAACTAATATATATTCATAGTAATGAATCAGAACTAAAATAAAGCCAAATAGTCACGCAATATTTTATTTTTAATAATTTCAGTAACCCCCTTGGCCCCTTAAAAATGGTTTGGTCCACACCACAGATTCGAATTGAGCGCAAACGAAGTTAGCGCGAGCGAACTCCAGCAGGGAGTGAGGGAGATCAAGATGATGGCACCACACAAAAAACACAACTCTGGACACCCGAAAAGACTAGAGAGGGAGGCCAGGGCTAGGAGCAACAGAGCAGGGGCCTAGGACATCAAAATTTTTTTACTAAGAAGGGTGAGAGTAAAGCTACCGAGGGCGCCTAGTTGTTCATTCATTCATTCATTCATTCATTCATTCATTTATTGTCGGTAACGCGTACCTGACGGGGCGCAGGGGCTGTAGCTTACGTTAGCTGTCAATCATCGGCTGAGAGGCAGGCTACACTCTGGGCTTTACTAATGTGGAGGCTATCTACAGCGGACTGTGTGTTTCACACACATTACTGTCGGACAGTGCTCCAGTAAGCACCAAGCACCCGCTCAGTTACGAGGCTACATTGAATTGTATTATGACGCATTCAAGTTCTACTGGTAATTATGAGCATTAGGCGAAGGTCAATAACATTATCATGATGTGTTCAAATGTGGTCTTGTAAAAATGTGTTAGCTATTGGTGGGACATTTGAAAATACAAAAAGTTAAATGTTCCAACAAGATTTGTTGTTGTTTTCACAGCGATATAAAATAAAATACACCATAATGGTTGACAATAACAAAAAGACAATTTAGAATTGTGGACAGTTTACACTGACTTTTGGATGGTTTCAAATATTTTTTGTCTGACAAGGGTGACACTGACATTACTCAAAAGAGCTTGCCCTCCACATACAAGTGGAGTAAAGTGAAGCTGTCTGCCTAGAGCTATGGTAGCCTACTGAGTAAGCCCATTTAGATTTTGTGTATTCTTCATCAGTTTTCCCATGAAATGTACTGTTGGTGTTACCTGCACATTTAAGTTAAATGCTACATATCTACCTTGAGCTTCACCTTGTGGACTATCTTGAGCCAGGACACTGAGTTTTTTTTAAATTATTATTTTTGGATATCAGTGCTTGATCGTTAATAAATACAATAAAATACCCACTACCTATTTGTGGAGTGTTTAATTGAAGATACATGCAATCAGAGGTGTAATAATGTGTTGCAAATCAGAGAAATGGGAATAATGTACATAATAATACTCTAACTCATTGTTGAGTTATTATTATACACCAGGCATCAACAGAATAACAAAGAAAAAACATCATAATGCACAGTTGTAAAAAAAGTGGCAATGAATGGGGTAGAGGGGCCCACGCTGATATTCTTTCAGGGGGCCCAGAATTCCTAGCAACGGCCCTGGGAACCATAGAGCATTACAGTAGCATCCAAATGAAGTTAACTTTGAGAAAAAAAACACAAAAAAACATTCCTCCAAAAACACATTGGCCATTTTTTAGAACATAAATCATCCAACAAGTTGCTTCCTAAGCTCGTCATAACGGAACAAGACGAGCTGCAGTACTGGAGTACACACAACCGGTTTACGATGCAGTAGGTTCTGCCCCCTAATGAACCAAAACATATGCCATAAAAAAAAACCTTTTAACACGTATTTATGAATACAACCTGGAGTAACACTGGGAAAAGGGAAGGACCAGTATTTGTACCAGGCTGACCAATCTTCCAGCTAAAAAGTGCAGGCAAAGATAGGAAAAACTCTTTAAAATCACTAAGTGAAAAATATTTTTTTAGAAAAGAAAAATTATTTAGATAAGTAGTTTTGGTCCATTAAGTGGTGACTGCAAGCTGTACATAAAGTAAAGAGTGTGGTGTTTTTTAATACTCACATGTCAAAAAATTAAGAGTGTGTTTCTTAGAAAAGACATTTTATATATAAACAAACATAAAAAGCCACACGTGGAGTAAAGCAAAACAAATAGCTGCTGGCCATGAGCACTATCCACATTTAACTGGAGATAGGATGGAGTGTTCATAGTCATTGAGAGTGACACGTGCAGCTAGGCAGGGTAGATCATGCTGAATCGTATCCCTTTCTTAAAAAGCAAGGATTTCACTTGGTTGAAGGCAGCTCGCCACTTAGCCACTGCAGCGCTGAAGTCCTTTTAAACCTTGATGTTATAGCCCCGATACATCATATTGTGGTGTTCTTTTGCCCATAGTAAGACTCTCTCTTTATCGATGTAGTGGTGAAAGGGCACGTGGTTTGGATCTGAGACTGTGATGGGCACGGTCAGGAACACAAGCCACAAGCCGTAAAATTTAATTAGCCATTATCCCGCTAGTGTTCCAATTTTTATTATCTTTGTCCATAAATGATACATGCCAAGTTTCGTGAGAATTGGATTAACTGTCTAGGAGGAGTTGATTTTGCTTTGAGGTGCAAAATGGTGGGAAAAACATGGAAGGCATAAATGGACATGGCCTAGTCCACTAAAACCAGGGCTATTTTGTTTCAAGGGCTCACAGTTCTCAGGATATGAGACAAAACATAATTTGGCTTATTATAGCGGCACCTTTCTGCAGGAATGTGTATTGACACCTTGGCAAAGTGAAATGCTAGGGCTTCTACCGAGTTACCAGGCTTGATACTTTTGGTAACACTTTACTTGACAGTGTCTACATAAGAGTGACATGATACTGTCATAACTGTGACATGACACTGTCATAAAAGTGTCATAATCTTTATAAACATGTCATAAACTTTTATGACCTCTGTCATTAAGTGTCATTCGGTTTTTGTTATGACAAGTTGACATTGCTTGGACTGTCTCGATTATGACAATTTGACATTAATCAAAGTGACATTACCAGAAGTTGTCTTGGTCATGACAAGTTGACATTAAATATGTTTGGGATGTCTTTGTAATGACAACTTGACATTAAGCAGGATGACATTACCAGAGGATGTCTTTGTCATGACAGCTTGACATAAACAGAAAATCCACCGCTTTTTGTATTCACGACATGTTGACATAATGATTATTATAATCAGATGTGCAAGATCAGAGAACAATTCTAGCGTGTGTATGTGACATGATATTTCACAAAACTGACTGTCATGACACCATTATGACAGTGTAATGAATACATTCTGTGACCTAAAGTAAAGTGGTACCATTTTGATTTGTAATTAATACATCATGAAGGATAATTGCTGTCATGACACCATTATGACAGTGTAACAAATACATTCTTTGACCTAAAGTAAAGTGGTACCATTTTGATTTGTAATTAATATATCATGAAGGATAATTGCTGTCATGACACCATTATGACAGTGTAACGAATACATTCTTTGACCAACTCAATTTTTATATCAAAGTTTTAGTGTTAATAAGTTGTCAAATTACTCCATTTAAGTTGATATAACTCCTTTCTTTTACTTTCCTTCTACCCAGAAAAGTCAATGCAAAATGTTACCTCAAATTTGAGTATAAGTAACTTATTTCATTTAAGTCAGAATAAATTAGACATGGCAATTCCAGTTTTACTGTCAAAATGTATTTATTGTAACCAACATCAATATCAAAAACAATTTTTATCACAGCAATATCAGGTGAAGGATGCGGTAAACACTAAAGCCCTGCCAAATATATACACTTGAAGATCAGAAACCATCTGATCAACATTCACTCAGTTCACCTTGTGAAAAATACCCGAGATTGTGAATAGATCAGCCCCATTAGCAAGGCACAGGCTCTGGGTTGATCTACGTCTTCCAGGACTTCTGTTCCCTCAACCACAGTCCGTGCGCTGGCTGGATCTGACCAGTGTGGCACCTCTGGTTACAATGATCTTCAACACTTCAGTGGTGAGAAATCCATCAACCTAGCATAAATAGGTCATAATCAATGTCAGAATTAAACACATAACAAATAAAAACAAGACTAACACAAAGTATAGTTTTTCTGTGTTGGAATTACCTACCAAATGCTCCTTAAAGAGATTATCCTCTTTTTCTCCAAGGTACACCACCAATCCACAGGTTGCAGCCTCTGCTCATTTCCACAGCATCATCCTGTGAATAAGATGACAAAAATGAAAAACTACTCCTCCCCAAAATGTAATAAATACCACACATAGCAATACAAAACTACTTTGCTCATGCACACACAGAAATAGTAATATTTCTTCAACCATTTCGATTAAGGCACTAAGGCCCATTAATGGTTAACGGTTAGCGCGTCTCTGTTAATTTATCATTATTAGCGTTAGCGGCTAGCGGCTAACGCCTTTCCACAACATATTCCTCAGCTCATACCTGTGTCTGCAAACAGAGGGCTGAAGATTAATTCCCGCAGCAGTTCTGGGACCGCAAGTTTAGGCACCTTATAGCCGACTCAACGCACTTCATTAAACATTAAAAGTTAAGTTACTGTGAAGCTTTTAGCTAGCTAGCTAATACATTCAAAGCATGCTGCGGACATTTCAATTGTAGTGTTGTGTAACTCGACTGAGCACTTATAGTTACTTGCTGTTGCACATAATATTAAGAAAATAAAAAATATATATATTTACTCACCAAGTAATGTTAATCCAACCTTGACCTTCACTCCTTGGTCTTTCCCTGGCTGTTGGTTGCTGGTGCAGTCTGACAGCATAAGACGGCCGCTTCTTCTTCTTCTTCTTTGGGGTTTTACGGCAGCCGGCATCCAAAAAGTTGCATTGCTGCCATCTACGGGACTAGCACCTTAGTGCACTGTATTTGGCTATATACAGTAATCCAGTATGAAAAAACAACATTTTTCCCTCCCGCTTGACCCTACTTCTAATATATTTTTCAATGTTACTTCTTTCAAACCAACTTCATGCAATTCTCTGATAAGATCTTGTCTTTGGAGGACGTAATTTCTACAATAAATCAAAACATGTTGTACCGTCTCAGGTTCCTGGCATGAACACAAACACATTCTGATGTTTTCCTAAAATAAATAAAGTGCTGTTCAGAAACGTGTTCAGAATTTAAAAAAAATAAAAATAAAGAAATTGAAATAAGTTATCAACTTAATAAAACAATGGACATGTACCAAATTGTGTATTTTTATGCTGAAAAAGCTCATGTTTTTAAGTCATTCTAACTACCCTCCTGAATCATTTTTTATTTTTTTAGAATAATCATGTCAACATGTCATGAATACAAAAAGAGGTGGGTTTTCTGTTTATGTCAAGCTGTGATGACAAAGACATCCTCTGGTAATGTCACCCTGTTAATGCCAAGTTATCTTAATAAGGACACTCCAAACAAATTTAATGTCAGGTTGTCATGACAAAGACATCCTCTGGTAATGTCATCCTGCTTCATGTCAAGTTGTCATTACAAAGACGTCCCAGACATATTTAATGTCAACTTGTCATGACCAAGACAACTTCTGGTAATGTCACTTTGATTAATGTCAAATTGTCATAATTGAGACAGCCCAAGCAATGTCAACTTGTCATAACAAAAAACGAATGACACTTAATGACAAAGGTCATAGAAGTTTATGACATGTTTATAAAGTTTATGACACTTTTATGACAGTGTCATGTCACAGTTATGACAGTATCATGTCACTCTTATGTAGACACTGTCAAGTAAAGTGTTACCATACTTTTCGCCCTTGCAGTTTGTCCTGGGCACACACTTTTTGCTAAGCAGAATAATAAGGTGAAGAAAAATAATAAAAATCACAACAAAATCCAAACTTTGTTGCATGGATCCCTAATAAGTGTTGGAAAAGTACATTTGCTGTGTTGTATCCGCTGGAGGACTATAATAATACCCCACCTTAATATAATCTACAAAAAACTGTCATTGTAACATTTAAGTAATTTATTGTGTTGATCTGAATTACAAACATCCACAGTGTTTCATGGTTGTTAAACTATAAATCAATTGCATAATATTGACTGAATAATTTTTCTTCTCTGTAAAAATCAAGATCAAGAAGAAGCATTCTTTTCAACATTAAATGGATGCATGAATGAAAGAAGACTTTACCATCTTGCTTAGTCTTGTAATGGGTATCATCTATCGTGGGGTGTATCAGTGGTGACGAAGAGGAGGAGTACAGGAGCCTGGTGAGGGATTTTGTTGTCTGGAGCCACAAAAACAATCTACAGCTCAACACCTCTAAGACTAAGGAACTGGTCATCGACTTTGGGAGGGACAGACCCAACCCCAGACCAGTTCTGATAGGAGCGGAGGAGGTGGAGGTCGTGCAGACCTATAAATATCTTGGGCTGTGGCTGGACAACAAGCTGGACTGGACGAGCAACATGGGGCAGCTGTACAAGAAGGCCCAGAGCAGGATGTACTTCTTGAGGAGGTTAAGATCCTTCAACATCTGCAAGAAGCTCCTGGAGATCTTCTACCAGTCTGTGGTCGCCAGCGTTCTAACCTACGCTGTGGTGTGCTGGGGGGGGGAGCACCTCAAAGACAGACCTCTCCAGGTTGGAGAAGCTGATCAGGCGGGCTGGCTCTGTGGTTGGCACAAGGCTGGACCCTCTGGCTACTGTAGCAGAGAGCAGGACACTTAAAAAACTAACGTGTATCCTGGACAATGCCACCCACCCTCTGCACACAACCATCAGTAGCCAGAGAAGCATCTTCAGCAAGAGGCTGCTCCTCCCAAGGTGCAGGACTAATAGACTGAGGAACTCCTTTGTCCCCCGTGCCATCAAACTCTTTAACCACCATTCACTTGGGGGGAGGAGGACAGAAAGGAAAGGGCCTGAATGACTTTTTGAATGCAACCTACAACAGTAATGTGCAATACAATGTACCTGGTATTTCTATATTTATGCAACAACCATCTATGTATAGTCACAGTATTTATTTTTTATTACTATTATTGGGTGTTTTTTTGGTATTTGGGCTTACTGTACTGCTTTTTCTTACATGCATGTCTGACAGTGCTGTATGCGATGGAGATGTCAATTTCCCTGCGGGAACCTCCCAAAGGGATCAATAAAGTTGTCTATCTATCTATCTATATCTATCTATCTATCATCTCTCTTGATGTGTGTTTGAGAAACATCATGTTTGATTGGCAAACTGTCTGTGTTCCCCTTCCCTACACCACACCAGGTCCAAAGGAACTGCTGCTTGACTTTGTGTAACTTCAGTATTCCAGAGGAACTGGAGTTCCAGTACAGTCGAGTCAACCAACTACTGCTGAAAATCCTGGAGCCAGCCCGGCAAGATGAGTCCATCCAAAGAATCGCAGTTCATCTCTGCAATGCTTTGGTCTGCCAGGTGGACAACCATCACAAGGAAGCTGTGGGAAAGATGGGATTTGTCAAGGTAACATTTGCAAATGTGTCGCTGTTTTTAACTTTCACATATTCCTGTCATACAGCCATAAAAAAAAGTTTTCTGTGACATGATAACAGCATCATCACAGCGTCCTCTATTTTTACTACACAAGGGATAAACTCAGCTCCCTGTCTATGTGCCAGCTAATTTTATACATTGTTGGAAAGCATAAGTTCTTGAAATTAGAATTTATTTATCTCAGTAAACACTTATGTCAGACCAGTCATAAACACAAAAAGTAATGCGACCCATCTATTGAGCCTCAGAGTGCAGATAAGACTCCCAACAAAAACGGTCCTGTTACATTGGCAAGGGTCCAATAAATGTCTTCCAGTAAAACAGTTTGTCCACACCAAGCATTTGATCTATAATGGCACAATGTATGCTGCAGCAAACTTTCACAATCTTTGTGAGAAGTGCATATTTCCCATATAACTTCAGTTACCTTGGATGTATTAGTCACTTCATCATACCAAAACAACTCTGGACTTTTGATCGACTCCTCTGACCCAACAGATGACTGGTTACCATGTCTACAGTCGCCCAATAGCTAGTTACTGGCTGGTGCGCAAAAGGTACCTGCTCTCATTCTTTGGTATGAGGCTTGAGCCAATTGCAGCACACTTTAATGAATTTCTAAAAACAACAATATGATGACAGGTGTTTTTTCTTCCCAGAACAAGTAACCATGTGCGCTCACAGTACCATGGCACTTAACATGTGCAGCTATGGTCTAGGGCATGGCTATTCAACTTCAACTTCAAACAAATTCAGTTGTTATCATATTTGATGCTTTTCGCCCTTGCAGTTTGTCCTGGGCAGACACTTTTAGCTTAGCGAAAGAAAAGAAAAAAAAGAAGAAAAATCGCAACAAAATCAGTAGGGATCCTGCAACTCTTTGCATGGACCCCTAATAAACTGTAATCTTAAAATGTTAACTTAAAGGGCGGTAATTCTAGTATGTGGCTCAGTAGATAGAGCGGGTTGTCCACGAACCAGAGGGTTAGCGGTTCGATCCCCGGAATGTGCCACATGTCGAAGTGTCCTTGAGCAAGACACTAAACCCCCAGTTGCTCCCAGTGCGTGGTACTGGTGTGTGAATGTGCGCGTGCTTGTGTGAGTGAATGGGTAGATGTGTCTCTGACTGTAAAAGTGCTTTGAGTACCAATAGGTAGAAAAGCGCTATATAAAAGCAAGGCCATTTACCATTTACCATTTACATAAATTTATAATATTGCAGCTGCAGTCAGTGAAGTCCAAGGTACAGTAATGCAGTGATAGTCCAGTTAAGGCTCAGAGTTGAGGAGACGGACGGCATGGGGATAAAAACTCTTCTTCAGCCTCTTAGTTTTTGTCCTTAGACTGTGGTCTGATGGCAGTGGGAAGAAGAGAGAATATCTGGGGTGACCAGGCTGTTTCAGGATCTTCTTGGTCCTTAACTAGCAACGTGTAAATGGGGTTCTGATGGTCCGCTCCACTGAACGGACTACCCTTTTCAGGGCCAGGAAGTCCTGCCTGGTGCAGTTTCCTATCCAAGTGGTGATGCTCCCACACAAGATGCTCTCGATGGTGCAAGTGTAAAAGTTCCTGAGCACCTTGAGAGGGAGCTTAAAGTCCCTGAGGAGGTAGATACGTTGTCTGGTCTTCTTCACAATAGTGTTCAGGTGTTGAATCCATGACAGGTCAGTCCCAAGTATCTGAAAGTGTTTACTCTTTCCACCTCAGAGCCACTGATAACAAGTGGATGTAAATCCTTCTGCTCTTTCCTGAAGTCCACTATCAGTTCCTTCTAGGGAGATAACTTTTTTTGATAACCTATAACTTTCCACTTCCAAAGGCCGGTACCCATCCTGGGTAATGGCAGCTACTACCAAATCATGACCGAGTTGACGAGTTGTTTTCCAACGTGAGGAAGTATTTTAATGATTTTTTTCAGCCAGAATGTTGTTTTTCCGATTCCCGATTCTGATTTTTCAGGTCTCATGTGGGAGTTGAAGCGATTGATCAAAACAACCACATACATTTTTTATTTATAAGCGCCTTTAAGGACTCCCAAGGACACTTTACAAAAACATACAGACACAAAACAAGACAGAAGAAACAAACAATATGACAAAAATATATTTTATAGGGGCCATTCGTTATGATATCGGACTTATCAGAATGACGACATAATTTCCAGATATCGCGCACCCCTAGTTCCTTCCTGTTTTGCTGAAGTATAGCAGGAGGTGGTTCTCCTGGCACCAGTCCTCCAGGTGGGAGACATGCCTCCTGTTGGCCGTCTCATCATTGTGGAGATAATCCCACAACAGAGGACTAAGCACAGGGGGCATCCGGTGTTGAGAGTGAGGCACAGAGAGTAGTCATATCTGAGCTTGGCACATTATAAAATGCATTGAACTGGATTAAAATCTTTTAATACCCCAATCAGATGCACTCATGGCAAATAAAACAAAGGTTAGTTGTTTGAACTTGAAGTTAGAAATAAATACATATTTATCCATTCAGAAATCTATGGTTTTCATTTTCAGTTCTACTATTTCAGAGTTGAAACTGACGGTCAAAACTCACAGGAACCTTGGTATCTTGTCATTACTCCTGTCAGAAGTGGTTTCAAAACCATTCACGGTCTGGAACACTGTAGGAATATCTGAAATCTTGTGAAACAGGTTTTATTCTGCATTTATTAATTTGAATACAAGTCAGGCAGGCTGAATCAGGGGTTGATTCTGGGCCACCTGTGGCCCATGGGCCACTTGATGTGTCTGTGTAATGTGTTAAATACAAATTATCTGTGGTCCTGTTGTATTTTGAAGGCAAATATTGGAAAAAATAAATAAATAATAATAATAGGCGGAGAGGCCAGAACCATGCCTGTGCTCCACACTGCTCTCAGCATGCTATGTAGTAGTAGCACAGATTTGTATGACTAGTAATAGAAATTAGATAAGAAATTAGAGGACAGGAACTCAGTGCCAGAGAAAATAAATGAGAGGATAGGGTTAACCCTAACCCTGCTCAGTGCATTGTCCCCCAGCTGCCTAGGCCTATTGCAGCATAACTTAGGGATGGTTCAGTCCAGCCCTAACTATAGCTTGATCAAAAAGGACTCAAAAGTATCAAGCCTGACCATTTTCCAAACTTAAAACAGTAATAATTGCACATCAATCAATCAATCAATCAATATTTATTTATATAGCAGCTTCCAGCACTCAATGGTGCACAAGGTGCTTTCCAGGGTAAAAACAAGAATAAAAGCAATATTACAAAGAACAAAACAATATCACAATTTCAAAATATATGCTTAGGGGTCTATAGTGTCCCGGATGTTCCCCAAAAACCAGCCAGCACCCCACATATGAATGACTGAGCATTTGCTGTTACTTGTGTATTTATTTATTTATTTATTTATTTATCTTTTTCTCTTCCTAAACTGTTATTTACAGATTAATTTAATCCCCTGTCAGTACAACCAAGCAAAACATAATTTAACAAATAGCACGGAATTCTTGACACTCTCTCCACCCCCCCAATATTGCAATATATCCATTATTAGGGCCCGAGCACGCAAGGCCCTATTGTTTTTCGAATGTTTATTATTTTTATTTTATTTTTATTTTTCTTTCTTTCTTCAGTTTCCCCAAAGTAAATCGCATTTTTGACAGCCTAAAAGTACTCGAAAACTCACGAAAATTTGCCTACCCCCCCAAAGTCGGGCGTAAAATTACGTATTTTGGGGGTCTCGCACAAGGCCGTTACAAAATGGCTCAATAGCGCCACCTAGATGTGCGTTTTCGCAGTAGCCCCTCGACACGGTTTGACGCACGTCTACGACATTTGGAGGGAGTATGTAACAGACAGAGATGCACAAAAAAGCCTCCTGGAGCCATACTCCAACAGGAAGTCCGCCATCTTGCATCAAAAATCATATTTGGTCACGAGTGTGCACATTTCCACACCTCGTATTTGAACGAACTCCTCCTAGAGCTTTCGTCCTATCTGTTCGAAACTTGTCGTGTGTGTTCTTAAGGCCTTGACGATGAAAGGTTGATCAAGCCGTATTCCTTGGATTTACTGTGGGTCAGGGGCGGGGCCACGAAATGTGGCGTGTTTTCATGAAAATTTGACGTGCTGTAACTTTGCGGAAAATACTCCAATCGTCACCAAACCTCTGATATATAATGCCAGTCTGGCCTAGTACACATTTCCATAACAACATTTGGTGATTTTCAGAGCGCCACCTACTGGCGATACAAACATTTCATTTTTACAAGATGACGTCCAGCTCGGACAATATCGACCATACGGGACTGAAACTCAGTGAAACTATCGGAAACAACTTTGGGAAGAAACCCTCCAAAAATGGAAACTTTTCCAGAAACTATGTGGACACGGTGGCCCATCAAAGTCAAGCGTCCCGATTTTTTTCCAAAAATCCAACACTCCATTGAACTTTTAGGATCATTTTCAGGCAAAAGTGTGCGGCTTTCATATACTTTCTCAGAGCTGTCTGAAACTTCTTGAGGTTATTAAGGGCAATATTCTCTAAAATTCGGCTTCATAATTAATTAGGAGGCGGCCCAAAATCGCTCTATAGCGTCCCCTGGAATTTTTTTTTCAGGCAGCCCCCCCACAGTTTTCGACACAGAGTTATAGAACTTTTTTAGATTATAGATTTTATTCAATTGTCTTGGCAGGTGTGTTCATATAGACTTTCTGGGTAAGCAATATCAAAATTCCATATTTTGATGAAAGTGTCGGGGCGTGGCCAAGTTCGATGTTCCGTCATGAAAGTGGAAGCACCTGCTGATGTGCTTGTCGTGCTCAGAAATTCAAGAAAATTGGCCTAATGCACCGGAAGGTCAAACCTCCCACCCGACGTGCCGCACCCCCCGACGGGCACGGACGTGCGAGGGCCCGTCCAATGCTGCTCGCAGCTTTAATATTATTATTATTATTATATTTTTTCTTTTGTTTATTTTATTTATTTGTTTATTTATTTGTTATTCTCTTCTTTTCTTCACCCACACAACACATGTACAACTTGCACAATTTATGTAACTTGATGTTTTACACCGTTTTTGTCCGTGTAGGCACCTTGTTTGTTTTTTGTTTTTTTCTCAATAAAAAAAAAAAAGAGAGAAGTTCAATCCTCCATAACCACTGAGTGCTGTCATCACAGCGTGGCGTCTCCTTGCACACTTGATAGAACCCTAATTAAGTTTGGGCTGTGGCAGGAGCCGACTCGTCTTCGCTTGAAATTTCTTTGCCAAAATGACCAATAAAATTGCCTATTTTAATAAAATTTAAAATTTGCTTCGAGGGAATATTTACATTTTGACCGGTGGGGTTAAAAATACGGAACATTGACAGATTTTACCAGTAATTACCGGATAATGGAGTTGTAAAGACAAGCTCGCCTAACTGTACATCTGATCAGGGAAAATAAAATGTCACTTTGTGCAGTAATTTGACTACTCTGTATGTGCAACACAATGTTATGACCTGGCTCAGGTGGCCACAGCAAAAAGACACATCATGTCAGCTGCTGAAAAAAACAAGTTTATTTAAACAATGAACAAGGGCCAACTTGGGAACCACACCAAAGGCACCTACGGGAGGGAAACAGGGGAGTTAGTCAGTCAGTATGGAGGAAGGTGAGCACTCGCACAGCCACACTATTTAAACTGAAAGCGTGGTGGCAGCCATAGACTACAGGGCACTGGGAACAGGTGCCCAGAGTTATTGCAATCAGCCTCAGAGAATGTAACCACACCCACCCATGCCCATGGGGGCATCACAACAGTATAACAAACATGATCAAAAACTGATCAGACTGATATGAGCTGCTGTTTATGGTCCTCATAAGTTAATTTTTGTACTTTTTTCTCATTCTTAGACAATGCTGAATTTAATTCAGAAGAAACTACA
Organism: Planiliza haematocheilus; assembly: GCA_005024645.1. Classification (NCBI taxonomy): domain Eukaryota; kingdom Metazoa; phylum Chordata; class Actinopteri; order Mugiliformes; family Mugilidae; genus Planiliza; species Planiliza haematocheilus. The sequence continues at coordinate 239,639 of SRSE01000582.1, read as the reverse complement.
GGACAGAATGGTGAGTGGGACTTTTTTGTTGTTCAAAAAAAGTCCATTTCAATTATGTTGTGTCCTCACAGATGGTGGGCCTCAGTCTATTAATAATAGAATAATATGCTCATCTTTGTTTGAAGTAGTTCTTATTCAAGTATACATGTTTGTCCAACTATTGAAATAAAATGTTGGTAAAGAAATGAAATGGTGACTGATGCTAAACAATGCTTTGTATATTTCCCCTCAGTGTGACCAAGTAATGGAGTTTTCCTGGAGTGCTCTGTGGAACATTACTGATGAAACACCTGACAACTGTCAAATGTTCCTCAACTGTCGTGGCATGAGCCTTTTTCTGGAGTGTCTACAGGTAAATTGGCACTCAGTATTATTTTATGAAATCTGATGTGAATTGACAACTGACAATCTAACAGATACAGTGTGTCTTGAAACAATATTAGGGCATTTAATTATTAAGTAATAACTGCACAATTTTACTTCAGGAATTTCCTGACAAGCAGGAGCTTCACCGCAACATGTTGGGTCTTCTTGGAAATGTTGCTGAAGTCAAAGCCCTGAGACCACAGCTACTTACCCCACAGTTCATCACTGTATTCAGGTAATAGATTTGTTCAGGAAATTTAAATGACTTGCTTTTTGGTGAAAACTACTTTTTATGTTAATTTGCATGCCTTTTGTGAACTGTCCACATCGCATCCAAAGGGTTTTCAGTAGGGATGCACCCAAATGAAAATTCTTGGTCAAAATTGATCCACTGTGTGGTTAGACTGAGCATATTTGTCTTTATTTTATTAAGAAAAATGGGTGCACTGCACCTTTAGATAGGGATGCTCGATATTGGCTTTTCTGCCGATATCCGATATTGTCTAACTCTTAATTTCCGATACCGATATCACCCGATACCGATATATGCAATCATTTTACACCAAAATTGTTAGGTAACAACACAACATATCACCTATTATGGAATTAACACATTATGCCTAATTTTATTGCGGGGTCCCACTGGATGCAAACATAAATGCAACATGGCTTTTCAAATGTAAACACTGTCTGTGCAAAATAAGTTACCGAAAAAAAGTACCAAAAAGTGCCATTTATTTATTTTTTGTGTGTTTTTAGAGAGAATATTTTGCATCAAACACTACAGACAATATCAAAACAAGGAAGACAAGTAGCGCACAAATGTAGCGTATAACTCCGCATGTTTCTTCTTGAGGTGGGTGAACAAATTTGATGTATTAAAGGAAGACGCCTTGTTTCCTCCTCTCATAACCACCTTTGCTTTGCAGTCACTACAAATCGCAAATTTTAATTTAGTAGGTGACACTTGGAAATACTTGCAAACCACGGACATCCCGTACACGGGGCAGGGTAGCTTGTTAGCCACGGTTAGCGACCTAGAGACTAGCGTGTTGTTGTTATACGTCATCAAGTACGCGCCTGTTAACGTCCCATGCTGCGTTCATGCACACTCGGAAATGCTGATGCCTACAGAACAAATATCGGTTATGAAAACCCGATACCGATATTTCCCCGATATTACATTTTTAACTCAATATCGGCTGATAATATCGGCCCTCCGATAATATCGGACATCCCTACCTTTAGAAAAAAAAAAGCTGGCTGTTATTTTTAGGACGGTAGTCACATGCATTTTGCCTCACTGCAGCAAAAACTAGGTAGTTTGACTTGGAACAAGTGTTGAGGGATAGTTGACAAAACAGTTCTCGCCAAAACTGTGTCACAAAATAAGTGGAAAGTGGAAAATTATGAATGAGAGAATTTGAAGAAAGCAGCGCATCTGCAGTGCAACAGGTTGAGGGTTGATGGCTAACATTTTTTACAACAGGTGAGACCTGATCTTTTAAAAAGTAAAAGATAAAAGAATATGTCAGATACACAAAATAATTTAGTTAAAAATGAATGATTGAATGAAACCTTTATTAATCCCGCAATTGGGAAATTCCAATGGGGGGGGGGCAAGAGGAGAGGGTAGGAGGAACAAAAGCAGCTACCTGACTACACTCTACTGGGGGTGTGAGCTCTTTCCAAGGTGTTTTTCATGTTGCGGTTTATACCCACAGTCTGAGCGCTAACAGCTCTGCTCACTCCATCAATTATGTCGGGCAGCTTCATGGGGATTTGGACTGCTGACACCGAATTCTGAATTATTTGATACACCAGGGCAATGCCTAATCCAATCATCATTGCTCCGAATATGTAAAGATCCTCAGTGTCCTCTACAGAAAGAATCGCCAGGCACACGACCCTCCACTTCTCCCAGGAGTCCATCATGCATCCAGCTGCAAACATTCCGTCAGGACAGACAGGATCCCCCAAACCCGAGCTTCTCATCGAAAAGATTCTGTCAATTGCGTTGAGAGACCAGTTGACCAATTCCATGATTTTAAATTTGGAGAGCAATGCGGAGAGAAAGTTTGAGACAAGACAGGACGAGACATGAGAAGCAAAGCAGGGAAGATGAGAGAGAGGAGAGAGGGAGAGATGCGTCCGCCTTCGTTTGCTTGCTTTTGAACCTTTACTTAGGATTTAGACTTGCCTTTGGTGAAGATAGTTCATGCAGACTAGTCAAGAAGTAAAAACTCTCATCAGATACCTAATGTTTTGTCTGTTAACTCGCTCTTTGATACAGTAACTTGCTGGACAGTAAGGCAGATGGAATTGAGGTGTCGTACAACGCATGTGGTGTCCTTTCACACATCATGTTTGATGGGCCGGAGGTTTGGTCCATGGACGAACCTCGAAGAGAGAAGGTGATGGAGAAGATGTGGGACGCCATCCAGAGCTGGGATGTCAGCTCCCGCCGCAACATCAATTACAGGTGATTTCTTGCCATTGAATTACATTTGTATGTATGTGGTGTGAAATTTTGTCCGTAAAGATGTTTTAAGAAATTCAAATACGTTTTCTGTCTCATAGGGTTTGAAATTGGTAGAAATAGTGGTCGGATAAAATTGCCCTGTCTCTAAAAAGTGCATAGTTAAACTTTTTTGTTTTTGTCATCTTGGACATTGAATGAATAACAAAAACCTTGAATTGCTGGGTTTTAATTTTTAAAGTTACAAATAATAGATGCTTAGCACTATCTCAGCTATTGTATGTTTCATGATATTCTGTTGTACATTCTTCATAAGCTTCATAAGCTTCTTTCATGATGGCATAAATTATCCCTCCACATGCTGAAAATAAAAGTCAAAACACTGTAAATTTAGTGGTCACTACATTATATGCCATAAGATAAACGTCAACGGTAGAACTCTGTAACAGTTAAGTAGTGGTCTAGCTATAGAGCACAGCTGTCAGTGGCTTTTCCTCTTTTTTAAATTTTAAATTGTGTCTGTTCTCTCAGGTCATTTGAGCCCATCTTGCGACTCCTGCCCCAGAACATCTCCCCTGTCAGTCAGCACTGGGCCACATGGGCTCTCTACAATTTGGTGTCCGTTTACCGTGAGTATCTTGAATCTATCGAATTCAAACCAGGCACCACATTTAGTGGTTATATCTTTCAAGGTGTTTTGAAGAGTCAATACAGAGAATAGTATTCTTAAGTTAAGTATTTTTACTTACAAGTAACTTAACACATTTCCTGACTGAATGGTACGTATGTACTGAATAAGATAGAGATCTCATTGTGCACTTTTTCTACAATTGAAGTTTCCCTCTTTCTCCATTGCAACATTATCTCTTCCCTTTCCTCCAGACTTCTTGTTCTATGTTTTTTGTTCAACACACTGCTTTTCTTAACTGCTTTATTTATTTATTTATTTTGCTTAAATTGTGCAGTAATCAGTAAGGTATATTCTCTTTTTACATTTTGTTTTGGTCTATAGCAAGCAAGTATTGTCCCCTGCTGATAAAGGAAGGGGGAATAAGTCTTCTGGAGAAAGTTCTGGAGCTGGAAAGCTCCCAGCCAGATACAAAGGACATGGCCAGGTAAGCTGCAGTAATCACAGTACATTATAACTCTGTTCACGCTGACCTTTTACAAACAAGTCACTGATCAGGTAGGGCTGCACGATTATGGCCAAAATGATAATCACGATTATTTTGATCAATATTGAGATCACGATTAATTATCACGATTATTTATTTATTTCAACCAAAACAAATTTTATTGTTACATAGTCTATTTTAACTGCTTTCACATCCATATTTTGCACGCTTAACCCATAATGCTTCCACACAATGGATGACGATCCGAATCTCGGGACAAGGCCCTCGGCTTCGGCCTCTGCTACATTAGACATTTTTTGTTTTCTTTGTTAAGATTGTTTATTTATGTACGCCCGCCGATAAGGGGAAAAACGGGTCTGCTGTCCCGGGCCCAGGGTAGTGGGGGGGCCCAGAACTGGACTCTCATTAAATTGTGGAATAATTAAAAAAAATAATATATATATATTAAAATAGGCCTATTTGTGGGAAAAAATACGTAATATCTGAATTAAAAGTTTTTTATTTGTTTTCTTCCTAATTATCCTTGAAATAGTGGTCAAGAACCCCCCCATTCCCAAAACAAAAATGGTTTGGCCACTGATCAAAATTTGATGTTGCCGCTCAAAATGTCCGGTCAGCACAAGTCCGATGCTCAGAAAAGGAAACAGCGCAGCCGACGTTTACCAGCCTTGTAACGTATTGTAGCGCTAATGTTAACATCTATTCACTTGTATAAAAGCTTGACACAACACGTTAACTTTAACAAAGAAGATTAAAAAGATTATTATTTTCGGCCCAAGCAAGACTGTCAGCTGGTCTGGCCTTATGACCGACTGCTATCTATTGCGAAATTTCCCCCACGTTACTCTGGTCTCTGTCACTGTCCACGTCTAGAAACTACGCTGCGCAGTGCAGGGATCCACTCTGATTGGCTCATGGAGGCACGTGATCAGACCGTGGTTTACGCGGTTTACAGAGCGCTACATTGGTCTTGCAAAAAAAACAACCTTGACGTGGAGCGTCATGAATGGAAGAATAACGCATTATAAATATCGCTCGATCACGTAAATTTGATCATGGGAAGCCAAAATCGTGATCGTGATTAAAATTCGATTAATTGTGCAGCCCTATGATCAGGTGATTATGTCATTTTACGTCATTGTGGACATGTCTGGCAATCTGGGAACCCAGTCATCTTTTTTTGATCTGACAAGCAATTTAAGATGTGATTGCATTTTGGAGCTGAGACACAACGACTACAAGTGTGGGTGTTTCACATGTAATCTGTTTACAGTCATTTACAATTCATGAATATTTTTATGGTACTGGCTTGACAAATGCGACTTTATCTTGCCTTCAACCAACAACACCAAACAAAATTTCTTTTGTTCTCTTAATGGCAGTTTTGAACAAGGCCCGTAAAGCCACAGATATTTTCTTTTTGGTTGCCAATGACAAGATCAGGGGCCTCATGTACGAAGAGTTGCCTAGATTTCCTCCTAAATCGTGACATAAGCTGAGATTTAGAAGCATTTCGAAGCACATTTCCTTTGTACATCCCAATCATGCGTACCCGACTCCTCCCTGTCCACTCCCTTTTAAATATACAACTCCATGTCCACGCCCCTTTTAAATATTCAAATTATATTTAAATTGACCCTGCACCTGAGATTCCCCTCTCTGCACGATCAGAAAACGAAAACACAAGAATGAGTAAGACAGGAAAGAAGAAGAACTTCACAGAAAGCGAATTGGAGACGATACTCACAGGAGTGCATGCTGCCACAATGTTTGCATTTGCGCACCACGTATGATCTGTACATTGATCGAATGAATATGTTTCCTGTTGACATTTACAAATTCATGCGATAGTGCTTTTATAGCAATGTGTGTGCACATTGCTATAAAAGCAATGGCTCCGATTATATTCAGAAAACCGTCTCTCGCTTCAGATTGCTCTTTAATGTTGACCTGTTCAGGTGCATTGTATGGGAATCTTGTATACCTGGCTGACATGCGTATAATTCCGTCCCACACGGCTTGCATTTCACATTTGACAGTTTCCCGGCATCACCTCTAAGTGTCGCCAAAGGATCGACATCTGTAGAATTCTACGTACGCCAGCCACGTCATGGGCATATCCGGCATTCCCGGATATTTCACTCTTGATACATCTGAACTTTTACGTGAGCAAGTACATATGTAACGTTTTTGTATGCACTCAGGGTTCGTACACGAGGCCCCTGGTGAGAACTAATTTCAAAGCATGGCAAATCAGCATAGCAAACCTACAGTAGGAAAAAAATACCTGGTATCAGAGGTGCAAAAGTCAATTTGTAAATTTTGTAATATTTCAGGAAGGTAATGGAGCAGTGTGAAAACTTTAAAGAAGACCCTATGGAAACTAATCATGGACAGGAAGTAAACTATGGACAAAGAGGTTGATACCACAGGAGCTGTAATTCCCAGCAATCAAGCAAACCAACCAACACAAGGCCCTTCGTACTGTCAACACCACAAGGATCAATTGTGTGCATTATTCTTATTGTTATGATTCTTATTTTGTAGAGCAGAACAGTGTTTCTAACCATATTTGCAGCAGTTTGGACATATCTTTAATATATGACACACATGAGTTAAGATGTGGTGCATGGTGTTTTGTTGTGAGGGTGCTTACCTTTGCTGCACATAAGCACATCTTCTGTTGGGATGGGTTTGTGGGGTCGGGTGACTGTTGTCTGTATGTCAAAGATTTAGCAACAGAACAAAAGGGTTGGTGTTATGGTGAGTTTATGGAAACAAATGTCCCTCCCCAGCTCATTACCAGTAACTGTGTAATATTGAAAGAAAGGCAATGCAGTGTTCTAGACCACCATCAGATGTCTTAGCTCTCAATTTGCCATTTCACACTCGTTCATCGTTGTGGAGGCTGCAGAGCCCTGGCCACATATACAGTGAATATTAGCCATTGTGTGCATAGGCTACAGAGAAGCATCATAGTGATGTGGAGGGGAGGGAAGTCTTCCCATATCTTGTGGCAAAATAGTGGACATTTGTTAAATATGTAAATATTATCTGTGTCTCTCATCCTTTTACTGCGTGTATGTTTTATAACTGTAAACACTCACTAATTTACTCTGTATTTAAAATTGTTTAGGTTTGACTGGAGGCAGTGCTAAGAAAACTATATACAGAATACCCAGCCATTCAAATGTATTCTAGCAATCCTGGATACTTTGTTCTTTAAAGGATATGTAGTTCAGCCTTATTTTAATTATCTGGCACCTGTAGTTTATCCTTACTTGGGGAACTGAAGAGCTTTAATAATGAGATGATTTAAACCACACAAAGAAAATATACATTGTATAGCTAAATATATGCTGATATTACAGGCCGTCATGGACAAACCCAAGTCCATAGAGGTGGTATTCCCAGTTTGTTGTGGAACAACTTGATGGGCCTGCACAAAGTTGAGGTCAGTCAGTCAGTCAGTCATTTTCCCGTTTAGTCCTGTTAGGGGTCACGGGGGTCAGCTGTCATCGGGCGAGAGGCAGGGGTACACCCTGGACACGTCGCCAGTCCATCGCAGGGCCAACATTCACACGCACACCTACAGGCAATTTAGAATCACCAATTAACCTAATGAGCATGTCTTTGGATGGTGGGAGGAAGCCGGCCCATGGATTCGAACCGGTGACCTTCTTGCTGTGAGGCATCAGTGCTAACCACCTCAACACTGTGCCGCCGAGGTCGAACACATTTTAGTTGAAATGGAATGGCCCAACTTGACCTGACCTTATTACTGAAGGTCATTATTTGACTTGAGGTATATTCTGAAATCAGAAGAGTAGAGGCTAGCAAGGCAGAAGTGTTAGCCATCGACTATATGTGTAATATTGAAAGATTACACTGTACTCCTGGAACACTGCAAGGGCAATTCTTACTCAAAATATATATCTACAGTACCCACATACCACCTTCTAATACTCATGACTTCCCAACACCTCAAAATCTCTTCCAAAATCTTTATTTAGATGTTCACATGCTTGGCACTACTTTTACATCAATGCAGCCTTGATACTACATGTTAATTGCTCATGGGTTAGCAGGCTGTTTACTGCTTTTCTACCACGAGAAAAGGTTGGATTGTGTTGTGGCCTCTAGTTCAACGGTGCTTCCGATGCTACAAATGTGATGCCAGATAATAAAAGAGACAATACTGAAAAAACTATTATCCTTTAACAACCCGTGTGGCTTATCAATGTTTACTCGTTGATCAACTTGCTGCTAAAGTAACTGCTTCACTTAATTACGCTTTTCTTTTGAAAAGCTAATGGGAGAAAAATACAAATGGTGCATTAAAATGCATGTTTAATGTTGAAACTTGGTTGATCTGATCATGAAGCAATGCCTGGTTCTCAGATGGTTTAGTCACCACAAAGGAGGGAAGGTGAGATTTAATTTCTAGCTATCTCTGCCCTCAACGTCACTTTGACCTGCAACCAAAGTGATTCTATTTAATTTGGTGTTGTGTCTTTAAAGCTAGTCTGTGGAATTTTCCTTCATTTCTCAAAAAATCATGTTTTATTTTTTGCTCTTATTTTTGCAACCGACTCTTGCTGATAGGAATAACAAAAATTGTGTCTGCACAAATATTTACATTTAAATCTTCTGAATTGCTCTAGTATGCTGATTCGTTTTATGTGAATGCAAGATTAAAAGAAACAAGAACCTGTTGTTCAAAACATTGCTCCATAGCACTACTAATGGTTAAAAACTCCACAGGATACCTTTAAGATGACTCTTTACAAGTTGGTTCATCTTTTGATTTTTTGGCCATTAAAGCACGTCTCACATTCAGAACCAAACATCATCACCTTAGCAGTGTGAATGGGGAGCTTTTAGTTTTTGAGTATTTCCTACATCATGGAAATACATAGAATTTTACAGTTTAAACTATTTTGTTTGAATAATTTAATGAATGTCTCTCAGTTTAGTTCTGATATATGATAGATACATTTGATATGACTCCCACTGATTTCCAGGAGACTAACATATAAATAAGACCAGCAGAGTGGGTAATGTTTCTGTATGCAGTGAGTAGAGTTTCCTTTATAAACTTAAAGATAATTCCTTTTGTGTAAATCTGGTATATTCATTTTAATTGCCCATTAAAGATCCAGTGTGTAAGAAGGGGAAATGTGTTTCACATGGTTTCATTGTTCATTTCTGTTTAGCTACCTATTTCCCTTAGAGTATAGCTTCCTCAAAATAAGAATTACTGTTTTTCTTAACTTTGAATGAGCCTTTTATTTCTTCAGAGGAAGCGGAACCTCTCCACTAACCTGTTCCACCACTGTGTTTTTACAATAGTCCAGAACATGTTTTTTTCTACATGCTTCGAAAAGCAAAGAGGAGGCAAGGAATATTCAGTTGTTTGCAGTTTGCAATTTCACCTCTTAATATCACTTAATCCTACACACTGGACCTTTATTGTGGCTCCACCTTGGTTATGTTCAGAAAACAGGTGTCCACAAACTTAGTTTAGCAGGGATTTTGACACAAATAATAATACTATAAATAGGTTAAATAACAAAAATTACTCAGTTATGAGGGGTTTCTTATTTCAGTCTTCTGGCCTTACTTGTGTAAATATACAAGATTATGGAAATAAAGTTTTAATAAAATGTATATACCTCTATATATTGACTAAATACATTAAATTTCCTCTGATTAAAATTACAATGATTTAATATTTTAGTGTTGTGAACCTGAAACTGAATTTGGACAGTGAGCACAAAGGTTCTCATGCACATGGATGTCATTTCATTGTGCTCCTGATGCATGTATTGTCAGGACTTCAAAATCACACCAGTAAAGGATTGTTTATTGTTGTTTATTGTTTATTTGGATCCCCATTAGCTGCAGCAGAACTGCAACTATTCTTCCTGGGGCCCGACATACTGTATAATACAATACAAGACCAAAATATAAAATAAAAAACAAACAAACAGAACAAAAACAGATAATAAAAAAGGAACAGACATCACCACTCTTTTCTCCAGCAACTGGGAAATATGTTGGCTTAGATGTATTGCGTACTAGTTTTTAATATGTGGCACCCGTGGCGCACAATGTGCGTGGAGCTTTAACTTGTTCCTAAGATCAGCCTTAACTGATGTTTCTTACTTCAGTTCTACTTTAGTTAATCCATACCAGTTGGTTACTTCATGGAGGGAAAGAATGTTTCGACCAATTTAACTGATGGTGTGCGATGGCAAGCTCATTCAGCATTCAATACCTCTCTTTGAAATTTCTGTCTGTGGAACACAATTTACCAGGATTTCACATATAATCAAAACTACATCTGTTCTGAGTTTTACTTCTAAGAATTGCAGTGTTTGATTACATCAAACATCTTTTCTAAGTAAGGTAGAGGACCAGCTAGATATTTTCAATCACCTGTCCTGTCTACCTGTCTTATTGGTCCTCTCCACAAGTCGATGATGTATAGAGCTGAAAAGAAAACCGTGGTCTTGAACTGTTCTTAATTATTGATAAAGATGTTTGTACTGAAAAAAAATAATAATTGTGAAATACAGTTTCAAGAGACTTGCTGTGTCACAAAATGTTTCCACTTCCATCTGCCTATTACATAATGTTTCTCAAATCTGTCGATACTTTGTAATTGATTTCTTTTGTGACTGCTGTTAAGATGAATCCAAAATAGAGTGAAGAATTTTGGATACAAGCAGCATGGAATTCCACTTTTCACTTTTGTTCGAGGACATTGGTTTAAAAATAAGCAATAAAGACGGAGAGGTGTACAACCTGTTACTTGTTTTGTTTTTCATCTTCACGAGAGGTTATGATATTAAATAATGAATTGCAACGCTAAGTACAAGGTCATTTTCACTGGGTGACAAGGAGGGACATGAACCTCACCCATCTCACCACCAGAAGGACTCCCAGTTGTTATGGATGCTAAAGAGGGGAATACTTAAGTTTATTCATTCATCTTCTATACCCGTTTAGGTCTGCTGGAGCCTATCCCAGCTGTCATCGGGGTACACCCTGGATAGGTCGCCACTAACGGACAGGCAACCATTCATACACAGTACTGTTATCCCTACGTGTTGGATACTGGGTATGTCAACGCAGATCAACAGCAAGCCAAACTCGTGTTTTATGAGCCAGGAAACCGAGCGTCTTGCTCCTTTATTAACAGTTTTCTTGACAGCTTACAACTTGCAGTTGTGATGGTAGCTCAATAAAAACTAGAGTGAAACTGAAAGTAAACAAACACAAAATAAACGCTAGCTCTCTAAAATGATAATAAAATACACAAATAAATGGCTTGTACCAGAATGCTTGCATATAAATTAACTTAAGCTATTAGACAGTGATTTCGCGATCTTTTCGAATGCAAATTAGATCGTTAGCAACAACGCTATATTAATACACAGCGGTCAAAGCTAAGCAGGGATAAGGCTAATTCCTGGTACAAATACATTTATACAAAACGATCTCTAAATCGGACCTTCAACCAATTTTACATGAACTAAAACACTTATTAAACTTACAGCCATTGCTTTCGAAGGTTTGGACAAGCTTTATGACACAGGAGGCCAAGTTTTCACAATGGAAGGCAGGTTTTTCGTTGTTTCTTATTTTCTTCGAGTGGAGCCGTTTCTGTTACCCATAGTGCAATGGTCACGTCAAATAAAATGCAAGTTACGCTGGCTGCATGTAAATACCTTTTTTAAAAAAAATCAGATTAACGTTTTTAGCATGAAATTACTACTAATGAATTATGACAGATTTCTTTAACTAAATTATTTTAAACTTTATGAAATACATCTCTGCATAGGGCAGAACACACACCTACAGCCAATTTAGAATCACCAATTAACCTAACCAGCCTGTTTGACTGCGGTAAAGCCAGCCTCCAGTAGACACCCTCAGGATGTCACCCAGGAAATATCAAGCCATTCTGATTTGTAATTTCAAAATAAAGCACCCTTAAATTCTGTAATATTTTGCTACTGTCTACATGATTTTGGAATACCAATAAAAACAAAACTGTCTGTTTCCACAGACTCTTTCCACTTCCTCCTGATAGTAGACACCCTCAGGATGTCACCCAGGAAATATCAGGCCATTCTGATTTAGAATTTCAAAATAAAGGCCTCTTAAATTGTTGTATATTTTACATATTTGCCAGACCATTTCAGATTGCAATAAAAAGGAAGCTGCCTGTTTCCACAGACTCTTTCCACTTTCCCCTGATAGTAGACAACCTCAGGATGTCACCCAGTAAATATCAGGCCATTCTGATTTGGAATTTCAAAGTAAAGGCCTCTTAAATTGTTGTATATTTTACATATTTGCCAGACCATTTCAGATTGCAATAAAAAGGAAACTGCCTGTTTCCACAGACTCTTTCCACTTTCCCCTGATAGTAGACACCCTCAGGATGTCACCCAGGAAATATCAGGCCATTCTGATTTGGAATTTCAAAATAAAGGCCTCTTAAATTGTTGTATATTTTACATATTTGCCAGACCATTTCAGATTGCAATAAAAAGGAAACTGCCTGTTTCCACAGACTGTTTCCACTTTCCCCTCATAGTAGACACCCACAGAATGTCACCCAGGAAATATCAGGCCATTGTGAATTGGAATTTCAAAATAAAGGCCTCTTAAATTGTTGTATATTTTACATATTTGCCAGACAATTTCAGATTACAATAAAAACAAAGCTGCCTGTTTCCACAGACTCTTTCCACTTCCCCCTGATAGTAGACACCCTCAGGATGTCACCCAGGAAATATCAGGCCATTCTGATTTGGAATTTCAAAATAAAGGCCTCTTAAATTGTTGTATATTTTACATATTTGCCAGACCATTTCAGATTGCAATAAAAAGGAAACTGCCTGTTTCCACAGACTCTTTCCACTTCCCCCTGATAGTAGACACCCCCAGAATGTCACCCAGGAAATATCAGGCCATTCTGATTTGGAATTTCAAAATAAAGCACCCTTAAATTCTGTAATATTTTGCTACTGTCTACATGATTTTGGAATACCAATAAAAACAAAACTGTGTGTTTCCACAGACCAATCCCACTCCCCCCTAATAGTAGACACCCTCAGGATGTCACCCAGGAAATATCAGGCTATTCTGATTTAGAATTTCAAAATAAAGCACCCTTAAATTCTGTAATATTTTGCTACTGTCTACATGATTTTGGAATACCAATAAAAACAAAACTGTGTGTTTCCACAGACCAATCCCACTTCCCCCTCATAGTAGACACCCTCAGAATGTCACCCAGGAAATATCAGGCTATTCTGATTTAGAATTTCAAAATAAAGGCCTCTTAAATTGTTGTATATTTTACATATTTGCCAGACCATTTCAGACTGCAATAAAAACAAAACTGCCTGTTTCCACAGACTCTTTCCACTTCCCCCTGATAGTAGACACCCTCAGAATGTCATCTGGGAAATATCAGGCCATTCTGATTTGGGATTTCAAAATGAAGCCCCCTTAAATTGATTTATATTTAATATTATACCACCATGAAAAGCACCTTCCTGTTTTTCAACAAGAAGTAACATTGTTTCATTTACAGTGAAGAACAGCTGCAAGAATGATTTGCAAAACAAAATTTTGAGTAATAAATAAAGTACAGTAGTAATACTAATAATATTGAAAACTGATTCCAAACGTACAGCAAGTGACAAATTCAGACACACAGCAAAAAGTAGTTTGATTTCAATTCAGTTCAATTTTATTCACATAACAATACAACTCGTCTCAAGATGCTTTCCAAAACCCGGCCTTAAACCCCCAGAGCAGGCCTAAAGGCGACGGTGGCAAGGAAAAACTCCCTTTTAACAGGAAGAAACCTTGAGCAGAACCCGGCTCATATGGAGGGACCCATCTGCCTAAGGCCAGCCGGGTACAGACAGAAGAAAGAGAGAGAAGAAAACAGCAGGAGAAACAAGATAACCATATATATATATATATGGCCTTTTCCAGGTCCTTGATGTCCATTCATAGGCACTGTTGAACCATCTCTCACATCTTGCACTGAATCTAGAAAACAACAAAGAAAATGAACATGAACGTTATGTTAGTACTGGTGCCTATAAAATGAGATGTGTCACTATGCAAACTGTAAATATCAGGCTTTTATTATTTAGATTTTCTAAATAAAGTCCCCTTAAATTGTTTTTTAGTTTATACCCACATAGCAGAGACATGTGGGCTAGATCTGGTTTGAAGCCGGCACACGTGGCGTTCACTCGGCACTGGCATACGGCATGTGAACCGAAGTGAGCTAGATGCGGCAAATGCGGCACTGTCTTGACTCCGGCAGACAGAGTGGGTCACATATGTGAGGCCGGACTCATGCCACCCTTTAAGTTATTTTTGAGTGAGTTGTTGTATAACATCACAGATTTAATAAAAATAAATAAATAAAATATTCTTATGATATATTATCGATGTCAATCAAAATCAACTATCAATTCAATTCAATTCAAAGTGGGCTTTATTGGCATGAAAGTTTCTTAACAAAACAATATTGCCAAAGCGAATCGAAATACAATACAATGCTATCACCCTTAACAATATCGTTCTTGTCGAAACAGGACAGATATCACAGTTGATCTGAAATTTTAAAGTTAAATCTTGCAACAGCGGACTTTCAGCGGTCAGCCAGCTATCCGCTTTTTAAAGTCATCAGCCAATCAACGGAAGTAACGTCACCGTTCAGGTGACTGACGCGACCGACGTCACTGTGGCCAGAGCTGATGGCTGCTCATGCGCTCCGGTGAGATCGACAACAAAGACGTGGTGAGTGAAATGCGTCAGTTTTATGTTTACGATAACGTTTGTTTTTGAGACAATGCGTTAGCAGTTGGTATACAAAGACAATGTCTGTCTAGAGTCTAACCTGAATGTTAACAAGGGGTGCTAACGTTTAGCTGTGAGGCTAACGGCTAGCTAGTGGCTAACGCGTGGTTAGCGTTAGCTAACGATTACCGTTAGCCTAAAATGCGGCTCAGGAAAGGATGGACTGCACTGTTTTGCTGTTAAACTTCCTTATTCGTTTTCAATAAATAATATAGACGAACTTAACGCAGCGGATATTTTGCCGAAGGGGTTGTTTTCTTTTTTCACGTTTTTTTCCGACTAGTTACACATTAGTGCTACTGCCATAGCTTCCGCTAGCTGACCGTTGGCGTGTTTTTTCTGCTGGCCTGGCAATTGCAGATATATCGTACTTCAATCCAAAAATAGCGTTTAAAAAGCCAACTGTGGACTCGTAGAGTTTTATTTATGTATGTGTTATGTGTTTTTATTTTATTTATTTGAGAAGACGCTTCACAACTCATCCGAGTAGCTTCTTCAGTTCTAGCGGACTGTTGTGAAGACTGAGATTCAGGAACTTATACGGACACTATTGTTTGTAAACAACCATAAAACGGGTCGGTTTGAATGTTGTGTTTACAAACCTACAGACTCTATTTTCAAGAATCTTAGAGTTATTTTTATTGATTACATACTGATACTGACTACTAAATTTGTGTAACGCTAAGTCCTTGATTTGTACATTAGTTAAACCAAGCAGTTGTATGAACATTTATCTGTCACCAGAATATTCTCATCAGGATCAGTTTTTATGTAGCCATATTACCTAATGATATAAAATGTTAATTTCCAATCATTTGTGTGTATGTTTCAGCTGCTGTTGGTGTAACAGACTAACATCTGGGGCCACAGACCAGGAAATAGACTGGACCATCAAAATATGTTTCCATCTGGTGGCAGACTGAAGAGGATGAAGAGAAAGCAGGAAAAGGACAGCACCATATCTAAAACTCATGCTGAGAGTGGGGAGAATCCAGTTGCCTGTCTACTGCCATCAGGTCGGTGTTTCCGATGCCTGAGGACAAAGACTGAAAGGCTGAAGAACTCTGAGCATTAACCAGACTTATACCACTGCACTTCACTCACATAGTTGCTCAATACCGTAAATGTCCGTGTGTGTATATATATATATATATATATATATATAAACTACCCCCTCTAAGTTTACACTTGAGTTTTACATCTATATTTTATTCTATATTTATCGGGGTACATTTACACTTGTATTGTTTACCTTGTGTGTTAAGGAATTTGCAATTATTACTGTTTTACTGTTGTACTCTTTTTTTTCTTTTACTACTGGCTGCAGGTACAAGAATACATTTCACTGTGCATTGTACTATATATAACTGTGTATGTGACAAATACAATCTTAAACCTTATGGACATGTCTAGAATCATAAATGTACAGTTTTAAAATTTGTTAAATGTGCAGGTGTGTACTGTGTTGACATGACTAAAAAAAAATAAACATTTGCTTATAATACTGTACTTGTTTTGTTACACTATATTACCAAAAGTATTCGCTCACCTGCCTTTACTCATTCTATGAACTGAAGTGCCATCCCATTCCTAACTCATAGAATTCAATATGATGTCGGTCCACCTTTTACAGCTATTACAGCTTCAACTCTTCTGGGAAGACTGTCCACAAGGTTGAGGAGAGTGTTTATAGGAATTTTTGACCATTCTTCCAAAAGCGCATTGGTGAGGTCACACACTGATGTTGGTCGAGAAGGCCTGGCTCTCAGTCTCCGCTCTAATTCATCCCAAAGGTGTTCTATCGGGTTCAGGTCAGGACTCTGTGCAGGCCAGTCAAGTTCATCCACACCAGACTCTGTCATCCACGTCTTTATGGACCTTGCTTTGTGCACTGGTGCACAGTCATGTTGGAAGAGGAAGGGGCCCGCTCCAAACTGTTCCCACAAGGTTGGGAGCATGGAATTGTCCAAAATGTTTTGGTATCCTGAAGCATTCAATGTTCCTTTCACTGGAAGTAAGGGGCCAAGCCCAGGTCCTGAAAAACAACCCCATACCATAATTCCTCCTCCACCAAATTTCACAGTTGGCACAATGCAATCTGAAATGTACCGTTCTCCTGGCAACCTCCAAACCCAGACTCGTCCATCAGATTGCCAGATGGAAAAGCGTGATTCATCACTCCAGAGAACGCGTCTCCACTGCTCTAGAGGCCAGTGGCGGCGTGCTTTACACCATTGCATCCGACGCCTTGCATTGCACTTGGTGATGTGTGGCTTGGCTGCAGCTGCTCGGCCATGGAAACCCATTCCATGAAGCTCTCTGTGTACTGTACTTGGGCTAATCTGAAGGTCACATGAAGTTTGTAGCTCTGTAGCAATTGACTGTGCAGAAAGTCGGTGACCTCTTTGCACTATGCGCTTCAGCATCCGCTGACCCCTCTCCGTCACTTTACGTGGCCTACCACTTCGTGGCTGAGTTGCTGTTGTTCCCAAACGCTTCCATTTTGTTATAATAGAGCTGACAGTTGACTGTGGAATATTTAGGAGCGAGGAAATTTCACGACTGGATTTGTTGCACAAGTGGCATCCTATGACAGTTCCACGCTGGAATTCACTGAGCTCCTGAGAGCGGCCCATTCTTTCACAAATGTCTTGTTTCACAGTCTGCATGCCTGAGTGCTTGAATTTATACACCTGGGGCCAGGCCAAGTGATTAGAACACCTGATTCTGATCATTTGAATGGGTGAGCGAATACTTTTGGTAATATAGTGTATATGTGTATTTTATATATATATATATATATATAAATAAATGGCACATAAATATAGTGGTTGAGTTAAGGCTGACATTCTGAAAATGGGTCTGGCCCATCTTAGGGCCACATTAGGGCCAGCTCTGGTTGCAGTGTGGCTGAGGTGAGGGCTTTAAGTGGCACACATGTTGGATGCCGTATGTGGGTCACATAAGAGCCGGAATTCTTTCAGGCATGTCGGCCGAGTGCAAGTGGGAGGTGTGACCCAGAGGTGGGCCACACCAGCTTTGCTATGTGGGTATATTTGCTAAACCATTTCTGATTGCAATAAAAAAGAAAACTGTCTGTTTACCACTGGCTGCCAAATCAAGACACACAACAAAAAGTATGACAGTTCAAAATCTCACAAAAGATATTTAAGGGCACAGGGGGCAATTCCAGGCATCTGCCCTGGCCTTTTCCAGATCCTTGATGTCCATTCCCAGGCACTGTTCGTGGAACCATCTCTCACAAAAATACCAAGGGGAAATCATAGATTATCATGAACGTTATGTTTGTAGTGGTATCTACTGTATAAAAGGGGATGCATAACTATGCAAATTGTTCTCATGTTTAATGACTGTTCAGACAAAAAGAAACATTTTTCGCCACAAAACTCTGACATCCCAACATCCACAGAAGCTAAAAAAAAAGTACAATCTGACATCAGTCCTTTATCCCCATCGTGACAGAGTTTAAGAAGTAAAAAAAAAATAGATTAACTTACCCAGTTAGTGAAAGGAGGCCCAGATTCAGGAGGCTTTGTCATTGAGCACATGGCACAATTACTGGTCAAATCAAACACTAAAATACACAAAACCAAATAGTTTGGCAAACCCAGCACATCCTTTGCATTGCTTTGATAACACTTTTTTAAATAACATAATATTATTAAAAAATAAAGACCCAGACGATTTATGTTAACGTGTACTAACAAACCAAAATCTATAAATATAATTATCTAAATCCATAAATTCTGTTAATATCCTGCTATGTTCATGCCCTTGCAGATCCTCCATGCCTTAGCATGCTGAAATGTCCTCTCCTGCCTGACTGTGCCATTTTTTTTTTTTTACTATTCCTTCTTCCATCTAGCTTTCCACATTCACCTGTAGAGCTAACACACTTGCAAGTTTTTACAGTATGCATTGATTTCTGTATGTATTTAACTGCATACTTTTTCATCAGTATTGTTGTGAACTTGTGATTCTGGCCTTCTGTTTTAATGTTTTTTTAATTTCAGGAATACTTTATCGTTCTTTCTTTTTTAAATAATACTAGCAAAATAATAATAGCAAACTATCATTAATATATCAGTACACAGTGGAATTAGTCTGTGGAAACAAGCAGATTCCGTTTTATTGGTATTTCAAGCTCATGTAGAAAGTAGCAAAATATTAAAGAACTTAAGGGGCCTTTATTATGGAATTCCCGATATATGTAAAATACAAAACTATTTAGGAGGACTTTATTTTCAAATTCCAAATCACAATGGCCTGATATGTCCTGGGTGACATCCTGAGAGTGTCTACTATCAGGGGGAATTGGAAAGAGTATGTGGAAACAGGCAGTTTTGTTTTTATTGGTATTTTAAAATCATGTAGACAGTAGCAAAATATTACAGAATTTAAGGGTGCTTTATTTTGAAGTTATAAATCAGAATGGCATGATATTTCCTGGGTGTCATCCCGAGAGTGTCTACTATCAGGGGGAATTGGAAAGAGTCTGTGGAAACAGGCAGTTTCCTTTTTATTGCAATCTGAAATGGTCTGGCAAATATGTAAAATATACAACAATTTAAGAGGCCTTTATTTTGAAATTCCAAATCACAATGGCCTGATATTTCCTGGGTGACATTCTGAGGGTGTCTACTATGAGGGGGAAGTGGGATTAGTCTGTGTAAACAGGCAGTTTCCTTTTTATTGCAATCTGAAATGGTCTGGCAAATATGTAAAATATACAACAATTTAAGAGGCCTTTATTTTGAAATTCTAAATCAGAATAGCCTGATATTTCCTGGGTGACATCCTGAGGGTGTCTACTATTAGGGGGGAGTGGGATTGGTCTGTGGAAACACACAGTTTTGTTTTTATTGGTATTCCAAAATCATGTAGACAGTAGCAAAATATTACAGAATTTAAGGGTGCTTTATTTTTAAAAATTACAAATCAGAATGGCTTGATATTTCCTGGGTGACATCCTGAGGGTGTCTACTATGAGGGGAAAGTGGAAAGAGTCTGTGGAAACAGGCAGTTTCCTTTTTATTGCAATCTGAAATGGTCTACCATCCTGGCAGCGGAACACGAACAAGCACAGTGTAGGGCAACAGTTTTTTTGGTAAGTTCATTGACACAAAACATGACAGACGGTTTATATGTGTTCATATCATAGAATTAAAAAGTGGCATTGACTGACCATGCATTATGTGTTTGACTGTCGAGTGGAAAAAAAAATATTCTATTGATTAGCTGTTAAAATGTTAACATTCAGTGGATTGTGAATATAAAAATTGGACTCCCAATGCAATTGTTAGCAGGTACACTAACACACAGCAGGATGACAGTTGCAGCATAGGAAAGAGGAGACGAAAGTCTTCAGCCTTTGCGGCTTATTTATTTAGGCAAACTACACTACTCTTTATGAGCCATGTAGTTGAGAGAGGGCAAAGAGGGAACATTCATTTACATATATGGCGTGACGTCACAATCATATTCTACCCTTTAGACAATCAATAGCACCCCCTTGTGGAGTGGAACCAGTATGTACAGAATACATCTCACTCATACACATTATGTCAACAGCAATGCCTAATTGTCTGGTTTGTTAATCAACAATGCTTTTAATATTTAAAATCATGTAATGTTTTTATTTTATCATTGTCTGGGACTTTTTGGCTTATGTTAGTATAACCAACAAGCAATATATGTCTGTTTCATGACATGACACGGTAAAACAGTGTACAATATCCCAAGATGTGTTTAAGAATTAAGTACTTAAAATAATTTTCCAGCTTCACATGACAGAGTAAGCATCTCCCTCCAGGTGAAGGAGCCATTGATAGAGATGCCATGGCAGACCATTTAAAACATGCCCCAGGTTGAACAGCCGGAGTAGGGAGAGGGGGTCTCTCTCTCTCTCTCTTTTTTTTTGTTATGTTTATTGCATATACAGCAAAAAAAAAAAAAGAGACCACTGCTACGATAAAAAATTGGGATTATTCCACCAATGTTGATTTCTAAACTCCTCCTAAGTTTGAAATTAACCTGTTGTCTTTGCATTATAAAATGTCTGAAAACACTAGAATTGTTTTGTCATTTTGACCTGTTGCCATTTTCTGCAAATAAATGTTCTGAATGACAATATTTTTTTTTCCAATTTTGTCATTAGGTTATAGAATGAAACAAAAGTGTTAATTTTACTCAAACACAGCTATGAAAAGTAAAACCAGAGGAACTGATAATTTTGAGTGGTCGCTTAACTTTTTCCAGAGCTGTGTGTATAA
This sequence comes from Planiliza haematocheilus, assembly GCA_005024645.1. Classification (NCBI taxonomy): domain Eukaryota; kingdom Metazoa; phylum Chordata; class Actinopteri; order Mugiliformes; family Mugilidae; genus Planiliza; species Planiliza haematocheilus. The sequence continues at coordinate 218,460 of SRSE01000582.1, read as the reverse complement.
TAATCATGTTGGTCTAATTTTTTTTTTCAAAAGTGTTCTGATTATGTTTGTGTAATAAAACTTTTAAAGAAATTGCACTTTTGTGTTGTCAAACTTATAATTTCCACCCAGAGCTATTCTGTTAATACCTTGTATTTATACGAGTTAATTTATACCAAAGAGTAGGCTATTTTTAATATAATTTTTCAGTAAATATATGTTTTATCTATATGTAAACACTGTAATCGTTTTAACAGTTAATCAGTCAAAACAGATAACATTTCAACGTTGAACAAACGTTAAAACGACGTCGAGACCTAGACGCAGGTGTGTTCCATTTGTCTCGTTTCAGCGGGTTTTTGCGTTCTGTTTACGACAGGTCGGAGAAAAGTTGGATTCGTAACATTTATAGTGTTTATCTGGTTTACAGTGCAACCACGGCGGATTTCACATTTTCAATGCGTATTACTAAGGATGCTCGATATTGGCTTTTCTGCCGATATCCGATATTGTCTAGCTCTTAATTTCCGATACCGATATCACCCGATACCGATATTTTACACCAAAATTGTTAGGTAACAACATAACATATCACCTATTATGGAATTAACACATTATGCGTAATTTTATTGCGACGTCACACACTCGGACACACCCTCCGTTCACGTGATGCAAACCTCCTTACTCCGCCACTCAAGACCAAGCATCGAACCTGGGGCGACAGAGCCTTCTCTGCAGCTGCCCCTTCCCTCTGGAACTCTCTCCCCAAACACATCCGCGACTGTACCGACCTTACCACTTTATAATTTTGATGTTACATTTCACACTGTTTTGTTAATTTGATGTTCTTTTTATGTAAAGTGTCTTTGAGTATTTTGAAAAGCGCTTCTAAATAAAAATTATTATTATTATTATTATTATTATAAATGCAACATGGCTTTTCAAATGGAATCACTGTGCAAAATAAGTTACCGAAAAAAGTGCCAAAAAGTGCCATTCATTTATTTTTTGAGTTTTTAGAATATTTTGCCTCAAACACTACAGACAATATCAAAACAAGGAAGACAAATGTAGCGTATAACTCCACATGATTCTTCTTGAGGTGGGTGATCAAATTAGATGTATTAAGGAAGATGCCTTGTTTCCTCCTCTCATAACCACCTTTGCTTTGCAGTCATTACAAATCGCAAATTTACTGTTAGTAGGTGACACTTGGAAATACTTCCAAACCAAGGACATCTCATACATCGCCCGGGCGAGCTAGCTTGTTAGCCACAGTTAGCAACCTACGAGACTAGCGTATTGTTGTTATACGTCATCAAGCACGCGCCTGTTAACGTCACATGCTGCGTTCATGCACACACGGAAATGCTGATGCCTACAGAACAAATATCGGTTATAAAAACCCGATACCGATATTTCCCCGATATTAAATTTTTAACTCAATCGGCCGATAATATCGGACATCCCTACTACACAAACATATTTCACAGTTTGACATCTGAATATTTTGATGAACGTTAAAGATAGGCTATGCTCCGCTTTCTGCTCAAGACTCAGCATTGTTTTCATAGCAACATGGAGCCTCTCTAGCCAATTTAAACTGCACAAGCTACAAAACAATTTATTAAGCGGTATTTAGCTGTAGCGACATGCCTATTAGGTAACCGTATACTGCTGTGTGTACGACTTCGACGTTTGGTTACAACAAAGACAACTGAAGTGCGTAGAAAACCACAATGTGATGCTCGTGGAGCCATCTTGGAATCTGAACTCGGGATCCTGTGAAGCTCGACGAGTTGACGACTTGTATTTCCGACCTCGGGCGTTTGCAACTTCCGGCTCGTAACTCCGGAAACCGACTCGGAAACCGAGTTGGGTGGACAAATGGAACGCACCATAATGCTGAAATGCAGGTTGAAAACCCGTCAGATGCAACGTCAACATCTTCTCTACCATTTGTCAACCTCTTTTTAACTCCACTGCAGAAACGACATCTAAAACTCGACACATAGCCTACTGTAGCCTACATATATCAGAACTGGATCATTTTTAGAAGGTGAATAATGCGCGTTTAGAAGACATCTGTGTTACAACGTGGATACGTTTACGACAGTTAAAAAGACGTCGAGGTTGCAACGTGACGTCGTTTCAATTTGCATTTCAGCATTACTTTTAGACCTCCTGGCGATGTGTACGTTTAGAATTCGTTTCAACGTTTATTAGACGTCGAAATGTTTGCAGGGTGAGATGGACTGTGCTCTACTGGTGTGATAGTATGGCATTCTATGGATCCCTTTACCACTAAACCAGAAAGACTTTCACATGAAGGAGTCAATTGTGACAAACACAAAACCACCTCTGTTTTGCTCAGCCGAATGCCCTTAAGAACATGCAGTCTAGTATGCTATTTTTCTTGTAATAGTCAGAGATCTAATGCACAGTAAGTAAAATACAGGGTGTATTAATTATGTGAATCAATCCCCAAAAGTAAGTAACAGCAGGGCCGTTGCTAGGAATTCTGGGCCCCCTGAAAGAATATCGGCGTGGGCCCCTCTACCCCATTCATTGCCACTTTTTTTACAACTGTGCATTATGATGTTTTTTCTTTGTTATTCTGTTGATGCCTGGTGTATAATAATAACTCAACAATGAGTTAGAGTATTATTATGTACATTATTCCCATTTCTCTGATTTGCAACACATTATTACACCTCTGATTGCATGTATCTTCAATTAACCACTCCACAAATAGGTAGTGGGTATTTTATTGTATTTATTAACGATCAAGCACTGATATCCAAAAATAATAATTTAAAAAAAAACTCAGTGTCCTGGCTCAAGATAGTCCACAAGGTGAAGCTCAAGGTAGATATGTAGCATTTAACTTAAATGTGCAGGTAACACCAACAGTACATTTCATGGGAAAACTGATGAAGAATACACCAAATCTAAATGGGCTTACTCAGTAGGCTACCATAGCTCTAGGCAGACAGCTTCACTTTACTCCACTTGTATGTGGAGGGCAAGCTCTTTTGAGTAATGTCAGTGTCACCCTTGTCAGACAAAAAAATATTTGAAACCATCCAAAAGTCAGTGTAAACTGTCCACAATTCTAAATTGTCTTTTTGTTATTGTCAACCATTATGGTGTATTTTATTTTATATCGCTGTGAAAACAACAACAAATCTTGTTGGAACATTTAACTTTTTGTATTTTCAAATGTCCCACCAATAGCTAACACATTTTTACAAGACCACATTTGAACACATCATGATCATGTTATTGACCTTCGCCTAATGCTCATAATTACCAGTAGAACTTGAATGCGTCATAATACAATTCAATGTAGCCTCGTAACTGAGCGGGTGCTTGGTGCTTACTGGAGCACTGTCCGAAAGTAATGTGTGTGAAACACACAGTCCGCTGTAGATAGCCTCCACATGAGTAACGCCCAGAGTGTAGCCCGCCTCTCAGCCGATGATTGACAGCTAACGTAAGCTACAGCCCCTGCGCCCCGTCAGGTACGCGTTACCGACAATAAATGAATGAATGAATGAATGAATGAATGAATGAATGAACAACTAGGCGCCCTCGGTAGCTTTACTCTCACCCTTCTTAGTAAAAAAATGTTGATGTCCTAGGCCCCTGCTCTGTTGCTCCTAGCCCTGGCCTCCCTCTCTAGTCTTTTCGGGTGTCCAGAGTTGTGTTTTTTGTGTGGTGCCATCATCTTGATCTCCCTCACTCCCTGCTGGAGTTCGCTTGCGCTAACTTCGTTTGCGCTCAATTCGAATCTGTGGTGTGGACCAAACCATTTTTTAAGGGGCCAAGGGGGTTACTGAAATTATTAAAAATAAAATATTGCGTGACTATTTGGCTTTATTTTAGTTCTGATTCATTACTATGAATATATATTAGTTAAGCCTATGCATAATCATTTAGTCGTAGAGGCTACTGGGGGCTGTGTGTGGGCCCTGATGGGCTGTGGGCCCTTAGAATTGTCATCACCTTTCCCCCCTATACGACGGCGCTGAGTAACAGTCATATGTCATGTAACTGTTCGGGGATTCCACCTGTAGAGGTCAGTCAGAACCATCCCATTTTATTAGTACACGCAGATCACAGTTTCAAATATCTGTGATTTAAATAAAGTTTACGTTTCACACTTTGTTGTTTGTGTCAGAATATATGACAATGGTGATTAATATTGGTTGGAGAGTCTCCCTGTATAGTTTTGCCTAGAATCCTATTCCGACTCGGAATTGTTTCTGGTGGGGCGCCTTGTGCTGCGGTCTCTTTAAACGCAGGGCGGAGAGCAGATTTCTGATCGTCCACGAAGCGGATTATGGCTCCAGTCCTGCCGATCCTGCTCCGTCTTCTGCAAACTCACAGCCTCAGCTGGTCCGGAGGATTTCCTCTGCGGTGAAACACACAAGCCCTGTCTGTATGCCCAGCTCAGCATAGCAACATGGATTTCAACGTCAAAAAACTGGCCTCCGGTGCAGGAGTCTTCTTCAATCGGGCAGTGCAGGTATATCGATTTATTCGCTTCACAGCTCCAAAGCTGTGAAGGCTCGGGTAATTCGTGGATTGATTTGCAGTCACACTCGAAATGCATGCGAAAAAGCTTTGAGCAATGGCACTGGATATCCAACACAAAGACAGCCGACTGTATTTTTATTTGTTGTATTCTATTGTTGTAATATGTATTTTACGGTGTTTTGATAAGCAGGGTCAGCGCTGTAAGATGATGAGGGTTTGTCAAGCCTCGATCCATTATTGATGGCTGTATCCAGTTCATCACCTATGTGACAGAGGCCTTCACTATGAGGCAGCTGGGTGACGAGTGTGACCCTGTTTTTTTTTTAATTACGATGGATACAAATACATAACATGCTGACCACCTTCCTGTGTAGGTCTCCATGTTCCTCCAGAATTTGCGACACATCAGAGAATGGACATGGCCCTTCTGAGTGTGTCCTGTGTTCCCAAACTGTTTATGCATGTGTGCCTGTGTCAGACTGAAAGCTAATGCTGGTTCTGAAGGAAAGGTGTGAGAATCACAATTTGTTTTGACCACGGACTATTCAGAGTGTCCATTCTAACTCTCGTGCTGCAGTGGGCAAGTTGACATCAAATCTGGAGCACGAAGAAATGGAAGAATGTGGTGGTTTGGGATTGGTGCATCCTTTCCAGAGCATTACTTTACCTGGGGAACACAAATAAGTATTACATACCACCAGGGCCGTTTCTAGCTTCGTTAGGGCCCTAAGCAAGGTGCTGTTTGGGAGTTCCTAGTTTGTCAAACTACGATGGAAGAGATTCCTAACCCTTGATTGATATCAGTTTTGTCATTACACACATGTTGGTACATGAGATGGAACGAATTAGTTACTCTGGTCCTACTGCAAGCCAAACCAGAAACAGTAAAATTAAGAGTATAAAAGTAAAATAAAATTAAAGCTGCGAGCAGCATTGGACGGGCCCTCGCACGTCCGTGCGCGTCGGGGGGTGCGGCACGTTGGGTGGGAGATTTGACCTTCTGGTGAATTAGGGCAATTTTTGAGAATTTCTAAACACGACAAACCCATCAGCAGGTGCTTCCCTTTTATGACGAAACATCGAACTTTGCCACGCCCGACAGTTTCACGCTTACTCAGGAAGTCTATATGAACACACCTGCCAAGTCAATTGAATAGAATCTATAATCTAAAAAAGTTTTATAACTGTGTTGAAAACTGTGGCGGGGCTGCCTGAAAGAAAATTTACAGGGGGCGATTATGCCCCGCCTCCTAATTAATTATGCAGCCAAATCTCAGAGAATATTGCACTTAATAACCTCAAGAAGTTTCAGACAGCTCTGAGAAAGTATATGAAAGCCACACAGTTTCGCCTTCAAAACTAGCCAAAAAGTCAATGGATTTACAGTTCTGGATCATAGGGTCAAATTTGATGGAGCGCCACGGCCACACATGTTCCTCAAGGTTCATACTTTTGAGAAGTTTTACTCAGGAAGTCTATATGAACACACCTACCAAGACAATTGAATAAAATCCCTAGGAGGAATTGGTTCAAATATGACCCCTTGTCAACCAGCCCGAATCACCAAAAATGGTGATATTCATGCATAAATATCTCGCTTCCTGATAATTTTAACCCATTGCTCCAAGAGACATTTCGTAAGTCTTGCAATGGTCTACAATTCGGCTGAGGTTCTATAACTCTGTGTCGAAAACTGTGGGGGGGGGCTGCCTGAAAGAAAATCTCTAGGGGGCGCTATAGAGCAACTATGCCCCGCCTCCTAATTAATTATGCTGCCGAATTTTAGAGAATATTGCTCTCAATTACCTCAAGAAGTTTCAGACAGCTATGAGAAACTATATGAAAGCCGCACAGTTTTGCCTTAAAAACGAGCCAAAAAGTCAACGGAGTTCCAATTTTGGATCAGAGGCTCAAATTTGATGGAGCGCCATGCCCACACAGTTTCCTCAAGGTTAAATCCTTCTGATAAGGATTAATCAGGATAACCTAATGAACACACCTACCGAGTTTAAAGTCAATCGGATAAAATCCCTCTGATGAATCCGTTCAAATATGACCCCTTGTCAACCAGGCCGAATCACCATGGTGATATTCATGCATAAATATCTCGCTTCCTGTTAATTGTAGCCCGTTGCTCTAAGAGACATTTTGTAGGTCTTACCATGGTCTACAATTTGGCTGAGGTTCTATAACTCTGTGTCGAAAACTGTGGGGGGGCTGCCTGAAAGAAAATCTCTAGGGGGCGCTATAGAGCGATTATGCCCCGCCTCCTAATTAATTATGCTGCCGAATTTTGGGGAATATTGCTCTTAATAACCTCAAGAAGTTTTAGACAGCTCTGAGAAAGTATATGAAAGCCGCACACTTTTGCCTCGAAATGATCCTAAAAGGTCAATGGAGTCTTGGATTTTTGGAAAAAAATCGGGACGCTTGACTTTGACAAGTACATAGTTTCTCGAAAAGTTTCTATTTTTGGAGGGTTTCTTCCCAAAGTTGTTTCCAATAGTTTCACTGAGTTTCAGCCCCGTATGGTCGATATTGTCCGAGCTGGACGTCATCTTGTAAAAATAAAATGTTTCTATCGCCAGTAGGTGGCGCTCTGAAAATCACCAAATGTTGTTATGGAAATGTGTACTAGGCCAGACTGGCATTATATATCAGAGGTTTGGTGACGATTGGAGTATTTTCCACAAAGTTACAGCACGTCAAGCACGTCAAATTTTCATGAAAACACGCCACATTTCGTGGCCCCGCCCCTCCCCGACAGTAAATCCAAGGAATACGGCTTGATCAACCTTTCATCGTCAAGGCCTTAAGAACGCACACGACAAGTTTCCAACAGATAGGACGAAAGCTCTAGGAGGAGTTCGTTCAAATACGAGGTGTGGAAATGTGCACACTCGTGACCAAATATGATTTTTGATGCAAGATGGCGGACTTCCTGTTGGACTTGGACTATGGCTCCAGGGTGCTTTTTTGTGCGTCTCTGTCTGTTGCATACTCCCTCCAAATGTCATAGACGTGCGTGAAACCGTGTCGAGGGGCTACTCCGAAAACGCACATCTAGGTGGCGCTATTGAGCCATTTTGTTATGCCCTTGTGCGAGACCCCCAAAATACGTAATTTTACACCCGACTTTGGGGGGATAGGCAAATTTTCGTGAGTTTTTGAGTACTTTTAGGCTGTCAAAAAGGCGATTTACTTTGGGGAAACTGAAGAAATAAAAAAAAAATATAATAATAATAAAAATAAAAATAATAAACATTCGAAATTCAATAGGGCCTTCGCCGCCTTGCGTGCTCGGGCCCTAATTAGCAAACTAAGTATAAAAAATAGGCAAGTAAATAATATGAATATAGAAAGTGACAATTGTGCATTACTGGAGTCTGTGCAACATGCGTATCTGCGGTTGGTTGTCAGGGGGGTGGGACACTCAGGCAAGTTAAACAATAAAAAACTGTAATACAAGGAAAACAACAATCCTATAATCCTAAATAAAACAGATTGGTAATGCTTTATAATACCATGTGCTTATTAACGCGGAACAGTGCAAGCCGTTAACAATGCATAACTAACAGCTTGTTAACAGTTATTCCTGTCACTAACTGTTAACATGCAGCTTGTAAGCAGCTTATAAGCATATTTTTTAAGCGTTTACAAGCGGCTTATTAACTGTTAAAAAGCAGCTTGCAAGCGCTAGTAACTTGATTTAAAGTTACTTACAAGCATATTATAAAGAGCTAACAAGCAGCTTGTTAAGTGTTAAAAAGCAACTTGTAAACGCTTATAAGCAGCTTTTTAAATACGCACAAGCATATTGTTACCAGTTAACAAGCAACTTGTAACTAACTTAAAAGCAGCTTATAAATGCTTACAAGCTGCTTTTCAACAGTTAACAAGCAGATGTGCAGAGCCCGGATCTAAAGCGGGGACCACTTCCTATACTTTCACTACCTCAAACATTTATACCTGTATTTCACATGGCTCGTCTCTGAATGTCACTTTCAAAATTACTGCTCCAACCAGGATTAAGGTCTCACACATCTGAGTCTCAGCACTGACCAAGTGAGCTATATTCAGATGAAATAACTGTGACTCTTTCCTGTAATGACCTTGATACGGTGTATTCCATGTAATATAGTTAACTAACGGCAAGGGTGATGAACCCTATGCAGCGGTTGATATTTGAATCCTGTCCCTGCCTGCTAAAACGCAGCTTGTAAGTGCTAATAAGCTGCTTTTAAGCATATTTTAAAGAGTGAATAAGCAGCTTGTAAGTAACTTAAAAGCAGATTATAAGCGCTTACAAGCTGCTTTTTAACAGTTAACAAGCAGATTTGCAGAGCCCGGATCTAAAGCGGGGACCACTTCCTATACTTTCACTACCTCAAACATTTATCCCTATATTTATCATGGCTTGTCTCTGAATGTCACTTTCAAAAGTACTGCTCCAACTATGATTTGAACCCAGGTCTCCCACATCTGAGTCTCAGTAGTTACCAAGCTTTATACAGATGAATAACTGTGACAGAGAATCAATATACTACTACTGTACTACTACTACTACTACTAATAATAATAATAACTAGACTGTGCCGATGATGCTGCCGTCCACTTTAAAGTGTGCGTGGTGATGTGACAAGCTCCCGCTAGCCACCGAGCCCACAAGTGCAGGTACATGCAGCTGACCCCTCCCAGGTCCACCTGAAAGCCAGCATCAAATAAGGAAGAGGGTGGGAGTGATCGTCACCTTTAAGAGGGGTGTCCTCACTAGGATCTCCGCACAAAGAATGAGCAAATCATAATAACTGATCGTTAATCATAATCATTTTAATAGTTTAATAGAGCAATAGTTAAACAGTTTACGGGACAGTCTTACATTTATAAAAACATCAATATTAAACTTAACACATCCAGGCTGTGAAGTGAAGACCTTCAAATTGTCCTTTTAGTCCAGCTCCTCGTCTCATGTTGGACGTCACTGCAGTCTGTCTGGATCAGCTATATATATGTATAAAAATAAACATACAATCTAAACAGAATACTTTATACAGGTGTGTGTGTATGTATGTGAGTGTGTTTGTTTATTTTTATTCTTGTTAATAAATGTCTTTTAAACATCCCAGTTGTCTGTTTAATGTTGCACAAGAATGAATACTGCCAACCTCTACACTGCCAAGAACTCCGAATTCCTTCAACTAGTTGTTAACGTGGTCATTTTTGGTTATAGTTATTAAGTTAATTATTATTCACAAATCCAAATTGACAATTTAGTATAATTTATGAGACTAATTTGATTGATTGGCTATCTTTTCCCTTCCTAGAAGGGTGGTGCCCCGAGGTGATCTTGTAATTCAGATCCAATTATTTAATAATAAATAATTATTTTTGATAATTATTAATTATTCATGATAGCCAAACCCCAATATTGAGTGCCTTAATATCCAGGCCCAACATAATGGTGCCCCGTGTGAGGCAGAGTACTGTTGGCCATTATTCATAACTGTGCGATATTAATTTCAGCATAAATTTGGCCAAAGCCAAAAATATTTTTGAACATTTTTGGAATAGTCACAAGTCGTAACGTTCAATCCCACTAGTCTACCACAGGAGTAGATGTCCAGTTGTACTTACAAACAGGTGCAGTGTGGTTCATAAATTGATAATTATTAATAATTCGTTAATAATAACTACCGTCTTAAGTCCCATTGTGCTACATTAAGAGTTGCTTTTGCTGCTAGCTAATTCAAGTTGAACCTACTTTTCGTAGTTGTAAGAATTTAGCATTTGAACACCACGTATTTAATGCAATCCAGTCAAGCTGTTTCCTGTTAATTGAAGTGCTCCCCTGGTGAATTAAACCACAGCGTGCCATCGGCCCTGTGTGAAAAAAAAACTTGTGCCAGCTGTTACTGCCATGCATTTCAGCCTAAGTAAGATAAGGAGTCTGAGATAGAGCCACAGTGTGCTACCAGCCCTGTAAAATATAAGTTATATACTTAGCTGCTACTAACCCGTGTTCCAGCCTAAGTTAACTTTAAGAATTACGTCTCTAACTGTTACTGCCCTGCATTTCAGTTATTGCATGTTGAGTTTTGGTGAGTAAATTTGCATTTACTGTGATACCAAATTTGTTGTGCCCACTAGAGCCACTAGATGGTGCCATAGCTACCTTTCTAGCCTTAGAAGCTACATAGCTACTTAGCTTAGCATTGCTAACCCCATTGCTTTGTTGTTGTTGTTTTTGACACCTTACCTCTATCCCACGTAACAATGGAGAACCCCTGTGTAGAGCAATTCATTTCTTCCCTTGCACAGAGCCTAAACCCAGGCTACCCTGAATTCATTAACAAATTGAATTTCAGCGAGTGCAGGGATGAGATAGATTCTCTGCTTAAGGACAGGTGTGATGCACAGACTGCATCCAAAGGCCCATTGTTAAGATTTTTGCTTCTGAACTTTCACAGGCAATCCAGCCTTGCCTTTCAGAGCAAAGCAGCCTTAGAAAAGGAGGTAGAGTCCCTTAAAGCGCAAACGGCTTGTCTCCTCCATGAGGTACAAATGGCCAATAACAAAGCTATGCGCTACTTATCAGACCTGCACTTTGCAGAGTCCGATCTTTGTGCACACAAAGAGGAATTGTTAAGGATTAAATCAGGCTGTCCTTCCCCACCACAGTCGTTAAGCCAATGTGATTCTGGTTATTCCGATTCACACTCCTCCTGTAGTGCAAGGTTAATACCCTCTACAGTTAGAAGATGGGAACAGTTTCCAGCCGACCCTAAATTCCTGGGAATGGAGTCAGCCCCTCAACCTCCTCTGAGAGACCGAGGTAACAGTTTCCTGACGTCCCATCTTTCTGATATACACTCACCGGCCACTTTATTAGGTACACCTGTCCAACTGCTCGTTAACACTTAATTTCTAATCAGCCAATCACATGGCGGCAACTCAGAAACTGCTGATCTACTGGGATTTTCACGCACAACCATCTCTAGGGTTTACAGAGAATGGTCCGAAAAAGAAAAAATATCCAGTGAGCGGCAGTTTTGTGGGCGGAAATGCCTTGTTGATGCCAGAGGTCAGAGGAGAATGGCCAGACTGGTTCGAGCTGATAGAAAGGCAACAGTGACTCAAATAACCACCCGTTACAACCAAGGTAGGCAGAAGAGCATCTCTGAACGCACAGTACGTCGAACTTTGAGGCAGATGGGCTACAGCAGCAGAAGACCACGCCGGGTGCCACTCCTTTCAGCTAAGAACAGGAAACTGAGGCTACAATTTGCACAAGCTCATCGAAATTGGACAATAGAAGATTGGAAAAACGTTGCCTGGTCTGATGAGTCTCGATTTCTGCTGCGACATTCGGATGGTAGGGTCAGAATTTGGCGTCAACAACATGAAAGCATGGATCCATCCTGCCTTGTATCAACGGTTCAGGCTGGTGGTGGTGGTGTAATGGTGTGGGGGAATATTTTCTTGGCACTCTTTGGGCCCCTTGGTACCAATTGAGCATCGTTGCAACGCCACAGCCTACCTGAGTATTGTTGCTGACCATGTCCATCCCTTTATGACCACAATGTACCCAACTTCTGATGGCTACTTTCAGCAGGATAATGCGCCATGTCATAAAGCTGGAATCATCTCAGACTGGTTTCTTGAACATGACAATGAGTTCACTGTACTCAAATGGCCTCCACAGTCACCAGATCTCAATCCAATAGAGCATCTTTGGGATGTGGTGGAACGGGAGATTCGCATCATGGATGTGCAGCCGACAAATCTGCGCCAACTGTGTGATGCCATCATGTCAATATGGACCAAACTCTCTGAGGAATGTTCCAGTACCTTGTTGAATCTATGCCACGAAGAATTGAGGCAGTTCTGAAGGCAAAAGGGGGTCCAACCTGTTACTAGCATGGTGTACCTAATAAAGTGGCCGGTGAGTGTAGACCATGAAGAGATTTGTAGTTTATCCTCCAGAAGATATCCTGCCCAATCTTCTTTTCAGCCTATGATGTATGATACTCCCATCCGTGCCCATCTCTCCGAAGGGGGGACTACAACACCACAGGTTTGCCCAGCCCCCGCCTTTCCGCCAGAGACAAATGTTGCACGTGATGCACCTGCCCGGACACCACAGTGTCCCCGCTTTGAAGTGATTGAGTTTCTTGCTCAGGATATTGAACATTTTGATCCAGACAGCTGTGATCATAACGTTGACAATTATGTTAGGGATTTAGACCACGCCCTAATTGATTTGCCCCATGCAACCCAAAGGGAGAAGGTTAAACTTGTATGGAAAACAAGCTCTAAAGCTGTCCATAAGTTTATCCAGTCACAACCTCCCATAGTCAGAGATGACTACTCAGAGCTCTGTCGAGCACTGCTAGAAGAATTCTCTTCTACTGCTGATGAGATCGGCTCAATGGTTGCAGCTCTCCAAATTAAACATACCCGTCATGAGCATCCTAGAGATTACTACAAACGTTTGAGACATGTGTACTTTCAGGGCAAGAATGCACCAGGCTTAGAAGAGAACTCCACCTTCAAGTCCTTATTCTTGCAGAACCTGCACCCATGTGTACGCACTCACGTTGTACTCATGACACGCCAAGGTGACCCCTCGATGCAAGACATCAAGAAGATGACACAGGTGGCTTGGGAAACTGTTGTCACTTCCAAAGCAAGAGGGAAGACAGTTGAGCCCTCCATCTCAACCACCAAGGCATCACCCCGATCTGTCACCTTAAACCATCACCCTCACAACAGACCAAAAGGGGGTGATAAAGGGCCACACAGGGACACTGAGCGTAGCCGCCCTGTCCGCCAACTTCCCAGAGATAGGCATTCACATAGTCGGAGCTGTAGAAAGCCTTATTCTGAAATTCTGGCCCAGAAGTATGATCAGCCAATAGACTGCTCAGATGATGATCGCAGCATCTCTGAGTGCAGCTTAGATGGCCATGATTTAGCAGACAGTGACAATGCATCTGAATACCTCTGTGCCTCTGGCTACACGGAGCGTTACAACCCTGAGCCACGAGTTCGGAAAAGCTTAAGGCACGTCAGATTCAGAGTTCCTTCCTCACGGAAATAATAACACAGTCCATCCCTCTACTGCCAGTAGGTACTAAGTACTTTACTTTTTTTGCAGTTAAGTAGGCAAACCTGTTGTTTTTTAGCAACAGCAGCAAACTCCATAGTTTTCAACTCACTAATAGTCACACCTGCCACTATTAGCTGAGAAAAGCCTAAATTTTGATTGGACCCAGACCCACTGTCTAACTTTGTAATTACACCTGAGCCAACTCCTTGGTAGTATTTTGCAATTTATACATGTCCTTATTCGACACAAATTTTAGGACCTATTCGAACAATGATACAGCCATTGACAACCAAGATATTAAAATGTGATGATATCCTTCCACAGCAACATCTGCATGAAGGACAAATTTGTTATTTCTGTTAAGATCAGACTGAGTACTGTATTGAATATTAATTATTCTAATGGGATCCAATGAGTGAACCACGAAACTCTTGGACATTTGGAAATGGTTTTATCATTGTAGGTGCCAATCTCTTTCTGTATCTTACCCTAACAATTTACATCACTGACATTCTTCTCTTTCTCACTAACACTGTTAGTAAATGTCAATGTGCTTAAGTGTATTTCAGTTTTCACCTGATGATTTGGTTTTGCTTAGCTAAGATAGTTAGCGTTTACCACAGCCCAGTTGGTTAACAGACTGCCCAGACATCATTACTATGAATGAACTTTTCCAACTTGGATTATACATGGACACTTGTGCTCTAACGACCACACATCGAGTGAGATCGTGAGACCAAAGGGGGGAATGTTGGAACATGAACCTGGTGGTGAGCTATGGAAGCTCACCACGCATAACCAAATTGACCACATGTTTTGTCTTTGTCTTGGAGACAAAGAGAAGCCCAGAAACAACAAGTCCCACAATCCTCCAGGTGTGAAAACTGACTCAGCAGTTCACTGGCTGACAGTGACATGTGACCTCTGAGGTCATCAGGTCATATAAAATGCGCTGTCTTGGCCTTTGTTCTCGCTCTTACTCTCTTACTCTCTTGCTCTCTTACCCTTCCTCAACTCCACACCTCCGCGTGGAGACCCCCAGCTGCTCGGCTGCAGCTGGGTGCCAGGTAGTCTGCTAACAAAGAGCAACTACTCCAGGCCTGTTCTCCCTACAGCAGCGAAGCGAAATCCTGCTGAGGAATCGTCACCAGCTTTTCGCCAACAAACAAAGGGTTTGCAGGCTAAACTCACAAACAACAGGAGCCACACGGTTAGTTAGCACAGAGCTGCTAACAAGCCATTTCAGGACTCAAGGAGCGGCCGGTTTCCCTCCAACGTGCCATCAGGAACATACAGCAAAGACTACAACTTTTCCCAGTTTGGCCTTCCATCAGGAATTGCCAACTAAAGGAGCAACATACCAGAAATGGACTTTCCACCAACCGGTAGTATGACCTGGGCATAGTCTAAGCTAAGCTAAGCTAAGCATAGTTAGAAATGTTGATCTGATGTGATATTTGTGTTTATTGAGTGTTTATAGTATAGTGGTTTGATGTTAGTTTAGATTATGCAACACATAGACTCAGGGTCTCTTGCATGCTAACTAACCACTCTTCCCCTAACCTGGCACCTCATAAAACCCTTATCACATTCCACACATCTACTGATCAGCACATGGTCTGAGCAGCCATTTTTCCTTTGTGGTCAAGACCTCAAGGCCCAGCGGCCATCTTGACACACCCACACTGGCAGCCATCTTGGAACGCCCACAACTGGCAGCCATCTTGGCACGCCCACAACTGGCAGCCATTTTGACACACACACACACACTCACATACATACACACACACCTGTATAAAGTATTCTGTTTAGATTGTATGTTTATTTTTATTCTTGTTAATAAATGTCTTTTAAACATTCCAGTTGTCTGTTTAATGTTGCACAAGAATGAATACTGCCAACCTCTACACTGCCAAGAACTCCAAATTCCTTCAACTAGTTGTTAACGTGGTCATTTTTGGTTATAGTTATTAAGTTAATTATTAATCACAAATCCAAATTGACAATTTAGTATAATTTATGAGACTAATTTGATTGATTGGCTATCTTTTCCCTTCCTAGAAGGGTGGTGCCCCGAGATGATCTTGTAATTCAGATCCAATTATTTAATAATAAATAATTATTTTTAATAATTATTAATTATTCTTGATAGCCAAACCCAGATATTGAGTGCCTTAATATCCAGGCCCAACAGCACTTATAAGCTGCTTTTAAGTTACCTACAAGTTGCTTTTCAATGCTTAACAAGCTAGCTTGTGAGTATTTAAAAAGCTGCTTATAAACGTTTACAAGTTGCTTTTTAACACTTAACAAGCTGCTTGTTACCTCTTTATAATATGCTTGTAAGTAACTTAAAATCAAGTTATTACCGCTTACAAGCTGCTTTTGACAGTTAATAAGCTGCTTGTAAACGCTTAAAAAATATGCTTATAAGCTGCTTACAAGCTGCTTGTTAACAGTTAGTGACGGAATAACTGTTAACAAACTGTTGGTTATGCATTGTTAATGGCTTATTATGCACTGTTCCGCGTTAATAAGCACATGTTATTTTAAAGCGTTACCAACAGATTTTGAGTGTTTATAAACTGTTGGCAGAGTCCGTATAAACTTTAAATAAGAAAATACAACAAACCACCATTTTTGTTTAAAGTGCAACAATGAAAAAAACACTAAAAGTAATGCTTATTTAACATCGCAGTCACTTATCAGCATAACACCTAATATGCTTAATCAAAGTTATAATAACAGTTTATGTGATGGTTCTGGAGCTTCCTGGTCAGGAAGTTCTGAAGATCCCTCTGGCTCAACGTCTGGAGCTCCAAAATATTTTAGAATTGCTCCTGCAAAGACAAGGCTCCTGAAGTTATCAAGCAAAATAGATCATTAGTGTATATTCCTATTTTATAATTGCAGTGATGTTGCTGTAATACAGAAAAATTAAATTTGATTAAAATGAATCTGTTTTATATTAAACTGTGACATACAGTGTGCCCAATAACAAAGTTGGCCCATTTTTAGAGTTTTCTGCATTAATTTACACATACTAGTTAAAGAAATTAAACTAAGATAAATGATCCACTGCCACAATAGTCTAAAATAAAAACAATGTCTCAGATTTATAAATCACTAAAAAGACAATCCTTTAAAATATTTATTTAACTTATAAAACAAGGATTCAAGGATTCTTGATTGTCATTACCACACATGTTGGTACGTGGGAAGGAACGAAAATGGTTTTCTCTGGTCCCGTTTCAAGTAAAAACAAAGACACGTATAAATATAGAAAAGTATAAATATAGAGAATGAAATTTGCTAACTGTACAGTGTATCAATATAAACTATGAAATTGACTACGATGGTCCTGTGCAATTGAGGTAGTGTGCAAATGGAGTTAAAGTGACAGTGCAGTGCAAATGCAGTCTGTGCAGATGTGTCCGTGGGGGTTCACTATTGGGGGGGGGGGGGCTACGAAGATCCTCCAGCGTTTGACAGTCTCACAGCCTCCGGGAAGAAGCTGTTCCTCAGTCTGGTGGTCCTGCTTTTAATGCTTCGTAGCTTCCTGCCTGAGGGGAGAGGGACAAACAGTGTATGTGCAGGGTGGGTGGGGTCTTTCCTGATGCAGGTGGCCCTTTTCCTGCATTTGGAGGTGTAGATGTCCGTGGTGGTAGATAGACTGTGTCCCACAGTCCTCTGTGCAGCTGCCGTGCCACACAGTGATGCAGGAGCACAGGACGCTCTCTACCACACACCTGTAGAACGACGTCAGGACTGAGCTCCCCAGTCCGGCGCGCCTCAGCCTCCTGAGAAAATAGAGGCGCTGGTGTGCCTTCCTAATCAGGCAGGAAGTGTTGGTGCTCCAGGTGAGGTCGTCAGTGATGTGGACGCCCAGGTACTTGTAGCACGAGACCACTTCCACTGCTGTCCCTCCGATGTGCAGGGGAGGGGGGAGGGGGAGGTGTCTGCTCCTCCTGAAGTCCACGATCATCTCCTTGGTCATCTTCACGTTGATGCAGAGGTTGTTTTCTCTGCACCAACCCTCCAGGTGTTCAACCTCCTTCCTGTAGTCAGACTCATCGTTGTTCACGATACGTCCAACCACAGCAGTGTCGTCCGCAAACTTCACAATCAGACAGCTCGGGTGTATCGCTGAGCAGTCGTATGTGAGCAGGGTGAACAGGAGGGGGCTCAGCACACAGCCCTGGGGGGAGCCGGTGGTACTGAGGGGTCTGCCCCTCCACATACTCCATGGATCGCTGGATGTGAAGTGTCCCTCGATCCTCTGGGCGTATGCAGCCATGGCCCTCTTCACTCCTGCAGTCAGCTGTCTTCTAGCCGCCCTGAGTGCCAGACTGTCACCAGACCTGAACGCAGCATCCCTGGTTTTCAGCAGAGAGTGGACCTCTGCGTTCAGCCAGGGTTTCTGGTTCGGGTAGCATGTTATTGTCCTGGTGGTGGTGACATCCTCTGTACACTTGTTGATGTAGCTGAGGACAGCAGATGTGTAGTCCTCCAGATCCACCTCTCCCTCACATACAGCTGCCTCTCTGAAGATCCAGTCTGTGCGCTGGAAACAGTCCTGCAGTACAGGGACAGCATCACTGGGCCACACGGTGATGGTCCTCTGTGTTGGTGTCTAGCGTCTGAGCAGGGGACAGTAGACAGGGACCAGCATGATGGAGATGTGGTCGGAGAAGCCAAGGTGGGGGTGGGGGACGGCTCTGTATGCGTCTTTTTTGTTGGTGTAAACGCGGTCCAGTGTGTTATTTCCCCGTGTTGATATGGTGACATGCTGATGGAACTTAGGAAGTGTGTCTGTCAGGTTTACGTGATTGAAATCCCCCGCAATCACGTAAAAAGCCTCCAGGTGCTCGTTCTGGAGCGAGCTGATGTTGTCGTGGAGCTCCTTTAGCGCATCGTTAGCATTAGCACCCGGCGGGATGTAAACAGCCATATTAAACACAGCCGTAAACTCACGTGGCAGATAGTGTGGCCGGCATTTCACAGTCATATGCTCTATCGCCTCGGAGCAGTGGCTGTTCACCACAGTACAGTTTGTGCACCAACCTTTATTCACATAGACGCATAATCCGCCCCCGTGGGCTTTCCCCGACAGCTGGTTGCGGTCCGCACGGAAGAGAAGCCGGCTGTCGATCTGGAATGCTTGGTCCGGCATGTTGTCGTTAAGCCAGGATTCCGTCAGACAAAACACCGCACAGTTCCTCATCTCTCGGGAAACCCCCAGCCGCAGTCAAAGTAGGTCCATCTTGTTGTCCAGGGAGCGGACATTGGACAGGAACAGGGACAGGATCGGTGGTTTCCCAGTGTTAGCACACTTCTAATTACAGGCCTATAAAATACACACAAACTTGAGAAATCTGAGAGACTTTTTCCACTTAACACTGACAGAGCAAACTACAACAATAAAAATAACTAGAAAATTCCCGCGGAAAGTGCTGAGTGGGCTGTTGCCATTAGCTGCTAATGTTAGCAATTAGCGTGATGTGCTAGCCACTTATTTTAACATTGGTTTAGTGTTAGCATGTCTTTTAAGCCACTAAAAATTAAGTAGATGCTAATTGCTAACATGCTAATTGCTAATATGCTATTCGCTAACATGCTAATGCTGTCACTAATGCTACCACCAATTTCTACCACTAAAAATTAGCATTAGCCGCTAATGTTAGCAATTAGCATGATGCGCTAGCCACTTACTTTAACATTGGTTTAGGGTTAGCATGTCTGTTAAGTCCCTAAAAATTAAATAGATGCTAATTGCTAACATGCTAATGCTAACATGCTAATTGCTAATATGCTATTCGCTAACATGCTAATGCTACCACCAATATCCATCACTAAAAATTAGCATTAGCCGCTAATGTTAGCAATTAGCATGAGGCGCTAGCCACTTATTTTAACATTGGTTTAGTGTTAGCATGTCTTTTAAGCCGCTAAAAATTAAGTAGATGCTAATTGCTAACATGCCAATGCTAACATGCTAATTGCTAATATACTATTCGCTAACATGCTAATGCTGCCACTAATGCTACCACCAATTTCTAGCTACTAAAAATTAGCATTAGCCGCTAATGTTAGCAATTAGCATGACGCGCTAGCCAATGACAGACAGACCCCTGTCATTGTTTAACTTGGGTTCCAAAAGCCAAAATGGCCGCCCCACAGACCAGTTACTTCAGTTAGAAGTTTCCCGAGTGGGCTGTTTCCATTAACATTGCCCCAAAATGGCCGCCCTACAGACCAGTTACTTAAGTTGTCCCGCCTCTTTCTGTGGAGCCCCTGGTTGTCATGGTTACCAGTTTGAATTTCAGTTAGAAAAGGCTAGAGGGAGCGAAAATGCTGAAACCACGGCCTCGAACAGGAAGGCCTTGTGGCCAAACCGTGTGTCCAGTCGTTGAACCGACTTCACTTTGGGCATCTTGAGGCTTTCCTGAACGTCTAGATATGCAGTTTGTGGGTAAAATGAAGAAATGTGAGCTATTTAAAGCGATTTAAAAGAAAGGATTGCTTCTGCTTTCCTCCACAAATTTAACATTGCAGTCTATGGAGCGAGGAAGGGGTTTGCTGGTGCATCTTTGCGTCTCACGCCAAAACTATAAGACTTACAGCTTTAGCAGACGAATTGTGAGCGAGAAGACAAATTTTCCTACGTTTCTATGTATAAATTATGTCTGTGGTGTGAAATTTTTGGCCACCGGAGCAGTTTCTGTTTTATTTTTTGCCTAATTTATTCTCTCCTCTCCACTCTAGCTGATGATGTCATCCACTCTAGCGCGAACATTCCGCGCAATACACACCCATTATAAACCCCGAAATTTTAGTAAAAACCTTCACAAATTTGAGGCTTAATGGTTTAAAAACGGTAAAAGGTGTCGATAAGTCAAGGGAATCTCTGAAGAGAAGACAAGAGTGTCTACGTTTTAAAGTTTAAATGAAGTCTCTGGGTGAAAGTATGCCAGAGCAGTTGATTGTAGAAAATGCCTGTTGATTTTTCGGGGTCTCCCATTCATTTCAATGGGAAATTTTTCATGGTTTTTCGCGAATAAATTCGTGAAAAACTCACCGATCGCTTATACAAGTAATAGCACATATTCATTCTATATTGGCTAACTTTCATGAAGCAAACACTAAAGCTGAGTTTATGATGAACAAATCATAGCCAGCTAGCTAACGTTTATGCAGGGCTAGCTAGCTGACTAGTTAACATTTATTGAGGGTTTGCTAGCTAATATTTATCAAGGGCTAGCTAGCCACATCACACATTCAGATTTCTTCTACAGTCCATGGTTTTAATCCTCGTGTGCAAAGTAAAAATTATGAATTCTCAGCCACATAGCCACCCATGTGGCCATTATATCTGATGGTGATGTCCGATCACGTGAGTTGTGTACTTTGTTAACACAACTACAGACGCATCAGTCGTCCTCTGTCTAATCCACTTCTGTCTCCACCATGCACAGGTACGGGGTATTGTTGCTCGGCAACAGCCCCTTTGCTCTCAGTAGCTGAGCTGCCTCTCTGGAGAGATTTTTTATTATCCTGCCTGCAGGGAGAAGCCCAATGAATGGAGAAGCCCAAAAAAAAACGGCAACATTCCAAAATGGACACCTTTGCTTTGCTGAGCGATCACTCAGCCGTGCTTCGGAGTAGAAAAATGCTTGAAAGGTTGTACGAGGCACGGGAAGTGTAGCTTCGTTTGTCTGAAAACGGCGTTTCGATATCTTTTACGGTTTGGTCAGGGTCGCAGTTTACGTTTTGGTGAACTTTTGAAAAAAAAGTTAAAAAATCATCGTTTATAATGGGGCTCTATGGGCCCACTCTAGCCGCACTCTAGGTTCAGAGTTTCGTCGAAATTCAGAAAAAAAAGGTTTCAATCTCACGTGGCGGCCACAGGTTTTGAGCTACAGAGATAAAAACTACATAAAAACGTAGGGATTTTTGTTGCCTTTCAGATGATGTGTGTCTTATATGTGTGGGACGTACGGTTTGGACAGCAGGCTCCTCCGAGCGAGGAGTGCGCCGACAGCTTTTCGAATTTTTCCCCATTCGTGTGTATGTGGAAACCGAGAGGGATTTCTCGACGATTTTTCTCGTCGCATGCCTTTCTTTCCAAAACGACTACGGCCACAATTTTGGCAGCACGCGCGTGGGAACAACACTAAATTGTAGAAAACCCTCGGCTGACGCTCACAATGTGTTCGTTTTATCGATAGGACTTGTAGTTTTCGAGATATGAGCGTTTGTTCTGACAGCAAAACCTAGGGAGAGGGGAGAGGAGAGTGAATATATAGAATATCATGTACGCATAGCGTAGCCATGGCAACGGACTGTGACGAGCAGGCACAGCACAGGTGTGCTGAGACAGTGGAGGGAAAAGAGTCACGATCTGCCAAAAGATTAGGGTCTGTCAGTGTATTACAATGGGGAGGAAGAACACCCCATACAGGAGCACATTCACACAGACGCAGAGTGCCAAAACATTATGAACCCTGAACCGATCCTGATGAACAAACACATCACAGGTGTGCACACCGAAGGCTGAGGGACACAGAGGGAGACGATATGCCAAAACATTATCACCCCCCCTCCCCTTCCCACTATAGCATTACAGACACAGATTGACAAAACATTAGGGACTCTCCTCAGTCTATTACAATGGGGAGGCATAACACCCCATGACCCCCCCCCCCCACCTCCCACTCTTCCTCCCTCCCTATCACCCTCCCTCCCTTTCTCCCTCTCTCCTTCCCTCCCTGCCTCTCTCCCTCTCTCCTTCCCTCCCTCCTTCTCTCCCTCTCTCCCTCCCTCCTTCCTTCTCTCCCTCTCTCCTTCCCTCTCTCCCTCCATCTCTCTCCCTCCCTTCCTTTCTCCCCCTTTTCCTCCCTCCCTCCCTCCCTCCCTCCACTCTTCCTCTCTCTTACAATTACAATGAGGAGGCAGAACACCCCCCCCCCCCCACACACACACCCTTCAGTTGTTGCTTTCACACAGCTGTTAATCATAGCTCCTCTCATTTACTAAATGACAACTTCTCAGTCATGTTTGACGTTTTCCTTTACTTTAAATACTAATTATATCTGGCTGCTTTGCTGCAACTCTTGACAGAACATCCCTGACACGTTTCCTTCACCTTATTAGGTGCTAACAGACGTTAACTGCTAGCTGCCCAATGATTTAGCCGACGGCTAGCCTTCAAAAGTAGCTCATGTATGTTAGCGAGCTAGCCGCTGCTAACGCGGAGCTAGCGGCGGCTAACGCGGAGCTAGCGGCGGTTAACGCGGAGCTAGCGGTGGCTAACCGCTAGCTAACCGCCAGTTACTGCAGGTCCCGAGCTAACGCGGAGGCTAGTTTGGTTAGCCTCTGGCTAATTCGCCGCGACGCTAGTGGGAGCCTACCACAGTCAACAGACCAGCACTGAAGTTAACACATAATGTTGAAATTGAGGACATTGATGTCGGGTAGTCGAGCGGTTAATAACGTGAGCTACTACACGCGAGGACAGGGTTCGAATCCAGGTTGGGGCAAGGTGTTCAATGTATGAGGCCTACCTCAGGACCGTCAGAGTGCTGACTAATGTTTTTCTTTATATATATAATTGCCGCCCCCACGCCATTTTAGCATGACAGTAATAGACTGCCAAAACATTATGACCACTTAATGCATTACAGGACTATATTAGGGTGCCAGAACCTCACACTATGTCCCCCCACGTCATTTTAGCATTAGAGTAAAAGGCTGCCAAAACATTATGACCACTTCTCTCATTACAGGACTATATTAGAGTGCCAGAACATGACTCTATGACCCCCCCGCCTCCCTCCACTCCATTTTAGCATGACAAAAATAGACTGCCAAAACATTATGACCACTTCCCTCATTACAGGACTATAGTACAGTGGCAGAATCTGACACTGACCCCCAACTCCATTTCAGCATTACAGTAACAGGCTGCCAAAACATTATGACCACTTAATGCATTACAGGACTACAGGAGGGTGCCAGAACCTGACACTATGACCCACCCACTCCATTTTAGCATGAAAGTAACAGACTGCCAAAACATTATGAACACTCACTCCATTACAGGACTATAGTAGCGTGGCAGAATCTGACACTATGATTCCCCCATTCCATTTTAGCATGACAATAACAGACTGCCAAAACATTATGACCACTTAACGCATTACAGGACTACATTAGGGTGCCAGAACATGACTCTATGACCCCGCCCCCCTCCACTCCATTTTAGCATGACAATACTAGACTGTCAAAACATTATGACCACTTCTCTCATTACAGGACTATAGTACAGTGGCAGAATCTGACACTGACCCCCCACTCCATTTCAGCATTACAGTAACAGACTGCCAAAATATTATGACCACTTAAAGCATTACAGGAGCATATTAGAGTGGCAGAATTCTATGACATCAAACTCGCAACCAACATAAGCACGCACACATCACCGGCACAGTCAAAATTTCCGCAGGAATTTTCTAGTTAGTGCCGAGTGCCTATGTCAAGAGGCCCCTCCTCCCATAGGGAGGAGGGGCCTCGTGCCATAGGCACGAGGCAACTCTTGATCTTCTGCGTGTTTCTTTGCAGTTTTTTTACTTAATATTATTCATTTTCCGCCCTTTTTCGGCAATTAATGCGGCCCGAACCGGCCAGAGGACCCCAACACATGATATATCGAAACGTGTGTTTTGATCCCGAATCCTATGCTATTACTTGGATAAGCGATTGACGAGTTTTTCGCGAATTTATTCGCGAAAAAGCGCGAAAAATTTCCCATTCAAATGAATGGGAGACCCCGAAAAATCAACAGCCATTTTCAACGATCAACTGCTCTGGCATACTTTCACCCAGAGACTTCATTTAAACTTTAAAATGAAGGCACTCTTGTCTTCTCTTCAGAGATTCCCCTCACTTATCGACACCTTTTACTGTTTTTAAACTATGAAGCCTCAAAGCGGTGTAGGTTTTTACTCAAATTTCGGGGTTTATAATGGGTGTGTATTGCGCGGAATGTTCGCGCTAGAGGGACAGCTAGAGTGAGAAGAGAGAAGAAAATTAGGCAAAAAATAAAACAGAAACTGCTCCCGTGGCCACAGATTTCACACCACAGACATAATTTATACATAGAAACGTAGGAAAATTTGTCTTCTCGCTCACAATTTGTCTGCTAAAGCTGTAAGTCTTATAGTTTTGGCGTGAGACGCAAAGCTGCGCCAGCAAACCCCTTCCTCGCTCCATAGACTGCAATGTTAAATTTGTGGAGGAAAGCAGAAGCAATCCTTTGTTTTAAATCGCTTTAAATAGCTCACATTTCTACATTTTACCCACAAACTGCATATCTAGACGTTCAGGAAAGCCTCAAGATGCCCAAAGTGAAGTCGGTTCAACGATTGGACACACGGTTTGGCCACAAGGCCTTCCTGTTCGAGGCCGTGGTTTCAGCATTTTCGCCCACTCTAGTCGTTTTTTTAACTGATATTCAAACTGGTAACCATGGCAACCAGGGGCTCCACAGAAAGAGGCGGGAAAACATAAGTAACTGGTCTGTAGGGCGGCCATTTTGGGGCAATGTTAATGGAAACAGCCCACTCCGAGAAAATTCTAACTGAAGTAACTGGTCTGTGGGGCGGCCATTTTGGCTTTTGGCACCCAAGTTGAACAATGACAGGTGTCTGTCTGTCATTGGCTAGCGCGTCATGCTAATTGCTAACATTAGCGGCTAATGCTAATTTTTAGTAGCTAGAAATTGGTGGTAGCATTAGTGGCAGCATTAGCATGTTTGCGAATAGCATATTAGCAATTAGCATGTTAGCATTAGCATGTTAGCAATTAGCATCTACTTAATTTTTAGTGGCTTAAAAGTCATGCTAACACTAAACCAATGTTAAAATAATTGGCTAACGCATCATGCTAATTCCTAACATTAGCGGCTAATGCTAATTTTTAGTGGTAGAAATTGGTGGTAGCATTAGTGGCAGCATTAGCATGTTGGCGAATAGCATATTAGCAATTAGCATGTTAGCATTAGCATGCTAACAATTAGCATGTATTTCATTTTTAGTGTCTAAAGAGACATGCTAACACTAAACTAATGCTAAAGTTAGTGGCTAGCGCGTCATGCTAATTGCTAACATTAGCAGCTAATGGCAACAGCCCACTCGGCACTTCAAAAATTTCTGCGGGAATTTTCTAGTTTTATTTTGCTATTGTGTCTACAAACCGACATTACAAAATGTGCAACATTGTTACAAAACTTGACACAAATTTACATTTTAGAAAACATTTTTACATATCATAAAACAAAATGATATTGCCATAACACATTTACAAGTTCCGAAACAAATTTACATTTCAGAAAACAATTTAAAAATATGCAAAACACTTTTACAAACGCTGAAACACTTTTACGAAACTAATTTACAAATTTACGGGGTTGAACAGGAATTGATAATGGGAGCAGCCAATATGAGTTGTTGTTTTTGTTGATGGACAGTGATCGACTAATGTTATGCCCATTTTGTGGCAAACACATGAATCTCATAATGTGGTTTTGTTTTTCGTGATCGCTCACTATTTTCTGTCATGTGTGCTCATTCCCTGAGACCGAGGACTAACTGCCGCTCGGAGAATGGGACCATGGCCGCAATTCAGTGCACCCTATGATGAATTTATCACTCCCAGCTTGTTTCAAAGTGGGAACTATATGAATTAAAAATAAAGTAGAGCAGCGAGTATTGATTATATTTTTGTAATAAATACTCGTTGCACAGTTTGAGAATCGTGGATCTCTAACAACTGAAAAAACACATGTTCACATACTTTAACATTATAAAAACCTCTTTAATAAAAGCAACTGCAACGTAATGTTATGGCCGCTAAAACAAGTCCACGTTACGCGACTCATGTGTTTGCCCCAAAACGGCAAAAAAATCCTTCAATCGCTGGCCATCTATTGGTAGCTTCCTCCTAATTATTTACAAAGCTCTCAATAATCTTGTAAAGTGCATTCGTTTTATTGAAAGTGCTGATAAATAAAATGTATTGTTATTATTATTGTTATTATTAAAAAGGGGAAAAATACAATGTATACAAATATGATTTTATAGATCCAAACTTATGATAATTGTGAAACTGCGTTTTTTCCTCTATATCATCAAAGTTGATGATTGTTGCACCCCAAATTGTCCCACTGTTCATCTTGGGCAACAAGGTGAAACACAGAATTCGGTGATAATGTTTTGCTACATGCTTTACAACCAGTCAAACCCAAAAAAGGGAACATTAAACTTAAAAGTAGCAATAGAAAGCTAGAAGAACGACTAGAAAACACAGTGAACTGAAAGATTTAATTTTAGTTTTATTAAAGATACTTGTGTCCACCCCCCAACTGTGAAATGTCCTTGAGGGGATTCGTCGTCACCCATTATGTGACGTATTTTCCCTTATATGGAGTTGCACTCGACGTGAGGGGTGTTCCCAGTGTTTAAAGCTGAGCCATGGAAATGCGCACTCCATAGATGTTTAGGTTTCTTTGTTTCTCCTTCTCTCCAAGTTTAGTTTGTTTATAAATAAGCAATAAAAGAACAAAACGAAAGAATCGTACGGACTGTTTTTTTCCCTGCGCATTACACCATGAACTCCTTCAACGACAACAGCTGGTATTGGCCACTCTCATTATCACTTCCTGTTCAACCTCAGAGTTGGTACATTCCTTTTCCGGTTGATTGTTACGGTTTGTATATTTGTTTCGGGACACAAATAATGTGTTTCGCATGTTGTTACTTTGTTTCCATTTGTTTCGGGACTTGTAAACGTGCTGTGTGAGAGTGTTTCACATTTTGTAATGTTGGTTTGCACCTCTTGGCCACCATACCCAACGGAGCCTTCAAGGCAGCGCAGGGTTGGGGTTAGGCATTCAGTTGTGATGGTTAAGCTTAGGGTAAAGGGGCTAGGGCAGTGGTTCTCAATTATTTTCTGTTATGCCCCCCTTAGGAAGAAGAAAATGTTGCGATTGCTGATTGATGATTGCAATATTCGGAGCGTTTTCTCTGAACAAACATACCGGTACGGTCTTTCCTCGTCCCCGACCGTAGTTACATTGAAGCCAAACGCTACATATGTTTCGACGTTTTGTCATATTTCCTTGTCTTGGGTTTTGAGTGACTTTAATTTGTCTTAATATCTTCCTCTCTTACGGCCTTTCTTTTCATCCCTATCAAATATTTTTCCATGTTCCTCAGTTTGTTTACATCTCTTACCGCCGGCTCTGTTAAAAAACACCATAGAGCTAATAGTGCGCACAATGAGAGCGCCACTGCCACCTACGTTCTGGATGCGCAATTACACTTTAATCGAATATAACAAGAGCAAGCACTCGCGCCCCCCCCAGGGGTGCGCGCCCCACTATTTGAGAAGGACTGGGCTAGGGAATGCATTAAGTTAATGAGGGGTGGGGAGGGCCTTCGATGCAGCGCTGCCTTGAAGTCTGTGTTTGGGGCACAAAACACCATGAAGCTACTGAGAGACATGGTTGTGGATTTTCACTTGGTCCTGTGCCAATCATTGACTGTATATAAAACAATGAATCTACTCCATTGGATGTGATGTGATAACACTACTCACAGTAAGTTTAGGATATTGTTATTTACATGTGTGCTTTTCCTATTGCGGCGTTCTCTAATGGCACATCATCACACCAGAGAGCAATGACGTTTTACGTTCTTACGTCCAGCCTTAAGTGTTTTTTTTTCTTCTTAGGACATGAAAAAAAATATTCAACTTTTTTCCCCAAAAATATGGTTCATTCATAGAGTTCCAGACATGTCCACTCTAGTGGACTTCATGCGCCTGGGAACTCAACATAAAGCATTGTGAACTTATTGTTAAAATTAATTAACTTGTGTTTTATCCTAAATATAGAAACACTTGTTTCTTTTTAGGCTTAAAAAAACAAAACAATGGTCAAAAACAACAATGAAGTGGACATCATGGATCCCCCAGTGTAGTTTTAACACAAGTCATGTAATTGCGTCACTGCTTCTTGTGACTTTTTTTTTGTTATAATTCAGTATATACTGTATATGCTATATTTACAAGCTATTCATTTAAAATATGTTTGTGCAGATTAGCTGTAGTCTGTGTTACTATAATAATTATTTTATCATATTCTGTAGACTTCAAATTCAGCAAAGAATAAGGCAACCTATAGAACAGTTCAGGAAATTAGGTCCAGCTCCAGTGATGATGAGTATACTGACAGTGATGATGAGTTGCTGCCAGAGAAGAACAGAGACATAGGAACTGAAGATGATGGAGATACAGACAGTCCAGATTGACAAGCCGGTACATAAAGGGCTGGACTCAGATGCAGAGGTTCCAAAAAATAAATGACTTTATTAAACAAGGATACAGAGTCTCTTGAATCAAAACGATGATCAAACAAAAAACCACTCCGCAGAGGGAAAAAACGAGGCAAAAACAAATTCTCCAAAACAGCAATACTTATCAATAGCATGGATTACTTGAGCAGGAAACACGAACACTCTTGGTGACGAACATGACACACTGGCACAGGACAGGGGAAAACGCAGACTATATATACACACGAGGGTAATGGGGAACAGGTGGAAACAATCAGGGATCAGGAAGACAATCAGACCGGTGACACAAGAGGAAGGGCAAGTGACCTGAAACGAGAGGAGAGTTAGAATTTCAAAATAAAACCGGAAATGACGAGACAATACCAAACCAAAAACACCGCTGCGTGACAGAACCCCCCCCTCAAGGGCCGGCACCTGACGGCCCAGGCAGATCAGGATGATCCCTATGAAAGTCCTTTATAAGCTGCGGGCAAACAATAAATCTAGAAGGTATCCATTGTCTCTCTTCTGGACCGTAACCCTCCCAGTCCACCAGATATTGCTTACCCCTGCCCCGGTTGCGTACTGCCAACAACTGTTTTACCTTGTAGACCAGACCCCCGTCTACCAGTTCAGGCGGCGGTGGAGGTGCGACGGCGGGAACCAGAGGACTCTCCTTAGCTGGTTTTACCTGGCTCACATGAAACGTCGGATGGACCCGAAGGGATCGGGGCAAGCGAAGGCGAACCGCAGAGGGACCGATGATCTTGGCGATGGGGAATGGACCCACAAAGCGCGGTGCCAGCTTTCTGGACGGAACCTTGAGGCGTAGATCTTTAGCGGACAACCATACCTTCTGTCCCGGTTGGTAAGCGGGTGCAGGTCGTCTCCTGCAGTCTGCGGCCCTCTTCATACGGTCCCCTTGACGGATGAGTACCTGTCTGGCGGCTGCCCAGATGCGACGGCAGCGGCGGATCAAGGCGAAGGCTGAGGGGACTGAAACTTCGGGTTCATTGTCTGTGAAAACAGGTGGTTGGTATCCAAAGACACATTTGAAAGGTGAAAAACCTGTGGCGGACGTGGGTAGGGAGTTGTGAGCGTACTCCACCCAGACCAGGTGTTTGCTCCATGTCGAGGGGTTCTGGGACACGAGACACCGGAGGCCGGTTTCCAGTTGCTGGTTGAGGCGTTCGGTCTGGCCGTTGGCCTCTGGATGGTATCCTGAAGTCAGGCTGGCCTTGGCTCCGATGAGCCGACAGAACTCCTTCCAGAACCGGGAAACGAACTGGGGCCCCCGATCAGAAACAATGTCTTTAGGAAATCCATGAACTTTAAAGACATGGTTAATCATGGTTTCTGCCGTTTCCTTGGCAGAAGGCAACTTAGGCAGAGCAATAAATCTTGCCATCTTAGAGAATCGATCCACGACCGTGAGTACTGTGGTGTTACCTTGAGAGACCGGGAGCCCCGTGACGAAGTCCATAGAAATCTCAGCCCACGGTCTGGAAGGAACAGGAAGTGGTTGCAGCAGTCCCATGCGTGCTCCGGTTGATGTCTTATTCCTGGCGCAGACCGAACAAGCCTCCACGTACTCCCGAACCTCCGGCTCCATAGACGGCCACCAGAACCTCCGGGAAATGGCGAACATGGTTCTCCGAACTCCCGGATGACAGGAAAGCGGCGAGGTATGAGCCCAGTGAATCACCTGTGGGCGCAATTCCACGGGAACGAATAAACGATTCTCGGGACACCCACTAGGTGGCGGAGTCTCACCGTTTGCCTGCTTTACCTTCTTTTCTATCGGCCAGGAAATCACTCCAACCACACGGGTAAGTGGAAGGATAGGCTCTGATTCCTTGGCCCTTGGCTCGGGGTCGTAAAGACGAGATAATGCGTCAGGTTTGGCGTTCTGCGACCCCGGCCTGTAAGAGATGACAAAAGAGAATCGGTTAAAGAAGAGCGCCCACCTGGCCTGGCGTGAGTTCAGTCTCTTAGCTTTCTTGATATATTCCAGGTTCTTGTGATCGGTCCAGACGACAAACGGATGTTGAGCCCCCTCCAGCCAGTGACGCCACTCCTCCAGCGCCACCTTGACCGCCAACAGCTCTCGATTGCCGACATCATAATTCCTCTCAGACTTGGACAGCCGCCGAGACAAAAAGGCACAGGGATGAATCTTACCATCCTGTTCAGCACGTTGAGATAACACTGCCCCGATCCCCTCATTGGAAGCATCGACCTCCACCACGAACTGCCGCTGGGGGTCTGGTAAGGTGAGGATAGGAGCAGTAGTGAACCGATGTTTGAGTGTCTGGAAGGCTGACTCCGCCTCCGGTGACCAGTGGAAGCGCACCTGAGGAGAGGTAAGAGCATGGAGAGGGGAAGCTATTGCGCTGAACCCTCTGATAAACCGTCTGTAAAAGTTAGCAAACCCAAGGAACTGCTGAACCTTTCTACGGCTATCAGGAGTGGGCCAATCAGTCACCGCACTTACTTTAGCTGGATCCATCTGAACTCTTCCAGGGGCTACGATGAAACCCAAGAAAGAGACAGTCTCAGCATGAAATTCACTCTTTTCAACTTTAACATACAACTTGTTCTCGAGAAGTCTCTCGAGAACTAAGGATACATGCCTGATATGTGTTTCTAAGTCCTCGGAGTAGATGAGAATGTCGTCCAGATATACATACACAAACTGGTCCAAAAAGTCCCTCAAAACGTCATTTATCATGGCCTGGAAGACAGCTGGAGCATTGGTGAGCCCGAAAGGCATCACCAGGTACTCATAGTACCCACTAGGTGTGTTGAAACCTGTCTTCCACTCGTCTCCTTCTCTTATTCGGATTAGGTGGTATGCGTTGCGAAGATCGAGCTTGGTGAAGATCCGGGCTTGTTGCAACTGGTCGAAAACCGAAGTCATGAGCGGAAGTGGATAACGGTTCTTGATGGTTATATCGTTCAGCGGGCTGTAGTCGATGCATGGTCTGAGGGATCCGTCTTTCTTGTCCACAAAGAAAAAACCCGCTCCTGCAGGTGAGGAAGAAGGTCTGGTGAGACCAGCTTTGAGAGATGAATCAATGTAGTCTTTCATGGCAACCTTCTCTGGTCCTGAAACAGAATACAGACGTGACTTGGGAATAGTGGATCCTGGAATGAGTTCTATGGCGCAATCATAGGACCGATGTGGGGGTAGCGAGGTGGCCTTGGTTTTGCTGAAAACTTCTCGTAGATGATGATAGCAGGATGGAACAGTGCTCAGGTCCGGGTATTCTGATTCTGTGGCGGGAGCGGCAGAAACATAATGAATGTGAGTTAACGAGTCTTCCTGTGGTGAAGTATGACGACAATGATTCTCACAATCTTTTCCCCACCCCAGAATCTTCCCTGTAACCCAATCGATGTGTGGATTGTGTTGTAACAACCACGGGTAGCCCAAAACGAGGGTATGTGAGGGTGAATGGAACAAAAAAAAAAAAACTGACTTCTTCTTGGTGATTGTGGATTTGTAACTTGACCGGATCAGTGGAGTGTGTTATGTAAAACAGTTCGCTACCATCCAAAGCGCTGGCCTTAACAGGTTTAGATAACTCTTTCTCAGTGAGCCCCAACCTTCTCGCTAACCCCCAGTCCATCAGGCTTTCGTCCGCCCCTGAGTCAATCAATGTTTCTATTTCCATGGAGGTAGTGTTGTGTGTTACCTTAACAGAGGTGAGTTGGCGGGGGGTTGGCGTCGAGCCTGAAAATTGACTCACAGTAATCCTTTTCTTGGCTGGACAAGCCATGAGGCGATGACCGGATTCTCCACAATAGAAGCACAGTCCCTCCCGCTGACGCCGCCATCGCTCCTCCGGAGTCAACCGGGTTCTACCCACCTGCATGGGTTCTTCCTCGCTAGTCGAAGAGCTGAGACGGTTGGGTGAAGGTCTGTCTGTCGAGAGGGCCTCCAGCGGCTTCCGACTGTGAGAATCCAGCTCACGGATTCTATGGTCTGTGCGAATAGCTAGGGAGATTAGAGAATCCAGATCTGACGGCAGGTTAAGAGGTATGAGTGCTCTTTGAATGGGATCCGTGAGCCCCTGGAGAAAAACATCATACAAAGAGGTGGAGTTCCACCCGCTTTCCGCGGCCAACGTGCGGAAGCGAATGGCATAATCACATACTGAATCCTGGCCTTGTTTAATTCCATTCAATTCTCTAGCCTTTTCTCGATCAGTAGTTACCGGATCAAAAATCTGCTGCAGGGAGTCAGAAAAAACTGGTAATGAGTTGCAAATGGGTGAGTTGCGTGACCATTCTGCTGTAGCCCATGTACGAGCTCGTCCGGACAGATGTGAGATGATGAATGCTATTTTAGAACGGTCTGAAGAAAAGGCATGAGGTGAATGTTCAAAGTGAATGGAACAGTCAATCAAAAAAGGCTTGCACATTCCTACCTCCCCTGAATATCGTTCCGGGGAAGCTAGTCGTATTCCTCCGCCAACCACAGGCATTGTCAGGGAAGGAGTAGCTACAGCGGACGGAGGTTCCGGTGGTGTAAGTGGAGTAGCTGTGGGAGAAGTCATGGTTTCTCTGGGGAAATGATCAAGCAAAGTCTGTACCTTTGAAGCGAGCAAACCTAGCTGTGAAGCCATGGCGGTCTGAAATTCCTCTTGGCGTGAAATGCGGTCTTCCTGGGCTTGGAGAACCGCTGACATGGCGCCTGTCTCTGCTGAGTCCATTGTTGGCCAGTGTGTACTGACAAGCCGGTACATAAAGGGCTGGACTCAGATGCAGAGGTTCCAAAAAATAAATGACTTTATTAAACAAGGATACAGAGTCTCTTGAATCAAAACGATGATCAAACAAAAAACCACTCCGCAGAGGGAAAAAACGAGGCAAAAACAAATTCTCCAAAACAGCAATACTTATCAATAGCATGGATTACTTGAGCAGGAAACACGAACACTCTTGGTGACGAACATGACACACTGGCACAGGACAGGGGAAAACGCAGACTATATATACACACGAGGGTATTGGGGAACAGGTGGAAACAATCAGGGATCAGGAAGACAATCAGACCGGTGACACAAGAGGAAGGGCAAGTGACCTGAAACGAGAGGAGAGTTAGAATTTCAAAATAAAACCGGAAATGACGAGACAATACCAAACCAAAAACACCGCTGCGTGACACAGATGCAATGGTGAGGGTGCCTATAGTCAAGATGAGGGGCAGGATGCAGAGCCTACTAGTATAAAATATGAGAAAATAATTAGCATAGTAACACAAACTACAGCTTATCTGCACAAAAGGTTATATTTTAAACGAATAGCTTATAAATATAACAATTATACACTGACTTATAACCAAAACAGTCACAGGCATCAGTGAAGCAATTACATGACTTGTGTTAAAAATATACTGGGTGATGCATGACGTCCACTTCAGTGGACACATGGTTAAACGTAATCCAAAAAAGTTTTCAAAAAGGCAACTGGACTTGTAGATTTTGGAGAAGACGTTTCACCACTGATCCGAGTAGCTTCTTCAGTTCTGAGGGACTGGTGGGAAGTCTGAGGTTTAAATAGGAACTCCTCTTGAGAAACCTTGCTTGTTATGCTAATAACCTGAAACTGGTGCAGCTATTCCCACTAACGACTGAGTACCCAGTCGTACTGGTGCAGCTATTCCCACTAACGACTGAAAGCAACATAAACAGATTGCAGTTTGCAAATGCACACAGGGACAAAGACCTTAATTTATGGCCACATGTGGTCTCATGAAACTAAAGTGGAACTGTTTGGCAATAATCTCCATTGCTACATTTGGAGGAAAAGGGGGAAGCTTGTAAGCCTGAGAACACCATCCGAACTGTGAAGTATGGGGGTGGTAGTATCATGTTGTGGGGCTGTTTTGCCGCAGAAGGAACTGGTGCACTTCATGAAATGGACGGCATCATGAGGAAAGTACATTATGTGGAAATGTTGAAGCAACATCTCAAGACATCAGCCAGGAGGTTAAGTTAAGCTTGGGCAAAAATGGGTCTTCCAAATGGACAATGACCCTAAGCATATCGCCAAAGTAGTTCCAAAGTGGCTTAAGGACAACAAATCCTATAGATCAGCGGTCCCCAACCCCCGGGCCGCGGATCGGTACCGGTCCGTGGGTCATTTGGTTCTGGGCCGCACAGAAAGAATAAATAACTTACATTACTTCCGTTTTATTTATTTCGGAATCTGAAAGATATTTTAATTTGAAAAATTACCTGATTCTCTGTTACACCCGTCGTTGTCACTCTTGACGCAGGTCAAGGCGCTCTTCTCGGTCATGTGATAGGTTACCGCTAAAATGAAACCCAGGAGCTAGCAAAATGAGTAAAAAACAAACGTCTTTGGAAAGTTTCTTTGCAAAGGGGAAAAGGCCCAGCCAGGAGACAGAAGAGGAGCTTACGACTTCCAAGAAAAAGAAAGCTACATTTAATAGACAATATCAGGAGTCCTACTTAAAATACGGATTTATCCCAACAGGAGATTCCCATGCACCAAGCCCGCTCTGCATAATATGCGGCGACTGGCTCTCGAATGAGGCAATGAAGCCCTCAAAACTGCTTCTCCACTTGGAGACCAAGCACCCTGCATTAAAGTCATGGCTGAATACCCTGAGATCGCCACAACAGCACTGAAAACGCTGTTGCCATTTCCGACATCCTATCTGTGTGAAGCGGGGTTTTCTGCAGTGACGGCGACCAAAACAAAATTACGAAGTAGACTGGACATACGCAACACACTTCGGGTGTCATTGTCTCCTATTACCCCTAGATGGGACCGCCTGGTTGCAGAAAAACAAGCTCAGGGCTCCCACTGATTCAGCATTGTAGTGAGTTGTATTTTTCATGCACTTTGTATTTTGAAGGCATGTTTAAACGTTACCATAGCGACCATAGAGTGTTGCGACCAAAGAGGACGTTACTCACATCATGATTCGTGTTTATTTTTATGTTTAGAAAATACCACAGTTTTCATGCAGGTCATATCATATTATTTTGTTGTATTTATCCGCCACACCTTAAACGCTGGTCCCTGAAAATATTGTCTGACATTAAACCGGTCCGTGGGGCAAAAAAGGTTGGGGACCGCTGCTATAGATAATATGTGGGCAGATCTGAAAAAAAGTCAAGATGGTGCCGGACATTCTGGAAGCTAGTTACAGTAGCTCCGAGAGTTTTGCCGTGTTTTTCTATATTTTCGTGCTGTCACGTGTCATTTTTGTCGCTAACCTCAGTCGGACTTTTAATCCTATGGATGTACATCTGGCGAGGTTTGGAATATGTGTATTTTTAATTCTTTGCCTGTTAAATACAGCATCTGGAGACCTGTTCAGCCAGGGCTCCATTGTTTACACACAGGATCAGCTGGTAGCACTGTGCAACACGAGGGTGCTCCCAGGACAGCGACCGGAGATCCCTGTGGAACTACGGAGAAGGAGACGGGGCTGCAGAGCTGGTGTGAAGCGTCGGGAGGACGGTATAAACCCTGCGTACTGTCTGTTATTATGGGGAACGTGGGATCTCTACCCAATAAGCTGCTGACGCCGCTAACCAGGCTACAAAAGGAGTACCAGCAGTTTAGCATCTTGTGCTTCACGGAGACGTGGCTGAACGAACTGACACCAGATTCGCACGTCTCATTGGACGGATTTCAGATCGTGAGAGCGGACAGGAAGGCAAAGGAGAGCAGTAAGAACTAGACAATTCCCCTGCGGGAAATCGCGAGAGTGGGGCTGTGTCGGCAGCAGTTTGCGCTAAGATGACATGATACAATACTATGATGCTACGATGCTAACATGCTACAATTTTTCACCTAATCTTATCCTCGCAGTTGCTATTGCAGAGGCTGTAGTAGTGCTTCGCACAGCCCACTACTGGCCCTATAGCTTTGCTATATGGGTCAGTAGTACATGCAGCAGACCCCTCCCAGCTCCACCTGAAAGCCAGCATCAGGCTAAGTCATTGGTCGGCTAATAGTTAACATATATTAGCAGTGAAGTTATGTTGGGCACAAACACACTTAACACATGGATAATTCTAGAAATCCCAACTGATTGGGGAAAGGGGGGGGGGGTCATAGAGTCATGTTCTGGCACCCTAATATAGTCCTGTATTGAGTTAAGTGGTCATAATGTTTTGGCAGCCTGTGACTGTCATGTAAAAATGGAGTGGAGGGGTCATAGTGTCAGGTTCTGCCACTCTAATACAGTCCTGTAATGACTGAAGTGGTCATAATATTTTGGCAGTCTGTTACTGTAATGCTAAAATGGAGTGTGCGTGTGGGGCGGGGTCATAGTATCAGGTTCTGGCACCCTAATATAGTCCTGCAATGGAGTGAGTGGTCATAATGTTTTGGCAGTCTGTTACTGTCATGTTAAAATGGAGAGGGGTGGGATGTGGGGGTCATAGAGTCATGTTGTGTCACCCTAATATAGTCCTGTAATGAGAGAAGTGGTCATAATGTTTTGGCAGTCTGTTACTGTCACGCTAAAATGGAGTGGAGGATCATAGTGTCAAGTTCTGGCCCCCTACAGTACTGAACTAATGGCTTGGGTGTTCCTAATGTTTTGGCAGAGTTTTCCCGCCTCTTCTGCTGTGCGTGTGAGCGTGTGTATCGCGGTAGTCATGGTGACTGTGGCACCAACTGCCAGCGTCAGTTGGATGAGGGGGAGACAGAGAAAACAATGCTGTAACTTTGCCTCGAACAGGAAGGCCTTGTGGCCAAACCGTGTGTCCAATCGTTGAACCGACTTCACTTTGGGCATCTTGAGGCTTTCCCGAACGTCTAGATGTGCAGTTTGTGGGTAAAATGAAGAAATGTGAGCTATTTAAAGCGATTTAAAAGAAAGGATCGCTTCTGCTTTGCTCCAGACATTTAACATGGCAGTCTATGGAGCTGTGGGTGGGTGCTGCTGGCGCATCTTTGCGTCTCACGCCAAAACTATAAGACTTACAGCTTCAGCAGACGAATTGTGAGCGAGAAGACAAATTTTCCTACGTTTCTATGTATAAATTATGTCTGTGGTGTGAAATTTGTGGCCATGGGAGCAGTTTCTATTTTGTTTTTTGCCTAATTTTGTTCTCTCCTCTCCACTCTAGCTGTGGGTGTCACCCCCTCTAGCGCGAACATTCCGCGCAATACACACCCATTATAAACCCTGAAATTTGAGCAAACACCTACACCGCTTTGAGGCTTCATAGTTTAAAAACGGTAAAAGGTGTCGATAAGTGAGGGGAATCTCTGAAGAGAAGACAAGAGTGCCTACGTTTTAAAGTTTAAATGAAGTCTCTGGGTGAAAGTATGCCAGAGCAGTGGATGTTGGAAAAAGTGTTGAAAAAGTGCGATGTTTGCAACTTTTCCCATTCATTCTCTATGGGAAATGAATAGGAAGAGGCATGTCGGCGACTTTGTCGCGAATAATTCCAACCTGGAGAAATGAAATAATAGCACACCCGCTCCGATTGATCCGCATGTTCCGATGTATTATTCGTGTATGTGCGATGAACTGTGCGGGAGGAGTTAGCGATAGAAAATCTGTGGGAATAATAATAAAAATAGACGCGAGCAATAAGGAGGGGGCATTGCGATGTTTGTAAACAACAACTGGTGTAACCCAGGACACATCAGGGTAAAGCAACAGTTCTGTAACAGGGACATTGAGGTGCTAGCTGTTAGCATGCGAGAGTACTACCTCCCGAGGGAGTTCTCGCAAGTTATCGCGATAACGACATACAGGTGCTGGTCATATAATTAGAATATCATGAAAAAGTTGATTTATTTCAGTAATTCCATTCAAAAAGTGAAACCATAACATTAATTTCACACAGACTGATATATTTCAAGTGTTTATTTCTTTTAATTTTGATATTATAACAACTAATGAAAATCCCAAATTCAGTATCTCAGAAAATTAGAATATTGTGCAAAGGTTCAATTCTGAACACTCTAATGAGCTAATTAACACCTGCAAAGGCCTATAAATTGTCTCTCAGTCTAGTTCTGTAGGCTACACAACCATGGGGAAGACTGCTGACTAGACAGTTGTCCAAAAGACGACCGTTGACACCTTGCTCAAGAAGGGCAAGACACAAAAGGTCATTGCTATGGAGGCAGGCTGTTCACAGAGCTCTGTGTCAAGCACATTAATAGAGAGGTGAAAGGAAGGAAAAGATGTGGTAGAAAAAAGTCGAAAGACGAAAGGTGGAGGTCTGTGTTTTTACATCAACTGTAGCTGGTGTACCGACGTGACAGTGATCCAGCAGTACTGTTTCCCGGACTTGGAATCACTTTTCATAAACTGCAAACCCTTTTACTCCCCCCGCGAGTTTTCTTCATTCATTCTGGTCGGTGTTTACATCCCGCCGGCAGCCAACGTCCATGATGCACAGCTCGCGCTGGCCGACAAGATTCTACACGTGGAGAAAACTAACCCGGACTCCTTAGTTATTGTCCTCGGTGACTTTAACAAGGGAAATCTCTCCCACGATCTCCCCAAATATAAACAGTTTATCAGCTGTCCCACCAGAGAAGACAGAACTTTGGACCACTGCTACACCACGGTCAAAGATGCCTTTCACGCTGTCCCCCGTGCACCACTGGGAGAATCGGACCACGTCATGATCCACCTGATTCCAGCATATAGACAGAAACTCAAACTCTGTAAACCTGCTGTGAGGACGTCAAAGATGTGGACCAGTGAAGCTGTGGACCGCTTAAGGGCATGTTTGGACTGTACTGACTGGGACACTTTCAAGGCGGCAACAAACAGTTTGGATGAGTACACAGAAGCAGTGACGTCATACATCAGCTTCTGTGAGGACTGCTGTATTCCAACACGCACCAGGGTGAGTTATAACAATGACAAGCCCTGGTTCACAGCCAAACTCAGGCACCTCAGGTTGGAGAAGGAGAAGGCATTCAGGAGTGGAGACAGAGAAGAATTCAAAGAGTCAAAGTGCAAGTTTAGCAAAGCGGTGAGGGAAGCTAAACGACAGTACTCAGAAAAGCTGCAGAGCCAGTTTGCAGCCAACGACTCGAGCTCTGTCTGGAGGGGCTTCAAGAACATCACCAACTACAAGCCCAAACCCCCCCCACTCTGTGAACGACTCACGCCTGGCCAACAACCTGAATGAATACTTCTGCCGCTTTGAAAGACAATGGAACAGTACCACGACCACCACCCCCCACGGTGACACCTCTCCCACCAGCAGTGGTGTCTGTGAAACCTCACAGGCCCCCACACCAGTGCCCCCCTCCTCACCGACAACGGCCAAGGCTCCTTCACAGCCGGTGGTCTCAGAGCCTCCCTCCTCCATCTCACCTCTCATCATCCTGGAGAAGGACGTGAAGAGGCTGTTCACGAGGCAGAACCCCCGCAAGGCTGCTGGACCAGACGCTGTGTCTCCATCCACCTTGAAGCACTGCGCTGATCAACTGTCTTCAGTGTTCACGGATATATTCAACATCTCACTGAAGTCATGTCACGTGCCAGCTTGCTTCAAGGCCTCCACCATCATCCCAATCCCCAAAAAGCCAAGGACTACCGGACTGCATGACTACCGCCCTGTTGCCCTGACATCGGTTGTGATGAAGTCCTTTGAACGCCTTGTGCTTTCACACCTCAAGGACTTAACAGACCCATTCCTGGACCCCCTGCAGTTCGCCTACAGATCAAACAGATCTGTGGATGACGCTGTTAACCTGTCACTCCACCTCATCCTCCAGCACCTGGACTCCCCCAGATCATATGCCAGGGTCCTGTTTGTGGATTTCAGCGCGGCCTTCAACACGGTCGTTCCATCTCTACTACAGGACAAACTCTCCCAGCTGACCGTGCCTGACTCCATCTGCAGGTGGATCACAGACTTCCTGTCTGACAGGAGGCAGCATGTGAGGCTGGGAAAACACATCTCAGACTCCCGTACCATCAGCACGGGTTCCCCTCAAGGCTGTGTCCTTTCTCCTCTGCTCTTCTCCCTGTACACCAACAGCTGCACCTCCAGTCACGAGTCTGTCAAGCTCCTGAAGTTTGCGGATGACACCACCCTCATCGGGCTCATCTCAGGTGGAGATGAGAGCGCCTACAGACTGGAGATTGACCGCTTGGTGACTTGGTGTAGCCGCCACAATCTGGAGCTGAACGCCTCCAAAACAGTGGAGATGATTGTGGATTACAGGAAGAACACAGCCCCACTCCTCCCCATCATCCTGTCTGACTCTACAGTCAACACTGTGGAGTCCTTCCGTTTCCTGGGCACCATCATCTCCCAGGACCTCAAATTGGAGCTGAACATCAGCGCCCTGATCAAAAAAGCACAGCAGAGGATGTACTTCCTGAGGCAGCTGAAGAAATTCAACCTGCCAAAGTCAATGATGGTTCACTTCTACACTGCCATCATTGAGTCCATCCTCACCAGCTCCATCACCACCTGGTATGCTGCAGCCTCTGCTAAGGACAAGAGCAGACTGCAGCGTGTCATTCGCTGTGCAGAGAAGGTGATTGGCTGCAGTCTGAAGTCTCTCGACGAGCTGTACGCTTCCAGGACTCTGAAGCGTGCAGCTAAGATTGACGCTGATCCCTCTCATCCCGGACACAGACTATTTAACAGACTCCCCTCTGGCAGACGGCTGCGATCCATCGAGTGTAGGACCACTCGCATGGCGAACAGTTTTTTCCCATCCGCAGTCCGTCTGCTGAACAATACCAAGCCCCCCCCCCCCCCCCTGAACACATCAATCTCACCATCACCCCACAGTTCTGGTGGAATATATATATATACTGTGCATATATTTTGTAGTTTTTGTATTTTTGTATTTTAAAGATAGTTTCTATATTTATTTTATTTTATTCTATTTTATTTTGTTTTATGCGTACCAACACCAAGGCAAATTCCTTGTATGCACAAACATGCTTGGCAATAAAGTCCTTTCTGATTCTGATTCTGATTCTGACAAGCAATAGGAATAACCCTGGAGAGGATTGTGAAACAAAACTCATTCAAAAATGTGGGGGAGATGCATAAAGAGTGGACTGCAGCCGGAGTCAGTTATTCAAGAACCACCACGCACAGATGTATGGGTTTCAGCTGTCGCATTCCTTGTGTTAAGCCACTTTTGAACAAGACACAGCGTCAGAAGCGTCTCGCTAAAGACAAAAAGGACTGGACTGCTGCTGAGTGGTACAAAGTTATGTTCTCTGATGAAAGTAAATTTTGCATTTCCTTTGGAAATCAAGGTCCGAGAGTCTGGAGGAGGAGAGGCACAGAATCCATGTTGCTTAGTATCCACAGTCAGTGATGGTTTGGGGTGCCATGTCATCTGCTGGTGTTGGTCCACTTGGTTTTCTGAGGTCCAAGGTCAACGCAGACGTCTACCAGGAAGTTTTAGAGCACTTCATGCTTCCTGCTGCTGACCGGCTTTATAGAGATGCAGATTTCATTTTCCAACAGGACTTGGCACCTGCACACAGTGCCAAAGCTACCAGTACCTGTTTTAAGGACCATGGTATCCCTGTTCTTAACTGGCCAGCAAACTCGCCTGACCTTAACCCTATAGAAAATCATAGATTTTCTATAGGGTTAAGAGGAAGAGGAAGAGGAAGATGCGATACGCCAGACCCAACAATGCAGAAGAGCTTAAGGCCACTATCAGGGCAACCTGGGCTCTCATAACACCTGAGCAGTGCCACAGACTGATGGACTCCGTACATGCTCATACTTTTAATGTTCATACTTTTCAGTTGGCCAACATTTCTAAAAATCCTTTTTTGTATTGGTCTTAAGTAATATTCTAATTTTCCAAGATACTGAATTTGGGTTTTTTATTAGTTGTTAGTTATAATATCAAAATTAAAAGAAATAAACACTTGAAATATATCAGTCTGTGTGTAATGAATGTATACATTATACAAGTTTCACTTTTTGAATGGAGTTACTGAAATAAATCAACTTTTTCATGATATTCTAATTATATGACCAGCACCTGTACATCGCCTCCTCTGCCGATGCTGCTGCAGCCTGCGAGCTCCTACACACTGTTGTATCACAGCTCCAGATATGGCACCCCCAGGCTCTGCTACTTATCTCTGGGGACTTTAACCACGCCTCCCTGTCCTCCACTCTCCCCACATTCACCCAATATGTTAAATGCAACACCAGAGACAATGGGACACTGGACTTGCTGTATGCAAACACCAAGGATGCATACAGCTCCACCTCCCTCTCCCCACTAGGTTGTTCTGACCACAAACTGGTTCATCTGCTCCCTGCCTACATACCTATGGTAAACAAACAACTACCCACCAAAAGGTATGTGAGGAATTGGACTGAGGAGACCAGTGTGGCGCTGAGGGACTGTTTTGACACCACAGACTGGGATGTGCTCTACAGGCCACATTGACAGTCAGACAACCTGCACCACAGACTACATCAATTTCTGGGTGGAGAACACGGTACCCATGAAGAAGGTATGGTGCTTCTCCAACAACAAACCCTGGGTGACCCTGGAATTAAAAACCCTGCTAAAGGAGAAAAAGAGGGTTTTTAAGACTGGGAACGAAGAGGAGCTGAATAGGGTGCAGAAGGAGCTAAAGAGAGACATAAGGAGGGGCAAGGACAGCTACAGGAGGAAGCTGTAGGAGCGCCTCCAGGGGAACAACACCAGAGAGGGCCTGAAAACCATCTCCAGACACAGTGGAAGGGGCCCAGAAGCGGGAGACGGTGAATGGGCCAATGAACTGAACTTGTTGTTTAATAGGTTTGACTGTGCTCCTGCCTCCTCCCCCACCCTCCACAGCCCAGACCAAACGGCACCCATAAACCACCCCCTATCCCCAACCGCCCACAACATCTCCACCCCCGAGAACATCTCTGGACTGTCACCAGCACTGGGCCCTCATTAAATTATGGAATAATTAAAAAAACAAAAAACAAATTAAAATAGGCCTATTTGTTGAAAAAATATGTAATATTTGAGTTACATAAAAGCTTTTTATTTGTTTTCTTCCCTATTGTCCTTGAAATAGTGGGCAAGACCCCCCCCCCCCCCCCCCCCCCCAACACAAAAATGGTTTGTCCACTAATCAAAATTTGATGTTGCCGTTTGATTGGAAGTTCCCTACGCTCAAAATGCACTGTCAGCACAAGTCCGGTGCTCAGAAAAGGAAATAAAAGAGAAGAAGAAAATAGAAGCCTTAAAGGTTTTCTTAATATTTAAAAAAAAAAGGTGGTGTCGGTGAAGCTGGGACTAGTAAAGTGAACGTAGAGCAATTTAAGAAACAGCGCAGCCAACGTGCACCTCTGTCAGCTGGCCTGCCCCATGTAACAGACAATAAAGTACTATCTGAAAAACTCCTGTGGAAAAGATCCTGCGTGGTTCCAGTTCCCAAGACTGAGCGTCCCAGTGAGCTGAACCACTTCAGGCCAGTAGTCTTGACTTCTCATCTGATGAAGACCATGGAGAGGATCATCCTGGGCCACCTCCATCATCTGGTGAACGACAACATGGACCCGCTGCAGTTTGCCTATCGTCCAGGCATAGGTGTGGAAGACTGTGGAAGACCAGGGCACTGTGAGAGTCATGTTCTTTGGCTTTCCCAGTGCTTTCAACGCCATCCAACCATCATTGCTTAGGGGGAAGCTGGAGGGAGCTGGAGTCACCAGTAGCCTGGCTGCATGGACCATCGACTACCTGTCCAACAAGCCACAGTATGTGAGGATTTGCGACTGTGTGTCTGATGTGGTAGTCTGCAGCACGGGGCCGCCGTAGGGTACTGTGCTCTCTCCCTTCCTCTTCATCCTGTACACATCAGACTTTCGACACAACATGGACAGCTGCCACCTCCAGAAATTCTCTGACAATACAGCCATTGTCGGGCCT
Organism: Planiliza haematocheilus; assembly: GCA_005024645.1. Classification (NCBI taxonomy): domain Eukaryota; kingdom Metazoa; phylum Chordata; class Actinopteri; order Mugiliformes; family Mugilidae; genus Planiliza; species Planiliza haematocheilus. The sequence goes on along the minus strand of SRSE01000582.1, from coordinate 173,535 downwards.
GTATCTCAGGGAAACGATCTGGAATACCTGGAGATCATCGCCAACTTTGTGGACTGGTGTGCTCTAAACCACCTGCACATTAACGCCAGCAAGACAAAGGAGGTGGTGATCGACTTCAGTAAGAAACCACATCTGACAGCACCAGTGAACATCCAGGGCTTGGACATTGAGGTGGTGGAGGATTACAAGTACCTGGGTGTTTACCTCAACAATAAACTGGTCTAGACACACAACACTAACGCCCTGTACAATAAGGGCCACCTGCTTAGACAACTGAGGTCCTTTGGTCAGACGGGCCGACTCTGTCCTGGACTGCTCTCTGGACTCCATCGAGGAAGTGGGTGAGAGGAGGATGTTAGCCAATCTGACATCAATCATGGACAACCCCTCTCACCCACTGCATCAGACTGTCTCAGACCTCAGCAGTCCCTTCAGCAGCAGACTGCTGCATCCACGCTGCAAGTAGGAACGCTACCACAGGTAAACTGTACATACAGAATGGCTTTATATTTCTAGTTTTTTTTCTCTATATATATTTTCAGAGCATTCTTATTTTGTATATATTTTTTCAAATGTGTATTGTGTAACTTTTTTTTAACCATGTTGAAGTCGTCAGTGCTGTCTGTATATATATCTGCCAAATTCCATTCTACTGTGACAAGGAAATTTCTCATACGTGGGATTAATAAACATATCTTAAAAGGCATGTGCGAGCGAGGTGGACTACAATCCTGACTCAGTTACACAAGTTCTGGACCAGAATTGGTGCAGACTATTGCAAGAAGCTTTTGGAAGGAAAACAATTGACCCAAGTCATACAGTTTTAAATACGACGTAGTATTAGGGCCACACATGAAGAAAAAAAATATTTTTGCCATGACAACATTATACTGGACATGTCGACATTAAACTCGACATGTTGAGAATGAAGTTTAAATATCATGTCGACTTTAATCTCGACGTGTCGACTTTAAAGTTGCCATGTCGACATTGAACATGACATGTCGACTTTAAAATCGGCATGTACATGAGTTTAATCTCATCATGGCAAAAATATATTTTTTTTTCTTCATGTGTGGCCCTAATACTCGTGTTTAAAGGCAATGGTATTTAAATACTAAGGATATTAACCTAGCCACACTTGGCTTCCACACTTTTTTTTAGTGTCCATAAATTACTATGATACCTACAAAACACCTTTTAGTCATATTGGGGAATATAAGTATGAACATGAATTATATTAATTCAAGAAATCAACAAAATCCTAGACAGCAAATTTTATTACCTTAAAATTTGAACGTCTTGCTATGTTAATGTTTATTGTAGAGGACTTAACACAAAAGTAAGGATGAAGGATATGTTACGAGTTTTACTTCACTTTTTAAATGTCTCGTTAGGGCACCACCTCCTTTTATTGTAGGAAGAACACGGTTTAAATCAATTATCAGTCTCAATTAAATAATTTGCATATCTGAAGGAGTAAATCCTTTTCCACGATTTGTAACATTCATTCTCTGTCGTAAAACAACGTCACAAACAACTTCTTAAGTGTGAATAAATATTTATTTAATGAAGTGACAACTATGAATAAATGAGGGACTAATAGAATATAGGTGTTTAATCAAATAAAACGAATATGAGATATGAAATAATTTCTGGAGCGATGGTGAAAATGGAGAATGGAGATGTTTTATAGTTTAAACTAACAGGAATGGATTTGATAGCTAATCTAATCAATCTTCTCTAAAAGATGTTGGTAAGGAGTTTCAAAGTAGTGACACCAACTCTTTGTCTTAGGCAGTAGGAACGATTCAGCCTAGTTTTGTAGAGTCTTCTCGGCACGGTGATGGAGAGATGATGTATCAGAATGACAAAATCAAAATCACTCAAAAGCATTAGTAAATTAATAAACTCAGGTTCTTCAGGATATCTTGCTAATAATTAAATGTTGGGGTTTCTAAAATAATAATTTCAATAGTTCAACTTTAATTAGCTTCAACTAATCGCTACCATTAGTATAATAACATGTCTAAGGTTCAGCGAGCTTTAACTTCAACAGTGATTAAAAGAAAGAAAATGTTTTTAAGAATGGCTACTTGAAGGCACTGTTGATCCATCCTTACTGTGACAAATCATGTGAATTTGGGCTGGCTTTATCATACAAGGATCAAAATAGTCTCATTGTGATCCTTAGCCCTTCCTGAACAACAATATATAACTTACCAGGTCATTACAATTTTGATAGTCATATTATCAAACTCGAGCTCTTTTTAGAGAGGAGAATGCAGACCAGAGTCTGGTTCTGGGAGAGAAAGTTATTTATGACCCTACCTGTTCCACTCCCTCGGTCACTCTTGGAGGGGGAAAATATGTGTAAATATGTCTTTTTGGCTCAGATGACGTCCTCAGCATTCAGGGGAGTCCGATAGCATGGGTCTGTCCAGCATCTGGACATAGCATCTGTATAGCTAAGGTGTAAAAGGTTGATCTGTTAGAAGAGTTCTTCTGCAAAACAGCTCCATAAATTTAAATTCCAGAGAATGGAGGATACCGAGGACGACAGGATACCCTACAAAAGTTTCATTTTAAGCTGATGAAAACTTAAAGAACCAGTGTGTATGATTTGCAATATTTAGCGGTGGGGTTGTGGGTTCAAGCTAACTGATTACACTTCCTTCTTCCATCCCCCACTGTTCTGGGTTACTGTAGAAACACAGCTATGTAGAAGAGGGCCCATTTATGTAGATTAGAAAGGCTACCTAAAACAGAGTTTAGGAGAATTACAGGTACAATAAAACATAACGACATAATACTGCATTTCTGCTTATACACTATATTACCAAAAGTATTCGCTCACCCATTCAAATGATCAGAATCAGGTGTTCTAATCACTTGGCCTGGCCCCAGGTGTATAAATTCAAGCACTCAGGCATGCAGACTGTGAAACAAGACATTTGTGAAAGAATGGGCCGCTCTCAGGAGCTCAGTGAATTCCAGCGTGGAACTGTCATAGGATGCCACTTGTGCAACAAATCCAGTCGTGAAATTTCCTCGCTCCTAAATATTCCACAGTCAACTGTCAGCTCTATTATAACAAAATGGAAGCGTTTGGGAACAACAGCAACTCAGCCACAAAGTGGTAGGCCACGTAAAGTGACGGAGAGGGGTCAGCGGATGCTGAAGCGCATAGTGCAAAGAGGTCGCCGACTTTCTGCACAGTCAATTGCTACAGAGCTACAAACTTCATGTGACCTTCAGATTAGCCCAAGTACAGTACGCAGAGAGCTTCATGGAATGGGTTTCCATGGCCGAGCAGCTGCAGCCAAGCCACACATCACCAAGTGCAATGCAAGGCGTCGGATGCAATGGTGTAAAGCACGCCGCCACTGGCCTCTAGAGCAGTGGAGACGCGTTCTCTGGAGTGATGAATCACGCTTTTCCATCTGGCAATCTGATGGACGAGTCTGGGTTTGGAGGTTGCCAGGAGAACGGTACATTTCAGATTGCATTGTGCCAACTGTGAAATTTGGTGGAGGAGGAATTATGGTATGGGGTTGTTTTTCAGGAGCTGGGCTTGGCCCCTTAGTTCCAGTGAAAGGAACATTGAATGCTTCAGGATACCAAAACATTTTGGACAATTCCATGCTCCCAACCTTGTGGGAACAGTTTGGAGCGGGCCCCTTCCTCTTCCAACATGACTGTGCACCAGTGCACAAAGCAAGGTCCATAAAGACGTGGATGACAGAGTCTGGTGTGGATGAACTTGACTGGCCTGCACAGAGTCCTGACCTGAACCCGATAGAACACCTTTGGGATGAATTAGAGCGGAGACTGAGAGCCAGGCCTTCTCGACCAACATCAGTGTGTGACCTCACCAATGCGCTTTTGGAAGAATGGTCAAAAATTCCTATAAACACTCTCCTTAACCTTGTGGACAGTCTTCCCAGAAGAGTTGAAGCTGTAATAGCTGCAAAAGGTGGACCGACATCATATTGAATTCTATGAGTTAGGAATGGGATGGCACTTCAGTTCATAGAATGAGTAAAGGCAGGTGAGCGAATACTTTTGGTAATATAGTGTATATTCCTCTAATTTATAGACACCTTTAAGTGATCTCCAGGAATATTAAGAGTTCATCACACGGTGAACTTTAACCTAAGTTCCAAATGTAGAAATTTGAGTTTTTCCTTGTCACTGTCGCCTTATAAAATATCTTGAGGCAATTTATATTGTTATTCACACTACATAAATAAAATTTTATTGAATTACCAACCTCATGATGGTTCAACAAGGAGTCATAGTTTCACTAGATGAAGTAGGATCCAACCTCTGGTAACCATGAATGTTTGTATAAAATACCACATCAGTTCTACGGTAGTTGTTGTAATTGCTGGTATTTCTTCTTGTCAGACATGAATGCACCAGTGATATATATTCGAGTTCTACTCTTTAGTTTACAGAAGAGAAACTGGGCCAGGCAGAGAAGACTGAGCTTGAGCCTCACTTAGAGAACCTGATTACTCGGGCTGACAGCACCAAGAACTGGACTGAAAAGATCTTAAGACAAACAGAGATGCTTCTGCAGCCCAACCCACGTAAGTTCTTTTCAATCCAAAAAACCCCCAAAATATGGTTCCTTATGGGGTCCTATGTGTCCCAATAACTGTATGTATAGAGTCTCAGAAGTGTTTCATATATTAAATCTGTTTTTGCTTCAATAAAGCAGGAGAAAGAAACATTGTCTTTGTGAAATTGTTAATAACTGTTTATCTTTGCTCAGTAACCGCTTTATTTATGCTATCTTAAATCAAAAAGTTTTGGATATTAACATTTTAATTTTAACAACATGCTTTTTTGTCATTTGTTATGTTTGAATGTAAAGCAGGAACCTTTCAATGAGCACCACACTCTGCTGATTATTCAGCTATAAGAAATACATCATGCATTGTGCTTCACTTGTATTATTTTATGAAGAGAATTTGAAATTGTTATGCTTTTGTCTGCAGGAGAGTTGGTTTTAATATGGTGCATAATGAGTGAAAGAAATTCAGGTGAATCTTATTAGTTAAATTGGCAAATCACTATTTGGCAGAGGGACCATGAGAAAGTTCCTGAAAATAAGGTCCTAGGAAATCTGGAATACTCTTAATTTTGTTGGAATGTTTTTTAAAACAGGCCCTCAGAAATTAAATTAAATGGATTCTGGTAGTAGTGTCTGACTCTTGACCTGTGTATTTCTTTAACCCTCCATGCTTCAGTTGACCACACAGGTAAGTCTTCACCTTCTTTCCAATAGTGCTGTGTGAGAAAAGACTTCATGAACTCACCTCAACATAGATAGATAGATAGATAGATAGATAGATAGATACTTTATTAATCCCGGGGGAAATTCAAGCATCCAGTAGCAGTGACTTACATTGAAACATACAATACAATAACTATATAAAAATAGAAAAAGTGACTAGAAATCAAGTGTTTTGTACAGCTATAATAAAATGTTTTGTACAGTTATGTTAAAAATATACAGTGACCTGTTAAAAATTATAAAGTTAAAGATATAAAGTGACCTGTTGAAACTTATAAAGTTAAAAATATAAAGTGACCCGTTAGGAATTATAAAGTGACCAGTCTATTGTGCCTCCTGCCATCACTGAGAGCTGTTGTACAGTCTGATGGCCAGGGGGACGAAAGAGTTTTTAAGTCTGTTGGTTGAGCAGGACTGAGACAGCAGCCTGCCACTGAACACACTCCTCTGCCTGATGAAGGTGTTGTGCAGAGGGTGGTGGGCGTTGTCCAGTATGGACAGCAGTTTGTCCAGGGTCCTTCTCTCTGCCACTGTCACCAGAGAGTCCAGCTCTGTGCCCACCACTGAGCCAGCCCTCCTCACCAGTCTGTCCAGTCGAGCGACGCCCCTCTTCTTGCCGCTTCCTCCCCAGCAAACCACAGCATAGCACATTAATGACAACAGATGATACACTGCACAGGGTAGTATATACAGCTCCACTGTATTTAGCTGCTGTTTCTTTTGTAGTTTTAATGACAACCACTGTACGGACTGACTTGGACTGTGCAAAAACTGCGTTCAATTACAAACAACCTAAATAGTAAGACACCTCCCTGCCTATGTTTTTCATTAAGGATGGGACTCGATTAAAAAAATAATCTAATTAATCAGATGCTTTGTAATTAATTAACCTTAACGTTTTTGTTGACACCACCTGGGAACACTGACTAGGTCCATGACAGTAGTGCAACTACAATAACAAATAACTGTTTAATCCTGAATATCTTTCTTCTTTATGAAAAGAAATGTTTAAAAACATGCAAAATAAACAAGATATTACACTTGGAATGCTTGATTCTGTACCTGATATAAAGTCATCACTACACAAGACCAGTCCGATTTCTCCTTTATTAGTCCCAGACTATTCTGGCATCCTGGGACACGAGTTGTCGACCATTTTTGGATTTAACTGGTACAAGTTAGTTGACTGCTTGCAGTTGTCAGCCGAGTAGTAATTAGCAAAGTGCACTTTCCTGCCAGTATGGCGGTGTTGTGATTGCTGGTGCAGGGTGACATCAGTTACCGGAACTCTATTAGTTACTTCACTTCATGCTTCATAATGCACCACATTTAATTGTTGGTAACGGCGTTGTAATGATGGAAATAGTAACTAGTTAGATTACCTGTTACTGAAAAAAATAACAACATTACATGCACAGTTTAATTTAGAATCACCAAATAACCTAACAAGCATGTCTTTGGACAGTGAGAGGAAGCCAGAGTACCCTAAGAGAGCCCACGCAGACAGGAGAACATGCAAACTCCACGCAGAAAGGCCCCAGTCGGCCCATGGATTTTGACCCAGAACCTTCTTGCTGTGTATGTGTCTGCTAACCACCACACCACTGTGGCGCTCTAGACATAGACATGAATATTGTAAACTCAAGCTGTTTTAGTCTGGAAAAAATGCATTTAATTACATGTCAGTTCAAAACAGTGGAAAAGAAAGAAAGCAAATATCCCTAGCCAAAACTGAACATGAACAACTGATCTCAATTTAAAGTGCCATTTTAAGTGCTCACTGCAACATGCTTTGCATGGTGACCTGTCCAGAGTGCACCCCATATTGGGACATCAATCCAATCCAATCTTTATGGCTCTATTTTGTTTAGACAGAGTAAGGCTGACTTTTTTTTCTCCAGTCTTCAAGCAAAGGTAAGACCTACATATGGTGGGCTGAAGATCATTTTTGTCTGACAAAGGAAAGAAGGAAGCTAGGATGCAAATACAACCTCCTTTGCACTAGTGTAGTCCAAGGTATACGCAGGTATACGGAGTATACCTACTTATTTTTCACTCAGCATTGTGTATATCCACAATTTTCATTGTTGGTTTTCAGTAAGTGTATAAACAACCTAGTTCATAAGAATTTCATACTAGACTGTAACGTTAGATGAAACTGTGATAAATGCCCAGAGATTCTATCAATGTCCATGAGGCTCGTTTGTTATTGTAAAGATCTAAAAGTATAACGTTAGCCGAGTTAGTTCACCTGACTGACCTGTCTAGTTTAAGTTTATAATAGCTAGACTGGTAGTTGATTTTAAAGTAAGTTAAAGTACAAAAGAATGAAATAAAGTGTTTTATGCTTAATCTGTGTCTTTCCTTCTGTTGCCATGGCTTACGAGCCGTCGTGACAAAAGGCAAAACTGAGAGTATAGCCACTTCTCCATCGACCAGTAAACCACTGCTCCTTTGGTGTCCCTACTCTACTGTATGTTCATACTGGTTTTGCACTGTGACAGCTGTGTTTTACACAGACATTAAGTTTTAATTAAATATTGTGAACAAACTTAAAGCGAATGTTAATTGTATGTATCAACTCAGACTAAACTTGCTATAGAATATGTGTGAAACTTGAAACCAACCAGCCCTTCCTCTCACATCATCATCAGAGAGAGGACAGCTACATGAGTCCCAAATGGCTGTTAACCCTTTTTAAATCAAAGTTTTGAATTGTCAGCTATGACTGTATACCTTTGTGCATCTTCAAGCTTTTCTTTTTGTTCTGGATGGAGACTCATTTTCTGATCTGTTCTATGAACATCTTAAGCAGATGTTCATAGTTTCACCATTATTCTTATTATATGAAAACTGTGCTGCTAATTAACGGTCCAATTAGGGGTCCTTCTGGCCAAGACAAACTGCAAAGGTGAAAGGCGTCAGCCCTGGTAACTTGGTAGAAGTCCTGGCATTTCACTTTGCCAAGGTGTCAATACACATGTCTACAGCTAGATGGCACTATAATAAGCTTTGGCTCATATCTCGAGAACCGTCTGCCCTAAAAATAAGTCTTTCTCCCTCTGATTCATTACATAGCCCTGGGTCTGATGGACTTGACCCAGGCCACGCATATTTCCACCTGCCATTTATTTCCAACATTTTGAAAATATTGTGTACATGCCCATCAACTTGCGTGACATTACATCTACAGGGGGCGCTACAGGTGACATGGAAACTCTTCATATGACTTTAAGGCCTATAACTTTTGAAGTATTCACCCAATCCTTATGCAACTTAGCAACCAACATTATAATATGCTTGCATACAATCATGCCAAGTTTTGTGAAACTCAGGCTGTAGGGGGCACTACAACAACTGCATATTTATATCTCACAAACCACCACAGTACCTGGACCCCTAGTAAAACTATTATTATTATTATTTTCCAAATTTGGTTAAACAAATGATTTTGGGAAAAAAAAAACATAATCATCAGCTGTCTGTTTGGAGGCCCACCTATAACTGGTTTTGTATTTGCTAGAACTAGGTTATTAAACCCTATTATGATATATTGTAATTTGAAAGCTTTTGTGTACGGTTTTATATTCCCATCTGTTATCTAGGTGGTCGAATAGAGGAGTTTATCTATGACAAGCTGGACAAAAAGCTTCCCTCTAGGACAACCAACTCAGAGATGCTGGGCCAGTATATGTTGGAAGCTGCCAATGAATTTGGTCCAGATACACCATATGGTATGCTAACTTTAAATTTAGCGTTGAGCGTGTGCTTTTTACTCCTGAAGTAACATAACACCGGGGATGCTCTTGTGAATTAGCAATAGAAATGAAATAGCTGTATTTTAAATGTCACACTTGGTATATTATGCCTCACATTGTCTGGTTTCTATGAATTTGAACTACCCATATTTAGATCTGAACCATGTGCGATTAACATTGGTTTAGTATATAAATAGTATGTTTTTCTCAGCAGGAAACACAATGTGCATACAGATAGTGCATCTAGAAATCCCTGTTGTATGTGTATATTTTACGTGATACAGAAGACATTATTAAATCACGTATCTATAGCCGCCAGAAAATTGCGGCATTTTAGCCAATGCAATGAAGTGGGGTTTCCATATTTATATACAGTCTATGCTTTACAGCACCAGTTCTCTGAAGCCTGTGACTATCTGGCACCAAGTAGTTAGTGGGGAAATCCATTAAGGGTTCATAACACTGTGTACTGTCATCCTAGTGCTAATCATTGTGACTGCATAGTTTTTTCAATATATGGAAAAAAAACATGTTAAAAAAAGCTTTTCTGTTGTTTCTGCTTAAATGCAGCCCTGAATGGATAACATATTATGTCTATGTGTGTATTTTTTTTTATTGTACCAACTGTAGGCAGTACACTAGTTACAGTAGGAGACTATCAGAAGAGACTCGGAGGAGCTGAACGTGAATTCCTCCAAACTTCAGCTGTCACTTTCCTTACCCCATTACGCAACTTCCTGGATGGAGACTGGAGAACTATATCAGTAAGTCTGCCAATCTGATATATTTACTTTTCCTACTGTAAATTCTTGGTGCATTACAATAATACACTATATGAACTTACCTAAGTAAATTGAAATATCTTGCCATGGATCATTACTGACATCCTGCTGTAAAACTGTCTATGAATATGAATAAGACTAAGAAAAACCTTTATTAGTCCTGTATGGGGAAAACTGCAGTTCAACAGCGAAAAAATGCAGAGCTGTCTTAAAAGTATATAGGAAGTATGAAGTGAAGCAAAAAGTGGAATTAATTAGAGAAAAAAAAGAGGAACAAGAGAGAACGAGTAAGAGCTGTTGCAAGCAGCTGCCAGCTTCGAACGGCGCCAGATGTACTATGAAGTGTCTTGTTACACAAAGCGGACTCACTTTCTGTTGAACAGATAGAAACCTGGCTTTGTTCCTTGCAACAGATCATTTATGATTGGATCCCCTTAATCTTGTACAGAAAGAACGGCGGCTTCTGGAGAATCGACGGCTGGATCTTGACATCTGCAAGGCACGCCTGAAAAAAGCCAAGCAGGCAGAAGCTAAAGCAGCAGTAATATGAAATTTAAATTTTTATTACATTTGTTTTTTTTCCACTGTTAACACTGTAATGGCTTTCTCTCTTCTGTAAAAGTATTAGGATCATAGACAGTGATCAAGTCTTTTAACCTCCTTGAATTAGGGTCCCACTAGGGTGTGTATGTTGTTTGGGGATGGCTGCTGCCATCAAGGAGTGTCATTGCTATGGGGTGGGCTTGCCTGGTGGTGGGTGGTACATGTCTAAGTAACATCCACACAAAATGCCATGCCCAAAAGTTTCCCAGCAGAACAATGAACTATCACAAGATGGTCAATGTTGTTTACTTCTCCTGTCAATGGTTTTAATGATGTGGATGATCAGTGTAAACAAAGTAATTAGTGCCGAGTGCCTATGACACGAGGCCACTCTTGATCTTCTGCGTGTTTCTTTGCAGTTTTATATATTATTCATTTTCCGCCCTTTTTCGCCGATTAATGCGGCCCGAACCGGCCAGAGGACCCCAACACATGATATATCGAAACGTGTGTTTTGATCCCGAATCCTATGCAATTACTTGGATAAGCGATCGGTGAGTTTTTCGGGAATTTATTCGCGAAAAAAGGCGAAAAATTTCCCATTCAAATGAATGGGAGACCCCGAAAAATTGTTTTCAACAATCAACTGCTCTGGCATACTTTCACCCAGAGACTTCATTTAAACTTTAAAACGTAGACACTCTTGTCTTCTCTTCAGAGATTCCCTTCACTTATCGACACCTTTTACCGTTTTTAAACCATGAAGCCTCAAATTTGTGAAGGTTTTTACTCAAATTTCGGGGTTTATAATGGGTGTGTATTGCGCGGAATGTTCGCGCCAGAGTGGATGACATCATCAGCTAGAGTGTAGAGTAGAGACGAAAATTAGGCAAAAAATAAAACAGAAACTGCTCCCGTGGCCACAAATTTCACACCACAGACATAATTTATACATAGAAATGTAGGAAAATTTGTCTTCTCGCTCACAATTTGTCTGCTAAAGCTGTAAGTCTTATACTTTTGGCATGAGACGCAAAAATGCGCCAGCAAACCCCTTCCTCGCTCCATAGACTGCAATGTTAAATTTGTGGAGGAAAGCAGAAGCAATCCTTTGTTTTAAATCGCTTTAAATAGCTCACATTTCTTAATTTTACCCACAAACTGCATATCTAGACGTTCAGGAAAGCCTCAAGATGCCCAAAGTGAAGTCGGTTCAACGATTGGACACACGGTTTGGCCACAAGGCCTTCCTGTTCAAGGCCAAGGTTTCAGCATTTTCGCTCCCTCTAGCCTTTTCTAACTGAAATTCAAACTGGTAACCATGACAACCAGGGGCTCCACAGAAAGAGGCGGGATAACTTAAGTAACTGGTCTGTAGGGTGGCCATTTTGGGGCAATGTTAATGGAAACAGCCCACTCGGGAAACTTCTAACTGAAGTAACTGGTCTGTGGGGCGGCCATTTTGGCTTTTGGCACCCAAGTTGAACAATGACAGGTGTCTGTCTGTCATTGGCTAGCGCGTCATGCTAATTGCTAACATTAGCGGCTAATGCTAATTTTTAGTAGCTAGAAATTGGTGGTAGCATTAGTGGCAGCATTAGCATGTTAGCGAATAGCATATTAGCAATTAGCATGTTAGCATTGGCATGTTAGCAATTAGCATCTACTTAATTTTTAGCGGCTTAAAAGACATGCTAACACTAAACCAATGTTAAAATAAGTGGCTAGCGCATCATGCTAATTGCTAACATTAGCGGCTAATGCTAATTTTTAGTGATGGATATTGGTGGTAGCATTAGTGGCAGCATTAGCATGTTAGCGAATAGCATATTAGCAATTAGCATGTTAGCATTAGCATGTTAGCAATTAGCATCTATTTAATTTTTAGTGCCTTAAAAGACATGCTAACACTAAACCAATGCTAAAATTAGTGGCTAGCGCGTCATGCTAATTGCTAACATTAGCGGCTAATGCTAATTTTTAGTGGCTAGAAATGGGTGGTTGCATTAGTGGCAGCATTAGTATGTTGGCGAATAGCATATTAGCAATTAGCATGTTAGCAATTAGCATCTATTTAATTTTTAGTGCCTTAAAAGACATGCTAACACTAAACCAATGCTAAAATTAGTGGCTAGCGCGTCATGCTAATTGCTAACATTAGCGGCTAATGCTAATTTTTAGTGGCTAGAAATGGGTGGTTGCATTAGTGGCAGCATTAGCATGTTGGCGAATAGCATATTAGCAATTAGCATGTTAGCATTAGCATGCTAACAATTAGCATGTATTTAATTTTTAATGTCTAAAGAGACATGTTAACACTAAACTAATGCTAAAGTTAGTGGCTAGCGCGTCATGCTAATTGCTAACATTAGCAGCTAATGGCAACAGCCCACTCGGCACTTCAAAAATTTCCGTGGGAATTTTCTAGTTTCATTTAAGGTTGGCTAAAACAAATTAGTTGTGATCAAAGTGTAACATGTAAAGATGTAACACTTTGGCCCATTTTTATCTTCTATATTAAATAAATTTCCCATTATTAAACTTGGTTTGATTATTGTTTGAACACGAAAAAAAAAAAAAAAAAAAAACAGGACTCCATGAAAACGGTACCACAGTCAGGGTTTGTGACCCTACCCAACTAGAGCTGGTCACTTGGGGCATTTTAGTTTTTGTTTTACAAGTTTGATTAATCCATTACCTGTTCAGCCAGCTTGTCTGGGTGGGTGATTTGTCTTAAGACTTGTCAGTGGAGGGTTGAGAAAAAAAAAAAAACACATTAAATTGCTTGATTATTGTTTTAATTAATGTGGAGCTAGGTACCATGGCATTACAGCAATGAATTTAATCTGAATCATCTAACAGAACTGAACAATGAACTAATCAATTCATTATTTACAGTGATTGTGTACTGCCAGGACATCAGCTTGTCTCTTTGTATCAAGCCAATTAATGGCATCTTAACAATCTGCTCTTGTACTGATTTTTCTTTGTTTTCTTTGTTGGTCATTATCTTTTGGCAAGTTTGAAGTTTTGCACAACATGACCCCTTCTCCCTGTATCCTCTACCAAGGCTGCACCAGATTTCCAGGAGACAAGGCCTCGAAATTATGTCCTTTCTGCTAGTGCATCAGCGGTAAGTGGAAATAGCACCATATTGACACACAAAATATAACACATTATTTTTTTTATTTTTTTTGAGATCCAGTGTGGATCAGTTTCTAGACACTATATTTTACAATGCTGTTCTGCCAGGTGTATTCAGCAGGACCACAAAGAAAGAAAGAAAGAAACAAAAACAAGGAGCTTGTGGTATGCATTGCATGGCACAGTTTATTGCATAGTACTTTGCAACTCCAGGAGGCATGATTAAACAATACCACCTTAGCTGTATTCTTAATTTGAGCTATTCAGTGGTACTTAACAAATCTAGTAACATTATTTTCATGCTGATATTTAATTTATTTTGAAATGGGTTTTGCCATCTAGCACTGGTGATGTCACTTAACAAATACCCCTTAAACTTCAAGGAGTCTAACTGCTGCAATCTTGACTGTCTTGGAAAATTTGGCGTGTGGCGTAAAACAGACAATGATAAAAGGACTGATTGTAAATGGTTCATCTGGATTTGTGGATAGCTATGGTGGAAGGGACTTTTTCACACATAATGTGTGCCTCAGAACAGAAAGTCCAGAGTAAACTGATGAAGGAAGTCTAAGCTAGTCTTGTTTCCAGAAACCACTCAGGTGTTCCTCATCTTTCCATCATTGTTACTGACAATTTGTGAAATGCTGTGAAATCAATTGAACCCTATTCAATTCCAGCAACCTGTGTTACAAGGAATGATATGTTTTTAGATGATCACTTTAATGGTTTTGCCCATCAGCACTGACTTTCACTTGCTTATCTGTATCTGAACCCAGCTACAGAGTGGCTGGGACGGTGAGGTCGTGGTAATCAGTCCCAGTGTATCAGAGAAGAAGGTTGTACAAATAATAGCACTAGAAACCTTGTTGGTTTGTGACTTTAGCCGGTGCTTTTTGTGGTGAAGAGTTCCATCCCTTTTCCTACCTGATAGACCCAACAAACGAAAACTTCTAGAGCTAAATGGGGGTCAATAGCACATGCTCTGCGTGATCAATGTCTCCAGTGTGCCAGAATAGTGGTAGAAAAAAAGATTTGGGATCCGGCTCATATAACTGGCCATCAAAGATGACTCAAGAATCATGAATCTAGAGGTCTATTTAACCGGCTCAGTACAGCCCTACCATATTTGATTGATATATAATCAATAAACTGCACATATTTAAACAAATATCTCACTCGGCAGAGAAACAAAACGTACTTGCTCGCCGCTCACTGACTTACACACTATAGAGAAGCGAAACTTAACCAACTGATGAATGGCAATTACAGGTAACTGTAATAAACCGTTCTTTGGTGTTTACCAGAGGTGGCAAAAGGACTCACATTCTGTACTTAAGTAAAAGTATGGATACTTGTGTAAAAAAAATACTCTGAGCGAAACTTAAACAACTGATGAATGGCAATTACAGTTAACTGTAATAAACCATTCTTTGGCGTTTACCAGAGGTGGCAAAAGGAGTCACATTCTGTACTTAAGTAAAAGTATGGATACTTGTGTAAAAAAATACTCTGGTAAAAGTAAAAGTACTTATTCAACTTCTTTACTCAAGTAAAAGTAAGAAAGTACAAGTTCTGAAATGTACTTAAGTAAAAAGTAAAAATGATTTTGCCATAAATTAAACAATTCATCCATAATCTTGCAAAATGAAAAAGTTCTCGCAAGATAATCTAGACTTAATTGACCAGATGTCCAAGTAGCCACCAATACACTACTGAATGCAATATAAAGAAAGAATTAATTTACAGAAAATAAAACTATTATACAATGAGTGGACGGTATCTTCGGGGTGGACAAAATAACCCTACTTAGAAATAAATCAGATGATCTATTAAATGCAAACAAAAGACAAAACACTTACCTCCCTACCTAAATAAACAGGAGAAAATAAGGTAACAAAACTGGCAGTCCAGCCCTACTACTCAAAGTAAACAAACAAACAAAACTCATCAACAACATACAGGCAAAAGCTGTGGCCGGTTGGGAGATGAGGAGGATGAGGATAATCCTGCTGTCAGCGCAGGCACGCCATCTTGGTGCTCCATGCTGCAGCCGATCAGGAGCCAGGACCGGGACCTTTGATGATTGGTGGCAATCATCTAAGAGGCATTGCCCACAACTACTAAATGTAAAGAAAAACAAAATAACAACACAACTACTAATAACTATTTTGACTACAGGCGTAACACCCCCATACCCAAGAATTAAACATTCCCCTATAATGTTTGATTTGTAAGAGATTCAGGAAACTCCAAACAGAGTATTAGCCATTACGTTTTCGGAGACCATTTTATGAACAATATGAAGGTTGAAATCCTGCAGAACAAGAATCTAGCGCATAAGCCGCTGGTTGGAGTTGTGCATAAGGGAAAGGAACTGTTAACTGCAGAGGTGTTCCTGGTAGACAGTATGGGTCAACGGCGCAGAGCAATCCTGAGAGACACGTAGAGAGACACCAAGACATCTTTTCGGTGAAGTCAGCCACCGCATTTGGAGCAACAGTAGCAGCAATGAAGGGTTCAAGCAGTTCGTTTGGGATAGAGTTGCAATAGTACTGATTTTGAATTTCAGGCATATAGGTCAAAAGTTATAAGCAAAAACACAATGTTTTCTAATGAAATAGTCCCCCTAGTGGCCGAATGATACACCATTTGGAGCCAAAAAGAGACTATGAGGCCCCATAGTCGCCGAATGACACCAAATTTGGCATGTCCCCTCGGGACGGGGTCTCCAAACAAACTTCCAAATTTATTTTGATAAGTCACACCGTTCCCGAGATATGAGCTTGTATCCCGTTTGCCGCCTTCACCACCAATTTTGATTGGCGGTAGCGGGCAAACGGTTTCGAAGCTGAAGACGCTTGATAGTAACTTTTGTGCACATTCATCAGAAGACGGTGTGTGCTGATTTTGGTGAGAATCGGGCAAAATTTGCTAGCGCTGAAAATTCAGTTTCGCTTTCAACAAAATCCAGTATGGCGGAGAATCCAATGGGGTGAAATGAACATCATCGGTATTGTTGATCTCGGCATGATCCAAGGAGTCCAACAGTACCATGTTTTTGAATATCAGGCATACGGGTCAAAAGTTATAAGCAAAAACGCAATGTTGCTAATTACATCGCCCCCTAGTGGCTGAATGACACCAATTTTTTATTGCACACTTCTAAGGGAGTCTCAAAGTGTGTGACTAAGTTTGGTCTTCAGAAGTCAAAGCGTCACCAAGATATAAGCAAAATTCCTGTTTTGGGGCTTCGCCGCCGACTGCAATTGGCTAGCATGAAAAGTTGGCGTGAACTGTCACTGTGGCAACCCACGGTATGTGCGGATATCACAATTTCATTTCAAGTTAAAACGCATCAAGAGATATGAGCAAAAACAATGTTTTGCTAATTATAGCGCCCCCTCGTGGCCACATGACACCAGATTTTGTTCGTGCACTTGGGACAGTGTCTGGAAGTGTGCTACCAAATTTGTTTTCAGTGCACCAAATCGTTGCCGAGATATGAACTCAAATGTAAAACGCCGCCTTCGCCGCCAATTGTGATTGGCTGTAGCTGCCAAACGGTTTTGAAGGTAAAGACGCCTGATAGTAACTTTTGTGTGCATCGGTCTTTGCCAATTTCCGTGAGAATTGGACAAAATTTGGCACCGCTGAAAATTTGTTTTGTTTTTCAACAAAATCGTAAATTGCGAAAAATCTATCTGATGCATTATGACGTCATAGCGTGCGTTGCAATCAAGGATGATCCAAGGATTCCAACGATACCTCGTTTTCAAAAAATCGGACACACGGTTCCAAAGTTACACACACAAATGTACTTCGAACTTTGACCCGTTGGTGGCGCTAGACCGTTGTTAGTGCTTACATGTAACTCAGTCAAAGTAATATTGAGACTGCCCTTAAGCTATGTGCAAAATTTTACCATACGGTTCTATGGGCTGCCATAGACTCCCATGGTGGAAGATTTAGGAATAATAATAATTAAAGCTGCAAGCAGTGTTGAGCGGTCCCTCACCCCACGCCCGTCGGCGACCGGCAAGGACGGGCTCACTGCAGTTCCCGGGGTAGAGCGATAATACTCTCCCCTCCCTGAATGTACTGTTTGCAGTTTGGCAGACAGCTAACAGTTCTCCAATGAGAGGCAAAGTCTTCTTGCTTCAAGGATTTATTTTGTCACTACCAATTGAAGTTTACTGTAAAACTGAAATACATACAACAAAAGATTATTCAAAATAAAATTAGGAATATAGTATCTCTAAGTATCTCTTACTTCTCTTTACATCTAGTTTATAATAATAAATAAATCATCTCTTTAGAACTGTATAATTTACTTAAAATTAATTTATGAACACACACAATGTCCATGTATAATGGCACATTGTAATGACTAAATAATACACTTCTCCTAACCCTTTTTAGAAATGTTTGTTTTAACAGACTAAATGGTACCATCTGCTGGACAAAGTGGCGCACTACGTGCAAAAATGAGGGAATCACTCAGACAGGGGCAGGTTTCACTTTCACAACGCCCAAAGTTTAACAAAAAGTCACAATTTTCGCAGTGAGCGACCAAAACCCATATAAGTACATCCTGACAGGAAGTAGGAAACCGGTGATCCCTTTATGGCACTTAAATCCAGTGTAAACAGCTAGCACTTACAGATGTGGAGTGCTGGTGTGTGTGTATGTGTGTGGTTCTTGAATAAATGAAAACAACAGCCATCAATAAACAACTCCCAATATGCTTGTTTATAGCGCACAATTCGAAATAATAAGCTAATTATCATTAGCATGAAATTGTATTAAACATCATATACGGAATAAATATACTCAGTATCAAATATTTAACTGACAAAAAAGAAAGAGGTCAGTGGCATAAATATAACATAAATTGGCCGTTTAAACCATCAGTGGTGATAGCTAATACTGCTAGAATTACACACCGTAGCACCAGATATAAACTGAAAAATATAACAAAAATGTAAGCATCCAGTAAATAAACAATATAACTTACGTTTCTCTGGACGCACACGATCAACCGATACAAAGTAGCGACTCAGCGTCATCCACTCACATTAGAAACGTCTCACCGTCGTCAGTCTCTTACTCTCTCTCTCACATTCAGCGGCACTCTGCCTGATGAAGCGCGGCAGCGCCCCTAGTGGCTAGATACACTTTAATCACCTGCTCTGTGATACAGTCTTCAGAACACACTCTTTGTCAGATATTACTCCAATGCAAGTAAAAGTAGCTTAGTCAAAATATCACTTAAGTAAAGTACTAAAGTATTTGCTTAAAAAAACAAAAGTAAAGTAGTAAAAGTATTTAAAAAGTATCTCAGGAAATACAGGAAAGGACTTTATTGTCATTATACAATCCACAGCCTCACTCTTTCTCTTACAGACAGCTTCTCTCTCTCTCTCTCTCTCTCCATCTCTCTCTCTCTTTTTATACAATTACATTTAAAATGTTCATCAGCTATTTAGCAAACATTAAGCTAGCTAACATCAGTAGCTACTTTACATACCGCTGCTACGTGCTTTTTCTGGTTGGAAGACAAGTTCTTGTAGGCCGTGATATAATTTGTTTGTGATAAGCACAGCAAACATTTAAACTAAAATGAATCGGGTTCGTGGCAAAAATCTCAAACATGGGTTTGCGATAAGGCCACGGGTGCTTGGTGGGAGTTTCTCCAGGTGTTTCTCCAGTTTCTTCCTCCATTGTATGGATTGTATGGCATGATGCAGTACAGGTACAGCAATACAAGTAAGACAAACCATATGCGAATTAGCAGAAACAATTTCATTTCCCCGAGTATTTTGAGGAAAAAAAAAAAAAAAAAAAAAAAAATCAGCCGACGTAAGCTCAAAAGGAGCGAGTAACGAGAGCATCAACAGAAATGGAGTGGAGTAAAAAGTACAATATTTGTCCTTCAAATGTAGTGGAATAAAAGTGAAAATATCCCCCGAAAATAATACTCAAATAAAGTACAGATTATTGAAAACTGCACTTAAGTACATTTCTCAAGCAAATTTACTTTATTACTGTCCGCCACTGTTCATGACTTAACATTCATGTGATGTACAGTATGTAGTATGTAGTACAGTGGTATGCAAAAGTTTGGGCTAAGATTTCATAATAATTTGCTCTAACTTTTACTGACGATCACAGCAACAAGATTTTATTTCCTACAGAGATGTAGACATTTGAGTGTTTACCAACCCCCCCCCCCAAAAGAATATAATAAATTATAATAAATTAAAATGTAAAAAATGGTATGTGCAAAAGTTTGGGCACCCTTTTAATCACATTGATTTCAAGACCTGTAGGGATTTGTAGCTGACATGTTGCAGCCTTCTGAGACCTTCAATTACAAAGACAGGTAAAAGCAATCATGAAAAAGGCTATTTAACAGAGGCAATTGCTGGCTGTGCTTGTCCTATGCTCCTGGCAACATGGGGGCATCGAAACAACTCTCCACTGACCAAGAAACTAAGATAATTTATTATCATGAATTAGGAGAAGGGTACAAGAAATTATCAAGAAGGTTTGGGATGTCTATTTCCACAGTCAGAAATGTGGTGCAGAAATGGAAGGCCAGAAGAACAGTTGTGAAGGAAAGATGTGGTAGGCCAAAAAAAATACTGGAAAGACACAGACGAAGGATGGTTAGAATGGTCACAGACAAGCCACAGACCACCTCCAGAGAACTACAAGAACATCTGGCTACTGATGGTGTAGTTGTTCATCGTTCCACAGTCCAGCGCACTTTGCACCAGGAAAAGCTCTTTGGAAGGCTGATGCGCAAAAAGCCTTTCCTGAGTGTTCGTCACAAGAAGAGTCGCATGAGGTATGCAAAAGCACATCTGGACAAGCCAGAAGCATTTTGGAAAAAAATACTGTGGTCAGATGACACTAAGATAGAGTTATTTGGTCAGAACAAGAGGAGGTATGCATGGCGAAAAAAACACACTGAATTCCATGAGAAGAACTTATTGCCTACTGTGAAATATGGTGGAGGGTCCATCATGTCCCCAGACCTTAACATCATTGAAAATGTATGGATTGATTTGAAGCAGGCTGTTTACGCACGGAAGCCAAGAAACCTACATTACATTGTATTTATATAAATGTGTTAATTTATAGCAAAAAATATTTTTTTATATAATTTGTTATTCATTAAATATATGTTTTATCTATGTGTAAACACTAGGGATGAGCGAGTACAGCATTATCTGTATCTGTATCTGTATCTGTTAACCATATGAATTATCTGTATCTGTATCTGTACTCGGAGTGGGCGGGGCCTGGCCCGGAAGTGGGCGGGATTTAACCCGGAAGTGGGTCTGGTTGTCTTGAAATGAGCGAGGTTTTAACTGGTATGTTATTTTAAGCATGCAATTGATATGGGCTGATCAGAAATAGTTATTTATTGCTGATTAGAAAACTGTTTACAGGACAGCATCAGCATTGAGCTTCAGAGATCAATGGTTTTGATCACGATAGCAAACGAACTATTTACAGAACAAGTTTTGCAACAATGCGGTTGCAATTATCAAGTAAAATGTAATGAACAAGAGTTTTCATGCTCAACAATAACTTTCTTATTTTAACTTTAATTTTTTTTATGATCAGTGTGATCTTTTATATATATATATACAGTATATATATATATATGTATTTTTTTGTTTTTTTTTGTTTTTTTTTCCCACACCAGGTGTGTGTGTGTGTGTGAGTGTGTGTGTGTGTGTAGCTTGATTTCCAATATTTATACCACTACTAGCTTTGTTTTTTCACGAAATACAGCAAGAAAGTGTTAGAGCCAGGCAGCCAGATGACGGTTAAAAAAAGAAAAAGAAAAAAAAAATCTCCGACAGGCAGAGACGCAACGCGAGTCGGCACCACGTCTGAACGAAGTACCAGAACTCTACTAGTTCATAAGTAAGTACCAACCTAAGTAATATAACCTGAAGCTGAAGAAAGAAACCCTAAACATTAACGGAAAACGTCCCGCGAACCCGAGTGACTGAGGGAGAGACAGAGAGCTGTTCTGTGTGTGAGTGATCAGAGCGGACACAGCAACACATCTGCGAGTGTGTAGGGGAGGGGCTGTAGTCTATCACAGAACGCAGACACAGTCAGCTACCCAATGAGGATTTTTATTTAATCCGAGCACAGATATTGACTCGTATTACTCGTATAATACTCGTACTCGGCAAAAGTGCTCTATCCGTACCGGATACTCGTTTCAGCCGAGTATCCGGCTCAACTCTAGTAAACACTGCAATTGTTTTTACAGTTAATCAGTCAATTTGAACATATAACATTTCAACGTTGAACAAATGTTAAAACGACGTTGAGACGTAGACGCAGCCAGGGGGTTTAAAAGTAATGCCGAAATGCAGGTTGAAAAGACGTTAAATACTGTTTAGAACCTTTAAACTCCCAGGCCTCTGGTAGAGGACCCGAGCTTGAGGATGATACAGATACCACCTGAGGAGGGTGAGAGGGACGTTTTTTTTATGAATATTTACTGGATCATTTTTAGGAGGTGAATAATGGCCGTTTAGAAGTAATCTGTGTTACAACGTGACGTTGTGGAGACATGTTTATTGCAGTTAAAAAGACATCGAGGTTGCAACGTGACGTAGTTTCAATTTGCATTTCAGCATTAGTTTTAGAACTCCTGGCGACATGTACGTTTAGATAGATAGATAGATAGATAGATAGATAGATAGATAGATAGATAGATAGATAGATAACTTTACTGATCCCTTCAGGAGGTTCCCACAGGGAAATTGACATCTCCATCGCATACAGCACTGTCAGATATACATGTAGGAAACAGTACAATAGGCCAAAATACCAAACACCCAGTATATAATAATAATAGTAATAAAAATAAATATTGTGACTGTACATACATGGTTTTTGCATAAATGGAGAAATACCGTTACATTGTTATTCCAGATTACTATTGTAGGTTAATAAAAAAAATGTCATTCAGCCCCTTTCCTTTTTGTCCTCCTCCCCCCAAGTGAGTGGTAGTTGTACAGTTCGATGGCACGGGGGACAAAGGAGTTCCTCAGTCCTCATTAGTCCTGCATCTTGGGAGGAGCAGCCTCTCACTGAAGATGCTTCTCTGGCTTCTCTGTTTAGACTTCGTTTCAACGTTTATTAGACGTCGAAATGTTTGCAGGGCAGGTTTAACATTCATGTGTATGGCAAGTTGTATTATTTGCACATTGAGACTGAGAATGATGATAAATGTAATACTTGTCATGACATTCAGACATGGCATGAAATATCAAGCCACTGCAACTATGAGGATGTACTAAGATTACAAAACGTGGTTAATGGTATGCAGATTAAGGGCAAGACAATTAAGCCTGATCAAGAGTGTGAAATATGTATTCAGGGAAAGTTTGTACAAACCTGAAGTAGAGACCCTGATACAAAAGCTGAGGCTCCCTTGCAGATGGTACACACAGACCTAGCAGGTCCAGTAACTACTGACTCTTTTGATGGGTACATTTATACTGTATGTGCAGTGATGATTATTCAAACGCAGTGTTTGTATATTTTCTTAAGACAAAGAGCGACATGGTGCTGGCAACTGAGAAGTTCCTAGCAGATACAGCCGCTTATGGAAAGGTAAAGTGTATCAGGTCTGACAGCGGCACAGAGTTTATGTGTAGAGATTTCCAGACCCATTTTGAAATGGGCAGATGTATACTAATTGAAAGTCAGCTTCCCAAATGTCTCTGGAACTATGCTGTCCGAACACCAGCCTAAGTACGCAACAGATGCTTTAATAAGCGGACAGGGAAAACCCCTTATAAAATGCAGACAGATAAAAATCCAAATTTATCTAATTTATTTAAAATGCAGAAGTTTGGATCTTTATGTTATACATACAAACAGAACAAGGGAAAGCTTGATTCCAAATGTAACCAGGGACTTTTTGTTAGTTATGACCAGAACAGCCCTGCTTATCTGGTTTGTCATCCTGATACTGAGAAGGTTCAAAAACACAGACCTGTTGAATTTACATGGTGCGGCCCATTGGGATTTGGATACTTCTATTCCATACTGGGTACATATGTTCCTGTACACTATTCCAGCCACTTGGTTGTGTCTCTCCATGTACACTGACCCGGCTAGCATCTTACATAGAGTTGAGCCGGATACTCGGCTGAAACGAGTATCCGGTACGGATAGAGCACTTTTGCCGAGTACGAGTATTATACGAGTAATACGAGTCAATATCTGTGCTCGGATTAAATAAAAATCCTCATTGGGTAGCTGACTGTGTCTGCGTTCTGTGATAGACTACAGCCCCTCCCCTACACACTCGCAGATGTGTTGCTGTGTCCGCTCTGATCACTCACACACAGAACAGCTCTCTGTCTCTCCCTCAGTCACTCGGGTTCGCGGGACGTTTTCCGTTAATGTTTAGGGTTTCTTTCTTCAGCTTCAGGTTATATTACTTAGGTTGGTACTTACTTATGAACTAGTAGAGTTCTGGTACTTCGTTCAGACGTGGTGCCGACTCGCGTTGCGTCTCTGCCTGTCGGAGATTTTTTTTTTCTTTTTCTTTTTTTAACCGTCATCTGGCTGCCTGGCTCTAACACTTTCTTGCTGTATTTCGTGAAAAAACAAAGCTAGTAGTGGTATAAATATTGGAAATCAAGCTACACACACACACACACTCACACACACACACACACCTGGTGTGGGAAAAAAAAACAAAAAAAAACAAAAAAATACATATATATATATATACTGTATATATATATATAAAAGATCACACTGATCATAAAAAAAATTAAAGTTAAAATAAGAAAGTTATTGTTGAGCATGAAAACTCTTGTTCATTACATTTTACTTGATAATTGCAACCGCATTGTTGCAAAACTTGTTCTGTAAATAGTTCGTTTGCTATCGTGATCAAAACCATTGATCTCTGAAGCTCAATGCTGATGCTGTCCTGTAAACAGTTTTCTAATCAGCAATAAATAACTATTTCTGATCAGCCCATATCAATTGCATGCTTAAAATAACATACCAGTTAAAACCTCGCTCATTTCAAGACAACCAGACCCACTTCCGGGTTAAATCCCGCCCACTTCCGGGCCAGGCCCCGCCCACTCCGAGTACAGATACAGATACAGATAATTCATATGGTTAACAGATACAGATACAGATACAGATAATGCTGTACTCGCTCATCCCTAATCTTACACCCTGCAACTAACCTGCTATGTGCTGGACTGCCTCAGGGGCATCTTTGCATAGTCTACACCAGGGCTGCCCAATTTAGGGATTGATTATTTTTGGCCCGCGGCTCATGCTCATATTTTTAATAATTAAATTATTACTATTTTCCCACTGCCAGCAGTCGGAATATCTGTCTATTTATTGTTGCACTTCCTCTCCTGACCACAAATTAGCATTGTGTTACATTGGGGGTAGGGTGGTGCTGTTTAGCTCCTGTCAATTCAAATCCGGCCGAGTGAGAAGATGCTGGTATGGAGGCATGGGCTCCATAGACATGGGCTCAATGCATGGGCTCCAGGGTGATTATGCCTTCAGCCGTCGGCTTGCAGGTTGCTCAGCCTCAGAGGCTGCACAAGCGCCACCCTCGACAACAACCAGCACAACCAATCAGTGAACACAAAGCGATAAGCGGAGTGAGCTACAGAACGAACTGCCTTAATTAAGTTAGATGCAAACTGCTTTTTGAAGTAAGTTAGATATTTAAGCTAATTGATTGCTTCGACTAATGCAAACAAGAGCTAGATTTTACGAAATTACAAATATATTTTTTGCAAATTATAGCTAACCAAGACTATAGGCTATATATATAGAGTATTTTTGTAAATAAACTGGTTAGTTTATATATGTTAGAAATTTTTAATTGCAAGTTCCTGCTAGCGTTAGCTTAGTTTGTTTGTTGATACAAAAGGCACTAGCCTACAAGGCTAATTGCAGAGAGTAGTGCCTTGCAGGCTGATTATTAGGCTAATGATGATTTCATATTGCAATCATGATGATTTCATGATTGCAATATGAAATCATCAAAACAAAAAAAGCTGAAGCTGTTGTCCACTTATATTACTATTTTAAAATGACTGTTCAAGGCAGCAGAGAGTGTAATATTTCAGTCTTGTGGGCACATTGTCCCATGTTGTTGAAGACATAGGCCTGGTAGCCTTATTATTATTTTTCTGCTTTCAATAAACAGAAGTGTCATTCATTTTCAAAATTACTCCGTATGGTTGTTTATTTTGCACAGTTATATCTTAGTCATACTTAATTAAATGCACTGCAACATGAATGTTTAGTTTTTGCCCGTGACCCTCCACCCTGATTCATTTTTGGCCCTCCACTGAGAAGTATTTGGGCACCCCTGGTCTACACCTTGGAACTGATGTACTCTTTTAGATCTTGGCCTCTATGGCTCTTCTACCTAGGGCTTGTTCCTGTGCTGCCATGATCAGTGCCTCTGTGCTGTCTCTGAGTCCAGCCTTTTCCAGCCATTGGTAGATCTTCTTGATATCAGCCATTATTCAATTTGGCGGTGGTACATGCCAAGTAGGGGCTTGTCCCTCCAGGTGATCTGCTCCTCTTCCTTTGCACTCTTATCGGATTTCAGTTGCCTGAGACATTCCACTTAGCAGTTCGTACTTTGTGACCATCTTTCTGATGTACTCTTGGATTTTTGATGTTTCATCCTGGATAGTGGCTTTGATGCTCACTAGTCCTTGGCTTCCATCTTTCCACTTAGTGTATAGTCTCAGGGTGCTGGATTTGGAGTGAAACCCTCTGTGCATGGTGAGAAGCTTTGTTGTCAGGATGTCTGTGGCTTCTATGTCCTCCTGGCCAGCTTATGATCCCAGTGGGGTATCTGGTGACTGGTATTGCATACATGTTGATTGCTTGGATATTGTTCCAGCCATTTAGCAGACTTTTCAGGACCTGCCTCACTCTCTGGAGGTATTTGGTTGTGATTGACTTCCTTGCGGCTTCCTCATGGTTTCCGTGTGGGATCCCAAGGTACTCACCTATGTTGCCCTCTGGTAGGTCGACCCCTTCAGTTCTTGCCTCTCTTTGAGACCATCAGGCCAAACTTGTCCAATCCTAATGACATCCCTATGTTGTTGCTGTAGATCCTGGTGGTGTTCCTGGTCCATTCCTGGCGAACAGCTTGATGTCATCCATGTAGAGCAGGTGGCTAATTGTTGCTCCACTTAGGAATTGGTACCCGTAACCACTCTTTGTGATGATCTGACCGAGGGTACTCAGGCCTATGCAGAACAGCAGTGGTGACCGCATTTGATGTTGACTTGGGCAATTGGCTTTGAGTTGGCCTCTAAGGTTGTCTTCCACATCCCCATCAAGTTCTGGATGAAGGCCCCTAGGTTCCTGTTGATCATATACAGTTCCAAACACTCCAGTATCCATGTGTGTGACATTGAGTCGCAAGCTTTCTTGTAGTCGATCCAGGCGGTGCACAGGTTGGTTTGTCTGTTCTTACAGTCTCGGGTGACTGCTCTATTGACCAGTAGCTGGTGCTTGGCTCCTCTGGTGTTGCTACCAATTCCTCATGTATTGAGCTACGTGCTTACTTATCTTAGCTGCAATGACGCCTGGGCCTTCCATGTTATTGGCTGGTAGTTGGATGGAATAGGCCCCTTCTGGGGGTCCTTCAGGATTAGGACCATCCTGCCCTGGGTTAGCCACTCTGGGTCATACCCATCCCTTAGCAGCTGTGCTGCTAGGCGTTTATGGAGTGTTAGATTATTCAGCCAGTAGGCATGGATCATATCAGGGCTTGGTGCTGTCCAGCTCTTCATCTTTGACACTCTTTCTTGGATGTTTGCCACTGAGATGGTTTCTGGTTCTTGTTATGGGAGGTTGCTGTGGTCTGCTCTTAGGTCCACTAGCCACTGGACATGTGGGTTGTGTGACGCCTCTTTTTCCCATATACCCTTCCAGAATCAGAATCAGAATCAGAATCAAAAAAGATTTTATTGCCAAGCATGATCGTACATACAAGGAATTTGCCTTGGTGTTATTACATCTAAAATAAAATAAAAATAAAATAAAATATAGAAACTATTCTATAGAATAAATATAGAAACTTCCTCTCAGATATATAAAATAAATTATAGAAATACAACAAAATACAAAAATATATACACAGTATATATATATATGTATATTCCACCAGAACATTTACTGTGGGATGGTAGTGGGTTTGATGTGTTCATGGGGGGGGGGGCTTGGCATTGTTCAGCAGACGGACTGCAGATGGAAAAAAACTGTTCGCCATGCGAGTGGTCCTACACTCGATGGATCGCAGCCGTCTGCCAGAGGGGAGTCTGTTGAATAGTCTGTGTCCAGGGTGAGAGGGATCAGCCACAATCTTAGCTGCACGCTTCAGAGTCCTGGAAGCGTACAGCTCGTCGAGAGATTTCAGACTGCAGCCAATCACCTTCTCTTTTTTTTTTCCCAAATTTCTTTATTCATTTTCAGCAGACCATACAAAATACATTAGAATGTCAGCATCACATCGTGTTCATATGCCTGCATTAAAGGATATGTATATCCACAACCTAAATCCCACTATCCCTCCCAACAACCCAAATCAGTTTGGTCACTTCAACAACTAAATAGTAAGAACACAGCAAAAACTGTCAAATAATAATCATCAAAAAAAACAAAAACAAAAAAAAAAACAATAATGATACTAACCAATAAGTAAATAAATTAAATTAAATTAAATAAAGAGGAGAAAATAATAATAATAATAATAATGGGGGGGGGGGGGGGGGCGCTCTCTCTCTCTCTCTCGCTTTCTCCAGTGTCTAATTGTTCTTAAGAGGTGTCATCAGAGTCATCAGGAATAACAGTGAGATTGTTGCTAATATAGGCCAGAAGGGAGTCCCAGGTTTTGTGAAATGATGACAGACTTCTGCGAGACTTCTGCGAGAACCGTAATTTCTCTAACCGTAGACATCGTAAAATTTCGCGTATCCAGCTGCTGTGAGTTGGAGGGGAAACATGTTTCCATTTTAAGAGGATGGCACGTCTGGCCAGCAGAGTAGTGAAAGCAACGACGCGTTGTGTAGTAATGGGTATATTTTCAATCACAGGGAGACCAAAAAGAGCAGTCAGGGGATTCGGTTCTAAGTCTGTATTTAGAGCCTGCTTGAGCGTTTGGAATACATCTGTCCAAAAATTGGTCAGTCTCGGGCATGCCCAGAACACATGCGAGTGGTCGGCTGGAGACTGTTTACAGCGGTTACAAGCGTCACTGTGATTGGGAAATATCTTAGCAAGTTTAGCGTTAGTGAGGTGGGCTCTATGGAGCACCTTCCACTGCAGTATACCGTGTCTTGCACATATAGACGAAGAAAAAATTAAATCTAAGATGTCTCCCCACTGACTGTCAGTGATGTCCAACCCAAGCTCCTGTTCCCATGTGTTTTTAAGTGATGCAGTGGAGACTGGACTAAGGAGTGCAATCTTATCATAAAGGATAGATGTCAAACGTTTTTGTTGCACATTGAGAGAGAGAAATTGGTCCACCTCGGCTTCAGGGGGGCGATTTGGAAAATGTGGGAACTGCTTCTGAATAAAGTGTCTCATTTGGAGGTAACAAAAAAAATAGCTATTAGGAAAGCCATATTTCACTGACAGAGATGCAAAGGATGAAAAAAAAAAATCACCTTCTCTGCACAGCGAATGACACGCTGCAGTCTGAAGGAGTGGGGCTGTGCTCTTCCTGTAATCCACGATCATCTCCACTGTCTCGGAGGCGTTCAGCTCCAGGTTGTGACGGCTACACCAAGTAACTAAGCAGTCAATCTCCAGTCTGTAGGCGCTCTCATCTCCACCTAAGATGAACCCGATGAGGGTGGTGTCATCCGCAAACTTCAGGAGCTTGACAGACTCGTGATTGGAGGTGCAGCTGTTGGTATACAGGGAGAAGAGGAGAGGAGAAAGGACACAGCCTTGAGGGGAACCCGTGCTGATGGTATGGGAGTCTGAACTGTGTTTTCCCAGCCTCACATGCTGCCTCCTGTCAGACAGGAAGTCTGTGATCCACCTGCAGATGGAGTCCGGCACGGTCATCTGGGAGAGTTTGTCCTCTAGTAGAGCTGGAACGACCGTGTTGAAGGCCGAGCTGAAATCCACAAACAGGACCCTGGCATATGATCTGGGGAAGTCCAGGTGCTGGAGGATGAGGTGGAGGGACAGATTGACAGCGTCATCCACAGATCTGTTTGATCTGTAGGCGAACTGCAGGGGGTCCAGGAATGGGTCTGTTAAGTCCTTGAGGTGAGAAAGCACAAGGCGCTCAAAGGACTTCATCACAGCCGATGTCAGGGCAACAGGGCGGTAGTCATGCAGTCCGGTAGTCCTTGGCTTTTTGGGGACTGGGATGATGGTGGAGGCCTTGAGGCAAGCAGGCACGTGAAATGACTTCAGTGAGATGTTGAATATATCCGTGAACACTGAATACAGTTGATCAGCGCAGTGCTTCAAGGTGGATGGAGACACAGCGTCTGGTCCAGCAGCCTTGCGGGGGTTCTGCCTCGCAAACAGCCTCTTCACGTCCTTCTCCAGGATGGTGAGAGGTGAGATGGAGGAGGGAGGCTCTGAGACCACCGGCTGTGAAGGAGCCTTGACCATTGTTGTTGTCGGGGAAGAGTGGGGCACTGGTGTGAGGGCCTGTGAGGTTTCACAGAGACCACTGCTGGTGGGAGACGTGTCACCATAGGGGGTGGTGGTCGTGTTACTGTCCCATTGTCTTTCAAAGTGGCAGAAGTATTCATTAAGGTTGTTGGCCAGGCATGAGTCGTTCACAGAGTGGGGGGGCTTGGGCTTGTAGTTGGTGATGTTTCATGAAGCCCCTCCAGACAGAGCTCGAGTCGTTGGCTGCAAACTGGCTCTGCAGCTTTTCTGAGTGCTGAATACAGCAGTCCTCACAGAAGGTGATGTATGACGTCACTGCTTCTGTGTACTCATCCAAACTGTTTGTTGCCGCCTTGAAAGTGTCCCAGTCAGTACAGTCCAAACATGCCCTTAAGCGGTCCACAGCTTCACTGGTCCACATCTTAGATGTCCTTTTTACAGAGTTTGAGTTTCTGTCTCTATGCTGGAATGAGGTGGATCATGACATGGTCCGATTCTCCCAGTGGCACACAGGGGACAGCGTGAAAGGCATCTTTGACCGTGGTGTAGCAGTGGTCCAAAGTTCTGTCTTCTCTGGTGGGACAGCTGATGAATCATGAGAGAGATTTCCCTTGGAGCGTCTTTGAAGCAGCAGCCTCAGACCTGGATGAACTGACTGACACTGACACTGTGACATCTTACATCGGTTTTTGTGAGGACATGTGCGTGCAGACCAAAACCTTCTGCACATTCAACAACAACAAACCATGGTTCACCGCAGAACTGAGACGACTACGCCAGGACAAGGAGGAGGCCTACAGGAGCGGGGATCGGGACCTGTACAGGCAGGCCAGGAACAAGCTGACAAAGGAGATCAAGGCAGCAAAGAGGATCTACACCGAAAAGCTGAAGGACCGCTTTTCTGCCAACGACATCTCTACAGTTTGGAAAGGCCTGCAGACCATTACCAACTACAGGAGACCATCCCCCCACCCTGTGGGGAGCCCCCGCCTGGCAGAGGACCTCAGTGACTTCTACTCCAGGTTTGAAAGGACTTTCACACCTTTCACTTCCCCCACCATTTCCATCACAAAAGGTCTAGCAGCACCACAAACCACACCCGACCCCCGGCCTGCGCTGAAGATCTGCGAACAGGATGTGCGTCAGCTCTTTCAGAGACAGAGGATTAGGAAGGCCCTGGGACCCGATGGAGTGTCTCCGTCCTGCCTGAAAGTCTGTGCTGACCAGCTGGCTCCCATCTTCACTCAGATCTTCAACAACTCCCTGGAGCTGTGCGAGGTCCCCTCCTGCCTCAAACGCTCCACCATCATCCCGGTTCCCAAGAAGTCCCCTGTCACAGGATTAAACGACTACAGACCAGTCGCCCTGACATCTGTAGTCATGGAATCCTTTAAATGACTGGTGCTGGCCCATCTGAAGGACATCACGGACCCCCTGCTAGACCCCCTGCAGTTTGCCTACAGAGCAAACCGGTCAGTGGATGATGCAATCAACATGGCTCTCCACTACATCCTGCACCACCGTGCCCCCCTCCACCAGGAGACAGCAGGTGAAACTGGGTAACTTCACATCCAGCACCCGGTCCCTCAGCACTGGCGCCCCCCAAGGATGCGTTCTCTCCCCACTGCTCTTCTCCCTTTACAGCACTGACTGCACCTCAAGCCTCATGTGTCTATCGCGATATATATCGTTAGCGTTTTATCGCCCAGCCCTAGTCTAAGTATAGTATTATAAGCAATTTTTTAATTTGTTTTTAGTCATGTCAACACAGTACATATATCTGCACATTTAACAAATTTCAAAACTGTACATTTATGATTCTAGACATTCATAAACTGGATAAATTATTTTCACCCCACTCTCAGCACGAGTTCAGCCAGGAAGACTCTGGAAACAATGATTTATCATTTAAAACGAAGAAACGAAGAGACTGGGATTTATCAGGGTGATGATAGCCTGATAGAAGGTTTCGAAAGATACGACTTGATGAAAGGTATCTCAAAGATACCTGCATGAAGGAATTCATGAAAGATATGATAACTCGATGTGGAAACTATGAATATAAGGATGGTTTTATTAAACTTGAAAAGGGGAAGCGAAGAAGAGTGCAAGAATATCCTACTGAGGATACAGGTGTTGACTGTGCGTTAGTTTGTGGGAAAATTCGGTTATTCGAGGGTGAGTTAAAGAAACACGGCTATATTAGCCTTCTACTATGAAGGTAACCACCACCAGACATTTCAAATCAAATCAAATCAAATTTTGTTTATATTGCACTTTTCATGCCTTTTAAAAGCAACACAAAGTGCCTCACAGAGGCTAAAAACAAGTATACAAGTATACTTTAGTTGATTAGAGTGCCAACTGAGCTTCTGGAATGAGATGATCCTCCTCGGATCTTATATAGGATTCGAAAGCAGATGAGCAACTTGATGGATGAAGTCGGTAATCCCAGTTCAGCCGCTGCGGTGGCAGCACCAATGCGAAAGGAGTGCCCGGTATAGTTTGAAGGCCAGAGGCCACAACTCCTCACCGCCATTGTCAGGTGGATTTTAAACCAGTGCTTAGACAAGGGGCGCCCCGTAGGAAGAATGAATAGTGGTGTATTAGACAGAGCATGTGGGCGTAATTTTAAGTAGTTAATCATAGAGAGGTAAGGACAGAAAGTAGGAAGCACTTTATAGATTTTAATAGAGGTACCTGAGCCTGATGTATCTGTTTTAGAATGTTTCAGCGAGAAACAAATGTCGGAATATGCAAGGTCTCGAGAAGGGTTAAAAGTCTGGGCGTCAGAACAGAACTGCCAGAACGCATGAAGCCGTAAAAAGCCATGAGGAAAATTGCTTAGAGAAGGATGTCGAATAACCCCTGCCGCAGTCTAGACACCATAGTGCGGAGAATGGAAGGGGTGATAGGAAGTCGCTGATCCGGGACAGTTACAGTGGTTTTAGTTATACCTTTAAGTAGCAGTCGTATGGATGGTACGGAGAACAGGCTTAGGAAATTAGGGTCGTTTAGCCTTGCGTGAAATTTAATGCCAGGTAGCATCCTTCTGATTGAGGAGACTTTGATTTTACGTGCTTTGAAATTATGGACAATAAAGGCGCACACAGTTGGGACGAGTATTGGGAAAATGGGTAACTGTAACAAAAGGCAAAATAAAGTAAAGCAGGTCCAGGCGGACTTATAAACTTTAAGCGTACTTGGTGCTATTCCCTTAACAATATAGCATCTCGCACTGTCTAACAGTGAGGCCATGGGTGGTTTTAATCCAAGTTTAGAGCTGGGAAAGGTGGGAGCGCTCTCGGCTCCGGGTCGGCTTCTGGGCAGATCAGTCTGAACTCCTGAAATCGGAAACGAGAGAGAGCATCAGCAATTACGTTTTGGTAGCTGGGGATATGTTCTGCACTGATGATAAAATTATGCATGACGGACTGCCAAGTCAGCCGTCTAAGAAGGGACATGATTTTGTTGCATGATGATCGTCCTTTGTTGAGAATGTATACTGCTGCTTCGTTGTCGCAAAAATATGTTGATCCGTTTGCGAGACCAAGTGGCACCCCATAAGACGTTGGCTACGACGATTGGAAGGATCTCGTGCAATGCTGAAGAGGCAGACCCGAGTGCAAACTCTGAGAAGTAAGGGGACCATTTCTCGGCGAACCATTGCCCTTGGTAAAAACCCCCAAAACCGATGGAGGGAGCTGCGTCTGTGTATAAAGCCAGTGATTCTGATGATTCAGGCACGTCATTATAGAAGAACGAGATGCCGTTCCAGTTGTTCAAAAGATGAGACCAGAATTTCAGATCGGATCTGCAGCCCTTGTCGAGACGGACCGGATCGCTTAATTTGGTGGCTGAGTGCGCCAAGTCTAGAAGGCGAGAAATGAAGGAGCGGCCCTGCGGAATGATCCTCATGGTGAAATTCAGATGGCCGAGGAGCGAGAGGAGTTCTCGTTTGGTGACCGCGTCGGAAGACTAAAATGACTCGGCGATGGACCTAATCCTGACTAGCTCGGAATCCAGGAGGATTCCGAGAAAGACGAGGGATGTACGAGGACCTCTTTAAGCGACAAAGCTGCTAAAGAACGAGACGATTGTCGTAGCGAACGTCGAACATCTGTACCTGTAGGCAGCAAGAAAGGTGTGTGACTTGGTTCATTATAAGACAGGTGGGGCGGCCGATTGATTAGGGGTAATGAATGAATGAGTGACGTATTGGAGTCTTCCCAGCAGAACTACACTGGTGCTTACATTTTAAGGTATGGTGCTGTCCATTTCTTGCTTTCTCTTCATCCTCTTCAGTCTGCCACCATCTCTACCTGGAGAGAGATGTAACCGTCTTTTGATGGTCGAGTTTGTTTATTTGTCCTGCTAGCCAGCTAGCTAGCCCTGGGTGAATGTTAGCTACCTGGCTAGGATTTATTTGTCATAAACTCAGCTTTAGTGTTTGCTTCATGAAAGTTTATCTAATGTAAAATTAATATTGCATGTGAATGGACAATCTGCCCTGACATGGTCATGACTGACTCCAGACCCATTTATTTATATTATTATTATTTTTATTATTTAGTCTTCTCTGTCAATGTTCAGTGGAAGTTGTCTCTCAGATATTTGACACTTAACATCATTTTAGCATTACTTAGGATTAGAGATGGGCAATATGGACTAAAACATTTATTCCGATAATTTCTGCTATGTATCACGGTAACGATAAAAAATGACAATAAATAAACACCATTTTAGCCTAATCCTTTTGACCGTAGTGCATTGGCAACTTTCATCTGTTTGTTTGTTTGTTTGTTTTTTTGCTTTTTTTACCGGAGGCTTTGGATGAAGTTGACGCTGCTTCTTGCGCATTTTCTTCATATTCTGATTTGAGCTGTGTTTTAGTGGCGTTACTGTCCTTTTTATGCACTATTTGTTTGCAATCCTTGCATGTTGTAAATTGGTGCTCCGCATCAGACTTTAAAAACCAAACCAGTTGAAGATTGGTTCAACTGGCGTATCTGCTCCGCCTTCCGCCATTGTACTGCGAGCGTGTCGCGCACATATATACATCATCAATCGAAATTTATCGTGTTTATCAATGGAAATTTATCGTTTTTATCTCGAGATCTTGACATATTCTTACTGTGGGGAATGTTTTTGACGATATATTGTTAACGATGAAATATCGCACATCCCTACTTAGGATTCATTTACAAAGTTTAGTGTGTTTTTTATAGGTCTCTAATTGGAAGTGTGCTACTGTTTTATAATTTAAATCAATATTATAAAGGGTGATTTATAAATATGAGACATTGTGTTTATTATTTTAGACTATTGTGGCAGTGGATCACTTATCTTATTTTAATTTCTTTAACTAGTCCTGTGTGTAAATTGATTCAGAAAAGTCTTAAAAATGACAACTTTGAATTAGGTATTTGGGCACAAGCTTTAAAGGGAGACTGTACATCACAATATTTACAGATTAATTTACATTGTCTGTATTACTGCAACATCACTGCACTTATATACTAGGAATATGTGCCATGATCTATTTTGCTTGATAACCTAAAGAGCCTTGTCTTTGCAAGAGTAATTCTTAAATATTTTGGAGCTCCAGAGCTCCTGAGTCAGAGGGATCTTACTGATCAGGAAGCTGCTTGACCATAACATAAATTATTACTTTAAGTATATTAGAGGTTTGTTTTCACTTTAACATAAATGTTGGGTTGTTATAGTTTCTTATTTACACACATACAAGGCCCTTAAAGGCTTAGCTCCATCATATCTTAAAGACCTCATTGTACCATACCATCCCAACAGATCACTTCGGTCTGAAAGTGCAGGCCTACTTATGGTTCCTAGAATTTGAAAAAGTAGAATGGGAGGTAGAGCTTTCAACTATCAGGCTCCTCTCATGTGGAACCACCTCCCAGTTTGGATCCAGGAGGCAGACACACTCTATTTTTAAGGTCAGGCTTAAAACTTTCCTTTTTGATCAAGCTTATAGTTAGGACTGGACTAAACCATCCCTTAGTTATGGTGCTATATGCCTAGGCTGCTGGGAGACGATGCACCAAACACCTCCTTCTTTCTTCTCTCTCCTCTCTTGCATCCTCCACTTTCTTTTCTCTGGCACAGAGCTCTTGCTCTTTCTAATTTCCTCTGGCCTGGAGTTGTGTGTTTTCTGTAGAGCTCTATACTACATCTGTTGTTGTGGTCTTCATGGAATCCTGCAGTTTTCCACTCCTGCCTGAATGAACAATTCTCCAACCTGCCTATGATTCCTCTTACATTTTCAGGCTGTCATGTAACATCATCAGCTTGTATCATAGGATTCCACTTGTACGCTTTAGTCAAATGTGTATCTATGACAGATGTATATTTATCTTGCTCTTCTCTATTTCTTCTGTCTGTCCCCAGCTGGCCTTAGGCAGATGGGTCCCTCCATATGAGCTAGGTTCTGCTCCAGGTTTCTTCCTGTCAAAAGGGAGTTTTTCCTTATCGCTCTCGCCTCAGACTTGCTCTGGGGGTTTCAGACTGGGTTTTGTAAAGCGTCTTGAGACAATTTGTATTGTTATTGACGCTATATAAATAAAATTTCGCAAATCACCTTGTGAACCTAGAATTAGCGAATCACGAGTGATTCGCGAATCTGCTCCTTAAGCCCGACGGACCCGGTACCGGGTTCAGAATAGCGTTAAAATGTTTACGGTGTATCAAAAGTTATTTACATGCTGCGGTCGGTTTTTATTCTAAATGTTTCCAAAAGACGAGGCTTCAAATCTACCAAAACAACAATCTAAGGGTATTTTTCTCAAAGACAGTTTGTTCAGCAATAATTTAAACATTTAACTAAAAAAAAAAAAAAACAGCTGCGTGAATATACGGGACAGCCGAAACGAAATGCAGTGGTACTCTGTATCCCCTCGCTCGATTGCATCATGTTAGGTATCAAAACAAACCAGAGAAGTTGATCCTTCCGCTCATACAAAGCAAAACATAGTCCAACTAAACCAGTGAACGTAAGCCCCGTAGCAACGACGGAGCAAAAGTTCGCATTTTGTCGTTGACACGTGAAATTCTGTGTTTATGTCTCAATATTCCATCAAATAACAAAGCAGATTTCACCAAAAGCGACGGATACTGTTTCCCTACCCCTTCGTGGCCATTTCTACTCCTCTGCTCAAAACAAACAGCATGGGAGCCTGCAT
Source organism: Planiliza haematocheilus (assembly GCA_005024645.1). Lineage (NCBI taxonomy): Eukaryota > Metazoa > Chordata > Actinopteri > Mugiliformes > Mugilidae > Planiliza > Planiliza haematocheilus. The sequence goes on along the minus strand of SRSE01000582.1, from coordinate 136,094 downwards.
TGTGTAAACAGTGTCGTCGCTGCTCGACTTCATACACGGTCTTTTGCCTCCATCTGCTGGTTGTGTGTTGGTGTTGCAGCGTAACTGGTGCCAAATTGTGCCAAATTGTGCCAAATTGTGCCAAACGAATGTCCGCCTGATCCAGAGGCGATTGCTCTAAGACTACAGGGGAAGCTCAGCCTCCCCTAAAATATCACTGGCAATTTCGTCAAATACTACAAATTTACATTACTACTCAAACTAAAATGTGCTAGAACATGATCGACTTCATGACTACTTCTTATAATAACACAATCATTAATAAGTTTTAGCCGTTCGTCTATCGTGATTTTTTTCTCATATTGCTGTAATGGCACGGCCCGTTTAAAAACCCACTGAGGCTCGGCTTCAATGGACTTTCAATGGGGCTTCAGAATGGGCCGATCTCAGGGCAAAAAAGCTAGTCGTTTATTGGATAAACGCTCCAAAATCGTCACTTCCAGGGAAGCCGGGCGTCTCTGGGAGTCAATGGGCAGTGGGATGTACCTGGACGCCGAGCTTCTCTATGATGATTGGATGAACTGTTAACGTGGCTGGAACTCGTCGTGATTGACAGCGCTTTAAGACTATAGAGAGTGAGGAGTTGTCGTCATGCTACAGCTTCTCCAAATACCGCTGTTTTGCTGTTTTATGTAAGCTTGTCCCTGTAAGGTCCATTTTCTTTCCCCTTAACTTTCTCCATTGCTTTACTTTATTACTTTTCATGTATCTGTCCCGCCGAAATAATAAACGCGCAAAAATTTATGTTTCGTCGCTCCTCCGTTAAATTCTGAGGGCAACCGATAGCGTCTCCTATCATCGTGGCCGACCGGCTGAGACCCCGTCCAAATCAACCCAGATCGGCACGTGACAAGCTCGGATGAGTGGCGAAACGTCTTCTCGAAAAATCTACAAGTCCAGTTGCCTTTTTTGAAACTTTTTGGATTACCATGACCTGGATGACTGAGAACCTTCACAGACATAAATTTAATGATGTAATAATTGGCCAATTTTACAAAACTGGGCTTCCCCTATTTGAAAGACCAGCAGCCGCCACTGGCCTGATCCTATCCTTACTAAAACTTTTTGTGGATGCTTTGACCTTTGCTAAAATTACATTAGATTTGTTATATGTATAGTCAATACATAGCTGAAGGTGATCAGTGGCCCCTGTGTGCATGGGATTATTGCTGGCAAAGTGTTATCCTCTTACAAATAGGGGAAAAATTTGGCGAGGATAGACATTTCACATTTCTCCTTTCATTTCTTACAATTTAATCAAGTATAGTAACAGATACAACATTTCTGACACTGGGAATAGATTCCCATTACTTTGGGTATGTATTTTTAGGCGTTTTACTTAAATATGGTTAGGGAGTAACAGGTTAAGCACAGCACGTTCACGTACTGTAATGTACACACGAAGAGAACTGCCACTCAAGTAGAGGACTTGATTCACGTTTAGTAACTGTATCACTAAAATTGTTAAAACATCCATGTAGCAAGTTCAGTAAATGTACTGCTCACAGGACTTGTATTCACCGTGTAGAACAAAACAAGACTAGCAGCACGTGGTGGGTACTATATGGAGAGTGCAATAAGTACGGGGCTAAGCTAGCATGCTATACCGTTTTAACCTTTGTGCTACCCTCTTGTATGCTCTCTATCTGTCTGTCCATTCACTTGGGGTCCCAGAGAACCCAAAGGTAGCACGAGGGTTAAACATGTTATTTGGCTAACGGACAGTGTGTCTGTATGTTAGTATGTATGTTAACAGACTGGTGTTTATCTGCAGTGGTGTTGTCATTTATATTGCAGTACGTTTTCTGTTTACTGTGTGCTACCGGAACAGTACACTGTAAAAAAAAAAAAAAAAATGTTGTTTTTACGGTAAAATACTGGCAGCTGTGGTTGCCAGAACTTCACCGTTAAAATTACAGTAAGACATTTTCTATTATTACGGTAAATGAGTACCAATATTGCTAATTCTACGGTTAAGAATGTTGTTTAATTTCACATTTTACTGTAAGAATAAATGTTTTTACCATTGCAAAACACCTTATTTTGCTGCAAAATCAACATCAAAATACTATATGAAATAAAGTTTATGCCACAAAATATAAAATACAAATGTACTCTGTAAAAATGTCCCTAAACTACTGCAAAAATAAAGGTTTTGTCAGTATTTTTTAATGGTAAAATACCGGCAGCTGCAGTTGCCAGAACTTGACCGTAAAAATTATGGGCTAAGAGTGTTAGTACTGCTGATTTTACGGTTAATAATTGTGATCATAATGTTCTGTATAAAACTAAAAGTTTCTACCCCTGTTCTGCCTAAAAAAATCATTTTAAATATTACAATATTAAAATAAAGCTGCCATGAAATATAAAAGGTTTAAGTGTGACTTTAACAGTCTAATTAAAGTACAAACTTACTCTGTAAAACTGTCCATCAATTAAGCAAGAAAAAAAAAAGGTCCTGTCCGTTTTGTTTAACAGTAAAGGTTGAAATAAAAATAAAATTAGGGACACACTGTACATACCAGGACATTCCCTTTAATGAAAATTATGTGTGAAGCAGAATAAAAACTTCATACATTCCCTTTAATTTCTCATATTGTTGAGCTCAAGAAATAGGAACATTACCAAAACTGGGTAGACAGAACGGCTGGTGTAGTTTTAACAACAAAGCTTCAGCAGTGTTTGTTACATGTAGTATACCTTCATCACATGGCTCACAAACATGGCAGGAAGGCCTAGGTACACTCATGGTCAGCAAGATCTGAGATCAGAGTGAGGACTCTCGGATTGACTGAGAACACTTTCTTCTTCTCCTTGTGCTCAACTTTGGTGCCTCTCTCAGGATTTATCGAAAAAAAAAAAAACACCTTGATGACCAAATGCATTGTACTTTTAAATATCTTAACAAGAAGGAATTTTTACCTCTGGAGGAACTCCAGTGTTGACCGTAATTCCACCGGGTAGTTGATGTTAAAACAGTAATAACTGCCGAACAACAGGTAGATGGCAGATGCGAAGGAAGTGATGTGGTCATTGACAATCTTTTGGTCAATACTCAACATGAATATCTCAGCAGCAAAGCAGGAGGACCCTGAAAAAAAACATGACCAAAACATAACATTCATTAATAAGGGCATCAGTGTCAGCCATAAACGCAATAAAATGCTTTTTACATTCAACTATATTGTAATCTCGGTTCAGTTTACTTACCACACACAATAAGGCAGGGTGTTGCTGGCACATTCTTCATCTGAACCTCCTCAGCAAGGCTCGTCTTCTCAACCATTGGACTGGCTTCTTCCAGTTTGAAGCTTGAGGAGACAATTCAGGACTTGTTTGTGTTTTTGTGCAGGAACAGTTTTGAGGAAGTTTAGAAGCCCCCCCCACTTTTTGTTCAGCAGGTATTTCATCAGTATCGTCATCTGATTCTGCCTTGCGTTTCGTTGTCTTTGGTGTGTTTGGTCGTTTGACATTCTCAATTCTTGCCTGCAGTTGCTTTACCAGGGAATGGTATCCAAGTCCAATAACATCACCATCAATCACATCTTCAAGTGACTTTGGATATCTGGCCACAATCCTTTTTGCTATCTCTGTAGTGTTGGGTTTGGTTGGATTCTTACAAATCTTCATCATTTCGGAAACAATGATCCTTACAATTTGTCGCACTTGGCCTTTTCTGCCTTTCCAAAGTCTGCATTAATTCTTCAGGGAGCTTCTGCCATGGTATTTGAAAACTGTCTGCCCAGGTTGGCACAAATGGGGAAGAGCTTATTGAAGATGATGAGGTAGCTGTGGATGATGCTGGAGAAGGCGAGGCTGAAGATGGAGAGGACTGAACAGACCATGGCGAAGAACGCGCCAAATCAGGAGTCGAAGCTGAGTCTGTAATGGTACAACAAAGGAAATTTCAAAGTATTATATATTGAATGGTTACTTTGTTAAATAACGTAGTATCAATACATTACAAGATATTACACACAAAAATGAATAATGCTTTATGTTACGAGATTGAACATGACAAATTTGCCAAACTCCACACACACAACAATTTGATTTCAATACACTTACCATTTTGGGCCCATGCAGCAACCAGTCTTCTGGCTTGTATAGGCGTTAATACTGGCAGTAGGTCTCCTTCTGTGATGTACTTTAAATCATCAGTAGTTGTAGCACCAAGTGCCTCCAAGGTATCTTCTACCAACTTCACAACTTCATCTGGAAGACCTGGAAGCACTGCTACAATTGCATCACAGATCTTCCTCGATATCTGTGTTTCCGTCATACCTGTTGAGATACATAGGTTGATCTCTGACCTCAAAGGATGAAAGCATTTACTCTGACAAAACACTGTGCTTTAATGGGAAAAAGTGGTATCCATTTTTTATGTAAGATGATAATGGCCACATGTCAATAAGTTCACTAATGTGTCTGCATTCTAATCTTCCAGTTTCATTTTTTACCAAGTACATGTGGTAGTGTGGCAGAAATTCTCCACCATATACTCTCATCAGAAAATTAAGTGCAGAATTATCTTTCACGAAAATAAGGATGAGTTCACCAAACTCCACTGCCTCATCATTCCTAATGACTACAAATTGGCCCTTCCTGTATAATATCCCATTATATTGCACATCAACAGGAATCTTTGTATTTCTTTCAGTGAAAAACAAAAGGTAGGACTGCACCTTTAACTTCCTCACTGTAAAGTTCTGAGTAAAACGGTGGGCCATCTTTTATTTGCAAGCTTGGGGGTCTCACTGTTGCAGCAGAAAGAAAGGCCTGAAACATCTGATGCCTCTCTAAAAGAGTCAAACACAGGTTTTTAAAATTCTTCAGATGCCTGGTGCATCTTTTGAAGTAACTATGTTTGCTCTCAAAACGCATAGTCCATAGTCTAATGAGTGGGCCGAATTTCAGGATCAGTCCTGGATAGTGCCGTAAATAATGATGTTTAGGTCTCAAGTTGACGTCTGGAAACAGTGCCTTCCTGGTTTCCAAATATTCTTGGATAAGAACATCCAGATATGCAACCTGAGGTTTGGAAATTTGCTGAGCACAAATCAGGTCAACAATGTCCTTAAGCTGCAAGGCATGCCTGGTGAACAAACAATAAAGTTCTGTAAAGTGTTAAACACTGACCTGAACTTTATTCCATGTACTTCTGTCACGTCCTCTGTCTCCAGCTGTTCGATGGCAGATTTATAGGTTTCTGGAGTCCGCTCCGGTCAAGTGATGACTGGATCAGCACTCTGAAATTCAGTTCGAGTAATCAGACAATATCTGCAGAAGTACTGTGAGGAACTGAAATTTCTGTAAAACCACCAATGCAGTGAGAGCCCAAGTTGTCTCCAGCAATGCAGTACAGAGCTCCTTTTACAACAGATTTGTCTGCCATTGTTATCCCATTCTCCCCTAGTAGTTTCAGGTCACCCAGCAGTTCTGAAAAAACCTTGGCATGGCCAAATTCCTTGAAATCCCTCTCTCTACACAACAAAACCAGCTGCATATGATTAGTATTTGATCGGAAGTGGGGGGGCATGTTGAGTAGAGAGAAGTACACAGCCAAAACCTTGTGCTTTTTTTCGCAGATCCCAGTGGGTTCACAACCTCAAATGCATCCTGGTATAACCAGCTTGAGACAACTTGGGTTTTCCTGAAAAAATGTGTTGGACATAAACACCTTGCCATGGTGACAGTCACAGAGAACATCTGTTTTGGAAACATCATTAGGATCCCCTAACATGAGGCCCTGCCAAAAACTGGATTCCAGCATACCCTTTAAAGTATTTAGCACAGAAATACACTACCGTTCAAAAGTTTGGGGTCACATTGAAATGTCCTTATTTTTGAAGGAAAAGCACTGTACTTTTCAATGAAGATAACTTTAAACTAGTCTTAACTTTAAAGAAATACACTCTATACATTGCTAATGTGGTAAATGACTATTCTAGCTGCAAATGTCTGGTTTTTGGTGCAATATCTACATAGGTGTATAGAGGCCTAGTTCCAGCCACTATCACTCCAGTGTTCTAATGGTGAAATGTGTTTGCTCATTGGCTCAGAAGGCTAATTGATGATTAGAAAACCCTTGTGCAATCATGTTCACACATCTGAAAACAGTTTAGCTCTTTACAGAAGCTACAAAACTGATCTTCCTTTGAGCAGATTGAGTTTCTGGAGCATTACATTTGTGGGGTCAATTAAACGCTCAAAATGGCCAGAAAAAGAGAACTTTCATCTGAAACTCGACAGTCTATTCTTGTTCTTCGAAATGAAGGCTATTCCATGCGAGAAATTGCTAAGAAATTGAAGATTTCCTACAACGGTGTGTACTACTCCCTTCAGAGGACAGCACAAACAGGCTCTAACCAGAGTAGAAAAAGAAGTGGGAGGCCGCGTAGCACAACTGTGCAAGAAGATAAGTTCATTAGAGTCTCTAGTTTGAGAAACAGACGCCTCCCAGGTCCCCAACTGGCATCTTCATTAAATAGTACCCGCAAAACACCAGTGTCAACATCTACAGTGAAGACGCGGCTGCGGGATTCTGGGCTTCAGGGCAGAGTGGCAAAGAAAAAGCCATATCTGAGACTGGCCAATAAAAGAAAAAGATTAAGATGGGCAAAAGAACACAGACATTGGACAGAGGAAGACTGGAAAAAAGTGTTGTGGACGGACGGATCTAAGTTTGAGGTGTTTGGATCACAAAGAAGAATGTTTGTGAGACGCAGAACAAATGAAAAGATGCTGGAAGAATGCCTGACGCCATCTGTTAAGCAAGGTGGAGGTAATGTGATGGTCTGGGGTTGCTTTGGTGCTGGTAAGGTGGGAGATTTGTACAGGGTAAAAGGGATTCTGAATAAGGAAGGCTATCACTCCATTTTGCAACGCCATGCCATACCCAGTGGACAGCGCTTGATTGGAGCCAATTTCATCCTACAACAGGACAATGACCCTAAACACACCTCCAAATTGTGCAAGAACTATTTAGAGCAGAAGCAGGAAGCTCATATTCTATCGGTGATGGAGTGGCCAGCGCAGTCACCAGATCTGAACCCCATTGAGCTGTTGTGGAAGCAGCTTGACCGTATGGTACGCAAGAAGTGCCCATCCAACCAATCCAACTTGTGGGAGCTGCTTCTGGAAGCGTGGGGTGCAATTTCTCCAGATTACCTCAACAAATTAACAGCTAGCATGCCAAAGATCTGCAATGCTGTAATTGCTGCAAATGGAGGATTCTTTGACGAAAGCGAAGTTTGATGTAAAATCTTATTTCAAATACAAATCATCATTATTTCTAACCTTGTCAATGTCTTGACTCTATTTTCTATTCATTTCACAACGTATGGTGGTGAATAAGTGTGACTTTTCATGGAAAACACAAAATTGTTTGGGTGACCCCAAACTTTTGAACGGTAGTGTATAGTAGGCAAACCTCTATGCCCTGTTCTCGTCTCTGCCCCAAAACACTTTTTTGGGCTCAACATAGTTGAACATGTCTTTAAAGTGTGACATCCCGTCATTCATCATGAGGTTATGTTTCATTGTTCTTCCTTCTTGTGTCTTGTTTCCTGTTTTATTGTGAAAACTTACCTCTCCTCTTGTCTCAGACCACTTCACTTCCTGCCTGTGTTTTCCCGCCAGTTTTGATTGTCTGCCCCGCCCTCATTGGTTGCACCTGTGCCTCATTATCACTCCACCCTCTTGTGTATATAATGTTTGTTAGTCCTCCTCTCTGTGCCAGTTCGTTGTACTTCTGTGTCTGACGTTCCAGCATTTGAACTACCTGTGTTTTCGGTCTTCTCGTTTTTTTGGACTCTGCCTGTTTCTACTTTTGCCCTTGCCTGTTCCCTTTATGGACTTGTTTGCCTTATGGACTGCCTTTTGTGTACCGAACCTCGCTTTGGAAAGTAAACTGTGTTTATTGAAAACCCAAAGACTGTCGTGCGTTTGAGTCCTGTTTTTGTGAAGCTCTAGCCGTAACATAAAGGACTGGGCTCTTGAGTAAGCAGTTCTCATGGGCCCTGTGTGGCAAGCAGAGAACAAGTCAGACTGCTTTATTGTGTCACAGATTTTAACAATGTCTTCATCTGCTACTGACATATCTCTAAGAAGCAAATTTAATCTATTTAAAGTATATGTCTGTCCCAGTTCATGTATATTCTGTATCTCTTCAACAATGTTTTGAATGGTAGATGCTGGAAGAAGATGCTGTCCCTGTAGTTTTATGTAAAACATACAAACATTTCTGAGTTACAAATCATTGAAATTTGGCGTGTCTGTGACAGTGTCTTCATCAACTGACACACTGGTAGCTTGGGGTATGGTAGCACTTGCAGCACTCTGAATATCTTCACTAATAGATGCACAAAACACATTTTCCAAACATTGTCTATGTTTTCTGGACATATGAGAGGTAAAGGATGATTTTTGTGTAAGCTTCTGTAAGATTTCCATACCTGGGAAACTGAAGATTAGCTCTAGTCAAGAAGTCCGAATGAGATGAAATCCTACGGAGACAGACCGAGAGTGGATGCTGGAGAAAAATCTTGCGGGGGGGTGGGTGGTGTCCTCAGATGCAGCATGCTAATTGGACTGTTCAAAATCAGGCGCGTCCAAACCACCGCCAGGGTGCAACTGCGCGCGTAGAGCCAGACTTGAGGTCAGGTCAGTTGAGGCCTTGACTCTGGCTAAATGCCAATTTAAACACTGTACCAATATTCCTGATGACATGTAGCTGTTTTTCCCCCAATATTTTGACTTTAATATGAATCATGATGGAACCGTTCTTATCAATATTCTGGCCCGGTAACTATGACAACAATGCCAACTACACATTTTAACAGATCAACGTTACTTCATATGGCCGTTACCAGTACAAAAGTATATTATTTTGACATTTACAAACTATTATTTATTTATTTATGCATAAAATTAATGCAAAAGAAGTTGTGTTTTTTGCTGCTAGAATATATATATATAACTGGGGCACAAATGCCAGTAACTGCGTCCAGTAATGTATGAGGGCTACCTCAGGAATATGAGAGTACAGACAAATGACAGTCACACCGGCTCGGACGTCGCCCGGGTCAACATGTCTGCGTCAGGTGCTAGGGAACCAGGGCACCCTGATGAGAAATGGGCTACTGGAACAAGACACAGATGGACAAGGGCGGAAAACACGGAACTGTTGGAATGTTACTATACAAGCAACCCTAGAGAGAAGGGATACATGCAGCGAATGTGGGACCAATGGTCACTTCGAAACCCACAATCAAGGCTAACAACGAAACAGTTGTTAGCCCAGTGTTCCAACATCCGCAACCGAAAACTCCTATCACAACTAGAGATTGATGACATACAACAACGATGCTACGACAAGGGGGCGCCAGGACGACAGGTGCCACCATCACCTCCCCAATCAGAGATTGGGTACCAAGCCCCAACAACTACCAGCCTTAGTGCAAGAGCTGCTGACCTGAGAATGAAGATCATGGCTCAATTAGAAGCCTGGAACCCCTGACGAATACCGAAGCTGACTTGTAAAGTACCTTCAGAAGATCTGCTAGTGGATGTGAATGCTGCACTAACAACAATCCCCTAAACCATCACTGAGACCAACAAGCTGATACGCAGTACAGCAACAGTAATCCTAGAAATGCTTGGCTACAAGATGGGCTCAAACCATGACAGGCAGCACCCACCATGGAGAATACGGTTAGAGGCCAAGATAAAGGCGACACGGAGAGAAGTCAGCCAACTAATAGAACTGCAGAAAGGCAACATGGTGAATAAAGGGGCACCCAGGAGGTACACCAAGCTCTCCATACCTGAAGCACTTGAAACTGCCAAACAGAGACTAACAGCGCTGGCCACCTGGTTGAAGAAATACACCAAGGAGGCAGAGGCTAGGAGAATAAACAAGCTGTTCTCCACTGAACCAGCCAAGGTGTAGTCTCAGTGGCAGGGAGGAAATAACAACCAGTCAGACCCACCAAGAGCTGAGGTGGAAGAATACTGGAAGGGCATATGGGAAAAAGAGGCATCACACAATCCAGATGCCCAGTGGCTAGTGGACCTCCCAGAACAAGAACCAGTAACCATCTCAATGGCAGACATCCAAGAAAGGGTGTCAAAGATGAAGAGCTGGACAGCACCAGGCCCCGATATGATCCATGCCTACTGGCTGAAGAAGCTAACAGCACTCCATGAACGCCTAGCAGCACAAATGAACCAGCTGCTAAGGGATGGGTCCCACCCAGAGTGGCTAACCCAGGGCAGGACAGTCCTAATCCTGAAGGACCCCCAGAAGGGGCCTATCCCATCCAACTACCGGCCAATAACCTGTCTCTCCACAACATGGAAGGCCCTGTCAGGCATCATTGCGGCTAAGATGAGTAAGCACGTAGGTCAATACATGAGCGGGGCTCAGAAGGGAATTGATAGCAACACCAGAGGAGCCAAGCACCAGCTACTGGTCGATAGAGCAGTCGCCCAAGACTGTAAGAGCAGACAGACCAACCTGTGCACCGCCTTGATTGACTACAAGAAAGCTTACGACTCAATGCCACACACATGGATACTGGAATGTCTGGAACTGTATAAGATCAACAGGAACCTAAGGGTCTTCATCCAGAACTCGATGGGAATGTGGAAGACAACCCTAGAGGCCAACTCAAAGCCAATTGCCCAAGTCAACATCATTTGAGGCATATACCAAGGGGATGCACTATCACCACTGCTGTTCTGCATAGGCCTGAACCCCCTGAGTCAGATCATCACAAAGAGTGGTTACGGGTACCGATTCCGAAGTGGAGCAACAATTAGCCACCTGCCCTACATAGATGACATCAAGCTGTATGCCAGGAATGAGCGAGAAATCGACTCACTGATCCACACCACCAGGATCTACAGCAACGACATAGGGATGTCATTCGGATTGGACAAGTGTGGCCGGCTGGTCTCTAAGAGAGGCAAGATGATCAGAACTGAAGGGGTTGACCTACCAGAGGGCAACATAGGTGATATCCAAGACAGCTACAAGTACCTTGGTATCCTACAGGCTAACCGAAATCATGAGGAAGCCACAAGGAAGTCGACCACAACCAAATACCTCCAGAGAGTGAGGCAGGTCCTGAAAAGTCAGCTAAATGGCAGGAACAAGATCCAAGCCATCAACATGTACGCAATAACAGTCATCAGATACCCTGCTGGGATCATAAGCTGGCCAAAGGAGGAGATAGAAGCCACAGACATCAAGACAAGAAAGCTCCTCACCATGCACGGAGGGTTTCACCCCAAATCCAGCACCCTGAGACTATACACTAAGTGGAAAGAGGGAGGCCGAGGACTAGTGAGCATCAAGGCCGCTATCCAGGATGAAACATCAAAAATCCAAGAGTACATCAGAAAGATGGCCTCCAAGGATGAACTGCTAAGTGAATGTCTCAGGCAACTGAAATCCGATAAGAGTGCAAAGGAAGAGCAGCAGATCACCTGGAGGGACTACACGGCATGTACCACCGTCAAATTGAAGAAGTGGCTGATATCGAGAAGATCTACCAATGGCTAGAAAAGGCTGGACTGAGAGACAGCACAGAGGCACTGATCATGGCAGCACAAGAACAGGCCCTAGGTACAAGAGCCTATTTATATTTTCTGGAAATAACTTGTAAAAATTATAATTTTCCCTGATTAATTTATTTACGGTGATTCAATGTTAAAGAAACAGTTTTAAACTGATTTACAGTTTACATTTTTTCACTGTCATGATTTACATTTTTTCACTGTAAAATCTACAGATATTTTTTACAGCGTAGCATAACAAGTCAGTAACAGATTCAATCCATTGTCTACATTGTACAGCGTTACTATGTTTTTGTATAAGATTCATAAGAAACATATTTCAGTATTTAGTGCTCTAATGCTTGTGATGAGCTTTTATTGGTTAATTATATGTACTGATGTAACTTAAGAGCACCTAGCTGCCGTACGGATACGCAGAGTGGTTGCCAGGGCAACCGCCATATGGCCTTGTGTACGATGCAGTCAGGGGTCCTGCTAAGCAATGAATGATTCGGTGAACGAATCTGTTGAACGAATCATTTTAATGAATTGATTCTAATGATTCCGTACAGTCAAGTTCCCATCACTACAGATAGCTGTTGCTTGCAGGGCCGTTGCTAGGAATTCTGGGCCCCCTGAAAGAATATCGCCGTGGGCCCCTCTACCCCATTCATTGCCACTTTTTTTACAACTGTGCATTATGATGTTTTTTCTTTGTTATTCTGTTTATGCCTGGTGTATAATAATAACTCAACAATGAGTTAGAGTATTATTATGTACATTATTCCCATTTCTCTGATTTGCAACACATTATTACACCTCTGATTGCATGTATCTTCAATTAACCACTCCACAAATAGGTAGTGGGTATTTTATTGTATTTATTAACGATCAAGCACTGATATCCAAAAATAATAATTTAAAAAAAACTCAGTGTCCTGGCTCAAGATAGTCCACAAGGTGAAGCTCAAGGTAGATATGTAGCATTTAACTTAAATGTGCAGGTAACACCAACAGTACATTTCATGGGAAAACTGATGAAGAATACACAAAATCTAAATGGGCTTACTCAGTAGGCTACCATAGCTCTAGGCAGACAGCTTCACTTTACTCGACTTGTATGTGGAGGGCAAGCTCTTTTGAGTAATGTCAGTGTCACCCTTGTCAGACAAAAAATATTTGAAACCATCAAAAGTCAGTGTAAACTGTCCACAATTCTAAATTGTCTTTTTGTTATTGTCAACCATTATGGTGTATTTTATTTTATATCGCTGTGAAAACAACAACAAATCTTGTTGGAACATTTAACTTTTTGTATTTTCAAATGTCCCACCAATAGCTAACACATTTTTACAAGACCACATTTGAACACATCATGATAATGTTATTGACCTTCGCCTAATGCTCATAATTACCAGTAGAACTTGAATGCGTCATAATACAATTCAATGTAGCCTCGTAACTGAGCGGGTGCTTGGTGCTTACTGGAGCACTGTCCGACAGTAATGTGTGTGAAACACCCAGTCCGCTGTAGATAGCCTCCACATGAGTAACGCCCAGAGTGTAGCCCGCCTCTCAGCCGAGTTGACAGCTAACGTAAGCTACAGCCCCTGCGCCCCGTCAGGTACGCGTTACCGACAATAAATTAATGAATGAATGAATGAATGAATGAACAACTAGGCGCCCTCGGTAGCTTTACTCTCACCCTTCTTAGTAAAAAAATGTTGATGTCCTAGGCCCCTGCTCTGTTGCTCCTAGCCCTGGCCTCCCTCTCTAGTCTTTTCGGGTGTCCAGAGTTGTGTTTTTTGTGTGGTGCCATCATCTTGATCTCCCTCACTCCCTGCTGGAGTTCGCTCGCGCTAACTTCGTTTGCGCTCGATTCGAATCTGTGGTGTGGACCAAACCATTTTTTAAGGGGCCAAGGGGGTTACTGAAATTATTAAAAATAAAATATTGCGTGACTATTTGGCTTTATTTTAGTTCTGATTCATTACTATGAATATATATTAGTTAAGCCTATGCATAATAATTTAGTCGTAGAGGCTACTGGGGGCTGTGTGTGGGCCCTGATGGGCTGTGGGCCCTTAGAATTGTCATCACCTTTCCCCCCTATACGACGGCGCTGGTTGCTTGTGCAGTCACATTTTATTTTGAACCTGATTTATATCCAAGAAAATTGAAAGAATACATGTTTAAAATTGTGTGCAGGGTTTTTAATCATAATTTTAAAAAGAATAATAATTAGTTGAAAAAATATTTTTATCAGTAATTGTTTTTATTAATTACTAGACATTTCAGGCAACCCCGAATTCCCACAGTAGAAAAACACTGACTTAGATTTAGATAAATTTAAATTACATCAGTTCTAGGGCTGGGCGATATGGCTGAAAAATGTAGCCTATCATGATATAAGTGTTTCATATATGTCGATTTTGATCATTATTGATTCGTTTTTTTAGCCAATTCTACCTTCTCAACTGTGCTGAGCGGGAGCATGTCCTTCACTAAATGATACGCCACTGCATCCGTTATCGCTTTGATGTTTTGTCGTATGGCATACCTCTTGATCAGGTTGCGCAGGACTTTTTCGTTGTCTTTTTCGTTTGACAGACAGGGTCATAAAAATCTCGTCATAACCCATTTTTACCCGTCATTTTATTTTTTAAAAACAATAGCAATGACATAATCGTAGTAGCATTTGATTTTGATTCATTTTTAATAAATTTTCAGTAGTAGCGGAAAAAAAAGATACCCGGCGGACAAAGACAACTCGATCATGTAACCAGTGTGTATCCTACCACATTTGACAGATATAATCAATAAAGGACACCATTCAAACATCTTACATCTCATTCGGCAGAGAAACACAATGCCCGACTTGACCACACTGTAACAAATTGATGTAATTTCTACAGTAAAATTTTACAGTATACAGTATGAAAATTTACGATATTGCTTTTGCTCCCTTAATTTACATCATAAAATTGTAAGAAAATCTGCAAGAAACATTTCTCTCATTATAAAATCTCTTCTTGAGGCGGAGCTTCGCTCTAATCACTGAGATGGCTACTCCTCCCTGACACACGACACGCATCCAAACCTCAGCTGGGTGGTCTCTGAATGGAACTCCCACAAACACCACGGAACTGAATTGACAACCTCGGCATTAATTCATCCTGTGACCAATGTTCGTAACAGCTATGCATACATAATCTACAACTAGGCTACCTAAACACAATGGCGAAGCATTTGCATTGCCGCTTCCCATTCTGCCACACAAACTTGCTTAATAACTATAGTTGCAAGGACATATAGAGCATGCATTTTGCATTCATGTTTCCAATTTACAGTGTATGGCAATATTTAAGCTAAGTGAAACACAAGATACTGTGAAAGTTTAAAACTTATGGTAGTTTTGGTGGCGCAAACAGCAGCTGGCTTCCAGCACTCTGCTAATAGAAGAGGGGCAATGCATGGTCTGCTTCTGCCACCCTAACACAGTCCTGTAATGACTGAAGTGGTCATAATGTTTTGGCAGTCTGTTACTGTCATCCAAAACTGGAGTGGAGTGGGGGTGTCAGGTTCTGGCCCCCTACAGTACTGTAGTAATGATTTGGGTGTTTCTAATGTTTTGGCAGAGTTTTCCCGCCGCCACTTATCATAGTGTCAGGTCCTGGCCCCTTACAGTACTGCAGTCATTGGGTGATGGTGCTAATGTTTTGGCAGATCATCTCCCTCTGTCTCCCTCAGCCTTCTGTGTCCACACCTGTGCTGAGTTTGCTCATCAGGATCGGTTCAGGGTTCATAATGTTTTGGCACTCTGCGTCTGTGTGAATGTGCTCCTCTTCTCCTGCGTGTGTAAGCTCGTTAGGGGCCGTTGCCATGGTCACCAGGGGCACCTGCTGCTGAACTCTCCTTCTCCCTCTCACCTCTGCCTGAGTCAGAGAAACCCCTCCAAAAAAGTGAACCCCAGCCGGACCCCTCCGAACAAATGCTCATAAATCAAAAACTACAAGTCCTATTGGGAAAATGAACACATCGTGAGCGTCGGCCGAGGGTTTTCTAGAATTAAGTGTTGTTCCCACGTGCATACTGCCAAAATTGTGGCCGTAGTCGTTTTGGAAAGAAAGTATGCGACTCGAAAAATCGATTTCCACATACACACGAATGGGAAAAAATTCGAAAAGCTGTCGGCGCACTCCTCGCTCGGAGGAGCCTGCTGTCCAAACCGTACGTCCCACACATATCAAACCAACACCATCTGAAAGCCAACAAAAATCCCTACGTTTTTATATATATTTTTATCTCTGTACCTCAAAAACTGTGGCCGCCACGTGAGATTGAATCTTTTTTTCCCCAGAATTTCAGCGAAACTCTGAGCCTAGAGTGGACGGTAGAGTGGGCCCATAGGGCCCCATTATAAATGACGATTTTTTAACTTTTTTCCAAAATTACACCAAAACTTAGCAACCCTGACCAAACCGTAAAAGATATCGAAACGCCGTTTTCAGAAAAATGAAGCTACACTTCCCGTGCCTCGTACAAACTTCCAAGCATTTTTCTACTCCAAAGCATGGCTGAGTAATCGCTCAGCAAAGCCAAGCTGGACATTTTGGAATGTTGCCGCTTTTTTTGGGCTTCTCCATTCATTTCAATGGGCCGAAACGCCCGGTTTTTACCCGTTTATTCTCACCCCATTGCAAGGATCGCTTAGAAAAGTCATAGCACACTTGTCCCAATGGAGGCGCACGTCTCCATATACAATTTGTCTATATTTCTCCAAAACTCTGGGACAAGAAGCGAACCGAAAAACGGTTGAAGGTAAACAGGAGGACTTTGAATTGGATGCGGAATTGAACTGGGAGTCAATGAAGCTCTTGGAGGACAGGAGTGATGTGTTGAATGGAGGGGGTTCGAGTTATGATACGGGCAGCTGAATTCGAAGGCTGCACTCAGGTCGAGGAGGATGAGGATGGTGAGGAGTCCAGAATCAGCTGCCATTAGGAGGTCGTTGGTAATTTGTGTTTCAGTGCTGTGGAGTGGGTGGAAACCGGACTGGAGCAGTTTTTTTACTTAATATTATTCATTTTCCGCCCTTTTTCGGCAATTAATGCGGCCCGAACCGGCCAGAGGACCCCAACACATGATATATCGAAACGTGTGTTTTGATCCCGAATCCTATGCTACTACTTGGATAAGCGATTGACGAGTTTTTCGCGAATTTATTCGCGAAAAAGCGCGAAAAATTTCCCATTCAAATGAATGGGAGACCCCGAAAAATCAACAGGCATTTTCAACGATCAACTGCTCTGGCATACTTTCACCCAGAGACTTCATTTAAACTTTAAAATGAAGGCACTCTTGTCTTCTCTTCAGAGATTCCCCTCACTTATCGACACCTTTTACTGTTTTTAAACTATGAAGCCTCAAAGCGGTGTAGGTTTTTACTCAAATTTCGGGGTTTATAATGGGTGTGTATTGCGCGGAATGTTCGCGCTAGAGGGACAGCTAGAGTGAGAAGAGAGAAGAAAATTAGGCAAAAAATAAAACAGAAACTGCTCCCGTGGCCACAAATTTCACGCCACAGACATAATTTATACATAGAAACGTAGGAAAATTTGTCTTCTCGCTCACAATTCGTCCGCTAAAGCTGTAAGTCTTATAGTTTTGGCGTGAGACGCAAAGCTGCGCCAGCAAACCCCTTCCTCGCTCCATAGACTGCAATGTTAAATTTGTGGAGGAAAGCAGAAGCAATCCTTTGTTTTAAATCGCTTTAAATAGCTCATATTTCTACAATTTACCCACAAACTGCATATCTAGACGTTCAGGAAAGCCTCAAGATGCCCAAAGTAAAGTCGGTTCAACGATTGGACACACGGTTTGGCCACAAGGCCTTCCTGTTCGAGGCCGTGGTTTCAGCATTTTCGCCCACTCTAGTCGTTTTTTTTAACTGATATTCAAACTGGTAACCATGGCAACCAGGGGCTCCACAGGGAAAACATAAGCAACTGGTCTGTAGGGCGGCCATTTTGGGGCAATGTTAATGGAAACAGCCCACTCGGCAAACTTCTACCTGAAGTAACTGGTCCGTGGGGCGGCCATTTTGGCTTTTGGCACCCAAGTTGAACAATGACAGGTGTCTGTCTGTCATTGCCTAGCGCGTCATGCTAATTGCTAACATTAGCGGCTAATGCTAATTTTTAGTAGCTAGAAATTGGTGGTAGCATTAGTGGCAGCATTAGCATGTTAGCGAATAGCATATTAGCAATTAGCATGTTAGCATTAGCATGTTAGCAATTAGCATCTACTTAATTTTTAGTGGCTTAAAATACATGCCAACACTAAACTAATGCTAAAATTAGTGGCTAGCGCGTCATGCTAATTGCTAACATTAGCGGCTAATGCTAATTTTTAGTGGCTAGAAATTGGTGGTTGCATTAGTGGCAGCATTAGCATGTTAGCGAATAGCATATTAGCAATTAGCATGTTAGCATTAGCATGCTAACAATTAGCATGTATTCAATTTTTAATGTCTAAAGAGACATGCTAACACTAAACCAATGCTAAAAATAGTGGCTAGCACGTCATGCTAATTGCTAACATTAGCAGCTAATGGCAACAGCCCACTCGGCACTTCAAAAATTTCCGCTGGAATTTTCTAGTTATTATTATTATAAAAACAGATCTTATCTGTAAATGCATAATTCCTTTTCTCTGTTCTTTTTACCAACAGATTGTCAGAATCCAGCTCGCATCTTGGAGCAGTTCTGTTTACCATTGAAGCTGGTGTTGAAATCAAAAAGAGAATCTTGTACTAAAAGTGCAAGTGGATATCTAACTATATCACCTCCAACATTGTCAAAATGATTCAAATGTTTATATGTTTTCATAGAATGTGACCACAACAGGTCAAAATCTTATTAATCACAAAAAATAAATTAGTTTCCGAAATATGCCATGGCCACTTGGTGATGTCAGTTTAAATAACTGTTATGAATTAAGTATGGCAGCGTGATAACGCAATATTGTCATCTACTATCATCTTTCACTGGAAGCATATCAAGATGATTTTGGGGTATTATGACACAATTTTTAAACAAAGTATGAAATAGTTTTAATACCAGTCTGTAAGAAGACAAATATAATGAAAGCTGCAAGCAGCATTGGGGTGGCCAAGCAGACAGTTCGGCCCGACGGACCCGGTACCGGTTCCAGAATAGCGTTAAAGTGTTTACGGCGTATCAAAAGTTATTTGTATGCTGCGGTCGGTTTTCATTCTAAATGTTTCCAAAAGACAAGGCTACCAAAACAACAGTCTAAGTGTATTTTTCTCCAAGACAGTTTATTCGGCAATAATTTAAACATTCAAGTAAAAAAAAAAAAAAAACAGCTGGGTGAATATACGGGACAGCCGTAAACTAAATGCATACAAAGCAAAACATAGTCTGACTAAACCAGCAAAGTTAAGCCACGCAGCAACGACGGAGCAAAAGTTCGCATTTTGTTGTTGACACGTGAAATTCTGTGTTTATGTCTCAATATTCCATCAAATAACAAAGCAGAAGCGACACATTTAGTTCCCCTACCCTTTCGTGGACATTTTGAGTCTGCCCGGTGAGCGCTCCGCTGAAAACAAACAGCACGGGAGCCTCCATTGTGTAAACAGTGTCGTCACTGCTCGATTTCATACACGGTCCTTTGCTTCCATCTGCTGGTTGTATGTTGGTGTTGCAGCGTAAATTACACTGCAGCTGAGATGACAACCTTTCGAGAGGTCCCATTTTCCGAAGTAAACCTCGGGTTACCTCAACTTTATTTCGATGCATAAACATACAGAAGCTGGAGAGAGAGAACTTTTTGTGCACTCCTGGTTAGATGCATACTGCATTTCATTGGCTTTGTACTCTGCACAATGACAATAGGACCATTTAGTAATACAAGCGAAATATAATTGGAGATATAATGACTTCATGTCTTTTCTCAGTTTTATTTTTTTACTATTTTGGACATCTTTGTTTTTTGGGTACTATTTCTGTTCATTGTTTTAAGTAGAACTTCATATTTCTTCCATTAAATTTAATACAATAATTCTAAACTAGACAATTCCCCTGCGGGAAATCGCGAGAGTGGGGCTGTGTCGGCAGCAGTTTGCGCTAAGATGACATGATACAACACTACGATGCTAACATGCTACAATTTTTCACCTAATCTTATCCTCGCAGTTGCTATTGCAGAGGCTGTAGTAGTGCTTCGCACAGCCCACTACTGGCCCTATAGCTTTGCTATATGGGTCAGTAGTACATGCAGCAGACCCCTCCCAGCTCCACCTGAAAGCCAGCATCAGGCTAAGTCATTGGTCGGCTAATAGTTAACATATATTAGCAGTGAAGTTATGTTGGGCACAAACACACTTAACACATGGATAATTCTAGAAATCCCAACTGATTGGGGAAGGGGGGGGGGGGGGGGGGGGGGTCATAGAGTCATGTTCTGGCACCCTAATATAGTCCTGTATTGAGTGAAGTGGTCATAATGTTTTGGCAGCCTGTGACTGTCATGTAAAAATGGAGTGGAGGGGTCATAGTGTCAGGTGTGGCCTAGGCTAAGGAATAATAATTAAAACATATTTTTATTGAACTTCTTGTCGTTCACCAGTTTCTGATATTTTAGCTGTGTATAACGCAGCATTTCACTGAAGTTGTAGCCTAATAGATGGCATATTTTATGTCTGCACCGACCTGGCGCCTGTATAAAACACTAAATTAGGTTTTGACCACATAATGAATGTAGTAACCTAACAAAAACATAGACTATAACCTATAACATTTCATAAATGTTAATGTCAATTTTATATTTCCATTGAGCTATCACTTTTGTACAGTAAATGCATGACTTGAACATTTTCTGTTGACAATATTGTTAGGTTAAAAATACAAGGCAATGCAGATTTAAGATTACACTATTGCTGTAGTAGCCAGGCTAAGCCCAGTGATAGCCTCGTTTTTTTGTCCTATAGTTTAGTTTATCCTACAACATGAACAGAAGGGATTTTGAAAATGAGATAAACGGGTCCAAAACGGACCCGGGCCGGATGAGCCATATGAGTCCGCTGCGTGTCCGCAGCGGATGTATATGTATCAATTTGCGGGTCCCAAACGGACCCGCCGCGGAGGTGAGGCTTTAATCGCGGATGCGGAGCAGCGTGGAGCCACGGCGGAGTTCCTGAGTGCATCTGGACCCCGATACGGGTCCGTTCCGGAAGCCGACATACATCCGCGGCAGGTCCGCTGCGCAGTCCTTTTGCTGTGTGGGATGATGCACGTTTATGCTTGTTGAGCTAGTGGTACTTATTGCCTCTGCGAAGGAGGTTATGTTTGTTGACTTTCAACTTGTGAAGGTTTTATTTCACTTACACTGACACGTGTTGTCGTCCAGTCTCCACAGATCACTTAACTCCTCTTTGCTGTCGCTGCACACGCTGCGTTTCTCTTTTCTCTCTCTCTCCCTCGCTGTGTGTGAAGAGCAGCCCCGCCCCTCAGTGATCAGAGCGACAGAGCGGAGGTTTTATTTTTATTTTATTTTTTTCAGAGAGAGACCGAGAGCAGTGCAGGGACATCTAATATGTTAGCATGTTGGCATATGTTAGCTAACTAACTAACTTCCGTCGAAGTTAGCATATGTTAGCATATGCGCCACAGGCCTCGCTCCGTCCTTTTTTTTTTTTTTTTTTCCCCAAGCCTCGCTCCCTCTGTGTGTGTGCGCGTGCGTGACGTCAGTGAGACAGAGCGGGAAACAGCCCTCCCCCTCCTTAACTGCTGCTGCGCAGGTGCTTTGATTAACCAAGAAGCACAGAACCACTCCCTCGAACCACTGCCATTTACTAAAAACGTATGCCAGTTACTCACAAACTTTTTTCACAGTGACTACCACAAGGCTTCCATGAACACAGACATGTATTTTTTATTCTTCCTAGTGTAAAAAAAGTGGACATTCTAGCGAGTTGAAAACTACCGTCCGTTAAACTTCTGTGACGAAAAACTTTGCTGAATTAACATTGGGTCCTATGGAGCAGTTAGGCTGTCCACTCCTCACTTCTAGGCTTCTCATTCAAAAACTGTGAATCCTATCGGTTAGGTAGACACATTGTAGGCATCAGGACAAGTATGACTACTACTTTGGAGAAAATTTTGTGTGTAGAGTGAAATTTGTGGAAGCAATCACAGTTTTAAAAAAATATTTTGAACATTTTTTCAGAGCAGCCCGCCCTCTAACTGTTGGGCCTCTCACTCTAGCGCGAACATTCCGCGCAATACACACCCATTATAAACCCCAAAAAACAATATTCGCGACTATGTCGAAAATAGTTCCGACCTGGAGAAACTGAATAATAGCACACCCGCCCCGATCGATACGCACGTTTTGATGTATTTTTCGTGTATGTGCGATGAACTGTGCGGGAGGAGATAGCGACCGAAAATCCGTGGGAATAATAACTAGACAATTCCCCTGCGGGAAATCGCGAGAGTGGGGCTGTGTCTGCAATGAAGCTGCAGACGCCTGATAGTAGCTTTTGTGCGCATTGATCAGAAGACAGTCTGTGCCAATTTCCGTGAGAATCGGACAAAATTTGTGACTGCTGAAAATTAGTTTCGTTTTTCAACAAAATCGTGAATTGCGAAAAATCTATCTGATGCATTATGACGTCATGTGGTGCGTTGCAATCGTCATGATCCAAGGATTCCAACGATACCTTGTTTTCAAAAATCGGACGCACGGTTCAAAAGTTACATGCACAAATGTACTTCGGACTTTGACCCGTTGGTGGCGCTAGACCGTACTTAGTGCTTACATGCAACCCAGTCAAAGTAATATTGAGACTGGCCTTAAGCTATGTGCCAAATTTCACAACTTTTTACCATACGGTTCTATGGGGAAAACATTAGTCTGTGCTTAAACGTTCCTGAGGTAGGCCTCATACATTAAGCACCTCGTCCCAACCTGGATTCGAACCGGGTCCTCCCGTCTCGTAGTCAACGTTATTAACCGCTCGACTATCCGACATGAATGTGCGCAATGTGTTAACTGCAGCTTTAACTGCACTGCTGGTCTGTTGGCTGTGGTAGGCTCCCACTAGTGTCGCGGCGAATTAGCCAATTCCCAAACGGACCCGCAAATTGATACATACATCCGCTGCGGACATTGATACATACATCTGCTACGTGTCCTCAGCGGATGTATGTATCAATGTCCGCAGCGGATGTATGTATCAATGTCCGCAGCGGATGTATGTATCAATGTCCGCAGCGGATGTATGTATCAATTTGCGCCGCGGAGGTGAGGCTTCAATCGCGGATGCGGAGCAGCGCGGAGCCACGGCGGAGTTCCTGAGTGCATCTGGACCCCGATACGGGTCCGTTTCGCGGGTCCGTTCCGGAAACCGACATACATCCACGGCAGGTCCGCTGCGCAGTCCTTTTGCTGTGTGGGATGATGCACGTTTATGCTTGTTGAACTAGTGGTACTTATTGCCTCTGCGAAGGAGGTTATGTTTGTTGACTTTCAACTTGTGAAGGTTTTATTTCACTTACACTGACACGTGTTGTCGTCCAGTCGACTTGTCTTCTCCACAGATCACTTAACTCCTCTTTGCTGCCGCTGCACACGCTGCGTTTCTCTTTTCTCTCTCTCTCTCCCTCGCTGTGTGTGAAGAGCAGCCCCGCCCCTCAGTGATCAGAGCGACAGAGCGGAGGTTTTATTTTTATTTTATTTTTTTCAGAGAGAGACCGAGAGCAGTGCAGGGACATCTAATATGTTAGCATGTTGGCATATGTTAACGTATGCTAACTAACATATGCTAACTTCCGTCGAAGTTCCGTCCTTTTTTTTTTTTTTTTTTTTTTCCCCAAGCCTCGCTCCCTCTGTGTGTGTGTGCGCGTGTGTGACGTCAGTGAGACAGAGCGGGAAACAGCCCTCCCCCTCCTTAACTGCTGCTGCGCAGGTGCTTTGATTAACCAAGAAGCACAGAACCACTCCCTCGAACCACTGCCATTTACTAAAAACGTATGCCAGTTACTCACAAACTTTTTTCACAGTGACTACCACAAGGCTTCCATGAACACAGACATGTATTTTTTATTCTTCCTAGTGTAAAAAAAGTGGACATTCTAGCGAGTTGAAAACTACCGTCCGTTAAACTTTTGTGACGAAAAACTTTGCTGAATTAACATTGGGTCCTATGGAGCAGTTAGGCTGTCCACTCCTCACTTCTAGGCTTCTCATTCAAAAACTGTGAATCCTATCGGTTAGGTAGACACATTGTAGGCATCAGGACAAGTATGACTACTACTTTGGAGAAATTTTTGTGTGTAGAGTGAAATTTGTGGAAGCAATCACAGTTTTAAAAAAATATTTTGAACATTTTTTCAGAGCAGCCCGCCCTCTAACTGTTGGGCCTCTCACTCTAGCGCGAACATTCCGCGCAATACACACCCATTATAAACCCGAAAAAACAATTTTCGCAACTATGTCGCAAATAGTTCCGACCTGGAGAAACTGAATAATAGCACACCCGCCCCGATCGATACGCACGTTTTGATGTATTTTTCGTGTATGTGCGATGAACTGTGCGGGAGGAGATAGCGACCGAAAATCCGTGGGAATAATAATAAAAATAGACGACAATAACAAGTAGTGGGCTGTGCTTCGCACAGCCCACTACTGACCCCTATAGCTTTGCTATATGGGGGTCAGTAGTGGGCTGTGCTTGCACAGCCCCACTAATAATAAAAATAGACGCGAGCAATAACAATAGTGGGCTGTGCTTCGCACAGCCCACTACTGACCCCTATAGCTTTGCTATATGGGGGTCAGTAGTGGGCTGTGCTTGCACAGCCCCACTAATAAATGTCATACTAGCATACTATCTACGAGGGTAGTTTTGAGAGTATTTGTTTGCATAACATCATGCAGTTTCTACCTCTTCAATTGGAACACTTATTAGTGGGGCTGTGCAAGCACAGCCCACTACTGACCCCCATATAGCAAAGCTATAGGGGTCAGTAGTGGGCTGTGCGAAGCACAGCCCACTATTGTTATTGCTCGCGTCTATTTTTATTATTATTATTCCCACGGATTTTCGGTCGCTATCTCCTCCCGCACAGTTCATCGCACATACACAAAAAATACATCAGAACGTGCGTATCGATCGGGGCGGGTGTGCTATTATTCAGTTTCTCCAGGTCGGACCTATTTTCGACATAGTCGCGAAAATTGTTTTTTCGGGTTTATAATGGGTGTGTATTGCGCGGAATGTTCGCGCTAGAGTGAGAGGCCCAACAGTTAGAGGGCGGGCTGCTCTGAAAAAATGTTCAAAATATTTTTTTAAAACTGTGATTGCTTCCACAAATTTCACTCTACACACAAAATTTTCTCCAAAGTAGTAGTCATACTTGTCCTGATGCCTACAATGTGTCTACCTAACCGATAGGATTCACAGTTTTTGAATGAGAAGCCTAGAAGTGAGGAGTGGACAGCCTAACTGCTCCATAGGACCCAATGTTAATTCAGCAAAGTTTTTCGTCACAAAAGTTTAACGGACGGTAGTTTTCAACTCGCTAGAATGTCCACTTTTTTTACACTAGGAAGAATAAAAAATACATGTCTGTGTTCATGGAAGCCTTGTGGTAGTCACTGTGAAAAAAGTTTGTGAGTAACTGGTTTACGTTTTTAGTAAATGGCAGTGGTTCGAGGGAGTGGTTCTGTGCTTCTCGGTTAATCAAAGCACCTGCAGCAGCAGTTAAGGAGGGGGAGGGCTGTTTCCCGCTCTGTCTCACTGACGTCACACACGCGCACACACACAGAGGGAGCGAGGCTTGGGGAAAAAAAAAAAAAAAAAAGGACGGAGCGAGGCCTGTGGCGCATATGCTAACATATGCTAACTTCGACGGAAGTTAGCATATGTTAGTTAGCATACGTTAACATATGCCAACATGCTAACATATTAGATGTCCCTGCACTGCTCTCGGTCTCTCTCTGAAAAAAATAAAATAAAAATAAAACCTCCGCTCTGTCGCTCTGATCACTGAGGGGCGGGGCTGCTCTTCACACACAGCGAGGGAGAGAGAGAGAGAAAAGAGAAACGCAGCGTGTGCAGCGGCAGCAAAGAGGAGTTAAGTGATCTGTGGCAGTGCTTTAAGTGGAAAGAAATAAGTGCCGGTACTCCCCTTATACAACTGTTGCCAGGTAAATTGGGCGGTGGGCGGTGGGCAGTGGGCGGTTGGTTCCGGCAGATCATTAAGTGATATATTCAAATACTAAAACATGATGCTGATTTTTAAAAAGAAAATTATTTTATTGAACTTTCAACTTTCCAGACAAATTATATTTGTTCACTTGCATGTGGCCCAAGGGAGGTTTTCAGGGGAGCAGTCCTCAAGTAGCATACAGGCTGATGCACAAGGTAACTAACTGGCACCTACCATTTCCTGTGGACACACACATCAAAGACAGACATGGAGAAGAGATGGAGAACAGACATGGAGAAAATTAGAGAAGCTATGCAGTTACCTAAATTTGATTGCAGTGTGACTATGAGCAAATTCACAGATTTAGGAGGACCAACAACACTGATATGATTGATGAATAAGATCTTCATATACTTACACAAATGCAAACAAATCCCACAAAGGAGGCTGACATTCAAGGCAACTGGTCTGGTACTGAACATACCCTGCCTGTGGACACACATCAAAGATCATGGACATGGAGAAGAGATGGAGAAAATCAATTAAATGACATACTCCTGTGTTTGTTTCTATCATAATTAATAAGCAGACAATAACTGTCTATTATTTTAGACCTAAATTTAATTGCAGTGTGACTATGAACAAATTCACAGATTTAGGAGGACCAACAACACTGATATGATTGATGAATAAGATCTTCATATACTTACACAAATGCAAACAAATCCCACAAAGGAGGTTGACATTCAAGGCAACTGGTCTGGTACTGAACATACCCTGCCTGTGGACACACATCAAAGATCATGGACATGGAGAAGAGATGGAGAAAATCAATTAAATGACATACTCCTGTGTTTGTTTCTATCATAATTAATAAGCAGACAATAACTGTCTATTATTTTAGACCTAAATTTAATTGCAGTGTGACTATGAGCAAATTCACAGATTTAGGAGGACCAACAACACTGATATGATTGATGAATAAGATCTTCATATACTTACACAAACAAATCCTGCAAAGGAGGTTGACATTCAAGGCAACTGGTCTGGTACTGAACATACCCTGGCTGTGGACACACACATCAAAGATGGAGAAAATTAGAGAAGCTATGCAGTTGCAAGTAAATCAATTAAATGACATACTCCTGTGTTTGTTTCTATCATAATTAATAAGCAGACAATAACTGTCTATTATTTTAGACCTAAATTTAATTGCAGTGTGACTATGAACAAATTCACAGATTTAGGAGGACCAACAACACTGATATGATTGATGAATAAGATCTTCATATACTTACACAAATGCAAACAAATCCCACAAAGGAGGTTGACATTCAAGGCAACTGGTCTGGTACTGAACATACCCTGCCTGTGGACACACACATCAAAGATGGACATGGAGAAGAGATGGAGAAAATTAGAGAAGCTATGCATTTGGCAAGTAAATCAATTACATGACATACTCATGTGTTTCTGTCATGACAATATATATTATTTTTTCCAGACAACAATGGTTAGAAATTAATGAGCTTTTTTGAAGCAGAATTCATGACAATGTTGCTGTTCTGGACGGCATTATATTGTATAGATGTGTCAAAAGAAGT
The DNA here is from genome assembly GCA_005024645.1 of Planiliza haematocheilus. Taxonomy (NCBI): domain Eukaryota; kingdom Metazoa; phylum Chordata; class Actinopteri; order Mugiliformes; family Mugilidae; genus Planiliza; species Planiliza haematocheilus. The sequence goes on along the minus strand of SRSE01000582.1, from coordinate 108,646 downwards.
GGACTATAAGTATATAAGACAATTGTGATTATATTTCAACTTACTCAAAAAAGGCTCCAGCAGGTCTTGGGGTCATCTTTCCTTAAACGGCTTGGAGCTTCACATTCCCTGTCATTTGCGCTGCGTCTCCCCTTTGCCAGCCATGACATCACATAACTTTGAGGGCTGAATTGATCTAATGGTGGGCCATTAGATTTCAGGAAGATCAAGTGTGAAAGTCTGTTGACAGCCAGGGAGTTTCTTTTATCAGTTAGAATGTTATTCATGCAGCTGAAGGCTCGCTCACACTCGCTCGTCGACACAGCAATGGTGTTGACCGCTTTGAGGAGAGGCTCAAGCGCTTCGGGGGTCTTGGTTCCCCTCAACTCCTTGTACTCCCTAAATCCTTGAATACTTCTTCTCTTTTCCACTTTCAACCTGTCACACAACCGGAGCACCTCTTCTTCACCATATAGGACGTTTAGTTCTCCCTCCGACCAAGCGTCTGGCTGTAGAACCTTTATGTCTGTTGTCAGTTGACTGTCATCTTTGTGGGAGGAGCTCTTTTGTGTGCTGACATGAGAGGAAGTTGTTGGAGACATCCTGCATTTAATATTTTCAGCCATGCTGCGGAAGAACTGTCCTGCGTTGATCTTCACAATTCTCTGATTTTCATGCAGGGCTACATTCTTGAAGGACCCCTCTGTTTGAGCTTGAAGAACACTTTTTGTGTATGGGCCTGGTAAGGAAACCATTGACTCAAAAACTCGAACCTGTCGAGCCAGAAGCTTGTCTGCTTCAGGCAGCGTCATGTCTCTCTTTTGGAGCAACCTTGACAGATCACTGAGTTCTGTGAGGGCATCGTACATCACACCAAGATTGAAAACAAAGGACTTTGAGGTGAAAACATCATTGAGTCCCTTGTATTTCGCTCTCTCTGTTGAATCCCTTGTAACATCACTGGCAGCACTGGAAAAATGGGTCTGAAGAGCTCTGTAGCTTTCCCATACAGCTTTCACAGTCCTCTCACTTGAAGCAACCCATCTTACTGATAGAACTCGTCCAATTGTAAGGAGATGTTGTCCAACACTCTGTGCACAATGACACAGTTCTCTTTTGTTTTTGGGTGAGGCGTGATAGAGAGTGTAGAGCTTGTCAAAAAAAATCTTAAAATGGTTAAGTCCACTGACCTCCTTGACAACATCACCAACTGCCAATTCCAGGCGATGATTTGAGCAGTGCCACACATACAGGTGTGGAAATCTGGTGCAAAGTTGTGTAGCAACTCCGGCTCTTCTGCCCAGCATTACTGAAGCTCCATCACATCCAAATGCCACAAAACACTCATTCAAGAAGTGGTCATCAAAGCCATTTTTATGAAGACATGCTAGGAGTGTCTCTGTTATGTCATTTGCTGTGGTCCCATCCAACTTTTCTCCAGCGCCTTCAACACCATCCAGCCCTTCCTCCTGAGAGACAAGCTGACAGAGATGAGGGTGGACTCACACCTGGTGAGATGGATTACAGACTACCTCACAGAGAGACCACAGTACGTCAGACTGAAGGACTGCACGTCAGACACTGTGGTCAGCAGCACCGGAGCACCACAGGGGACTGTGCTATCTCCTGTCCTCTTCACCTTGTACACATCTGACTTCCAGTACAACTCGGAGCTCTGCCACATGCAGAAGTACTCAGATGACACTGCGATAGTCGGCTGTATCAGGGATGGACGGGAGGAGGAGTACAGGAGCCTGGTCGAGGACTTCATGGGGTGGTGCGGGTCCAACCATCTGCAGCTGAACACCTCCAAGACCAAGGAGATGGTGGTGGACTTCAGACGGAAGAAATCACATCTCCAACCTGTGTCCATCAACGGGGTCGATGTGGAGGTGGTTCGGACTTACAAATATCTGGGGCTGCAGCTGGACGACAGGCTGGACTGGACTACATGTGTGGACACACTCCACAGGAGAGGACAGAGCCGTCTGTACTTCCTGAGAAGGCTGGGGTCCTTCAACGTCTGCAAAAAAATGCTGCAGATGTTCTACCAGTCTGTGGTGGCCAGCGTCCTCTTCTATGCTGTGGTTTGCTGGGGAGGAAGCAGCAAGAAGAGGGACGTCGCTCGACTGGACAGACTGGTGAGGAGGGCTGGCTCGGTGGTGGGCACAGAGCTGGACTCTCTGGTGACGGTGGCAGAGAGAAGGACCCTGGACAAACTGCTGTCCATACTGGACAACGCCCACCACCCTCTGCACGACACCTTCATCAGGCAGAGGAGTGTGTTCAGTGGCAGGCTGCTGTCTCAGTCCTGCTCAACCAACAGACTTAAAAACTCTTTCGTCCCCCTGGCCATCAGACTGTACAACAGCTCTCAGTGATGACAGGAGACACAATAGACAATGGACACATCATCTGATCTCATTCATTCTGTAGCTGTCATATTTATATAACTTCTACTGGTCACTTTATATTTTTCTAACTGTCACTTTATATTTTTTAACTGTCACTTTATATTTTTAACATAATTTGTAACATAGTTTATACCTGTACAAAACATTCTATATAGCTGTACAAAACATTGTATATAGCTGAACAAAACATTTTATTCCTAGTCACTTTTCTATTTTATTTTTTTATTTTTATTTCTTATATAGTTTTTATATAGTTCTTGTCTTGTATGTTTCAATGTATGTCACTGCTACTGGATGCTTGAATTTCCCCTGGGATTAATAAAGTATCTATCTATCTATCTATCTATCTAACTCCAGCAGGTCAAAAAATATTGTGTCTGGCTCTGCGTTGGCAATAGCTGACCGCAAACACACCACCAACACAGACTTTCCATTGATTGTGGTGGATTCATCAATCAACACACACAATTTTCGGCTGTTCTTGACTATGTCATCTGCTACTTTTTTCTTCATCTCTGTTGAAATATGATCGATGATATCGGCACATGTGTTATTTGAGTGAAGAACACGACCCATGTTGACTCCATTCAGCTCCTGCAATCTCACATCAACTGGCATATCCGTAAAAGGACGTCCATGCTTAGCAATTTTGTACGCTGTTCGGAACACTCTGCAACTGGTATCATACTCAGTCTTGTGCATATCTTGAATGTGTTTTTGTATCTCATTGCGTGATGAGATTTTTTCTATCTCTGCTGCTTTTATGTGTGACTTAGATTCTCTGTGTTCTTTAATCTTCTTACGCAAAGATGTCAGTTGTTTTGCCTTGTCAGCTCCAAATGTAGAGATTAAACATCCACTCCATTCATGTGACAACCTCAGTCCCTGTTGTGTTTGGGTAGCAAGAGAGTTAACTTTACTACATACCTTGCATCCAAGCTTTTTGTCTTTACTTATAAGCCACTCATTCTGTGAGCAAAAATACATTATTTGGTCCTGTGACCAGCAGTCTGGCCATTCTTGTCTTGTGGGGTTATTGTTGACAGACTTGCTCTCACCATAGAAACCCGTCTTTGTTCTCGCGAGGGGGGAGTGCGGTGCGTACCAGTGCACACTGGGAAATGTAGTTATAGCCATAGGAGTGTGAACCGCAAAGAGAGAAATAGAAAAGGACAGCGTACTGTGAGCCCATGGGAAGTCCCGGTACGCCGTAAAAAGTCCCGGTACGCCAGAGGCTAAAATTGAGAAGTGCCGGTACTCCGTACCGGTGCGTACCGGCCCACTTAAAGCACTGATCTGTGGAGAAGACAAGTCGACTGGACGACAACACGTGTCAGTGTAAGTGAAATAAAACCTTCACAAGTTGAAAGTCAACAAACATAACCTCCTTCGCAGAGGCAATAAGTACCACTAGTTCAACAAGCATAAACGTGCATCATCCCACACAGCAAAAGGACTGCGCAGCGGACCTGCCGTGGATGTATGTCGGTTTCCGGAACGGACCCGCGAAACGGACCCGTATCGGGGTCCAGATGCACTCAGGAACTCCGCCGTGGCTCCGCGCTGCTCCGCATCCGCGATTGAAGCCTCACCTCCGCGGCGCAAATTGATACATACATCCGCTGCGGACATTGATACATACATCCGCTGCGGACATTGATACATACATCCGCTGAGGACACGTAGCAGATGTATGTATCAATGTCCGCAGCGGATGTATGTATCAATTTGCGGGTCCGTTTGGGAATTGGCTAATTCGCCGCGACACTAGTGGGAGCCTACCACAGCCAACAGACCAGCAGTGCAGTTAAAGCTGCAGTTAACACATTGCGCACATTCATGTCGGATAGTCGAGCGGTTAATAACGTTGACTACGAGACGGGAGGACCCGGTTCGAATCCAGGTTGGGACGAGGTGCTTAATGTATGAGGCCTACCTCAGGAACGTTTAAGTACAGACTAATGTTTTCCCCATAGAACCGTATGGTAAAAAGTTGTGAAATTTGGCACATAGCTTAAGGCCAGTCTCAATATTACTTTGACTGGGTTGCATGTAAGCACTAAGTACGGTCTAGCGCCACCAACGGGTCAAAGTCCGAAGTACATTTGTGCATGTAACTTTTGAACCGTGCGTCCGATTTTTGAAAACAAGGTATCGTTGGAATCCTTGGATCATGACGATTGCAACGCACCACATGACGTCATAATGCATCAGATAGATTTTTCGCAATTCACGATTTTGTTGAAAAACGAAACTAATTTTCAGCAGTCACAAATTTTGTCCGATTCTCACGGAAATTGGCACAGACTGTCTTCTGATCAATGCGCACAAAAGTTACTATCAGGCGTCTGCAGCTTCATTGCAGACACAGCCCCACTCTCGCGATTTCCCGCAGGGGAATTGTCTAGTTTAATTTACAAACTGTATTCATCAAGGTGGTGGTCATTTTTTAGGATGAATTCTGAGGTATGATACAGTTATCAAAACAGTTAATGTAACATGGCTACATGCAACCTCCGTGCCTTATTCTGTATTACACCAAGATCCAGCAATGCATCTGTGGTTCAGTGCAGGTCGCTTCTGCATCAGTGTTGGTCTGATCACATACCTCTCAAGTCTCACGCATTGGGCTTGTGACACACGCATTTCAATGATGAGATGACTTACAATTGGTGTATCAGTCGTTCTTTCCATTTTTAAATGGCAATCAAAAATCAAAAAATTAAAAAGGGAATGATTATTTATTTGTTTTTTAATCTAACAAAAAACAAACAATATATATATATATATATTTAAATTTTAGGCTCAGATCAAAAATACAAAACAGAAAAACGGGACAAAGGACTGATTTTAATATTTGTGACGGCTCTTTTCTCAACCAGCGTCTTAACCGGGAAAATCTAAATCTTGCCTGGAAACAGCAATACTATTTTTTGATTGGCTGTTCAGTAGCTATATTCTTTTTATTTGATTGGCTGGTGCATGATAGGCGCCCTCTGAACTCAGGAACCCGCTTGATTCCGACCTGTTCCACTGTTTTGAAAAAAATAGCGGTGCAACTTGGTGGGCGTTATCCTGGTAATTTCTCTGCGTGAGAAATACAAGGTGTGGCGTGTGAGCGTGTGAACGGGTTGAAATGCGCACAAGGTATGTCAACCAACTATTACACTACTAATCAAGAGAGACAAAAGACCATTAATATGCTCACTCGTCACCAAGTTTGCAGACAACATCGGTCTCACTCTTGTCTGACTTAAAATGACCAAAATATTGCCATACTGGTGACATGACCTATCGTTTTTTTATCTACAATTTCCTCTCACGCTGTCCCTCTTATATTCTCCTTTCATGCTGTTCCTTTGTTGTTGTTGTTGTTGCCACCAACCTGGCTTAGCTGGGCTCTGATAGGTCGAGAGACTAAAGCCCTTTCTCTGCCTACATTTTCCAGAATGACTTGCAGTTCTGGCTTTGGGTTTTCTTCCTATTTTTCTCTCCAGATCCAGAAGCAAACACTGTTCCTCTGTCCAGTTGGGTTTCCTACTTAATTTCTTCTTCTTTGCTGTTCAGCTTGTGGAAGATTTTAACACCAACCAACACTGCTTCTTCTAGGCCGGTTAGCAATCACAGAAATTGATGAAAGCTGAGCCATTTTACCCTTGTTAATACCAAATGGGTGAAGTGCAAAAAGTTACCAGCATGGTAAATGAATGAAAGCAAATAAATAGAACTATCAGCATGTACTGTGCAAGTGGGCGTGAGTTTAATCACACATTTTATAGTATCATTTTTAAAGTATAGCTTACTATTTATTTTTGTATTTATGTAAAACACTACTCCTAACTTTGAGAGGAAGTTCTTAGAAAATGTCATGATAAGAATCTTTAGGAATATGGGCCCAGGTCTTTAAGGCATGCTTGGAGTTTAACCAGCTGACTGGTTTCATTTGGTTTAATATAAGATTGTGCACTATTTCTTGGACATCAGTCAAACTGATGACATTAAACATATTTTCTTCTCCAGGTTCCTTCAAGTTTGGGGCTAAGCTACCTCAAAGTAGATGATGAAAGTCATTATTAGACAGGCTGCCAGTCCATCGCAGGGCTAGATAGCAGCATATGTATGTTTATAGCCCCAAAATAACTTGATGTTTGGCAATGGTTCATAATTGCTTTTTTTCTGTTCTCATGTTGCTTTTCTCAGCTTCTGAGTGAGGAAGTGGACAAAGTGAGTACCTTCATTAGCAAGAAATCTGTGACACTGGTGTTTCAAACTTGGTGATAAAAAAGCATGACATATTTGTTCTTCCATCCCCTTCTTTTATTTCCACCTACAGGCAGAACATGAGCTTCGTGTTGCTCAGACAGAGTTCGAGCGACAAGCGGAGGTGACCAGACTGCTGCTGGAAGGCATTAGCAGCACACATGTAAGCCAGAGTCACTAGATGGTTGTGGCCACAATAGTGATATGGTAGGACTAAGCAATTTTAGTATTTAATATTTTTCATCAAGATCATGTAGTGATGATTCTTACTACTGCACAAAGCTATCTCCTGCACCAGTCTGGACTCTGTGGTGGCCAATCCATGTGTGAAAATAATGTCTCATGCTCCCTGAACCACTCTTTCACAACTTTGAGCCCAGTGAATCCTGGCATTATCATCTTGGAATATGCTGTGCTATCAGAGAAGAAAAAAAAAAATCCATTGTTGGACTAACTTGGTCATTCAGTATTTTCAGGTAGTCGGCTGACCTCATTCTTTGGGCATATAATGTTGCTGAACCTAAACCTAGTTTCTCGTTTTGTAGTTTCCTTTATAGTATTTTCCACCTGATGCATTCCTGATGCATTTGGACCTTCAAATAATCTTTTCCACATATTTGGGATGTGTTTTTTAACGTGGTTGTGTAAGAAAGGAGAAGCTACTAATTGTATCAGTTGGGGTTAAACAACTTATTGCCAGCTGCAAGATAATCACCCATGAAGTAATTATCCAAAAGGATAACATGGATGATAATTCTGTTAAAGGTGAATTACAGTTTTTTTACAACCTGGACATTATTTCTGTCATAAAATATGATCGTTTACTCACCCATATAACTTTGGTGTCATTTGGAGTCGTTTGGAAGATATTTAGATCCAGCGGAGTGACACGTATATCCTAATAGGTGAATAGTACAAGTGTATTTTATCAAAATATTGGTGAAATTAATGAATTTCGCTGCAGATAATGCGTTATTCAGAGACTGCATTTCGTTTCCCCAGTCACTCCCACTATATAATAAATATATTGGAAACAGGAAATAAGGTCCAGGTGGTAAAAAAAAACTGTAATTCCCCTTTAACTTAAAATATCCACCAAATTATCATACATCACTGTCACCAGTGTTCAAACAGACTACAGACTCCTTACTCTGTATGGTGTAACAGATTGTGGTCATAATACATTAGGGCCTGAAGAGAGCTGTCTGAGGAAGGGAGAACTAAAGTCATTGAACAAGGAGCTAATGTCCTAACTGAAGACCCACCTTGATGAGAGAACTGAGAGATTGCATTTACATGTAGATCTTGGTGCTCAGTCTGCGCACATTTTTTTCTTTTTATATGAATATAGTATGTATAATATTGTATGAAAATAGTCCACTGCAGAGTTGGTTAAGACTTGGGAAATGAACAGTCATATTTTAATTATTATTAAAATAATTCATAATTCTTTTATTTAAATTAAATGAGTTTTTCCATAAATTTAAATGTCTTTAAATACACATATACATAAGTAGGGGTCCCCGCTCCATCTCTCCATCAGTTTGCGGGTCCTCACCTAAAGAATTTCATCAAAGTGGGGCAAATATCCACTTGAAGGATGAACTTATTTGCTGGCAAATGGACTCTAACAACAGCTGGGATAGGCTGCAGCAGACCCCTGTGACCCTTCACAGGAATAAGAGGGTACAGAAATGAATGAATGATCTCTGTAACTTCTCAAAACAGTTTTTGGCCATATGCTCCACACTCCACTTCTTCCCCTGGATGACAACCAGGACAGGGGCTTTCTGTTCTTCTGGCAATCGACCACAGACTCATTGGTTTTCTTGGTACTAAGCTTTGACTTATTGTCCCTGTCAGTACTCTGTACTTCTTGGTGGAGGCATGTAGCCAAAACCTGGAAATTATCTCTTTCTTATGAGTTCTTTTGTACACTAAAAACCAGTAATGATGAAGTGACAGACTCGAGAGAGAAAAGAACAGCAGGAGGAGCGAGACTAACATACTATAGCTGATGATGTTACACAACAGTTCGACGATGAATATAAATCAAACTGTTTGTGAAGCTGTCACCATGCACTGCTGGGTTTATTGCAATTCTGAGTTCATTTTCTTTCTGCCTTCAGCTCAACCACCTGCGTTGTCTGCAGGATTTTGCAGATGCTCAGACCACGTATTATGCTCAGTGTCACCACTACATGCAGGAACTACAGAGGGAGCTTAACAGGTGGGGATTTACTGCTGTAAGCAGATGTAGCATTAACACTTTTTTGACAGATGCTCGATTGCTGAAATTGGAGCAAATTTAACTGGAACTTATCATTTATATGTAAAAGTCCTACACTCCAGATTTAAATAAAGAGTTATTTATTTGTGGAAGCTATTATGCAAAACACAGGCCTACTGTATAAAACTGTAAAACAAAGAAAAAACATTTTAAGACAACAAACTGATTTTCTTTTCACAAGTTTATTTAGTTTATTTATAAAACGTATAATACGTTATATTTTATTGCGCAAAAAATAAAAGTAAAGGAACTTTTATCCTTCTAGACTTTGAATTAATTCCAGTTCTGGTAAATGGGTTGGTTAGTTTAGGGGAGTTCCAACAGACCACAGGCTCCGTCAGCTAATTAACAAGATGCAAATCACCTAAGCCATTTATATTCTTCATTCGTCTTCCCATTTTCACACAGATGTGCAAATGCTGTCAGCACCTCCCACTCCTGTGCTGCTGTCTGTCCGAGCCCCGTCTCCTCTTTCTTCCTGTCTGGACCGTCATCTGAGCCAGAGACCAGCCAGAGTCCCAGCACACTGGTCATGCAGACACAGACTGCCACAGGAACCAGAAAGGCCAAGGTCCTGTATGACTATGATGCCCATGATGCTACAGAGCTTTCCCTCCTGGCTGATGAGGTACATTATTATATTATACACTGCCTTGCCAAAAAAAAAAAAAGTCACCACCTGGATTTAACTAACCAAAGAGGTATGAGACTCCTATTGGATATTTACTGCATGAGCTGACATGTTATTTAACTGCGGGAATACCATGACCGGCGGGAGTCACGAAAAATTGTCACCCTCTATTCTGCACCGCCACCGGCCGCATTATCTTCCACACTCACTTTACTTTCTTTTTACATTCCCCGCGGTGGTTGTAGTGTGTGTGTGTGTGTGTGTGTGTTATAAATTCCCTTTGAGGGTATGCTAATGCACATTAATGTTATGTTCATTTGTTAAATATAGTTTAAGTTATGTACCTGAACATTTTAATCAGGCATCTTCAGTTAGCCCATTCTATATTGGGTCAGGCGTTTTAGGAGGGCAGCTATGTTGACTTTGGGAAGGGTCCTGTCGAGTCAGGCTTGTTTGCTACGATGTGTGTACTTACCTGGCTGCAAACAGTTTATATAAAGAGTTCAAACCATCATCGGTGTCCTTATTCTCTGACTGGAATCCGCTCACGGGTAAAGAGTTCCCAGCACCGTAGTGTCTCACACCCTCAGAGTTATTCAATAGTGGTCCTTCGAGCCGGATTTCTTCACTCGTGACGGAGAAATGGACACGCTAACAACAAAGGCCGTAGACGGCGCACTTGAAGCAAGACAGCGACAACTTCCAGTTCACCTACAAAGCTACCAGGTTAGCCTGCCACGCTCCCTCATTCCTCACGGTGCCTGCGCCAGAGACCAAAGTGACAGCGTCGGCGCACAGCAGCTGCAGTCACTCAGCTTACAGACCGAGTCTGTTCGTATAGCGGACCAGCCGCACGGAGCGCACGCTATCGCCGATCGTCCCTCATCGACAAGGTGAGCGAGTGGAACTTGGCGATGCACGGTAGAGACCTACCCAGCCAGCTAACAGGCCACATGAGCCCACTATCAGTAGCTCCCTCAGACCACAGCTATCTAAGCAGCCAGGGTTCTCTTGTGCTACAGTTATCCAACCTTCAGCTTGGATCAGCCAGACTGCTTCAACATGAGCCACAGCTGTCTATGCTGCCATATACCACCCTTGCAGTATCCAAACCTCAGGCAACAAGGATTCCTACACCAGCCCGTACCAGCACTACAGGTTCAGTGCAGCCCCCAGTCCTAGTATACACCACTGCAGGTACCATACGCTGTCCAGTCCCCCAGACAGCCAGTTCCAGTACCTGAACTGCCTAAGTTGGTACATGACAGTGAGAGAGAGTTTGCTGACCTAAAAAGGGCCCTGGACCATCTGCTTAATCCACACACTGAACTCTCTGAACATTACAAATACCGTGTGCTCATAGAACATTTGGTCCTGGACGAAGCCAAGCTAATAGCTCAGTCATGCAGACATTATGTACAACCCTACACCGCTGCCATGCAAGCTTTGCAGAGACAGTACGGGCAGCCGCATCAGTTGGCACAGAGTGAGATTGCAGCCATCCTGAACTCTCCTGACCTCAAACCAGGAGACCCGAAAGCCTTCCAGAGCTTCGCCTTCAACGTTGATCTGCTAGTGGGAATGCTAACTTCATTGGAGGGGCCAAATGGGATGGAAGTGATGTCTACAGGCCATGTTGATCGGCTACTTAGCAAACTCCCAAGGCACATGAGGGACAACTTTGTGGAGCGTCTGCAGGTTCAGGGGCGCCTCAACACCAGCAGCCTAAACCCATATAACCTTAAAGACTTCGCAGATTGGCTCAAGGTGAAGGCAGAGGCTCAGAGACTGTCCGCAAAAATGGCACAGCGCCATCGAGCTGAAGGAGCACAGCCTGCCAAGAGGGACAGACCCGTCCATACTTCCCGACCTCGGACTCAACCTGTCTCTGTGTACCATGGCGCTGACCAGCCCAGATTACCAGAGATTCCTCGACCAGCAGCCACGCAGCAAAGGTTTAAAAGGATGTGTCTCTTCTGTAAGAGTACAGAGCACTATTTGTCACAGTGTCCAGACATTATTAAATGCCCAACACAGGAAGTGGAGAAGTGGATAGTAGATGGCAAGCGCTGTCGCAACTGCGGCCGCACTTACCATGACCAAGAGAACTGCACCTTAAAGAAACCATGCAGTGAATGTCAAGAGGTTCACCTAAGAGTTCTGCATGACATCGCCAGACCAGGCCCTCGTGTCTATCTCATCACACCCAAAGACTGCACCTCAGCTGCTAACTCTATTAAAGGAGGGAAAGTATATCTCAAGGTGGTGCCAATCATCATCAGCCATGCGACCAAATCACTACAGACATATGCAATCCTCCATGATGGGGCTGAACGCACCATAATACTGCCAGCTGCAGCTCAAGATCTGGGGCTCAGAGGCAGAGCAGAGTCCCTCACTCTGCGGACTGTTCGTCAAGATGTTCACCTCGCTGGAGCTTCAGTTGACTTTCATGTAGCCTCCCCAGCAACACCGTCAGAGCAGCACTTGGTTGAGAGGGCCTACACAGCGGGTCAACTTACCCTGACAGAGCAATCCTACCCAATAGCAGCGCTCCAGAGACGATACCGCCACCTGCGAGGGTTACAACTGCAGAGCTTCAATAAGGTGCAACCACTGCTACTTATTGGTGCAGATTATACTCACCTGATCACCGCCACAGAACCTGTCAGGTTTGGTCCAAAGGGAGGACCTGTAGCCATCCATACAGCACTTGGCTGGACGCTCCAGGGACCAGATGGTTCACAGCCCCATGCTGCCTCATGCTACCACACCGCCTTCAAGCCAACACCAGATGACCTCTACCAACATGTCGAACGCCTCTGGCAGCTTGATGTGCTTCCATTCCGTAGTGAGCGGTTAGCAGTGCGGTCCCGCCTGGACCAGGAGGCGGTGGGCGTCTTGGAAGCACGCACCAAGAGAGTGAAGGTTGGTGACACCCTTCGCTATGCCACACCTCTGCTCCAGGTGAAGGGTGCACCACCACTGAAAGCAGATGTCAAAGCAGTTATGCCAAAGCTACGCAGCACAGAGAGACGACTACTGAAAGACCTCGTCAAAGCTAAAGTATATGAGGCAGAGATCCAGAAGCTCATTGATGGTGGGTGTGTAATAAAGCTCCAGAAGGAAGAAGTACAGAGCTCCAGCGAGTCATGGTTCATACCTCATCACCTCGTCCATCATAATGGGAAACATCGCCTGGTTTTCGACTGCTCTTTCAGTCATGGTGGTCTCTCTCTCAACGAGCAGCTGCTCCCAGGTCCAACCCTCGGACCATCTCTCATTGGGGTCCTCCTGCGGTTCCGCCAGTACGCCGTTGCCATCAGTGGAGACATCCGAGCCATGTTCCACCAGGTTCGACTTCTACCCGAGGACTGACCGCTGCTGAGGTTCGTTTGGAGAGACCTGCAAAGAGAGAAACAGCCTGATGTCTACCAGTGGCAAGTCTTGCCATTTGGTACCACAAGCAGCCCATGTTGTGCAACATTTGCACTGCAAAAACATGTCAAGGAAAATGTTCCAGGGAACGAAGATGTCCTGCAGTCCATCGAACAGTTTTTCTATGTGGACAACTGTCTTCAGAGTCTGTCAACGGCTGAGTCGGCCAAGCTTCTCGTGACAAGATGCGACAGTGTCTGGCCTCAGGGGGGTTCGAGATTCGACAGTGGGCAAGTAACTTCTCATCTGTTGTCTCTCATCTACCTTCCAGTGCCAGATCTGAAAGCACGGAGCGGTGGCTAGCTGAGAAGAACAACGATACTCAGGAGCCAGCTCTCGGCCTGCAATGGCATTGTTCAACTGATCAGCTCGGTTACAAGCTGAGACCTCCAGAGACTGAGACCCCTACCATGAGATACATATATAAGGTGCTTGCCCGCCAGTATGATCCACTTGGGATCATTATCCCGTACACCACACGGGCCAAGATCCTTGTTCAGAGACTGTGGGCAAAAGGGAGAAGCTGGGACGACTCGAACCTCCCTCCTGACATGCTCCAGGCCTGGTCTAGCTGGGAGAGAGAACTCCCCGAGCTGGCCAACATCTCCATCCCTCGAACCTATGCGCCATTGGAGCTCGCAACTGATACCACAGAGTACACTCTCCATGTCTTCTGCGACTCCTCTGAGCAAGCATATGGGTCAGTGGCGTACCTCACCACAACGAGTGATGACTCGGTCCATGTCTCATTCGTCATGGCTCGGTCTAGGGTTTCCCCAAAACGCCAGCAGTCAATGCCACGGTTAGAGCTCTGTGCAGCGCTGACCGGAGCTCAGTTGTCCTCCCTCATTCACAAAGAGCTCACCTTGTGTATTACCCAGACTTTCTTGTGGACTGATTCCACAACAGTTCTTACCTGGCTGACATTCCAGTCATGTAGGTTCAAGGTCTTCGTGGGAACCCGGGTTGCTGAGATCCAGGAATTGACTGCCTCACACATCTGGAGGTATGTGGATACAGCTAATAATCCAGCCGACGATCTGACACGTGGCAAGACCATGGCTGAGTTAACTGCACCAAGTCGTTGGATCCGAGGACCAGCATTCCTCCGACGTCCACCAGATGAATGGCCATCATGTCCTATCACCACAGAGCCAGAGGACAGTAGTGAGTTAAAACTGAGTGTTTTCTGTGCTTTCACACAAACAAGCTCACCACTCAAGATACCAGATATCGCCCAGTTCAGCAACTGTAGAGAGATGGTCAAGGCCACTCAGCAGTCTCTTCATGGGGCGGCGGCCGATCCTGCTTCGCCTCTGTGTGACCTTCGGGATGCAGAAGTCCACCTGCTGAAGACCAGCCAAGCAGAGTGCTTCCCTGAGGAAATCAGATGCCTCAGAGCCGGCAAGCCGGTACCCCCTAGCAGTAAGCTGAGTACCTTCGCTCCGGAATTGGATCCTGAAATGGACCTAATACGGGTTGGGGGACGCCTGCGCCGCATTGACAGCTCTCGGTCCACTGACGTTCACCCAATACTGTTGGATCCACACCATGCAGTTACCAAACTCCTCATTAAAGACACAGATGCCCAACTACACCACCCTGGGTGGTGTAGTTGGGCATCCAAGAAGAGGTCTTGCTCACACTCCTTATCGAAGTGGAAGGCATCCTTAATGCCAAGCCTTTGGGTTATGTATCTTCCGATCCAGACCCAGTGACGCCTAGCATGTTGTTGATGGGGCGGCGGGATGCCTCTGTCCCGCAAGTCATCTATGCTCCTGACACCCTCGCCAGGAAGCGCTGGCGTCATTGCCAGATGATGGCGGACCACTTCTGGAGACAATTCATCAGGAGCTACCTACCCACTCTTCAGACCCGCCAGAAGTGGCGTCAACACACAGATAATCTCCCCCTGGGCACAGTTGTGATGATTGTTGATCCTCAGCTTCCACGTGCTCATTGGCCAATTGGAAAGGTGGTCAAGCTGAATGAAAGTGATAATGGATGCATCAGAACAGCTGTGGTCAGAGTTGGTAACGAAGACTTACCTGAGACCGGTGGCTCGGCTGGTCCAGCTGTCGGCTCTTCCAGAAGACGATCCTAGTTAAAGGACTCTTGTTTGGGAATTTATGTATGTTCCACACTCACTTTACTTTCTTTTTACATTCCCCGCGGTGGTTGTAGTGTGTGTGTGTGTGTGTGTTATAAATTCCCTTTGAGGGTATGCTAATGCACATTAATGTTATGTTAATTTGTTAAATATAGTTTTAAGTTATGTACCTGAACATTTTAATCAGGCATCTTCAGTTAGCCCATTCTATATTGGGTCAGGCGTTTTAGGAGGGCAGCTATGTTGACTTTGGGAAGGGTCCTGTCGAGTCAGGGTTGTTAGCTACGATGTGTGTACTTACCTGGCTGTAAACCGTTTATATAAAGAGTTGAAACCATCATCGGTGTCCTTATTCTCTGACCGGAATCCGCTCACGGGTAAAGAGTTCCCAGCACCGTCGTGTCTCACACCCTCAGAGTTATTCAATAGTGTGTGTGTGTGTGTGTGTGCGTCTCAGTCCCCCGCCCTCATATGTTTGTCGTTGGTTTATATAGTTTATATCGCTGCTTTTTCGATATTAATATCTTTAATGTCCATATCGAGATATAGATACGATAACAATATATCGTTCAGCCCTAATTGCGACTGAGGCTACTGTACAAGCCCGTGAGGGTAGTGCTTCGATCTGGGGTTGCTGCAGTTGCTCAGGTCTTGGTTCAGCAACATTATGTGCCCAAAGAATGAGGTCAGCTGAGTACCTGAATATACTGAATGACCATGTTAGTCCATCAATGCATTTTATCTTCCCTGATGGCACGGACATATTTCAAGATGACAATGCCAGGATTAATGGGACTTAAATTGTGAAAGAGTAATTTGGGGAGCATGAGACATAATTTTTACACATGGATTGGCCACCACAGTGTCCAGACCTTAACCAGGCCGTGTATGTCACCCCATACTACATTCTCTTCATACTTTGCTTTTTATTTTTTTTTTATACATGATACAGTCACAGGACCTGACATTCAATCCTTAAATTTAGGTTTGGATTTTTAGAGTCTGTCTTAAAACAATACTTGTACATATATATGTATCTTCAAAGTGTTGGTGGAAGTAATTATTCTCACTGTTCGTACTCGTCTTTTGTCTGAGTAACTTTAATGACAACAATACATGGCAAAGTCACAGTCCTTATTCAGAGCAAAAGTGTATTTATTAGAATATGAAGCTCCAGTAGTTAAATCAAATGGTTATCTCCCAAAGTTGTAATCTTTTAAAATTATCATGAGCTCATGGAGACAAAGAGAATAAACATAAGATAGCATTACCCTTTCAATCAGGACTGACTTAACAAAAAATACATATTTTTTAATTTTCAAAAGAGACATCATAGATTTGGGGGAGAAGGTAAATGTCATATTACCCGTTTCATAATGTTAAGCTGCTAGCCATTATGAAATGAATGACCTCTCCTAACAAAAACTTTCCACACTAATGATGACAATGTGATGTGACTTTCCTCTTTTATGGAGAAATTGTCTTAAAATAGTTGTTGTTGTTGTTGTTTTTCCCTTCCAGCTCATTACTGTATACACTGTACCAGGAATGGATCCTGACTGGTTGATTGGAAAACGGGGGAATGAAAAAGGCAAAGTACCAGTCACATACCTCGAACTGTTGAGCTAATGGACCAAGCAACACCCTCTATTGCAATATGTATGTGTAAGTGCACACTTACTGTGTCAGCATGCTTTGTGCCCTTTGTGTAAATCTGGGTTACAGAGATAACCACTGCACTGTAAGATAATTACAGAACAATAATTGTGAAGCCCTGGAGGCGGTTTAAAAATATTATGTTGGTATAGTCAGTCCTCAAATACTCTTCCAGCCACATGGATCAACGAATCATTGATCAACCAGTAGTCTGCATCATCTTAAGCCGGGCAATAGTTCTTCCTTAAATCTCAAATCTGCACACCCACACTACATGACAAACTGATCAAAATGAACATCTGACTAAAATCTGCAGTATAATTTGGCCATTTTTGTGTGAAAACTGCGACCCAGTTCATGTCAGTGTTACATTAATTAAACATTCAAAGACCAAGGCCTTGTGTAACCATGAAAGGATAATTCCAATTACTGAAAACAAAGTTTGTAGTTTGAGTCATTTGTATTATGAAATGAACTCTGCAAAGTAACTATTACGGACCCAAGTTAAATGAAGAAACACAAATATTCAAACTGCGACTATATTAATCAAATATCACAGACTGTAATAATTTGCAATAAATTTGGTAATGGTCTGCCTGAAAGAGTTGTACTATGGGCAGTAAGGCCTGGCCACGTGAGCACCTACCTTTCAGCTGACAATCAATATTCACTTGACAATATTCTTTTGTTATACTGTTATACAGTAAAGGTGATTTTTACAGGCTAGGAAAGTTGTGATTCAGTGTTTAAATGCATAGTTGTATGGTAAAATGCTGAACCCTCAGCATTGTTTATTTGTGAAATAATTGCACTTAGTGTACCTCTAAATTGTACATGTTCCTTCACTAATGCATTTGTTCCTTAAGCTATGACCCAACTTGTGACCCAACTTCTACTTGTGAATGTAATGGAACAGAGTGTAAAACATAAAACAACAACATCAAATGTTGGAACAGTTTTTGGAAAGTATGCTCATTTTGATTTTTTTATGTATATGCAGGTGAGTGTGTGCGTGTATGTGATGTTACGATCCACTTTGACTGACTCACAACAAAGCAGAGGTGGACAGAGTTAGTCAAAATATTACTTAAGTAAAGTACTGAAGTATTTGATTAAAAAAATACTTAAGTAAAAGTATTTAAAAAGTATCTCAGGAAATACAGGCAAGTAGCTTCGTTTTTCTGAAAACGTCGTTTCGATAGCTTTTACGGTTTGGTCGGGGTTGCAGTTTACGTTTTGGTGAAATTTTGGAAAAAAGTTAAAAAATCGTCGTTTATAATGGAGCCCTATGGGCCCAGTCTAAGTCCCACTCTAGGTTCAGAGTTTCGTCGAAATTCAGAAAAAAAAAGGTTTCAATCTCACGTGGCGGCCACAGGTTTTGAGCTACAGAGATGAAAACTACATAAAAACGTAGGGATTTTTGTTGGCTTTCAGATGATGTGTGTCTTATATGTGTGGGACGTACGGTTTGGACTGCAGGCTCCTCCGAGCGAGGAGTGCGCCGACAGCTTTTCGAATTTTTCCCATTCGTGTGTATGTGGAAACCGAGAGATTTCTCGACGATTTTTCTCGTCGCATGCCTTTCTTTCCAAAACGACTACGGCCACAATTTTGGCAGCACGCATCTGGGAACAACACTAATTTGTAGAAAACCCTCGGCCGACGCTCACAATGTGTTCGTTTTCTCGATAGGACTTGTAGTTTTCGAGATATGAGCGTTTGTTCTGACATCGATTTCTAGGGTGCAGGAGAGAGGGGGGTGAATATATAGAATATCATGTACGCATAGCGTAGCCATGGCAACGGCCCCCAACGAGCAGGCAGAGCACAGGTGCGCAGAGACAGTGGAGGGAAAAGAGTCACGATCTGCCAAAAGATTAGGGTCTGTCAGTGTATTACAATGGGGAGGAAGAACACCCCATACAGGAGCACATTCACACAGACGCAGAGTGCCAAAACATTATGAACCCTGAACCGATCCTGATGAACAAACACATCGCAGGTGTGCACACAGAAGGCTGAGGGACACAGAGGGAGACGATATGCCAAAACATTATCACCCCCCCTCCCCTTCCCACTATAGCATTACAGACAGAGATTGACAAAACATTAGGGACTCTCCTCAGTCTATTACAATGGGGAGGCAGAACACAGAAGGCTGAGGGAGACAGAGGGAGATGATCAGCCAAAACATTATCAAAAAAAGAAATCCCTTCAAGAAGTTGCATCAACAACTAAAAAAATTACGGACCTATTTGGTGATTGTTCGGAATCGGATTCGGCCATCACCACCGCTCGACAAGAACGTGATGATGTTGCTGCTATACCCAGCACTAGCAGCAGTGAGCTGGTAAGTTATGTTTGGAACTTCAACTTAATAATGCTTTAGGTGAAAAACGCTCAGTTGCCTAGCCTAAGCTAGCTAACACTTGGCTAGTTTTCAGGTTGTCTAAATGCGATAAGTGAAATCCGCGAAGTAGTCAGCTTTATTGATTGTTTATAAATGTTGATGATTATAAATGTTTTAAGGTTGTGAAACCCCTCACTACAGACTTAATACACTTTTCTCAATAACTTGCAAACATGCCACACTTCAGTCACAGTGCCAGCGATCAAAGATACAGTATATGTAAATATGTCAAGCTGAACGCATTATGTACTGTACAAGAGACATCGTATAGCTAGGGACTACTGTATGTCATTATCTTGATCACGATGAAAATATGCTAAATTGTGCAGCCCTACTGTTTATTTTTTTTTTTATTTAACCTTTATTTAACCAGGAGTAATCCCATTGAGATTCAGAATCTCTTTTGCAAGGGGGTCCTGGCAAAAGAGATTACCATCACTGTGTATGTGTCTGGCTTAATACGGCGTAGTATCCTTACATCATCTCATGTACATACTGATATTACACTATTTCTTTTAAATATTTACTGATGATGATGTTGCATTGGTGAACTAGCATAATTAACAATAATAATCTCTTATCTAGATTGAAGATAATCCAGTTGCGGACAGAGGAGAGGATCCCAGACAAAGCACCGTTACTGTTATGGTAAGACTGATGACAATAGTTTGCTTTTTAGCCATATGCGCCAACTAATACCACTAATACCAAATACCGCCATCTTTATATTTTGTTGATAGTGCAGTTTTAGTGGTTTACTAACATAATTATCAATGCTAATCATTTTTTGTAGTTTGAAGATGATCCTGCTGATGACAGAGATAGCCAAGGCCAGGAAGTCAGTGTCCCCCATTCAGCAGTTGATTATTTCACCAGGCCAAAGCCAGAGACATTAGACCTCTTCTTCCATTTTCACCCCCAGCAGAAGGCAGACAAGCCTATAGTGCAGAGGGCATTTTTTCGCAAAGATGGTACAAACAGGAAATGGCTATCATACAATGAAGCCACACAAGCACTCTTCTGCTTTCTTTGCATGGCTTATGCTAATCCTAGAGATAGCAGCTCCTTCATCACTGGCATGACCACCTTCACACACATACACCTTAGAGTCGATGAGCATGAGCAAAGTGATAATCACAGAAATTGTGCTGAGGCATACTTCCTTAGGTCCTCTAAAAAGACTATTAAGGACCTTCTCATGGGACCTCAGATGTCACTTCACAGACAGCAAGTCCGCAGGAGGCGACAAGTGTTGGAGCGTATCATAGATGTGATGAAGCTCATTGGCAAAAGGGGTTTGAGCCACAGAGGCAAGCAGGCGGAGGCAGCATACACATTGGATGATGACACCATTGACCATGGTAATTTTTTAGAGATAATTCTTTTGCTGGGAAAATATGATGTCTGCCTCAAGGAACACCTCACTCTCAGCATTGAAAAAAGCAAGCAAATTCATCAGTCTGAAACTGGATCAAAAGGAGGTAGAGGTTCCCTTGTCACTTTCCTGTCCAAAACAACCATCGACTACATCATCACCACTATCCAATACCTAATGAAGGTCACTATCGCCACTGAAATCCGGGAATCTGGCATGTACTCCATCCAGATTGACACCACACCTGACATCACATCCCAAGACCAGTGCTCTGTTGTGATACGTTATGTGACAGACATCATTCATGAGCGACTTGTGGCTGTAATTAGATGTGAAGCATCCACTGGGCAGTATTTTGCCCAACTTGTGAACGAGGTGCTGGAGACCATGAACCTGGATGTGAGGCAGTGTATTGGAAGTTCCACCGATGGGGCCTCCAACATGCAAGGCCAATCAGCGCCGTTGTATAGGGGGGAAAGGTGATGACAATTCTAAGGGCCCACAGCCCATCAGGGCCCACACACAGCCCCCAGTAGCCTCTACGACTAAATTATTATGCATAGGCTTAACTAATATATATTCCTTTGAATGAATCAGAACTAAAATAAAGCCAAATAGTCACGCAATATTTTATTTTTAATAATTTCAGTAACCCCCTTGGCCCCTTAAAAAATGGTTTGGTCCACACCACAGATTCGAATTGAGCGCAAACGAAGTTAGCGCGAGCGAACACCAGCAGGGAGTGAGGGAGATCAAGATGATGGCACCACACAAAAAACACAACTCTGGACACCCGAAAAGACTAGAGAGGGAGGCCAGGGCTAGGAGCAACAGAGCAGGGGCCTAGGACATCAACATTTTTTTACTAAGAAGGGTGAGAGTAAAGCTACCGAGGGCGCCTAGTTGTTCATTCATTCATTCATTCATTAATTTATTGTCGGTAACGCGTACCTGACGGGGCGCAGGGGCTGTAGCTTACGTTAGCTGTCAATCATCGGCTGAGAGGCGGGCTACACTCTGGGCGTTACTCATGTGGAGGCTATCTACAGCGGACTGTGTGTTTCACACACATTACTGTCGGACAGTGCTCCAGTAAGCACCAAGCACCCGCTCAGTTACGAGGCTACATTGAATTGTATTATGACGCATTCAAGTTCTACTGGTAATTATGAGCATTAGGCGAAGGTCAATAACATTATCATGATGTGTTCAAATGTGGTCTTGTAAAAATGTGTTAGCTATTGGTGGGACATTTGAAAATACAAAAAGTTAAATGTTCCAACAAGATTTGTTGTTGTTTTCACAGCGATATAAAATAAAATACACCATAATGGTTGACAATAACAAAAAGACAATTTAGAATTGTGGACAGTTTACACTGACTTTTGGATGGTTTCAAATATTTTTTGTCTGACAAGGGTGACACTGACATTACTCAAAAGAGCTTGCCCTCCACATACAAGTGGAGTAAAGTGAAGCTGTCTGCCTAGAGCTATGGTAGCCTACTGAGTAAGCCCATTTAGATTTTGTGTATTCTTCATCAGTTTTCCCATGAAATGTACTGTTGGTGTTACCTGCACATTTAAGTTAAATGCTACATATCTACCTTGAGCTTCACCTTGTGGACTATCTTGAGCCAGGACACTGAGTTTTTTTTAAATTATTATTTTTGGATATCAGTGCTTGATCGTTAATAAATACAATAAAATACCCACTACCTATTTGTGGAGTGGTTAATTGAAGATACATGCAATCAGAGGTGTAATAATGTGTTGCAAATCAGAGAAATGGGAATAATGTACATAATAATACTCTAACTCATTGTTGAGTTATTATTATACACCAGGCATCAACAGAATAACAAAGAAAAAACATCATAATGCACAGTTGTAAAAAAAGTGGCAATGAATGGGGTAGAGGGGCCCACGCCGATATTCTTTCAGGGGGCCCAGAATTCCTAGCAACGGCCCTGCCTACCAGAGGATGAACATCTGGGAGAAGGAGAGCAAAGACCCAAGACACAGACGTCTTGCGCCCATTAGAGAAACACGTTGGTGGTCCAAAGACGTTGCGTTGTCAAAGGTATTTGGCTCTTTTGGACAGCCAGATGTGGCCCTCTATGTTGATGTTCTCCACACCCTCTCAGCCATTAAAGTTGTGAAGACCATCAGCACCACTGCACGGGTCAATGCAATGGGATACATCACCCAGCTGCTGAAATATGAAACAATACTTACAGCTCAGATTTTCCTGAGAGTTTTCCATGTCACCTCACCGGTCTCAAAATACCTCCAGACAAGTGGAATGGACATCCTGACAGCTCATCGGATGGTTGTGGCTGCAGAAACACAGCTGAAAGATATGAGCAGAGATTTCCATAAAGTCAAGGCAGCGGCTGACACGTTTGTCCAGTGGGCCAATAATCAAACACAGGAGCAAAATGAGGAGACTGAGCTGGAGGTTGAGGCCTCTCTGCCACAGAAGCGTGGAAGAAAGAAGAAATCCTTGCCTGGAGAGATGTGCCGAGATGAGGCTGTGACTGATGCTGAGACATCATATAAGACTGATGTCCATAATCAAATTATGGACACAGTGTTAGGGAGCATCCATCAACGATTCCTTAAAAATGGCACAGTTGAGCAAGTGTCTGCTGCCATTTGATGACAGAGCAACGGTTGCCAATTTACAGAGTGAGCTCATTGGTCTGGCAGGACAGTGGAAGAGGTTAAAGACATCTGTATTTGAGGAATACACAAGCAAGACAACAGAGGATGGCCCAGAGGGTGCCGAAGATGAGGTGGAGATGGTTTACAAAAAGTGCTCATCTTGCAAAGACTGCGCTCTATGTTGCTATCGTATTCTGAGGCAGTACAACCTCCTCACAGATGCATACCACATCATTGGTCTTGCATACAGGTTCCTGCTCACCCTGTCTGTCACACAGGAAGCATGTGAGAGAAGCTTTTCGACCCTGAAATTCATCAAAAACAGGCTCAGAAGCTTTCTTTCTCAACAGCACCTTGAGGCTTTTATGCTCATGGCTACTCAACCAGATGTTTTAAAGATGCTGGATAGTGACAAAATCATAGATGGCGTTGCAGAGAAAAGTGAGCTGCTGCAGAAACTACTAATTGAGTGAGGTAATAATATATGTCTATTCACATTGCTTTTACTATGTGACTTACCTATTACCAATCTTTATATTAGTGAATGACTTATTGTTGCAGGCTGTTGAACTAACAATTAAAATGTGACTTGTTAGTTTTAACTAAGGCTTCAGGATGGGATGTCGTGTTAGTATAACATATATTGTGTTTATTGTATTTTTTATCTCTCACTCATATAGGCCAGCATGTATGTTCCAGAGGGGACTCCAGAGAGGGCTGTGACCCCCAGATTGTCAACATCAACCGCTTCCCCCAGCCTCCTCCATAATAAGGGCTGACTGACTGACAAATATTATTGTTTTAATGACCTGTTTTCATTAAAGTTACATGCTGTAAAATCACTATACTGCTGTAGTCCTTTTACTGTAGGCTACTTAAGGGTTCAGGTTAATGATTACTATATTGTTATGGTCCAAAACAACATCAAACGCAGTTTTTTCATCAGGGTACATGAAAATTGTGTTGCCGGCTGGCTGGCTGCCCACGCTGCGCGTAAAGTGGGCCGGTCTGTCAATGACTCCCGGGCCACTCCCCCCCTCCCAGTCCGCCCCTGCTCCTCAGTCTATTACAATGGGGAGGCAAAACACCCCATGACCCCCGCCCCCTCCCTCCCTCTCTCCCTGCCTCCTTCCTTCCCTCCCTCTCTCCCTCTCTCCCTCTCTCCTTCCCTCTCTCCCTCTCTCCTTCCCTCCCTCCCTCTCTCCTTTCCTCCCTCCCTCCTTCCTCAGTTGGTGCTTTCACACAGCTGAAGCCATCCTAACGAGGAAACTCAGCACAGTAGCACACAGAAAGCGGCGGGAAAACTCTGCCAAAACATTAGGAACACCCAAGCCATTACTGCAGTACTGTAGGGGGCCAGAACCTGACACTATGACCCTCCACTCCATTTTAGCGTTACAGTAATGGACAGCCAAAACATTATGAACACTCACTCCATTATAGAACTATAGTAAGGTGGCAGAATCTGACACTGTGAGCCGCCCCCACGCCATTTTCGCATGACAGTAACAGACTGCCAAAACATTATGAACACTCACTCCATTACAGGACTATAGTAGCGTGGCAGAATCTGACACTATGATTCCCCCCTTCTATTTTAGCGTGACAATAACAGACTGCCAAAACATTATGACCACTTAACGCATTACAGGACTATATTAGAGTGCCAGAACATGACTCTATAACCCACCCACCCCACTCCACTCCATTTTTACATAACAGTAACAGACTGCCAAAACATTACGACCACTTCCCTCATTACAGGACTATAGTACAGTGGCAGAATCTGAATTTATTCGCGAAAAAACGCAAAAAATTTCCCATTGACTCTGAAGGAGAAGGTGTCTGTCTGTCATTGGCTAGAGCGTCATGTTAATTGCTAACATTAGCGGCTAATGCTAATTTTTAGTGGGTAGCATTAGTGGCAGCATTAGCATGTTAGCGAATAGCATATTAGCAATTAGCATATTAGCATTAGCATGCTAACAATTAGCATGTATTTAATTTTTAGTGTCTAAAGAGACATGCTAACACTAAACCAATGCTAAAATTAGTGGCTAGCGCGTCATGCTAATTGCTAACATTAGCAGCTAATGGCAACAGCCCACTCGGCACTTTTTTTTTGATTCAGCCCTGTCACAGTTTTGGACAGACAATTATGAAACCTCAGCCGATTTGTAGAACATAGCAAAACCTACATAAAAGTCTTTTGGAGCAATGGGCTAAAATTCACAGGAAGCAAGATATTCATGCATGAAAATCCCCAATTTGGTGATTCGGGCTACTTGACAAGGGGTCGTATTTGAACGAACTCCTCCTAGGGATTTTATCCAATTGTCTTGAAACCTTTTTTTCCTTTTGTTTTGTTTTCACCTTATCCTCGCCACAAAAGAAAGAAAGATAGATAGATAGATAGATAGATAGATAGATAGATAGATAGATAGATAGACAATTAACACACCCAGGTGTCCGTAATTATATGAGTGGATATAAAAGCATGCGCAAAGAGGGTGCAGAAAATGTCGTTAACAACAATGGCAGCCTTAGCATTATTAGAAGATATCGCAAACGGTGCAATAAGAATAGAGTGTGCATTCAGAGACAAAGATGATTTCCTGGCTAATAATGACAACTGGCTCATCAGCCGCTTTAGGTTCCCGAGGGCAATCCTTCTAGAACTGTGTGCAGAGCATCGGCCAGCATTGGAGTGCGACACGGCAAGGAGCCATGCGTTACCTGTGTCCGTACAGGTACTGACCACACTGGGGTTCCTCGCAACTGGGGCATTCCAGAGGGAACTGGCCGACCGATCGGGACTCAGCCAACTGACCCTGAGCAGAGCCATTTCCAGCCGTGTGGAACGGAATTATTCGCATGTCAGCCAGGTATATCAGATCCCCATACAATCTGAACTGGTCAACTTTAAGAGCTATCAGCTGCGAGAGACGGTTTTCAGAATGTAATCGGAGCTATCGACTGCACACACATTGCTATAAAAGCGCCATCGCATGAATTTGTAAATGTCAACAGGAAATATTTTCATTACGTCACGATTTAGAAGGAAATCTATGCAACTGTTAGTACATGAGGCCCCAGGAGTTTTGGTGAGGTGCCTCCTACAGGTTTGACATTTTGTGGTGCCTTTGCATCATAATTGGTAGTGCAGTGGGTTTGGAGTAATCATGGAGGTATACAGGAACTTAGAGAGCTGGGGCCTCATGTACTAACGTTGCGTACGTACAAATACGTTCTGTACGTACTCGCTCACGTAAAAGTTCAGATGTATCAAGAGAGAAATGTCCGTGAATTTTGTACGTGCCAACGGCAACGACGTGGCTGGCGTACGTATGATTCTACAGATGTGGATCCTTTGACGACACTTAGAGGTCATGCCGGGAAACTGTCATCATAAAACTGTGAAAACTATTGTGATGTGTACATCAGAGAAACACAACAAATTTGCACTGATGAACAATTAACACACCCAGGTGTCCGTAATTATATGAGTGGATATAAAAGCATGCGCAAAGAGGTGCAGAAAATGTCGTTAACAACAATGGCTGCCTATGCTAAGGCTGCCATTGTTGTTAACTGAGCTATCGACTGCACACACATTGCTATAAAAGCGCCATCGCATGAATTTGTAAATGTCAACAGGAAATATTTTCATTCATCAGTGTACAGATCATAGCCTACGTAATGCGCAAATGCAAGTTAACATTGTGGCTCATTCTTATGTTTTCGTTTTCTGATCGGGCAGACAGGGGAATCTCAGGTGCAGGGTCAATTTAAATATAATTTGCATATTTAAAAGAGGCGTGGACACGGAGTTGCATATTTAAAATGGGCATGGACGGGGAGGAGTCGGGTACGCTCGATTGGGATGTACAAAGGAAATGTGCTTCGAAATGCTTGTAAATCTGAGCTTACGTCATGATTTAGGAGGAAATCTATGCAATTGTTAGTACATGAGGCCAGTTAAAAGCCAATAATGAGCGGTTGCGACAGGGACAGGTTGGCCCTAGTGTTCTACCGTCTACTTCTACGGCACCATCTGTTGCCCCTTGTACTTCTGGGGCCTCATGTACTAACAGTTGCGTAGATTTCGTACTAAATCGTGACGTAAGCTCAGATTTACAAGCATTTCGAAGCACATTTCCTTTGTACATCCTATTCCAACGTACCCGACTCCTCCCCGTCCACGCCCCTTTTAAATTTGCAACTCCATGTCCACGCCTCTTTTAAATATGCAACTCCGTGTCCACGCCTCTTTTAAATATGCAAATTATATTTAAAATGACCCTGCATCTGAGATTCCCCTGTCTGCGCGATCAGAAAACCAAAACATAAGAATGAGCCACAATGTTTATTTGCATTTGCGCATTACGTATGATCTGTACACTGATGAATGAAAATATTTCCTGTTGACGTTTACAAATTCATGCGATGGCGCTTTTCTATCAATGTGTGTGCAGTCGATAGCGCCGATTACATTCAGAAAACCGTCTCTCGCTGCAGATTGCTCTTAATGTGGAACTGTTCAGATTGTGGAACTGTTCAGATTGTATCTGATATACCTGGCTGACGTGCGTATAATTCCGTCCCACACGGCTTGTATGGTTCTGCACCCGATCGGTCGGCCAGCTCCCTCTGGAATGCCCCGGTTGCGAGGAACCCCAGTGTGGTCAGTACCTGTACGGACACAGGTAACGCATGGCTCCTTGCCGTGTAGCGCTCCAATGCCGGCCGAAGCTCTGCGCACAGTTCCAGAAGAATTACCCTCGGGAACCTAAAGCGGCTGATGAGCCAGTTATCGTTATTAGCCTGGAAATCATCTCTGTCTCTGAATGCACGCTCTCTTCTTATTGTACCGTTTGCGATATCTTCTAATAATGCTAAGGCTGCCATTGTTGTTAACGACATTTTCTGCATCTCTTCGCGCATGCTTTTATGTGGATATACACATAATTACGGACTCCTGAGTGTGTTAATTGTTCATCAGTGCAAATTTGTCGTGTTTCTCTGATGTGCACATCACAATAGTTTTCACAGTTTTATGATGACAGTTTCCCGGCATGACCTCTAAGTGTCGCCAAAGGATCCACATCTGTAGAATCATGCGTACGCCAGCCACGTCGTTGCCGTTGGCACGTACAAAATTCACGGACATTTCTCTCTTGATACATCTGAACTTTTACGTGAGCGAGTACGTACGTAACGTTTTTGTACGTACGCAACGTTAGTACATGAGGCCCCTGGTCCCTCTGTAGCAGGGAGACTAGTTTTTGTGCCTAGAGATAGGAAGTGTCCCGTATTTAGGGGAAGGACACGCATAGGATTGAGTGAGTGGGTGAAGGAGGCGCAGGCGAGCATGAGGGCTCGGCGTTTATCCCAGTCTGACCAGGCGTTTTTCCTGTTCGATCACCTAGGGTGAGGCCATGAATGAGATAAAGTATCGCTCTGCTGCTGAGAGGGAGGAGCAGTTTGCAAGATAAGAGATAAGATAAGATAGGACTTTATTCATCCCTGTGGGGAAATTAGGGCGTTACAGTGGCAGGAAACAACAGGGCCAGATGCAGAAGATACAAGAAATACAATAGAATAAAAAGTAAAAAATAGAATATGGCAGACAAATGTACCTAAAATATTTACATATTGCATCAGAGAGATTCACAGTGTCTAATCTGAGCTGAAACAGCCGATTTTTAAATATATTTATATATATATATGTTGACATTCATGAATATCATGTCGAGCATATTTTGAATAGTTCGTTGCGCCGTGAGCTGAAGCAGTCTGTGCGTCGTCAGCCTGATTGCACCTTGTTCGATGTGAGGGCCGAGGCAATCCGCTGGGAGCGTGAAGGTTTGCCAGGTGGTGTGAGAGGTTGTAGCCAGTCAGTTCCCTCAGTGTAAGGTGTCCAGTATGGCGTTCATGGGGGCCCGCAGGTTACTGTTCCATCTTCCTCAGTTTCTGAGATTAATGAGATGAGGGAGATGTTAAAGCATCAGCAAGAGCAGCTTAATCAGCATAGCTCAGCTACAGAACTCTATTCAATACCGTTGTCCATCACGGCCTGGACCTGTAGTATGCAGACGTTGTAATCAGCCAGGACACTTTGCACGTGAGTGTGATGGGCCGCGTGTTTCTTCTAGTTCTTCGCGGCAATGTTTGCATTCTGGTCAGCAGTCTCGCTCCCCAGTGCCGGAAAACTAGTGCCCACCGAACTGCAGAGCCACAGTTTGGGTGGGGCTGCTACTGGCTCACAAGCTGTCTGACATAATTTGGATGCTTCTGGATTGATTTCGTTTCGTCGTGTCCCCATGCAGATGTGGATGTGGGTGGTGTGAAGGTTCCTTGTCTGGCTTTTTCTGCCAGCATCTTGAGCCTTGGGGCCAGGAGCGTCTCCATTCTTCTCACTGGTTGGAGCTTAGAGCTGCCAATGGTCTGGCTATTCCTGGAGCTCAACGTGCAACTTTGTGGTAAGCAGATGCCCCGATGTGGTGTGTTAGTGGTGAGGGACCCGCCTGGTGGGGCACTGTTAGAGTTTTCTGTAAATACATTTATCGCGTATCTGCTTTAGTAACCATACGCTGTGTGCTGACCTATTCTGAGCTGTGAAGAAACAGTTTAACTTTTACCAGGCCTGTTTTCTGTGTGATGAGTTACAGTTTGACAGGAAGGACAGACTGAAGAACTGTCTCCTTGGGAGTTTCCTGTCTTTGGCCTTGAACATGCCTGTTTTTGACGTGACTAACTGACATATAAGGATGTATACCTAAAGAACTAACTGCACCCATGTAACTAGGGACCTCCCTGAAGCATAATAAAAAGAGAGGGGTGAACAAGAGCAACTCAGAATGTTCGGAGATTGTACCTGAGTGCTTCTCTGTTCGTTCTCCTCGAGTATAACAAAATTGCTGACTCTGTGTCTTCTTGTCTGAGTTAATAGATTGTTGCAGGTGACTGCAACGGGTCCTAAACCTGACATTCTTCTTGGTCCTTCGAGCCGGATCCCAAAGTTGGACAGGCCTCGGAGGACAGGGGGAGACCAGCTAAGACCGTGGCCACGGCTAATCTATGATCAAAGTACCCTTTCCGGGACTGGGTTCCTCCTGTCATCCGGGGACCTAAAGAAAAGTTGGCCAAAGTTGGCCCGTGATTGATTATTTTTGGCCCGCGGCTCATGCTCATATTTTTAATAATTAAATGATTACTATTTTCCCACTGCCAGCAGTCGGAATATCTCTCTATTTATTGTTGCACTTCCTCTCCTGGCCACAAATTAGAATTGTGTTACATTGGGGGTAGGGTGGCGCTGTTTAGCTCCTGTCAATTCAAATCCGGCCAGAAGCCCATGGCCAGAGAGTGAGAAGATGCTGGTATGGAGGCATGGGCTCTATAGACATGGGCTCCTTCAGCCGTCGGCTTCCAGGTTGCTCAGCCTCGGAGGCTGCACAAGCGCCACCCTCAACAACAACCAGCACAACCAATCAGAGCTCATGCGGCATCCATTCGAAAAGAGTGAGCGCATTAGCAATTTTTGGAGCCCTATACTATTAAGACTATTTAAGGAACATTAAGACCTTTTTGATTACATGAGTAAGAACATTAAGTAAACAAGTATCTTTGCAACATTTTGAAAAAGAAAAAATGCCCTCATGTGGACTTGTGTGATTCCTCTTAAAATTGTCCAGTGAGTTAGTTTAAAATTTCCTCAAAAGTAAACTTAAAATATAACATTATGTTATCTGTAATGTATTCTCTGCTGTCTGAAAATATACTTTCATAATAACATTTGAACATATGCATAATTGGCAACATTTGGAAAATAAACTTTGTGCATCAATGTTATGCATCAATAACAATAATAAAAAACAACGCTTAAAATGGTTTTGTGAGGTAGGTTTGTGATTTTTCATCTTAGCTCTTGTGGAGGATCCAGGAGAGGTCCAGGAGAGACGCCGCTGTTCCTCTCTGCAGCATTCCAGTGTTGCCACTGTCAAACAGCAGCAAGCAATCAAAATCATAACAATAAATACACTATACAATCAGGAATGTACAGTATACACTCCAAGCTAATGCTTATAAAGTTAATAAAAGCAGTTCTCTTGTGGCTTAATCAGACTGTTAAAACAAAGAGAGCGAGATTAAAGAGCTCACCGTTCTATATGAAGTTCCATTCAAAGTCAAGGAGATTCTTCAGTAACATGGCAACATGTGTATTGACTACAGAAGACTTCTTCTGGACGATCACACCTTTCTTCTTGGAGACAACTTTGCCCCTTTTGGCCTTTGTCCCTCTCTCTGGATTGATACCAATGAAGCCCCTGAAATGAAGAGAGTGGGGTTGCAACAACATACGGTTTTGTGTACATTCAATTACATGCAATGGTAAATGGCCTTGCTTTTATATAGCGCTTTTCTACCTATTGGTACTCAAAGCGCTTTTACAGTCAGAGACACATCTACCCATTCACTCACACAAGCACGCACACATTCACACACCAGTGCCACGCACTGGAAGCAACTGGGGGTTCAGTGTCTTGCTCAAGGACACTTCGACATGTGGCACATTCCGGGGATCGAACCGCTAACCCTCTGGTTCGTGGACAACCCGCTCTACCTAGTGAGCCACAGTCGCAATGAATGAATGAATGAAAATACACATAAATTTAATTGTATATATCCATATAATGATGACAGGGAATTAAGGAGTTTTACCTCTGAATGAATTCCAGAGTGCAGGCTGCCTCATCTTGATACTGTAGGTTGAAGATGTAGTGCATTGCAAACAGAGCAGCAAGTCCCGTTGCAAAATTTGGTGTGATACATTTTCAACCTACAGTATCAAGATGAGGCAGCCTGCACTCTGGAATTCATTCAGAATGCATGTTACCTTGGGGAAACATTTGCAAACCAAGATGAATGGCAGATATAATGATGTGCCTATCAATGAATCTAAATGAAATGAATACCAGGCAGTATCAGACGAGGACTTGCAGGAAGACTGAGAGTTGTCTCAACATCAGCTGCAGTGGCAGACATCTGTAGGGAACAAATACGTCATGTTTACTATAATAAGATTTTTAAGAAGAAAAAATACACCACAGGTAGGTGAGAGTAACCTAGAGGCGAATGAGGTAGGCTTCTGAAATAGCTACAGTCAAACTGCTAAATAGATTTGGCATTGAAAATTTAAAGGGTAACGATTTTACTTTTACGGGTCTTGGGGAGTTCCACTGCAAATGTCTAAAAAGTAGTATGAACCATTTTGTGGCTCCAGAGGAAATTGCAAATAATCTGATAAATTGCCTCCAGTGATGTCACTCTGGTCAAGTTGCATTGTGGATAATGTAGGTACTACTGTAGATGTTGAAAAGGAAGAAGATATGTGGAATAAAAAAGGTATATAATATTTCTGTTTCTGCTGTATTGATTTGATCATTATCATATGTTCAACAGTGTCACAGTAGGGCAGAGAAGACAAGTGAAACACTTTTAAAACCTTCCACCCACTGTGTGACAACATGGAGGTAATTTATCAGCTTAGATGCAGCTTCCAGTGAGCCAAAAAAATAATTTTATACTACTTTTTTCACATATGTACTCCCCAAAACTAGTACACACATTAGGTGTCTGGACACTTAAGACAGGTCACCAGTCCATCGCAGGGCCAACATTCACACTCACATGCACACCTACGGGCAATTTAGAATCACCAATTAACCTAATGAGCATGTCTTTGGATGGTGGGAGGAAGCCGGAGTACCCGGAGAGAACCCACGCAGACACAGGGAGAACATGCCAACTCCACACAGAAAGGCCAGCCGGCCCATGGATTCAAACCGGTGACCTTCTTGCTGTGAGGCATCAGTGCTCAAAATTAAGTCTTACTGATAAATTATATTGAAATCCATAGCGAGACAAACTGTTAAGCATGTTTGATAAAACATCCTTGGCAATATGAAGAATAAGATTAATTAATTACCGTTTAATTTGTAGATGTCAGACCCGATGAATGTAGATAAAGAACATTCGTTAATGAGTAGCACATGTCATCTAAATTGTGCGTAATCCAAATTATGGTTCCTGAAGTCACTCCAGATGTTGATGGCAAATTATTTCTGTTTTTATAAAAGAAATTTGACAAAAAGCAGCCTTAATTTAAAAGACTATCGTATCAAACCTCTGACCGTAGGCTACTCCAGATTTCCCAGCAACACCACTCAGTTTCCAAAAAATACTGTAGTGTCCTGTAATTTAAAACTGTGCCTGTCTGTGGTTCCAAGTTAAGCAGCCCACAATAAATTGCTAACTACAGTACTAAACTGTTTAACACGAAAACAGCATTTTAATGTTGAAAATTGGCTGTAAATTTACAGCAATTGCTTACAGTGTATACACACAGTATTTTGTAAATAAACTGGTTAGTTTATATATGTTAGAAATTTTTAATTGCAAGTTCCTGCTAGCGTTAGCTTAGCTTGTTTGTTTGTTGATACAAAAGGCACTAGCCTACAAGGCTAATTGCAGAGAGTAGTGCCTTGCAGGCTGATTATTAGGCTAATGATGATTTCATATTGCAATATGAAATCATCAAAACAAAAAAAGCTGAAGCTGGTGTCCACTTATATTACTATTTTAAAATGACTGTTCAAGGCAGCAGAGAGTTTAATATTTCAGTCTTGTGGGGACGTTGTCCCATGTTGTTGAAGACATAGCCTTATTATTATTTTTCTGCTTTCAATAAACTCATTCATTTTCAAAATTACTCTGTATGATTGTTTATTTTGCACAGTTATATCTTAGTCATATTTAATTAAATGCACTGCAACATGAATGTTTAGTTTTTGCCCGTGACCCTCCACCCTGATTCATTTTTGGCCCTCCACTGAGAAGTATTTGGGCACCCCTGTTGTAGAGCATGGATTCCAAACTATGCAAACCTGGTCGGACCATTGCAAGTGTAACAGGTGTGTAGATTTAATGTGTTTATAATTCACCAAAATCCACCATTGTTCTTTTTTTTTTTTTACATATTTATCCTTTATTGTGAGTTCCTTTGAGGGGGATTTTATTTTGCTAAATGTGCTTTTATTTTGATAGTGACGGATGTTGGTACACAAGTGATTTAGCGCCACTTTCCTCAGTTGCGTTACGCTCTGCTGAAGAAAGGTAAGCTTACATTAATGCTCCTAAAATAGTGGGTAAAATGTGTAATTAACTTGTACAGAGCTAAATTGTCGCACATTGTTGGAGTACTTTTCATTGTGTGTGTATATAATGTAGACGTATTTTGTTGTGTGCAGCACTTTTAAGAAGTATGCTAACTACCGATCTCTGGTTAAGCTAAACTAGACGGTTTCTAATAGTGGCTTTTGCACTCTGCTCTTTCCTTTTGAAGGTGTATGTTAATCCCTGTGATAAGGAGTTGCTGTACCAGCATTAATGTGTTTTTGCACAGGTATGTAATCTCCCTCTTTCTGTTTTGTGTCATTCAGTTTTGCGTTTATTCTTTAATACACATCGTTCGAGTTTCAATTCATGCTAGCATTGATATTGTTAATTCACATGAAGTCACGGTAAATCTGTCACCAGGGACTTATTAGTAGTACATCTCTTTTTTTAATTTTTCTATGAAGTTGGAACATCTGTAAAACAGAATTACTCGCGTGTCGCAGTTGTGTTAGGCTCCGCTGAGGAAAGGTGTATGTTAATCCCTCTGATAAGGAGTTGCTGTACTAACATTAATGTGTTTTTGCACAGTTGGAGAAACAATAAATTCCTGGCCGACAGTGAAGTGTCCTGTCTCATTCTTGAACCAACCAAGACACAACGCAGAGATCGTATTGAGCCAGACCGGCTACAGTGGTGCCGTGACCCGGATTCACAGTGCTTCAGAACGGTTCATCGCCTGGGACTGTGGATCAACACCAGTTTGGTCACCAGAGCTTGTTACACGTCACACAACCAAGCTCATGAGCCGAAAAAAAAAAAAAAAAAAGTCGTTTTGCATTTGCTATTTTGTTTGTGTTTTAGAAGGCAATTTGACATCATTATATATATTTTTTTTCACTTAAGTTTCGTAAACGAGGTTGAAAAGGACATATGTTAAGAAAAAGGATGAGGACAATGTTTCAGCTGACAGTTTTAGCTTTTTGGTAGGGGAAAATCTATCAGTGGATTACCTTATACCCCAATCCGAGGTGCAGCTAATATAGATTCTCCAGCTTTCTGTTCCACTCGCATAATGGGTCAGGCAGCGTCTCATGGAGACACACATTCAGCTCTCCCAGACACAAGCGACCTAGCTTTAAACAATTTAATAACACACATTGCACAGCGGGCGGGGCAGACTATAAGGGAACAGTTAAGGGATGAATGTGGAGAAAGGGATGTTGGAGCCACACAAGCTCAGAGCAGTACTGGTCAGTTACCCAGTGACTCTACTTACCTCAACTTAACTGGTGCAAAGTTAGTCCTGCAGTCAGAGATGAGAGAGCCTCCAGTCTTCAGGGGAGATGGGTCTGACAAGAACACAGTCTGTGAATGGGAGGAATTAATGGAGGTGTACCTCAGAAAACGAGCAATACCACTGAGAGAACAACATACTGAGATTATGTCTAAGTTAATGGGCAGGGCTAAAGATATTGTGAGGATCACCCTGACAAGCAGCCCATCCGTGAAGCCCGAAGAAACTCCCAAAATCATCTATGACATCCTCAGGCAACATTTTAGTGATGTGACATATTCATGTATGCCCATGGCTGATTTTTACAGTACAATTCCAGTGGCGGGTGAGACTCCCATAGAGTACTGGCTCCGACTTAACAAGACAGTTGATGCAGCAGAGGAAGGCTTGAAGCGGCTCGGACGGCGTGTGGAGGATCCTTGTCAGGAGGTAGCCATGATGTTTGTCAAATACTGCCCAGACCCCACACTTGCTGCTGTTTTCAAGTTTAAAGCTACAGATAAATGGACAGCTAGTGAAATCCAAGAGCATATTGATCGCTACCAAACTGAAATAAAAGAGCAGGTGATCTCCAAATCAGAGCGTTTTAAACCAGTAGCAGTCCATGCTCAGGCTCCTACACCTTTAGCTCCAGAGGCAGTGTGCCACTTATGTGAACCATCTGTACAAAGCCAGAGCAGTGCAGCACCCAAACCCACCTGTGATGATAGCTGCCTGAAAACGTTAGTAAGCCTGTTTGACCGAGCGCTGTCACAGAACAACCAAGCTGCACACCAATCTGTTTCCCCTGATCAGTTTCAGCAAAAATTTTGTAGGGTCTGTCGGTCTCTAGATCATTCCTCCCTTGCACATTGCAGACAAAAGCGCCTATGTCTAGCGGGTTTTCAGCCGAACCATATCAAGAAAAACTGCCCTAACCATAAGCCCGGGCAAGGCCA
The DNA here is from genome assembly GCA_005024645.1 of Planiliza haematocheilus. Classification (NCBI taxonomy): domain Eukaryota; kingdom Metazoa; phylum Chordata; class Actinopteri; order Mugiliformes; family Mugilidae; genus Planiliza; species Planiliza haematocheilus. Next base: position 72,004 of record SRSE01000582.1, on the reverse strand, counting down.
GCAGAGGCCCCTTTCACACGACACCCAGCCTTTAATCTAGCAGGCCCGCATTTGGTGAGGGGATGTGTGGGCACCAATGAAGAAACCCTCAATAATGATATTGAACAGGACTATATAAAAGCATGTGCAGCTGCACCAGCCGGTGCCAAAGTGATAGTGCAGAACACACAGAGAGTGGCTCACTTTGATGAACTGTTTTACACCCCTGTCAACATCAACTCATTTCAGGTGCAGGGGATGCTTGACTCTGGTTCCATGGCTTGTACACTCAGCGAGCAGGCAGAGCTTAAGATGTTGAGTGAAAATGCACTGTCAGAGCCCATTCCCTTGACTCGGGAGATTGTATTGGTAGGCTGTGGAGGAAAACGGAGCAACCCAAAGTGCATGTATGAAGTGGAAATGAAACTGTGTGGAACTGTATTGTTCCAGTTCTCGTGGTGCCCGGACAACGTGACGATCTGATTATAAGCACAAATGTCATCAGATTTCTTATGCATCAGCTTAAATTAACCAGTGACTATTGGCGTCTTGTCTCCAGTGGCAATCTTCTTCCAGAGTGTGAACAGTTCCTTGATCTTATGGCAAACTCGTCCAGGTGGAGAGGTGAGGAGCTTCTGAGGACTTGAACTGTTAAGCTTCAGCAAGCTGTCACCCTTTTGGCCAAACAAGAACATCTGGTCTGGGGCAAATTGCCAAATAACAGTCATGTCACCAGGCAGCACAGTGATAGTCGAGCCCAACTCCTCCAAGTGCATGCCACGGAATATCATGGTCGGTCGAGTCATCACACCATAGTGGGGTGACAGATGGATTCCTATGAAAGTTACCAATATCCCCTCCCCTTGCCTTGCTGTGGAGGATTTTGAGGTTTTTCAGGGCGCCAGCCAACCTGATGACATCCAGCAGGGGGGGGGGGGGGGGGGGGGGGGAAGCATGAAAATGCCAAGCCAGCAGATCTCAAACAACGGCTACAACAGGTTGGACTTGGTGATGTTGACATTGATCAGTGCCATGCTGGTCAGGTGGGGAAGGAGAGGCTAGTTGAACTGCTGGAAAAGTACAATGACATTTTCTCCAAACACACACTGGACTGTGGTGAGGCAAAAGGCTTTGTGCATCGCATCAGGCTCACTGATGAGAGACCATTTCGCCTTCCATATCAGCGTGTGCCTCCAGCTCACTATCAAGTCCTATCAGAAATGGAAGAACAGGAAATAATAAGAAAGTCAGTGAGCGAGTATGCCTCCCCTCTTGTGCTTGTGTGGAAAAAAGATGGCGCTTTGTGAGCGAGAATGCCTCCCCTCTTGTGCTTGTGTGGAAAAAAGATGGCAGTTTGAGACTGTGTACAGATTTCAGGTGGCTGAATGCCAGGACCCTGACTGCTTGGCTGCTCTGGGTGGGAACACCTACTTCACCACAATGGATCTAACCTCTGGCTTTTATAATATCCCCATGGCAGAGGAGGATAAGAAGTACACCGCATTCACAACTCCGATGGACCCAACAAAAGTCGACGTTATCACAAAAATGTCAAAGTCTGACTTGATGGAGGATGACGGCTGCACGCCATCAGTGAAGGGGATAAAATCCCTCTGGGAATGGTGTTTTACTATCAATACTTCATCCCAAACGGTTCAGCTATGGCCAAGCCCCTCTTCGCCCTTACTGCGGGACAAAAGAGACATGGAAGAGTGAAAGTAAACTCAAATGATGGATCTTTCAGGAAACTTACGCCTGCAGGTTGGACAGAGGAATGTGATGCGGCTCTGAGTGACCTGAAAAGGAATATCCTGAGCAGTGTTGTCCTCTCACACCCGGATTTTTCTCTACGCCTGATTCTATCCATTGATGCCTCATTGGATGGCTTGACGCTGTGCTTTCCCAGATACCAGCCAGTGAACAGAAAGCACGTTCCATAGCATTTGCCAGTAAGACTCTGAGCAGTTCTCAGAAAAAATACCCGGCCCATAGACTTGAATTTTTAGCTTTGAAATGAAGTTGGTGTGTATAGATTTTTGGAGTGCAGAAGACAGTAAACAGCGTTCGGTGGATGTACTTGTCTTGACAGACCATTTTACCAAGCTAACCTATGCCTTTCCATGTGCAAACCAAACAGCAAAACAGGTAGCTAGGAATTTTTAGTGTCTAAAAAGACATGCTAACACTAACCTAATGCTAAAATTAGTGGCTAGCGCGTCATGCTAATTGCTAACATTAGCGGCTAATGCTAATTTTTAGTGGCTCGAAATTGGTGGTTGCATTAGTGGCAGCATTAGCATGTTACCAAATAGCATCTTAGCAATAAGCATGTTAGCATTAGCATGCTAACAATTAGCATGTATTCAATTTTTAGTGTCTAAAGAGACATGCTAACACTAAACCAATACTAAAATTAGTGCCTAGCGCATCATGCTAATTGCTAACATTAGCAGCTAATGGCAACAGCCCACTCGGCACTTCAAAAATTTCCGCGGGAATTTTCTAGTTATTATCAGAATCAGAATCAGCTTTATTGGCCAAGTATGTGCACATACAAGGAATTTGACTCCTGTAACTTTTACTCTCTGGTACAGTACAACCTTAAATAGTGAAATAAGAATAAAAATAAAACACAATGAAATGAATCTCAATCTGTACATATAAAATATAGGTAATATATACACCAGGGTTATTGTACAGTAAATATATACAAGACAGAGTCATTGTTTATTGTTAATGTGGATGGTCTCTCACTCTGTGACTGCTCAGAGTTCATCACAGCCCGGGGGAAGAAACTGTCCTTGTGGCGGGTGGTTTTGGCGTACAGTGCTCTGTAACGCCGGCCTGAGGGGAGGAGTCTGAACAGTTTGTGACCAGGGTGTGAGGTGTCTGTGGAGATTTTCCTGGCCCGCTTCCTGACCCGGGACCGGTACAGGTCCTGGATGGAGGGAAGATCGGTGCCAATGATCCTCTCTGCAGCCCTGACTGTTCTCTGCAGTCTGTCCCTGTCATGCCTGGTGGAGGATCCAAACCAGACAGTGATGGACGTGGTCAGGACAATTCAATTCAATTCAATTCAATTTTATTTATATAGCGTCAATAACAATACAAATCGTCTCAAGACGCTTTACAAGACCCGGCCTGAAACCCCCAGAGCAAGCCTGAAGGCGACGGTGGCAAGGAAAAAAAAAGGAAAAAAAACAGACTGGACTATTGCAGTGTAGAACATGGTCAGCAGCTCCTGAGGCAGGCTGAACTTTCTGAGCTGGCGCAGAAAGTACAGCCTCTGCTGGGCCTTCTTCCTCACGGAGTCTATGTGGGCGGTCCACTTCAGGTCCCGTGAAATTGTGGACCCAAGGAACCTGAAAGAGTTGACTGTTGGGACTGTCCTGTTGAGTATTGTGAGAGGAGGGAGTGAGTGAGTCCTGGCCTGCTTGTACAGGTCTCGATCCCCACTCCTGTAGGCCTCCTCCTTGTCCTGGTGTAGTCGTCCCAGTTCTGCAGTGAACCATGGTTTGTTGTTGTTAAATGTGCAGAAGGTTTTGGTCTGCACGCACATGTCCTCACAAAAGCCGATGTAAGATGTCACAGTGTCAGTCAGTTCATCCAGGTCTGAGGCTGCTGCTTCAAAGACGCTCCAATCAGTGCAGTCAAAGCAGGCCTGTAACTGCATCTTTGACTCGTCGGTCCATCTCTTCACAGTTTTCACTGCAGGCTTAGCAGATTTTAGCTTTTGCCTGTAAGATGGGATGAGGTGGACCAGGCAGTGGTCAGAAAGTCCCAAAGCAGCACGGGGGACAGAGCGATATGCGTCCTTTATTGTGGTGTAGCAGTGGTCCAAAGTGTTCATGTCCCTGGTGGGACACGTCACGTGCTGTCTATATTTTGGCATTTCGACTTTGAGATTTGCTCTGTTAAAATCCCCGAGAATGATTAGCAGAGAGTCCGGGTGTGTTTTCTCCACGTCTGTAATCTGGTCGGCGAGGTGATGTAACGCCTCCGTTACGCACGCCTGCGGTGGAATGTACACACCGACCAGCACAAACGATGCGAACTCCCGCGGTGAATAAAATGGTCTACAGTTTATGAAGAGTGATTCCAAGTGAGGGCTGCATGACTTCTTTAGCACTGTGACATCTGTACACCAACCTTCGTTAATGTAGAAGCACGTTCCTCCACCCTTTGACTTCCCAGACAGTTCCGCGCAGCGGTCCGCACGGAACAGCTGGAAGCCCGGCAGCCGTAGTGCGCTGTCCGGGATGTGTTCGCTGAGCCAGGTTTCAGTGAAGCACAGGGCGGCAGAACGGCAAAAGTCTGAGTTCTTGGTTAGGAGAAGGAGCAGTTCATCCATTTTGTTAGCCAGAGAGCGGACGTTCCCCAGGTGTATGGACGGGAAAGCGGTGGGTAATCCCCGCTGCCGCAGCTTGACGAGCGCTCCAGCTCGTTTTCCGCGCCGGCGTCTCCGTCTAAATCCACAGAGCGCTGCTGCTCCTCCAACCAGAATCTCCAAAAAACAGTCTGGCTGGCTGAAAACCGGTGAAAAAAGTCCGGCACTGGATAGATCTATTTCCAAGAGTTTCTCCCTGCTGATTTTAATAGCAGAGGGATTGCAGAAAACTACACGAAAAAGTAAAAAAGCAACAAGTACTAGAGAGCACAGTACCGAGGCTTCCGTCCGCAGCGCCATCTTGGATTTTGGATATTCATTTTCCGCCCTTTTTCGCCGATTAATGTGGCCCGAACCGGCGAGAGGACCCCAACACATGATTTATCGAAATGTGTGTTTTGATCCTCAATCCTATGCTATTACTTGGATAAGCGATCGGTGAGTGAGATAAGCGAATTTATTCGCGAAAAAACGCGATGGGTCTCCCATTCATTGAAATGAATGGGAGACCCCGAAAAATCAACAGGCATTTTCTACAATCAACTGCTCTGGCATACTTTCACCCAGACACTTCATTTAAACTTTAAAACGTAGACACTCTTGTCTTCTCTTCAGAGATTCCCTTCACTTATCGACACCCCTTTTTACCGTTTTTAAACCATTAAGCCTCAAAGTTGTGAAGGTTTTTGCTCAAATTTCGGGGTTTATAATGGGTGTGTATTGCGCGGAATGTTCGCGCTAGAGTGGATGACATCATCAGCTAGAGTGGAGAGGAGAGAATAAACTAGATTTTTGAAGTGCCGAGTGGGCTGTTGCCATTAGCTGCTTATGTTAGCAATTAGCATGACGCGCTAGCCACTAACTTTAGCATTAGTTTAGTGTTAGCATGTCTCTTTAGACACTAAAAATTAAACACATGCTAATTGTTAGCATGCTATTGCTAATATGCTATTCGCCAACATGCTAATGCTGCCACTAATGCAACCCCCAATTTCTAGCCACTAAAAATTAGCATTAGCTGCTAATGTTAGCAATTAGCATGACGCGCTAGCCACTAATTTTAGCATTGGTTTAGTGTTAGCATGTCTTTTTAGACACTAAAAATTAAATACATGCTAATTGTTAGCATGCTAATGCTAACATGCTAATTGCTAATATGCTATTCGCTAACATGCTTATGCTGCCACTAATGCTACCACCAATTTCTACCACTAAAAATTAGCATTAGCCGCTAATGTTAGCAATTAGCATGATGCGCTAGCCAATTATTTTAACATTGGTTTAGTGTTAGCATGACTTTTAAGCCACTAAAAATTAAGTAGATGCTAATTGTTAGCATGCTAATGCTAACATGCTAATTGCTAATATGCTATTCGCTAACATGCTAATGCTGCCACTAATGCTACCACCAATTTCTACCACTAAAAATTAGCATTAGCCGCTAATGTAAGCAATTAGCATGATGCGCTAGCCAATTATTTTAACATTGGTTTAGTGTTAGCATGACTTTTAAGCCACTAAAAATTAAGTAGATGCTAATTGTTAGCATGCTAATGCTAACATGCTAATTGCTAATATGCTATTCGCTAACATGCTAATGCTGCCACTAATGCTACCACCAATTTCTACCACTAAAAATTAGCATTAGCCGCTAATGTAAGCAATTAGCATGATGCGCTAGCCAATTATTTTAACATTGGTTTAGTGTTAGCATGACTTTTAAGCCACTAAAAATTAAGTAGATGCTAATTGTTAGCATGCTAATGCTAACATGCTAATTGCTAATATGCTATTCGCTAACATGCTAATGCTGCCACTAATGCTACCACCAATTTCTACCACTAAAAATTAGCATTAGCCGCTAATGTAAGCAATTAGCATGATGCGCTAGCCAATTATTTTAACATTGGTTTAGTGTTAGCATGACTTTTAAGCCACTAAAAATTAAGTAGATGGCCCGTGGCCATCTACTTAATTAAAACCGTTTTAATTAAAACCGTGTCGAGGGGCTACTCCGAAAACGCACATCTAGGTGGCGCTGTTGTGCCAATTTGTTACGCCCTTGTGCGAGACCCCCAAAATACGTAATTTTACACCCGACTTCCAGTACTTATAGGCTGTCAAAAATGCGATTTACTTTTAGGATTCTGAAGAAAGAAAAAAAAATAATAATTAAAGCTGCGAGCAGCATTGGACGGGCCCTCGCACGTCCGCGCCCGTCGGGGGGTGCGGCACGTTGGGTGGGAGATTTGACCTTCTGGTGCATTAGGCCAATTTTTGTGAATTTCTGAGCACGACAAGCCCATCAGCAGGTGCTTCCCCTTTCATGACGGAACATCGAACTTGGCCACGCCCTGACACTTTCATCAAAATATGGAATTTTGATGTTGCTTACCCAGAAAGTCTATATGAACACACCTGCCAAGACAATTGAATAAAATCTATAATCTAAAAAAGTTCTATAACTCTGTGTCTAAAACTGTGGCGGGGCTGCCTCAAAGAAAATTTGCAGGGGGCGCTATAGAGCGATTATGCCCCGCCTCCTAATTAATTATGCAACCGAATTTTAGAGAATATTGCTCTTAATAAACTCAAGAAGTTTCAGACAGCTCTGAGAAAGTATATGAAAGCCGCACAGTTTTACCTTAAAAACTAGCCAAAAAGTAAATGGAGTACCAATTTTGGATCAGAGGCTCAAATTTGATGGAGCGCCACGCCCACAGTTTCCTCAAGGTTCATATTTTTGAGAAGTTTTACTCAGGATGACCATATGAACACACCGACAGAGTTTAAAGTCAATTGGATAAAATCCCTCTGAGGAATCCGTTCAAAAATGACCCCTTGTCAACCAGGCCAAATCACCATAAATGGTGATTTTCATGCATAAATATCTTACTTCCTGTTAATTGTAGCCCATTGCTCCAAGAGACATTTTGTAGGTCTTACCACGGCCTACAATTCGGCTGAGGTTGTATAACTCTGTGTCAAAAACTGTGGGGGGGCTGCCTGAAAAAAAAATTCCAGGGGGCGCTATAGAGCGATTATGCCACGCCTCCTAATTAATTATGACGCCGAATTTTAGAGAATATTGCTCTTAATAACCTCAAGAAGTTTCAGACAGCTCTGACAAAGAATATGAAAGCCGCACACTTTTGCCTGAAAATGATCCTAAAAGTTCAATGGAGTCTTGGATTTTTGGAAAAAAATCGGGACGCTTGACTTTGATGGGCCACCGTGTCCACATAGTTTCTGGAAAAGTTTCCATTTTTGGAGGGTTTCTTCCCAAAGTTGTTTCCGATAGTTTCACCGAGTTTCAGCCCCGTATGGTCGATATTGTCCGAGCTGGACGTCATAATGTAAAAATGAAATGTTTCTATCGCCAGTAGGTGGCGCTCTGAAAATCACCAAATGTTGTTATGGAAATGTGTACTAGGCCAGACTGGCATTATATATCAGAGGTTTGGTGACTACTGGAGTATTTTCCGCAAAGTTACAGCACGTCAAATTTTCATGAAAACACGCCACATTTCGTGACCCGGCCCCTCCCCCACAGTAAATCCAAGGAATACGGCTTGATCAACCTTTCATCGTCAAGGCCTTAAGAACACACACAACAAGTTTCGAACAGATAGGACGAAAGCTCTAGGAGGAGTTCGTTCAAATACGAGGTGTGGAAATGGGCACACTTGTGACCAAATATGATTTTTGATGCAAGATGGCGGACTTCCTGTTGGAGTTGGACTATGGCTCCAGGAGGCTTTTTTGTGTGTCTCTGTCTGTTACATACTCCCTCCAAATGCCGTAGATGTGACGAGCAGGCACAGCACAGGTGTGCTGAGACAGTGGAGGGAAAAGAGTTACGATCTGCCAAAACATTAGAGTCTGTCAGTGTATTACAATGGGGAGGCAGAACACCCCATACAGGAGCACATTCACACAGACGCAGAGTGCCAAAACATTATGAACTCAACACAGGTGTGAACACAGAAGGCTGAGGGAGACAGAGGGAGATTATCTACCAAAACATTAGCACTCCCCCCCTTCCCTCCCTCCTTCCTTCTCTCCCTCTCTCCTTCCCTCCCTCCCTCCCTCCTTCCTCAGTCAGTGCTTTTAACACAGCTGAAGCCATCCTAACGAGGAAACTCATCACAGGTGCACACAGAAAGCGGCGGGAAAACTCTGCCAAAACATTAGGAACACCCAAGCCATTACTGCAGTACTGTAGGGGGCCAGGACCTGACACTATGACCCTCCACTCCATTTTAGCGTTACAGTAATGGACAGCCAAAACATTATGAACACTCACTCCATTATAGAACTATAGTAAGGTTGCAGAATCTGACACTATGAGCCGCCCCCACGCCATTTTCGCATGACAGTAACAGACTTCCAAAACATTATGAACACTCACTCCATTACAGGACTATAGTAGCGTGGCAGAATCTGACACTATGATTCCCCCCTTCCATTTTAGCGTGACAATAACAGACTGCCAAAACATTATGACCACTTAACGCATTACAGGACTATATTAGGGTGCCAGAACATGACTCTATAACCCACCCACCCCACTCCACTCCATTTTTACATAACAGTAACAGACTGCCAAAACATTACGACCACTTCCCTCATTACAGGATTACAGTACAGCGTTTCGATAGCTTTTACGCTTTGGTCAGGGTCGCAGTTTACGTTTTGGTGAACTTTTGGAAAAAAGTAAAAAAATCGTCGTTTATAATGGGGCTCTATGGGCCCACTCTAGCCGCACTGTAGGTTCAGAGTTTCGTCGAAATTCAGAAAAAAAAAGGTTTCAATCTCACGTGGCGGCCACAGGTTTTGAGCTACACAGATAAAAACTACATAAAAACGTAGGGATTTTTGTTGCCTTTCAGATGATGTGTGTCTTATATGTGTGGGACGTACGGCTTGGACAGCAGGCTCCTCCGAGCGAGGAGTGCGCCGACAGCTTTTCGAATTTTTCCCCATTCGTGTGTATGTGGAAACCGAGAGAGATTTTTCGACGATTTTTCGAGTCGCATACTTTCTTTCCAAAACGACTATGGCCACAATTTTGGCAGTACGCGCGTGGGAACAACACTAAATTGTAGAAAACCCTCGGCCGACGCTCACGATGTGTTCGTTTTCCCGATAGGACTTGTAGTTTTTGATTTATGAGCGTTTGTTCGGACCGGTCCAGCTGGGGTTCAGTTTTTTGGGGGGGATTTTCTGACTCAGGCAGAGGTGAGAGTAAAAGGAGAGTTCAGCAGCAAGTGCCCCTGGTGACCATGGCAACGGCCCCTAACGAGCATGCAGGAGGACAGGAGCACATTCACACAGACGCAGAGTGCCAAAACATTATGAACCCTCAGTATATTACAATGGGGAGGCAGAACACCCCCCCCCCCTTCACACGGCTGCTGGGCCTGCTAGTCAAAGCTCCTCTCATTGACTGGATGACAACTTCTCAGTCATGTTTGACTTTTTCCTTTACTTTAAATACAAATTATATCTGGCTGCTTTGCTGCAACTCCTGACAGAACATCCCTGATACGTTTCCTTCACCGTATTAGGTAAGTGAATTTCTAGAATTATCCATATGTTAAGTGTTTGTGCCCAACACAGCTAAACTGCTAACAGACGTTAACTGCAATGATTTAGCCGACGGCCAGCCTTCAACCATGGCTCATGTATGTTAGCGAGCTAGCAGCGGCTAACGCGGAGCTAGCGGCGCCTAACCGCTAGCTATCCGCCAGGTAACCGAGACCCGCGGGAGTAGCCGCGAGCTAACGCGGAGGCTAGCGGGCTTAGCCACCGGCTAATTCGCCGCGACGCTAGAGGGAGATTATCACAGTCAACAGACCAGCACTGTAGTTAGTGGGGCTGTGCGGCTAGATCTGAGCGGTGCGGCTAGATCTGAGCGGTTATGCTATTATTCAGTTTCTCCAGATCGGAATTATTCGCGACATAGTCACGAATATTGTTTTTTGGGGGTTTATAATGGGTGTGTATTGCGCGGAATGTTCGCGCTAGAGTGAGAGGCCCATCAGTTACAGTGCGGGCTGCTCTGAAAAAATGTTCAAAATATTTTTTTAAAACTGTGATTGCTTCCACAAATTTCACTCTACACACAAAATTTTCTCCAAAGTAGTAGTCATACTTGTCCTGATGCCTACAATGTGTCTACCTAACCGATAGGATTCACAGTTTTTGAATGAGAAGCCTAGAAGTGAGGAGTGGACAGCCTAACTGCTCCATAGGACCCAATGTTAATTCAGCAAAGTTTTTCGTCACAAAAGTTTAACGGACGGTAGTTTTCAACTCGCTAGAATGTCCACTTTTTTTACACTAGGAAGAATAAAAAATACATGTCTGTGTTCATGGAAGCTTTGTGGTAGTCACTGTGAAAAAAGTTTGTGAGTAACTGGCATACGTTTTTAGTAAATGGCAGTGGTTCGAGGGAGTGGTTCTGTGCTTCTCGGTTAATCAAAGCACCTGCGCAGCAGCAGTTAAGGAGGGGGAGGGCTGTTTCCCGCTCTGTCTCACTGACGTCACACACGCGCACACACACACAGAGGGAGCGAGGCTTGGGAAAAAAAAAAAAAAAAAAGGACGGAGCGAGGCCTGTGGCGCATATGCTAACATATGCTAACTTCGACGGAAGTTAGCATATGTTAGTTAACATATGTTAACATATGCCAACATGCTAACATATTAGATGTCCCTGCACTGCTCTCGGTCTCTCTCTGAAAAAAATAAAATAAAAATAAAACCTCCGCTCTGTCGCTCTGATCACTGAGGGGCGGGGCTGCTCTTCACACACAGCGAGGGAGAGAGAGAGAGAAAGAGAACGCAGCGTGTGCAGCGGCAGCAAAGTCGACTGGAGACTACATATACATCCGCTGCGGACACGCAGCGGACTCGCAGCGGACTCATATGGCTCATCCGGCCCGGGTCCGTTTTGGACCCGTTTATCTCATTTTCCAAATCCCTTCTGTTCATGTTGTAGGATAAACTAAACTATAGGACAAAAAAACGAGGCTATCACTGGGCTTAGCCTGGCTACTACAGCAATGGTGTAATCTTAAATCTGCATTGCCTTGTATTTTTAACCTAACAATATTGTCAACAGAAAATGTTCAAGTCATGCATTTACTGTACAAAAGTGATAGCTCAATGGAAATATAAAATTGACATTAACATTTATGAAATGTTATAGGTTATAGTCTATGTTTTTGTTAGGTTACTACATTCATTATGTGGTCAAAACCTAATTTAGTGCTTTATACAGGCGCCAGGTCGGTGCAGACATAAAATATGCCATCTATTAGGCTACAACTTCAGTGAAATGCTGCGTTATACACAGCTAAAATATCAGAAAATGAATAACTGGTGAACGACAAGAAGTTCAATAAAAATATGTTTTAATTATTATTCCTCTTAGCCTAGGCCACACCTGACACTATGACCCCTCCACTCCATTTTTACATGACAGTCACAGGCTGCCAAAACATTATGACCACTTCACTCAATACAGGACTATATTAGGGTGCCAGAACATGACTCTATGACCCCCCCCCCCCCCCCTTTCCCCAATCAGTTGGGATTTCTAGAATTATCCATGTGTTAAGTGTGTTTGTGCCCAACATAACTTCACTGCTAATATATGTTAACTATTAGCCGACCAATGACTTAGCCTGATGCTGGCTTTCAGGTGGAGCTGGGAGGGGTCTGCTGCATGTACTACTGACCCATATAGCAAAGCTATAGGGCCAGTAGTGGGCTGTGCGAAGCACTACTACAGCCTCTGCAATAGCAACTGCGAGGATAAGATTAGGTGAAAAATTGTAGCATGTTAGCATCGTAGCATCGTAGTGTTGTATCATGTCATCTTAGCGCAAACTGCTGCCGACACAGCCCCACTCTCGCGATTTCCCGCAGGGGAATTGTCTAGTTGAAACATGTGATAGTGTTGGCGGATAGTCGAGCGGCAAATAACGTGGGCTGCCACATGGGAGGCCAGGGTTCGAATCCCAGTTAGGGCAACATCTTCAATGAATGAGGCTTGCCTCAGGAACATGGGAGTACAGACAAATGATTCACATGCAATTTTTTTTTTTTTTTTTATGAAATAAATAATGAGCTGAACACTTAATTAGTTAGTTGTATTAATTATGTTTCATTACATTATTTGACACGTCTACTTGTCTGTGTTTTCCTGCAGCCGATCCAGACAGACTGCAGTGACGTCCAACATGAGACAAAGAGCTGTAGTAAAGGGACAATTTGAAGGTCTTCACTTCATCGCTGTTTCCTTCTTACAGCCTCAATGTGTTAAGTATTGAATGTGTTAAGTATTATAATATTGAATGTTTTTCTAAATGTAAGACTGTGCCGTAAACTGTTGCTCAGATAGAAGCAATGACTTTTATTATTAAAATGATTATGATTAACAATCAGTTATTATGATTTCCTCGTTCTTTCAATAGAAGCCATTTGATTTTACTTGTTGTACAGAATGTATTTTGTGGGTATTGTGAAGCTGATGCTGGCTTTCAGGTGGAGCTGGGAGCGGTCTGCTGGATGTACCTGCCCTTGTGGGCTCAGTGGCTAACGGGAGCTATTCACATAACATAAGCACGCACACATCATAAGCACGCACACATCACCGGCACAGTCAAAATTTCCGCAGGAATTTTCTAGTTAGTGGGGCTGTGCGAACTATTGTTATTGCTCGCGTCTATTTTTAGTGGTGCTGTGCATAGCAAAGCCCACTACTGACCCTTATAGCAAAGCTATAGGGGTCAGTAGTGGGCTGTCCGTCTGTCATTGGCTAGCGCGTCATGCTAATTGCTAACATTAGCGGCTAATGCTAATTTTTAGTAGCTAGAAATTGGTGGTAGCATTAGTGGCAGCATTAGCATGTTAGCAAATAGCATATTAGCAATTAGCATGTTAGCATTAGCATGTTAGCAATTAGCATCTACTTAATTTTTAGTGGCTTAAAAGTCATGCTAACACTAAACCAATGTTAAAATAATTGGCTAGCGCATCATGCTAGTTGCTAACATTAGCGGCTAATGCTAATTTTTAGTGGTAGAAATTGGTGGTAGCATTACTGGCAGCATTAGCATGTTAGCGAATAGCATATTAGCAATTTGCATGTTAGCATTCGCATGCTAACAATTAGCATGTATTTAATTTTTAGTGTCTAAAAAGACATGCTAACACTAAACCAATGCTAAAATTAGTGGCTAGCGCGTCATGCTAATTGCTAACATAAGCGGCTAATGCTAATTTTTAGTGGCCAGAAATTGGTGGTTGCATTAGTGGCAGCATTAGCATGTTGCCGAATAGCATATTAGCAATTAGCATGTTAGCATTAGCATGCTAACAATTAGCATGTATTTAATTTTTAGTGTCTAAAGAGACATGCTGACACTAAACTAATGCTAAAGTTAGTGGCTAGCGCGTCATGCTAATTGCTAACATTAGCAGCTAATGGCAACAGCCAACTCGGCACGTCAAAAATTTCCGCGGGAATTTTCTAAAACTAGTCGCTAACTAGTCCCACACAGTTCATCGCACATACACGAATAATACATCAAAACGTGCGGCTCGATCGGGGCGGGTGTGCTATTATTTAGTTTCTCCAGGTCGGAATTATTCGCGACAAAGTTGATTTTTGGGGGTTTATAATGGGTGTGTATAGCGCGGAATGTTCGCGCTAGAGTGAGAGGCCCATCAGTTACAGTGCGGGCTGCTCTGAAAAAATGTTCAAAATATTTTTTTAAAACTGTGATTGCTTCCACAAATTTCACTCTACACACAAAATTTTCTCCAAAGTAGTAGTCATACTTGTCCTGATGCCTACAATGTGTCTACCTAACCGATAGGATTCACAGTTTTTGAATGAGAAGCCTAGAAGTGAGGAGTGGACAGCCTAACTGCTCCATAGGACCCAATGTTAATTCAGCAAAGTTTTTCGTCACAAAAATTTAACGGACGGTAGTTTTCAACTCGCTAGAATGTCCACTTTTTTTACACTAGGAAGAATAAAAAATACATGTCTGTGTTCATGGAAGCCTTGTGGTAGTCACTGTGAAAAAAGTTTTTGAGTAACTGGTTTACGTTTTTAGTAAATGTCAGTGGTTCGAGGGAGTGGTTCTGTGCTGACTTTGCTATGTTTTCGGCTAATCAAAGCACCTGCGCAGCAGCAGTTAAGGAGGGGGAGGGGCTGTTTTCCGCTCTGTCTCACTGACGTCACACACACGCACACACACAGACGGAGCGAGGCTTGGGAAAAAAAAAAAAGAAGGACGGAGCGAGGCTTGTGGCGCGTATGCTAACATATGCTAACTTCGACGGAAGTTAGCATATGTTAGTTAGCATATGTTAACATATGCCAACATGCTAACATATTAGATGTCCCTTCACTGCTCTCGGTCTCTCTCTGAAAAAAATTAAATAAAAATAAAACCTCCGCTCTGTCGCTCTGATCACTGAGGGGCGGGGCTGCTCTTCACACACAGCGAGAGAGAGAGAGAGAGAAACGCAGTGCAGCGGCAGCAAAGAGGAGTTAAGTGATCTGTGGAGAAGACAAGTCGACTGGACGACAACACGTCAGTGTAAGTGAAATAAAACCTCCACAAGTTGAAAGTCAACAAACATAACCTCCTTCGCAGAGGCAATAAGTACCACTAGTTCAACAAGCATAAACGTGCATCATCCCACACAGCAAAAGGACTGCGCAGCGGACCTGCCGCGGATGTATGGCGGCTTCCGGAACGGACCCGCGAAACGGACCCGTATCGGGGTCCAGATGCACTCAGGAACTCCGCCGGGGCTCCGCGCTGCTCCGCATCCGCGATTAAAGCCTCACCTCCGCGGCGGGTCCGTTTGGGACCCGCAAATTGTCCGCAGCGGACTCATAAAGGCTCATCCGGCCCGGGTCCGTTTTGGACCCGTTTATCTCATTTTCAAAATCCCTTCTGTTCATGTTGTAGGATAAACTAAACTATAGGACAAAAAAAAACGAGGCTATCACTGGGCTTAGCCTGGCTACTACAGCAATTGTGTAATCTTAAATCTGCATTGCCTTGTATTTTTAACCTAACAATATTGTCAACAGAAAATGTTCAAGTCATGCATTTACTTTAGAAAAGTGATAGCTCAATGGAAATATAAAATTGACATTAACATTTATGAAATGTTATAGGTTGTAGTCTATGTTTTTGTTAGGTTACTACATTCATTATGTGGTCAAAACCTAATTTAGTGCTTTATACAGGCGCCAGGTCGGTGCAGACATAAAATATGCCATCTATTAGCAGGGCCGTTGCTAGGAATTCTGGGCCCCCTGAAAGAATATCGGCGTGGGCCCCTCTACCCCATTCATTGCCACTTTTTTTACAACTGTGCATTATGATGTTTTTTCTTTGTTATTCTGTTGATGCCTGGTGTATAATAATAACTCAACAATGAGTTAGAGTATTATTATGTACATTATTCCCATTTCTCTGATTTGCAACACATTATTACACCTCTGATTGCATGTATCTTCAATTAACCACTCCACAAATAGGTAGTGGGTATTTTATTGTATTTATTAACGATCAAGCACTGATATCCAAAAATAATAATTTAAAAAAAACTCAGTGTCCTGGCTCAAGATAGTCCACAAGGTGAAGCTCAAGGTAGATATGTAGCATTTAACTTAAATGTTGATTCATGGAGTTAGTAGGTACAGCTCAAAATCAACAGCTTTTTCTGTATAAAAAAATAAGTTTGTTATGTTTATACATTATAATGAGTTGATAACTTAATTTAATAAGTTTGTCTAACTGAAAATAAATAAAAAAGTTTTAACTCAATAATGCATGGATTTTCAACGGATATTTCTGCCTCAACTCAACATGTAGGTGTATTCAGTTTGCACAACTTAAAAATCCATGTCCATGTTACTTAATTAGCTGAGTACAAGACTGAGCGCGAACAGACCATGCGGCATTGCCAGATGGAAGTGGAGGACACGAGTGAGCACAGCACACATCTGCTAACTTTGCGGTTTGGTGAGTAAAAATTGACTCATATTAGTCACAGCAGCTAATCAGTAGTCAGTATAAGAAATAGTTTTACACAACACTAGGTGATTTTTCTTGGTCAGCAGTGCTACTGTGTAAGCTAGCAGTAACTCCTACAGTATGTGTAGTGTTGAAAGTTTAGACATTTATGCTCTCCTCAAATTAAGAGGAAATGTTGCATTACAGTATTTGCAATGTGTTGTTTAATTACTGTACTTAATATGTAGTGTTGAGAGTTAAGACATGTATGCCATCCTCAAATTTCTGCAAGAGGACATGTTACATTATTTGCAATGTGTATAGGCCTTGTGCATGTAGGTGTACTGTTGAGTTTACACCTAGTTCAAAGCAATGTAGGCTATAACTTAAAATGACACACCGCGAAAATGTTCACATCTAAGTGAGATGCTGGCTGTTTGAATAAACAGATCATAAAAGTGGAATTTCAATGTGTGATATTTTCTGACTTAGATAAATAAGTTCTTGTACAAAAAAAATTGTGCTGGCTCAACATAAAAAAAATGAGGTAAGAATTTCCATGGACATTTCTGAGTAGAATGAGAGGAAAATAAATAAGTTAGATTAACTAAAAGGAGTAATTTTAAAACAATTAAAATTAAGTTGGTTTAACTTAAATAAGCTTGTAGAGGAATAGGCAAATCATGTTCATTGAACTAAAGTAACTGAGTTGGCCTAACTAGAAAAGTCTTGTGGCATGTACTTAATACTAGCTAAGTTGAAATAACTTAAAAATATCCATGGAAATTCTTACCTCAATTTTTTTGCGTTGAGCCAGCACATCATTTGTTAGAGTGCAGGTAACACCAACAGTACATTTCATGGGAAAACTGATGAAGAATACACAAAATCTAAATGGGCTTACTCAGTAGGCTACCATAGCTCTAGGCAGACAGCTTCACTTTACTCCACTTGTATGTGGAGGGCAAGCTCTTTTGAGTAATGTCAGTGTCACCCTTGTCAGACAAAAAATATTTGAAACCATCCAAAAGTCAGTGTAAACTGTCCACAATTCTAAATTGTCTTTTTGTTATTGTCAACCATTATGGTGTATTTTATTTTATATCGCTGTGAAAACAACAACAAATCTTGTTGGAACATTTAACTTTTTGTATTTTCAAATGTCCCACCAATAGCTAACACATTTTTACAAGACCACATTTGAACACATCATGATAATGTTATTGACCTTCGCCTAATGCTCATAATTACCAGTAGAACTTGAATGCGTCATAATACAATTCAATGTAGCCTCGTAACTGAGCGGGTGCTTGGTGCTTACTGGAGCACTGTCCGACAGTAATGTGTGTGAAACACACAGTCCGCTGTAGATAGCCTCCACATGAGTAACGCCCAGAGTGTAGCCCGCCTCTCAGCCGATGATTGACAGCTAACGTAAGCTACAGCCCCTGCGCCCCGTCAGGTACGCGTTACCGACAATAAATAAATGAATGAATGAATGAACAACTAGGCGCCCTCGGTAGCTTTACTCTCACCCTTCTTAGTAAAACAATGTTGATGTCCTAGGCCCCTGCTCTGTTGCTCCTAGCCCTGGCCTCCCTCTCTAGTCTTTTCGGGTGTCCAGAGTTGTGTTTTTTGTGTGGTGCCATCATCTTGATCTCCCTCACTCCCTGCTGGAGTTCGCTCGCGCTAACTTCGTTTGCGCTCAATTCAAATCTGTGGTGTGGACCAAACCATTTTTAAGGGGCCAAGGGGGTTACTGAAATTATTAAAAATAAAATATTGCGTGACTATTTGGCTTTATTTTAGTTCTGATTCATTACTATGAATATATATTAGTTAAGCCTATGCATAATAATTTAGTCGTAGAGGCTACTGGGGGCTGTGTGTGGGCCCTGATGGGCTGTGGGCCCTTAGAATTGTCATCACCTTTCCCCCCTATACGACGGCGCTGTCTATTAGGCTACAACTTCAGTGAAATGCTGCGTTATACACAGCTAAAATATCAGAAAATGAAAAACTGGTGAACGACAAGAAGTTCAATAAAAATATGTTTTAATTATTATTCCTCTTAGCCTAGGCCACTCCGTTTTTTTGGAAGGAGGCCTGCGGCAGATCGGGTGTCTCCTAGTCACCCGATCTGCCGCAGGTTGAACCACCTGATGGCATGCTTTGTGACCTCCTCATCCGTGGCTGAACGTGTAAATGAGTTTTTCCTCAGGGCACCTGTAATCAAACAAACAGATATGTATGTTTAGCCTGTGGCCAGGGCCGTTGCTTGGAATTCTGGGCCCCCTGAAAGAATATCGGCGTGGGCCCCTCTACCCCATTCATTGCCACTTTTTTTACAACTGTGCATTATGATGTTTTTTCTTTGTTATTCTGTTGATGCCTGGTGTATAATAATAACTCAACAATGAGTTAGAGTATTATTATGTACATTATTCCCATTTCTCTGATTTGCAACACATTATTACACCTCTGATTGCATGTATCTTCAATTAACCACTCCACAAATAGGTAGTGGGTATTTTATTGTATTTATTAACGATCAAGCACTGATATCCAAAAATAATAATTTAAAAAAAACTCAGTGTCCTGGCTCAAGATAGTCCACAAGGTGAAGCTCAAGGTAGATATGTAGCATTTAACTTAAATGTGCAGGTAACACCAACAGTACATTTCATGGGAAAACTGATGAAGAATACACAAAATCTAAATGGGCTTACTCAGTAGGCTACCATAGCTCTAGGCAGACAGCTTCACTTTACTCCACTTGTATGTGGAGGGCAAGCTCTTTTGAGTAATGTCAGTGTCAACCCTTGTCAGACAAAAAATATTTGAAACCATCAAAAGTCAGTGTAAACTGTCCACAATTCTAAATTGTCTTTTTGTTATTGTCAACCATTATGGTGTATTTTATTTTATATCGCTGTGAAAACAACAACAAATCTTGTTGGAACATTTAACTTTTTGTATTTTCAAATGTCCCACCAATAGCTAACACATTTTTACAAGACCACATTTGAACACATCATGATAATGTTATTGACCTTCGCCTAATGCTCATAATTACCAGTATAACTTGAATGCGTCATAATACAATTCAATGTAGCCTCGTAACTGAGCGGGTGCTTGGTGCTTACTGGAGCACTGTCCGACAGTAATGTGTGTGAAACACACAGTCCGCTGTAGATAGCCTCCACATGAGTAACGCCCAGAGTGTAGCCCGCCTCTCAGCCGATGATTGACAGCTAACGTAAGCTACAGCCCCTGCGCCCCGTCAGGTACACGTTACCGACAATAAATGAATGAATGAATGAATGAATGAATGAATGAACAACTAGGCGCCCTCGGTAGCTTTACTCTCACCCTTCTTAGTAAAAAAATGTTGATGTCCTAGGCCCCTGCTCTGTTGCTCCTAGCCCTGGCCTCCCTCTCTAGTCTTTGTTTATTTTTTTCAGTCATGTCAACACAGTACACACCTGCACCACATTTAACAAATTTTAAAACTGTACATTTATGATTCTAGACATGTCCATAAGGTCTAGGAGTTCGCTCGCGCTAACTTCGTTTGCGCTCAATTCGAATCTGTGGTGTGGACCAAACCATTTTTTAAGGGGCCAAGGGGGTTACTGAAATTATTAAAAATAAAATATTGCGTGACTATTTGGCTTTATTTTAGTTCTGATTCATTACTATGAATATATATTAGTTAAGCCTATGCATAATAATTTAGTCGTAGAGGCTACTGGGGGCTGTGTGTGGGCCCTGATGGGCTGTGGGCCCTTAGAATTGTCATCACCTTTCCCCCCTATACGACGGCGCTGCCTGTGGCATGTAGCATCTAAAAGCCAAATGCTTATATAATATTTTCTGTTGACAATATTAGGTTAAAAATACAAGGCAATGCAGATTTACACTACCGTTCAAAAGTTTGGGGTCACCCAAACAATTTTGTGTTTTCCATGAAAAGTCACACTTATTCACCACCATACGTTGTGAAATGAATAGAAAATAGAGTCAAGACATTGACAAGGTTAGAAATAATGATGATTTGTATTTGAAATAAGATTTTACATCAAACTTCGCTTTCGTCAAAGAATCCTCCATTTGCAGCAATTACAGCATTGCAGATCTTTGGCATTCTAGCTGTTAATTTGTTGAGGTAATCTGGAGAAATTGCACCCCACGCTTCCAGAAGCAGCTCCCACAAGTTGGATTGGTTGGATGGGCACTTCTTGCGTACCATACGGTCAAGCTGCTCCCACAACAGCTCAATGGGGTTCAGATCTGGTGACTGCGCTGGCCACTCCATCACCGATAGAATATGAGCTTCCTGCTTCTGCTCTAAATAGTTCTTGCACAATTTGGAGGTGTGTTTAGGGTCATTGTCCTGTTGTAGGATGAAATTGGCTCCAATCAAGCGCTGTCCACTGGGTATGGCATGGCGTTGCAAAATGGAGTGATAGCCTTCCTTATTCAGAATCCCTTTTACCCTGTACAAATCTCCCACCTTACCAGCACCAAAGCAACCCCAGACCATCACATTACCTCCACCATGCTTAACAGATGGCGTCAGGCATTCTTCCAGCATCTTTTCATTTGTTCTGCGTCTCACAAACATTCTTCTTTGTGATCCAAACACCTCAAACTTAGATTCGTCCGTCCACAACACTTTTTTCCAGTCTTCCTCTGTCCAATGTCTGTGTTCTTTTGCCCATCTTAATCTTTTTCTTTTATTGGCCAGTCTCAGATATGGCTTTTTCTTTGCCACTCTGCCCTGAAGCCCAGAATCCCGCAGCCGCCTCTTCACTGTAGATGTTGACACTGGTGTTTTGCGGGTACTATTTAATGAAGATGCCAGTTGGGGACCTGCGAGGCGCCTGTTTCTCAAACTAGAGACTCTAATGAACTTATCTTCTTGCACAGTTGTGCTACGCGGCCTCCCACTTCTTTTTCTACTCTGGTTAGAGCCTGTTTGTGCTGTCCTCTGAAGGGAGTAGTACACACCGTTGTAGGAAATCTTCAATTTCTTAGCAATTTCTCGCATGGAATAGCCTTCATTTCGAAGAACAAGAATAGACTGTCGAGTTTCAGATGAAAGTTCTCTTTTTCTGGCCATTTTGAGCGTTTAATTGACCCCACAAATGTAATGCTCCAGAAACTCAATCTGCTCAAAGGAAGATCAGTTTTGTAGCTTCTGTAAAGAGCTAAACTGTTTTCAGATGTGTGAACATGATTGCACAAGGGTTTTCTAATAATCAATTAGCCTTCTGAGCCAATGAGCAAACACATTTCACCATTAGAACACTGGAGTGATAGTGGCTGGAACTAGGCCTCTATACACCTATGTAGATATTGCACCAAAAACCAGACATTTGCAGCTAGAATAGTCATTTACCACATTAGCAATGTATAGAGTGTATTTCTTTAAAATGTTAAGACTAGTTTAAAGTTATCTTCATTGAAAAGTACAGTGCTTTTCCTTCAAAAATAAGGACATTTCAATGTGACCCCAAACTTTTGAACGGTAGTGTAAGTTTACACCTATTGCTGTAGTAGCCAGGCTAAGCCTGTATCAATTTGCGGGTCCCACGGCGGATCCGCGATTCGCCTTCGTAGCGGATCCGTTCCTGAGTGCATCTGGACCTGCAATACGGGTCCGTTTCGCGGGTCTGTTCCGGAAGCCGCCGATAGATCGGCCGCGCAGTCCTTGTGCTGTGTGGGATGTTTAGCCTGTGGCATGTAGCATCCAAAGCCAAATGCTTATATAATACAATATGATATTATAATCATTATGATATAGGTAAGACATTCAATTAAAATAGAAAAGTGAGTTACGTTATAAACAGGGCAGGGAATGAAGAAATTCTGGAAGAAAAGGGCATGTGTGAGACTGAAAGCTTTATTTACCTTCATAATCCTGGTTTAATTAAAAGATTATATATATATATATATATATATATATATATATATATATATCACCCACATAGCAAAGCTGGTGTGGCCCACCTATGGGTCACACCTCCCACTTGCACTCCGCCGACATGCCTGAAAGAATTCCGGCTCTTATGTGACCCACATACGGCATCCAACATGTGTGCCACTTAAAGCCCACACCTCAGCCACACTGCAACCAGAGCTGGCCCTAATGTGGCCCTAAGATGGGCCAGACCCATTTTTAGAATGTCAGCCTTAACTCAACCACTATATTTATGTGCCATTTATTTATATATTTATATATAAAATACACATATAACAAAACAAGTACAGTATTATAAACAAATGTTTATTTTTTTCAGTCATGTCAACACAGTACACACCTGCACCACATTTAACAAATTTTAAAACTGTACATTTATGATTCTAGACATGTCCATAAGGTTTAAGATTGTATTTGTCACATACACAGTTATATATAGTACAATGCACAGTGAAATGTATTCTTGTACCTGCAGCCAGTAGTAAAAGAAAAAAAAAAGAGTACAACAGTAAAACAGTAATAATTGCAAATTCCTTAACACACAAGGTAAACAATACAAGTGTAAATGTACCCCGATAAATATAGAATAAAATATAGATGTAAAACTCAAGTGTAAACTTAGAGGGGGTAGTTTATATATATATATACACACACATTTACAGTATTGAGCAACTATGTGAGTAAAGTGCAGTGGTATAAGTCTGGTTAAGGCTCAGAGTTCTTCAGCCTTTCAGTCTTTGTCCTCAGGCATCGGAAACACCGACCTGATGGCAGTAGAGAGGAAACTGGATTTCCCCCCCACTCTCAGCATGAGTTTTAGATATATTGCTGTCCATTTCCTGCTTTCTCTTCATCCTCTTCAGTCTGCCACCAGATGGAAACATATTTTGATGGTCCAGTCTATTTCCTGGTCTGTGGCCCCAGATGTTAGTCTGTTACACCAACAGCAGCTGAAACATACACACAAATTATTGGAAATTAACATTTTATATCATTATGTAATATGGCTACATAATTCTATTAAAACTGATCCTGATGAGAATATTCTGGTGACAGATAAATGTTCCTACATTTGCTTGGTTTAACTAATGTACAAATCAAGGACTTAGCGTTACACAAATTGAGTAATCAGTATCAGTATGTAATCAATAAAAATAACTCTAAGATTCTTGAAAATAGAGTCTGTAGGTTTGTAAACACAACATTCAAACCGACCCGGTTTATGGTTGTTTACAAACAATAGTGTCCGTATAAGTTCTTGAACCTCAGTCTTCACACCAATCCGCTAGAACTGAAGAAGCTACTCGGATGAGTTGTGAAGCGTCTTCTCAAATAAATAAAATAAAAACACATAACACATACATAAATAAAACTCTACGAGTCCACAGTTGGCTTTTTAAACGCTATTTTTGGATTGAAGTACGATATATCTGCAATTGCCAGGCCAGCAGAAAAAACACGCCAACGGTCAGCTAGCAGAAGCTATGGCAGTAGCACTAATGTGTAACTAGTCGGAAAAAAACGTGAAAAAAGAAAACAACCCCTTCGGCAAAATATCCGCTGCGTTAAGTTCGTCTATATCATTTATTGAAAACGAATAAGGAAGTTTAACAGCAAAACAGTGCAGTCCATCCTTTCCTGAGCCGCATTTTAGGCTAACGGTAATCGTTAGCTAACGCTAACCACGCGTTAGCCACATACCTAGCCGTTAGCCTCATAGCTAAACGTTAGCACCCCTTGTTAACATTCAGGTTAGACTCTAGACAGACATTGACTTTGTATACCAACTGCTAACGCAATGTCTCAAAAACAAACGTTATCGTAAACATAAAACTGACGCATTTCACTCACCACGTCTTTGTTGTCCGTCTCACCGGAGCGCATGAGCAGCCATCAGCTCTGGCCACAGTGACGTCGGACGCGTCAGTCACCTGGACGGTGACGTTACTTCCGTTGATTGGCTGATGACTTTAAAAAGCGGATAGCTGGCTGACCGCTGAAAGTCCGCTGTTGCAAGATTTAACTTTAAAATTTCAGATCAACTGTGATATCTGTCCTGTTTCGACAAGAACGATATTGTTATGGGTGATAGCATTGTACTGTATTTTGATTCGTGTAGGGAAGTCTACACTACTAAATTGTCTCGTTAGGGCACCACCTCCTTTTTCCGTAGGAAGAACACGGTTTAAATCAGTTTATCAGTCTCGGTTAAATAATTTGCATATCTGAAGGATGAATTCTTTACTACAATTTGTACCAGTCACTCTCTGCCGTAAACAACATCACAAACAACTTCTTAAGTGCGAACAAATATTTATTTAACAAGGTGACGACTACTAATAAATGAGAAACTAACAGGATATATGCGAGGGCAATCAACAAAATGAATATGATAATATATAATTGAATTTTGGAGCGATGGTGAGAGATGGAGATATTCTAAAAGGAATGGATTTATATGTAGCTTAATCTAATCAATCTTATCTAAAGCTGTTAGTCGGGACCTTCAAATTAGCGACACCAAACTCTTAGTCTTGTACGGTAGGAGCGATTTAGCCTACTTTTGAAGATTCTTCTTGGCACGATGATGGAAGCGCCGGTATGGCGAAGTGGTGACGACGCGGCACAGCCGGGGCGGGCCTCTCCGGGACAGGTAGACCGGACTCGTTGCTTTCTCCGCAACTCCAACACCTAGCGGTTTGAGAGCGTTGTAGGTGTTCAGTCCCAGGCAATAGATGATGCTTTGCAAGGTCTTTGTTTGGTAAAAGAAAGGCCGGCTCACCGCGTCTTCTTGTGGTCGTTGCTATGACAACCGTCTCTCGGAGTCTTGGTCCTTTGAAGAGATTGGGTCTTCCTTCGATGTCCCAGCTGACTACACTGACTAATTTATAAACTATGTTAGTTGTACTTCGGTTCGTAAATGACGAAAATAGTAAAACTAGAAACGTATTAAAGACACTATAAAAATTAGTACGTCGGGGAAAAACCTCCGGCGAGAAACAAACAGAGCTTGAGATTGCCGCGGAACAATTTCAAGTTGTTTAAAACAAAGTTATTAGAAAGAAATATAACTACGCTCGTAGCGGAGAAAAGTGAGCTCGAGCAAAAATAGAGCTGAGAAAGAAAAACTACCGAACGGAATAACGACTCGTCTGGCAGAAGAAAAAGAAGTAGAACTCATAGTGAACTGAACAAGAAAAATAACTAGAAAATTCCCGCGGAAATTTTTGAAGAGAAAATAGAGCTGAGAAAGAAAAACTACCGAACGGAATAACGACTCGTCTGGCAGAAGAAAAAGAAGTAGAACTCATAGTGAACTGAACAAGAAAAATAACTAATATGCTATTCGCTAACATGCTAATGCTGCCACTAATGCAACCACCAATTTCTAGCCACTAAAAATTAGCATTAGTCGCTAATGTAAGCAATTAGCATGACGCGCTAGCCACTAATTTTAGCATTAGTTTAGTGTTAGCATGTATTTTAAGCCACTAAAAATTAAGTAGATGCTAATTGCTAACATGCTAATGCTAACATGCTAATTGATAATATGCTATTCGCTAACATGCTAATGCTGCCACTAATGCTACCACCAATTTCTAGCTACTAAAAATTAGCATTAGCCGCTAATGTTAGCAATTAGCATGACGCGCTAGCCAATGACAGACAGACACCTGTCATTGTTCAACTTGGGTGCCAAAAGCCAAAATGGCCGCCCCACGGACCAGTTACTTCAGGTAGAAGTTTCCCGAGTGGGCTGTTTCCATTAACATTGCCCCAAAATGGCCGCCCTACAGACCAGTTGCTTATGTTTTCCCGCCTCTTTCTGTGGAGCCCCTGGTTGCCACGGTTACCAGTTTGAATTTCAGTTACGAAGACAGGGAGAGAGAGAAAAAATGCTGAAACTACGGCCTCGAACAGGAAGGCCTTGTGGCCAAACCGTGTGTCCAATCGTTGAACTGACTTCACTTTGGGCATCTTGAGGCTTTCCTGAATGTCTAGATATGCAGTTTGTGGGTAAAATTAAGAAATGTGAGCTATTTAAAGCGATTTAAAACAAAGGATTGTTTCTGCTTTCCTCCAAAAATTTAACATTGCAGTCTATGGAGCAAGGAAGGGGTTTGCTGGCGCATTTTTGCGTCTCACGCCAAAACTATAAGTCTTACAGCTTTAGCAGACGAATTGTGAGTGAGAAGACAAATTTTCCTACGTTTCTATGTATAAATTATGTCTGTGGTGTGAAATTTGTGGCCATGGGAGCAGTTTCTATTTTATTTTTTGCCTAATGTTCTTCTCTACTCTACACTCTAGCTGATGATGTCATCCACTCTAGCGCGAACATTCCGCGCAATACACACCCATTATAAACCCTGAAATTTGAGTAAAAACCTTCACAACTTTGAGGCTTAATGGTTTAAAAACGGTAAAAGGTGTCGATAAGTGAAGGGAATCTCTGAAGAGAAGACAAGAGTGTCTACGTTTTAAAGTTTAAATGAAGTGTCTGGGTGAAAGTATGTCTGGCCCTAGTCTGTGTGTCTCGTGTCATAGGCACTCGGCACTAATAATAAAACTGCAGATCCTTCATCACAGCAAACAACCTCTGGACCTTGTCAGTGAAGGACTTCTGAGACTGACGAGTCTGCTCATGATGCCTGATATCTTCAGTTGCTTCATTGACCTCAGATGCCAACTCATACTGGTTGACTAACTGGCTAACTTCTGGTCCAGACACCATCCACCGCCTCAGTGCAGATGGATCCTCAGTAACTCCAATGGCACCACCATCACCTTTAACAACTGCATTAGCCTGCTCGTGAGCTTGGTCAATGGCTATGCCTGAGAACTCCCTGTGAGTCTTGTGGACCACAAACTTTCCCAGCTGAAATTCATTGAAAATCTGAGGGTGAGTTTGCTCCAAAGAAACCATGTCTCTGAGGTGAATGGGGAGCCATCGAGCATAGTTCACATTGTTGTTTGCAAAGAAGAAGGGGATTAGAGCAGACAGTGCTTGACAATACAAGTTGAAGTTAGCCTCTCTGAAAGACCTGACCAGCGAGAAAATCACCAATTCCATTGACAACACAAGCTCCCAGAATTGAAACTGAGGACTCTCCTTCCTGCACTTCTCACACCAGTCATTGAAATTCAGCGCTCCATCATTCTGTTCTGCACAATGGTACTCATATGCTTCCTTTCGGAGCATGTACAGACAGCATGCTGTAACTTGGTGCATGTGGCATGTTCTTGTGACACTTGAGGCAGAAAGAAAGGAGTCAGCTGTTCCTGAAGAGGCCACCACAGCCTCCACAAGAGCACCTGTCCACCCACTACTCTGAAGCAGGGTCCCAAGTGATCTGAATGCAGCCATCTCTATGTGGAGACCGCCAAACATTACAACAAATTTGTCCTCACCATACAGGTCAGGCCAGTGCCACTGGACTTGTTTGGCAATAGAATAAATAGGCTGGTCTGCAGTTATCACAGGGACCTGACCAGGGTTGAGGTGTGCAATAGCATCCCTGACTTTGTTCATGGTATGCCTCACTGTGGCAATAGAATGGGCCTCATCGCGAAGAAGGGGGAAGAGTGAGGTAATGCTCACATCAAATGCAAGACCTCGCTTCTTCTCTGCATGGTGAGCTGACCAAGTGATGTTAACCTCATCATCTACATCTTGTGTTAGGCTAACCTTCTGCAGCCATTCATATTCATTTGTCAGGAGGAGAGTTGGCAGAGATGCATATGTGACATTGCCCTTTGGAGGAGATGGCTTCTTTTTTGTGAAGAAAGCAGGGTGGACATTTGTATAGGAATCAGGAAGTTCCGGGACTTTCTTTACACTGCTGTTCTTAATAAGAATTGGTTCTCGAACTTCGCCTTGATTTTCTGATGATGTACACTATATTACCAAAAGTATTCGCTCACCCATTCAAATGATCAGAATCAGGTGTTCTAATCACTTGGCCTGGCCCCAGGTGTATAAATTCAAGCACTCAGGCATGCAGACTGTGAAACAAGACATTTGTGAAAGAATGAGCCGCTCTCAGGAGCTCAGTGAATTCCAGCGTGGAACTGTCATAGGATGCCACTTGTGCAACAAATCCAGTCGTGAAATTTCCTCGCTCCTAAATATTCCACAGTCAACTGTCAGCTCTATTATAACAAAATGGAAGCGTTTGGGAACAACAGCAACTCAGCCATGAAGTGGTAGGCCACGTAAAGTGACGGAGAGGGGTCAGCGGATGCTGAAGCGCATAGTGCAAAGAGGTCGCCGACTTTCTGCACAGTCAATTGCTACAGAGCTACAAACTTCATGTGACCTTCAGATTAGCCCAAGTACAGTACGCAGAGAGCTTCATGGAATGGGTTTCCATGGCCGAGCAGCTGCAGCCAAGCCACACATCACCAAGTGCAATTCAAGGCGTCGGATGCAATGGTGTAAAGCACGCCGCCACTGGCCTCTAGAGCAGTGGAGACGCGTTCTCTGGAGTGATGAATCACGCTTTTCCATCTGGCAATCTGATGGACGAGTCTGGGTTTGGAGGTTGCCAGGAGAACGGTACATTTCAGATTGCATTGTGCCAACTGTGAAATTTGGTGGAGGAGGAATTATGGTATGGGGTTGTTTTTCAGGACCTGGGCTTGGCCCCTTACTTCCAGTGAAAGGAACATTGAATGCTTCAGGATACCAAAACATTTTGGACAATTCCATGCTCCCAACCTTGTGGGAACAGTTTGGAGCGGGCCCCTTCCTCTTCCAACATGACTGTGCACCAGTGCACAAAGCAAGGTCCATAAAGACGTGGATGACAGAGTCTGGTGTGGATGAACTTGACTGGCCTGCACAGAGTCCTGACCTGAACCCGATAGAACACCTTTGGGATGAATTAGAGCGGAGACTGAGAGCCAGGCCTTCTCGACCAACATCAGTGTGTGACCTCACCAATGCGCTTTTGGAAGAATGGTCAAAAATTCCTATAAACACTCTCCTCAACCTTGTGGACAGTCTTCCCAGAAGAGTTGAAGCTGTAATAGCTGCAAAAGGTGGACCGACATCATATTGAATTCTATGAGTTAGGAATGGGATGGCACTTCAGTTCATAGAATGAGTAAAGGCAGGTGAGCGAATACTTTTGGTAATATAGTGTATGTTGGAAGATGGAGATGCTGGTTCCATGAAATGATGAAGTCGCAGTTGTAGATGAAGGATTGTGATCGATGTTATCCATTGCACTTGTGCAGAAGAGGCCTTTTCTTAGTTTGGGGGGACAAACCAGACCTTCTTCAATGTATCTGTTTACAACTGCATCTCCCAACTGAGCTGATATGTCAAGTACTCGATTATATGGAATACTAAGACCATGGTCATGCAGCATTTCCACAAGGTGTCTCTTTCTGGTCTTAGCATAAATAGACATCCCTATATAGACCGGAAATGGGGTTTCCCTGTCTCTGGAATGCCTTTGTGTGGCAGCACCTTCTTTGCACTTGGCAAAGCAGTTGTATTGAAGGAGCTGAGCCATTGCCAGATCATTTGTAGTCGCTCCAAATTTCAGCTGAGATTTTATATCTGCCCCATGTTCAATCATACAGACAAACTGAAGTAGAGCTGGAGGAAAGGAATCGTGCACTGAACTCTCATAGAGATTGCCCTCAAACTTAGACTTGTGATTCACCATGTGCCTGCGCAATATCTGGGCAGCTTTGGCGAGAATAATGGCATCAGCATCGGATGACGCTTCTGACAAGACTGGACCAACATCTTTTTCAAATGCCAGAAGTATATCTCGCCCTTTCTTGTAGGCTACAAGTCCAGGTATCTCTGCCAAAAGCCTTTCTTTCAGTCGGGTCGCATTCACATCAGGTAGGTCTGTCCCAAACTGCTTAAGTCTCTCCCTGTAAAGACTAACCAATTCAGCAAGTCGGAACACAGAAGGCCCATCACTGTTTTTTTTTTTTGCCTCAATGACATAGGTCAGAAGTTCAGAGAACACCAAATGAAAGGCTTCCTTTTCTTGAGACGACTGGATTTTTTCTTGTTTTTCCGCTTTAATGTGTGCCCTCTCTCTGTGATACAGGTCCGTTAAGCAAGACCAGTGGTATTTAAGTTCTAGGGCCACCACATCTCCGCCACTCAATAATGCCAGAAGCTTTCCGTCATTAAGGTTACGAGCACATTCATTGAGCCTCTCATTCAGCTGCATGGTCATGGCTTGTCGCATCTCTGATGTTGGTTCCATCTTTTCGCATAAGAAACACTGCTGTACTTCAGTGCTAGCCCTTCAAATTTTTTGATGTCCTTCACCAGGATCATTTTGAGTTTCAGCTGCTCTTTTAGTGGCACGCTTGAGTTTGTAGTTGCTAAACATTTTGCGACAATTTTGGTGATACATTGCACCGTTTCGCCTCAATGTATCCTCAATGCCACCTCCATCATCCAATCTGGATGTGTCTAACCTGATGGGCAACAGGTTGATTGCCTGAAATAGAGGTATGTTTTTGGCTATCATGGAATAGCCGTCAGAACTACACTCATAACGGGTAGGGGGAGACTTCAACGCTGCTTTTGTATCTGTCTGACAGAGGCAACACTTGCTCCAGTCAGTTTTAGTAGCACAACTCAATGGATTATCGGCAGACATCTTATACAGTTGAAGGTCGAGGGATTATCCTTTTACCACCCAAACATACAAAATATCATAGCACATTGGAATATGGGATGCAACTAGGTTCAAGTATCTGGTGCCCTACACCTAGCCCGATCGTTCATCCAGTGCCATAAATCCCGTGCGATCTGTACACCATCCAGGTAACTAAAGCCCCGTTACCCTTGGCTCGGCTATCCCGCGCTGGCACATCCTGTCAATTCAGGTGCGGCTATCTAACTACAATACTACAACTAACTAAACTTCTAGTTGAGTCTATACAGGGGCTTATTAGATAGCATTTGGGACACTAAAGTATACTACAACTACAGTGAGTACACCACTACAACAGTTAGTAAACTACAACTACAGTTAGTACACTACAAGCTGACACTGAACCCCATTCTGAGTCTCACAGCAGTGATGTCACCAGTGTGCCCTGGTTGTGCTTTGACATCACTCTTATAAAAAATTACTAACCAATAAATGTTGACCACAGAATTTTAATGAATTATCATTTATATTGCTAAATTAGTACTTTTATTTCAGTAAAGAACGCTTGTGTTGCTGTATGTGTGTGTGTGTGCGTGTGTGTGTGTGTGTGGTGAGTGACAGTCAAAAGTTTGGACACATTTTCACAAATGATTCACACAAAAAACACATCCCTCAGAATTCTGCAGATTTTCACTTAAGATCATTGCAGAAAACTGAAGAAAAAACGCGAAAACGCTACTTTTTAGTCATTTAATAGCCATTATCTTGAAAATTGGTGGCCATATTGGAATTCAATTGACACCATCGAGTTATTCCAGTCATAATACATTGATTTTGATGCTTGGATCATTAACATTCTTCTGTTAATTCAAGTTCTACCTCGAAAACCTTTTTTTGGCGTTTGACGAGGCGGCCATCTTGAAAACTGGCGGCCCTCTTGGATTTTCAGCTGGGCAACGTACTTTTATTAGAAGGTATGTCCTGGACATCATTTGTACCAAATTTGGTGCTTGTACCATGAAGTGAACGATTCGGCTCAAAAATGGACTTAAGCAGCCCCACTAGCCTCTTGACATAGGCAGGAGGCATTAACTAGAACTGAACTCCGAAATGGGAGCGTCACACTGGTTTTGTGCGATAATTATTCAGGGCGTGTTTTGGGTCGGGTTTCTAGAGTCTTCGCGCGGAAAACGAAGAAAACGCCTATCTCTTTGTCCTGAACTGTTACCTGATCTCTTTAACCTATTTGATATTATTTATAACCATTCCACCACTCACCATGTCTCGTTAGCAATGTTTCGTATGCGACAACACTCAATCATTACAACATAACAAGATGACGTGCTTGAATGGCATAATCAAAATAATTCAAAAGCATCAATACATGAATAAACTCGAGTACTCTTTATAGTGACATTTTGCTAATACTAAAAGGTTGTGGTTTCTAAAATAACAATTCCAATAGTGATGATTTCACAATAGCTACTATTAGTATAAGAACATCTAAAGTTATACATGCTTTAATTTCAACAATGATTAAGAGATGGGGGAAAATACTTTTAAAGATAGCCACTTGATGGCAATGTTGATATTTCTTGTCTGTGACCAATTATATGAATTCGGCTAACTTTATCGTACAAAGATCGAAATAGTCTCACTGTGATCGTTAGCACTTCCTGAACAACAATATATAACTTACCAGGTTATTGCAGTTTCGAAAGTCATATTATTAAACCTATGCTCTTTTTAGAGAGGAGAAAACAGATGAGAGCCTGGTACTGGGAGGAAAATATTTACGACCCCTTATCAGTTCCACTTCCTTGGTCACTCACAGAGGGGAAAACAAAACTTGTTGAATACTCTTACATAGGTGTGTCTCTGAAAAGAAGAATTAATCAATACCGACTTAAAACATGAACAGTATCACGTTATGGCTCATTAATTGTGTCCATTTGAGTCCAAAAGGTATATCTTTCATTAAGATTCCCTTTTATTCCTTGGCTCCTGCTTGATGTTATCTGAAGTGGGAAGAGGAAGATTAGTGAGAGAAAGAGAGTGTGAAATTCCAGAGACGTGTAAATCTGTCCTTTTGGATTAGATGACCTCCAGAGCCTCAGGAAGTCCCGATAGCTAGGTCCTGTCCAGTGTTCCGACCTGGCACCTTTATGGCTGAGGTGAAAAGGTTGATCCGTTAAGAGGTTTTTTGCTGAAAAACAACTTCGTAAATTCACATTCCAAAGAGGGTGTGAATTGAGAGGGGTTCAGGTCCCTACATTCACTTTGGCAATATTGTTTTGTTAAGAAACTTTCATGCCAATAAAGCCCACTTTGAATTGAATTGAATTGATAGTAGATTTTGATTGACTTCGATAATATATCATAAGAATTTTTTATTTATTTATTTTTATTAAATCTGTGATGTTATACAACAACTCACTCAAAAATAACTTAAAGGGTGGCATGAGTCCGGCCTCACATATG
This sequence comes from Planiliza haematocheilus, assembly GCA_005024645.1. Lineage (NCBI taxonomy): Eukaryota > Metazoa > Chordata > Actinopteri > Mugiliformes > Mugilidae > Planiliza > Planiliza haematocheilus. The sequence continues at coordinate 38,473 of SRSE01000582.1, read as the reverse complement.
TGACCCACATCTGTCTGCCGGAGTCAAGACAGTGCCGCATTTGCCTCATCTAGCTCACTTCGGTTCACATGCCGTATGCCAGTGCCGAGTGAACGCCACGTGTGCCGGCTTCAAACCAGATCTAGCCCACATGTCTCTGCTATGTGGGATATATATATATATATATATATATTATTTATTGTGATTTAATATAAGCCTAGACTCCATGAAGTTCATGGTATTACATACTCCTATGATGTGGAGGTATAGGCTACTACAAAATAGTCATCTGCCAGAAGAAGCGACCGAAATAAAATTTAAGTGTATCTAAATTAGCTATGTGCTGAAAATGACATTGTAATGTTATAGTGACTCGAAGCTGAGTGCTCAAAACCGCTTGAAGCTCCAGTGGAATTTTGTTTTTCACGACGATAATTATCGGTCTAGCTGCTATGTTAACCGTTGATGTGCCGAGTGAATGGACCTAGTTGCTAACATTAGCTATCACAGCAGATAAAGACTGTAATGTTGACCCCACTTCACTGGCTGAAATACTAGTGCCAATTTATCAGCTTGATCTATAGTTTGCATCGCAAACGTGAACTCATATAGGCATTAGCAACTTGCAAAATGATGCAAATGCGCCTAGCAGCATGCTAGCTAAGGTTAGCAGCTACGCCTTTAGCAGGCTACATAAATCAGCGACACATTAAAACAGGCCAGATCAAACAACGTGTTTTTTAATCACACTACCATAACATATTCTACCGAAATTGCTATCCCATTTTAAATCAAATAGGCTACAGACTCACATGATTATCACATCTCAGCTAACGTTAATAGCTGCACAAAATGACAGTCACTCATTCATTCATTCATTTAAACAAATTATTAATACATAATGGTAAAAAAAAACAAAGGCCAATGTGGATGTAAAAGGTCAATAAATCAATATACTTACTCAAGAGGGCGCAGGCAGCAACTGTGTCCAGAAAAGAAAATCTGATCTGTCTCTTGCGTTGGGTTGCGTCCTGTTTAAATTTAAACGTTACGTTAATGGCGCGTCCGCGGATCCGATACGGGTCCGCTCAGGAACAGCTGTATGACAGCAGAATTTGGGCGTAGCCAAAACAAATGTGACAGTCACGCGGGTTTGGCGAATTGAACACGGATCCGCCTAGGAGTCCCTTGCTGTGTGGGATATTTCAGCATAAACAGCCACATCTCCACCGGCATGATTTAGCCTACATGAGCTTTTATATATTTGGATATTTATTTAATCAGTCCAACTGCGAGGATAAGATTAGGTGAAAAATTGTAGCATGTTAGCATCGTAGCATCGTAGTGTTGTATCATGTCATCTTAGCACAAACTGCTACCGACACAGCCCCACTCTCGCGATTTCCCGCAGGGGAATTGTCTAGTTAGTGCCAAGTGCCTATGACACGAGGCCACTCTTGATCTTCTGCGTGTTTCTTTGCAGTTTTATTTTTAATTTTCCGCCCTTTTTCGCCGATTAATGCGTCCCGAACCGGCCAGAGGACCCCAACACATGATATATCGAAACGTGTGTTTTGATCCCGAATCCTATGCTATTACTTGGATAAGCGATCGGTGAGTTTTTCGCGAATTTATTCGCGAAATACCGCGAAAAATTTCCCATTGAAATGAATGGCATTTTCTACAATCAACTGCTCTGGCATACTTTCACCCAGACACTTAATTTAAACTTTAAAACGTAGACATTCTTGTCTTCTCTTCAGAGATTCCCTTCACTTATCGACACCTTTTACCGTTTTTAAACTATGAAGCCTCAAAGCGGTGTAGGGTTTTACTCAAATTTCGGGGTTTATAATGGGCGTCTATTGCGCGGAATGTTCGTGCCAGAGTGGATGACATCATCAGCTAGAGTGTAGAGTAGAGACGAAAATTAGGCAAAAAATAAAACAGAAACTGCTCCCGTGGCCACAAATTTCACACCACAGACATAATTTATACATAAAAAAGTAGGAAAATTTGTCTTCTCGCTCACAATTCATCTGCTAAAGCTTTGAGTCTTATAGTTTTGGCGTGAGACGCAAAAATGCGCCAGCAAACCCCTTCCTCGCTCCATAGACTGCAATGTTAAATTTGTGGAGGAAAGCAGAAGCAATCCTTTGTTTTAAATCGCTTTAAATAGCTCACATTTCTTCATTTTACCCACAAACTGCATATCTCGACGTTCAGGAAAGCCTCAAGATGCCCAAAGTGAAGTCGGTTCAACGATTGGACACACGGTTTGGCCACAAGGCCTTCCTGTTCGAGGCCGTGGTTTCAGCATTTTTTCTCTCTCTCCCTGTCTTCGTAGCTGGATTGCAAACTGGTAACCGTGACAACGGGCTCACACGCAGCAGAAGAGGAGGGGCTCTACAGAAAGAGGCGGGAAATTTCCAACTGACAAAAGCAACTGGTCTGTGGGGCGGCCATTTTGGGGCAATGTTAATGGCAACAGCCCACTCGGGAAACTTCTAACTGAAGTAACTGGTCTGTGGGGCGGCCATTTTGGCTTTTGGCACCCAAGTTGAACAATGACAGGTGTCTGTCTGTCATTGGCTAGCGCGTCATGCTAATTGCTAACATTAGCGGCTAATGCTAATTTTTAGTGGGTAGAAATTGGTGGTAGCATTAGTGGCAGCATTAGCATGTTAGCGAATAGCATATTAGGAATTAGCATGTTAGCATTAGCATGTTAGCAATTATCATCTATTTAATTTTTAGTGTCTAAAGAGACATGCTAACACTAAACTATTGCTAAAGTTAGTGGCTAGCGCGTCATGCTAATTGCTAACATTAGCAGCTAATGGCAACAGCCCACTCGGCACTTCAAAAATTTCCGCGGGAATTTTCTAGTTATATTTATAATTCAAAGTTTTTAGTTTGTTAAGTGGTATATAAAATATATTTTTGTATTCAGTTGTTACAGGTTTCTCTTGATATTTTTTTATTGCAAATAAAAATGTACTTTTATCTGACCAAAGCCTTCATTTTATCAAAACATAAACTCAAAACCATACTGTGGGCCACAAAAAGGCCCTGGTCATCCACAATCCCCTGAAGGAGTACAGAGTAGTATGCCTTGCGGTTCATGTAATCCCCTCCTCTTATGGGTGGCCTCTGGACCCTGATGTGGCAGCCATCAATCGCCCCAATAACCCCATCAAGGCCACAGGTGCGGTGAAAGGCGGCAGCAGAGGCAGCTTTCTCACAACCATTTGGCCAGGAGATAAAGGTGTTCCCCATGCCTGACATGATGGTCAGCACTTGCAGGATGATTCTGTGCGCTGCTGACCGTGACACATCAAACTTGTCATACATCTCCCTGAAGCTGTTTTGATTGGCCATATACCACAGGAACATTAGCAGCTTCTTGGTATCCGGCAGGCCTTCCTTGAGTGTGATCGTTGTGTAGGCCATTCTCCTGCAGCTTTGTCAAGAGGTACTCAAACTGGTGTTTTGAGATCCTCAAATGACGAGCAAAAGTGGCATCACTCCAGTTGAGCATGATTTCCCACTCTGTTCCCGTCTTGAGGATAATTTGTTGTCTGGAGCGCAGCACAATTGAGATCAGTGCCCTGAGGAAAGAGAAAACCTAAAATGAATAAATGTTGTCTAAAATATATTGCTTTGTTATATTGTTTCGTTTCTTAAAAAAAACATATAGCTAGAATCTAATTAAAGTGGGACATTCAATACATCATTCAGTCAGGCACGTCTATCAAAGCAAGCAGACCGGGGCACCTTTCTTTGTTTCTTTGTCCTTTCTTTGTAACATATCCTAGTACAGCCTTCTGCTTACAAAACCTTCGTTCAAAATAAAGTTTCACTAATATCGTTACACATGTTAGGCAAACAATTACCAGCAACGTTAACGTTAGCAACGGAATTTTCGCTTAAACAGCGGTTAAAACGGTTAAAACGTTCATAGACTACAATCAAATAAGATGAAACATGAACTTACATTCTCCGCTTTCTATCTTCTTCTTCCATATTTCGCAGATGAACCACACACTGTGTTTCTAGCTCTATATACTCTTTCAGAGCTAGCACAACAGCAAGCTTCCTGGAGGCGTCCATCTTTTCTCGGACCTGTTGTAAACAGAACGCAAAAACCCGCTATAACTCGTTTTCCGACACGGATGTGACGTCACTCCCGAGTTGCAAGTCGCGCTTACGAGGCAAATGGAACGCACCAGCCCTGGGGCCTGGTTGTCACGGTAACCAGGGGTCAACTGCTGCTGAAATCTCCTTCTCTCTCTCACCTCTGCCTGAGTCAGAGGGATGTGAAAAAAAAGTGGACCGAACAAATGCTTATATCTCAAAAACTACAAGTGCTATCGAGAAAACTAACACATTGTGAGCGTCAGCCAAGGGTTTTCTACGATACTGTACTGCGAAAACTGTGGCCGTAGCCGTTTTAGAAACAAAGTATGCGACGAGAAATCGACGGGAAAAACTCGAAAAGCTGTCGCCGCACTCCTCGCTCGGAGGGGTCTACAGCCCAAACCCTACGTCCATGTCTGTCGCGTGGCCACGGAAGCAGTTTCTGTTTCGCTTGAGGTGTCTGTGTTACTGTCTGTTAAGTGCCACCAACTGCTAAAATAGCGGCCTAGTCTTAGCAATTAGCATGTTTTTAATTTTTATTGGCTAGTAAATAGTGGCTAGCGCTGACCCACTAGCTGCTCTGCTTCCTCTGTCTGTCATTTTACACACGTATGTTCAAATTAAGTGCTAATAACTACTGAAATGCATGTCTTTAATTTTTAGTGGCTAGAAATGAGTGGCAATAGCATTAGCTGCTAATGTTAGCAATTAGCATGACGCGCTAGCCAATGACAGACACCTGTCATTGTTGAACTTAGGTGCCAAAAGCCAAAATGGCCGCCCCGCAGACCAGTTACTTCAGTTAGAAGCTTCCTGAGTGGGCTGTTGCCATTAACATTGCCCCAAAATGGCCACCCTACAGACCAGTTACCACACCAGGTTTCCCGCCTCTTTCTGTGGAGCCCCTCCTCTTCTGCTGTGTGTGTGAACGTGTGTAACGCAGTAGTCATGGTGACTGTGGCACCAACTGCCAGCGTCAGTTGGATGACGGTCAGAGGCAGAAAAAATGCTGAAACCACGGCCTCGAACAGGAAGGCCTTGTGGCCAAACCGTGTGCGTCTCACGCCAAAAGTATAAGACTTACAGCTTTAGCAGACAAATTGTGAGCGAATTTTCCTACATTTCTATGTATAAATTATGTATGTGGTGTGAAATTTTTGGCCACGGGAGCAGTTTGTTTTATTTTTTGCCTAATTTTCGTCTCTACTCTACACTCTAGCTGATGATGTCATCCACTCTGGTGCGAACATTCCGCGCAATACACACCCATTATAAACCCCGAAATTTGAGTAAAAACCTTCACAAATTTGAGGCTTAATGGTTTAAAAACGGTAAAAGGTGTCGATAAGTGAAGGGAATCTCTGAAGAGAAGACAAGAGTGTCTAAGTTCTAAAGTTTAAATGAAGTCTCTGGGTGAAAGTATGCCAGAGCAGTTGATTGTTGAAAATGCCTGTTGATTTTTTATTTTTTTCGGGGTCTCCCATTCATTTGAATGGGAAATTTTTCGCCTTTTTCGCGAATAAATTCGCGAAAAACTCACCGATCGCTTATCCAAGTAATAGCATAGGATTCGGGATCAAAACACACGTTTCGATATACCATGTGTTGGGGTCCTCTGGCCGGTTCGGGCCGCATTAATCGGTGAAAAAGGGCGGAAAATGAATAATATACTAGAAAATTCCCGCGGAAATTTTTGAAGTGCCGAGTGGGCTGTTGCCATTAGCTGCTAACGTTAGCAATTAGCATGACGCGCTAGCCACTAACTTTAGCATTGGTTTAGTGTTAGCATGTCTTTTAAGCCGCTAAAAATTAAGTAGATGCTAATTGCTAACATGCTAATGCTAACATGCTAATTGCTAATATGCTAATTGCTAATATACTATTCGCTAACATGCTAATGCTGCCACTAATGCTACCACCAATTTCTAGCTACTACAAATTAGTATTAGCCGCTAATGTTAGCAATTAGCATGACGCGCTAGCCAATGACAGACAGACACCTGTCATTGTTCATCTTGGGTGCCAAAAGCCAAAATGGCCGCCCCACAGACCAGTTACTACAGTTAGAAGTTTCCTGAGTGGGCTGTTCCCATTAACATTGCCCCAAAATGGCCGCCCCACAGACCAGTTGCTTATGTCAGTTGGAAATTTCCCGCCTCTTTCTGTGGAGCCCCTCCTCTTCTGCTGCGTGTGTGAACGTGTGTAACGCGGTAGTCATGGTGACTGTGCAACCAACTGCCAGGGTCAGCTGGAAGAGGGGGAGAGAGAGAAAAAACGCTGAAACCATGGCCTCGAACAGGAAGGCCTTGTGGCCAAACCGTACTTCCAATCGTTAAACCGTCTTCACTTTGGGCAACTCGAGGCTTTCCCGAACATCTAGATATGCAGTTTGTGGGTAAAATGAAGAAATGTGAACTATTTAAAGCGATTTAAAAGAAAAAATCGCTTCTGCTTTCCTCCACAAATTTAACATTGCAGTCAATGGAGCTGTGGATGGACACTGCTGGCGCAGCTTTGCGTCTCACGCCAAAACTATAAGACTTACAGCTTTAGCAGACAAATTGTGAGCGAGAGGACAAATTTTCCTACGTTTCCATGTATAAATTATGTCTGTGGTGTGAAATTTGTGGCCACAGGAGCAGTTTCTATTTAATTTTTTGCCTAATTTTCTTCTCTCTTCTCACTCTAGCTGTCCCTCTAGCGCGAACATTCCGCGCAATACACACCCATTATAAACCCCGAAATTTGAGTAAAAACCTACACCGCATTGAGGCTTCATAGTTTAAAAACAGTAAAAGGTGTCGATAAGTGGAGGGAATCTCTGAAGAGAAGACAAGAGTGCCTACATTTTAAAGTTTAAATGAAGTCTCTGGGTGAAAGTATGCCAGAGCAGTTGATCGTTGAAAATGCCTGTTGATTTTTCCTCTCGCCGGTTCGGGCCACATTAATCGGCGAAAAAGGGCGGAAAATGAAAAATAAAACTGCAAAGAAACACGCAGAAGATCAAGAGTGGCCTCGTGTCATAGGCACTCTAGAAAATTCCCGCGGAAATTTTTGAAGTGCCGAGTGGGCTGTTGCCATTAGCTGCTAATGTTAGCAATTAGCATGACGTGCTAGCCATTAATTTTAGCATTGGTTTAGTGTTAGCATGTCTTTTTAGACACAAAAACTTAAATACATGCTAATTGCTAGCATGCTAATGCTAACATGCTAATTGCTAAAATGCTATTCGCTAACATGCTAATACTGCCACTAATGCTACCACCAATTTCTAGCTACTAAAAATTAGCATTAGCCGCTAATGTTACCAATTAGCATGACGCGCTAGCCAATGACAGATAGACACCTGTCATTGTTCAACTTGGGTGCCAAAAGCCAAAATGGCCGCCCCACAGACCAGTTACTTCAGTTAGAAGTTTCCCGAGTGGGCTGTTTCCATTAACATTGCCCCAAAATGGCCGCCCTACAGACCAGTTACTTAAGTTTTCCCGCCTCTTTCTGTGGAGCCCTTGGTTGTCACGGTTACCAGTTTGAATTTCAGTTAGAAAAGGCTAGAGGGAGCGAAAATGCTGAAACCACGGCCTCGAACAGGAAGGCCTTGTGGCCAAACCGTGTGTCCAATCGTTGAACCGACTTCACTTTGGGCATCTTGAGGCTTTCCTGAACGTCTAGATATGCAGTTTGTGGGTAAAATGAAGAAATGTGAGCTATTTAAAGCGATTTAAAACAAAGGATTGCTTCTGCTTTCCTCCAGAAATTTAACATTGCAGTCTATGGAGCGAGGAAGGGGTTTGCTGGCGCAGCTTTGCGTCTCATGCCAAAACTATAAGACTTACAGCTTTAGCAGACGAATTGTGAGCGAGAAGACAAATCTTCCTACGTTTCTATGTATAGATTATGTCTGTGGTGTGAAAGTTGTGGCCACAGGAGCAGTTTCTATTTTATTTTTTGCCTCATGTTCTTCTCTCCTCTCCACTCTAGCTGTTGGTGTCACCCCCTCTAGCGCGAACATTCCGCGCAATACACACCCATTATAAACCCCGAAATTTGATTAAAACCCTACACCGCTTTGAGGCTTCATAGTTTAAAAATGGTAAAAGGTGTCGATAAGTGAAGGGAATCTCTGAAGAGAAGACAAGAGTGTCTACGTTTTAAAGTTTAAATTAAGTCTCTGGGTGAAAGTATGCCAGAGCAGTTGATTGTTGAAAATGCCAGTTTTTTCGCGAAAAACTCGCGAAAAACTCGTCAATCGCTTATCCAAGTAATAGCATAGGATTCGGGATCAAAACACACATTTCGATATATCATGTGTTGGGGTCCTCTGGAAAATGAATAATATATAAAACTGCAAAGAAACACGCAGAAGATCAAGAGCTATGGGAAGCTATGGGAAGCTATGGGAAGCTATGGGAAGCTAGCTATGGGAGGAGGGGCCTCGTGTCATAGGCACTCGGCACTAACTAGAAAATTCCCGCGGAAATTTTTGAAGTGCCGAGTGGGCTGTTGCCATTAGCTGCTAATGTTAGCAATTAGCATGACGCGCTAGCCACTAATTTTAGCATTGGTTTAGTGTTAGCAAGTCTCTTTAGACACTAAAAATTAAATACGTGCTAATTGTTAGCATGCTAATGCTAACATGCTAATTGCTAATATGCTATTCGCTAACATGCTAATGCTGCCACTAATGCAACCACCAATTTCTAGCCACTAAAAATTAGCATTAGCCGCTAATGTTTGCACTTAGCATGACGCGCTAGCCACTTATTTTAACATTGGTTTAGTGTTAGCGTGTCTTTTAATGAAATGTCTTTTCAGTTCCTGTGTAATCCATTATTGTAAATTCAAAAGTTTCTGATGATCAGACAAAAGAGGGTTATGAGTAAATACTGTTAGACCTTCAGTTCCTATGTCATATGTTAGGACAAGATCTAAGGTTTGATTAAAACTGTGAGTTGATCCATTTACATTCTCAGAAAAAACAGCTGAATCTAATAATGATGTAAATGAGGAGCTATGGCTGTCACTGACAACATCAACATGGATGTTAAAGTCACCTACTATAATGACTTTATCTATTCTTGGTACTAAATTACATAAAAACTCAGAGAATTCAACTAAAATCTCAGAATAAGGAGCAGGTGGGCGATACACCACAACAAAAAGAATTGTTTTTTGTGTTTTCCGGTTTGGATGAGCAATACTAAGAGTAAGACTTTCAAATGGATTAAAGCTCTCCTTAGGTCTAGGATTAATAGATAAATCAGAGTAGAAGATAGCTGCCACTCCTCCTCTACTTGTGCTTCTAGGAATGTGATAATTATTATGACTGGGTGGTGTAGATTTAAACTAACATATTCATCATCTTGTAGCCATGTTTCAGTTAAACTAAATAGATCAGTCTGATGCTCAGTTATCAGATCATTTATTAAAAGAGATTGAGAGGGATGAGAGATGATGAGAGAAAGATCTGACATTTAAAAGACCACATTTAATTTTCCTATTCTTCCGTTCTGCCAATGAAGTTGATTTGTATCAGAATCGAATGAGTAACTTTTGTTGTTTTTTGGTTTAAATAGTTTGGGAGCAGACAGAACATCTATAGGGGTATATAGAGTTTAAAGAGTTTGGGATGTGAGACAGTCCTAGAGAAGCGGCAGAGAAGTGTGTGAGACTACAACTCCGCCTCTTGGTCTGAACTCTGGGTTGTCATGGTTTTTGGGGGTTAAAATAATTTGGCCATATTTCTAGAGATAAGCACAGCACCCGCTAAAGTGGAGTGGATGCCATCTCGCCTAATCAGACCAGGCTTTCCCCAGAAAGTGTTCCAATTGTCAATAAAGGTCAAGTTGTTTGCTGGACACCACCTAGATAACCAGCGATGGAATGACAACGGTGACTAAACATGTCATCATTGGGCAGGTTGTGCAAGGGACCAGATAAACTACGGAGTCCAACATAGTTTTAGCAAACTTACACACCGATTCTACATTAACTTTTGTGACCTCCGATTGACGTTTATAGGGTAGTACAAGGGTTAACACTTAATCATTTCTGATGATGGTAATGGTAAATGGCCTTGCTTTTATATAGCGCTTTTCTACCTATTGGTACTCAAAGCGTTTTTTACAGTCAGAGACACATCTACCTATTCACTCACACAAGCACGCACACATTCACACACCAGTGCCACGCACTGGGAGCAACTGGGGGTTCAGTGTCTTGCTCAAGGACACTTCGACATGTGGCACATTCCGGGGATCAAACCGCTAACCCTCTGGTTCGTGGACAACCCGGTCTACCTACTGAGCCACACTAGAAAAGAACAAAAACACTTTGGGGGCGACTGTGGCTCAGTAGGTAGAGCCATTTACCATATCGCTGATAGGTCTCAGATATTATTTACATTACACAGTGCCTTCTTTTGTTGTCTTGAGTATGACCTTACGAACTCTGCTGTCACTGCTGGGGAAGGCCTTAGTGACAAGTCCAACATGCCATTTATTGCATTTCACCTAACAGTCTTTGAGCAAGACAACATCACCTTCCTGTATGCTGGTTTGATGTGTGACTTGACTGTGGTAATGTTGAATGAGCTAGTTGGCAACGTCCCTGGGCGGTATGATCAAAGGATGGCCTTGGCCTTGCTTTTTTATATAGCGCTTTTCTACCTATTGGTACTCAAGCGCTTTTACAGTCAGAGACACATCTACCCATTCACTCACACAAGCACGCACACATTCACACACCAGTGCCACGCACTGGGAGCAACTGGGGGTTCAGTGTCTTGCTCAAGGACACTTCGACATGTGGCACATTCCGGGGATCGAACCGCTAACCCTCTGGTTCGTGGACAACCTGCTCTACCTACTGAGCCCCAGTCGCCCCCAGGATGTTCTTGGTCAGAGAAGTCAGCTGCCCATATCCGACCGCCAACTCTCATCAGGCTTTCATTGTCAATAAAAGGGTTGTGTGACATATGTCCATCTTGTGTTATCTCTCAAATTCACGCTGGTACATTTCTAGTTGCACAGTTTTGACGATTATACATTTTGCTTGTGAAAATTCTCAGTTCAAGCTTTGATGCAGTGATGCCATTTCTTACAAGTCTCAGTCTGAAGATTATGACAATGACTTTGCTACACTGATGAGTGTGGCTACAACTCTCACAAGAGATTTCAAGCTTGAAAAGCGCTGAAACCTATGCAAGCCCAGAGGCTGGTGTGTCACCATGGTTATCACTACAGTTACCTGTGGTCAGATTTCAAAATCCAGGTCGGGGTCTGTGAGTTCATTTTCTTTCTGCAGCATCTGGCTGCTGAGGAAAGGCTGGCCTGGAGAACCACTTGGTGAGTAGCAAGTGAACTGGCGACATAGGCCTGGTAGCATGGTCAGCATGGTTTTGGTCAGTCCGGACAAAGTGCCATTGGTCAGATGAGGTGGGTTTTTGTATGCGTGTAACTCTATTTCATACATACATGTGTTGTGGATGTAGCCCAGGACTCCTTCTCTCCTCAATGAGCTCGATGGCAAGCACAGAGTAGTCCATTTTTCCCACTGAGCTCTCCTTTCTGTAGGGAGAGGATCGTCCCAGTCCTGTTGCAGAGAGGTTAAGTCTCTTACGAGAGCTTTTGCCTGTGTTGTGATGGGTGACGGGTCCAAGAGGATCATACAGGTCAAGTGTTCTTTCATACCAGCTTTCCTTTGGAAGCTGCGCTGCAAGGAAGACAGTCTCTGTGCAGCCTGTGCTTTATTGTTTGGCAGCCGTCTCCTTGGTGAGTGGAATGGCAGTGGCCCCACCCAGTGGTTGTGATCTCCAGGGTGCACTCCTTTGTCCATCATGTCCAGGAAAACATTGTCTGTGATGGAGAGGGTGATCTTTTCATTGTTCGCGTTCCTCGCAAAGACACTCTCTCCGAGGCGATTTATGTCTGTACGGGAGCATGGTGGTCTGTACTCACACGATGAGGCAGTGCAGAGAAGTGCAGAGAATAAGGTTCTATCTTCTCTTTCAGCTGGATGTTTTTAGTGCATGAAGTGAAGAATGAAGCTCTTGGACAACACGTTTGTCTTGTAGACTTGGCTTTAGCAGGATGATGTTCTCTGTCAAGTCAGATCTCTCCCACGATAATTTAATTCAATTCAATTCAATTCAGTTTTATTTATATAGCGTCAATAACAATAGAAATCGTCTCAAGACGCTTTACAAGACCCGGCCTGAAACCCCCAGAGCAAGCCTGAAGGCGACGGTGGCAAGGAAAAACTCCCTTTTAACAGGAAGAAACCTTGAGCAGAACCCAGCTCATATGGAGGGACCCATCTGCCTAAGGCCAGCCGGGTACAGACGGAGAAAGAGAACAGCAAGATAAACATACATCTGTCATAAATACACATATCTGACTAAAGCATACAAGTTGAATGCTATGATTTAAACTAATGATGTTACATGACAGTTTGAAAATGTAAGAAGAATCATAGGCAGGTTGGAGAATTGTTCATTCAGGTAGGAGTGGATAACAGCAGGATTCCATGGAGAGTGGGCAGGCTGATGAGACCACGACAACAGATGTAGTATGGCGCTCCACAGGAAACACAACTCCAGGCCAGAGATACTCGGAAGAAGGGAGAGCAGCAGTAAACATTCTACATAGTAATAGCACAGAATTGCATGACTAGTAGCAGATAGGAATTTAGAGGGCAGGAGCTCTGTGCCAGAGAAAAAGAAAGTGTAGGACACGAGAGTGGAGAGAGAAGAACGAAGGAGAACATGTGTTTGGTGCATTGTCCCCCAGCAGCCTAGGCCTATAGCAGCATAACTAAGGGATGGTTTAGTCCAGCCCTAACTATAAGCTTGATCAAAAAGGAAAGTCTTAAGCCTGACCTTAAAAATAGAGAGAGTGTCTGCTTCACGAACCCAAACTGGGAGCTGGTTCCACAGGAGAGGAGCCTTATAGCTGAAAGCTCTACCTCCCATTCTACTCTTTGAAATTCTAGGAATCTAGGATAACCCAGCCCAAATTTAGATACTTTTCATAGGGCGTGTTGTGGGGTCTGTTGTACTGTTCATGTACCTTGTGCATGCTTAAGATGTCTCTCCCCAGGAGAAGGAGGATCTGACCATCTGGATCTTGGGGTGGAATCTGGTTGGCCACTGGAGTGAGCTGAGGGAAGTGCTGGACTATCTCAGGTGTTGAGATTTCTGCTTTGTTGTCTAGCATTGAGTTGCATTCTATGAGGGGAGGGAGGGTCACTGTCGATTTCCCATCAAGTGACTCCACTGTGAAGTTGCAGGAGCGTGCTCGATGTCTTCAGGAAAGCCGTAGCAGTCCTCAAGGCGCTGCCAGATGATGTCGACTGCGCTCGCTGGACTGGTTATGTGGACTGACCTGAGGAGCTTGGCCTGTGTGGATGACTCTAGGCTGAGCCATTTGACAAGGAGGTTGTGTTCTTCTCGATGCGTTAGGTTGAGGTCATGTGTGATGCTCTGGAAAGATGTTTTGCATGCCCAGTAGTTCTCTGGACTGTCGTCAAATTGGGTCTCTCCTTATCAGGTCAGTGGCAAAGTCAAGCATTGGAGGAGGTGCTCAGGGGTAGATGTCTGTAGATGCTGCATAAGAAAAGGGGCTTGGGGGGTTGCGAGCCGGTGTTGGATGAGTTGGTGTAGGGTGAATTGATGGAGGGCGAACTGGTGATGGGCTGACAGTTGGCCGATGTCATCGAGTGAAACATTTCTAAGAAGAGTTTAAGGTAAGTGTATTAATTAGTTATTAGAATGTGTCATTGTGTGTGTTGACAAGTTCCTCTTAAGTAAATTATAAAGTTGTAATGATATGTGTGTTGACGAGGGTAGTCATTGTTGCGGCTTAAAACACAAACCTTTTAGCTGCTAAAACTATGAGGCTGGGTCCTCAGATTTGCAGATTTGTGACACGCTAAAGGAGGTAATGATAACAGATATACTGCGATCCAAAGATGCTTTCGGTGCATTTATTGTAAAGAACATCACAGAGTTATCACAGCACAGCAAAGATGGATGAATGGAAAAATGAGACCAGGATCAGCGGATTAAACAGATAAAAAGGGTGATGAATGAATGAAAGAGTAGCGGTCAGCAAAAATTACGGCTACTACCCAACCCTGACTCTCTCATCTGATGTCCCGGGTGAGTGCTCACCTTTACGCACACACAACTCCCCCCACACACTCAAGCCCTCCATGCTCCTATCTCTCTGCCTGTATGTCTCTTACACACCAGTGTTGGGACATGAACCTGGTGGTGAGCTTCGGAAGCTCACCAGGCATAACCAAGTTGACAACATGTTTTGTCTTTGTCTTGGAGACAAAGAGAAGCCCAGAAACACGAAGTCCCACAATCCTCCAGGTGTGAAAACTGACTCAGCAGTTCACTGGCTTACAGTGGCATGTGACCTCTGAGGTCATCAGGTCAATAAAATGCGCTGTCTTGGCCTTTGTTCTCTCTCTTCCGCTCTTCCGCTCTTGCTTCTTACCCTTCCTCAACTCCACACCTCTGCGTGGAGACCCCCAGCTGCTCGGCTGCAGATGGGTGCCAGGTAGTCTGCTAACAAAGAGCAACTACTCCAGGCCTGTTCTCTCCATACAGCAGCGAAGCGAATTCCTGCTGAGGGATCTACCCCAGCTTTCAGCAACAAACAGAAGGTTTGCAGGCTAAACCCCCAAACAACAGGAGCCACACGGCTAGTTAGCACAGAGCTGCTAACAAGCCACTTCAGGACTCAAGGAGCGGCCGGTTTCCCTCCAACGTCTGCCATCAGGACACACAGCAAGGACTATAACTTTTCCCAGTTTGGCCTTCCATCAGGAATTGCCAACTAAAGGAGCAACATACCAGAAATGGACTTTCCACCAACCGGTAGTATGACCTGGGCATAGTCTAAGCTAAGCTAAGCGTAGTTAGAAATGTTGATTTGATGTGATATTTGTGTTTATTGAGTGTTTATAGTATAGTGGTTTGATGTTAGTTTAGATTATGCAACACATAGACTCAGGGTGTCTTGCATGCTAACTAACCACTCTTCCCCTAACCTGGCACCTCATAAAACCCTTATCACATTCCACACATCTACTGACCAGCACATGGTCTGAGCAGCCATTTTTTACTTTGTGGTCAAGACCTCAAGGCCCAGCGGCCATCTTGACACACCCACACTGGCAGCCATCTTGGAACGCCCACAACTGGCAGCCATCTTGGGACGCCCACAATTGGCAGCCAGTTCTTGTTAATAAATGTCTTTTAAACATCCCAGTTGTCTGTTTAATGTTGCACAAGAATGAATACTGCCAACCTCTACACTGCCAAGAACTCCAAATTCCTTCAACTAGTTGTTAACATGGTCATTTTTGGTTATAGTTATTAAGTTAATTATTAATCACAAATCCAAATTGACAATTTAGTATAATTTATGAGACTAATTTGATTGATTGGCTATCTTTTCCCTTCCTAGAAGGTTGGTGCCCCAAGGTGATCTTGTAATTCAGATCCGATTATTTAATAATAAATAATTATTTTTGATAATTATTAATTATTCATGATAGCCAAACCCAGATATTGAGTGCCTTAATATCCAGGCCCAACACCAGCCTCTAATTATTAGGTCTCACATAATAATTCACATTTCAAAACACAACAGGAGACATAACTAGAAAATTCCCGCGGAAATTTTTAAAGTGCCGAGTGGGCTGTGGCCATTAGCTGCTAATGTTAGCAATTAGCGTGATGCGCTAGCCACTAACTTTAGCATTAGTTCAGTGTTAGCATGTCTCTTTAGACACTAAAAATTAAATACATTCTAATTGTTAGCATGCTAATGCTAACATGCTAATTGGTAATATGCTATTCGCCAACATGCTAATGCTGCCACTAATGCAACCACCAATTTCTACCACTAAAAATTAGCATTAGCCGCTAATGTTAGCAATTAGCATGACGCGCTAGCCAATTATTTTAACATTGGTTTAGAGTTAGCATGACTTTTAAGCCACTAAAAATTAAGTAGATGCTAATTGCTAACATGCTAATGCTAACATGCTAATTGCTAATATGCTATTCGCTAACATGCTAATGCTGCCACTAATGCTACCACCAATTTCTAGCTACTAAAAATTAGCATTAGCCGCTAATGTTAGCAATTAGCATGACGCGCTAGCCAATGACAGACAGACACCTGTCATTGTTCAACTTGGGTGCCAAAAGCCAAAATGGCCGCCCCACGGACCAGTTACTTCAGTTAGAAGTTTCCAGAGTGGGCTGTTTCCATTAACATTGCCCCAAAATGGCCGCCCTACAGACCAGTTACTTATGTTTTCCCGCCTCTTTCTGTGGAGCCCCTGGTTGCCACGGTTACCAGTTTGAATTTCAGTTACGAAGACAGGGAGAGAGAGAAAAAATGCTGAAACTACGGCCTCAAACAGGAAGGCCTTGTGGCCAAACCGTGTGTCCAATCGTTGAACCAACTTCACTTTGGGCATCTTGAGGCTTTCCTGAACGTCTAGATATGCAGTTTGTGGGTAAAATGAAGAAATGTGAGCTATTTAAAGCGATTTAAAACAAAGGATTGCTTCTGCTTTCCTCCACAAATTTAACATTACAGTCTATGGAGCGAGGGAGGGGTTTGCTGGCGCAGCTTTGCGTCTCACGCCAAAACTATAAGACTTACAGCTTTAGCAGACGAATTGTGAGCGAGAAGACAAATTTTCCTACGTTTCTATGTATAAATTATGTCTGTGGTGTGAAATTTGTGGCCACCGGAGCAGTTTCTGTTTTATTTTTTGCCTAATTTTCATCTCTCCTCTTCACTCTGGCAGATGATGTCATCCACTCTAGCGCGAACATTCCGCGCAATACACACCCATTATAAACCCCAAAATTTGAGTAAAAACCTTCACAACTTTGAGGCTTAATGGTTTAAAAACGGTAAAAGGTGTCGATAAGTGAAGGGAATCTCTGAAGAGAAGACAAGAGTGTCTACGTTTTAAAGTTTAAATGAAGTGTCTGGGTGAAAGTATGCCAGAGCAATTGATTGTAGAAAATGCCTGTTGATTTTTCGGGGTCTCCCATTTATTTCAATGGGAAATTTTTCGCCTTTTTTCGCGAATAAATTGGCGAAAAAATCACCGATCGCTTATCCAAGTAATAGCATAGGATTCGGGATCAAAACACACGTTTCGATATATCATGTGTTGGGGTCCTCTCCGGTTCGGGCCGCATTAATCGGCGAAAAAGGCGGATAAATATAAAATGCAAGAAACACGCAAGATCAAGTGGCCTTGCCTAGGCTCTGACATGGAAAAATATCATATCAATTTTCAAAAAACTATCAATATCTAGTAAATTGCTCAAGTCCATGAATAAGCCATTACACCGAATTTTCCTTCTTCTTGTCATCTCTATGACAACTAGTGCAAAGTCCAGCTGAAGTCCGGAAAACACAAAGTCCCGTGGAGGTCAGACACATCCTCATGCTGCCTCCTCCTTCTCCAGCAACAAACATACCTTGGATATGGGTCTGTCCAAGCAACTGGTTCTTGTCTTAATCCGAATTTGATGCACAAATCCCTTGCGATCTGAAAAGGTTTGCAAGACACGTCCCATAATCCAGGAATTATGAGGTGCGGTACTGTCCATGAGCAAAACTAGATTTTCTGTGAAAAGGTTTCTCTGGACCCCAGTCCATCACTGTCATTCCTGTAACAGAGGCAGGTACTCCTTTGTCCACCGCTTCCAGAACAGATCAGATATGTACTGGACTTGCCTGCATCTTTTCTGTGCATACAAGTCTGCTGATTGAAACTCCAGGTGGTAATGAATTCTGTTTTTTAAGCAATAACAGATGGTTTGGTGTCAGTGCTTCCAGGTCGTTAGGATCCATGGAGGCCTTGGTGATGGGCCTGCTGTTAATAATGGCTTCCACTTCACAGAGAACTGTGTGTAGTCCCTCCTCCTCCAAGCATTGTACCTTGAGAGTGGAGTTCAGGACTTTCCTCACCAATCTGATCGGTCTTTCCACACTCCTCCATGATGTGATCCAGCAGGTGGGTTAAATGTCCACTTGATGCCCTTTTGAGTAACACATCATGCACCTGTGCCTGGTTCCACTCCGCAATTGCTGTTTTTAGCTCACGTTCTGCTCCCACAAAATTTGTCCTGTCAGAACGCAGCTCGCTGACCTGTCCTCTTCTGGAGATAAAACACCTTAGTGCATTTATGAAGGAGTCAGTATCCAGACCACCTAGATGTGAATAGCTCTCAGTGCAAGACAAGTAAATGGGACACCATACCTTTTCACTGTACTCCTCCTGCTCATCACTCGTTGCCCAAATTTCAACTGGCCCACACAGGGAATGAGTTTAGGCTCATTTTGGAAATCTGCTCTGCGGTAACGGAGTGCATTAAGGTGATGGTGCAATGGAGGTTCTATTCTTGTATTCGGCTGACCCACCACAGGTATTAACGGAACACAAGGATGATGGATTAGGGTGAGTAAGTGGAATCCTCTCCAGTTTGTACAGCGTTGACACAACACTTTTCTTCACCTCTGGATTGTCCTGGAGAGATGGCTCACAGGCTCAGGGTTCACGGCCTTTCTGTTTCAGGTTGACAAAGAAACGGAGGTCCCATTAACCAGAGTATGTCCTTCAGAAATGCTTCCACTTTGAACCCTCTGGATGTTACGTCTGCTGCATTTGAAGCTGTATTCACGTACCTCCACTGAGCAGGGTGAGATGATTTCAGTATCTCTGAAACACAGTTGGCAAAAAACACCTTAAATCTGGAGCTTTCGTTGTTAATATATTTCAGCACAGAAGCACTATCCGTCCAAAACACAGATTCCTGAAGACTCGTGTAGCTCTTTCTTCCACAGGAAATCCATGCGGCTAGCCATTATTGCAGCAATCAGCTCCATTCTTAACTGTCTTCAATGGGGCAACACAAGCCTTTCCCATAATGAAAGCACTGTGCATTTGGAGGTGCTTATTCTGCAACAGCAGGTAAGTGACTGTACCATAGCCTTTTTCAGAAGCATCGCAGTAATGGTATAGTTGTGCAATAATAAAATCTCTAAACTCCACAGATTTTATACATCTGGGTACCTCAAAGTTGTCCAGTAGGTGGAGCCCTTGCACCCACTTAAGCCAGACAGTCTCTGGTATGGAATCATCCCAACCAACTCCTCTTCTGCACAAATCCCTCAAGATCCCTCAAGGAAAGGGGACTTAACATGCCCAAAGGGTCATAAATAGAGATTACAGTAGAAAGGATGCCTCTGCAGTACAGTGGTCTGTTCTTCCATACAGGTTTGAATTTAATGGTGTCTGACTTGATACACCACTCTACACCCAGCACTCTTTCAACGGGCACAAACTAGTCCTGGTCCAACTGCCCCACGTCTTTAGCTCTGCGGGGCTCTGGGATGGCCATGAGCACTTCAGATCTGTTACTGTGCCACTTGGTCAAACAGAATCCCCCTTTAGCGCACAGGGACATGAGCTCATGACAGAGGATCAGGGCTTCCTCCTCTGTTGCATGTTTGTCCACATAAAAGCAATGCTGCAGCTTCTCCACCATCTCCACCTTATACTCATGTCCAAAATCCTCTGGACATTTCCTGAGGGCGAAGTTGGCGCAGCTAGGAGAGGATGTAGCTCCGAAAAGGTGTACCTTCATCCTGTATTCGCATGGTGCTTGGCTCAGGTCTCCTTGTGGCCACGAGAGGAATCGCAGCAGATCAACATCATCTGGGAGCACTTGCACTTGGTGAAAAATAGTTTCTATGTCAGCCATGATGACCACAGATTCCCTCCTGAACCTGGTCACAACAAAAATTAGTGAACTGGTTATATCGGGCCCTTGCAACCGCTCTTCATTCAGAGATTGTCTTTTGGCACCACAATCAAACACAACTCGGATTTTCCCGGTGAATGTGCTGTGCGCAGGAAAACACCGCTCAGGACGAGATAAAGCGATTTTTACATTTCTGTTCAAAACGCCCGTGCTAAGCTCAAGCCTGCGCTCCAATACATGATTTGGATCAGGTTTTATTACAATAAGCTCGAATGGGATGTGAGATGAGTGGAAAAGCCCGATTTTCATCCTGCAGCTACAATGGAGGAGGGGTGCGGAGCCTTAAACGGAGTACCAGGGGCGTGGAGCCTTAAATCGAGTGCCAGGGCTGCTAAACTCCAATACATGGTTTCCAATACATGATTTGGGTCAGGTTTTATTACAATCAACTCGAATGGGATGTGGAATGAGGGCAAAAGGCCGATTTTCACCCTGCAGCACAGGTAAATGTGGTGTGCGCATGAAAACACCGCTCAGGTCGAGATGAACCGATTTTTACATTTGTTAGATGAGGGGGACATGCCTGTGTTCGCCTTCCATGGGGGGCGTGCCGCTGATTTTTTACGGGTTACCTCAGCCTGCTCACAAACTTTCACAAACCTCCTACAGATGTACACATACAAATATTGCTTTACAACATCCTAAATGAGTACCGAGTACAATATGAATAAACATCCAACCTAGA
This sequence comes from Planiliza haematocheilus, assembly GCA_005024645.1. Taxonomy (NCBI): domain Eukaryota; kingdom Metazoa; phylum Chordata; class Actinopteri; order Mugiliformes; family Mugilidae; genus Planiliza; species Planiliza haematocheilus. The sequence continues at coordinate 17,792 of SRSE01000582.1, read as the reverse complement.
GCTGCAACAATTAATCAAAAAATAAATTATTAATCACCAACCAGTTTGAGTCAGGCTCTGTCTAATTTATGGTCACATTCTCTGATTTCAACTTTTTCTTTATGAATATTTTCTGGTTTTCAGCTAAATATTTTCCAACAAAATCATCAACGGATTTATTGGTAATGAAAATACAATGCAATATTACATGATAGTCTTTGTTAAAGTTGAAGTTCTTTACTTTGTTTTAATAATTTTACTTGTCAAGTAATATTTTAACAGAGTAACTGCAATGAAAACAAATTCATATTTTACCACTGCTTACTACTGTTTACTTTGGCACTGGCTGGATGCCCTTCGTCCTCCTCTGTCTCTTGCCCCAGTGAACCATTTCGACAGTGCCCTCTCTACTTCGTGCTGGTTCACCTGTGCGGCCAGTGACGACTTCTTTATAACAGCCTCTGTAAAACAAATTTGGTTGACAGTATGAGCTATGGACATTAAAAAACACATTCTCTTCAAACACCATTTAGAATAAAACAATGGCCAACTTTAGGGCCATAGATTTTTTGGACAAGAAAATATTTATAAAGTACTTGAACTTAATAAAACATTTATTATAATACTCCCTCAAATCGTACAATACATTCTTTCATCTTGTGTAACCACTTATTCCTGTTAAGGGTCGCAAGGGTCTGCAGGAGCCTATCCCAGATGTCACCAAGCTAGAGGTGGGGTACACCCTGGACAGGTCGCCAGTTCATTGCAGGGCTAAGACAGAGAGACAGACAACCATTCACACTCACATGCACCCCCACTCACTCTGGCCTCCAAACCCCCAGCAACCCCGCTCCTCTCTGATTCTCCCCCTCCCCCATTTTATGTCAAGGTGTTTTGTCTTTGGGATGAACCAGTTTCTGTCTCAAGGTGTTGCCAGGTTAGAAGTGAAACTCTCTGGGCCCACTCCCCCTCCCCTCCCCACAAGTTTCCTTGAAATGGCTCAGCATGTCCCCTCCTGTGGTGCCCCAGTGATTCCCTCGTTACATAACAAAAGGAGGGTTCACAGGATATTAGCTAAAAGCCTTCCAGCCGATCGGCTGACCTGTGGGTTTTATAGGTAGAAAAGCCAAATGGCTGCTCTCTGGGACTTCTAGTGTTAAGGGTCGCAGGGGTCTGCACGAGCCTATCCCAGATGTCACCAAGCTAGAGGTGGAGTACACCCTGGACAGGTCGCCAGTCCATCGCAGGGCTAAGACAGAGAGACAGACAACCATTCACACTCACATGCACACCTACGGACAATTTATAATCACCAATGAACCTAATGAGCATGTCTTTGGATGGTGGGGGGAAGCCAGAGTGAGGTGTGTACAAATAATCATAAAATAAAATGATAAAACATGTTTTCACATTAAATGCCAAAATGCACTAAAAGCAATAACTGATGCACACTAGTAAAAATACTAAAATTTAAATAAATATATACATATAAATGTTTATTTCAAATCTGAAGCCTGCATTGTACCATTGAAGCCTCAACTAAAGTACTTATATGAGCAGTTCTTGCATTTTCATCTTGTGAGGCATTTTTCCTCTAATTTACTTTAATTTTTCCGACTGACGTAAATCCATCAGGGCTACAGAGAACGTGAATCCCTGCGGACGAAATGTTAACTTCTCTAACTTACTTACCATATACAATGTTGAGAAGACAAAAGAAGTCCTTAAACCTCTTTTTCGTGACAGCCAAACATGCTATTGTCCAATGCCGGCTCGTTTGAGAGAATGTATTTCCTCTTTTGCCTCGTTGCATCATCTACACTTGTAAATGCCACCATGGCAACCTAGGGATGAAAAAAAAGGCTTACATTAATTGCTAAGACAATAAGCCTCAAACATTTAAAGAATTAAGCTGGAAAGTCAACTAAACATTTAAAGTTGTAGGCTTTATGTATTTTACTGTAACTTACATTGTAACTCAAACTATTTACATGGCAAAGAAGAACACTTTTTTAACAGTGTGTGTACAACTGTGATCTGGACAAATCTAAATGTGACAGGAAGACAATGGTTGAGAGAAGTCAACAGGGAGCAATTAGAATTCATGTTTTTTGCACAGGTAAATACTGTGTGGTTAACATTCACCCACCAACTATACATTTTCAGGTTAAATTCAGCTCAGTACAATTTTAACACACTTGTAGATGAAAACTAGCCAGCAAGAATTAAAACAATGGAAAAGTTCTTATTATGTTTGGATTTGTCATATTTCGGCATAATCAGAGGCAGAATGGGTCTAATTTTGCCAGTTAAATTTTGACAGGTAAATGTGTTGTGTGCACAAATGCATCTCTGCTTGCGAGATAAAGCGATTTGTCCATTTCTGCTGAAAACGGCCGTGCTGAGCTGCAGCCCAGCTCCCAATGCATGATTTTGATTAGTTTTTATTACAATCAGCTCGAATGGGATGTGAGATGAGGGGGACATGCCTGTGTTCACCTTCCATGGGTCCCTCGAGGCCGCCAGTGCGTACGACGACAGCGCGCCTTGCTCGGCCTGCAGTGGCCGGGCGTGCGGCTGATTTTTCACGGTCGCCCTCAGCCGGCTCCACGCACTGCAGCTCCACCAGATAGGTCACGTTCAGCCTTCACCCCGCCTGTTGCGTGACATATGGCATAATCAGAGGCAGAATCGGTCTAATTTTGCCAGTTTGACAGGTAAATGTGTAGTGTGCACAAACGCGTCTCTGCTGGCGAGATAAAGCGATTTGGTCATTTCTGCTCAGAACGGCCGTGCTGAACTCCACCCTGGCTCCCAATATGTACATCATTTTGATCAGTTTTTATTACAATCAGCCCGAATGGGATGCGAGATGAGGGGAAAATGACTGTGTTCACCTTCCACGGGGGGTCAGTGGAGGCCGGCAGTGCAGCCGACCACGGGGCGCCTTCCTCGGCTTGTGCTGGTCAGACATGCCGCTGATATTCACGGTTCCCCTCGGCTGGCTCAGCGCACTGCAGCTCAAGCAGACAGGTCCTGATCAGACTCCAGACTGCCTGTTGTGTCACATATAGCATAATGAGAGGCAGAACTGGTGTAATTTTGCCAGTTTTGCAGGTAAATGTGTTGTGTGCACAAATGCGTCTCTGCTGGCGAGATAAAGCGATTTGGTCATTTCTGCTCAGAACGGCCATGCTGAGCTCCACCCTGGCTCCCAATACATCATTTTGATCAGTTTTTATTACAATCAGCCCGAATGGGGTGCAAGATGAGGGGAAACTGACTGTGTTCACCTTCCACGGGGGGTCAGTGGAGGCCGGCAGCGCAGCCGACCACGGGGCGCCTTCCTCGGCTTGTGCTGGTCAGACATGCCACTGATTTTTCACGGTTCCCCCCAGCTGGCTCAGCGCACTGCAGCTCAAGCAGACAGGTCCTGATCAGACTCCAGACTGCCTGTTGGTTGTGTCACATATAGCATAATGAGAGGCAGAGCTGGTGTAATTTTGCCGGTTTTGCAGGTAAATGTGTTGTGTGCACAAATGCGTCTCTGCTGGCGAGATAAAGCGATTTGGTCATTTCTGCTCAGAATGACCGGGCTGATCTCCACCCTGGCTCCCAATACATCATTTTGATCAGTTTTTATTACAATCAGCCCGAATGGGGTGCGAGATGAGGGGAAACTGACTGTGCTCACCTTCCACGGGGGGTCAATGGAGGCCGGCAGCGCAGCCGACCACGGGGCGCCTTCCTCGGCTTGTGCTGGTCAGAAATGCCGCTGATTTTTCACGGGTCCCCCCAGCTGGCTCAGCGCACTGCAGCTCAAGCAGACAGGTCCTGATCAGACTCCAGACTGCCTGTTGTGTCACATATAGCATAATGACAGGCAGAGCTGGTGTAATTTTGCCAGTTTTGCAGGTAAATGTGTTGTGTGCACAAATGCGTCTCTGCTGGCGAGATAAAGCGATTTGGTCATTTCTGCTCAGAACGGCCGGGCTGAGCTCCACCCTGGCTCCCAATACATCATTTTGATCAGTTTTTAATACAATCAGCCCGAATGGGGTGCGAGATGAGGGAAAACTGACTGTGTTCACCTTCCACGGGGGGTCAGTGGAGGCCGGCAGCGCAGCCGACCACGGGGCGCCTTCCTCGGCTTGTGCTGGTCAGACATGCCGCTGATTTTTCACGGTTCCCCGCAGCTGGCTCAGCGCACTGCAGCTCAAGCAGACAGGTCCTGATCAGACTCCAGACTGCCTGTTGTGTCACATATAGCATAATGAGAGGCAGAGCTGGTGTAAATTTTGCCAGTTTTGCAGGTAAATGTGTTGTGTGCACAAATGCGTCTCTGCTGGCGAGATAAAGCGATTTGGTCATTTCTGCTCAGAACGGCCGTGCTGAGCTCCACCCTGGCTCCCAATACATCATTTTGATCAGTTTTTATTACAGTCAGCTCGAATGGGATGTGAGTGTTTTGGGTCTGATAAATGCACGCATCCCCGGAGGTCAGCGCTCGTTTGCATGTATAGAATTGCCACAGTTATCCAAGTAACGTGAGAGCGATCAAAGGAACCATAACTGATTTAATGAGCCATTCGCAGAGCTGCCAACTCTCTCGCTTGCGCCGTGTGACACACGGTTTTGCCTGTTTTCACACGCACTCACGCCACACATCAAGTTTCTCACGCAAAAAAACAAAACAATCAACGATATTGGTCCGAGACTCTTCCGTTCCTTTTCAAACTCCATGACGGTAGGTGGCGCTAATGAGCGCCCCTGAACCTTTGCGCTGCGCTACACCTGCAGTGCACCCCTTTACTATCTATGCCTGCACCCCGAAGTAGACAGAAGAAGAGATAAAGATCGCCAGGAGAAACCAGAAACCACTTTGAAGAAGTCTGACAATGAAGAGAATCTGAGCTGAGACTAGGTATGTAACAATGAAATGTCGTTCAATTGAGTAACCTACTCACTCTCTTAAACTCTATGTTGAAAGAAATTATTTGTTTGTGTTTGTCCGTGTTAGCATGATTTAGTGTGGTGAATGTAAACTCAGCTGTCGTAAGCAGCTGAAGAGCGCCTTGTTAACGTAGTATTAGGCTACGCTGCTGCATTCTCAAAACATCAGCTCATAGCATTGTTTATTTACTCACATTTATCTTTTTATTAACAGGCCACAGAAAAGGGCTCACTGTGACTGAAGACTTTTTCTGTTGGACCAGGAAAACAGGTAAGATGTGTTTCAAAGAATTTAACATAAATACAGCAAATTTGTGCAGTAGAGATGGGCATGTTTTTGTAACTGAGAGTAGAGATATTAAGATATCATCTGAATTCTTGTGAAACCATTTTTTTTTTTTTTAAAGAACCATCCAAGTGTTTTTTATCTGAACTTTGTTAATGGATCACCCTACAGTATACTTACAGTATTAATCAATGAAAAATCAAGTTATGTTTTTCCATTGTGTTCTTGACGCATTTTCCATAGGTGACAGGAGCCAAAGAATTTGAGAGGCTTGCTGGACACAGATCATAGACAAGGACAGCTTCTGATCTGCATCTGATACTGATTATGCCTCATTTTTTGTAATACGTTCATCTGTTTTATTGCTTGAAAAAGTTGTACTGTTTAAGCACTTTGTCTCTGATGGACCATGTGGTGGGAGACTTTGAATGAAGAATAATGTCCCCCCCTAAATAATCTTGTGTCGTTTTTGGCTGAACATAAATCATTAAGTGCTCTTCAGAATACAGTTATTCACAACATAGGTTAGGTTTTAGTTAAGAATTAGTTTAATACCATTTTAATCAAAATATCAATTAACCTACCTAGGTCAAATCTTAAACACTGATCTATGAATACGGCTTTATTGTCATTTAGGCAGACCAATAGTTTTCTGGTTGAATGTTCAGCTCAAGTCTACAGACTAAGACCTAAGTTCAGGTATTGCACATCTTTAGCAGACCGCCCAAAATCCACTAGAATGCTGGAAACCACATCTACTTAATCCAAAATCTCCTGGGGGTGGACCTTTAGCTATGTCTGCTTAACAAAATGTAACCAATATAGTCCATCTCCAGTGGGCTGCCCCTATCAATAGCTTTGGACCTCCCCACAAACCAGCAGAATGCAGGGTACAACATGGGTACAACACCAAATTATTTCAAATTATCTTATATCTGAGCCACCAATTTGTGTGACTGCGTACACGGCATAATTTTGGTCACCCACGACAAAATCTCACTCCAAGGTTTTTTGAAAAGTTGGCAGGTATGCATTCGCAGTTTCACTGTACTTAGACTTGCATGGCTTCATCTTTGAGACAAGCATATGCTACTGGCAGGATCAACCAGGTAGCCCAACCGTCTAAACCTCCCCAGTCGGGCGGTTGGAGGCAGGCCCCGAGCGAGCGGGGCTAGCCTGACCCACCCACCGCGAGCCGGTGGCGGTCTGGTCTGGGTTGGCCTCACCGGGGGTCTCAGAGGAACCGGGGCCCGCGGCTCGGCTCGGCTGCTTCATCCCTCCCCGGAGGGAGGGATGTATATACACAACATACATGCGTATGTCCTGTTTGCTTTGAGAAAACCGAGTTGCTTCCGGAGACGGCGCCGCAGTCAGCGGGAGCTGCCCCTCCCCCCTCCCGGTCCGGGACACCCAGCGACGGACTCCGTGGAAGGACCACTGTGAGGAGAGAGACGGGGCGTCTCGGTCTCGCTACCAATGGGCCGCGCAGCCCCGGGCCAGGGGAGGCGAGCATGCTGGCCGGGGGAACCGACCGCAGAATGCGCCCTGGAGGTCCAGGGGCCCGCGGAGGCCCTCCGTTGGCATGCCACGAATGCCGTTCGGTCAGTGGAAAAGCGAGCCTCGCACTGCCTGGAGGTCAACATTTTTGAAAATTGCCTTGCCTGTAAATCTGCTGGTGGTGGTCGAAGTTTACGGATACCACTGCTTGACACCGGAGGAAGGGCACAAGCCCCAAAGGTCCCCAGCTCCGTCCCTTCTCCCGGTCTGAAAACACTTTGAAATTTTAACGGCACCAGGAGAAGGGCACAAGCCTCTAGCTCCCCTCTTTGCGCCCCTGGTAGTCCAACCACCTTCTACACTTAGAACATTTCCCTCTGCCTCCTCTCTTCAGCGCCCCTGGTAGTCCAACCACCCTCTACAGAATCAGAATCAGAATCAGCTTTATTGGCCAAGTATGTGCACATACAAGGAATTTGACTCTGGTAACTTTTACTCTCTGGTACAGTACAAACTTAAATAGCGAAATAAGAATAAAATAAAACACAATAAAATAAATCTCAATCTGTACATATAAAATATAGGTAATATATACACCGGGGTTATTGTACAGTGAATATTTACAGGGCAGAGTCATTGTTTATTGTTCATGTGGATGGTCTCTCGCTCTGTGACTGCTCAGAGTTCATCAGAGCGACAGCCCGGGGGAAAAAACTGTCCTTGTGGCGGGTGGTTTTGGCGTACAGTGCTCTGTAACGCCGGCCTGAGGGGAGGAGTCTGAACAGTTTGTGACCAGGGTGTGAGGGGTCTGTGGAGATTTTCCTGGCCCGCTTCCTGACCCGGGACCGGTACAGGTCCTGGATGGAGGGAAGATCGGTGCCAATGATCCTCTCTGCAGCCCTGACTGTTCTCTGCAGTCTGTCCCTGTCATGCCTGGTGGAGGATCCAAACCAGACAGTGATGGACGTGGTCAGGACAGACTGGACTATTGCAGTGTAGAATATGATCAGCAGCTCCTGAGGCAGGTTGAACTTTCTGAGCTGGCGCAGAAAGTACAGCCTCTGCTGGGCCTTCTTCCTCACGGAGTCTATGTGGGCGGACCACTTCAGGTTCCGTGAAATTGTGGACCCTAGGAACCTGAATGAGTCCACTTCTTGGGAACCGGGATGATGGTGGAGCGTTTGAGGCAGGAGGGGACCTCGCACAGCTCCAGGGAGTTGTTGAAGATCTGAGTGAAGATGGGAGCCAGCTGGTCAGCACAGACTTTCAGGCAGGACGGAGACACTCCATCGGGTCCCGGGGCCTTCCTAATCCTCTGTCTCTGAAAGAGCTGACGCACATCCTGTTCGCAGATCCTCAGCGCAGGCAGGGGGTCGGGTGTGGTTTGTGGAGCTGCAAGGCCTTTTGTGATGGAGATGGTGGGGGAAGTGAAAGGTGTGAAAGTCCTTTCAAACCTCTGCCAGGCGGGGGCTCCCCACAGGGTGGGGGGATGGTCTCCTGTAGTTGGTGATGGTCTGCAGGCCTTTCCAAACTGTAGAGGTGTCGTTGGCAGAAAAGCGGTCCTTCAGCTTCTCACTGTACTTCCTCTTTGCTGCCTTGATCTCCTTTGTCAGCTTGTTCCTGGCCTGCTTGTACAGGTCTCGATCCCCACTCCTGTAGGCCTCCTCCTTGTCCTGGCATAGCCGTCTCAGTTCTGCAGTGAACCATGGTTTGTTGTTGTTGAATGTGCAGAAGGTTTTGGTCTGCACGCACATGTCCTCACAAAAGCCGATGTAAGATGTCACAGTGTCGGTTAGTTCATCCAGGTCTGAGGCTGCTGCTTCAAAGACGCTCCAATCAGTGCAGTCAAAGCAGGCCTGTAACTGCATCTTTGACTCGTCTGTCCATCTCTTCACAGTTTTCACTGCAGGCTTAGCAGATTTCAGCTTTTGCCTGTAGGATGGGATGAGGTGGACCAGGCAGTGGTCAGAAAGTCCCAAAGCAGCACGGGGGACAGAGCGATATGCGTCCTTTATTGTGGTGTAGCAGTGGTCCAGAGTGTTCATGTCCCTGGTGGGACACGTCACGTGCTGTCTATATTTTGGCATTTCGACTTTGAGATTTGCTCTGTTAAAATCCCCGAGAATGATTAGCAGAGAGTCCGGGTGTGTTTTCTCCACGTCTGTAATCTGGTCGGCGAGGTGATGTAACCCCTCCGTTACGCACGCCTGCGGTGGAATGTACACACCGACCAGCACAAACTATGCGAACTCCCGCGGTGAATAAAATGGTCTACAGTTTATGAAGAGTGATTCCAAGTGAGGGCTGCATAACTTCTTTAGCACTGTGACATTTGTACACCAACCTTCGTTAATGTAGAAGCACGTTCCTCCACCCTTTGACTTCCCAGACAGTTCCGCGCAGCGGTCCGCACGGAACAGCTGGAAGCCCGGCAGCCGTAGTGCGCTGTCCGGGATGTGTTCGCTGAGCCAGGTTTCAGTGAAGCACAGGGCGGCTGAACGGCAAAAGTCTGAGTTCTTTGTTAGGAGAAGAAGCAGTTCATCCGTTTTGTTAGCCAGAGAGCGGACGTTTCCCAAGTGTATGGACGGGAGAGCGGTGCGCAATGCCCGCTGCCGCAGCTTGACGAGCGCTCCAGCTCGTTTTCCGCGCCGGCGTCTCCGTCTAAATCCACAGAGCGCTGCTGCTCCTCCAACCAAAATCTCCAAAAAACAGTCTGGCTGGCGGACAACCGGTGAAAAACTACACTTAGAAAATTTCCCTCTGCCTCCTCTCTTCGCGCCCCTGCTGGTCCAACCATTTTTTACACTTAGTGCATTTCCGCGCAGCCGACCACGGGGCGCCTTCTTCGGCTTGTGCTGGTCAGACATGCCGCTGATTTTTCACGGTCCCCCCCAGCTGGCTCAGCGCACTGCAGCTCAAGCAGTCAGGTCCTGATCAGACTCCAGACTGCCTGTTGTGTCACATATAGCATAATGAGAGGCAGAGCTGGTGTAATTTTGCCAGTTTTGCAGGTAAATGTCTTGTGTGCACGAATGCGTCTCTGCTGGCGAGATAAAGCGATTTGGTCATTTCTGCTCAGAACAGCCGGGCTGAGCTCCACCCTGGCTCACAATACATCATTTTGATCAGTTGCCTCACATATAGCCTAATGAGAGGCAGAATTGGTGTAATTTCTCCAGTTTTGCAGGTAAATATGCTGTGTGTACAAATATCGCTTCTCTCGGCGAGATAAAGCGATTTGGTCATTTCTGTTTAAAACGGCCGTGCTGACCTCCACCCTGGCTCCCAATGCATCATTTTGATCAGTTTTTATTACAATCAGTCCGAATGGGGTGTGGGACGAGGCGGAGATGCCTGTCGTCGCCTTCCACGGGGGGTGAGTGGAGGCCGACCGCGCAGCCGAACACAGTGCGCCTTCCTCGGCTTGTGGTGGTCAGACATGCCGCTGATTTTTCACGGTCCCCCCCAGCTGGCTCAGCGCACTGCAGCTCAAGCAGACAGGTCCTGATCAGACTCCAGACTGCCTGTTGTGTCACATATAGCATAATGAGAGGCAGAGCTGGTGTAATTTTGCCAGTTTTGCAGGTAAATGTCTTGTGTGCACAAATGCGTCTCTGCTGGCGAGATAATGCGATTTGGTCATTTCTGCTCAGAACGGCCGGGCTGAGCTCCACCCTGGCTCCCAATACATCATTTTGATCAGTTTTTATTACAATCAGCTCGAATGGGATGTGAGTGTTTTGGGTCTGATAAATGCACGCATCCCCGGAGCTCAGCGCTCGTTTGCATGTATAAGCTCAAAAATTGCCACAGTTATCCAAGTAACGTGAGAGCGATCAAAGGAACCATAACTGATTAAATGAGCCATTCGCAGTTTCACTGTACCGGCCGTGTGTACTTAGACTTGCATGGCTTAATCTTTGAGACAAGCATATGCTACTGGCAGGATCAACCAGGTAGCCCAACCGTCTAAACCTCCCCAGTCGGGCGGGTGGAGGCAGGCCCCGGGCGAGCGGGGCTAGCCTGACCCACCCACCGCGAGCCGGAGGCGGTCTGGTCTGGGTTGGCCTCACCGGGGGTCTCGGAGGAACCGGGGCCCGCGGCTCGGCTCGGCTGCTTCATCCCTCCCTCCGGGGAGGGATGTATATATACACAACATACACGCTTATGTCCTGTTCGCTTTGAGGACACCGAGTTGCTTCTGGAGACGGCGCCGCAGTCCGGGACACCCTGCGACGGACTCCGTGGAAGGACCGCTGTGAGGAGAGAGACGGGGCGTCTCGGTCTCGCTACCAATGGGTGTCAGGCACCGGGATGCGGGATGCGGAGGACCGCAAGAGTCGCAGCCCCGGGCCGGGGGAGGCGAGCATGCTGGCCGGGGGAACCGACCGCAGAATGCGCCCTGGAGGTCCAGGGGCCTGCGGAGGCCCTCCGATGGCATGCCACGAATGCCGTTCGGTCAGTGGAAAAGCGAGCCTCGCACTGCCTGGAGGTCAACAGTTTTTGAAAATTGCCTTGCCTGTAAATCTGCTGGTGGTGGTAGAAGTTTACGGATACCACTGCTTGACACCGGAGGAAGGGCACAAGCCCCAAAGGTCCCCAGCTCTGTCCCTTCTCCCGGTCTGAAAACACTTAGAAATTTTAACGGCCCCTGGTAGTCCAACCACCCTCTACACTTAGAACATTTGCCTCTGCCTCCTCTCTTCGCGCCCTTGGTAGTCCAACCACACTCTACACTTAGTGCATTTCCCTTTGCCTCCCCTCTTCGCGCCCCTGGTAGTCCAACCACCCTCTACACTTAGAAAATTTCCCTCTGCCTCCTCTCTTCGCACCCCTGGTAGTCCAACCACACTCTACACTTAGAATATTTCCCTCTGCCTCCTCTCTTCGTGCCCCTGGTAGTCCAACCAACCTCTACACTTAGACTATTTCCCTCTGCCTCCTCTCTTCGCGCCCCTGGTAGTCCAACCACCCTCTACACTTAGTGCATTTTCCTCTGCCTCCGCTTTTCGCGCCCCTGGTAGTCCAACCAACCTCTACACTTAGTGCATTTTCCTCTGCCTCCACTTTTCGCGCCCCTGGTAGTCCAACCAACCTCTACACTTAGACTATTTCCCTCTGCCTCCTCTCTTCGCGCCCCTGGTAGTCCAACCACCCTCTACACTTAGAATATTTCCCTCTGCCGTAGTCCAACCACCCTCTACACTTAGTGCATTTTCCTCTGCCTCCACTTTTCGCGCCCCTGGTAGTCCAACCACCCTTTACACTTAGAATATTTCCCTCTGCCTCCTCTCTTCGCGCCCCTGGTAGTCCAACCACCCTCTACACTTAGAATATTTTCCTCTGGCTCGGCTCTTCGCGCCCCTGATACGCCGAGCGAAGGGAAGGAGGGGGCGTTTGCTGGCGGACCTCGGCCGACAAAAGCTTGGATCGAGGGATGACTTTCAATATATCGCTGCGAAGTTGCTGCTCTGCTACGTACGAAACCCTGACCCGTGCCGCTGATTTTTCACGGTTCACCTCAGCCGCCTCCACGCACTGCAGCCCCACCATACAGGTCACGTTCAGCCTCCACCACGCCTGTTGCGTATGGCACAATCAGAGGCAGAATCGGTCAAATTTTGCCAGTTTGACAGGTAAATGTGTAATGTGCACAAATGCGTCTCTGCTGGCGAGATAAAGCGATTTGTGCATTTCTGCTGAAAACGGCCGTGCTGAGCTGCAGCCTGGCTCCCAATGCATGATTTTGATCAGTTTTTATTACAATCAGCTCGTGGGATGTGAGTGTTTTGGGTCTGATAAATGCACGCATCCCCGGAGGTCAGCGCTCGTTTGCATGTATAGAATTGCCACAGTTATCCAACTAACGTGAGAGCGATCAAAGGAACCATAACTGATTTAATGAGCCATTCGCAGAGCTGCCAACTCTCTCGCTTGCGCCGTGTGACACACGGTTTTGCCTGTTTTCACACGCACTCACGCCACACATCAAGTTTCTCACGCAAAAAAACAAAACAATCAACGATATTGGTCCGAGACTCTTCCGTTCCTTTTCAAACTCCATGACGGTAGGTGGCGCTAATGAGCGCCCCTGAACCTTTGCGCTGCGCTACACCTGCAGTGCACCCCTTTACTATCTATGCCTGCACCCCGAAGTAGACAGAAGAAGAGATAAAGATCGCCAGGAGAAACCAGAAACCACTTTGAAGAAGTCTGACAATGAAGAGAATCTGAGCTGAGACTAGGTATGTAACAATGAAATGTCGTTCAATTGAGTAACCTACTCACTCTCTTAAACTCTATGTTGAAAGAAATTATTTGTTTGTGTTTGTCCGTGTTAGCATGATTTAGTGTGGTGAATGTAAACTCAGCTGTCGTAAGCAGCTGAAGAGCGCCTTGTTAACGTAGTATTAGGCTACGCTGCTGCATTCTCAAAACATCAGCTCATAGCATTGTTTATTTACTCACATTTATCTTTTTATTAACAGGCCACAGAAAAGGGCTCACTGTGACTGAAGACTTTTTCTGTTGGACCAGGAAAACAGGTAAGATGTGTTTCAAAGAATTTAACATAAATACAGCAAATTTGTGCAGTAGAGATGGGCATGTTTTTGTAACTGAGAGTAGAGATATTAAGATATCATCTGAATTCTTGTGAAACCATTTTTTTTTTTTTAAAGAACCATCCAAGTGTTTTTTATCTGAACTTTGTTAATGGATCACCCTACAGTATACTTACAGTATTAATCAATGAAAAATCAAGTTATGTTTTTCCATTGTGTTCTTGACGCATTTTCCATAGGTGACAGGAGCCAAAGAATTTGAGAGGCTTGCTGGACACAGATCATAGACAAGGACAGCTTCTGATCTGCATCTGATACTGATTATGCCTCATTTTTTGTAATACGTTCATCTGTTTTATTGCTTGAAAAAGTTGTACTGTTTAAGCACTTTGTCTCTGATGGACCATGTGGTGGGAGACTTTGAATGAAGAATAATGTCCCCCCCTAAATAATCTTGTGTCGTTTTTGGCTGAACATAAATCATTAAGTGCTCTTCAGAATACAGTTATTCACAACATAGGTTAGGTTTTAGTTAAGAATTAGTTTAATACCATTTTAATCAAAATATCAATTAACCTACCTAGGTCAAATCTTAAACACTGATCTATGAATACGGCTTTATTGTCATTTAGGCAGACCAATAGTTTTCTGGTTGAATGTTCAGCTCAAGTCTACAGACTAAGACCTAAGTTCAGGTATTGCACATCTTTAGCAGACCGCCCAAAATCCACTAGAATGCTGGAAACCACATCTACTTAATCCAAAATCTCCTGGGGGTGGACCTTTAGCTATGTCTGCTTAACAAAATGTAACCAATATAGTCCATCTCCAGTGGGCTGCCCCTATCAATAGCTTTGGACCTCCCCACAAACCAGCAGAATGCAGGGTACAACATGGGTACAACACCAAATTATTTCAAATTATCTTATATCTGAGCCACCAATTTGTGTGACTGCGTACACGGCATAATTTTGGTCACCCACGACAAAATCTCACTCCAAGGTTTTTTGAAAAGTTGGCAGGTATGCATTCGCAGTTTCACTGTACTTAGACTTGCATGGCTTCATCTTTGAGACAAGCATATGCTACTGGCAGGATCAACCAGGTAGCCCAACCGTCTAAACCTCCCCAGTCGGGCGGTTGGAGGCAGGCCCCGAGCGAGCGGGGCTAGCCTGACCCACCCACCGCGAGCCGGTGGCGGTCTGGTCTGGGTTGGCCTCACCGGGGGTCTCAGAGGAACCGGGGCCCGCGGCTCGGCTCGGCTGCTTCATCCCTCCCCGGAGGGAGGGATGTATATACACAACATACATGCGTATGTCCTGTTTGCTTTGAGAAAACCGAGTTGCTTCCGGAGACGGCGCCGCAGTCAGCGGGAGCTGCCCCTCCCCCCTCCCGGTCCGGGACACCCAGCGACGGACTCCGTGGAAGGACCACTGTGAGGAGAGAGACGGGGCGTCTCGGTCTCGCTACCAATGGGCCGCGCAGCCCCGGGCCAGGGGAGGCGAGCATGCTGGCCGGGGGAACCGACCGCAGAATGCGCCCTGGAGGTCCAGGGGCCCGCGGAGGCCCTCCGTTGGCATGCCACGAATGCCGTTCGGTCAGTGGAAAAGCGAGCCTCGCACTGCCTGGAGGTCAACATTTTTGAAAATTGCCTTGCCTGTAAATCTGCTGGTGGTGGTCGAAGTTTACGGATACCACTGCTTGACACCGGAGGAAGGGCACAAGCCCCAAAGGTCCCCAGCTCCGTCCCTTCTCCCGGTCTGAAAACACTTTGAAATTTTAACGGCACCAGGAGAAGGGCACAAGCCTCTAGCTCCCCTCTTTGCGCCCCTGGTAGTCCAACCACCTTCTACACTTAGAACATTTCCCTCTGCCTCCTCTCTTCGCGCCCCTGGTAGTCCAACCACCCTCTACAGAATCAGAATCAGAATCAGCTTTATTGGCCAAGTATGTGCACATACAAGGAATTTGACTCTGGTAACTTTTACTCTCTGGTACAGTACAAACTTAAATAGCGAAATAAGAATAAAATAAAACACAATAAAATAAATCTCAATCTGTACATATAAAATATAGGTAATATATACACCGGGGTTATTGTACAGTGAATATTTACAGGGCAGAGTCATTGTTTATTGTTCATGTGGATGGTCTCTCGCTCTGTGACTGCTCAGAGTTCATCAGAGCGACAGCCCGGGGGAAAAAACTGTCCTTGTGGCGGGTGGTTTTGGCGTACAGTGCTCTGTAACGCCGGCCTGAGGGGAGGAGTCTGAACAGTTTGTGACCAGGGTGTGAGGGGTCTGTGGAGATTTTCCTGGCCCGCTTCCTGACCCGGGACCGGTACAGGTCCTGGATGGAGGGAAGATCGGTGCCAATGATCCTCTCTGCAGCCCTGACTGTTCTCTGCAGTCTGTCCCTGTCATGCCTGGTGGAGGATCCAAACCAGACAGTGATGGACGTGGTCAGGACAGACTGGACTATTGCAGTGTAGAATATGATCAGCAGCTCCTGAGGCAGGTTGAACTTTCTGAGCTGGCGCAGAAAGTACAGCCTCTGCTGGGCCTTCTTCCTCACGGAGTCTATGTGGGCGGACCACTTCAGGTTCCGTGAAATTGTGGACCCTAGGAACCTGAATGAGTCCACTTCTTGGGAACCGGGATGATGGTGGAGCGTTTGAGGCAGGAGGGGACCTCGCACAGCTCCAGGGAGTTGTTGAAGATCTGAGTGAAGATGGGAGCCAGCTGGTCAGCACAGACTTTCAGGCAGGACGGAGACACTCCATCGGGTCCCGGGGCCTTCCTAATCCTCTGTCTCTGAAAGAGCTGACGCACATCCTGTTCGCAGATCCTCAGCGCAGGCAGGGGGTCGGGTGTGGTTTGTGGAGCTGCAAGGCCTTTTGTGATGGAGATGGTGGGGGAAGTGAAAGGTGTGAAAGTCCTTTCAAACCTCTGCCAGGCGGGGGCTCCCCACAGGGTGGGGGGATGGTCTCCTGTAGTTGGTGATGGTCTGCAGGCCTTTCCAAACTGTAGAGGTGTCGTTGGCAGAAAAGCGGTCCTTCAGCTTCTCACTGTACTTCCTCTTTGCTGCCTTGATCTCCTTTGTCAGCTTGTTCCTGGCCTGCTTGTACAGGTCTCGATCCCCACTCCTGTAGGCCTCCTCCTTGTCCTGGCATAGCCGTCTCAGTTCTGCAGTGAACCATGGTTTGTTGTTGTTGAATGTGCAGAAGGTTTTGGTCTGCACGCACATGTCCTCACAAAAGCCGATGTAAGATGTCACAGTGTCGGTTAGTTCATCCAGGTCTGAGGCTGCTGCTTCAAAGACGCTCCAATCAGTGCAGTCAAAGCAGGCCTGTAACTGCATCTTTGACTCGTCTGTCCATCTCTTCACAGTTTTCACTGCAGGCTTAGCAGATTTCAGCTTTTGCCTGTAGGATGGGATGAGGTGGACCAGGCAGTGGTCAGAAAGTCCCAAAGCAGCACGGGGGACAGAGCGATATGCGTCCTTTATTGTGGTGTAGCAGTGGTCCAGAGTGTTCATGTCCCTGGTGGGACACGTCACGTGCTGTCTATATTTTGGCATTTCGACTTTGAGATTTGCTCTGTTAAAATCCCCGAGAATGATTAGCAGAGAGTCCGGGTGTGTTTTCTCCACGTCTGTAATCTGGTCGGCGAGGTGATGTAACCCCTCCGTTACGCACGCCTGCGGTGGAATGTACACACCGACCAGCACAAACTATGCGAACTCCCGCGGTGAATAAAATGGTCTACAGTTTATGAAGAGTGATTCCAAGTGAGGGCTGCATAACTTCTTTAGCACTGTGACATTTGTACACCAACCTTCGTTAATGTAGAAGCACGTTCCTCCACCCTTTGACTTCCCAGACAGTTCCGCGCAGCGGTCCGCACGGAACAGCTGGAAGCCCGGCAGCCGTAGTGCGCTGTCCGGGATGTGTTCGCTGAGCCAGGTTTCAGTGAAGCACAGGGCGGCTGAACGGCAAAAGTCTGAGTTCTTTGTTAGGAGAAGAAGCAGTTCATCCGTTTTGTTAGCCAGAGAGCGGACGTTTCCCAAGTGTATGGACGGGAGAGCGGTGCGCAATGCCCGCTGCCGCAGCTTGACGAGCGCTCCAGCTCGTTTTCCGCGCCGGCGTCTCCGTCTAAATCCACAGAGCGCTGCTGCTCCTCCAACCAAAATCTCCAAAAAACAGTCTGGCTGGCGGACAACCGGTGAAAAACTACACTTAGAAAATTTCCCTCTGCCTCCTCTCTTCGCGCCCCTGCTGGTCCAACCATTTTTTACACTTAGTGCATTTCCGCGCAGCCGACCACGGGGCGCCTTCTTCGGCTTGTGCTGGTCAGACATGCCGCTGATTTTTCACGGTCCCCCCCAGCTGGCTCAGCGCACTGCAGCTCAAGCAGTCAGGTCCTGATCAGACTCCAGACTGCCTGTTGTGTCACATATAGCATAATGAGAGGCAGAGCTGGTGTAATTTTGCCAGTTTTGCAGGTAAATGTCTT